>OY284482.1:20711550-22019192 GCA_958336345.1 Dorcus parallelipipedus | reverse complement strand
GGTTATACGACACTTGTTTTAACGAGATAACTAACAATATTGACAATAATTTTATTGCACTTCTATTGCGCCATAAATAAACTACACTAAAATTTATTATGCACAAATTGCAACGTCGACCACTCATTATTATTGCTTTATTCCGACACAATTAATCACAAATATTGCGTTCGGATGTTAGGTGTTCCCAGATCACTTCCAGTTTTAACCCATCAACGTCAATACTAAATATATTATGATATTCAACATTGATGCATGCAATAACCTTTTTCGATAGCAACAGAATGATGTAAAATGTAAGGAAATGAAGCAATTTTTTTAACGTTAGCTTGAAGTGTTTATTAGATATTTTGACTTCTTATCTGCATTGGTGTATTGATGTTAATGGTGTATGACCTTTATTTCAAAGAAATTTGAACCGACCATAATAATTCTTCAAAAGGAATTCATTTAGAATTGATCACTGCTGGATCATATAGTCATGGTCATATAGAATTGTTGTTCTGTCCAATTCCTGGTGGATCTTCTCAGAGATTATTGTTAACCTTTTGTTTTTGAAGTCATTCTTTTCCTTTCAGAATTGACTTTCCCTACAGGCGACAGAACACCAGCATGAACAATAAAAATCAAGACTATACATTTTTTTTAAGTAGGAAACTTTTTTCCTATGTTTCGTTCCTTGAAACTACCCTTATTTGTGTTTTCTCTTTCTCTTTTGACGGGTAAAATGTATTGAATCATAAAAGGCCAGCAATCTTATAGACCAAGTTCAAGTATGATTCACGCTGGAAACTTTGTAACGTAACAAACGGGGCGGCAGTTTCGCGGCAAAACTATTAAATGTAAAAATTCCCACTTGCAATAAAATAAAACAAAACGAGCAAAATGATTTTATTGGTCGTATAACTCGTTACGACAATAGTAGGCCGCTCCGGGGTGTCGTTAACCGGTAATTAAATGACACGCCGGATGAGCTTTTTTTAAACATTCGACAATTAAATAGTTCGCGTCGTCATAATGGGCGCCCCTGCAACGGGCGATTCTGCGTGTGCTACATAAAGCACATTTGGGGACCTCCCTCGTCGCAGGAGGACAGTAAATACACAGTCTAATGGAGTCTCAAAAGCCAGACAATACACGTTAAGAAATAACTAGCAGAAATTATAGAAGTTCGTATACTTTGTCATCTATGTTATTACCGACGAAGGATGGGGAAATAGAGTTTGTTAAATTAATCTGTTTTCTTTTATTTGAGTTTGCTAAATGGATTGCAATTATTTTTTTTTTCTTCTCCGCTTGAGGCTTTCCTCACCAAAACATTTAACCTTCACATTGTTAAATCTTTTAATACGAGTATATTTTTTAATATGATTTTATCCAAAATCCAAGGAGATGCCTTAGAGGCCTGGGGAAGTCTGAAGTCTGCTTTCTTATTTAAGCAATATTTTTACTTTTTAATTAAGCATCTGATTTTGTTATGTGCGAGCCAATCCGGGCAACTTTGTATTGTGGTTCTTATATGGTTCTTCTAGAAAGTATAATTTCAAGAGTGACTATGTGTCCGTTATGTAAATGTTTGTGGGGAAAAAGGGGGGCATCGTTGATTTCCTTCGTCGTATGAATGTTTTGTTTTCGTTGGTGCTTCAAAATTGTACCTTTCATGAAATCCGTTGGTCTGAAAGTTAGGCATTCTCATTTGTTTCTAGCTGATTTGTCTGCGTCTCATCTCATAGCCGTAGCCGGCGGCTGGAAAAACACTGCGGTGACACCTCCAAGTGACATCCAATTTCCACCGCGTCATCGCCGCTCATCCCCCGCCTTGACAAAAGAGCCGGAGGCGCGTATTCATCACGGGCGCTGACGCAGGCTCACCTAGCAAGTCGAGCAATCAGCCGTCATGTAAGCATCTGCTACCGAATGACCGCGTTCGTTTATGCGCCAGGATGGATTCGAACTATTCGCGTTACTTTGTTCAACACCATTCAAACATCAGATTCCGCCAAGTTGGATTTGATCTGCTTTCCGATAATCCCCTGAGAGAGCCGGTTATAGATTTAGGTGTGTCCATGTTTGTCCAACAGCTTTAAACTTGCCTTGCTTGTAATGTAGGTGCCTCTTACTCCTCCGTGCCGTAACCCTCAATCCGCTAATCTGAATTTGCATTTTAGATTCCCGCTCTCTCGAACGAATCGGAATTAAACACTTATTTCGTTTATCAATCTCGTTTGTTTATCTTCGGCAGTTCGGGAAGTTTTCAGACGGAACTCTTCAATCACCTGGCTATCTCTCCTGTCATTCATCCCTTTTCGATTTCCCTCGGCGCCGTGCATCTCGCGCACGCCGGCCGGACATTAAGGGGAAACTTTTAAAATCGCGGCTTTCTTTTAAAACTTTAAACGTTCCTATTGCAGTTTAATGGCCACTCGGAAAGAGGGCACCGAATTGTAGTGGTCTCACACCGAACACTTTCGTCGCCGCTTTAAAACGGGAGAGCTTAATTCACTTCTCTTGTTGAATTTATTTACACTTTGATGATCTCCAGGTCTCACCTCTCGTCCGCCTTATCACGAAATCTCTTAAATTGGGTCAATGCACCTTGATCCCCACGAAATAACTTCGAAACCGTTGGCTTTAATGATGGCGGAAGTCGTAAACATCCTAATGAAACTCTATTCAAAATTATAACTCGATAACGTTGTCATTATGTAACCAAAAGAAAAATATTTTTGACGAAATTATTTGTTCAACAATATACGGATGGAAATATTTTTAAAGGAACTTAACAAAGTATGTCAAATAAATTCATACCTTGACCTTTTTAAATGGAAAGGTTAAACTTTACGAGGGGCGTTCAAAGTGTGTTGCAATTTGGGGGTGTCTAACAAAGTTTAGGTTTTCGTGCAAATTTTGTTTGAGACATTAGATCTAGTTACCCTTGATTTCAAAAATTGGTTGTCCTATCTGCTTTTGTTTTCCTTCTGTCAGTTGTGAAATATGGCGGAGTGTAGTTTGAAGAAGCATCATCAAGTTTTTGTGCAAAGAGGATGTAAATGCAAAGAAAATTTTTGATCGCTTATCGAAAGTGTACAAATCGGACGCGCCTTCGTATGCTACGGTCACTAGATGGTTTAAAGAATTCAAGCACGGCCGTCAGAGCATTGAAGATGATCCAAAGTGCGGAGGACCAAAAACTGCATCCGATGATGAACATGTGGCTCAGGTTGAATCACCGATACTCGCAAATAGGCGTATAAAGGTATCAGAAATTGCCCAAGAGATTGGTGTTTCACAAGGAAGTGTTTACAACATCATCCATACCGCTCTGCACATGTCGAAAGTGTCAGCCAAGTGGATGCCTAGAAATCTTTCTATTCAGGATAAGCACTACAGAATGGAAGCATCATGCGAGCTCCTCGACCTCTTTAATTCTAATCCAGGTGACCTTATGGCTCAACTTGTGACTGGAGATGAAACATGGCTTCGTCACTGGGACCCCGAAACGAAGCAAGAGTCGATGCAATGGAAGCAAGCATTCAGGATCTCCTTCTTCGAAAAATTCAAGACGCTGAGAAGATCATGGCGTCTGGTTTTTGGGATTGTCAAGGGTTGCTATTAATCGATTATATTCCACACAAAACTACAACTACTGCAGAATATTATATACAACTATTGAAAAAATTGCGCAACGTAATTAAAGAAAAGAGACGTGGAAAACTGTCCAAGGGGATTTTCTTACTGCATGACAATGGCCAGAGTTGTACAGGCTGCCCTGTAGGACCGTGGGTTCGAACAACTTAACCATCCACCTTACACCCCGGACCTGGCCCTTAGCAACTTTTACTTATTCCGATACTTCAAGACATATCTTCGGAGGCGCTAGTTTTCAGATGACGAAAGTCTTAAAGGAGGAAGAGACGGAAGCGTGGTTTGCAGTACAAGAGGAAACATTTTTTCGGAGGATTGCGTCACTGAAGGAGAAGTGGGGCAAATGTATTGAACTTAAGGCGGGACTACATTGATAAATAATAAACTAATTTAATTGCTGTTAGACGTTTCAATGCCCGAATAGCAATACACTTTGAACGCCCCAGTAAAGTTACTCGTTACTTGTACAAGTAACTGTCCTACTTGACTTGCCTCTCTACTACCCTCGTATAAACAAGCTTTTAATATAATTTGTTGATAATGACATTAATAAATACTCAGTCCATTTTTGAAAGTATTTTATTGTTTTACAAGTACCTTTGAGTCTGGTTCTGTGCCTACAATTTACTCAATACATTCATTGTGATTCTGTATATCATAATGTAAAAATATACAGGGTTTTCCATTTACGATAATTGAGTTTTGTGCAGTTAAACATAATGAGCTTCGACACTTACCAACACCAGCCTGTGAATTTTTCAGGGAAAATTAGAATATGATTTGAAAGCCCGAACATTATACTTTCAAACGACATGTCACTTCAGTCTTTAAATTTGAAATTGGCGTAAATACGTTCTCTTAAATGAAAGGTCATCAAAACAATTTTTGAAATAAATTTGAAGATTTCTCAAAACTCGGTTACATTTAGGGATAGGGAAGCCTTGATATTTTTTGTTTAGAATAATGTGTAGAATCAGAATTTGCAATTAAAAGTATAAGCATTCCATTTAATTTAAGGAAGATAAACGGCGTCTTCCGGTATAAGAAGTAATATAAAAGTGAAAATATTTTGATCTGAAAGATCACTTTCCCTTCCCCGAAAACTTTTAATAGGCTATTCAACTTGGAGTACTCTGTATATATTGATTCATATATTGATACACATTCTTTAAAGTGATATACACATTTTTAACATTTATAAATACGTATATCAACCGAAGAAAGTTGAATTTGGTGTTAGTCTTAGAAAAACTTCTAAGTTGTTTTATTTAAATTGAAAATGTTGTTGTCAGTTTTAATAACATTTACTTGTTAATTTGAATTGATGGAAAAATTAAAACGGCATAGATTTGTGGCGATAATTGAAAACACATTCGGCAACAGTTTAAATATGAAACAATTTATAAACGATTTGTACGAGTTTATTTGTCTATAATAAATTCATCACGGCGAAACAGTGAATCATGAATAAATTCATAAAATACGGTACCTTTATACGTCCGGATTAAAAAGAGTCGAACGAATGAACAAACAAAATATCAGCGATTGCCAATAATTCTATTTATCCTGTCCACACCTCCATTCAGCTAGATTTGAAATCATAAAACTCATATGGCCATAACAATGCCAGAATGTCCGAGCGAAAGCAATAAAGAGAATTTTAATCACTGCATAGCCCATTAGCACATTATTAAATACATATACCTATGCGATATTACATCATCCTGCCAGTAATATCCACATTCCGAATAAATTTCGGACGTATTCCTGAAACGGATGAGCGAACTGAAACGAAAATACTTAACGCGAGGCGTTCGAAAAGGAACGAATTATTTTGGTGATGCGTGACCGGCGCTGTGTAAAACGACGTGATGTAGGACCTATAATTTTCACATGATATACAATTACACATTAAACTGAAATACAGGACGATGGGCATGATTTTAATAGGCAATGACATGCACGGTGCGTTTGAATTGGAATAAAACGTGCTGATTAGTCAGCTACGGCCAAACATGGCTGCCGTGGGATGGACGGACACACACACAAGCAGACATACCAGTTTTAATATTACATCCGCTACGAGATGATTTTCAAATGGGTTTAGCTCCATAATTAATAGTTCAAACAACGTATGTAAATAATCGCCTATCGGTTAATCAAATGTGAAATTATCTTCCGCCGTTTTTTTTTTCTTCTTGTTTCTTTTTTTCACACACGTCCACGATGTTAAATGCGATAAATTAAAACAGAAAATATCGATAACGTAGATCGACTCAATTAACGTGTAATGCGAGTATGTTGTAACCACTTTAGTCTCCTAATGTGGAACCTACTGAGAAACAAAACCTACCGTAAATACATAAGCTTTACGAAAATAATATTTTATGTATTTTAGTTACACAGAAAAATTGTTGCTTTTTAAATAAATATATCAGTTTCTATCGTTATCTTTTCCTTAGTCTTTAGTTTTTTATGTTTTTTCCTACTTTTTTGCTTCTCGTTTTTATTTAATTTAAATTTGTTAAGTTAAAAATACATATATATAGTATTGTTTGTATTGAATACGTTGAATGAATGCTACGTTTCTTATGTAAAATACGTTGAACCCGTCGGTGAACGTCGCCGTGGTGTGTTTCACTTTTTTAAATTAAAAATTCGTCGCAGTGTTTACACAGAAGAATAAAATAAATAATTCAGCGAGAAGTATTCCAAAGATAAAAGTGAAAAACTTGAATGACAATGTACTGTAGAGTGGTTAACAAGATTGGTCCGTTATTAAGATAGCAATCAGTTTTATTCCCACTATAAAGTCGGAACATAATACGTACACTTTCCTTAGATGTGTACACTGTGATAAAGCGGAACACCCTCGCCGGCTCCACCCCACGCTTCATAAGTTAAATGGGAAAAAGTTGTCTAATTTTGTAGTGTAGTTTCTCCTGTTCAAGACAGAATATGACATGATTATGCGTAAAAAAAGAATTCGCCCTCCTCGACCAATTTTGAGATTACTTGATTCCGAGTGCTACGCATTCAATGTTTCAAGTTCTTCTTCAATAATCTTGAATATACGTTGGGGGCTGAGTGCTGTTGCCGACGCTGCCTCTGCCGCTGGAATGAATTATGATATTGCCATGAAGGTTAGTGTTTCGGATGATTGTTACATTTTCTGAATACTCGAACTGAAATTGTTCGAAAACATTCTTATAGAAAAAGTTTTTCCCTACGGCCTCTATTCAAGTGGGTTTATTACCTAAATAGGCAACATATTAACCTTATTGACAAAAAATTATGTTTTAAGCATTTTTTTTACATATTAAAAATAATCATAACTTTAACAAATAGTTGATTTGTAATATAAACAAAAACATGTTTTCTTTAAGTAGATAGATAGATCTCTGTGTATATAGAAAGTAAGAAAAACCAGAAGGGGTCGATCCTTTTATGTAAGTTTATGTCCTGCTGCTTGATTCTAGGCCTTAAATTTATTCTAATTTGCAGGGCGTAAAAACTAAAGCGTCCGTCGTTTTTGTACTGTATGCAAATAGTGGAAACATATTTTATCCGGGGGCCAAAAAAAAAAAACTTATTTTCACCCGTTTATCTTGCCCAATATGTTGGAGTGGCTGCATAAAAAACAATCCGAGTATATTCGACTTAGACATGCGACCGTTTCATTATTTAAGCTTGCAAAAGGGGGAGGATTTTTTCGCAGATTGGTATCTGTCGCGAAAGGTCGAAAATTGTATCAGAAATTCCGCCGCTCTTATTTAGAACAGAAATATATGCTGTAGTCCTGCGTCTCGTCCGTGTAGGCGCTGCTGTGGCTGTTGGCGCCGAGCTTTAGGAAAACTCACCTCGGCGCCGGATTCCTTCTCACTCAGCGGCGACTCGGAAATCAACCGGCTTTTTCTTATATAAAAGTGGAACAATTCGGCGTGAAACCAACAACATAAAACATCGGTACCTAAATTCGGGGGAAAACTTACGTACTACTGCACTGCGTTGCACCAACACATATTGAAAACATATACTTTCTGAACTTTGATTTGTCCCGAGAAAAATATCTCACTTGAGATTTATAACCTACAGAAAACATAAAAGCATTCTACAGTGATTTATACAACCAAATATTTACTTTTTTAAAATTCAAATTATCAAAGTGTTCAACAAAAAAGTACCTACCAATATCGAATGTGTCAAACGCTCCTTTCCTTTCTGCCCATCTTTTATTTATTTTTACTCAATGGAAGTAACGACCGGAGGCAGCAATTTATTAAAAGCTTAAATGAAAAATTACGTGCAAAATTATGTCGACTGTTTCGTAAAAATATACAAAGATATGGTAACAATGGAATTGGACAAATTTAACCGGTTAAGCATGGCCGGGCATAGATGTGTGATGGCATTAAAGGATCGTGCTCTGAATTAGAAAGTAAGAATCACCGCCACGCAGGATAAATCTAACATACTGCCGAAGCTTTCGACCTTCCAACAATCTAAAGCTGTTTTCCTCTGGCGATAACTTATCCGTCCCGATTATACGTGGAATCTGATCGGAATTGTTTATTTCACTGTACTTCTTCGATTAATTAACATCGCAGCTGGATTTTTTTCTTGTGTAATAACGATTTTATAGTCCGTTTCCGTTTCGAAATGGGAGTCAAGTAACTACGTTAAACACGAAATAAAAAAACATTGGCAGTGGTTAGATTTCCTCAAATAAATGTTACGTATAGAGCTACTTATATATATAAAATAACAATTTTCTCGTTTCCTGCGGACTGCAACGGACGAATTTTATATAGGGTTACGGCATTCAATTGGACTTCAAAGGACATTTCGCTCCTTCTATTTTCCATACTCCGAGGGTAGACTGTTTTACATAAAATTTTACCTCTCTGCTTCTTAATTAAACGAAGGCCGTTTTTATTATTTTTTCTTTTTTTTGTCGTAATTATGGTTCTTTGCCGAATCGATACCGTTGCAAGTGCAACAACGCTCTTTTTCTGTTCTTTTCGGGCCACTTTGCAATTCCAATCGAATGCCCGGTATTTTTTGCGCTCTGCTTAATTAATTTAATTTCGCCGACACACACCTGTTAAACCCGGACAATTGAATCCCTTTCGACCCTTGTTAATTGTCTGGAAAAGCGAGAAATCATTATATGGACCCGGATCGACCGTGATACGGCAAACCGCAAGTCTGTCGTACTACCTCCGTTACCAATTGTCATTACACACGTTTCGACTGGAATTGTTGTTTTTTATTTAGTCGCTCGATTCCCTCGTTTGTCAAGTTGATGGTAATTTTAAATCACTTTTTTAGTTCTAGTAAATTTAATACTCCGATATTATCGGGCTTTCACAGATTCCTAACTTATACATCACTCAGTAAAGAAATTGTGTAAGTGTGAAAGTAATAAGACTTCCAAGTTTCTGTTTAGGTAAAGAATTAAAATTTAAAAAAATCGCATACCGAATACAATTTAGTCAGTGAGGACTTGTTTCCTAGCACCACAACCACCCAAAAGTGCTTCTAAAAGAATTCCTTTAATAAAAATTGGAAAAGAGATATTTCGGTTAGAGACTGCGAGATCTAGACAATTACTTTTCTTCCCAAATAATAAAACAGCAAATTTTGCTCCTGGATTAATTCAGTCTGATCGAACGAATGGTAAATATGCGTAAACATAATTTGTAAGACCAGATTTATAAATTGAAAGTAAAAGGGGTCCCAAAATATAACCCTGTGCGACACCGTAATTTACAGGCAGAAAGAAATTCAGTGAACAAATTATTAAGTTCCACACACTGACATTGTAGGTGTTATTTTCTTGATGAAAAGAAAAAGGAAGAGGAATGACAACAAAATGAGGGCAAATTTTGATTACATTTATTTTTAAAGAAAAACAACGACAAGAACGACCGATTTTTCAGTTCGTCTTGAAATTAAAAAA
This sequence comes from Dorcus parallelipipedus, assembly GCA_958336345.1. NCBI lineage: Eukaryota > Metazoa > Arthropoda > Insecta > Coleoptera > Lucanidae > Dorcus > Dorcus parallelipipedus. Next base: position 22,009,585 of record OY284482.1, on the reverse strand, counting down.
AAGACACTAAAATATGTCAGGAAAAAAAATTAAAGCAAAAAATGCCGATTTAACAATTAAACTGATTCTCGTTTCTTTCAAGAAAAGAAAAAGTCAAAAGATGAACAATTTCTGTTCTCAATTTTTGATGAAAAAAAGAAAATCGAAACTCATCATATTCTTTAAACAATTGTATTTTTTTCGTTATCATTCGTTTCTATTTTCTTCGTTTCTTCGTGCAAGGAATAAAACAAAAGACAAAAACAGAACTTTCGTTTTTTAACAAGAAAAAATGTATTTTTCAGTCGAAATTTTGAATGTTTACGAAAGTACTTTTTTGCTTTACTCTTTTGTTTTCGTCGAAAGCAGAAGAATACTAAATAACAGATGTTTCATGAAATAACACTAAGAAATGAAATGAAAAAGGGCAAATTTTGATTACAATCATGTTTATAGGGAAAACCTGAGTTTTTACATCATTGTGTTTTCTCCATCAAAATCAAAAAGACAAGGCGTGTATTCAAAGGTCAAATCAAATAAAATCTTTTATTGATCCCCTTTTTTGCCACAATAGTGAATAGGACAAGTCAGTACATACAGTAATTCTGTATAAAATGTGATACATTCCCAAATACCTACGTTAACAGTCTAGTTACACAGTATTACAATTCTGCTCTTGAGCTCTTCATTTATACTGTAAAAACAGTTTTCTCCTAAATACTTTTTTAACTTACTTTTAAAGTGAGACAGACATATTTGTACAATATTTTATGCTGTTCTACATTTTTATGCAATTATATTCTGGACTATGTTCATATTTTGATGACGAGTGGCATGCAGAACGCAATAATGTACGATGACGAGTATCGTGCTGATGGATACATCCAACAGTATTAAACTTGTTCAAGTTTTGTTTAACATAAATTGCACACCTGATAATATATATGGAAGGTAGAGTTAGAATTTTATTGTCCCTAAAAACCTGTCTGCAGGACTGTCTTGAAGACAGATTAAAGATCATTCTGATTATCCTTTTTTGCATTATAAATAATCTTAAAATATTAGAGGAATATCCCCAAACAATAATATTATACTGAAGGTGGCAGTATGTGAGACTATAATACTATAATGTTAAGTAAAGATCTAATATCAAGATATTGTTTCATTTTAAGTATGGCATAATAACACTTATTAAGTTTGGTGTATATTGCAGCCAAGTTTTCTTGCCAATTAAGTTGAAAATCGAGTATTATTCCGAGAATTTTATGTGAAATTTTCAACTGAAGATTGTGCTGAGAGAAAACTATATCATCTAATCCTACCCTATTGAAAAACTGCATAATTACAGTTTTATTTAAATTTAATAACAGCCTATTAGTATTACACCATTCTTCCATTTCATTTATTACAGTATTAATTTTGGATAGCAACATCTCTGCGATCCGTGCTGAGACCACTATTGTTGTGTCATCTGCATACATACACAGATACCCAGTTGACAAATGAGAGGGCAAGTAATTTACAAATGAACACTGAACCTTGGGGAACACCCATACATAAATCATAAGGATTAGAAGTTGTGTTATCCAGTTTAACAATATGTTGTCTATTCTTAAGGAAAGACTTAAACCAGTCCCTAGCAAGACCTCTGACACCATATTGATCGAGTTTCCACAATAGACGCTCAATATTGACGGTGTCAAAGGCCTTGGAGAGGTCAAAGAAAAGTTCAATAACAAGATTTCCTGCATTGAATTCACTGTACACATGATCTAATGTTGTAGCCACAGCTGTTTTTGTCAACTTTCCAGGTAGAAAACCGTATTGCTTCTCGGTAATGATGTTATATTTCAGTAAATATGCCATAACTTGCTTATGTACCAGTTTTCAATAAGTTTTGATAGAGTTGGAACGGTAGTTTTCAATTACCTCGCCCTTCTTATGGATAGGAACGATTGAACCAGTTTTTAATATTAAGGGAAAAGTACCAGTTGATAGATATAAGTTTATCAGATCGGTCAATATATGTGTAAGTTCACCACTGCAAAACCTAATTACTTTAGGTGTAAGGACATCGGCACCAGCGGTAGTAGTTTTTAGATTATCCAACTCACGTTTTAGTCAAGTTCATGTACCTCAAGCAGAACAAAAGAATTTGGTATACATATTAAAATATCAGCATTTGAATGATTAGTGTCTTCAAGTATGTTACCATATTTCTTATATATTTTCATAGGGGGATGTGCAAATTTTTCGGCAACGAGCCCTTGATCCAGTATAGGTTCTTCTTGCTCATTATTTAATGTTAGTCTTGAAGATTTTTTATTATTAGCAGAAACCTCTTGTTTAATGATGCTCCAAACATTTTTAGACACGTTATTATTTGTAAATATTATTTTGTTGTAATATTCCAGTTTGGAATTTTTATGAGGCACTTGTAGAAGGAAATTAATTCTTTCAATGTATTCAATTCTCGTTTAGAGATGTGTCTACTCTTGGGAAAGCCAGTGTCCAAGGATAAATAACAGTAAAATTTAAATTCCACTAGTTGTGCTAGATGATCTGATATCCCTGGACTAAAAACCTTGGAAGCGTAATCCGATTCTGGGATATTTGTTATTATACAGTGAGAATTTTTTAACGTAGAACATACATAAGTGCTATTGAAGTTTTTAAAATCGAACATAGGCCGAAAAGTACGTGGTAAGTATGGATATGGTTAACATTAATTGTCATTATTTTTCTTTCACACATTTGACAATGCAATTTGACATATATTCAACGAATGAAAGGATACAAATCTACAACTGGTATCGAGCAGGATCAGCTTAAGGCAATTAATAATTTTTATGACCGTTTAGGATATACATATTCTCAAACTTACAGAAAACTGATTGATTATTTTTATCTATTTCGGAAAAAGAGCTTCAGTGCTAGGCAAACAAGTACGAATTGTTTCCATAGTAACGAAGCCCACATACATATTAAGCCTATGTTCGATTTTAAAAAACTCACCTGTACGCTGGATTTCACAAACGTCACTTAACTTTAATCATCGATTAAGAATAATCATTCCTATACCTTCAACACATGTAACCATGGCAACGTTTACTTTTAACGGATGATTAAATTTAAGTAACGTTTGTGAAATCCACCATCAATATTGTAGCAAGGATGCATATATTCTATGCTAAAAAATTCTCACTGTATAGTCAATAGATGAATAAGATGTTTGACCATTTATGTTACTTGCTATCCTAGTAGGTCCTGATATAACTGATTTTAAATTAAAGGACATTATAAGATCCTGTAACATGTTAAGATTTTTTGAGTCATTTAAAGCATTAATATTCAAATCACAACATATTATTATCTGTTTATTATTAAAACTATTTAGCACTGCTGTAAGATTCTTTAGGAACCAACGAAAGTTACCTTAAGGTGGATGGTAGATAGTAATTATGTAAATGGTCTGCTTATCTTTTCCCATAATTTTAATTCCACAGATTTCGAAGCACCCTTCGTCGTTTTCTTATTCAAAGTTAGTCTTTTTTTTGTTCGTCATCATTTTCTTCTTTATTTTTTATGCGTGAAACAAAAGATTAATTAATTATTTGTGGTAAGAGATCGATTTATTCATTTGTAAGCGAATCTGTTACTAGAAATGGTTATTTAATAAAAAATTATAAACTTCGCAAACATACTAAATTTATTGGTAATTGAAATGTCATTTAGTTTTGCAGTGTCCCGCCTAAAGCAAGGCGACAACTGTAACTCCTCCTAGTTTAAAAGTTAGCTGTACACATGAATGATGAATTCTATAGAAAAAACTAAAGAGAACACCAAGCAATAACAAAATATAAAATTACATGGATATCGCCACCCTTAAACGCCGGCTATCATGATCAATTTAACGTTAGACGCTATGCAAATAATGTTCCGTTATTACGCAAAGTAATAAAGTGTAAAGTGGAATAGTAGCAAATCGTCTTTCATTTTTTAGTGGTTCTGCAAGTAACAACAAAAGAAAGAAATTGCTTTGGCTTCTAAACCAACACAGTCAAGCTTCCTAAACAAGATAGTCGAAAGCCTTACTTTCCTCTATCAAATTTAGTCAATACATTATCAGTAATTTTCACCAAAGTGGATGTAATTTGAAATTAATTAATTTTGTAATGGAGAAAGTTTCAGTGTGATTTAAGTTATGTATAGATGGAGGAACCGAAGATGGTGATAATAAATTAAAAATATTTAGTTGTCTGTAATTTAGTTGAAAAATCGAAAAAGTATTGAATATTTATGGTTTTCCTGTTCTTTATGGCGCCCTAAACCCGATGTAAAAGAGAAGTGCTAGTAAAAATCTCCGTGCGGAATGAACAATTAGTCCGTGACACATAAAAATATTCCGAAACGATGAGGGTGATAGTTTCAGCGACATTTTAATCTATTCTTTCGGTGTTTAGTGAAGCGCAAACCGGAAGATGAGTTGAACAATAGCGGGAATAAATTTTTAGACCGCAGTAGTCGTTACTATGCAGATTGTAGGTATATTTACATTCGTTCCGTCGAAGATCTCGGGCGAGATTATACAAGTTGTAAATGTTGATGGAGAAGTTCGCGAACCCGACGACGTTTTTACGTCCACTATTATTGTGATTAATTTTATAATGAAACTGGGAAAGGATAAAAAGGACGAAGTCCTCGACGAAGTCTTTAAGGACGTAAAAAAAGGAAAAATGTAAATTCTTTCACTTAAACTTGGATTCCGTCAGGTACTTTTTCGTTTTATTACACGATTCAGTACCCCACAAGTAGGTTAAAGTAATTATGCATTTTATTTAAACGCTTCAATTTATTATAAAGTGTGTTTTATGCTAATGATGGGATCGACTGAAAGGATATAATTCACGAGAGAACGAGGGAGACTCTCTCACTTCCAGAATCTCAGATCTCACTATAAAACATTATTTAAACGGGTGGGGGCGAGCAACCTGTCTACCAAAAACGTTACCCAACGCGAATCGCGACCATCCTTTTTGCAACTATGAAAATTACACACCTCGCTGTAAAACGTAATTACAAACGTAAGGTAAAATTTATTTAAATTAGAAGCTGAATTACAGCGTAAAACTAAACTAGCCCCGACCAAACCAAAAGAAACCTATTTGCACCAGAGTTGTTGCACCACTCGTTCCACAAAAACAAGAAGTAAATGTAAGAAAAAGGAATTTGCATGATAATACCTTCAGTGAAGTCGCTCTTTTAAAACTCTTTGTAATATGTTCTTTCCAACAAGGAAAGAGACGCTCACCATTTTTTTTTTTTTTTTCTTTTTAATATTGCATAATTCCACCTGACATTTGTTGTAATAACCCCGAATATGACGAGTAAGTTGTAATTACTGGAAAAAAAGTTCGCAAACGAAGTTTGTTGGGAAAAAAGGGGGAAAGCGCACTTTAGGTATAATAACCCTGCCAAAATACGTCATGTACGTGACAGCAGTACAAAGCGGGATTACGCGCGACATACAGCGATGCAAACTAGTTATATACATTTACAAATGAGTAAACTTTATTTAACCTTTCTCTAGCGATCTGGCTTATTTTCGCGATGCTCGCTCCGAGCAAAGGGATCCGGATTTGCATGGTCTGAGGTATTTCTAATGCAAATGTGGCTGATTATCCGCTACCAAGAAATGCGAGCGAACGAACGAACGTCTTCCACTAACTTTGCTCCCTCTTACAGAAATACGTCTTGTCGTAATGTATATATTAATTACTTGTTCCGGATTCTGACTTGTACTCTCCAAATGAAATATTTTCTTTCGGATTTAATTAGTTTCTTTCGGGGCCAAGTTACGCGTGGTTACACTTCTTGGAATTTAACAAAAGATTTCCAAATTAATTTATTTTATTTCCAATTATGCAATAACATCAGCAATTATAAAATTTTGTCTACTCATTCGTTTTCATTATATTTCTTTTAGAATTTTATTATATTCGATCAAAATTGGCAAATATAGTATGTGACTCATTGTGTCAAATATATTTCTTCTAATTGATCCTTGAACCATTATCCTTTAATTACATTTATATCACCTATTAAGTCATCGTAATTTCAGTTCTGTTAGTTGACGTTCCTAGACTGTTTGTTTAAATCTAAACGAAAAATTAAATTGTGTATATTTAGAAAGTAACCAACGAGCCATTGAATGATAAGTTATCATATCAGTTCTGGCTAGGATGAATAATAGTTAACCGTAATTGGTCGTGCTGTGATGATAAGGAGCGGGTATCATCATATCACGGAACAATAGTGTAGACTTAAAAATATTCAGAGCTTTGACGTAACAATTGCGCGCCGCAATAAAACTCCGGCGAGAATTTACTACCGACAAATTCGGAGCAATAAATTTTCCGTTTAGTTTAAAACTGTGTTATCACTGTTATATTTTAAGGTATATAAATTCAATACTTGAGAGGTATGTTTTAAGCCGGCGAAAAACACCGCCACATACGAGCAACCGACCGAACCGGGATGTCCTTTCGCGACCGAGATATATGTGTCGAGATAGCGGGACGTTTCTCTATTGATTCTGGTTAAAAGCTTCGCGTCTTCTGCTGCTTTCGTTCTTCCTGAAGAGCACTCACGGCGACAAGAATTAAGAGCGCTAAGGTAGGAGAATGAAGGCTGTTACGTGCCCTTTGTATTTAATGGAGAGAAAACATGCTTTGACATCACCTGTTTTTCTATTAGTTTGTGATGGACGCTTTCCTGTTTTCGTTCGCGTTAAATCTCCTAAGACGTGTGACTTGACGTTCAAGACAAATTTACGAGTAAACATCGAAGTCACGTACTCGATTTAATTGAATTGATTACTCTCGAATGTAAAAAAAATTAATTAAATTTTAAACTAAATAAAATCTCGAGGAATCAATAGTAATCCATCTATTATTAAAAATCATATAACCTCAGGGACAGTTCCATAGACGCAAGTTAAATTTCGGTTTATTCGCAGGGTAACAATTGTGAAAGTAACAGTCAAAATCTTTTATGATAATCAAAGCTTTGGAAATTTAATTGGATTGAATATATGCAATAGTTAATTCACTATATCATTATTAATTCATGATCATGATTAACGTAACTCTTTAATGGAAATGCATGATTATGGTTTTTTGAAGATACACCTCGATTTTAGATTGTTGATTGTCATTTACCAGTATTTTCCACCATTTTATGTCTTGATTCGTTACGAAAAATAAACTGATTGATAGAAGCTGAGGTAATTCCTGTATATCTTACAATGTTGTCACCTTTTGATCACACTTATTCTAATAGAAACTGTCATATCAACTTTCAAAGCTCTTTTTGTGTAAAGTCGTAAAGTGCAAACTCTTTAATCCGCACACTTGTTAATCCGGACAGTGTTACTTCAACTCATAATCCAGATGACACTCGTTAATCCGGACAATGTATGAACTTGTAAGCGCATAACACTGTGAGACATGTGCATAAGGTAAAGTGCATTCAAAAACTCGCACATTTGAAGTTGGCCATGCTTTTGTTCACACTTTATTGCGGATTTTTTTGTAACTGTTTAAACTAAAAGTCTATATAGGTACGTATAAAATAAACACATATAAAGTTCAAGTTTATTTGTATGCCGATCGTATATCTGAGTTAAAAAATATACGACGAAATGGCATGACATGACAAAACTGCAAGGCCGTGTGACGAAAATTAGAAGGAGATAGTTCTTTGACTTATCGATCGATCGATCGATCGGCATATAGTAAAAGAATGGCCTGTACTTAAGTACATGTATTTTTGTAATTACTTGGTAAACATTTAAAGATTTCTGTTCCTCTTGTTACTTCTTGAATTATGTCGGGTATTAACTAATAAGTAGGTACACGAAAATCCATCCACTAATCCGGACGAATCGCTGATCGGGATGGGCCTTATATTTTTAATTATCCAGACTAAAGAGGTTGCACTATACTTCTTCAAAAATCTTTTACAATTTTTTTGTGGATTCCTTATCAGCTTCCTTTCTTTCATTTTTTGTGCTTTTGAAATTTTCTTTACCATTCGTTAATTTTTCTTCTAGGTCAGTAATGGTGAACCCATGACCCGCGGGTCATGGAATGGCCCGTCAGAATATTTAGAGTGACCCTTGTAGATATTTACAAATTGTACAAAAATTTCGATTTTGTAGAAATTATTTTCATCATGGACTCTTTCCACCTCAATAGTAGATGTTAAATTTTTTTGCTATGGTTACGTAGTTTGAATTGGTATTAGTGAAAAGTGTCAAATGTCATATTTCAAAAGTCAAATTAATTTTACTTCCTAATGCTAACGCCTCAAATTAATACTATAGCAGATACAGTGAAATGAAAATGAATGAGAGATGGAACAAACAGAAGTAAAATCAAGAAAAACAAAAAACATATATTTTATTTATGTTCAAAATTTATCAAATTTATTGTCACGTTAGTATTTTTTAAATTCCTTTTGTTAGTCTCCTGATTTTCGATCACTTTATTATTATTTTTCTTATTTGTAGTTCCTCATTTTTTCTTTTTATCAAGTATTTTGTATTTCGCTAACATTTTGCAGATTTCTCTTGCTTTCTACCGGGCTTTGAGTTTCACAACAAGATCGTTGATTTTTAATTTGTTTCTTTTTTATCCATCTTATTATTTGCACTTTACGAAATCCCTGACGTCATGAAGTTCTACAAATTATTTTCCTGGTATACAAAAATTATCATCAGAAACGCAACAACAAATTTCGCGGTGAAAAATGCAAATGCATTCCACAGCTGCATCTAATAAACAAAATAGGTAAATAAGGCCCGGTCTTTCCAACTGTCCCTTAAAGTTCTTCAGCGAATAACCTGATTTTTCTGAATGGTTGCTTGGTTTTATGAATTGTTTCCATGGTAGTTATTCGCCGAATAACTGTTAGTCAGTTTATTAAGAGATGGAAAGATCGACCCTAAAATAATAGCTCTTTAATTAAAGTAAAAAAATGTTCAGCGATGGATTGTAGATAAAATGAAACGTTTTACACTTTCGGAAGAAATCGATATGTTTAAGCCATTCCTTGTAAATGTAATCATCGCGTCCTTGTATAGTCACAATCAAAGAAGAAAAATGATGCACTTTTTAATTGCTTAAAATTCCTTGTCCGCGGCCATTACTACAAAATTTTTAACTTAAATTTGACCTATTGGTAAAAAAAGATTCGCCATCCCTGTTCTAGGTCCAGTGACAGTTATATTTATTACTAAAGTTTTATTATTTGATTTCATTCATTCTAAGTTTGAAAAATAAAACGAGCAAAAGGGAATCTGACATTATAATAGAAAATCATAACAATAAAAGAAATTTGGTGTTTCTATTTAGGTAACTCAGTGAAATAATTATTATCATGTAATGCAAAAAGAAATAGCGTGAGCATGTTAAATTTTTTTGTTTATTTATAACTGTCTGCAGATGTCGCTGTCTTCTCTTTTTCAATCAATGATTCCATTCATCTAAGTATGTAAAGCCAATTTCCGTTTTCTTAAGATTCATTTCTTCTTCTTGATCTTCTACGCTTTCTTCTTCCCATTGAACTTGCTTCGTAATCCATAATCCATCTTTCATTCTTCGCTCTTTTAAATGACCATCTCGTAATGCTTCTTGTCTTCTAGGTAAATAAATAGGTTTTCTTCTTTTACCGTCATTTTCCTCCTCATCTTTTTATTTGAAATTCTTTCCCTTCTTGCACTTTTACTACATCTCCTCCAATTTTGGAGTTCCTTATGCCATAATTTTGTTGATTATGGTGTTTACAAATCACATTCTAAGAGCCAGTTGTACAATGCCAGTTTAACTTTAAGCTAAAGCTTAAACCCTTGACAACTATTGCTATAGGTTTAAGTTTCAGCTTAAATTTAAACTGGCATTGTACAACTGGGCCTTAATGTGATGTTTTGGTTAGTCTTTATTTGCCTTTCACATTCTCTTTTGACTGTGCTTTCTGTTGATGTAACAGACATTTGAAAGTGTGTTTTTCTTTACCGAGATCTTCCTCTTCATTCGGATTTTTCGCCTTATTTGTATTCTGTTAATCTCTTCTAATATTCTAGCTCCGCAGAAGTGATTTTATTGCACGCATTACTTTTAATTAGAAATCTTTGTATACTCATCTTCGTTGGGTCTTCATACTTTCTCCTGTTTTCATTTCTTCTATTTAATTTGATCTGTTCTTTTTAGACCTAGCCAATCTCGTTGCTTGTTTACTTTTTCCTAATAAAATTGTTTTTCTTTTGTTCTTATTTTAATTTCTAGAGAAAGGAATGACCATTAAACTTCGAGGAAGGTATTTTGAAAATCGTTATTTATGAAGGCGATTTTATTAAATCGGAGATATTGTTAAATTCTTGGAACGAATTACGAAGAAAAGTTTTGCAGAAAACATATACGGGTATTGCGGTCGAGATTCGAAAAGGTTATCTACGGGTGCCCGGTGGCCGCATGTGCTTTGTCATACGATCCGGTTTATTTGAATAATAGGTATCGAAGCCGAAGAGAGAGAATCGGAATTGTGGAAAGAGAGTGTTGACAGAAGTTCCCTTGATTAACGGCAACAAATGCATAGGGTTAGTACTACCACTTTCACTTAATGCTACGAGCGTTCGTGAATTTTAAACAATGTTTAGACGTCAATATTATGATTCGTGAGTGCCATCTCTCAATTATGAATATATTACGAACGGATATGTATACACATGGATGGCATGAATGTCGATGTTCTTGTGGCTGTTTACTCGGCTCCCGAATACGCATCAATTCCGAAACGAAATTGAATCAACCGTACGCGCATTTAATTGTAATACCCACCTCTATTAAAGCTTTCAATTTCGGAGAATGTTTATCTTTTACACTCTCGCAAATGTATCCGGTGTGATTCTAGATTGTTATATGCTTTTATTTACTTTGCAACTTTATAGCTTCGACATGGGGTGGATCCTGCGGTTCGGTTTGGGCTGCGGTGTTAACTGAAAAACATCGTCAGCTGAATTCATTCCACTTAAACAGCCAGAAATTGTTTTCGCCGCGCTCCAGCGCGTATTTCTACGCCATCGAATGATAAAGTTATTGTCTTGAGTTATCTAACAGCCTGGTGGGCGGCTGAGGTAGCTAAGTGTTCCGAAACAGCCGCGACCTGACCACAGCACAACCCGCGACAACCCCACGTCAAACCCGGTCGTATAAAAAGCTCTCATCCCTTGTGCTTTATTTGCATACCGTTCTCAGGCGATGTCTCCAGTCTGGAACACGAAAAAGGTGTTACTCTGAGACCAGTCGGAGGTGCAGTGGGGCTGAGAGACTCGCTAAAATTAATGAACTCCTGTCCACGTAGGAAACGAAATAATCCACTTTTCCAGCAATTTGCTCTACCTTATAGCCTTTATTAAGTTTCCTCTCGTGTCGTTCTTTATATTACTTTCTCTTTTTCTTTCATAAAATTCACTTGTTTTATATCAAAACTTTTCTTGACAATCAACCCCTCAATACTCGCTCCTATTCCCAACAAATTAATTTCCAATTATATTACAATCAATTAATTTTTATTAGATATACTTTGCGTACCTACATTAAATCTCAGCTTCAAATTTCCAATTCTCAAATAATTAATTAATTAAAAATCAAAAGTAGAACCAGATGAACTCTTAAACATTTAAAATTAATAACAGATCGCTATTGTGACATTTAAAGAAATAAAAAATAACAAATAAGAACCCCACTATGGTAACTCCACTGGTGCAGGAGTTATATGACGCCGATGATGACGCAATTTGGGTAATTAGCCTTTGGTCAAACAACAATTGATGACACCCGGGGGCCAAACCTCTGACTTCCACGATGATCCCTTGCATCCCTAACTGTTCTGATACTCATTTATCTTGATTACATACATACATGTACATACGTGGACATTTTGACTTGTTGTTTTCGAATTTAACAGTGCCGAAATCAAAAGTGTAATAATTTAGGTATTACTTTTTATAGTGATCTCAACAGTAATAAATTGTCAAGATTACTCTCGTCTTTTTGGAAAGTACAAGTGGTGACATTTAACTGACCTGTCAGTCACTGTTTAAATATTTTTGCAAATAACGTTTACCTTCATCAATGTAATTAATGATCTTAACGTGAAATATAATTTTTTTTTCATATACTAGTTTGTATAAAGGAACTTACACCAACTTTACACGAATCAGTATATAATAGCTTTGCAATAGCTTTGTATATAACATGTATATTAAGCAAGTTAGGGTCGGTTGTACAAGGCCAATTTAAATTTGAGCTGAAACTTTAACTCTTCACAACGATTATTTCAACAATTGTTGTTAAGGGTTTAAGCTTTTGCTTTAAGATAATTGTACAACTGGACCTTAGTGATGTAATAAAAACGTATTGTATTATTTAGGTTGGCCATAACATTATGTTGCTTGTTTCTTTCAGGAGACAATAATTTTAAAAGGTTATTGATTATTTCCTCGTTCATTCTCAAAATGTGTTTGAACTGTTCCGGAGCCTCTTTCTCAAATTCTTTATGAAAAAGACGCAAATTTCCTTACCCTTTCCGAAACCATGAACGATTTTTTTTTCCAAGTACACAAACGACGCATGATGCATCAAAACTGTGAGCATTACAATTTTTCTTGGCAAACTTTCAAAAAGAACATTAGTTAAGAAATTACTTTCTGTTTTCACAAATATTTAGTTAGAATTATACCACACGTGATTGCTGATGACAAATTTATTGATGCTGATCATAACGGTATGGCTGATAATCTAAATTCATCGAGAGCAACTGTTGATGACCATTTGAAAAAACTTGCTTGCAGAAAAAAAAAGGCTCGACATTTAGATACCACATGACTTTAAAGAAATGCATTTAATGCAATACATCAGAAAGTGTTTTTTTTTTACAAACGACAGTGAAAAATGCAACAAGTGAAAAGAAAAGATACTCACAGCTGAAGATCAAATCATAAATAGATGAAAAGAACACTTCAATGATTTATTAAATAGCAAGAGCAAAAGTCAAGGAAGAAATGAAAGTAACATAGATTAAACGAGAACCGAAAGGAAGGAAAAGAAATCAATATGGAAATTGAAGTAGAAGAATTGGAAAAGGCATTGGAACGAATAAAGGAAACCCCAAAATCAAAGGGTGTACAAATTGAATAAAATAAAAGTCACCAGCTGAGCACACTTGTTTTTATTTGTACCGCTCAAAGAATGTAATAATAAGAAAATAAATAATTCATCAACAAGTAGCGAGTTCGACCCAGAAGGGGTTCCAGTGAGTTGAACAAAAAAAATGAAAATAAACGACTTTGTTATTTATTTTTATTTATTTATTTATTTATCAAAGAAGAACAAACAAGATTATTCCTAATTACATATTCTACATTGCATTAAGTAAGTAACGATAACCTAATGAGGAAAAATTTGCTTAAAAATGAAACGGTATAAATGTGAGGATGTATTAATATTTTTTACTGAAGTCATACTGTGTGTAGTGGTAGGTAGTACTTATGGCAATATTTTAAAACTTGAAATATCAAATAGTTCTAGTGAGTAACAATACTGGTATCAAGCTAAAGAGTAAGTTGAACTTTGTCCGATAAACAGATCTGCTTTTCGTTTACAACAAAAGCTTAAATTAATTAAATGAAAGTCACTTGATTAAAAATAACAACGCCGCGTTTAGGTGATGCTACCAAATAAGTAAATAAAAATATTTCCGACCTATTAGACCAAATATACGTTTAGACAACAGCTGTCACTAGGGAGAGAGCGCCCTCCAACGGAGGCAAATGCTGCCAATGACGTAAATCGGCGTAAGTATTACATCTCAAAGTGTCATCACGTCTGCAGGTCAAGTCCAATTTTCCCGGACGAGGGGTGGGCGGTGATGCCAGGACTTCTAGCCGTTACAAACTCCGATTACGGCTTTTTCTTCCACCCAAAAGGTCGTAGAGAACTTTCAAAAGGGGTAAAACTACCACTGGAAGCCTAGTAGAGGAAAGATACGCGTTACAAACAGAACATACGCACAAAATTGCCGATAAGACCTACCTGTTCTCCGTCCCATACAAAAAGGCCTTAGAGAAGCTTAATAAAGAGCTTGACATTTTACTCGGCGTACACAAATCTCGGAGTAAATTCCGTTTCAGGCTTCAATCAAAAGGTTCACATGAAAAGAAGCACAAAGATCGTAATCACATACCTACACACAACAGATACGCACGCCGAGAAATCTGTCGGACGCGAAAAGGACACGTTCTCCCCAATTACACTGAGGCGGGGTTCGTTACGAGATGAAGTCATTTTTAACCGGCGAAAGAGTGAAATGGACAGATACCGTAGGGCTAGGTAGCAGCGTATGGTTTTGTGTTGCAATCTGGTGCGATGTGACGATCGGCACGTAGGCCAAACTGAACTCTTGCTTCCCGCTCAAATACAGGGCGACAGGCCTGTTACAACCGTAACACGGGAAGGATGTGCTGACTTTGTATCTACCGTTTCGGCCCAATTTGTGGGGTCTTCTTGAACTCAATGCAATCTTGACGACTTCAATTTATTTAGTCTCGAAATTTAGATAACAATTTAGGTGGTCCAATTTTTGTCCTAAAATTGTATGAAAAATGACACCTAAGTGGGATGGCCTTATTAGGTAGCAAATTGGTTGCTATTTGTAATTTCTTACACAATAGGACAAAAAGGGGCCTAAACTGTTAAATAAATTTATAGTTAATCTACTACGTTAGGGATGTTTAATTTCTGAAATGTCATAAACATTATGTGTTTTTCGATGGCATGGTATATTGATGTTTAGATTTTGTTGTTGAAAAACGTGAAGTTTGTTTAAATTATTTGCAAAGAGATAAAGTGATTTAAATTTAGGTTTATTACCTTTCTCGCAATTGGAAAGTTTTAAAGGCGCCTAAATAGTAGCGCACGGTCTGTGCCAAATGCCATGTAGAAAAATGTATAACGTAATTACGGAAATTTAATTAGAACTAATTAAAGGCAGAGCTTCTGGCGTCGAATTTTGTTCTTTTTCCTCGGCGCGGTCTTGGCGAGGCGTGGTTTTGGCGCCAACTGCATCTTACCCGGAGATAATATACATAGTTAGGTAATTAATGCTGCGACCTCGGCTATTTGCATGCCGTCTGATTATTTATGCAAATAAAGCATGTCTAAAGGTCCTGCCTTGCAGCGGCCATCGCATCGCACCGGCAAAGGGAAATTGCTAATTTTCTAAGTTACCGGCACAACTCGCCCGACAATTACACGCCGTGCATGACTTAGAAGGTCGGCCGAGATTGAGAAATTGCAAGCACGCTACGTGTTGCATACCAAAGCCGTTTTAAAGTAATCAGGACGACCGTCTTAACTCGTACGCGCAATCAAGTGATAATTATTGCTGAATTTTAGAGGTACTTTAATTAACGGCCTCGTAAACGGCGGCTCGGTATCTCTCGTTTTAAATCCGAAAGAATGACAATTTAATTTCATCAAAGTTAAGTTTTTAGATCTCCGGTGCCACGAAATGTTCGTTTTATATCCTCCATTTACCCTTTGCCGCCGCCAAGCCACCCCAAGTAATAAGATCATCATAGATCAGCCGCCCGCTCTCCTTAGCACGCCATGTCGGACTTTGGTAACGTTAATTAAACTTAATTAAAAGAACTCCCTACTACCGCGGCTTGAGAGGTACCAGGATGCATGGCTAATCTTTGGACAAATTAATTGCCTTTAGCATAAGTAATGCAGTTTACCCCGGCGAAAGGGGTTCGTTCTTTTTAAATTCAACCGCGTTTCTTTTTTTTCTCACCCAAAACTTTATCCTGTTATTAATAATTGAAATTACTTTCTCAAAGTCGATTAACTTTCTGTTTTATAATTGCATTATAATTAAAGCGCTTCTTTTTTTTCTAATTGGAATCATTTGTATTCTTACATCACCGAAAAGAAACAATTCTATTTTAATTCTGTATTACACCCCATTCATTGATAAATAATTCTTGGTATGAATAAAGTTTATTGTACTCCTCTCATTCTAACACTATGCTTTGTAGTTAAAATTTTTGTATGAATGTGTGAAGAAAAAAATGTTTTTAGCGAAGTAATGAAGTAGGAACAATTCTGATATATGATCTGGAATTCATTGCATTAAGCACACGCAGCAAGTACGATTATGAGTCTGATAGGATCTCGTCTTAGACTATGCGGAAAGGACACATAAGCGACTTCCTGCGTCCGGAAGTCCATCATGGATCCAGAGGGACCCTGAAAGGTGATTGTCGAGCAGCCGGATCAACATTGTTTTCCCTTATGTGTGTATCTAGACAATGAAGCTCCGTCACCGCCACGAGGCCGGCAATTCGCGTGGACTCATCGATGATATCGCTCCGTCTTCACTCCGGCTCGTTTTATAACCCCCGGCTTCCTACGGCTATTATTTCCACAATTGTCAGATTTCGACGCTGCCGACACGACATCACCTTAGTTATCTTGGTTCTGCTCTCGCGTCTCGGAACGACCACCGCAGGTCGCCCGGCTCCCGAAGGATGTAACGACGGTTACACTTATCGTGCACGTTATAGTTTTCCTTCGAGGAAGGTGTATCATAAACTCTCTCGCAATTTATTCCTGGCAATCCCAGAAACGTAAGACAAGGTTCCAATCTTGTTCGCCACTTTACTGGCCATCTCTTGTAGATAAGGTCCATTCCTCAATCCGTGGGGACTTAACCGCGTTTTCTTATCGTTCCATCGACGTTTCCTCACGCATATGACTCAGATATGACTTGATGCTCGATCTGTCGCCTTCCCATTCTTTTTATCTCGAATCTAATAATAAAATTAAAATAATATTTTTAAATCGTATTATAAGTTATTATATGAGCGATTATGATGGCCATATTCACTCGGATGAAGTTTACGAACGAACCGTACACAGACAGGCGAGTGGAGCTAATCATCCAAATGAATAATCGCGAATATGTATAATAAGTACAATGCTTTTTTCTATTCCTGTTATTTTATAATTTTAGAGAAACCTGGTAATTGATTTTTTCCTCTGTATTAACTGAACTAGTCAATTTTCCACTTTTGAAGGGAATCATCGCCATTGGACAAATAACAGGGAACACATCACTTCCGAATTAAAAGGGGATAATAAATTTGTGAATAAAAAAGAATGTAGGCCGGGTATATATTAAAAAAAATCAGAAAACACAAGCAGCTTCATATTTATTAACACAACTAATAATACGTGCCGCAATAAATTTCTGAAGTCGAATGCAGCGGGGATTTTTTATCTTCCCTTCGCTTAAAAAATGTTGCTATTATTTTTTCACCTCTCCCGTTCCAGGTCATGCCGCCGTGATCTCTCGGTCCTTATCTAACGAGATTCTGGTCCGCAAAGGCCAGTAAATCATGAGCCCAGATAGTCTACAATCATTCCTCACTGTTACAAGACCACCCTAGGCAATACACGCAACAAATCTTTTCAGGTGACTCGTGGGCACTCCTGGGAGAACGTTATGACTTAAAAATCATGCTTATCGATTCCTTCCGTCACGGTGGAACGAACGAAAAGGCTAAACAAAACGTTGAAGCAGCGGGCAACAGATGTGGAAGAGAAATTCGCCCGCGTAATGTAATTTATAACGTTCACGGCGATACGTATGGGCCCTTTGGAACGGCCAAGGAATTCCATTTAACCGTGGACAACAGGCAAGGTATGTTGCTGGTGCAGAGCGTCTCTAAATTAAGTTAGCAAATGTCGCAGCCCACTGCACCCGCCGCGACGCAATAATGGAGATGACCATTCCTACTGACTCTCCTTCATCACCTCATTTTAATGAAAATGCCGTAAATGCATTCTGCATTCAACGTTCAACACGTGATAATGCAAATGAAGTTTTCGATGGCAACAGCTTCAGTTTTTTTTTTCTCACTTGCATATTAATTCGGATTTAATGCAGCTGACTTTTTATTTATCGACCTCTTTGTGGCTTCTTGTTTACTTTGCGCGCAGTATTTAGTCTACATCGACTTTATGATATATTCAAATTAACAGCAAAAACCATATGATCACATTAATGGTATTATTTCATTTGGTACTTATCCCTAAAAAAACAAATGAAGTATTAACAGGATTATATTTATAGTCGGTCAAAAAAGTTCTGACACTTCCTTTTTCACTAATTATCAACTTTGCTTAAAACAACTATAATCATGGTAAAACCTTTAGTATTTCTAAGAAGATTTCTTTAATTACCTCTTCATGCCCGTGGCATATAGAGTATTCAGTTAAACGTGATAGTTTTGAATTAACACCATGTTCATATAGTTCATATTCTTCTATTCGAAAGCCAATTCAAAGAAAAAGTCAACCGAATAGCCAGAAGCTTTTGACGTGTTTTTCTTCTTCCTTTTTCTAATTTGCTAAAACTTATTATTCATAATCTTATCTGATCTTATTATTCATAATCATGATCTTCTATTCGAAAGACAAATCAAACGAAAGGTCAACAGGATCGTTTGTTAGGATCGTCGGATTTTCTTCTTCACTTTTCTTGCTTGTTGAAAGCTGCATCACTGACGCTCTCCAAGGCCGTGAGTCCTCGGCAAGACTACCTTTTGAATTGATGGTACCAAAGACTACAGAGTTTCCTGTTTATCAGTTAAGCTGTGCAGATAGGATTATGTTAATCAGTTACATTGGTTCAGAAGGAGTTCTTATGCTGATGAGGATCATTTACACCAAAAAATCAGAATATTTGCCAAGCATTGGTTTAAACTGTCACTTATTGGCTAAAATAAGCTCAGAACTCAACAAAACCACTCAGTTCAACTGTAGCGTATAGAAGCACTCAGAAAAGGAATCCAAAATTCCAGAAAAAGAAATCATGTAAAGGACGATCTACTCTTAAACAATTAGTAGTATTAGATTAAATATGATATCGTGTTCAGTACGAAAGGAATAGCACCAGATCGAGCCAAATCCATGATCTAAAATGCACTACAGTAGATGGATCTCTCTAAAATCTTAAGATCACCTGAAAAGTATGATCGAGAGAAATCGAGGAAACTTGATGAAATCCAAAAAACATTTTGCCATTAAACCTTATTCTTTTTAGACTCTTTAGATTACAGGTATGAGGTCGTACAGGTTGGCTCCAACAGCCTTCCTAACTTGTTGATTGTTGGATCTGAATGATAGATTCAACCGAACTTCAAGGATGAAACTTTGACTAGGATTCATTTGCAAATTATATTATCCCCAAACGGCCAGAAACAGGATAAAAATCAGAATTTAAGGAAAGTTTGGGAGTTAAGTCAACTGTGAAACTTCGATTAGTACAATGAAAAGGATATTGAAAATAGGAAAGAACTAGGAAGAGAACGTGAAATGTCACCATAACAATTTTACTATTCAATAAAGGGCTCAGTTGGACGGACCAAGAAATGGTAAAGACATGAAGAGGCAGTTTAGAAGATTAATTAATGGAGGGATGAATAGCTGACTATTCAAAAGCGAATTGCTATCCTTATACAGTGGAATCCGCTTATAATGGACTTCAGGGTACCAAGTGAAATAGTCCATTACAACCTAGTATTCATCATAAGAAAATTAAAAATATAAATTAAACAAAACGTGTCTATTATCACAATTTTTATTAAAAAGTTACAAAAGCTAGTCTATTAATTTATACGTATTTTGACCTTGAATGTGGTTTATTACAACAGAGCTTCCATTATAAACGAGTTCATTATAGATGAATTCCACTGTAAATAGATTTAGTTTCTTTGATTGGCGAGCTGTTTATTCCACTTTTAATTTTCCAAACTGCCACTTATTATTGGACTTATTTTTTATCTCAAGTTTCCATTCTGCATTTTGCGCAATTTCCAAATCAACTTCATCTACATTCTTCTCTTACTTTTAATAATTTTCTTCTGATTTAACGATGGCTTGCAGTTTCGATTTTAAACCTATGATTGATTCCAGACATTTCATGCATTTCTTTGCTTAATCGGATAATATTATATCCAAGAACAAGTTCTATGTTGTCCACCGTTTTTTTAGTAACGCACCTGTATGTTAATTTAAACCTTGTGATTTATAATTTTTTATTTAAATTTCCTTCTTTCTGTTAAGAAATGAAATTATTATTAAAACATCGTTAATTAGTACTTAATGATGATATACTATCTTGTGTTATGAATTGAATACGTAATGCAATCTAACAAGTGTAACTGCTTTTAACAAATGTAAGAATGATATAAACATTTCCTTTTGGGAGTTGGATATCTTAAGTAACGACGTTTCACTAGCCCACACTGATCCAAGTCAATAAATTAAATCTCTTATAGGCAATAACTCATATTTATGATCCGGGAGATCTTACACGGCACCCCTTGTCTTGACTTGCGGCCAGAATCTCTTAAAATGATTAGTTCGCACACACTCCGTTTACACTTTACGAGCAAGAGTAATTGTATCAAGTACGCGATCGAGAGTGGCTATGAATGCCGCGCATATGAGTGCTCGAAGAACTGTGAAATCCGGCCCGGAGTTTATTGCCATAAATATCTATAAATCTGCGAACTTTTTGCTTCATAAGATGCGGAGATTTTATGATAGGCCATTGTTACCTATAAAAATACCTATTTTTCTTGGGAGTTGTTTTCGTTGGGGTTCACGTGACTCCGCCGATGGCGGCCCCGAGGTGACTGTGAAGCGGTTTTATTGGTTCCTTAATAAGAATGTAAACCCACGCTCTGTGGTTTCTGATGGTTTAACGCGTCGTCCTGGCGGCTGCTAGCTAGCGGGTATGTGTCCACAAATCCTTATAATGATAATTCATATGGATTTTCCTTAATGTAATCTGATTCAGCATTTTTCAACACCGCCGAAAGTATATTACTCAGTTTTCCTAATAGCAGCCAACCAACATTTCTCTTTTTCCCTACGAAATCTTCTTTTAAACTCGAAAAGAAAACTACTTTTTTGATTTTGTATTAAAAGCGTAATTGTCTTGTTTATTTAAAACATTCTTGGTGGTGCATGTTTAATTTTTTTAGTTTTTGGAAGGCGAGTTGTTTTTTTCCCTTTTGTTCCCACTGATGATTTCTAAATGATAGGAGGAGTTGTTTGACATGAATATAATATAGGTCAACGGTGTTCTTGTTTCATTTGGCTAATATATATCCGAAAAGGGCCGTTAATTTAAGCAGTTGATTTTTATTGCGGTGAGGTTTCCCTTTGAGAACGGCAACGATCCTTATCTATTCATTTCTGCAGCCTCGATTCGTCGTCCCTATATCACTATATGTTATTCTCAGCTGTAATTCGTAAATCCAATTCTTTTTTGCAGAGGACTGGAAGCATACGAATGCCGACAATATAGTATTTCCTCTTTATTATGAAAGTCTTAAAAGAGAATGACTGGTGATCTCGGCAGGCAGAACCGTTGATTCCCGCATGTTATAATGTGAAATAGGCAGGCAGCGAGACTTTGTGTTTTTCTTTCCCGGTTGTACTTTTCATAAAGAGAGGGAGAACAAACAATTCAAAGTGAGACAATTCAGACATTTGCGAAAAAAAAGGAGCTATATAAAAGCGATGCTAAACTATAAAACTCTTTGCCTAAAATTAGTCCGGGTCCCTGTTCCGCACAAAGAAGACAAATTGTTCGTCGAGTTTTATCTTTTGTTGTGTTATATATGACCTCGGCGCTCTTCTTTCATTGCAATTAGCGCTTCGCCTTGAGTAGGTACATTTTTAATTTCTCAATCCAGCTATTATAAACACAACATTAATTATCAATTTGCTGGCAGGCGAAAGTCTAGCGGCGCCCGACTGCCATTGTTTCGACGCAGTATTTTTAATTGAGATTATTGCACCATCTTTATTCAAATTAACATTGGCTCTTACAACTCTCGGGTCATTAAAAGTATGCATAATTATTACATCCACTTCTACTATTGTCTTCTGGAATTACTAATTTGTGCGTAACTAATTCCGTTCTTAATCTACCCATTATATCCCCAACATTACTCATTAGGTTACCCACTCACAACACATAAAATGTGTAGTTCGTTAAATGATACTATCATCAAGTAGGCGCACTATCTTTAACTACACCGGTATATTATATCTACCAACTGAACTAAATATCAGTGATTCACACTGAAACATTATCTAACCATGTCTAAACAAAGGAAGTTAAGTTTTTTTATGTTACATCTAAAGATAATGTTCGGACGGTACATATTTCTGCAAAATATTTTTCTTTAAAGATAACTTGTCCATTAGAAAACGAGCGAGTGCAAAAAATCATGTTTTTTTAATATACCATTTTGACATAAACAAGATTCATGTCTAAGCCTTTCTTGTCATTAGCGTTCATATCTATGTATGTACTATAACCTTCTAATCATCTTTTTTCTTTGTATGTAAATTTCTGTGAGCTGTTAAAACCTCCATTTGTTCTCTACCAACCATCGATCAGTTACTTAAAATCTCCATTTTGATGTAGATACGATTACCGTCGCTCTCCTCCTTGGATCTAAACGTCATTGACCAATTAGGACTTCATCTGAATACCTCTGTCTTTTACAAGTGTTACATTCCAAATTTATCTCTAAACCTTTTGGATCACTATCGTCCTTTTCGAAATCTTCTTCAACTTTATTCACAGTAATTACAACAAGAAATAAGCTTTCCTTTTTAAGTTCAATAGAGATACGAAAAGGGATAATCGGATAGCTGATAACACCATAGTAAAGTTGTGTGCATTTTTATTCAATGAGTGCAATCGTGAAGAAAAGAACGTGTATTAGTGACGTACGAGATGACTAGCCAACATTCTTACTTCCTTCAGAAATCATATTAAGGAACGTTGGAACATCGTTCCTGACCGATACGATAAGTACTTAGTTTCGTGTAGACTTGTTTATACTTCCACTATTTTCAAAGTTCAGTTTGTGTTAGTGAGTTAGAACAGGATTTGTTTCGTTTCGATTTCTTGAAGGGAAAGATTGTCGAAGGAAAGAATGGCATGAATGAATGCTGGTGTATGGCTAGCTATTGATCTCAGCAAATCATCTTTTTAATTCTTCTTTAATTTGACCGTTTTTGTTCCGGTTTCCTATTACATATTGTATATCCTTGTTGTCCTTGTCCTCTATTACAGAAATTTATATTTTTTGATGAATCTTGCTTAGGTAGGATCTTATTTGGAAACGTCCCTTTGGAATAGTTTATCTCCTCTGTAGGTATCTATTCTTGCCGTTAGCTTTATGTTGATTCAATAACCTTGAAGATTTAAAATGCAGAGTAACTACTAGAAATGAACTATTTCATGGGAAGGCTTGAGGATAGTGTACCTTGAGGAAGAAACTTGACTATAATGTATACTATGTTTTTTTTTTCTTTTAAATTCCAATTCCAGCTTCTTCTTAAACCACGTAATACTTACAAAAAAAATTAGGTTGCCAACGTAATAAAAGAAAACAGTGGTCTAGTTACAAATAGGATGATAAATGTTTTCAAAAATAATATATGATGTCATCTCATGTGAACTTTTAATTCGAAGTAATCTAGTGTCACCTTTATGTGGTGTTGGGTAAAATCAAAGTCAAATCAGATTAATTTAAGTAACACATCCGCCCGTTGATGGCGTAATCTGCATACAACTCATTACACAGGTAAATTAGACTTCGACGTAGCAGATCACCTGGGGAGATCCGAGGCTTGGGGCCATTACGGTCGCAACAATTACATGTGGCATAGGGATGAAGGTGAGGCAACATCCACATCCATTTCCGATTGATGTCGCTGCTCTCACTCGTTCCATTGGCAATTACGTTCCTGTTTGCTTTTATGCGGTTCGTTATTCAAATGCTCTACCTACATATTACATTCGTCCGACGGACCTCTGACTGACAGGAACTGTTCATCGTGATGTGAATAACAAAACCGCGAAAAAAAAACGCAATCAATTTGCGGCGTGGCGGTAAACAACGTCAACAATTGTGCACGCTCTTGCGCGAAATAGTCGAAATTGCCGCCGTCTTAATTTACATTTCCTTTGTTATTTCTCACCCAAGAAACCATTATAATCTTCTCTTGTTATGGAACTATAGAGAAAGGTGTTTTCGTAAGACGTAACTCGTTGACATGTCGCATTATACTAGAAGTTGTATTCTAACTAGCTCATTCCGTACCATTGTAACCTATTGTACATCTTAAATTAACTTTAAAATGTCCTCAGGAACGTCGCTCGCTTAGGGAGCCCGAGGTGATTTATGCACACCGGAGACATCTACTGACGGTAACTCAATTTTGTTTGTGTGTTTCATTATAGGTGCGTTTTAATTAACGAACGCACTTGACGTTATCATTCCGAGCTTCCTCGTTCACTTCATTAAACTAAATTTTACCCACGACACTACTGCGATCTTTAATTTTGAAATATTCATTTCAAGCTCCCACATAATTATGGCACTAGTGAAATATAAAATTAAACCAAATTCGCTTTTCTTGGACCTTGTGAATTCCAAAAGGATCTTCTTCATAGCAAAAGTCTTCTTTTTTATCTGTAAACCAAAATTCCCTTTTTTGGTATTGGGTCTTCAAGAGTATTCTGCTCTAATTAATGTGGAACATTTTCATATTCTCGATTCCTCCTTACATCAAAAAACCATCAGCATTCCACTTGAATTTCATTTGTGATTCGTAAAAAGTATTGCGAAAGAATCGTATGAAAAGTGATAAATAAATTCAAACAATCCAATTAACATTAAGAAATGATTTGCCTGCGAAAAAATGAAGAGTTAGAGTCATAAAATGTTTCCAAAGAACCTTGTTCAATATAAAACTGGAAAGTAATATAAAATATTCCATATGACAAAAACTAAAAAAAAAGAAAGATTATATTTACACCTCTTAATCTAGGTAGGAAATAAATCAAAAAGGCATCCAGCAATGAAAGCGTTTACCGAAGTGCGAAACCGAAGAGATAGCTTGTTTTTAATTCTCAATTTTCACCGCGGCGGAGATAATTGGACTTCGAAACGTGCATTAAACTAGTACCGGAACACATTTCTATACCGCAATAATTGAATTCCACGTGATTTTTTGAAAGCGCCGGAGCTTTAAAACTGCAATCAAAACGTGTACGTGGAGTACGTGTGCCGGCGCGACGCCGCCGCGCCGTCCGAACGCGCCAGACAGAGACGGACGGAGGGCGTCCCGTTAAAAAAGCCCGATGAAATACGGGAACAATCATTTTAAAAGTCATATTTGAAATACGTATAGTAAACATCATGTGAATAAGCATTATAAGCATCCGAACGTCCGCCACAATCTGTTACACACCGCAGAGCTCCCGACATTTTTCAAAAGCTCTTTAATCGCGATCGAACTATTGAAACCTGTTGCGATTCTTTCACTAAAATGTCAAGCTCGGTATTGCTCCTTTTTTTTTTGAAAAAATTACAACGTGTGGAGTATCATAGACGCTTTATAAACACAAAGTTTTATTTATTTTTATTTACATCATGTTCTATTCTTTACTACAATTATAGAAACGCTTATGTTACAGATTTAAGAAGTACGATTTCATGTTTACAGAGATACCAAAAACCATTTCCCATTGCGAAAGGTACAAGGTGATATAAAGTTGTTTATAACAGAAGAAAAAATTAAGGAAATTATCCTATGTTAGAAAGAAATTATCTCAACTTCGATAGGATAGAGATCGACTTGAAGTGACCTTATCTAAAGTGAAAGCATTGATCTTGTTGGTTTTTTTATTCCTGTAGAAGTTATCAACCGATTTTGAAAGTATCTGAGCAAAAATCTAATTTTATTGTAATTTTCATTTGATGTGGAAGTAACACCATTATCCCAGTTTCTTTATGGTACTTTAAATCTGTGCAGATTATAAAAATTAATTTAAAAGAAAAGAAAACATTTCTTGAATAAAATGTATGTAAGTGATTCGATGCAGTTGTGAGAATATTTACTTTCACGTATTAACGGGAACTTATGGGAGCGATTTCGTCGACACATTAACAAGCTAAGTTAAGTCTAGACTGTGTATGTAATAAGGGCACTTATGCAACCGCGCTGCTCATCATTGCCGTTGCATTCGTCCCGGCGATGACTTAACGCTAGACGCCCGTATTTCGGTTCACCAGCGGTTCTATTATTAGCAGCACAATTGGGCCCGCATGGTCCAATTTACCGAGCCTCCTCTCTACCTGGTGTATTTGATCCGCGTTTCGAACAATTAAAAAAAATTTATGATTCCTGCCATGTGCGCTTTACAATTGGGGGTAATTGTTTTAAATTTCCTTCCTGTCCTTTAGACAGACTCACAAACATTTTCAGGCATACATGCATAATATCTACGTTGATTCATGGGATCATTTTGATAGTAATTTGCTATTTTATGTTACTTTGTAAAACCAAAATTTCTTATTTAATGATTGAAGATAAGTACGTGACAGATGTGAATATGAGATGAAAGGAAAATGTCCAAAAATGTAAAGCAATATCATGACATCATTGCTTACTCCAATTATTGTAAATTCAATTGATTCCGATTAGAACTATTTCAAAATGTGGACACCATTATAACAGTAAATAAAGCCAAAAGAAGGAAATAGAGTTTAAGAATGAACGAGCTTCCAGAACACTTCTTCCCTTTCGCTGTCCCATTATTCTCTTTGAGTATTTTGGGGTAATATTATATTACTCCCATTTCTTCCTTATCTTTAGCAAGATATGTTATTGGACCCATGATTTGTAGTAACTCCTTCTACAGTTCTTCTCGGTGCTACCTTTGGTTGCCTCCAGCCCTTTCTTTCCATGACTATTTCACTCCAGTGCTCATATACATATATCTTCCCTTTTTTAATTACTTTTCTTTGCCACAGCTCGTCGTTTTACGTTACTTTTGAAAACTTAATCTTAAGCAGCGGTTTATCTTTATAAATCGCTGCTTAAAACTAACTTTTCAACTGCAGGTCTTTACCTCCAGTTTACACATGTTAGCATTTTTGGTACCCAAGATTCCAATGTCTTCAATAATTGTTAGATTGTCTGCCCACCAAATTATATTGAATGGAATACTCTATGTATTTGCAATGTCCTCAACTATATATCCAACTACACTTTTTATACTGCAAAGATTTATCCAATACTTTTCTGAATGGGCGAGGAAGGCTATCGCTTTCCTGATGGGTTTTCTTGATATATCTGAGTTCATCGCACGAATAGTTCTACCTGAGTCCATTTTTTTCCTTACGCCCAGTTCTCGGAAACCATTACAAAATACCATAGTCATCCTTGAGAAAAGGTCTATTCTATCCTTGCAAAAAACTGAACGTTCTAAAAAGTGAATAGAAAACAGAAACCTTAAAATTCAAATAAGAATTAAAAAGTAAAATCTAGACATACTGGACAAGAAATAAATGAAATTGACTGATTAAAAATCATACCTACTTTATGAAAAAGACAATAGATAAATCGATGATAGATGAGTTTTCAAGGAATGCAGAGCTTTATTTGCTTACACCTGCATGCCACAATTCTTAAGCGAAATTTTTATTTGCGTTACATTAAAATTCAATAAATCGGTACTTGTTCTCTCTGAATATTAATCATATTATACAGGGTGAACAAAAAGGAAGAAACATCGATAATGCAGCCGTTATTGTAAGGTTCACAAAAAAAAAGTTTCATACAAATATATTCGCTGTAAATTGACGTTTTTAATCTTTTCTTGTGACTTCACAATCTCAAAGTGTGACGTAATCAATGATTTTTTTTAATTACAACTTATGTTTTTTCTCTTTATGGTCATGTAAAATTATATAAGAAAAATCAGCTTTATGGTATGGCTTTAAGTTTGCTACTTGAATTTTTAGCGATCGTACTTTTATCGTAAGAAATTAATAGTTATTTATGTGTCAAGGGCATAATTAGGAGATAGTAGCCCGAGAATACCACATACACATTCTACTTGAATTTTTTTTAACTCTATAATATTTTTAACAATCTTTTTTTAAGTTACATTTTCCATGATATTTCTGATTATTTCAAAAGTATGAACTACGAAATTAAATCTAACTTTTTCATCATCTGTTACACGTATTTTACCTTGAATGAAATCATTAAAAAAACTTAAGTATTTTACGGTGTTTCTTTATTTAAAAAAGTATATAAACATATTATGAAGTAATGAGCCAAATTTAATTGCTTTACAGATCAAGCCGAGAGTAGTAGTTGCTAAACACGTGATTCACGCAAATTAAATATGACCTACATAATTCAATCGCACATTAAAAAAAGCACATAAATAATCATTCCGAAGTAGATTGCAAAACTGTGCGTTCTATGTATGTTAGTTATAACTACAACCACCCCGCAATGTTGCGGCACGTTGGCTCGACAATTTTATAATCCGGAGTCCACTCTCAATATCTGTTTTATTCTATATTCCCTGGAAGTCCGGTTTAAAAGAATAACACGACATTATTTTTACGACAGAAACTTCCACAATTGCAACACAAGTGCTGGCCAAATGTTGTAGGTACTCCAACTTTACGATCGGGCAATCGCTATAGCCATTCATGCCAGCACAACTGTACCTATACACGCACCCCCTATTAACTGCAGGTCTGATACGGGGGACCTGTGACTGTGAAACCCTATTCCCGACACGTCCCAGAGGTGTCTTGATTATTGCAGTTGTACCATTCACACCATCTGTCGCCCAAGATTTTTTTTTGCTTACCTGCCAGGGAGTGCATAGTAAATACCCGCCGCGCCGCGCCGCTTTAATCTACCGTTGTATTTTAGGTTTCTAAAAATTTTGGAAATCTCCGTGCGTAATTATAATTAGCGACATAAATTCGTTCCCATTCCAGCGATTTGTTTGTCTGGATAGTCCGACTAATTACGCATACTGTGTTTCAACAAAGCACATCATGGCTTCTGATAGAATACCTGCATGAGTTATTAAACATGATGTATAATGAGAGCACTAAAATATGTAATTAATCTAACTTTCGCGTCGGGCACGGTTCCAGTATTATTTCAAGGAACAATAATAAGACTGATACATAAATCAGGTCATAAATCTCGGATAACTAACTCTCTGCACTCTTTCGTTAGCAGCCTTCAAAGGGTTCCGAAAAGGCGAGGATTCTTACGTAACCAAACATAAATCGATATTTAAATACTTTGCGGTTATTAATTATTCTTCCAAGTTTCGTACTAAAGTAAAATTTTGTATTTTAAAGACACATCAAATCAAATTTCTCATCTAAAGGGGGAAATTAAACATTTTCGAAATATTCTGCAGCTAATGAAATTGATTAGTTCAAACTATTAAGTATATTAGTTAAAATTTCTTCATTTATTTCTAACAGCATCTTTTGGTTTCTGAGAGGTATTTTGTTTTTTGATTAAATGTCCTACGTTTTATTTATTCCTTGTTAATATTTTTTTTTAGGAATATACGGTTCTGAAACACATTTGTTATTTTGAAAGTATGATTCTTTTAAATTTTAGAAATTGCCTTCTTTTTCTCCACTTTATATCTATTGCAAATAATGCATACATTTTGGCAATGTATCATTGTGCCAAAAAATTGAATTCACACTTCAAATAAACGAATAAATAAACAAAAATGTAAGATATTTAAGATATAACAGAATAATTTTGGAAAAAAATGAAATGACGCATAGTGGATTATTTAATAGAAAAATCAAAATCTAATGTAATCTTTGTATGATTTATTTTCATTACATTTCCTTTTAAAAATTATCCATAAATCCAGTAAATTTCTTGAAGTGTATGAGTGCTAAACACCATACAAACAAACTATGTATATTGCTATTCTAAATTATCAGTATTTTTATTACTGTGATTTTCATTGATAAGATCGAACTATTAAAAAATATTTAAACTCATTTTTGACAACTTTTTGAAAGACGATTTTCTTATATACCACTTGACAAGATTTTTAGAGTTATCAAGTCTGCAACTTTTTGTTGCTGGTTGCCTTTTATGGAAAAAATGTATCTTCAAAATTCGAACATGTTTCCACGAGTATTAAAAAGAAAGTTTAAGTTATCACCTTTTCATCACCTGGGGCCCAATTCTTGAAATCATTCGACATCATGTCGTATGCGAGTGAACTTTTTGTTTTATTAGTCGAATTAAAGAACTTGTGATTTTACTTCTGTAACTGTGATCTTTCGGCTTATAAAAGTGCACTCTTTCAACTAAACATTAAAAAAATAAAATAAAAAGGTAGAGTGTAGACGCACAGTGATTCTTGTTACTTGCAGCGTTACGTGAACCAGGTCATGATGGCGGCCGGACGGAAATTAATTTTACGTGTTTCTAATTAAGGAGCTTTTCCGGTCCGACGTGATTTTTCCCTTGTCTTCTTAAAATGTTAATTTAATTGAAGATTTTTAGGAAGAACGTAGAAACATGTTAATTTGTTTCCATATTTGCATCAGATAATTCAATTTAGTTATATAAATTTATGTATTGCGTAACACGAGGAACAATAATTGCATTTCTACTGAATTTCGGAAAATATATTTATTTTAAAATTACTTAGGTAAAGGAATCTTATAGAATCAAATAGAAATGATTATTATATATAATAAATAATTGGAGTATTCTGTTTAATTTTTATTATCCCAATATAATTTGGTGGAGATAGATAAATAAAGACATAACATATTAAGTCGCCTTCGGGGAAATAAATAAGCAGAATATCTCTGCACATTTCAGCCTAATCTAGACAAATTTGAATTGATTTGATCACTGTTAAGTTCAATTTAGGCGTTGCGATTTTTCTTACAAATAATTTTTTCACAGCTCAATTTTACAAAATGTCAACGTATAGGTAATATGTCAATGAGAAAAATAATTGCATAAAACACATTGACATTTTGTAAAATTGCGCTGTGAAAAAGAAATTTGTCAGAAAAATTGCAACGTCTAAATTGAGCTTTACACTTCAAATAATTTTGTCGCCCAAAGATATGTTACAAAAAAAACATTGTAAATAAGAAAGAAAAATAAAATTATCTTATATTTATTGAGTTGTCTTCAGGGTGGGATCATTTTACGTAAAAGAATAATTTTCTATATTACTTACTGAAAATTGTGTAGATGTAGAATAAATACCGAGTGACTTTTTAAATTTTTTATCAACGCTTGCCATGTAATTTGGACGGCATGTCTTGGCTTTACCGTAAAACAGCATCAAGGCATGCAATGACGTATTTTTCACTTAAACTAAGACATGCAGTCCAGATTTCTTGGTAATAGTTTATAAAAAAATTTAAAAATCATTGAGTATAAAACCCTTTCTCTGTTTTCTGTTTCTATCAAATAAAAAATTAGTCAAACTTGTTGGAATAAAAGAAGAAATGAGAACTAAGTAGCACACTGTGAAAATTTCATTACTTATAAACATTTTAGTGTAACGTTAGTTTGACAGTTGATAACTGTAAGATGAGACGTGCGAATTTAGGTTCACGGTCAACTTTTATTCGATCGCATTGTATAAGATGCTGCTCTGGTTTGACCAATTAAAAGGTGTCTTACCATAAAAATACTTTCGACGTAGATACGTATTTTGACAGTTAAGCTCTCATCTTCAGTACACACACAAAACTTCTTGACATCTTTGGCCGATATAAATCAAGGAACGTTCTTTACCATATTTTCAGTGGAAAAGTAATTCAATGTAAGTCATCCGTTAAACATTAACCGGTTCAGGATGTCATCCCTTTTTCGCTCTTTCTTCTTTCATCAAAAAATCAAAACCAACTTGACGAACTTTCAATTGAACAGTCGTTATAAGGGCTTTCAATCAGTAAGAGAAAAATTAATGAGTTTTGGACGGGTTCATTTTGTTTTCAGTTTTACAACTTGTTGTAAAAGACACTTATTTTAATGCAGTTAAGAGCGATTTACACGAACAAGTTTTTCTTTGCAAGTGATATTAAAAGTTTTCTCTCTCTAATATTTGGATGCATTAGAAAGAAAAAACTAATTGCTTAAAAGTTTATTACTCGTATAAGAAAACTTTTACAGAAAAATTGGAACAAACGTTATTTTCTACATGTTTCTGTAAAAGTTGACGATTTGCGCAAGTGCGATTTACCAACTTAACTTTACAACGTGTGATTCGTTATAACCTTTAATTCCGACAATTAGAAGTTTGTGTCTTTCGTGTCTTTATTATTTATGAAACAAAATGCGACAGTGGAAGACTGTCCTGTTCCTTCCACTTTCAAAGGTTATGTTCTTATTTGGTTTTTCTAATGTTTATATTTACATTCGTTTTAAAGTTGGCAGTTTTGCACAAGGTAGGTAATTTACAAGAAAAACTTGTTCACGTAAATCGCTCTTTAATCATAAAAAAATTGATTTTACTATATTTTTTAGTTGCTACTTTGTTCACTACCCAACCCAACTCTGGTTTTCATGAATTTTATGATGCAAAGGTAACTTAATGAAGATAACACAAACACCTCTTGTATCACAAGAGTGTGTTTGTGTCATTTTCATTAAGTTATCTTTCTGAATCGCGTCATAATATCATTGAAGATAAAAAGTAATTATAAGCAAAAAAATGGTTGATGCAAGAAATACAACATTCTTTTAATACATTAAGCCCATACAAAAAAATACTGAATGGTTACCAAGTATTTATTTCGCCTGATTTGGGTTGAAAATTGTTCGGTAAGTGAAGGGGCCAAAAATATCTAGTGTTTCTCAAGTTGTCTTTATGATCTCTTTGACTTGCAGAAATCAACCTCGTCCAGATATTTTCACCTGAGCTAGGTTTGAAAAACGTATTGGAAGCAATTCATTATAAATTTTTTTTTAATTGTATAGTAGTAAACAAGCAGACAGCACGTATCAACCTGATTTAGGCCCGATTTCTTCATCTCCAATTAACTTTATCTGGCGATTAATTCCCATAGTAACGATTGTGATCACAATGGGAATTAATCGCCAGATCAAGTTAACTAGAGAAGAAAAGACCTAGCCTTAGAGGAGTATTAGTTTAAGAGCCGGTATTGTAAAGGCAAGTTAACTTTAACTATCGGTTTATTCCTATGGTAACAATTATGGACACAGTTGTTGTTATGGCAATAAACTGGGAGTTAAAGTTAACTTGCTTTTATAATACCGGGCCCAGTGGCGCAGCCAGAAATTTCTTCTGGGGGGGGTTCTTGGGAATTTCCATCATGGGCACCAATGTGGCAACTTCCAGGGGGGGGGGCTGACAGGCCATGACTAAATAATTGGACTGATATAATATAATTAAATTCCAATTAAAAAATTAAAGTAAATTTTAACTAATATGAAAATTTACATAAAATATAATTAACAGTTTAATTATTAACATAATGGTGGAGTAGGGAGCATTTGGCCCCACTGTAACTATATTTTTCAGTCTAGGGTCGGGGCTCAAGCCTCCTTCATAGGCTTCCTTGATTTACAGTATTCCAAAAGGGTTAAAAGGAAAATGTATAAGGATTCAAATATACGTTTTTTTTATTATTGTGCATTCTTGTCATTTTTAACTTATACCGTCGCCGCCAAAAAAAAGTATACACTTTACTTGACGTATATTTAACGATATTAAAACTTTTGCTGCGTAGCTGTAATTATGAACTGTCATTTACGAATGGCAAACAAATTAACTTTTTTAAAGCGAAATTCATTTTCCATTTTTGCCTTATCTCTATGGCTAATAGAAGCCAATATTTTTCAAAATGAAATAATGACTGACCTTTATTAATTATTGCCTGTCATCCGTAAGTGTCAGTTCATAATACAGCCACCCAGCAAAATTCTTAGCATTATTAAATTAAGGCCTGATTTATTCACCTCTGAGTAAGTGCCAAGTTATAACTTGGCGGATTAGCACAATGCGTTGCCCTATCTTTAATCATCAAGTATTTTACTGGCCACTTACTCAGAGATGAATAAACCGGGCCTAAAAGTAAGTACCATGTTTTCAAAAAAGTTAGTTGCGGAAGTTTTCTATTTTTATATGAAGAATATAATCTATTCACTCTTTTTCCTCGTCTCAGTAGGCCGTGTTCTCGTTTCGTTAAGTTGCTGGTCTGAATCGCCTGAATTTTGATAGATGCCTGAATCTGATATGAAAATTTCTAATTTATATCGTAGATTTCGGAATGGACAATTCGGCAAATTTTGAAAGACGGACTCGACAATTTGAAAATTTCTGTACCTGGCAAACAACAACGTCTCCGTCAGTGGACTCAAATTATAACCACGAAATTAAAAATAAACATAACCGTCTCATCTGACGTCTATGTTTCATTGTGATACCAACAAAAATGTCACCCTAACTCGCCTACTGGGACGAGGAAAAAGAGTGAATAGATATTATGTGGAATGTTTTCCACGATAGATAATAGGCGTTTTCCCGTTAGCTCTGAATTTTGCGCACTAAACACAGTTGAGTTTTAAACCCATGAACTTGGAGTACAAACTTACGGGAACGTATTTGTAGAGGCGTGACATACAAAAATTGAAAATGAATTTTAAAAATTGTTTAATTAAGTGTTTTGTTAAAATATTTAACAGTAATTATTTTTCAATAACACGTATTTGTTTTGTAGTCATCTTGTAGACACCGTATCAGGGCAGAATTCAAGGTGGGGGAACATGTGCTTCGAGCACAAAAATAATAGGTGGTGCTTAAGGGGGCAGGGGAAGGACATATTGAGCGTAAAACGCGAACATTGAAACGTCAATTGGAAAGTGCGCTTCGCGAATTTTTGGGCTTTTGAGCTCGTTTGCGTGCACAAAGTGCCTAACGGGAAAGCAGCTTATGTAAAAAAAATGAAGATGACCAAGCCTCAATTCAATTGCAAAAAAAATTACATGACCCTTCTGGGGGGGGTTTTAACCCCCAAAACCACCCCCTCGCTGCGCCACTGACCGGGCCTACCTGATTGTGAGATAAATTCATCATCTAGATATTTGATGGTAATCTACTTCATGCTACCTGTTTGAGTTAGCTTGAAAAACGCATTGTTGCATTCATTAAGTCTTCTTTTCGAAATCAGCAAAACATCCATCCAATATCAAACTGATCTAAAAAGAAATTTGATTTATTTCAAGTGATTTTATTATCTGAGATAAGCCGAACGATACAAAAAGATACAGAGTTATAAGTATGCATATTAGCTTTTGCTACAGAAATGTTGATTTAGCATTGCCGTTAAATTGAGATGATTTTTTGTTACCTGAGGTAAGTTAAAAACGCATTGGTTGCAAGAAGACGTAAAAAATATCTTAAGTTTATTAAGTTATCTTTATGGATTGTATAAGCAAGCAGAACATCCCTATATCAACCTCATCTCGCAAAACCTTTTCGTGATTCAAATCTCAATTGGACCGCACGCGTCAATTTGATATCGGCATCAGATTTGGGGGCGGTGAATGCTGCGACGCTCGGCGTCGGTAGCATCCAGCGTAGGTAGAAGGACGGCGCGCGCCGGTGGTGGGGATGACGCCGTGAGGGAGGGATGTTGATCACGACAGTGTGGCACAGCGTCTGCCGCGTGTGGCTGTAGTAGTCAGTGGGCCATGGTGGCGCGCAGTGAAAGCATGTTTGGGTGCTACGACAGCTACTCTTACAGACTCTGGAGCCTCGCCAACGTGTGGAACACCTGTCAATGTGAGTAGCGTACATTGCGAGACGTGAATGCCTCAAATACCATCGCCAATTAACAATTTAACTTCAATTGCACGTTATCCTTGGTAGTTCTTAGAAGCCGTCATCAGCGTAATCCTTGCACGTGTTCCCATGCTCTCCGAACAAGAGCGCGTTCTTCGAGTCAATTGGTCTGTGTCAGGAAAGTTCATATGTTAGGGTTAACTCGAGAGGTCGACTTGCGTGCCGCTGTTATTGTCTGTAAACATTCACGAACCAATTATAAATATTTAGTGCATGAAGTCATTTTTAATTCGGCGCCGAACATGATGATTGCCCACCACCGTCGCCAGCAGGTGGTTTTACCTGGTGGTGGATTCTATCAATGAAACGCACACCTTTACACCTGCCGTTCTCATTGGTTCAGGTGTAGTAGGAGGCGCCTTGCTTCCTCCGTTCATACTATTGGATAACTTACACCTGCTTATCCGGTTTTACCTTACCTGTACGTGCGCCTCAAGGTGAACCAAGTTTTTACACAACAAATCACCTCTGCCAAAACAACTTATTTATGGGAATTTTTACCCATGTACGCCCATAGACTTAAATTTCACGATACCGGCTTATCAAATTGTGTATGTAAATGTTTGGTGTTTATCTAGCTATCTGCAAGCAACAAATACACCTAACAGAAACTTTGACCTGGGCCTTCCCTTATTAACAATTTGATAAACCTACCGCATAGTGAAGGGTCCTAAATAAAATTTATTTATTCAGATTGATACTAAAATCGAATCGTGATTCTATTTTTATTCAATTTTCTTTACTTTTTTTATACATCTACCTATTCTTAATTCATTCATTGTTTATATTTTGTCAGATCATTACTGCATTTGCTCCAAAGATTGGGGGGGGGGGTGCTCCAACTTAATTGATTTTGATTGTTTTATAAACTACTGTGTAGTGTACATAAATAGAAGCAAAGTGTATCTTCAACAACAAACATACCTAAAAGAAACTTTGACCTACTCTTCATTTATTAATCATCCAGGAGATACTGCTGTATATTTGCATGTGACTTCGTCTAATTTTGCTCTCTATCTTATCAAATTACCGAGGAAGTAGAATGAGTCAGTGACCAAAACAAAACATTCACCGCGGTCACCTATGTATGAAACAGATCGCACTTCGTCATAATTAGTCCGTTCTATTTGAACGAACTCCAATTAACGCACGTTCTTTGTTCGCGGCGAGAGAGAGAGAAGCAAAAAAAAAACTAACCTTCAAAGGATGTGTATAAAATACCTCGTTAACATTGTTAAACGAGTAACTGACAATTCTAATAAAGGCGCGTGAAATATTGTTCCCGTCTGTTGTAGAACCGTCGCCTGCAACTTTCGTTCTATTCGAGAACGAGAACATTTCGATGTGTGTCAAAAAAAAAAATTGAAACGTCAATTGATGGCGAAACCTAACAAAATCGAATTCGTTTCAGTTCCCTCGCTAGCGAACGGAATCAGTAAGGAAGCTGAAGAACTGAACGCGAGCCCCGAATACTTCATAAAATGTCCTCAGTGTCAAAAAGGGTGCCAGACTTTTCAGTCGCTCAAAGAACACATGGAAACCTGTCACCCCGATTTGGGCACCTCAGAAAATGGCACCGCGTCCACACCTAGCGCTGTCTCTCCCACACCCAGTCTAATCGGGCCGGGCGGCCCTTTCGCCTGCACACAATGCACGACATCCTTTTCTAGCAAAGACCAGCTCGAGAAGCACGAGCTCCTGCACTCACCGAACGCTCAAGTGGTAAGTTGTTAATTTTACATCGTTTAAGATCATTCTCCAGTGTCAAGTGTCACTGTAACTTTTAATTAGATGTGTGACTGCACGCTTACATTATTTAGTTTAATGTTTGACATGTTCAAATTGAGAGGTTATACGGGCACATGGGGTCAAGTAAAATGTTTACGTAACAATACTTTACGACGAACAATAATAGTACGGGTCCAGCTGCTATATTTCAAAACTTTCTGACGGTGATTTAGAATGTGTTAGGTTTTCACGTTACAAATAGATACTCATTTAACATTTTACAACGTTACAATTTCTTAAACGTCCATGAAAAAACTCTCGTTTCTTTGAAATGGAGTGAGAACCATCGAACTTCTACCTGCTTATTCAAACACAAGTTTCAGAAACCTGTTTTATTACATTAACACAAAAAAATGGCGTGTCCTCCTCGACTGTATCCGAAACTAAAGACGATTTCGTTTACTTTTATTAATAACTTGCAAAATTTATTATAAACAATCGAAGCTGATTCTTTTATTTTTATTTTCGAGAAAAACACGTTAGTAAAATAACGTTATTGTGGCTAACGA
Organism: Dorcus parallelipipedus; assembly: GCA_958336345.1. Lineage (NCBI taxonomy): Eukaryota > Metazoa > Arthropoda > Insecta > Coleoptera > Lucanidae > Dorcus > Dorcus parallelipipedus. The sequence continues at coordinate 21,971,378 of OY284482.1, read as the reverse complement.
CACGGCTTATACAGAGAATGCATCAGCAGCTGTGATAACAGTACACTGAGTAAATAAATGGTACCGTCGGTTGGCAAATGGTATGGTCAGGAATGACTTCGTTAAAACTGAACTCATTTCGGAACTGTCATATAAAAATTGAGGAGCGTTTGTTCTAAACTTGTTAGACAAATAATTCTCCGGATAGCTCTTTTAAAATCGTACATACATTAACCACTTTCTCGAGATTAAATATATTTCTAATGAAAGTTCTCATTTCAATTTCTAAAGTACGTTCAAAATTATCTTTTATATTTGATTTGCAATAAAGCACAGGCGAAAACTATGAAGATTATTAAAGAAAATATTTTAATACTGTTATATATGTTGCTGAGGGCCGTTCTTGTGCAAGATTTGGTTCAATTTCTCAATCTATGTATTTTTTCATTCAAAGGGAAAATTGTATCAAAATTTAAACTGAATCAAAAACTATCTGGAAAAATAGAACGTGTTCTCTCTGCAAGCCATATCTATACAACTTAAAATATTTATTGTAGTAATTGTATCAAATCTTGTACACAAGAAATAGGGTAGTCTAAAACAGCCTTAAAAGGAAAATATTTCATGACATATTAGGTCTGTTCCAACATAACTTTTTGATGGTTTCGAAACCGTCAAAAGCATACACTCATAAAAGTTTTACACTTGATGAAGTTGTCAAAATCGATCATTATTTCGGTGGCAACTGATTATGACGGTTTCGAAACGGTCAGAAAGTGATGTTGGAACATAGCTTAGGTTTTGAATATGCAGTGTTTTTAATGAATTCGTTTAAATATGAGATCAATTCAACTTTTTCTTCTTGTTATCGTTGTACGCATACCATAAAAAAACGAATTTGATTTTCTGGTGCGACATGTTAAGAAAGCAATCCTACAACAAATTTTAAATTTAAAATGTCAGTAACAGAAAAGATGTATGTACATTACGATTTTGTCGTCGATTTTGATTCATTGAATTAAAATAGAATCCCCTCATTTGGAAGTAACTCAATAGTACTGCAGCTACTTGCTCTTAAACAATGATTTGCTCGTAATACTATGTGCAATACACAGTAAAAGTTTATTCTATGCGGTTTCCTTTATTTTGTTGCGCAGATTCACAGATGTTAATATTAACTAAACAAACCACCACAAAAAGTGCGACTATTACTATTACAATAAAAAATACAAGATACAATACTAGCCCTAAGACTCTTTTGAATACAAAATCACGCAACTCGTAGCTTCAAGCTTGTTTGATGATACTCATAAGAAACGGATGAAGTTGCGCGATTTTGTCGCCTAGTCTGTAATAGACTTAGGTAGGAGATATCCACTTCTTAATAAATTGGCTAATAGTTATTAGACGAATAACTACCATGAAAGCAATTCATAAAAAATCAATCAACTATTCAGAAAAATCAACTTATTCGTCGAATAACTTTAATAGGAGGTGGATATCTCGACCCTTAAAATTGCAAAAGGGCAGAATTTGTCTTCAAGCTGATGCATGCTAACTTTTGTTCATTAGAATTTGTATATCAATCTTACTGCACAATACAAACTGAATAAGTAAAATCCACTCAGACATCTAAAAAATGAATGCCAAAAGTAGTAGTTTTTTTGGACCGACTATTGAAAATCAAATGGATTTTACAGTTGTAACAAACCGAGCGTTAGTTAGCGTTTGTTTGTTGCAAAGTCATTGCCAGATAGTCTTCTGCGAAACCATCAAATGATCGAGCATTATCTGCAAGCAAGTAAATTTTGGTCAGTGCTCTTTTGAATCAATATTTATAATTCTTTTGTAATTCATTTTATTCAGAATTGCTGATACTGAAATTATTCGTTCATGTGAGACTTTCATTTATACATTATGGAAAATGGTCTTTTGTAAAACCATCATAAGATAACTCTTTTGTACAGACAAGTTCACACTAGCTAGAGTCTTCAAATTTGCTGGGGTGATAAGAAAATATTTTATTTAAGGATTTTATGACTGTCGCCAAAATTTCATTTTCACTGTCGGTATAAGTTACACGTACAGACATTTTTTCATCGTCTTAAAGTGATGCTGAAATATTCACTCATCTCCGCAGGAAAAAAACTTCTGCACGGTAGTCTCATATATATAAATTGCGAAAGTAAAATAAATACGGTCAGACTAAACATTCAACACTGAAAATAAATGCGCGCGAAAAGCTGCGATTTTCCATATGTCGAAGGAAAATTATTTTTGACACCTTCCGAGTTGCGAAACGTGTCTTACATAAAAATTTGCTTAAAAAATCCTCCCCTATTTATTTGGATGTGTCTCAAATCAATATTGCAAAGTAACATTAGTTGAACTAAATGTAATAAACGTCGAGGTGACGAGAGTAGTGTTTGAATGTGTGTATACGTAGGATGGACAGTAAGAAGTAATAAATAGAAAAACTTCATAAGTTTTCGAAATTGTAAGGTAATAAATACCCAAGTTCATGATGTAAGGAAAGAAATAGGCGGTAATTATTCAGGCGTGTTCGCTTGTAAGGAAAGATATGTGGCCGTTTTGTCTTTCACTTGTGAATTCGACTTTTCGCGCCTTTCAGATTTACAATGTGCGGTAGAAAGTGTCGATATCTTTTAAATTAAAAATATCGAATTCAAACAAACAAGCTTTCATTAGAAGCGGGCCCGGGCACTTTATTGTCGCTAACGCTCTCGTAAATATTTAAGCACGTGTGAATTTTTAAATTTCGATAAATCAAAAGCGGACGAGCGCGTTCTATTTCGGTCCATCGCGCTTATCGGTAAGTGTTTTAATGGCTTATGGAGTGGCCAAGAGCCCGAACGATGTGTAACCCGATGACAGAAGCAAAAGCTCGCGGGTACACAAAAAGATGCCACATGTGTACGGCGTAGCGTGTGAAAGAGTTACTTACGTGACTCGGTAATGGGGCCCTGAACAGAAACATGTTTTGCTCGCTGCTGTGTGCTTTTTTTTCACTTTCAGTGTTCCGTCACTTTTTGCCGGCATTCTTATGCAATTTAGATCGCGCTTAATGAAGTTTTTTAATTATTTCTCCAAGCAGGAGCGCTGTGCTCCGTTCTGACGATAACCGCAAAAAATTACACGCTTAGCAAAACTGTCACGTATATATGTTAAGCTGAAATGCACCTGTTTCAGTTTGAAAGGATTAAGTTTCTAGTGCTAGGACGCAGCTTTTTGTTTTGCATTAGGATAACGAAAAACTCGAAGGCTTCGGACCTTCTCTTTTTTCTCCTACCTTCTAATTTCCACGCACCGCCGGCTACAAAAAATCTGACTTAATTAAATTTTCTAACAAAGAACTTTGTTGTTAGATACTTTTTTATCTTTATACAATCAATACTGTAGGGTACTTACTTTATTTAATTAACACCAGCCTTTTACATTACATGTAAAGTATCATTATGATAATTATTTTTTAAAAACATCAGACTTCGCTAAACTAATTAAGTATTTTACTTATATTTCTTAAAGCAGTAGGCACCGATCATATCAACAAGAGATAGCTAACTACGTGTAAAATTTTTGGTACACTTCCCCCTCCACAAAAATGCTGCTTTTGTGCTGAATTTGAAGATGTCGCTGATGATACTGCAGCGCCCTCTCGCGTCATTATTAACAAAAAAAAATTGAAAATCCGCGGGACATTCAAATTCAAATTGAATACTTTCTGGGGCATAAAAAGATGTTATAATTACATTCGTTACTTAGAAATCAAATATGTTGTACATCTCACCGTAAAAGTTGTGACTTCGTCAGAATTTAACGACAAAATCACAAAATTCACGACAAGTATAAAACACATTTGATTTAAAAGTACCCAAATATAATTATTACATCTCTTTACATAATTTAGGATTGAACAGAAATTTATAAATAAAAACATTGAAACGTCACTCAATTTATTATATGTATAACGAAATAATAATTAATAATAACAAAACAATTGTGTACAAATTCCAATTTTCATTGCAAAAAAGTTTCTGCATGTTTACGTATTCATAGTGTATCCAAAGAGAATAATATTGCTACTAAGGCAATTTACACAACTTCTTAACCTATGATAGAAAAATGTGTTAGGCTTTAATCAGCAATTATAGTGCATAAAAAATCTGACGAAATTATATGCTTACATCTTCAAAATTTTACAGTATTTTACATAAAGAATATGTATGTACAGCTAAGGAATCATAAAGTACAACAAGCTTTTTAATTTTAAGATAGTCATACAAACCAGATAAGTAAAAACAAATAAAAACAGATAGTAAAAGTAAGGTAAGTTGAAACTTGCCAGGTATTTGTCATCCCAGTTTGTAATTCCGAAACAACTTAATATGCTAAGAAAAACTTTAAAATACAAAGCACAACAAATAAAAAGCAGGCAGACTTTGAAGAAGTTTGATGATCCCACAGATTCTATTATGGTATTAAGCATGTATTTGTCAGTTGTTTCATTACTTTCAGGTTGCACACCACGATCAGTACTACTTCTTACTTTCAGAAAAGTTTGTAAGTTACTTAATAACTCATTACTGTCATCCTCACAATTGGTACCCCTTATACCAGTATGTGTGAGCCCATTCAGTATATGAGTTTTTAAACAACTTATAAACTGTAGACTTGTAGGATTACAGTTGTCACCACAGTACGATCTAAGACCACCAAACATATTCTCTAGAGCATCCTGATTTATGCTGCGTGTCCGTAGATGTTCCAAACCCATGGCTTTGCATTTCCTCCAGATTGCGGGCATGACTTCTAAATTAGCTAACCAGCCTTTCTGGGAGGGAGGCATTGCACCTTTATAGCCTACAAAGCGCCATTGGCCTGTGAAAAGAAAAAGAACAAATATATTACTATTTCCATAATACATATATAGTATCGAGTGATTTTTAAAAATTTTTATCAACTCTTGCCATGAGATCTGGATGGCATGTCTTAGCTTAAGTGAAAAGTACGTCATTGCACTCCTTTATGCTGTTTTACAGTAAAGCTACATGTCGTTCAAATTCCATGGCAAGAGTTGATAAAAAAATTTTAAAATCATCCTCTATAACATATTTTGAAATTCAACAAAAAAAGTAGGAAAGTTTAATTAATTTAGACTTTTAATAGAAAATTGTTATTGAAATTACGATTCTTACGCCTGAATGTCCTAATGAAAATAATATTTACATACTTATAAGTATTGACATCTGAGATCTACTCCAATAGTATTATTCTCTTTCATGATATAAGCAATTCTTGTAACTTACTGATTTTATGCTTCATTGATTCCCAAAACTGCAAATGGTTGGAAGATTCGGACACAGCAGTACGTAAATTTTTGCCTTGGTGTGGATACACGTGCATGCCATTAAAACTGTCGAACAACATATCTATTTCTTTTACTAAAGTTGCAGTGCTAAAAGCACTGTTTCCCAATGAACCTACAAACCATGATAATTAGAGTAATAATTTTTTTTTGCATCTATCACTTACCTTTCGACATGTTGTAAAAGATTAAACATGCAACAGAATGGCTGAACAGTTGTGCCGCTAACGAAACTTTCATTTTAGAAAATGAAGTAGGAGCCAAATGCTGAGATGTTAGTTTTGGCACAACTCGAAAGATCATTTCCTTCCTGTCCATTTCGAAAGCATCCTTTATGACCTGTATATCACCTCTGCCAACAGTGTCCTCACCAGCAAACTGCATTGGAAACTCGATAGGGTATTTTAGAAACAGGTTCCTTGTAAATTGTTTTTATTCATCTAGAAATTGAACTATAGTAAAAAGATATTTAGGTACTTGAATTATATGTATACTTACTTACTGATTACCGATGGAAACCAAAACAGGCGTACATTTTCAACTGCACCGCAAATAACACATAAATGTCGATCCATAGCAATTACTAATAAACACCACTAATTATAAACACTAATTTGATTTTTAAAGTAACGCCGAAAATGTGATGAACACGTAAAAGAAGAAGCAACACTACAAAATGACTACAAATTCCAGAGAAAATTTGACAACATTCAAATACGAATTGCGTTCGACTGAGCGTTGCGGAAATGAGAGGAAGAACAGGAAACATGAGCCAAGATGCTAAAGCGCCAAATTTAAATAAAGTGGCCAGCGCCATCTTAACATTCAGCGCGAGTAAACAATACTGAAAAAGGAAATCTGTAAACAAACTACGATGTGGCTAGCGCCATCTTCAAATTCAGCACAATTCCATACCTATTCCTTGCCTTTCACCCCCTTGGCCTACATTCAAAGTGATACCGTATTTCCCATGAAGTTGGACGGGCCTGGCAGTAGGTATGACTGTTTAAAAAAATTGATGCTACATCGTTGAAGATCCATTAATTATAAAATATGTACTATCGGATTCCTCGAGCATCCTCTGTACAGCTATTTCGGCCCTATTTGGGGCCTCGTCAGCAGAAGCGTAGCTCGAGAATTCCAGTGCAAATTAAACCGACCTGTCCAAGGTATACGCAAATGCGATGTAAAAGTAATGCAATGTTTCAATCGCGACATCCTGCGGTCAATTTGCAATGTTAGGTCAAAAAGTGATCGGAGAATATCACGATTGAAACATTTCGTAATTACTTGCGTTTTTTCGCCAACATTTAAACGCGGCACATTATTATCAGTCTGTTACTTTGACAATTATTTTGATTTATAAAACGAAAATAATTTCAATCAAAGCCAAATTCACAGTGAGACATTTTGAGCGTATGTTTTTTTTAAATTCCGCAACTGTACCTATGTTCAGAGATGATATTATCCATTCCTTGTCTATTTGTTATAGCAGAGGTCAAAGCGACCAGTTGTGTAATGATAAAACTTACAGCTGAATTTAAAAAAAAAAAACGGGAAATGAAATTTTTCTCATTGTAACTTTGGTTCTATTTGTCTATTAATTGTCTACTTGACAATACATACATACCTTATTTCATACCTAATTTCAAAAAAAATTAACTTATTTACCTATAAATTGACATACCGTCAAATAATTCTAACCTGCTTCTAATAAATTCATTTTCTTGATTTTTTTTTTATTTTTTTGATTTCAGCTGTATATTTAACGTTCTTTGCTGATAAGTATATAATTTAATCCATAGACTGAATTGTTTGTTGAGTAAGTTCTACAAAGGAAAATGCCCGCTGCTTGTTCGGTTATAAATTGCAGCAATAGGAGAAAAAAGGCGGAAATATATCATTTTACAAGGATTGTACTAATATGTGTCCAACAATTATTGTAGTCCTGGGTGATTGTGGAGTCAATGTTTTATTCCAATTTGAAACAATTAGTTAAAAATGTTTGATGCCACAACCACCCAGGACTACAATAATTGTTGGACACCCGTTAGTTCGAGTGTAATACACAAATTGACGATAAGAGTGCTTCATTTTTGTTTTTTGTATAATAAACTGTAATTTAAAAAGTACCTAAAGAGTGTAATAATTAAATAAACATTTGGTTTATTGTAAATTTTGACAAGTAAACATTTGGTTTAGTGTAAATTTTGATAATCAGTTTAATAAAAATTAGTTTGCGGTGCGAGTTGACCTCAACTGTCATGGCGCCCACATGTCACACTTTTTGAAGCAACTTACAGCCGTTCTATGGTTTATTAATATGGTTCGTTGATTATAACGTACAGGGTTTTTGTTTATATTTTGAACGGTACCTACACATTTTATTATTACACCTACCAAAAAATGTTAAATACAAAAGTTTTAGGGATTTACCCGAACCGCCAGAATTTACTAAAAACAAAAACAAATGACGATCGGAAACCTAACAAATGAATATCAAGTTTGTTATTTTAAATGGAACACTCAGTATATTTTCTCGAATTAAGAAAGACATTTTTCTCCTAATTCCAAAAATATGTAGTTCGTCTATATTTGGTTTCATAATTTTTACAATACTAAAGTTTGAAATTGTTATTGTTTTGATAAATTTATTTTATATAGTACGTTTATTTGTCTTAGTTGTTCGTGTTTTGTCTTATAAAATGTTCCAGATGAGCAATCTTTTAATTATAATTATCACTTCTTACATAACATTTTTATTAAATAAAGTAAATTAATTTTTTTTAATTTCAAGCTTAACAAACTTTCAAGCTTAGACAAACTACATATTTTTGGAATTAGCAAGAAAATATCTTTCATAATTTGAGAAAATATAATGAGTGTTTCATTTAAAATAACAAAGTTGATACTCATTTGTTAGGTGTCCGATCGTTGATCGTTTTCTTAGCAAATTTTGGCGATTCAGGTAAATCCCAAAAACCTTTGTATTTATAAATTTTTTGTATGTCTAATAAGAAAATGTGTAGGTACCGTTCAAAATATAAACAAAAACCCTGTACGTCAAATTGTAACAACTCAAATCAGATTGATCAACCGGTGTTGTCAATTCTCAATTTTATGTAAATTTGGCCGTGAATACACCTAGTGATGAAAAGAAAATGTCTCAACATTGCCTAATTCGGGGTAAGCTTAAAATTAATATCAACATGACAATCATTGTCAAAATTTAGTTACATACATGCAGCGTTGCCAGGTCTGAGGAGTTTTTAACATGTATTAGAGAAAAGGGAAAACTTTAAAAAATAAACGAAAAACGGGCGACATTTTACTTCTTTGTTTTTGTAGAAATCAGTACCCCTCTATAAAATTTTATATTCATTTTTGTCCTCAGGAAATTAATCTGAAGTCACATTTTATTGTGAATTTTAGTTGTCGGTAATATGGATTATTACTCGACTCGTTGTGTCCACGTATTTTCAAATCTTCAACGATAAATGTCAATTGGTAAACGCAGACCCCGAAGACACAAAGAGAATATATCCTCTTTGCGAAGATATGAAAATTGTGGTATTGAAATAGACTAAATAATGAAACTTTAGAAGGAATTTTGCATTCAAAAAATCTTTTAAAAAAGTTCACTATTACATCCTCTGGAATTAACAATAATATCTATACAGTAAAACTCGGATATAACGAGGGCCACACTTATTGCTCATTATATGCAAGTGTTCATTATAAATGAAAAAAATATATGCATATGTGACATGTACTATGAACACCAAAAGAATCTGGGACAACTGTACACCTGCATTTTTGAATTTATTTAACAAACTAATAAGTTTGAATACAACTTTAAACAATTAATTTTGCTTGTTCTATGGTAACGTAAAAAATACACAAAAGTAGGTATACGAACGAATAATTTTTTTTACATTAATTCGTCGTATTTAGATTTTTTGTTGGGCATAGTACATACTTCTATATCAAACAAAAATATATTTTCCAATTTTTTTACATTATGCTCGCTATATGCAAGATCAAACAATTTTTTTTTACAAAGTTGGCCTTTATAAGCAAGTTCTCGTAATAAACGTGCTCGTTTTAAACAAATATTTATATGTGTAATTTACCATTTCAAGAAACGGGACTTTGCAATTTCCTCGCTATATCCGAGTTCTCGTTATAACCAGTGCTCGTTATAAGCAAGTTTCACTGTAGTTAGATTTTTAATTAATATCAAATTAATTTGTGATTTATTTTACTTTGAATTAAAAAAATATTTTTTTTAATGATAGATTTTTATTTTTATGTTGATTTTGTCATTAATGCGTATGTACAGTGGCGGGCAATACAATCCGGGAACGTAATTTGCACAATGTAAACCTCACTTTCATATTTTTTACTTTTTGACAGAAATATAACCTCAATGAAAACCTGATTTACCAGATTTGTCAAAATACGCACAACATGTCAAAATCTTGCCCGAACTTTATTGTCCGCTGATGTACCAATTGTCAAACTTTCTCGTCGTGTATTCACATTGTTAGGAACATTTGTTTTTATTTAAGGAAAACTGGAAACTTTTAGGAACTTTTTCTGGAGATTAATATTTTGTTCACCTGGCAACACTGCATACATAAGTACCACATTCTCACTAGACTTTCACGGCATTCTACGATAACAAGTAGATAACGAATGAATTACAGTGGTTTTCTTTTTAATCTAGCGTCGAAATTGGCATTAAAAATTTAATTGTGAATCTCATTAAGATGCCATTTTAACTTGCCATATCTAACTTTGCTTCGAGTTGTGGGACAACACAAGAATGTGATCTATTATAACAAACGAAACAAGACAATAAGAATGAGATCTGTTGTAATAAACGAAAAGAAAACGTAAAACTTGCAACAATTAATCAAAATTGTGGTGCGTTCACAATAAGCACCTTGTCAGCGCCAACTTCGACGCCAAATTTGAAAAAAAAGAAACGTTATATTAAAATGTACACAAAAAAAATCTACGTTTGTATGTAATCTACGCTAAACCGCTAAATATTTATTGTATTTTACTCAATTCCCAAACATAATTGATTAGAGTGATTTTGCTTCCTTAAAGTTTTAAAATTATAAATATTATATCTCATTACGAAAAAAAAAATTATTAACTTAAGCCTAGTCTACAATTGCCCGGGAACGAGAACGCGAACCGGAACGGGAACGTTAAAAAAGTCAAATCATGTCATAATCATACACATAATGCTTTGGTAAATACGGTAACGCTATTAAAGCTCCGTAGCGGGAACGTAAAAGTTGGTGTTGCGGAGCTTCATTAGCGTTACCATATTTACCGATGCATTATACAATTATGAAATGATTTAACTTTTTTAACGTTGCCATTCCGGTTCCCGTTCTCGTTCGCGGGCAATTGTGGACTAGGCTTTAGGGTTTGTCTTTCTATCTTCCCGTTAAAGTTATCCGGCAAATAACTTGAATTTTATGAATGGTTGATTGACTTTTATGAATTGTTTCCATGGTAGTTATCCATCAGTTATTTATCAAGAGGTGGAAAGACCAGCCCTTAATTGATTAACTTAATTTTCATGTTGATATAGAATCCTTCATATTTTCTGAAGCACCCTGTATATCGATGGTTACCTACTTAAAAGTAGACGATGACTTTAGTTACTCTTTGTTACATTTTTGGGCTGTATAGTGTTAGTTGTTTTACAACATTTCACGATTTGTATTTTTAGTTCCTTCAAAAAGTTCTAACGTCGTCTAAAGATCCTTACAGACTACCTATTTCTTGTACTGTGCGATCCAAAATATTTAGTAAGAGAAGGCCTGATTCCAAAAGTTTGACGTTTGCTTTCTGATTCAAGGCAAATCAAGTGTATCTTAGCGTTTCAGAGTAGACAGGTGGTCAATTGGTTAATTGTGTCAATTAAGCTAAGACTCTGATTTTATTTTTCATAGCCCCCCCCCCCCTTATCTAAATAATTTTGTACCGCATAGTACAAAGTTTGGTTCAATTTCTATTCAGAACAAGACATTTTTGGGCTGCATATATGGTTAGAAGATAGAACACGTTCTATTTTTCAGATAGTTTTTGATTCAGTTGAATTTTTGGCACAGTTTACTGCATAATTTAAATTGTTCAAGAAATTGGATCGAATCTTGTATGTACAAAAAAAAAGGTATTGTAAAACAGCCTTTTAGTTTCACGTTAGTTTCTTCGGTTTGCATTAAAACAAAGAGACATTTTCGTTAATCCTTTTTTTTTTCTTTTTCATCCTGCTTTCTAAATTCTGAAGTATTTTTTTACACGCATTCACTACAGAAGTATTTCGACTGAATTAAATTTTCCCAGGAAGAACTTCCTTCTTGTGTAACATTTATTTATAAATAATAAATACTCAAATTGTGTAATTTCATTAATTGGCAACAGTAAAAATATTTTTACATATCATTTTGTCTTATCCCAGTATTATTATCACATATTTGGTAATATTTTAAAAGAGTTAAATAAATGAAAAAACACTGCATAAAAGCAAACCAATTGTTTTCTTAATAGTTCTTAAATACTATTCTAAAAATGTTTGCAAAAATTATCTTTTCTTTTTCAAAAGTATTAACAATAAAAACGATAGTTCGCTGTAACCTCTTTCTTCTTGTTAGATTATCTTTGGTTACGATTGTACATGCTTTCATTTTACGTCGAAAAGTATCAAAATTAACTAATTCTAACTAACACCAGATATGTATTTGTGAACTTGGCCAAAACAACACTGTCCGATGTACCATACGTCGTATGGCAATTGTAAATCTTCATTCGTAAGCAATTTAAATTATTGTTGAAATAAAACGTGAAACCTGTTTCGCGCTTTACGTATGAAAAAGATATAACCAAATATTTAACTAATTTATGAAGTTGGAATTCAATTGTTTATTAGTGTTTATATAAGAATCCGACAGTTATATCAGAATCATTTCGCAGAATATGTAACGTGTGTTAACCGCAGACATTTCGTAGATGTTTACCACAATCAAATCTAAAACGTGATTCAGATTAAATCCTAAAATTGAAACTTCGTCTCTTGCACCAGTTAATTATTATCTTCTTATTTCCAGTCCTGCAAAATTTGCAACAAAACGTTCGCCAATGTCTATCGCCTGCAGCGACACATGATCAGCCACGATGAAAGCGCCGTACTACGTAAATTCAAATGCACAGAATGCGATAAGGCTTTTAAGTTTAAGCATCACTTAAAGGTAATTTGGTTTTATCTAATCAATTCCACGGCAATTCATTACCGGAATCGTTAATTTTCAGGAACACATAAGAATCCACAGTGGTGAAAAACCCTTCGAATGTGGAAACTGCGGGAAAAGATTTTCACATTCGGGCTCCTACTCTAGTCACATGACTTCGAAGAAGTGCTTGGTAATGAACTTGAAACTCGGTCGAACTCGCGCCCCCAACAACAACTCTCTTCTCGACAAGAATTCCCCGACCAGTAGAATCCAGAAGCGGCCCTCCGTGAGTCCCATGAATAACAATCTGACGACTAGTCCCAATCAGAACGGTTATTTTCCAATTTTGCCTAAATACACCGAAGCTGCCGCCGCTTTCCTCCAAACATCGCTCGCTTCCAATTCTGCCATACACCCGTTTTATATACCCCCTCCGAGTATGCTCAACACCGCCGGCCACGCCATTAGCCCTTATTCGATACCTACTCTAGGCCAGTTCCTCGAACAACTGCATGGAGCTTCCCCCCATCGAGCTCCGACTTTGGAAACGGCGGAGGCTAACATCGAAGATTCAAAATCGCAACATCTAGAAGGCCCCGCTCTTTCCCCCAAACACCAAACCTTGAATAAATCAAACTCGTCCAGCTGCGGCGACTTAGTAATGGATGAGGAGTTGGTAGCTCCGAAGATGGAACATGACGGTGAAGATAAATGCAACGTCGCAGATGTCAGCAGCAATGGAGGAGACTTAGAAGCAGTGAAACGTATACTGGAAACCGTAAACGCGTCAGTTACTAAACAGTTGCTTCAAGCGAATATGCAGAAGTTTTCTTCCGATACCAGTGAGTGTAACAGCATCAATTCAGCGCATTCCCCCTCGCACTTTGATATTTCGTGCAACACCTGCAAGAAACTTTTCAATACGCACCAGCAACTTGATGAGCACGATTGTGACCATGACTTGAAAAGCGAAGGCTTAGCAGCGAAACTGGAAGACGCACTCACCACAAAATCAGAATCCGACCATCCCACCGGAAGTATAAGCGGAACCGACGATGATCCCGAATATGAGAAAAGTCATGATCGCAACGATGATTACGAAATGGATAGCGAGAATGTCACCACCACCGACCAATTATCTGAGGACGGAAGAAAAGTGCGCGTTCGTTCTTTAATTTCAGACGAACAGTTGAAAGTGTTGAAGGATAATTATGCGATCAATCCACGTCCGAAACGTGAAGAGTTGATGAAAATCGCCGAGCGAATAGGTTTTCCAGTTAGGGTTGTACAAGTGTGGTTCCAAAATACGCGTGCAAGAGATAGACGTGAAGGCAGACTAATTCAAGTTCCCTACACAACTCCTAACGTTCCAATTCGGTTTCCATCATCACTCGTGCCTTCAAACCCTCAATTTTTAGGCCATAAAGTCTACCCGGTCACCGCGTCCCCACCTCAATATATTTCTGAGCAACCCCTGGATTTATCCACAAAAAGAGAGCCAATCTCACGTGATTCTTCACCCTCTAGTTCACCTAGAAGACCTCCATCGACTAACCAGCATTCTGATTCGGGGGACGACGTCGTTAATCTCAGTCGTAAATCATCAAGAAGTCCAACACCATTTCAGCACGTGCCATACCAAAGTCATTACCAAAGTTCGAACTGCTCATCAGAACCGCGCCGCTCACCATCTCCATTGGATTTCAACAACGGCAGCCGACTAGCACAAATACTAGCCCAACCCGCGCACAAACTCGCCCTGCCAGGCATGGGGCTAGTCCCCATGGAAAGGTTGATGCAATTTGGCCCCCCGGATTTGCCGAGTTTAAGTCAGCTGATCGGAAACAGAATGACGAACTTAAGCCCAAACTCAGATAAACGTAGTTGGTCCGAAAACGGGGATTTACCGCACGACTCCTTTCAAGACGACGATCCCAACAAGAGAACGAAGATGTCGCAGCTCGTCATGAAGAGCCTCGGAAGCCCCATGCTGGGGAACCAAGACGGAGAGATCGAAGGTCAGTTCACCTGTGATCAGTGCGACAAGGCGTTTTCGAAACAGAGCTCCTTGGCACGCCACAAATACGAACATTCAGGTGGGTTGCTTAATTTATTTATTTTTTTTTATATTAATGGATGTTTGAGTGTCGAGTTTGTTTACGTTTGATACAAAATCGGAGTTGTAATTATGTTATGGGGTCAACAGAAATAGAAGTGCGCGCGGGCTTTAATTATTTTATGGTGCATTGCATTTTAACGCAAGTATTGTTATTTTGAGTATACAACGCAGATGTAAAGTATTATTACTAGAAGGAGGACCCAAAATTATTCTAAACAAACCATGAAAATATTTTAGACAATGGCATTAATTTATCAGAGTCCCAATTACATTTAGTGATTTGACTAAAAAAAAGGGTTGCATGTTGCCTTTCTTCAGCATTTAATTATTCGTTTCTATAAATTTTTTGTTTTTGGTGAATTCGAATATATTTTTTCTCTTGAACTTATGATGTGTAACATCAAATGGTAATTTCTTTATAGGTCAACGTCCTCACAAGTGCGACGAGTGTCCGAAAGCTTTCAAGCACAAACACCATCTGACGGAGCACAAGCGCCTCCACAGCGGCGAAAAACCGTTTCAGTGTTCGAAATGTCTTAAACGATTCTCTCACTCAGGATCCTACAGCCAGCACATGAACCACCGGTACTCGTACTGTAAGCCATACAGAGAATAATTACTGTACTTTGCTCTGACTAAACAAAGGGAATACTCAAACTTGCCATTTTGCAAATAGCCCGTAAAGATAAACATAGCTAATGTAAATAAGTATTGGTGAAATATTTATAACGTTGCAATGATTTGATATTCATATTTTATTTTTAATATATATATAGCTGTACATTAATAAGGTATATATTAATAATAATTATAATGATAATATATTGTAGATTTCCTAGGGTTGTCGCATAGTAAGTAAAAAGAAATTATGTCCAACATCACAACTTGAACATCGATTATTATTTAACAATTCTTTTTGTATTTTTATATACGTATTTTTTTTATTGTTGGCGGTTCACGAAATTTATTTAGACTTAGATATTCAGTCTGGTACCTGTGCAAAAATACTCAGAAAAGTAAGTATACAGACGGACCTAATTAGTTTGTGCCAAAAGAATCAACTGTCTTCCTTTTAGAGCAGTTGTGTGTGCGATGGTACCAAAACATCAAGCAGGCGTGGGCACGTAAGCAATTCTATCTCTCTCTAAACTTAGTCATTCTGTGCAATTCATATGTATTTGAAGCTACAATTTTTTTAACTACAAATTTTAATGAAATTTCCTTGCAATATTTTTTTTTAATTTAGGACATTCATTAAATAAGAAAATGCCTAAAACTTCACAATATTTTCTCCTAATATTTTATTGTGCAATGTCTATTAAAATAGGGTAGCTTCAAATAACGTTATGCTGAGTACACGAGTATGAATGGTTACCATATATTAAAAAAAAATATATTGTGATTAAAATAAATATTATTTTTTTATTATTGCGCGTAGATGTGTATATGTATAATGTATTTGCTTTTTAAGTGCCATATTAATCAACGAAAACGTAGCGGCAGCGCGATTTCAAACTTCGGTTTCGATACATCGATTGATCCCATAGTTCATTAGTATAATTGCCTTGAGTTCGACGAACAGTACAATAATAATAATAATAAAGTAAGTGGCGAAACACGAGAAAAAAATTAAGTAAATTCCGCCGCGCATTCGAGGTGTTATTTGACAATACGTAGTAGTACTGATAGATGATTATTCAACAATACAATGAACAAATGGTGCAAGTCATTATTGATTAACTTTTATAAGCATTTAATTAAAATATAATAGTAAACGTAAGTTGACGGTGATTGAGTTACCCTCTCAATTAGAAACGAAGCAAAGATGAATTTTAGTGTAATAATATTGAATCATTCCAAAATTACGTACCTAATATATAATTTCCAATGTGTGAGCTATTATTATTACATAAGGTTTGTTGACAATAACGTAGCCATTTGATATAAAAAAAATAAAACTATTTACTTAGTACCGCTAATGTTAAAAGTAGCATTTATTATGTAAGTCTCAAGGTATGTGAGAATTTTTTCAAATATAAATATATACATTATATAATATAAAGAAGCATATATAAATTTTATTAAATTAAGATACTCTTTACGAATCTCTGTGTATAGATATTATGTAAATATTTTTGTCTGATGATTATTAATTTATATAATTCAGACGCGTACTCAAAATAAATCAATGACAACTTTATTTTTTTTTATTACTCACTTATAGTATTTAATTTTATACTCTCTCTCTTTTTCTCCCTATGTCTCTCTCTTCACTTTTCGTTCGGTGCAATGGCATTTATTTTATTTTCGTTTTATTTTTGTTATTATTATATTCGCCTTTATTTTTGTTTTTGAGAAAATGGCTAGTATAACCAAAGAGTCTGTAATATATTTAGCCATGTAGTTAGTTTATTATTATTATCCGAAAATTCTTTATTTCCACTCTAACATTAGTTATACTATTGTATTTTTTATATATAGATTGTCTTGTAAAAATGGTGACTCTAAGGGATGTATGTGTAAATTCTATAACTAATATGAAAAGTTGGAAAAATGTATTTTACTCAATACAAATAAAAACTATGAATTAAGTTGTGTCTTTTTCTTGTTTCTGTTTTAATTTTTAGTTAAAAACTGCAGCTTTTCATTGAATATGACAGAAGAGAATTGTAAATACAGACTCATAAATGCGTTAAAGAATTTATTGGCAAAGAAAACTAACATTAAGAAACAATATTTTAATAAAATGATTGCTGGAGATATAGAAACAGCTGCCTTCTAATTAAAGAAATGATATAGTGTCAATTGATTTGTGTCAAAAATTGTTTAGATATGGCTTAAATTTATATTCATTCAATTTTTATAACGACAACAGGTTAGGCCGTTTTTTGACCTAAAATTGTGTGAGCAATGACAAATAGCAACCAGTTTGTTTGTCGAGCTACTCTTCAGCTGACGAGGCCCTAAATAGAGCTGACGTAGTTGCCGAGAAATCCATTGCAATCAAAATCGCAATAAATATGTAAACTTTTATAATATTTTTAAAATCGACCATTATGGATTGTAAAATAGAAATACCTGAAGTTTTATCTGCATTTTCGGAGCACTTCCATATGCATACCGTTTTTTTTTTTAATTTGTATCTATTTTGAACCACTTTTACTTTTGTATTTCATTAAATAATTATATCTAATATTCGTTTTATGTCTTTTATTTACTTTTCATATAGAATTCAGTAAATAGATATAGCAAGTAAAAGAACCATAAGCAAAGTTTAAAACCAAGTTGCTTTGGGGTGTGGCCATAAGATGGCGCATCTGCGCACAACTTTTTCCTTTTCTCTGGTTCATTCATTCGTTATCGTTGGTATTCAGTATAAACTAGCGCATAATCTTTTTGTCTTTCGATGAAGAAAACGCAATTATTCTTATAAACACTATGAATTTGTGATAGTTGATTATTTTGTTATGAGATATTTAGAGGTTTCCATACTTTTGTTCCACAGTGTATAAGTTCCATAGTAAGTCACAAATTAATTTTTTTTACGTTTCATGTCGATTTCCTTATTTCGTTTTTCGAAATTACGCTAGAAATTAATATTTTCAGTTCGTTAATATGACATTTTTGGTAATTGTGAAAAATGTTGACTGACAGCACTAATTTTTTATTTTGACAGCTGACACAGACCTAAATCTTGTTCTGGTGTTGGTATCATTGAGACATTTAATATTCAAATTAAAAAAATGTGTAATCTCAAAACACTTTTAAAGTGATTTAATGCTTTTGAAATGAAATTTGTCAACTGTTGTTTCATGACATGATCTAAAATCCAAGTCGTAAATTCCCTATGCAAGTTTAATCTTTGGCGCTTTGTATGTAGAAATCTTAAATTTTTACAATTTCTAAGTCCTCAGTAAAGAAAGCTCCCATCATGCTTAGCTCGATTGAGTTATCCTCAACGTATCATATCATATGCTACTCATATGATACTTGCTTTTTCTTTCAGATTCTTTACCATCTGCTTTATAAATTCCACTCTGCGTTCATGTATTCTTCAATTTTACCTCTAAAGTAGGTCTTCTTGCCTCGCGCTTCATCTACAACAAAAACAATATAAATTGAAAATAATTTATATGATGAGGTTACCTTATTTTTTGATGTTCTATTCACCCTTTCAATCTCCTCCGTACGTTATGGAGGCACCCAGTACTTGTGTAATTTGTCAAAATATCTCTCCAAACTTTGATAGGAAACAGTAACTTCTGGATTGCTATTACCTAATTACACAACATCTTCGCATTTTTTATGATAAAAAAGTAATATATGTACATGTTATCGTTATTTGTGATTTGAAATTGAAACAGAACAATTCGAATTTAAATTAGATGTCAAAAATAACGTGGTAACTATGGCAACGGTATGTGTTTAAGTGAAAACTGTGCAGAGGGAGCCACACTAACGACAACTGTCATGGAACAGGAATTTTTCAAACGCGACTGGCTGTATAAAGCACTCGTGCTTTATTAATCTAGGCGGCCGTGATTTTCATACTACTAATGCAGAATATAGTCATTGGTGGCGCTGGCTTCGCATGTGCATGGTCCCTATTCCAATTTTAGCCCAAGCACAGATCCAATGGAGATATAGCGGGCGGATTGGCAACACTGCTTACAACTTACAATGCTCATCTTGACTGGATTATAATCAGTGAAAAAACAGAATTAATTTTAACTTAACTTAACCCTACAATTTATAAATTAAACATAAAAACAATAAACATAAATTTAAATATTTGTTATAAACTTACGTCACCTTACGTTCAAATATCTATGTAATTTATTAAAACCACAGAACAGAAAACTATCAGGAAGGAGCCATTACTATAAAAGGAGATTGAAATGTGCGACGTAATTTGATCAGGTGAGGCTTACGTAAACCTTTTTCGGAAACCCAGTATAATAGTCGATTAAATAATTTCTGTAATAAAATATTAATAAATAGTACAACTTATGCATTTTATTCAACAAAACTAGCTTTCCTTAATACATTTATATTACAAAATATAATCCTCTACAACTTAAATATGCAAAATAAAAAACAGAAACTCATACATTTTTAAACAATATTAATTCGGTTAACTTTTGCCAGACTGTTCCTTCCTTTCCCTGTAATTCGTGTGTAACATTTCTACAACACCCTTTTAGTCTATAACAATTCCTTTTTATAAATAATCCTTCTGTGATGGCTGATTCAGTTGAAATAAATGCAAATATAGAGCAAAATGCATTTCTATACACCGTTTGACATTTACTTTGCGTATAGGTAATCCCGTGCTGCATTAGCATTCTAATTTGTTTCTATGTACTTTGTAATTTTGTAAACAATACAGGAAGCTTTAATCAATCCACTTTCGCAAAGTACGAGGATTAGGAAGAACGAAATGTTGACTTACGTGTCTGTATGCTCTGGGTGAATAGAAATATAATGTCTGCGAGAATTGTTTAATGAAATCAGTATATTTCATTTTCTGAGGAGATCGAGCACAATTTCGGTACTGATGTGTAAGAAACCGCAGCGAAAGTCCCCGATAGTTTTCTTCCAACATCGAGTTTAACGTCTCTGTTCTGTTTCCAGTCTTCTTTAATTCTTGTATTACGCTTGACATTAATTCTATCTTTTTCTTTCTGCGACGAGCAGTCTGTTGTAAAGTTCTAATTTTCCTTTTTAGATAAGTTATTGTTTCACTTTCGGTATTACTAATGGGAGAACATGCAGCATCCACATAATTAGATCTACCATGGGGTATTATTTTCAACAGTTTCTAAAAGTTAAAAGACAAGACTATTATTATCAGTTGTCCATATTTATGGCTAGATGTATAAATGATTGACAATTAATAATTAAATCAATATGCAAAATTAGACACAGATTGCAATATCTATAGTCGTGATTAAACATTTTGTATTTTAACTGCTTCATGAATGATCATGTATCAATTGTGAACTCTTACTTAAAAATCACTCTCAAATAAATTTGAATGAAATACTTACAACTTCTGGTTCATAGATAGAATCTTCAAATGTTGAACTGTCTGTCACATATTGCGTTGTAGATTCACAATGACTTTTAGACGATGATGTTGAACTCCCTATCACTTGTTGCAGTGCAAGTTTATGATCATTCAATGTTGAATTGTCTGGCATCACCTCAGGTTTACAATCTACAGATATTACACAATCTGCAGGTTCATGTAGCACATGTTTCCTTCTGCAGCTACTTTGCTCGCATACATGAGGTGGAAACTTAAAAATGCTCGGCACTGCATCAAGTTTTAACCGTTTTAATGATGAATTTGCGTTTTCCTCATAATCAGCTTCTTTAAAATGATCGCTGCACAATTTACTCGCTCTTGTAGGTTCCCAGTTTTCTCTACGAATAGCCGCTATCCATTTCTTTAGTACGTGTGGTCGAGTAAATGGAAAACTGAAAAAAATTAATAATAATAAGAATAAGAATCTTTTAAGTAAGTGGATTCATAAAATTTTAAAATCCAGCCCTCTACCTTCAACTTCTTCCAAGGTTGGTGAATTAGTTTTTTCTTTTTTTTTTACTTACCTGTGAAAGTGTCTCTTAAATCGTTTGTCTTGTAAATTTTTACACTCATATGCTACACATGAAATAACCATCGCAGCTTTTTCAGATCAAACAGAACATCACAAAACACAAAAACAAAAACAGATGACTTTCTGTCATAAGAAGCAGTGTTACCTATAAGCATAGCCATAGCCAATAGCGATTAGCGTCACCAGCCAGGCACAGTATAAGCACAGTATCTCTGGTTTGCACCGCTTAAAATTAACTTTTGGATTAACTAATCTTGAGTTATGTTTAATTAGTAATTAAGTAGGTGCATTATTGCACCGAATAATACCGAGTGACTTTTAATGATTGAAAATTATTTTATTAGATTGGCAACACTTTGCAATGTTTATGTTGGTGCTGGATTTTCAAATTCAAAATTTAGGTTGGGTCGCCGAGTAGCTTAGCGGTAGCCCAGCCGACTTTGCAAGTCGTGTCGCTCGGCGGCGTGAGTTCGAATCTCACCAGGGCCATGGATGTTTGTACTGTCTAAGATTTAGACCCAGCTACAAATAAACATTGTAAATTGTCTGGAATGGTGATTGCCGTAAGACAATGAAGCAGCATTGCTGCGTAAAGCGAAAGAAAAAAAATTAGGTTAGTGCACTAGATTGTCAAACTCAAATAAATTCGTTTATTGTCGAATCAAGAAAACCAAATAAATCAGATATTTAATTATCTCAATTTATTACCAAAATGGTTTTGAGCACAGAATAAAATACATTTTTAGTAATGGCTTATTTTCGAAGCGGAGTACAAAATGAAAATGGGCACATTCAGCAGACCTGAAAGTTGTGCAACTGTTGACCAAATTTCTGCTGAATGCGACCTCTCATAAGTTGATGAGTTGAAGGGGTCGCCATTTTTTGTAGCGTAACTTTTCCGCTACCTGACTGGAACATGTTATGATGAGTGAACTTCATTCAGCAGAAATGAGTGCTCAGTCTCAACTGTTGGAGCAGGAACTGTTACTGATATGTTCTTCTTAGTGATGGGTTTCCACCCGGTGCAATCGTTTCCACCGGTGCAATCATGGAATGCACCCTCAATGCACCCGGTGCATTGCCAATTTGCCTAGATTCATATAGGAAATAAAAAATGCTTCAATATGATACCAAATATAACATATTTTGCGTGGATTATCGCTATAGTATTATTCTGTAATACCTAACGTTAGTTTTAAAAGCGAGGTTATGTGAATACAAATCATGGTGGCTGATCTACGGGCAGTGATGCCAGATACCGTTTGTATGATACCTAATTGTTCTTGTTAATTGTTCTATATCGTTTTACTTACGGCGACGGTTCATATAATTGAATAAACAAATAAATTATGATAAAACGATATAGAACAATTAACAAGAACGGTATTTTGTACCATAAAAGCGGTAGATCTGGCATCACTGTCTACATGTCCTGCGTGGTCACAGTTATAGTTTGTGATTGCGATAAAAGATAAAATTTTATTAAATACGTTATGTTGCTTTTAATAGATACCACAAAGTTAATTTTGTACCAAAAATTTGATAGGAGTAATATTTTCAATAGATAAGTTATAATCAATAATTATTTAATATTATGTTCTCTAACACGAATACTTTGCAAAACTAACGTAACCACTGATTTTTAATAACTATAAACTAGAAATAACATTTGCTGAGGGTAATTTGAATAAAAAAATAATTATTTTTTATTGTATTTTTTTATTATAAAAATAAATAACATATGAGTAAAAATAATAATATTCTTTTTATAACAAAAACAAACTTAATATTAACTTTCTTTGATTATCTAGGTATTTAATATTCAACAAAGACAGGTAAGTAACAAAAATAATACTCTATTTCTCATTACACATAGAATTCTAAATAAAACACAAGAACAATAAAGTACATCAAAGCTGATAAACCAAAAAAATAATAAATTAATATCTCTTTTTCATAACGAATTGTTCTAATTTAAAATTTTGTACAACCATTATTTTTTTACCATTGCTAAGATATAAGATTTTCTTATTTTCAGGATTATTCAATAATTCTTGGCCATTCTGTTTTTGACTGTCACTTATTATCATCCCATGTTTCTCTTCATTGCAAATTTCATCAATCTCTCCACCTGTGTTCGCGTTTCCTGCTGGGTTTTTGAAATTGGCTTCTTCGAAAGTACCTCTCATTGTACTATCCTCAAAGCACTCCAAATTGTCTATCTCCTCTTGACACATTTCTTCATCATTTTCTTTAGATTCTACATTTTCACTATCTTCACCTTCATCTGGTATAAGTATATAAGTTCATTAACGTCAAACTCATTATCTGTTTCCTCGAAAGTTTCTTCATCTGTAATTTCCTCTACACTTTCTTCGACAGTTGTACTATTATTTCTTTCTGTTTTTTTAATATCCTCCATTTCCTGATCATCTAAAGTTTTTATTTTATCCTGTGCATATTTCAAATTGAATTTTATGAAAACAAGTTTCTCCGTTCGTTTCTCTAGTAATCCTTTCACAACTAGCCGTTGTTGCAGGGAGAGACAAGAACTTTAATGCAAACCTGGTTAGGATTTTTTCAGGAAAAAAGGCTTTCCACCAAGACAAGCCATCCAAATTTTTAGTAGAAGCCCAAACTGTTTCTGTAGCCCAGTTAATTTTTAGTTTATATTCAGCTATTTCAACAAAAAGCTGTATTTTCTCCGTTTCGCTTAGACTCGCTTCATCAGCAAGTTTTTCTAAAAAGCTCATGATTTTTACAAATTCCTGGTGTGTCAAATCATTGTTTTCATAGTGTAATTTAGGATTTAGAAATCTTGCAACCAATTGAATATCATTTTCAATGAAACGCGTTCTTTCAGAAAAGTATATCAAAATCTGTTCTTCATCTTGTTTTGAAAACTCTCTTGAGGACATTGATATCTTATTTTGTAGAAACTGTAAATGGGCTCTTACATGGCTTAGAGAGGGTTTGTCACCTTCTAGTGTTGAGATAATTTCGGAAATTGGTCCTAAAAGCTTATAACATTGTTCAGCTTTTTTCCAAAACATATCTTCAGATAATATGAGCTGCTTTAAGGCAGGTGAAATAATATCATATATTTTTTTATGAAAGCAGGCTGCTTGAAGAACTTCTTTGTTTTTTAATAAACTTCCTAAAGTGGTTGCATATGTTCCCCACCTAGTATCAACAGGAACTTTGAGGGTGCATCCGTTTGTCATTCTTTCTGTCTGAATTTCTAAGAATACTTGTTTTGGTACATGTTTATTATTAAAGAACTGTACAATATCTTTTCCACTAGAAATAATATTTGAAACAGTGTGAATTTTTACAAAGTCCTTTGCTAATAAGTTTAGAGCATGTGCAACACAACCATATGCCATTAAATGAGGAAATTCATTTTTTAATAGAGCCCATGTAGCCTTCATCACAGGTGCATTGTCAATTACGACTGCTAGTATTTTATTTGCACCAATTTCTTTGATGACATCTTTTAAAGAATCACTTACATTTTGAGCAGTGTGACTTTTAGTTCCCAAATTAAGTGATTTATAAAAGACAGGCTCTGGAGTTGACAGTATCACATTAATTATTGCGAGTCCGTTAATGTCTGTCCATCCATCTGTAAGTAATGTCATGGATTCAGCACTTTTAACTTTCTCATTTACAAAGAAATGAATTTTATTGTATTCTTTATCTAGAAGATTGCTGGATAATTGCTTCCTAGTTGGCAAAACAAAAGTAGGTCTTGCACGTTTAAAAAACTCAATGTAATTATGATTTTCAACTATGGAAAATGGCATATTAGAGGTATATATTGCTCTGGCAAATAACACAGATAGCATATTTTGTTCTGACGATGTAACGGAATCAAAAAATTGAGCTAAATGAGCTGAGTTTCTTCTGACACCAGTGGATAAACTAGTTGTTGAACTGCAAATTGATTTGGATGATAATTCTAAGTCCAATGTAGCCTGTGAGCTTCGTGATGGTCGTTTGAAATATTTTCCTTTTACATCGACAGGACAACTTCGACAATTTTTCAGGTGACTTTTTAATTTTGAAGGATTTCCAAAATATATTTTCGAACAAAACTTGCATTTAGCATATGACCTTTTACTGTCGCCTTTCTGTATTTGGTTAAAGTTGTTCCAAACATTATCCTTTAATCTAGGCATTCTAAATTCAACCTGATAAATATAAGAGCGTAAAAAAGGATTTTTATTCAGGAAAGCAAACTTACGCAATGTTTTGTTCAGGTTTTAGATTTTACCCGCAGGTTATTACTTAGCTACAGGTTAGTACTCAGCTCAGGTCAGGCGGTCAGGCTCAGGTAGTGAAACTGTGGTGAAACGTCAGTGGGTCAGTGTCAAATTCTCGACCGCCATAGGTGGCCATAGCCAGCGGGAAATTTAAATTTTTGAATGCACCCGGTGTTTTCATATATGCACCCTGCCGAATGCACCCACATGGGTGCTTTCATTGCACCGGGTGCATTGCCTGGCCCATCTCTAGTTCTTCTTAATCAGCCCAATAGAAATTGAATTTATTCACAGCAGCATGCCTATGACGATTTCATTGAAATATACCCTGAACAACAAATTGAGTTTTGCGTTTTTTCACAACACTGTTTTAGAATAGCCGTCCTTTATTTACAACGAACACGAATCGATTCAAATTCACTTAAAAATCGTTGACTGCATTCCATTTACAGTTATTCAGTTGGCGACCAGTGATAAGAAAGTGTTTGAATTTCCCTTCCCGCACACCGTACTGATCAAGCTGGTTTTCTAAGTCAGTTATCAGTTTCATCTGATTTCATACGTATTTTGAGGTTATGTTAATTTTAGTTCCAAAACATCATTCCTTTTATGAGTCTCTCTATTCACTTTAAAGTTAGTTCAGTTCAAAATCAGTTAATAAATGAACGTTTCTTGCAAACCAGTAATGTAGAAAAAGGAAAATTCACTGATCGCCCCACTATTGCTGGGTTCGGTAATTCCTCCGTGCTTGCTCTATTCACTCTTCGAGCACTTTTGTCTCACTTTTACGTATATCAAAACAGCTGTGTTCTCACTCTACTTTTCACTCCGAGCTTGCACCACGTGAATTTCCGAACTAAACATATAATAACACTCGATATTGTAAATGATTCTGTACAACAGAATCCTCATGTTTCCTATACATCGGAAGATCTTGAAAAAACACCTTCATTTCCGATCATACAAATTTTCAATGGTTCGACAACTTCACCCACTCGATTTTCTTCAACAAATTCAGTTTTGTCAGTGGTATAACAATAATCTGCTAAATAATAGTGACCAACAAGATACAACTTTCTTTTCTGATAGAGCCTGGTTTCATCTCTCTGGGTTTATCAATTCACAAAATTTCAGGACTTGGTCAGAACATAATTCCTTTAATGTGATTGATGTAAAGACACTACATCCACTTAAAATTGGTGTTTGGTTGGCAATGTCTTGGAGAAGAATTATTGGACCAATATTCTTCCGGGAAACAATTAACGCCTATAGATAACAGAGACTTATATTGAATCCATTTATAAACCAGTTAGACGACACTGAATTAGCAAATGGCTACTTTCACAGCACGAACCACAATAAATTATTTAGAGGAGTTTTTCCCAGGATGTTTAATCAGTGCTGGTTGGTGGCCTAGTTGCTCTAATATTCAATTAAATTCGGACTTCTTACTTCCTTATTTCAATAACTTGATGTTTAGAATACGTATTAAACAATTTGGAAGAATTGCAGCAGGCAATTGCAAATATCGGACAACCTAAAACGTTAATGTCTTCAATAACATATTTCAAAGGATTCAGTACTGCTTACGCAAAGGGGGGCTTGAAGATGTGCTTTAATATTCAATTAAATTTGGACTTCTTATTTCCTCATTTGAATAATGTGGTGTTCAGAATATGTATTAAACAATTTGGATGAATTGTGCAGCAGGCAATTGAAGAGGCAATTGCAAATATCGGACAACCTAAAACGTTAATAATGTCTTCAATAACTTATCTCAAAGGATTCGGTGCTGCTTACGTAAAGGGGGTTAACATTTCCAGGTCTTGAATAATAATAATAATCTGTTGAAACAGTTTTCATCATCAATGTAAACATCAACTCTAACCTATAGATACGCATTCCCGCAAAATTAATAAACTTTCAAGTAATGCCAATACCTCAGTGTTCCCAACATACTAATTTGCTTCAATCATTAAAAGTCACTCGGTATTATTCGGTGCAATGAAAAACTTTTTTAACTACTAATTAAACATAACTCAGGATTACTTAATCCAAAAGTTAATTATAGGCGGTGCAAACCACTGTAAATAAAGTTGAACATGAATTGAACACAATTAAATCATTTTCGTTTTTGTATTTCCTCGGCGTGTAATAGACAATTCACGTTATTTTCTATCGTTTTTGCTGTTTTTAAAGTCAGATATGCGTACGCAGACTTTAACAAACAACTTGAACTCTACCCGAGGTACGGCTTAACAATAACTAATAATTAAACGATTAATCCTTAATTATTTGACCTGTGCAAACAAATTTCAACTTTAATTATGGTTAAATTTTAACTTGAACTTAACCACAAGCGGTGCAAATGGCCGTATAAGAAGTAATAAATTACCCAATAGCGACACTTATAGCGTTTTCGTTTCACTTGCACCAGAAAAGTTCGGGTCACACTGATATTACGTCATGCACTCAATAAGTTTTGCCAGAAAACGAAACCAGTGCGTGTTTCAATCGAATACAAACGTGATCTGGGAGCATAATTATTGAGCGGGAAATATACTGAACCGTAACCTCAAAATTATCATTTGTTGCCAGAAATATAAAAGTGCAATATTTATTTGTTATAATAAATTAAAAATCTTAAATACACTAATTATTCATATTTGCTTCTTAAGGAATTCACCCCGGACGAAGATTTTATGCACTAGACAAACTGTGTTTAGCAAATAACTTAATTATTAACAATTTCTTGATACAATAAATTGTTTTTGTTATCTGTCAATAAATCATCTGTAATATGCTTCTCCTGAAATGACAGAAAAGTTGCACTGAAGCGCTTGCACTACCTTCGAAGTCAGTTCCAAAATTCTTGCACTGAGTGCAAAACTGGTGCGCACTAAATTTGAATTGTAACAAAAAATAAACATTCTTTAAAAGAAATGGAAATTAAAGCATACATATATCTATTATTGTCTTAAGTACATGCACAACAAAAGACGAAAAAGGAAAAAAATGATTTGAAATGTTTTTGAAATCAGAAAAATAACAATAAATTGTTTTTGAAGCAAACGTTTATGGAAAACCTGAGCACCTAAGTTATAAATTTCTCTTTACAATTTTTAACTGCACATAATATCCTACTTTGGTGACATGTTGTATGTTCCTTCTTCACAGGTAAAATTAAATCAATTGCTCTCGTGCAGGATGTAACATATTTCGTAAGTAAGTCCTACAGAATGTACTTATTCTTTGTGAGTTTCTCTTTCAAATTTATACAAACTCTTTTTAAAATCGTATCATCTTACACAAATATCCAAATATGCAATCACACTCTAAGGAAACCTACAATTAGCAAAACTAATAAATTTAAAGTTGTGCTGTCGGTTACGTTCACAAGAACAAGATTTTTACGGGTTGCCTATCTGTTAGGAGGAGCCAATTAAAAGTTACTGCGACAATTTCATTATTTTTCTTTACAGCGTAAAGCGAAGAACACATATAGGCGATCTCGACCATGATCGCGATAGCGATAGCGATGGCGATCAAACGCTCCCTAGTAAAGAATTGAGTTCGCACATACTGTGGCGACTTAGCGATACATTGTAATTTTGATCGCCATCGCTATCGCTATCGTGATCGTGGTCGAGATCGCCTATGTGTTCTTCGCTTTAGAGAATTGTTGCATAAGTAGCTTTCCCAGTATATGAATGAGAACAATGAGTAACTTTGAGCTATCTAGGGGTTTTCAGCTTCTAGTTTCTTTTTACGAAATAAAACTTGAAAATACATTTTTAAAAAATTTAGCTAAACTCAGTCAGTTAAAAAGTTGATAATAAATTCTTTAAAAATTGACATATATATAGATATGATATGCTTTAGATTTGAAAGTAATGTGTTTTTATAATGTTTTTAATTGCTCGATTGTGTTCTGTCGTTCGTTTCCATTCAATGCCTTTACTTTTATCAATATTTATTTATTTTTTGTTTTTCTGACTCTACCAGAAATCCTTTCCAGAAAGTTTCATAAATGCTCTATATAAATACTTTTGTCTGCCATTTGTGCTTGTTCTTAATTATCACAGTTTAGCAATTGCAATTTTTTTTTAATTAGAAAAAATATAAAATGAAGACTTCATCCATTTGGACTGTTAAAGTAATACAAGGTCTTCTCATAAAACCGACAGCGACGTAACTGATATAAACGTGAATAAGTTTCTTTTGAATTAGTATCATTTTCAAAATTAAGAAGCAAGAAAAACAAAACAAATTTCTTATTGTAATAATTATATTATACAAATAATAGATTTCTCTTACAACAATATTTTAAAATCAAACCAAATACTTTTAAGCAAACTTAACGAAAATTTCGACAAATTTGGGGAATATACATAAACGCAAACTAAATATATGGCTCTGACCAGTACTTGATCGTGTTGCCGTTCCTTTCAAAAATGCTGTTTGATTTGACTTTAGAACGTAACTTTACATCTTTTGGTTTTAGCATACTCTTGTGATTACTTAGCAGCCTAGAAGGTGTTAAGATCGACTTTGAACTTAAACCTGTGCACTCTAAAAAATGTTCGTAGGTCGGCTCGTTCTGCTTCTTCACCACAGCGCCATTTTTGTATGGCGAAAGCTCCGAGTTTTCCGACGCTTTCTGTAATTCGAGTTTCTTCCTAAGCTGTTGGATGGAATTGACGTTCAACTGCGGTACAGAGATGTTATTCGTTGCTCTAACCAATTCAACTCTCGTCGAATTCGGTTTGAGTTTTGTCGGTGACTTGATCACGTCGGGCATTTTGTGTTCCTCGATTTGGGTGTCGGCGCTTTTTACATGGTCATCATCATCGTCGACAGAAAATTCTTCTCCAATCTCGCAATCTTCCAATTTGAACTCTTCGAAATTTTGACTCAAATCGAAATCAAAATTGAGAGTCTCCTGCTTTTTCGGAGCCGCATGCTTCTCGGAGTTTTGCTTGGCTTCAAAACTCGTGAACACTTTCTTAGGTGGTTTATGCCGCTCGGGTTTCTGTTGGATTTCCGACAGAAGCTGCTGGTTATTGAATCCGGTGATTAGGCTGGAAACCGACGATCCTATCACGATGGGCCGTCTCATAGTTTCAGGTCTCGCGACAGTTTTCAGTTTTAGTATTTGAGAGTTGTTTTTGACGTAGTTGTCTTGACTGATTCGTTCTTCCTCTGATTTTGACTCATTTTCATCAGGAATTATAATTTCGGAAACCTGCGGCAATTTTGGTATTTCAGGTTCCTGCTTAGGCTTAGGTTTGACTGGTGATTCGTTGTTACCCTCTGTTTTAATCGAGGTTTGCTTGGCCAATTGTATCGCGAATTTTTCAACGTTTTTGCTGACTAAATTGGCTGCATCGTTGTTGACAACAACAGGGTCGTAATGCATGTCAATTTCGTTTTCTTTAGGTTTGTGAAGAATGACTTGTTTTTCTGCTTGTTTATTGTTCTCTAAATTTTGGGCGTTAAGTTCTGCAACGACGTTAATTTTTTGCATTGCTAGAGTTTTCGTAGGCAAATTCAATTCTGATATTGAGCAATAATCTGGTTCGGATTCAATTGCTGGCTCGTTGACTAAATTCAGTTTATTTTGCAGGTTATGAAGTTTGTATTTTGATACTAGATTAGTGGGTTTGGGTGGTAAAGCAGGGGGTGTTCTCAATATCTTACTTTTTCTCACAATTTTGGGCTCCCCTGGTTTCTCACACGTCGTTGTATCCATGTCATAGTAATGGCCATTTCTAGATTCGAAATCAATATTCTTTGCTATGCTAAGCTTTTTCGTTGAAAGTATGTTAACTTCTTTTTCTTGGAAGCTATCTGTCTTTGTGGGTGACGTTGGTTCACTGCACTTGCTCAAAATCTGCTCGTAATCATTGCTGTAGATGCTCTGAGGCGTTTCGTAAAAATTGGGAACTTTTTGAATTGGCGTCTCGTAATAATTGTTTTGTGGCAAGGGCTCCTCTGCGTTCTCTTTCTGGACGTTTTCTTCTTCATCGCTAAATTTCACTCGCTTGTTATTCTTGCTGAATTTCCGCTCAGGACTTGGCGTTTTAGGGGGTGACTTAGTTGCATCGTTTATGTTATGCAGCAAAATTTGATTCATACATTCCAACACTGGGTTATTCCTGTAGATGTCCCTGTGTTCTTCATCTTCCTGTTCGCTCCCACTTGCGTACCACTTGTCATTAGACTCACAATCGCCGTCGAAAATTGGTATTGAGTCGGTGATTTTTGAGCTTTGCAACTTGATTTCATCCTGACGCTTTTCTGCGTCTTCGCTTCCTTTCGTTGAATCATCAGAAATTTCTTTGACTTCAATGTAACCGCTGGGTTTACAATTCTGGATTACAGTGTCGTTACAATCCGAATCTGTTCCATTTGTACTTGATGTATTCGAATGCGTGTCACCAGTATCCTTGTTGCTTGCGTTATTCACAAAACTGCTTTCAATCCTTTCAGAAACCACGCTGATTTTATCAACGATGCTTTCAGGAGGCAACGAATCCAAATTTTCGTAGTCGTTGCTGGTGTTATCTTCGTTTGACGTTGGACTATCATTGCGCAACTTTAACACCTCGAAGTAAGTACCCACGCTCTTGCGATGTCCGAATTTTCTTCCACGCCTGGCGATGGAATCTTTGCTAAACTTGTTTTTTTGAAACACCGACTTTCCCATTTCCCGGTCGTTGCTTCCGGTTTCCTCTCCGGAAAACGAAAGCTCCGACGTACCCGTAGTCTTCTTCGAGTCGTAGTCCTTTTCGGAGATGGTCGCGTACGTTTCCGAGCTGCTATCCAAAGATTCGAAGTTGGAACTTTGGTAATCCTGGTAATCAGTTGCCACGTACTCCGAACTGCTGTCCATACTTTCCAGGTTCGACGTCGGACTGTAATATTGGTTGCAATGTTTACAGTATTGGTTGGACATCAACTTGTTTAAGTCATTGCGCTGCTTCTTGATGATGTAATCCTTCTCTCTCAGTTGATGGCTGATGTATTTTTGTTCTTGTCGCAGTCGTGCTTCGAAGATAAGGAGGGTTCGCAACACTTTAGCCAGCTGGTCGTCTCTTAACATGCGCTCGCATTGGTACTGTTGCTCTTTTTCTTGCAATCGTCTGGTGTACTCTGCTACTAGTTGGCGGCATCTTCTCGTTTGCAGTTTTAATGCCCTTTGGACTATTTCTAGTTCGCTCCTGATTGATGTTATCTCTGCCTCTGTGGAAGCCACCTGAAAATTAAATAAATATTGTAAGTCATTGAGGCAAATATGTTATGTGTGTCGATCATTTATATGTAGATGTATTTCGACTCATTAAAAAATATTAAAAATTCAAAAATTTGAATAATCAAATACTTAATGCAACTAAGTAAGAAAAGCGAACAACGAATGTAGAATTAATGTTGCACTTATAACTATAGATTATAAAATTTTTAAATACAAACAGTTTCTGGTTCAAAGCCTTTCGCCACCGGTTCCTTCTTTGAATTTGACAAAATTTTACGTGTAGGGCCCAGTTTTAGGCTTTGAAAGTTTTAGGCTTTGAAAGTTTGAAAGATTTTAGTGAATTTAAAACTTTCATCCTGCGAGGAGATTTTGACATGAAGAATTGGCCTTCGAGTTTCTTCATTCTTTTTTTATAATTTCTTATAACACACTTTTTCTTATAGGTATACATATAACTAGTGTTCATGTGTTCAATATAAAAACGAATTAGAGTAGGCGTTGGAATTTAAACGCATGTCTCGGATAATGTCATATTAATACTAATAGAATGAAGTATTGGTGTTTTGAGGACGATTTTATAAGAAAATAAGTAAAAGCTACAGCCTTTTGAAGAGCTCTCTAATTTATCTAAAAACCTGCTATAAATTCTTACCTGTAGCTGTAAATGATGGAAAGTTGTGTCGTGTCGAATTGTTATAACAATCATTAGAGGCAATAATACATGGGGCTTGGAGCTACGATTCTTTACATGACAATTATCGTTTTTGTTGAGAACAACCGTATTTACAACATGAAATTATAGTAGAATTCGCTCTATCGCACGACGATTACTGATGCATTACAAACTCGAAGTAAATTTTTCGGTACGGCCAATTCCACGAACGAAATCAACCACCGTGTTCTGTATTTAAATCGCAATTACTTCTGAGTCGAATCAATTTTGAAGGTACAGTTAGATCCGACCCCGCATCAATAGCCCGGCTAATTTTATTTTCGATTTCCTAGTAGGATAAAAAATTTTAATGTAGGTAGTTCGAAAACATCGAAAGTAATTTGGGCTCCGGGGAGAATAATACATGCGGAGCAGTGACCGCATTCTTGAGATGAGGCAGTCACGTTTGGCGGTCATGTTGTATGTACGTATGCACTCGATGTTATATTAGAATTATTGTTTACGAACGTTACGCAAAATGTTGAAAACAATGCGTCATGTTGTAGGCATTTGCGATGTAAACCGAAAAAATATGATGGCACTCGGACGAAAGGGTAAACGACTATTTAAAAAAAAAACGGTCGTCTTTAACGTCGAATAAAAAACCTAATAGTTGATTAAGCAGGACAGCATTCCTTAGATTTCTGACGGGCCGAATAGCATGCGCACAAAATCCTGACCGTAAGACACTATTTACTAGATGACCCTTGCGTCTCTATACTCAGCGCGCCTTGCATACTTTCTACCTTCAATAATAACGAGTAATTTTGTTTTTATTAAAAGCAGTGGTCGAGCAAGTTCCCTAAAACTTTTCTGTATCTAGAAGCACGTCAATTAATACGATCTTCTTGTGCTGGGCCACTGGGTACGTACACAAGAGCTATATTAGAGGCAATAAGTGTCACAACACAACACGAAAGCCTTAAAGGTCTGACCGCCCTACTTCCGCAAAAACCTGAATGATTTCTACTTTATTAATTTCAAATTGTAGGGTACGAATTTTATGTAGAGTACATTGTGTCTTTGTGACCTCAATTTAAAAGCTAAACGTCGAAGAACACTCCTCAACGTGTTAGCAATTTGATCTGTAATCTTACAGTTTATATTTTCTTTAAATTGTCCTTCAAGTTTAATTATTATTCAATCCCAAAGTTACACACCGCCTTCTTTGGACATTAAAAGAAATGAAGGAGAAGCAAGTTAACAACAACGAAACTTAACAAAAAAAATTATAAATAACAGTAGAAGAGACATCGCTAGGAATTGATTACATGATCGATTTTCAACATGAAGTAAAAATTACATAAAATAAGTAAAATCCGACGTTTTGTCCTACGTTACAGAAGACAGTGGACGCAGAAATTTTCAAGTAGAATATTTCCAAAACTGTATTTTACAACAATAAAAAAACACACGTAAACGTGTAGGATTCGTAGGAAGTTCAACGTTAACAAGCCATAACAAATTGAATTCATTCACCATTTCATCAAAGCAGTTAGAGTAATGATTGCTTCATTGCACAAACCGTTCGATTAATTTTCCGCAAAACGAATCTTAACTAGAACATTTATACCGTAAGGACAAACGCAAACGTTTAATCAGACTTAGCCATAGTCAGAAGAAAACAACAAAATTCCTCCGGTACCTTCTGGGAAACTCTGCGCAATTAAATTTAAACCAACAAACGTAGTAAATATTTACTATGCAAACAGAATAATAAAAATAGATTTAGATGAAAGGAAGTCGGCTTATCTGTACATGTGGTTTTCGATTTCCTACATGCAAACATATACGCAGTTACTCACGGTGTTGAATGTAAACATTTTACAGTTCACGGTGACTCATTAGATAAATTTAGGTACTTACTTTCCTAATTAAATTTATTTATTGCATCGATGCAGCTATCGACAGATGCAATGTTAAACGTTTTCTGAGAGAAAACTTGGCAAGTAACGCTTGCATGTTACAAGGCCAGCAAAAGACAATGTTCTGCAGCCGTCATTATTACTTTAGTTTTCATTGTAATGAGGGAGCACTGAACTAATAAACTCTTGCTTGTTGTGTATACGAAATACGTTTAAATACCTTTGCAATTTGTCACATCGCAGAGACCATCGACCAACACCTTAACTTTACTTTAAAACACTTGAACTTTAGTTTCCAGTTTTATGGTGAAATTAACTAGGAGATTTAAGTTTGCATTTCTCAGGAACTATAGCTAAATGAGTCCAAACCAATAAGACATCGGCCTAGTACAGCGAGCAGTTACACTTGCATTATTATAAATTATTGTAAGATTCTTTTATATAACGAAGTTTCTCTTTGTCTTTCATAAAATTAATGAAAATGTGGTGCCTTAAAAGAAAGAACCCATTCTTTTTTTTAATGTTTATACACAAAAGTCAACCGTAAGGTCACGTTCCCGCATTCAATAGGACACAGATTTAATCATACGACCAACCTACTTACGTCCATTATGATTCAGGACATGCCGTTGCAAAATATAGCAATAACTTTCATGCTCGTTTCGTAACGTTACATATATCGCGGGGCTTTGTGCCTATTATATGCAAATCGTTCACGTTTTGAGGGAAAAAGTGGCCGGAGTGGAAAAGACCGGCCGCGGGCGAGTCATCGCTCGTCGCCTCACGTTGCATTGAAATCACCACAAATCGCCGGCTTTCCTGAGATCTGACTCCGACTGTATTGGGAACAGAAACAAAACTAGTTATCGGGAAATGTGTCAGTGGAGCGGCATCACAAATTCCGAATGAGATAATCAATTATGCAGCAGTGAACTTCTTCGAAATTGTAATTAAAACGTACCTACATCTACAGTCATGCAGCTTTCTAAAAAAAAATTGCTTAATTCTCACATCATGAAATCTTTTTCATTATATTGTAGTAAGGTAGTTTTACGACTTTATTGGGTTCTTTTTTTTAGATAGAGAATCTAAATTTCCATGAAATGGTCGTTTTCACGCCGCCGCCTTGCCGTCCGGACAGGAAATTGGGATAGTCAGAATTCGTTCAACAGTCAATTAAAAGTAATAAAAGCAATTAATGATTTAATGAATAACTAAGCGTGGAAGGAAGGCAGATGTTTGCGTTCGCTCTGGATGTACTAAACAGGTCAATTAATGGGCCAGAAGACATCTGTTTGGTGTAGATGCTGGTACATCATCTTCGTATTTATTGCTTCCATAATGGCGTTAAATAACGGCAATGTGTTTATTATTTTGTTTCTGATGCAATAAACTAACATTTTTTTCTTTAAATTTATTACAATAAACAAAAATATTATTAAATACTATATAGAATGTAAAAATTGTCGGTACTCTAAAATGTATCCCAAGTCTTTTTTGTGTCGCTTTCTGTACGTGCCTAAACGAAGATACCTATATTAAAGTTATAGTTTTTTTAGAATTTATAAAAATATAGACTGTGCAAATCAAATTGAAAGTACAAACAAGCAATTGTAATGATTAATTTATGTAAATTATTGGAATGTCTAAACCAACACTAACATTATCTTCTAGGATGGTTCTTGGAGTATGATCCATTTTACAACATGAACATTTTCGAAAACAACTCAGTCGATTACTAACTACTATGAAACAGAATTCTGAATAGCTTTGAACAGTTTAAGAAAGAATAAAATGTCAGCAAAATCTGTATTTAGTCAGCGACAATCACTTGGGTATACCGTGAAAGGAGGTCGCATTTATGCTAACAAATGATTCAATTACTTTCAAACATAACCCGAACTCGAATAATTTTTTTCTTTTAAGTGCATGGATACATAATCAGGGCCTTACTTTCCTCCAACCGTATAAGGCGAGTGTAATAAATTCAGACGCAATTTTTATACGATTTTATCAATTATTATAATATATATATTATTATACAATTATATTTTGACGTGTTGATATTTTTGTTGTTAACCCAAAGTGTATTGGACAGGGAAATTTTATTTTCTGTTGCAAATTGGCTACGTATAGAGTTCTTGGAATTGAATATTATCGTCCCTCATGTAGGTTTATAACATGTGTCCTATCATTAGCATTTTAATAAAGGAAGTGGCGCACGGTATCACTTATATACCTTTATATATTCATACATATGCATGCATGAATATACGATAACATGATAAGTGCTACTATGTTGAAATATAATGACGACTGAGGTTGCTAAAGATATGTTTTTCGTTCTGAAAATAGTCCCGTAAGCGACCATTTTGCGGAGCGTGTACCAAAAAATACTTTACGAATGCAACTTACATTTTTAAATTAGTTGACAATGACATCGTTTCTTCAATTTCGTTTACTTGCAAGATGATAAGCTAAAAGGACTTCAATTTTAAATATAAAAAAAAGTTTATTATGCTGCTTTTGCATGTCTAATATTTTTATTATCTTATATCTTCAGTATAGAAAATTTACTGTGAAGATTTAAAACTTAAAATTACTTGTCAAAGAGATTTAATAATAATTAAAAGGAGTAAGTATTATAATATTATAATACATATACATGTGATGCAAAACAATAACAAATAAACTAAGAAATTTACAATACCGTTGTAATACTAAACGCAATAATAACTGTCAGCTAATTAGTCTCATTACGTATATGTATTAATTTAAATAAACCGTTTACTACAATGAATACTAATGGATTTATTGCGAAAGGCGAAAATTCATTGAATATTTTTTTTTCTCGTGGCAAAATCAATCCACTTTCGCCGTGGCTAATTTTAGAACGAGCTTTTTTTTCTGTCCGACGTATTATCGCCATGGGTGCCATTAAGCCGTCGAATTTGTTTACAGAATCGATAAAATGAATTTTTGAATGAAATTAACACCTACGGATGTGCTAGACAATAACGTCGTTAGAAAAACCGCATTCCTCCATAAACAAACGGAATTACATTTAGAAGTTAGATAAACGAAACGGTTATCATATGTAAATTTAGGCGAACGACGAGCTTGAAAAAATACGTATAATTTAGATAATAGGAACTTGATTTCCTTCGATACTTTATAGGGATTTGAAAATTTTAAATGTTTTTTTTTCCTTCAGATTTATTTTTGACTTTCTGTTTGCTTAAAATTCTTTTTAATTTAATTTCCTAACTTAATTCTTTTTAGATACATATATCTTTTTAGCAAATTTTTTATTGTAATTCTGAGCACCTACTTGAATTCGATATGTGCTGATTAGAATATATCTTCTTTATACTATTTTGGTATTATTAAAGAAAGCAATTTTAACCAGTCATTTCAACGTAACATTATTTTTTTTTATTTTTTTGTTATTTGAACGGTACTGAAATTCCTGTACTAATTTATAACATAACACTGACGCGTTAAAAGGAAGGATGATCTCATGGTTACAAAAAAGTGAAAACAAAACACGCAAGCAATACTAGAGTGTGGTAATTGTTTTAGCGAATCGATAAACTAAAATTTGTATAAATTGTGTTTATTCATATACTTTTTTTTGTTCCTCTAATTACATAAGTTACTAAAATCGGGTGCCAAATTTAAAAATACATTTAAATCACCTGGATGTTTGAATTCAGAATTGTTGCATACATATAATTTTTAGTAATTTGTTACTTATAATCTTACAAAATTTAAATGCTGCAGATTAGTTTATTCATTGATTTGTTTAATTTACTTTTAACACTGCGACATACGTCTTCCAAAGCAAAATGTTTCCACAGGTAATGCCACCGGATTATTAAATGAACACATGTTACATGTAGCTGCAACAACAAAAAAAGTAAGGTAGCAACAAAAAAAATAACATTGCATTCCATTGAAGCCAAATAGATTGATTTTATTATGTTGTTGTTTGCACAGAGCATATTTGCGCAAAATAGAGATAAGATAATTCGTTGATCAATTCTGGCGAGTACGTCGAGTACCGCTCGCGCTTGAAATTTTAATTAAAAGTTTCTTTCATGCGAGCGCAAGTCTCGTGCACTTTCTTCGCAGATATTGCCGTAATATGACATTCCAGACATTCCGCCGCAAATATTCACGGCAGTAAACGTAGGTTATTTATCTGGCGGTTGATATACATTTTTAACCTTGTTATTTTGTTTTGGAATGTTGCTCTCCACATACGCAAACAGTATCGACTCCGCTGGACTGGCTCAGTTCTTTTTTTCTTCTCCTTTTTTTCTTGTTACCGATTTAACAACCAGCTTTAGAAAGTTGAGGCTGGTTGAGAATTAATTGCGGCTATCACATAACAGAAAAATCATAATTTACTTCAGCAGGAAGTAACCAGGGTAAATAAAGATTTCAGGAGAAGCTTAACGAGCTTTCTAAATTAAATTAATCCTGTTCTTTTATTTAGGTAAAAACTTAAACATTCATAATTAAAATTTTAGTTTAATGCTTTCAATCTCTACTCAATCAATACTCGAGTTCAACAATTGGCAAGCAGCGCTATTTTTTCTTTTGCTTTTAATGTAGCCTGTAATGACGCAATGAAAAACATGAATAATTAACATTTCAGTAGCGTGCACGCTTTTCACCGTATATATTACGTGAAACAGAAAAACCATCAATTATAACCGTTATTGTGCACCTGCTAATTACCTCCGAATATCACCTAGTTTACGTACATTACATAAACAGAGTTAAACAATCCCCGACTTAATTGGACTAATTACGAAAGTGAAAACAAATAAAACTTGCAATAATTAGACGCGGTTCGGGTTTCTTGCGC
This sequence comes from Dorcus parallelipipedus, assembly GCA_958336345.1. NCBI lineage: Eukaryota > Metazoa > Arthropoda > Insecta > Coleoptera > Lucanidae > Dorcus > Dorcus parallelipipedus. Next base: position 21,931,042 of record OY284482.1, on the reverse strand, counting down.
AATATTGCGGTGGTGAATGGTAAACGAAATATAGAGAATGGAAATTGTTTGTTGTACGATGGGGTCCAAACGTATGCGTCCGATTAACAGTAAACCTTAATGAAATGTTCGTTATGACTATTTGATATTTTGGTGAGTAAATACATTTGGACCACATTGTACGTGGAGAACGTATTAATATAAAGTAAACTGTCGTTAATCTGCGATGCATGCATAAAAAATGAAACGAGATTTAATCTGCAGATTTAAGTCATTTTGAAAATACATGAACCCCAGTTGCAGACAGAAAATTTCGGATGTCACTGCCATTCCACTGACGTAAAAGTTATGTATACGTCAGATGAGTGACAGTGACATCCGAAATTTTCTGTCCGCAACTGTACATACCTAAATCACCTTGATGATCACATGATTGTTAATTAGTTACTTTCTTAAAGTATTATTACTAATAAATCATTAAATATGAAATTTTAACGCAAATTTATTCAACAAGGAATTATATACATGACGTCGTAGACTAACAAAAAAAAACTATGTCACCGCAGCTGCCCACGTAAAAATATATTTAGATATACTCGTGTTTCCGGTTGCTTTATGAATTGATAGATCACAAAAAACTAATTTTATACATACAATCGTCTACAAAGTAAGTTATGAAAGTTAGAACTTTTCTGAAATAGAGTGAGTGGTACATTTTCTATTGAACAATGAATCTGTTTGGTCCGACTTAGGATCTAAACACACAAACCACTTTTAGCAAAATTTGTGCGTTTATCAATGAAATTTAAGGTTTAACTATTTTATGTAATATTGTATGAACGCACTGTACATGTACTGTTTAAAGCAGATGGTTCGTTATCTTCGAGGATATACGTGTTTCCACAGTGATAAATATGTATATGTATACATTCGTGGGTGACGGACAATTACAAATTGCGTGAATCATTGTTCGTACTTATTTTGTGTTTGATGTTTGATAAATTCAAATTTATGTACACAAGTCACAACAGTAGATTGCATTGTCTGACTTAAATTGTAAATAGTAAATATTCATGTATCATAAATGTTTCATAATCCACAATGCAACAGAAAATCCATTAAACAAATAATAAAATGAATACGTTTTAATGCGATTCGTTACTAAGCAAATAAACAATTCTATGAAAGTATTTTTTACAGGATAATATAGGATCACGATAATCGTATTTATTAGACGGTTTTATCTAATAACTGAATAATAAAATAATTGCAGTATGAATCAAGAATAATTTTTTTTAGTACATATTATATGTACTCAATCTTATCACTTCTTAGATTTTCTAAATTATGAATGTATATATTTATTTTAATTTAAAATTTAAGAATTTTTATTCATTTGTTTTTTTTTTTTAATTTTGCAAATTACTTTCGAGTCAGGCCTGACTCATCTTCAGTACAATTTACCGAGTTCCTTTTGCTTGCACGACGGAATCAGGCCTGACTCAAAAGTATTATTTTTTAAATTTTGAATCGTTTAAATATGTTTGCCTACTATAATTAAATAAAATTTTTGAAATTTGTTTGTAAGACGAATCGCATTCTTCCGTTCCGGAATACTCTAGCATTCAACACCTTGAACATCCTTGAACAACTTACACATGCAGATGAGTTGCAAGAAACGGTTAACGTTTACAGCCATTACGTCTAGCAACTATAAATTCAAAGCACATTAACACGGAAGCACACGTCACGAAGGAACGCCGGTTTCGCTCGGTTCGAATATGACTTTCTTCCATTTTCATTTTTCGCCTTGCGCGCCCCTTTCACGGGAGTTTTATGGACAAGTCGCCGTTTCTCATGTTCCAAACGCGCCTTGCCCTTGATACGTGCAACAAATCACGCGACCCATTGACATAATTTTTAATTTAGTTTGTCCGGAGGTGCTTCCTTATGGGTTTGGTACTTGGCAGAAACTGGAAAACAAGCAGAAAACAGGCACGTCTGGTATTTCGCATGTCAAGGTGCAACGAGTGATTTATTGACGATTTCACATTTTCATATTTTTTTTAACATCAGTCGCTAAGCAAAACGGTAAATTTTAAATGAAAAATAAAAATTTTTAAGCAAATCCTGGCTGTGTAATTCCTATTTATGAAAATCCAATGACTAACAATAAGAAAGCTTCGACGAGGATTTTGGTATGTGTGTTAATCTCAAAATTAATTTTTCACTTTCACTTTGATGTCGTTAAGAGCAAACCGCCACCGACTTAAGTAATTTTGAAACGAGATCTTGCAAAAAGAAGACAATTGATATAAACAAGTACGGCGAAAAACCGCGAGTTTCACCACGTACTGACTGGGTCAGCTAAATCAGTATAATTAAAGCCATTTTTTTCCGCGGTTCTGTTATTTAAATTACATGTCAGCGCACGGGCGCGTCCGCTATTTTATTATTATTAGATGGAAGTAAAATCGATCAAAAAACGAAGACGATTTTAATGGAGCCGACGATGGCTGCGTGGCGGAAAAACGGGTTTTCGTTTCCGTTCGTAATCACTAATCAGCAATTTAAAACAGTATTATAAAACTTAAGACATAGAATTTCTAATGCAGCACGTGTTATGTGTGAGTCAACTGTTTTATTTTCTTATTCTGTACATGCTACATAGCTCTACATATTATAGCATTTAACAAAAAGAGATAGCGCGAAAAGAATTTGCGCTGAACGCTAGCGCAATAATGGATGTAATTTTAAAAGACAATGCTATTTCATACGATAAAGAGATAATGAAAGCAATTAAAGTTTATTACAAGCTCATAAGTTTTGTAAATAGCGACAGAGAGTTTAATAAACAAACAGATGTCGCTTTTTATGTTAATCTTTGTAAGTAACACAATGAACTGATATATGTATCTACATAGTTTCAAAGTCGGTACGTTTCCTTTAAATTCAAGAATTTAAAAAAATATATTTTTCCTTTCCGACGTTACAAAAACATGCAAGTACAAATTTCCAACCCGATACATGAATTTTGGTCGCTTGTAATTGGTTGAGTGTAAAGCCCCGTTTGAAATGTATATAACTTCTTAATATAATAATTAGTTATAGTATTAGAATTCAAGAAGAGAGCAACGCAAGTAAGGCGAAATTTGAACTCTAAAAAAAGATCAAAAAAGAGGGCGTAAGATTGTAAATACAAAACACATAAGAGAAAATTGTATCAAGCGATTGAATAAAGAACTAAGAATAATTCTCAGAAAGAAAAAGCAGAAACACGTGAAAGAAATCTTAGAAGAAAGAAAATCGAACCTCCTTTGCATAAGATAATATGAAAAATAGGGGGAAGGAAAGAAAGCGAAATCATGGAGGAGGAGGTGGAACAAAGAACTAAAAAAATCTCAGAATGAAAAGACTAGAGACACGTTGTAAAATTATTGAAAAAAAAAAACTTTCCAAAATAATTCTTTATGGAAGCTCATAGTCCGAAAAACCTCATGCGCCCCAGAAGTAATAAGTAACAAAAGGAAAATTCTAGTGAAACAGGACTGACCAGAAAACTCCAGTTAGCCGAAGGACATTAAGGCCTCAGTACCACTTCTTATTATTATTATCACCCCTCGACACATCCCAAATGAGACTTTAATGAAATGAGTATATTGGAGAAGATAAGAGGTATAATGGTAAAAGTCTAATATGTAAACATAAGGTTTGTTCTAACAAGCTAGTTCGGAACTCTTAAAATCAGTTGCCCATCCAAGTAATGCTCGGTTTTAGCAGCTCTATCAAGTGCAGAAGTTAAAAGCAAGAACGAAATAAAGTATCTGGGCGTATACCTCGATCGAGACCTGAAGATGACCTCCCATGTCAAAAAAACATGTGAGAAAGCCAGCAAAACCCTCACGGCACTGCCCAGGCTAATGCCAAACATAAGCGGATCTAGGTCCAAAAAGAGAAAGGTACTATCGGGAGTAGTACTAACGATCATCATGCCTATATGGACAGTAGCCATGAAGTACAAACACTACGAGGGACTTCTCGAGTCGATAAACAGAAAGATGGCCATAAGAGTCCCTACAGATGCTAACCTGGCTGCTATCCCACCGATTAAACTAAAAGCGGAAGAATCTAGACTGCAGTATTAGGAGAGCAGAAAACCCTCCACTGAGACCCGAAAACCCCTGCTGGTGAAATGGCAAAAGGTATGGGACACGTACGAAAGATCTTCATCAAAGATATTGGCAAGTGGTGTAACCGGAAATACGGAGACGTAGACCACCACATCACTCAAGCCACGTAGAATGTAGAACTATAATTTCTAATGAAAACGTAGCAGAAACGTTATTAAAAAGTAAGAGGCACTGGAACTGTGTAATCATGCTCAGAAAGATCAAAGGCCCGAGATGAAATAGAGCTAAGAACGTTTATTGTACGACAGTAAAAGGCTAGCACAATAAAAAACAAATCAAGGACATGACAAGTAACCACTATTACCCCTAGACTGACACTGACAGTCCGAAATTCCTAATGCAATGCTTAACGACGGATTCCAGGAATTAGCAGCTGCAAGAGAGGATAAGAAGTTTAGTTGGTAGGTGCCCTTGTCAAGGACCTAAGAAATAAACTATAAGACAGGGCGAATCCAACACATCTGATACTGGATTCTGTTGATGATGTCTTCTGAATATTCTCCAAACCTCTATCAAGTGTACAACTTTGATGAGTGCTTTTGAGAGTTTCGAACCAGTCAGCAACTGTTGATGGAACAACCTCTTGAAGAATCCAATGTTCACGAAATTTGGATATGTGAAAAGAGTTAAGAATGGAATACGATATGTTATGATAGAGAAAAGTAGAAAAAAAAAAGAAGAAGAAACAGAAATCGCAATAATCTACAGTGCTCAATAGTATTATTGGTTTCGTAAGAGAAGAGCTCTGCGTCATAAACAAAACGCGTCTGACGTTGCATCATCAGACCTAAAAACCAGAACTCCATCCTTTTTTCTTATTCACCGTTGACAAAGATATAATACTGAAGTATTTGTCGCTTGTAATTTCGGTGACTGATGACGCGCAGAGCTCAAGTTCCGTGAATTTGATAATACTTAAGAATTCAAAGAACAGTGGTGATTTTCATAAATTAAATTTAAAAATCTGGGAAAGTGAGAGAAACCTGATACAATAAATAAAAAATATGAAAACCTAAGAAGCGAAAGTGTCAACATTCCACGGATATACTTTCATGGGGGGTATATAAATAAAACTCTTTGGCTTCTTCCTAAATACAAAAAAAAAAGATCTGAACATAGACCATATTGTAAATATAAAGCAAACAAAACCTTACTTCTTCTTAAGCCAAGCTGTTTCATTGAATTTTTTTATGATTTTTAAATAGTAGTGATTTCTTTGTTGATGCTTTTTTTGCTTAAATTCCTAAAATTCCGGCCGTTCTCTCTCGCAAAAGGCCACATTAAAATATAAGCTATAAAGCCAACAACAATCGCATCTGTGGCATTTATTGGGACACAGGAAAAGGTCACCCGGTTCCAAAAATTGAATAGGAAGGTGGGGGAATGGCACGTGCCCTTTATAGATACACAAACTACAATTTCGCCCGTTTCTTTTACGCTTCGGGGGCGAGGCGAAATTGCAGAGCCCCGAAGATTTCGATGCAAGGTGTCACAGCAAAACCGAAATTACTCATTTCGTTTTAAATAGCTGAATTACTTAAGAGCACGCTTTTGTGTGCGTCATATTTTATACTCGTACAAAACAAAATACATAAATTTGAAAAATATTTACCTTTTCTTTGGCAAAATCCGGGTCAGTGTAGATGGTAAGGGTCGCTCGTTTTCCTTCACTAGACAAGCTGCTCGAACTTATTGTGTTGTACTTCATGTTTTGTCCGGTTCACAGTGTAACAGTAATTAATTCCTAACTTTAACAAATCTAACGCAAGTCTGGATTATTTAAATAAAATTAACAACGTCTTAACAACTACCGAAGTAATTTCTTTCTTCATCAAGTGGTAACACGATTTTTTTCCTTTCTTGAACGTTCACATACTTTAACCGCGCGCCAGGACCGCACTAAAACAGATTCATCGAACGACGAAACTATTACGCTCTCGTATAGAATGCAATTCGAAAATCAAGCGCTCTGCGTTTGATTAAGCCAGAGCTTTAATTGTGGCGGACGATGTGGCCCGTTCTGCTTCGAATTGTGAAATAAACGTTGTATGGAATTCCAGGCCTCAAGTCGAGTCGATTGTGAACGGTTAGGGCGCCCTTTTCCCCACCATCTCACCTGTCCCCGCAACTATACGCGCGAAACACACCGAAGGCGACCACAGGTAAAACGTATCTGCTTTAAAAAGATGCAACGAGAATACCATATTTTCTGGTATTGCCCAGTTCCACTGGATTTTAACGGTGTGTCCTTTCAAATAAGGTAATGTTTAAGTATTACTTGCTAAAGTCACTTGCTAGTCAATTTACCTACATAACGTAGTAAATGCCAAAGTAATGTTTTATGGAAAAGGGACTGTTCTTTTGAAATTCCATGTTTTGGTCAACGGGGAAAACTACTCGTGTATAAGTTTTTAATAACACACTAATAATGAAATACTGGAAATCAAAATCCACAACACATAAATTTATTTTTAGTTGGGTTAGTTGGAAAAGGAATTTTATTTTTGCTGAGCTTATTAATTTGGGGGGAGGGGGAGGAATTGGTGGGTATGAAACAGAGCAGTTGTTTAAAACGTATATTTGTTATCATAATTTTAACCCCCAGGGCAAGTTGCCTTACATTTGTAATGAATAATGCTGACTTGAAACCGTTTGACTTATTTAAATTATCTTCTTGTAAGGCCCTCATTTTATTTGCTTGTTTCCTTCTCAATGCGGGTTCCTAGTTAGTAAAATAAATTCTGAATAAAATTTGTTTCACAAGTCGCTTTGCCTGATTTTATAAACAAATGCATCCGTTAAAATACAATTTTTCCAAAAAACAATTAGTAAATATTTTACAAAGCAATACAATTTTTTTCTGATTCGTTTTAGGGTTTTCTTTTTAATAACTGTGATATGGTGTAAGAAAATAGCTTCGTGAAAACATAAAGTAAAATTGATTTAAACAGAAATAAAAGTTGCAAAAGGAAATAAAATAATGGTAATTTAAAATAAGAAGAAAAGATAGTGAGGTAAGGAAATTGTTTACCTGAAATATCACAATTACGAGGGGAGTATAGATTTGACCTGGACTTTCTTATACAGCGTTAACAATAATAACACAAAGTTAATGAAACGAATTTTTTTTTTTTTTATAATGTCCTTTCTTTAACATAAACTTATCCCAACGATCAGGCAACTTGCAAATACCGACAGAGATAAATTCTTTTGGTTGTCTGCAAAGCCAACTTTGCACCGCTTCTATTACCTACTCGTTCAACAAAAATTTCTTGCGTCCCAAGTAACTGATAAATTCTGAATTTATAGCCTTTCTGTCAATTAAGAAATCTGTTAAAATTGGACCGTGAATTTCCTAAAATCCCATAACCATCACGTTGCTTGCTGAAGGTACAAATATCAATTTCTTTAGTGGCGATGAATTTGAGTAACGCCATTTTATACCAACCACTCAGTTTGCTTTCTAGGATCTAATTGTGCACCCAAGATTTATCAACCATAATAATACATTCCAGGTATACTTACTCCCTTCTGAACTGTTATTGACGGACTTGTTTCTGGACACTTTCATTCTTTTCTTTTGTTTCTTTTTTCATAATGAAAATTTTTCACTCCTGAAGAAACTATCAACCGATAGTGAAACGTAGTGCGAATTATAAGTGCCCGTATTTGTGATATTATTTCTTTTTTCATTCATTCTTTTATTTTCTTCCTCTCTTTTTTCCCTTTTTCTTTCTTTTTGCTTCCATTCTTCCTCTTTTTGTCTTCTTTCCTCTTACTTAGTACTATTTTTGATGTCGAATTCTTATTCTATGTTTTTTTTTCAGTTTTACTTCTTTTGACTTTTGTATTTTTTATCAATGTTTCTTCTTCCCCTTCTTTCTTTTTTCTTATCCTAAGGCTATTTTCAGCGCATTGGATTTTAATTCTACTTACATCTTTTTCTTCTGTTATTCATCAAAGACATTTTCATGAGATGTTCCCTTCGTTGATATTTGAAATTTTTTAATGGAATGTTGTATGGAATGGTACAGGGATAATGATGAGTGTGTATACTAAAATGAATACCTCTTGGAAACCTCTTTGAAAGTCCCAAGGAATATAACCTAAAAAGGAGTTGCTCCAAATGTCTAAAGGCTATTTTAGGCTAGACTATTTCTTGTATAAGATTTGGTTAAATTTCTTAAACAATTTAATTTGTGCAGTAAATTTGGCAAGACTTAAATTGAATCAAAAACATGAACATGTTCTATCTGCAGCCCAGAAATGTTTTGTTCTAAATTTCTATTGCAGAAATTGAACCAAATCTTGTACAAGACACAGGCTAGTCTAAAACGGCCTTAAGCGACAACGAAAAAATAAAAGTAAACAATTTTCGTTACTTCTAAATTCTAAGTAATGCGGAACACTTTACTCTATTGGTATTTCTTCGTTCAAAGACATTCAAAAGGATACGTTTTTTTTAGATTAAGATGTATTCGAAAGTATCCTGTATCCTCTATTGCTTATATATTTACTTTCCCTTAATTTCTTAATTGAATTTTGAAAGAGAATTTATGATTTTTTGAGGTAGTTGCCTTTTGGTTTATAGTTCTTTATTTTTTTATTGGTTCTCATTTTCTATATTTTCATTCTTAATTTTTCACGATATAACTAACTGCCTAACCAAACTTCAAGTACCTACGAGTTGTATGTACCAACCCATAAGTAAGTATGCAATGAAAAATACTCTAATGAACGTGTTCCCTAAACAGAAATTCGTGACACAGTACTATTATTGATTATTACAATTTTTTTCTCAAACATTGATTTTATTGTTAAGAGTAGGGGAGATGGGGGAATGAGAGCCACTTAAGGAAAAGTCTGTATATTTTGAAAAATATAAAGTGTATACTCTCAACTATTTCATGCTGCTTCGTATAAGAAAAAAATCATTAAAATTACGTAACTATATATATCATTCCTATCATTAACAGACATTATAATATATTTCTTTAAAATAAAAACGGAATTGGTTCTTATTGCCCACATGTTGGGATAATGAGAGCCATGAAAGAAGGCAAACCGACTGCTGCCTAAATAAACTTGTTTTAACAAATAACTGCAACAGTTAATAAAATAAATAATACACTTTTCTTTCATAACAGAACATAAAATGTAATACCGAGAAAAATACGAAAACAATAATAATAGTATATTATTTTACGAGTTTCACAAGAAGGCTTATTGTCTCGTTCCGTTGGGACACTCCGAGCTTGCTACGCTTCGCTCGTCGTACCCCAACCCCACTCGTGTTACAATGCCTCTTGTGAAACGTGTAAAATATAGTATTTTTTCTACTTTGCGTCACTTATTGAACAAAAATATGAAAAATACTGTCAAAAATTTGATCTTACTATATGGGGAATTTTAGTTGTAATGCGTGGCAACACTGAAAACCTTTCGTTTTAATCAAAAGTCACATTAACAAGTTACTAATTTTTCTTATCCAGCTTCATTGTGAGTATTCTGTTCAGTAACAAATAAATAATGAGTTATTTTGTAAAATGTATTAAATATTTTCAATTACAAATTGACTAAAATTTCCCCAAAAACAGTTTCACTATGAGCTTAATTGTGAAACTGTTTTTGGTGTCACAATGAGTTCATTGTGAACGCAAAGTAGAAAAAAGTACTTTAACAAACTTGTTGAAGTATTAGGTACAAAAGTCACATAACCAACTAGATTACAATGTTGTTCTTTTACGAGTCCTCGGCATCTTCAACAACAAAACATACTTTTATGATATCGGGGATAATAAGAGTTACCTGTGGGTAATAATAACTTGGCTCTCATAACCCCAGATAGCATTAATATTTTAGGTATGAAAATTAGAAAAGAAGCATAGATAAACGAGAAACCAATTTTTAGAAACATAAAATATATTAACAACGTAGTAAAATGAAGTCAAAACATTGTCCAAAAAAATAGTATCTGACTACTTACTTTCTCCATTAAGAATTACGAAAAATAACAACACAAATCTTAATTTAGAACAAGTGCTCACTGTTAATTACTACGCATTGTTTTTTGCGATAAATGGATATTCTATGGGTCCTGGGCGGGAAGGAGAACCTACTGTTTCACCAAATTTCAATTTTTTTCGTAAACTCTTATTACCCGCAGGCCCTCATTCACTTTCCCCTATAAATTTTTTTCATCAAACATATTTTTTGCACATACTTTTCATATTTCACTTTCACATTCATATTTTATAAGCAAACAGAAAAACTTCATTATACAATTTAATAACCGTTACTTAACATTTAATGTTATTATGTGATTAAATATTCCTTGCTCATAATCAGAACGCTTTATTTATTACTTGCGCATTAAATTTTATAAACACCTGACAACATACGTATTTTCCAAAAATAATATTTTTTTTCTTATTTTGTTTTTACGTAACTCTAAATTTCACTTGCATCACGAAGAATGGCTCTCGTTTCTACGCATCGACGACAATTAAAATCAGATTTGTGTTCTCATAAACAAACAAAAAAAGTACCCAACAAACCATATGTGTTTTTATAATTGCAGCCGGCTGCAAACGTCTGTACTAGTGCGTTAGTAATTACGTCTACAAACATGGAACATGATACGAGGTTCGAACAAAAAATCATAACTCGAGAGAGCGTTTCGTAACAGCGTTTGCGTCGTCGAGAAAAACAAGAGCAGCACGCTCGAAAGCTCTTCTGACGCACTCCTTGGTCGCAAAGAAAATAAATAGGTGGTGCACGTGTGGTAATACGACGTTGAATAATTTAAAGAGAGAAAAATCGTTGCCAATTACTTGTAAATATTCATAGGTGAGAGTGTGCATGAGAATGAGAACACCAAAGTTGCATGCAACAAAAGCAAATTGATTTGTGCAATATTAGCTTTTTATTGTCCGGTTACGAATGTGTGCAATTATCTCACGCTCCAGTATTAAATATAAAACGAAAAGGAAAATAATTAAATTCGTAAAATGTTTGGAAGCAAAAAAGTTCGAAGAAAATGATCAGAAAGTGTACTTAAAAATATTTTTCATTTACTAACTCAGTAACTTTTTTTCCGAGTTTGTTTGATCCCTAATTTAACTCAAACATCTTTCAAATGAACTTGGAAGATGGAAAATGATTTTCTTTGAATTCGTTCATTCTGTGATCCCCAATTTCCCTGGAGAGGTAACTCAGACGTCTTTCAAATGAAAACCAAAGATGCTACTTTTTGGACATCTTCTCCATGGTTTCCGGTGAACTGATGTGTTATTCTTTTATTCTTCTATGTTCTTCATTTTAGTTTCTATGAAGTGGCAGCAGCAAGAAAATCAGTAGCTTTGAAGAAGTTTTTTCTATAACGAAGAACAAAACGTCGGCAGAAGAAGAACGCGTGGTTCCACCGGAAGCCTCTTTTGGGACACCTATCGGTATAGCACATTCTCTGCTAGGAACATTGAAGATTAAGTGCTGATGCACACTTGAAGGGGCAAAAGCTATACTATCGTCTTCACTTCCAATTGACCCATCCGTTAAAAAGAATCGAAGCTGAGATATTTCTCATTCGCCAATTTACTATTCTGAGTCTTGAATCTGAAGAATAACTTTTCTTGAAATCATTCATCATTATCCTGTGATCCCTAATTCACCCGAGAGGGAACCTCAGAAGTGTTTTAAATGAAAACTAAAAATACTTTTACAGTATGATCTTAAAAATTTTTAATAATGAAGAATAATAATGTATTTGACTTTGGACTAGACATTTCCAAATCTATTCGACCTGTCAAGTATCATAGATTCTATAGACCTTCTAAAATCTGTTTGAACTGTGTCTAAGCACATTAAGCACTCCCAGATTTATCTATTACAAAAAGAAGCTAGAAAGGATGAAATTTTTCTAAAACATGTCTTTCTAATTACGTAACCGATATTACAAACCAAATTCCTACCATCATAATATTATCTTTATAACTCAAACATACTTCAAACCGAACAAAGAATTGTTCCGTTAAACAATCGAACCGCATACAATACCAACAAGGTCGTGTTCTTTCTATTTTTTTATAGCAATTACTCGCTTTCGCTGGTTGCATAAATAATTACTACTGTTAAAGAACACATCAGTATATTTATCAAAGCGAAATTGGTTTCGCTTTTCTCTCTGTTTGAGTAATTATGCGTAGCAAAATAAGAATCTTGGATTTAGGAACTATGTAGTACAACATACATAATACCCTAGCCGAAAGAACAACAGAAACAATAGAGTTCTTGACAATAGCCTTCTAACTATTGTTCTTGTAGACCACGTTATTGGAATGCGTCGCGTAATAAACGGTGAAGTATTCATGTTTTGTATCAATTTGTTTATGCGTTAAATCATAACTTTATACATGGATAACCTTTACGTCGAACTCTTTACTTCCTTATTGGTAGAATTATGCAAAAAAAGTGTATATCTCCAGACGATGCGATGGTCATTGGAATTCTTATATTAACATAGTTTTGTACTCGTAATAGTTATTCCAAATATTTGCGGTAGCCTCAATAATTTATGTTGTTTTTTTGCAACTAACCGGTTTTGGTTTCGCTTTTTGATGACCGTTATTTAAATTAGTTATGAATCTGCTAGGAGGATTTCCGTATTCTAATCAATTTTATATATACTTTTTATTGAATATTTTTAATTGCATAACTGTGTTTTTCGGTATTTATTAAACTATTAACTATTAATAATGTTCATGTTCAATTTTAGATAAAGGGAGGCCGTGAAAGCAAAACGTATGGCGTAAATTAGCAAATACAACAGTTTATTCAAAGTGATATTTACAAAACTTCAAAATGCATTCAAAATTGAACGATATTTTCCCAGAGGTGTTAACCAAAACGTACGTGTGAGTTAATTTAAGCTATGTTTTCCTCTTCACGGCCTCCCTTTATCTAAAATTTTAAAAATCATACGGTACACTGATAGCATTAAATATATTTTGTCAGTTTGAATATACAGGGTGTAATCGCTTATCAATGCAGTAGTTCTTCATCTTATCACTAATTGCTATCACTAACTGCTAATCTCCGTATTCTTTCGTACGAAAGTCAAAAACGACCTGCCTCGACGTTTATTGTATTACATCTACGAGTCATTTATTGCTCGTATTAAACTTCACACAGCAGGGACACATATATCACATCCAGTGCTTCTCAAACGTTTCTTGTAAAAAGTAAACGTAGATTTTCCAGAGTTATTAAAGACCTTTGCCCCATACGTATGTCATAATATAGCGTCTGTTCTCGTGTAGTGATAGCAGTTACAGTTATTGAAACTTATTCGATCACAGACTGTATATAAATATAATATTGGCTAAGTAATGTATATCGCAAAAGTTTCAATTGTGTTCAAACAAAAAAAAAACAACCTTTCTAGTACCTTTCACAATAAACATTTTGCCGCAGTGAAATCCAATAAACAACACTATGCATATTTAAATATTACGTACTATGCAGAAAGACGAGATGAAGACATCGAAAACCTAGCGTAAGAAAAATAAATTTCCTATTTCCGCCACCTTACGCAAACAAGCAATGATACTTTTTTTTATTGCAGTCGCATAAATTTCCAAGTTACGAAATTTTTTTTTTTTTAGAATAAACTTGCGGTCGATAAGAAGTTTCTCGTTTTTCATTTCGAAACGACTTCCGTTCACACTATTTTCCATTACCGGGAATGTAAATTAATACAGCAGTATCTTTTACGACGACTTATTTATACATCAGCAATTATTCATCGAACTTCAACAAATTTTATGTGTACCTACATAAATAATCAAGGTTAAATCTGATAAATAAATTTTATGATGACTAACATGAATATACCTAGTTTTTTTTTACTTTAGAATCAAATCTGAGAAATCAAAACCATGTAAATCAACTAGGTACTTAAAATGTTCAGTGTTGTTATATAACTATTAAAAAGTCGTTGTGTTACTACACCTCTAGTCAACACCTGTGTTATTTCTTTCGCTATCAAATTTCTGTTCGTTAAAGGGATAAACTATACATATTATACACACAAAATCAAGTTACACCCCAATTTTGTGTGTGCGTGTGCCAGCAGACTTCCAGGTGCATTCGAAGCAGCTGCGTTTGGTTGCTGGGGGTTCTTATTTCTGAAAGACGTCTGTTTATGACCGCCTTCAACTCAAACGTGTGCACATTTGTGTAAGTTGAATAAAATCGTTTCGTATTTAATTAATTATTAATTCATTTTACGCACTGGCGGCCGTGAATGTTCATTAAATTTCCTATGTACATACATTGGTCACCAATAAAATACAAGAACGTGCACCGAAACAAAATTAGTATTTACATTTAGTAAAAATAATTTGAATGGCAGTGTTGTAAGGTCACATTTACACCCTGACATACATGTGTTTAAAAGATGAGAAACCAAAAAGTAATTGTCTATAAAAGATTATGCAGAACCGTATTGATAATTATCATTTACATTCACGTACTAAGAGAGTATAGATTTGACCTGTTTCTAAATTTTTGATTGATAACAATGAACAATATCCAATAATCAAGACACTTATATAGTTGATAAATACCAAAGACTTTGTTTTGTTTACATAAATATTGACAATTGTATCAAACATGAAAAGAGTAAGCAAGGTATAAGGAACTAAGGAAGGAGAGTACAAGACTATTAAAAAGAAAGGAAACGAAGTGGATCGAAGATATAATGGACACACTTGAAAAGGATAATAATAACAACGCCAAACGTTTTAAAAAGGCAGTAAGGCTAGATATGGAGGAAAGGAAAAGTCATTTCAAAAATTTATTAACAAAAGACTGGATAATAGAAGAAACGTAAATCACTGACCGGGAAACAGAAAGGAATGATGACCAAGAATCTCCAACAGAGGAAGAAATAAGCGAGATGATACAGAACCTGAAAGAAAGAAAAGCAGTAGGGGCGGCTAACATAGTGAACGAAATGATAAAGCACGGAGGGGGAAGCTTAAGACCCTGATCGCACAGATCTGAGAAAAAGAGGAATTGCCATTGGAATGGAAATTGAGAATAATAATAATCGTAAAGAAAGGAAATCCGAAATATGCAAGAACTATAGAAGTATTGTTCTATTGAATGCAGGTTACAAGATCCTAACTACCCTAATTAACAGGAGGCTAACAGAATATGTAAACGCTAAAGTAGGAGACCATCAGAGTGCTTTTAGAAGGAAAAAATCAACCATAAATGCCATTCAAATGATGAACCAAATAGTAAAAAAGAGCTACGAATTTAATATCGGGATTCAAATACATCGACTTTAAACAGGCATTCGACAGTGTAAAGCGAGATGTGTTAAGGAACATGAGAAAAATGGGCATACTGGAAAGAATAATAAGGCTAGTCAAGATGACGATGCATGAGACAAGAGCTGTAGTTATGAGCGAAGGAGATTCATCAAAAAAATTCATGATCAGCTCGGGCGTTAGACAGGGAGATGGTCTGTCAACTACGTTGTTCAACTGGAATACGGACTGCAATTGTAAGGGGACAATTATTATTAATAAGTCAGTGCAAGTGATCGCCTACGCCCACGATCTAGCCATAATAGCCAGGGACAGGAACAGCCTAAAAGAAGCTTTAGAAAAACTTACGAACGAGGCAAAACTAAGAGGGCTAGAGATAAACCAAGAGAAGACAAAATATATGGAAATCGAAAGAACAAATAAAAAGAAGGCAGCAAGACAAAGTTAGTATATGGGAAGTTGTCTCATGCAACATCGGGCGGACTCGACACCTTTCGGCGGAATGACACCCGTCAAGTAAAGGCTTCAAAATTCATGGATTACATTTTATGCATTTTAAACCTTGTACCAGTTTTTTTCGGCGGTAACCGTACGTTATTTTCTTTCCGGGTTATCTTTCATATGAAAGGCGCTACATGCAATTCCGTTTCGTAAAAATGCATTGGAAATGCCCTATACTGAAACGGAAAGATTGTACGAATGCATTGGGCGGACTCTCATGACGTCAGTCCTCGCACCCCACCACCGAGAATTGGCGTTCGGCTTTTAGCATGTAAATTCGAGCGCATGAGACAACTTCCCATATACTAAATTTGGCAGCAAGATAGTACGTAAGGATATGAAATATTCAACTGGAGGAAATGGAGAACTTTAAATATTTAGGATCAATAATAAAAATATAAGGAACCTAGAACTACAACAGAGAATAAGCTCGCCATAGAGCGTATTATAAATATAGAGCTTTATTGAAGAACAAAAGAATCAGCAGGAGTACAAAGATGAGAATATATAAAGTGACAATTAAACCTGTAGTAACGTACGCACTAGAAACGACTAGCATAACAAAAGAAGACTAGATACTGAGAACCTTCGAGAGGAAGATCGTGCGAAAAATAGTGGGACCCAAGAAAATGGGAGAAAACGAGTACCAACTATTAATGAATTTTGAAGTAAGACACATATTGAAAGAAGAAAATATTGTAAGATCTATAAAAGCCTCAAGACTGCGTTGGTATGGACATACAAAAAGAAGAGAAGATAACAGCGAATTGAAAAAGATAACGCATTGGAAACCAAGAGATGGCAGAGCAAGAGGAAGACCAAAGAGCCGATGGGAAGATGAAGCGGAGAGAGATATAACAACTATGGGAATCTTTCACTGGACAGCAGATACAGGATAGGAAGAAGTGGACGAAAATATAACAACTATGGATAGGAAGGAGTGGAAGAAAATTATTGAAGAGGCAAAAACAAATACTTTGCTGTAAGGAACGGAGAGGGAAGAACGTGGAGTGACTTACCACAAAGAAATGAGTCAGTAAAGCTCTAATTTAGAGCAGCTATTATTCCTTCGGGAATGTACAGTCACAGTATATGTATTTATCAATCAGTAGGGACAGCTAGGGGTTTCTGGCACTATAGTTTCTGAGTGCGCATGTGCGAAAACTGGCGGACTTTCCACAAACGGCCGCGTGTGGCGCACCGGTGAATTCATCAATTGCTTTTAAGCGGGCGTTTTTCAATTGTGTGATGGATGCGGAAAGATGAGAAAAATTGAACAGAAAACCATCTTTGTTAGATTATAATGAATTTATGTTGTGTAGAAAGCCTGAAGTCGTGTAAAACAACATCGCATTCTATGATTTGCTTGCAATCATTTCTATCCGTGCCATTTTTTCAACCAGTGACATCTAGTAGCAATAAAATGAAAGCCCGCCAGTAACGGCCATATTGGCTCTGAAAACGGTAGTATGAACATCAAAGGTGCCGACACGAGCTGTCCCTACTGATTGATAAGTATACTGTGGTACAGCCCTCTACATACTACATACATAGGTACAACAAACATGTTTGTATCGATCCATAAGTCGAAGAACTATAGTAGCTATTTCCTTCTAACTTTCGAGTCATGTTTTATCATGTCACGTCATTTCATCGTATATTTTCTTAACTCAGATTTATACGATCGGTATATAGTAAAAGGATAACCTGTATAGGTAATTTTTTAGTGTAAGCCGATCGATCGATCGGTAAGTCAAAGAATTTTTATATAGCTGTTTCCTTCTAATTTTTGTGAAACGCCCTTGCGGCTTTTGTTATGTCATTTCGTCGTATATTTTCTTAACTTAGATCTATACGATAGGCATATATTTAAAAAAGTTACAAAGTTAGAATAAAACATAAGATGATGACTGGCAACTTCAGAACTAATGAGGGAGTACAACAAGGATGCAAGCTTAGTCCGCTACTGTCCACTACAGTATAATGCTTGCTGGGATACAAAGTGGAATGTAGTATCTAGAAGTCATATAGTGTTGTTTGGTGAAAAAGGGAATGCATTGCAAGATAACAGACACTTAAAATGAAGAAGAGAGACACAAGCATAAACGTTGACAAAATAAGAAAGAAAATGTAGCAACCTCGGTATAGATGGGGTAAAACTAAAGCAAGTGGACCTAGATACAATAATAATCCATCAGAGAACAAAAAGGAAATAGAAAAGTAAAAAGAGAAATTCCAGAAACGGTTATATCAAAATCATGTACAAATCTGAATCTTGGATGCTAATAGAAAGACTAAAAAAGCGAGAAGAAATGAAGTTGTCAAACCGATTGGAATGAAACCAGTAGAAAGACAATAACGATAATAAAGAATGAAGGACGATAGAATAAGAAAAAGTATAGTCCAGCACTATAAAAAGAGAAGGAGAACCATGGAAAACGAAGTTAAAAGTAAAAAGGGTATCCAGATCAAGTAAGAAATTGTAGGTCTCCATGGTTGCAATAACCTTTCAAATATTATCATGCGGTCACTTTTCCATACCGTCGCGTCAAATTTTGCCAAATAAAATTTAGGTTTCACCCATTCGAATCATGTCCGTCGAATTAATATCGACCCCAAATCCTCATTTGATCCCCGGGTAAAACATCACTCTTTCATGTAACAACCGTGTTTGATCAAACCGTTTAGTTACACAGGGTTTTGTCCTCAGTACAAGTACCGAATTGGTAACACCTATGCATCCACAACTCATAAATTGCTCTTGGATCCCACCGTCAGCCACGCGGAAAAATTGGTTTTGTCGGACAGAACCGTGAATGATTATCAGGTAAATTGAAACAATTACGACAACAACAAAATGAGGATGACATTTTAATAGGCACAAAGACCTTCGCAAGGGGACATTGATTTAGTAAATAGAAGGCACGAGAAAGGAGATGTGATCTACAAACATCCAATAGTTCCTGGTTATGAAGGTAATTCCCATGAAAGAGCACTTTTGTCCATTTATCTCCACGTCCTCTAGGTTACATTCCGCGTAAGAATGATTTATTTGGGCAACGCTACGCGGTGCAAGCGACCGAAGCACTCTCGGAATTCGCCCAGTTAACTCAAAAGAAGGAAGAAGCTCTGCACCGATTACATAGACAAGGTGCCATGCAAGACGGAAAATGGGAGCCGAGGAACCTAGACGACAGACAGGTAATCTCGCTACTTTCCCAAAAAAAAAGAAAAAAAAATTGAAGCTTTAAAGTTTGCAGATCCTAAAAAGCGAGTACAAATTACCTCTGCTTCCGGTTCGCCCGGAATGTGTGGGCGTCTTAAGAAATCAACCGGCGAAAGACACGCCAGTGAGCTCCAAATTTCATGAAACCAGCCCGTATTTTATGGTGAACACAGATCCAGAAAAATACTTAAAGCAAGGTAACATTTAACGAGGTGATTCCAAAACGGTTTTAATTGGTAGGACAGGTTTTGCCGGCCATGTTCCATGTGCCTATTCGGCTTTTGGGAAGACCAGTCAAGCCATGACTAACAGCGCGTTATCGGAATTTACGCTGAATTATAACCGACGACTCAGTACCGAATGGGCGCCCGTTTCTCTGGTTCGGCCAGAACCGCCCATGGTTGTTCCAGCCGCGGAAATTTACCTGACGGAAATTGGTCAACTACCGAATTATGCGGGACATATACCAGGAGCTATTTTCAGGTATTTTTTAAAGACGTGGTTTATGTTGAAAGTTGGAGATGGAGAGGAGTTTAACACTTCGTCATCTTTCAGGTTTGGAAAGACGTATGGAAATGACACAAGAGATGCTAAGAGGTGGCTGCGTGGAGATTTCAGTACTTAGAGACTTGGTGGTTTACGTCTCAAAGGATGTAATTCATTAATTAAACTTAAAAATTAGTTAAATACAACTTTAAAACACAAAATTGTTTTCTTCTTTTGAAACGAAATAAATTCTTCATTCAAATGATTAATTAATTTGTGATAAAAAAGTGAAATGTATTAAAGGACTAACCGCAGGAAGTCACCTCTTTTTAGACAATCCTACCTACGGTCAGCAACAATTTTAAGAGATCATTGTCAAACTTCACCAAGCAAAGTATTCGTATATACAATGTGTTTCATTTCTCATCTACACACCCCTGTAGTTTTTATATTTATTAACGGATCGATTTCAAATTTTCGCCAGATGAACATTCTCTTAAAACACACATTTTTCAAATTTGAAACCTTTTGTATTGCAAGCCATGACCTACTGCGATTTAATAGAAAGTCGAAAAAATTAAGAAAACATAGTAGGCCTTGTTTGATCAAAAAAAGTTATTAGAAAAAGTTGTTTAGAATTACGAAATAACCCCAGTTACCAAATTTGGTTGAAAAATTTAAATTTTTAATTATTAAAAAAATAGAATTTCAATTTAATCCATAGTTTTACGAAACGCTGAAACTAACTGACTAAAGTTTTACAAAACGCTAAAACTAACTTACTGAAACACACAGAATGAAAAAAAAACAACTTAATCTAATGTTCAGGTCCCCATCACGCAGTATGCATTTTTCAATACGTTTTCTATTATTCTTTACAACTTTGTTTAGTTCCTGGGGTGTTATTTCAAGACAAGCTTGACGAATCCTGTTGCGTAGGTCTTCTGCATTATTATTTTGATTTTTGTAGACTTTCTGTTTAAGTATTCCCCATAAATAAAAATCCAGAGGTGTTAGTTAAGTCAGGAGATCTGGGACACCAAAACATGAAAGGACTGTTTCTGCCTATCCATCGTAAAGGAAAATTTTCATTTAACCATTCTCTAACTATTCTTAATGCTAGAATAATTCGCGAATGGTTAAATGAAAATTTTTAAACAGAAAGAGTACAAAAATCAAAATAATAATGCAGAAGACTTACGCAACAGGGTTCGTCAAGCTTGTCTTGAACATCACAGGAACTAAACAATGTTGTAAAGAATAATAGGAAACGTATCGAAAAATGCATACTGCACGATGGGGGCCTGGTAAAATATTATATTAAGCTGTTTTTTTCATTCTGTGTGTTTTAGTCGGTTAGTTTTAGCGTTCTGTAAAACTGTAGATTAAATTGAAATTCAATTTTTTTAATAATTAAAAATTAAAATTTTTCAACCAAATTAGGTAATTGGGGTTATTTCGTAATTCTAAACAACTTTGTCTAATAACTTTTTTTGATCAAACAAGGCCTACTATGTTTTCTTAATTTTTTCGACTTTCTATTAAATCGCAGTAGGTCATGGCTTGCAACACAAAAGGTTTCAAATTTGAAAAATGTGTGTTTTAAGAGGATGCTCATCTGGCGAAAATTTAAAAACGATCCGTTAATATATATAAAAACTACAGGGGTGTGTAGATGAGAAATGAAACACATTGTAGGTGTCAAACCCATGACACTTGTCAAATTCAAAGTTCGCTTCTGATATCTTCAAAATTAACGGGAATCAAAATTTTGCAAGATGAGCGTGGCTAAGTAAGAACCACGGCCAATACAGTTTCCCCCCATTTTAACCCAGATTTCTAGGGCATATCCTTACTTAACTTTTCGAATTGGCCACACGTACGCCCATACCACCGATAAATCTTTAGTGGATCCAACGGTTCAGCATGTAGAGAAACTGGTCCTCGCTGACAGAAGCAAGGACGACCACCTGGTTGACCTCGTCTTTAAACTTACTATTCCCTTCCATTAGCAACCTTATTTTCAGGTATCAAGACCTCCACTGAATGAAAATGATTGGTTTAAGAATGATTCTACTTGTTACAAACATCCAACTACTCCTGGTTATGAAGGTAGGTACACAACTAAAGTTCTGATTTTCAAATTACCTCGTAAAGAGTAGCCATCCTTCACATAATAAATTCTTATGGCCATTCCACATTTATTAATTCCTATAATTTATAAACTATGATAGGAGTGTTACCCCGTCAGCATGGCCTATTTACTCAAAACTACGGCATTTGGGCTTCCGAGGCCTTATCCGACATCGAACAGCAACAGAAGAAGGACAGAATGGCCGGAATTAAAATCCGCAAATATCACGAAATGTCGGATAAAAAGAATTGGGGACATCTCACCGACAAAGAGGTGATGTGTAATGTACCTCTATTAAAACAGGGTCTTCATAAATGATTTGTACCCCACGTGATCAAATTATGCCTGATAGTTAGGCAGTTTCAATACAAACGGTTGGCAGAACTGTGGCAGCACTAAATTCAGTTACTATTTTTTCACAGTTTACGATTCTATCAAACATTTTATGTGTTTAAATTAAATCTCTAAAAAATATAATAATAATATAAAATTCACATTTAAAACAATGTACTTTAAGAAAATACATAAATGAATAAAGATTAACTACGCCGTTTGTGCGGTGTCATTTTAACTGACTATTAGACAGTTGATTACGTACGTCATTGGTCACGTTGGATACAAGATTAAATTAAGACCTGGTATAGTCATGCGCAGCTTAAGTGCTACAACTTGATAATTCTGTGAGCCTATCGTTGAACCACAAGGTTTTAAGGGTGAGGTTTGCGTGCAGGAGGTGCGCATGACTGTTAATATTAATTAAGAACAATTAGTAATAATGGTTGTTTTAATTGCAGATAGTTAAAAGCGAATTTAAATTACCACTGTTGATGATACGGCCAGAATGCGCGACTTTATTACGAAATTTGCCGATGGACGAACCACCCTTATCCCCGCCCGATCACTTTCCAAGTCCTTATTTTATGGAGAACCCTGACCTTGAGTTTTCAAATCAAGGTTAGTTCCACTAGAATTGGATGAAAACATTAACATTTCCGAAGTTTGAAATTAATTATTCTGAAAAAATAAAAAGAACTAAATAAGGAAAACAAAATACATAAATAAAAAATAAATTTTCTTTCATCACAGTTTTTTGACATGTTGCCAGCGCCGTCTGTTTCCAACGAACTAATTTCTTTGATTGACTTTAAGGTTTCATCTGATTTGATTTTATTTTCTTGCGATACTTTCGAATTCACATACTTATCAGTCTTTGAGTTTGTTTTTAACTTTTTTAATTTATGAAACTGCAATTTTTTCATCAGTTTCCTTGACATGTTGTCAGTGCCATCTGTTTCCATTTCAATGAACTAATTTTTTTAATTGACTTTTAAGATTTAATCTGACTGATTTAAATGATCTTTTTATTTGAAATTTTTTTCGGCAACACATAGACCTCATTCTTGAATTTGTTTTTATTTCTTTTACACTTAATTGTCGTTATTTTGTTTTTGTTATTCTTGTTTATTAACAATGTAGGTACCTTTTCCTATAATAATCATTAACTACGTTAATTTTTTGTTCTTGTTTATTTAATGAAAACTGCAATTTTATTTTCGTCAAAAATTTCTTGACATGGTAGCGTCATCTGTATACGTTCTAACGAATCAATTTCTTTAAGATTTCATCCGAGTTGAATTTTCTTTTTATTTGAGATTTCTTTATCTAGGTTTCATATAATAGTTAACAGTTCTTTAATTTGTTTTCCAATTTTTTTTAAACCTAATGATCGTTATACTGTTTCTTTTTAAAATTTTTGTTTAATAACAATGTACCTCTTCTTATTACAATCATTAACTTCGTTAATTTTTTGTTTTTGTTTATTTTGTGAAATCTGCAATTTTCTTTCATCACAGTTTTCTTGACATATCACCAGCGCCATCTGTTTGCATTTCAACGAATTATAATTTCTTTAATTGACTTTAAGATTTCATCTAGTTTGAATTTCCTTTTTTTGCGATTGTTTTTTCGATTCCGCATACTTCTCGGTTCTTGAATTTGCTTTTAATTTTTCTTTTATACCTAATTCCATAACTTTATTTTGCGTTTGTTGTTTTTGTTTAATAACAATATACCTTTTATTAAATTATAATCATTAACTCATTAATATTATTGTTTATTTATAAGTTAACAATAAAAGTAGAAAGTTGAAGAACTTTGGTGCTTCAAAATCAGAATAAATTTAGCAAACTTTGATTTTCTCAAATTAATAACTATAACATGTCAAATCAAACGTCACAAAACATCAATTGCAATTTTCTTTCATCATAGTTTTCTTGACATATCGCCAGCGCCATCTGTTTGCATTCCAACGAACTAATTTCTTTAATTGACTTTTTTTTCGACTTCACATAGTTCTCAGTTCTTGAATTTGTTTTTAATTCTTCTTTTATACCTAATTACATAGGTAACTTTATTTTGTGTTTGTTGTTTTTGTTTAATAACAATATACCGTTCATTAAATTATAATCATTAACTCTTAATTTTTTGTTTATTTTATGAAATCTGCAATTTTCGTTCATCACACTTTTCTTCACATATTGCCAACGCCATCTGTTTACATTCTAACGAAAATTTCTTTAATTTTTTTGCGATTTTTTTCGACTTTACACACTTAACAGTTCTTGAATTTGTTTTCAAATTTCTTTTTACACTTAATTGTCGTTATTTTGTTTTTGTTATTTTTGCTTAATAATAATGTGCCTCTTTTATTATAATCATTAACTCCGTTAATTTTTTGTTTCTGTTTATTTTACAAAATTTGCAATTTTCTTTCGTCAACGTCGTTAACGTTTTCTTGACATGCTGCCGGCGCTATCTGTTTACACTCCAACGAACCAATTTATTTAAGTGACTAAAGTTTATTTTTGCAATTTTTTTTCGACTTAACATATTTCCTGTTCTGGAATTTATTATCATTATCCATCAGAATCTCATCTGAAACGAGTTTCCAGGCTTTCTTTCCGTTTCTTTGCGATTCACATTCAACGTAACTTTCTTATTATTTTAATCTTGTATTTTCTTTTGTTTTTTTTTTCTTCTCGACGTGGTTTCAGCGCCATCTGTTGAATTCAATTCGTTCGACGGAGCGTCTTGAACTTGCACGTCTTTTTTCATCTGTTGTTTTCTTTTTTTCCAAAAATCGTTCATTTATTTTTGTAATTTTAATAGAGTTCCTTTTGTATTTTTTTTATTACTCCTACTAGTTTTCCATCTACTTTTATTTACCTTTCCTCTTCTACTTTGTTTGCTTTCTTTTTCTTTTGATAAATAAACAAATCACTTTCCAAGTCCTTATTTTATGGAGAACCCTGACCTTGAGTTTTCACATCAAGGTTAGTTGTGATAGAACTGGATGAAAATATTAAAAATTTTCTTGAGCAATGAAAAATTAAATTTAAAATCTGTATAGAATTTACCTCAAGTTTTTATTTTTGTATAGTTCTTCTCGTTCCAAAGCTCCAAATTGGTTATTCTGGAAAAATAAAAATAACTAAATAAGAAAAACAAAATACATAAATGAAAAATAAGTTTTCTTTCATCACAGTTTTTTGACATGTTGCCAGCGCCGTCTATTTCCAACGACTTTAAGGTTTCATATGATTTGATTTTCTTTTTTTTGCGATTTTTTCGAATTCACATATTTATGACTACGAGTTCGTTTTAAAGTTTTTTATTTTATGAAACTGTAATTTTTTTTACAGTTTCCTTGACATGTTGTCAGCGCCATCTGTTTACATTTCAATGAACTAATTTTTTAAATTGATTTTCGGCCATTTGCACCGCTTATGGTTAAGTTCTAGTTAAAATTTAACTATAATTAAAGTTGAAATTTCTTTGCACAGGTCAAATAATTAAGGATTAATCGTTTAATTATTAGTTATTGTTAAGCCGTACCTCGGGTAGAGTTTAAGTTGTTTGTTAAAGTCTGCGTACGCATATCTGTCGTCAAAAACAGCAAAAACGACAGAAAATAGCGTGAATTGTCTGTTACAAAATTTCTTTAATTGACTTTAAGGAAATTTTTACGAGATATTTTCTTTTCTTGCGTTTTTTTCGACTTTACACACTTATTAGTTCTTGAATCTGTTTTCAAATTTCTTTTTACACCTAATTGTTGTTATTTTGTTTTTGTTATTTTTGCTTAATAACAATGTGCCTTTTTTATTATAATCATTTACTCCGTTATTTTTTTGTTTTTGTTTATTTTACGAAATTTGCAATTTTCTTTCGTCAACATCGTTAACGTTTTCTTGACATGCTGCCGGCGCCATCTGTTTACATTCCAACGAACCAATTTCTTTAAATGACTAAAGTTTATTTTTGCAATTTTTTTCGACCACATATTACCTGTTCTGGAATTTATTATCATTATCCATCAGAATCTCAATTGAAACAAGTTTCCAGAATTTCTTTCCGTTTCTTGGCGATTCACATTCAACAGAACATCCTTATTAATTTTGTTCTTGTATTTTCTTGTTTCGTTTTTTTTTTCTTCTTGACATGGTTTCAGCGTCATCTGTTATATTCAATTCGTTCAATTCGTTGAACTTGCACGTCTTTCTTTCATCTTGGTTTTTGACATGTTATACAGCATGTTGACATGTTATATGTTATCATCTGTTTTATTTATTTTTTTTTCCAAAATTGTTTATTTTATCATTTTTGTAATTACAATAGACTTCCTTTTGTATTTTTTTATTATTAGTTTTTACATATACTTTTATTTACCTTTCCTCTTCTATTAAAAAAAAAAAAAAATTTAATTAAAAATGCCAATCTGTTATTCTTCAGTTTTTACACGTACTTATGTTTATCACAATTTTCATCGGATAAGAACCTGTTTTAATCATACTTATGTAGTGTTCTCTTTTGTTTGCTTTTCTTTGGATAAAAGGACGTGGCTCGAAAATGATCATTCGTATGTCAGTGCGCTTTTATGATACGAATAAATTTTTATGAAAAATAAAATGAAAATAAACAAATGCACTAAAGTTAAAAACTTTATCTTGTTCCCGGCGTCTTTGCGTCCTATCTTTCCCTTGGTCTTTCTTACCTCTTTCTCTTTTGTGACCTACACTTCCATGACTCTGTTATTCTTCTACCATGTTCATAGTGTCGTGTTCCTTTCTAATTTCTTCCAACTGAGATACTTCCTCTCTCTAATTTCTTCATAGCTGCCCATTTTTATTTTACAGGATTAACTCCAAACCATGATGGATCATCTTTATTTTTCTTTAGTTTAAGGCCAGGCTTTTATTCCATATTTCACAGTATTTTCAACAAAGATCTAAAAGTTTCAAAAATAACTCGCTCGGGTTACCCCGGTTAATTTATTTTCTCACTCTTACATGCACGGGAAACAGAGTCGTTGTTTCTCATATTTCTACCCGGGTTAAGCTAAGTTCACATGCATTGCGGATACGCAAAATTTTTATTGCGGATCGTTTCTAATTGGTTCATTTTGAATTTTGAACCAATTAGAAACGATCCGCAATATACATATACATTTGTTTTATTTTGTGTTGTCTTTGTCTTTATATTACTTTCTTACAAATGTATGACGAATCCAATACCATGCATTTGGTCAAATGGACAATAAATATTATTATTATTATTATTAATAAAAATTTTGCGTATCCGCAATGCATGTGAACTTAGCTTTATGCTCCGAACGAGTTTCCGAAAAGGCCTTTTGATTTTCTCAAATTAATAACTAATACGTCAAATCAAACGTCACAAAACATCAAAATTTTGTAAGAAAAAATGTACGAAAACTATTATAATTCTTTCGCGCAGCAACACCGATATAGTGAGACTTTCTTGAACACCCGTCCACGATTTTCCCAAAATTATTTTTTCCAGAATATTCCAACAAAGTGCCTTTTGGATACTCCTCTTTCGGCAAAGTCAGTCGAGGAACAACCGACAGCCAGCTATACGATTTCACTTCAAATTATCGCAAGCGCTTGAGCACAGAGTGGGCCCCAGTTTCGATCAGCCGACCCGACCCCCCTCTTCTCATTCAGCCATCGGAAATCTATCATAGACACGTCGGCCATTTGCCAAATTATGCGGGTCATATTCCAGGAGCAATTTTCAGGTATTGTGAACACCTGTGTATACCGGTAATTGACTGAAACTGAGATCATAGAAATTCAATGAGACGCAGATAATTGAAGGTTGAAATTTGTGGGTTCTGCTTTCTCTCTGACCTTTCGCCTATGTTCTCACTTACAAACAATAACCTGTATATTAGCAGCTACAATATAATAAATGGTTTTAGGTTTGGAAAAACTTATGGGAATGATACTAGGGACGCTAAACGTTGGTTACGTGGTGATTTCAATACATGAAAAGAAATAGTTTATTTTTGAAAGCATTCTTAATGTAAAAAATTTTTGGTAATTATAAATAAATCATTGTTCAAGCTTTATTTTTGCTATTTCGCTCCAAATCTTTCACCTACATTCTGACTTCTATTAAAATTGAAGTCACAATAATTAAAAAAAATAATTCTTTACTTTAATAATTGCTTTATTTCAATTATTAAGTGGATACTTTTAAATTTCGTTAAATAAATATTCATTTAAAAAAGTACGGCAAATCCAAAACTAGAATCACAAGGAAAATCACATGGTTACGCCGACTTCCATTTTTCTAAAATGCTTGCGGCTTGCTTCAAGTTCTCATCGGTCTGCAACCACAGAGATATACAAGACACCAAACTTGCAAGGAAGACAAGGTCACTTACCTTTATGAAACAATAACGCACTAAATACTCGGCAAGAGGCTTGTGTTCTTCGCTATAGAAAGCTGTTGGAGGAATACCTTGCAATCCGACATTTTTTGTCATCCATTTGGTGAAGCGATAGTCCTTGTATTTATCAGTTTCTTGGCTCAGATCTACTTTACTTGCTGCAAATTGCATTATTTATCATCATCAATTAAATTATCTTTATTTTATTTTTTTAAGTGCCTTGATGCCTTAATTTAAATGTGAATTACAATAACAATTGCATTAGTCATTTAAATAATATTTACCTAAGGGAGACCAATCAGCAATCATGAAATAGCCACCTTCAGGCACAGTGGGTTTCATTCCAACATCAGCGAGGAACTTTGCCATATAGTCCCTTTTTGCTTCAAGTTCTTGAGGCAGTGATATGAAGTAGCAATCATCTTGCCCAAGTCGTGGCAATTCTTTCTCAAAGCCTATTGCAATCGCTTCCTAGAAGTTCATGCAGAAATTACTGGTGTATATTTGGATTAAATATAAATGTACTTGTATAGGTGTCGTATGAGTATAAACGCAATTCTGGTGCACCATCTGCAAGTTTCTCATGAGATGAGCTGGGCCGTAAGCCCACCCGGTCTTCCAACCAGTCACACTGAATGTCTTTCCAGCAGAACCGATTGTGATAGTCCTTTCCCACATACCCGGCAATGTTGCTGTAGCAATACAAGTGAGTAACTAATAATTTGTTAATAAACTAATACAAACCTATCCTGATATGTTTATATGGTTTATAAACCATCCACTCGTATACTTCATCAGACAAGCACATAACGTTCCACTTCGTGCATAGGTTGGCAATAAATTGCAATTCAGCTTCTGTGAAAACCTTCCCGAGAGGATTATGCGGAGTATTCAGTATGACCATTTTCGTTTTCGAGTTGAAGAGACTCTCAAGTTCCTGCGGGTCTAACACCCAATCGGCCGAACTTATCGTGGTGCCGGCCGTTTCTTTCTGAAGTCATTCAAAAATTATCTGTACCTATTTTCATTTCGTGCATACAAACCAATCTTAAGGGAATAAATTTTGGTGTGCCGCCCGCTGTCCGTACCATTGGTTCGTAACAGTCAAAATACGGCTCCATTATGATGACTTCATCTCCGACGTCTATGTGACCTGTTATGCTGGAAAATAGGGCTTCGTATGCGCCTGCTGTTACCAGTATTTCAGTCTGTGGATTGATCTCTCTTCCAATTAGTTGTGAGTATAATTTAGCTAATGCTGCCACGAGTCTTGGATGACCCTGTATAAAGTATATTGTCAAAGAATGAATTAATGCAAATGGGGCAGTGAATTAATAAAAACATGAAAAGATCAAACTTGACCTTACTTTATTTCACAACCTTTGATAGCATATATTTACACTTTTGAAGGCTCCAGGCACAACTTATTTTATGAATTATTCTACATTCTGTCCTACATAAATTATCTATGGAAACTTTAGTTACAGTAAAGCAAATATTGAAGTAATTTGGCCCCCTAATGTGCAGATAAGCTGCTTCATTCTGCTCATCAACAAACAAAACAATTTGTTATCTTTAAAAATTCAACATAAATTAAGGGCTCATACTGTTTCATCAACTTATTGCTAACAGAATACTTACAAAACCTCTTGTATACTGATGTATTAATACATTGTTACTGTTTGCAACTGTGGCCAGGGCTTTCGTAATGTAGTCTGGAGCTGCAAAGTCTGGAAAACCTTGACCCAAGTTTAACGGTTTATGATCCAAAGCTAGCTGTATATATTCAACCCTGCAGAAAAGTCAAAATATCAGTTGACTTCTTAATTAAGATTTCACAAACAATATGTTACTACTAACCAAACACTTTTCTGGCTTCCAGCGTAACGTGTGGGCAGCTGAAACTTGTCCATGTCTTGTAAAGCACCTGTGCTGGTCTTGGTCGATGATACACCTCGAGAGTTCTTTAAAATGGTGCTCTTGATTAACTTCTGTAACTGTCTGGTGTGTAAAGATTTGAAGTACATCTGTAACAGACGGACTGTTATCACTTAAGATAAAATATTATTTTCAGCAAAGTACTTTGTCATTGTATACTCAACGATTAAATGGTATTTTTTTCTGCGATGGTCTAAAATTAGGGAAAGTAGACTTTGACTGGGTAATTAGGTATACAAAACAGAAATTCGTGAAATTCACATAACCTCAAACAGATTACTTACTGACGGATTCTGTTCTTATGAGGCGATTTAAGTGCGAATAAATTAATTCAGCATATTTGATTAATCAGACTACTATGGAGATAACACTTGACCTGTTACTTCCGTCAAGGACAATTAACCGACGGGCTCTATCAAGAAGGTTATATAGCTGAGTTCGTTTATTCAACTCCGTTCGCACCATTTACTCTAAAGAGTGAGAAAGAATAAGTTTTATGTAAGTAAGAGTGAGATAAAAGTGCGAAAAGAGAACGGAGTTGAATAAACGAACGCAGACAACGCAGCTTATTCATTCGCGACCTAATTCCTAATTGTCAACGCGAGAGGCCTCTCTTAATTGCAACGTGACCGATAAAAAGGTGAATGACATTGTAGTTACGTTAAATACGAAAGTTTGATTGGTGTATGTTTTCTGATGTTTTCAATAGGTCTGTTCGACAGCTCTGCACTTTCTACACTTTTAACACCTATATCTGTGCCTATATTTTTCTCACTCCTACTTATGTTATATTATATACATTGCACTCCCTCAGGTGCGGTTTTGGGAAATAAACTGACCACGGCACATGTGAGGGAGCCACCATAGACAAGTAATGCGTTTTGTTTACGTTTGATTTATTTGTGAAAAAATGTTTAGTTACACAACATTTAAGTGTACTTTTTGTAAAGAAAATCGTCGTTATTGTTTTGCAAATTATTGCGAGTTCATTAGCAAGTAATATTCGGATTGATTGTTTCTGCAGATCACGGTGCTTCAGACTGTAATATCTATACTTTACTATCAACAGATTTAGGAGTTCTGCTTGTATTTAAACTTTTTGTAAAGTTATATTTTCCAAAAGCAGTAATTGGTAAGTGCCAACCATAATATTCTACACTAGTTAAGCAAAGTACAACAAATTTGAAGGTTAGTGCGAGAACCTGCATTTTTCGTCGAAAACAATAAATAAGAATGCAATGCAATCGTTATTCTTTCTAGAATGGCAATTAAAAACACAACAGTTTGTGTTATGCACTGTTTTAGGAGGCACTTTTAAACTAAATTAACAGAAAGTGTAACACATACGGCGTATTAGTTTTAACGTGTTTTACCTGATCTGATCACTAGAACTGCTCGTAATGAACCTTGCGTGTTCTGCACGTTATATTCTTTGCGTTCAGGTCAGATAAAACGAATTCAGCTATAATCTAACGTAAATAAATACGAAATATTGACCATTACTTGTCTGTGGCAGTTCAAGTTATGACCACTAGAGGGAGAGCAGTTTACTGAAATCGCCAATTCTACTCCTCTTGTTTAACCTCATGTAATAAAATAAGATGGAAATAAGTACCTACTTAATCTATGACCATAAGTGCGGGCCACAGAACATACACAAGAAAAGAAGAGACACCAAATATTAAAAATCTGAAGCTGTTGAGTTACGGCGCCCTCTATGGACGGCATCGTGCACAAAACTAGTATGACCATGGCCAACTACATTAATAAGCTAACGCTTATATGGCCGTTTCAATTCGCCTAAAATTCGGTTCCGAGAAAGCATGCCATGATCGTACGGTGACCAACGTCATCTATGAAAGTCACTTTAAACTTAAACCCACAAGATCGTTGCAAATTTCTTTATGTATTAAGGAAAAGCAATAAGTCTGTTTGTTATCCTACACTGGTTTAGACTTTTTTTTACGAAATCTGCTTTAATGAAGCCTACATTTTTTGATAATGTGTCAATACGAAATCATATATTGTGTTTTTCATTCGTCAGGATTTTGAGTTCTGAACCGTTCAAAATGGCACTGGGTGCTGCGCACTCGTAGTATTCGCAAGCGTGAGAAACATTCGTGAGAGCACCACAAAAATATTCGACATAACTTTGACTCTTTGACTACTATTATAAGTGAAAATAATATTAAAGTCGAGTTATTTTTTTTTAATAATGTCGAAAACATGACTGATTAATTATACCTCATCGTGACGTTACAGATGTTCTTTGTGTTTGTAATGTTTGCGGTGATTTCACGTACCGTTGCAAGCTAATGGATTAAAGTATTTACTGGAATCGATGAAAATATTAAATAAGAACCCCTGGTCTTTTTTTTAATGGTTTTGATGACTTATAATACAATAATATAATAATTGAAAGACGCAAATATAGTAGAACCTGCATATTAAATTAAAAAAATTAGTTTACGTCTTTGCTGTTATCTAACACAATTATATCTGGGTTGTTATATCTTTTTGACCGGTATTGGTTACATTGGAAGGGAGACCTCATTGAAATTACTCGGTCAATTTTTTTATTTTGGTTTTATTACAAAGTACTTTCGAACCAGGCCTGGTTCATCTGCGACAAGTGGAGCGTGCGGAACTCATCAATTTGTACACTGATGATGAACTAGGGCCTGGTTCAAAGGTACTTTATAATAAAACCAAAATAAAAAAATTGACCGAGTAATTTCAATGAAGTCTCCCTTCCAATGTAACACAATTATGATTGATTTTAATAATTATGAAAACATTATTTATGTACTCCATGCTGTTTTGTAGTTTATTAATTGAATTTGAGAAATGAGAAGTCTTTTCACTAAAAAATCTTTAATTATTTCAGGCGAAACGGGTTTAGATAGAAAGAAATAATTAAAGATTTTGTAGTGAAAAGACTTCTCACTTCTCAAATTTAACTATAAAAACAATTGATTATAAACGTAAAATCGTTTAATTATGACTAATTTTAATAAATAATCAATAAACAGTAAAAACGTCAGTACGCATTTGCTCAAATTTTAATTATAAACATTAATTCGAATTGAAGGTCTGAATTACGGAAAAATTATCAGCTTCTTTTAAAGGAAAATTTAAGTTAATGAATTAATGTATACATAGAGGCTTTTATGCATATATTTTTGACAAATAAAAGAAATTTACAAAGAGCACATGCCCAGTAACAAACCGACACAAATAGCCTATCGAAATGCGACTGAGGACATTTTCATAGGCCAAATTAGTTTCAATATAATATTAATAATAAGTAAATTAGTATCTATGGTCCATGTCATTGTGTTATATTTAATTTGAAAAAGTTCATGTTCAAACAATTCAATAAACTTTACAGCAATATGTGTATTATATACAACAGAGCTACGATCGAGTAGAAGACATGGCTGCTTTAACAAGAATACATTGCGCTTGAAGTCCTTTCGGACATAGTTATATTAAATTTATACATTCACGTATGTATTTATTAACATTATGCATTTACATAGATTATACTTATCCCACTGGCATCAGTATACCACATGTGTTTACATGCTTGGTCATTTGTGTGAAAAGATTATAAAATTAAAAAAGGACACATAAACCTTTATGTACATATAAGTAAATAATAAATTCTCCGCTACAACAAACATTTGTACGATTAAAAACTTCATATGAAAGGAATGATACAGTAATTATGATACATTCAAGTCTTGCGAATTAATTCAACTCAAAAATCCTTCTACTTTAAGTCTCTATCTATAGCGTTTAACGAAAGAAAGAAAGAAAGGTGAGCACCCCAATTGGATATGATTATTTTCATATACCACAAGTATTTTTACGTCATTCTTTTTTTTAATTAAATGCTTAATTTTACTTTTTTTTTACTTAACCATCGCTCATGTAACGCCGATGAACTTCATGTAACTATATTGTCACTGGATTTGGACCCCACGTTTACATTCGTTTTATTTTATTTTTTATAAATACATATTTAAAAAAAAGTTAAGGTTTTTTGCAAATACATTGTAAATTAAAATTCAATAAAGAAGTTTATGAAATTATATTTCAATGTTTAAATAAAAATAAAGGAATAAAATAAAGAAGATTAGAATAACGTTTTAGCATAATTTGTTTATGAAGCGTAAAAAAATACTTGTGGTATTACTAATAATAATAATAATAATGAATTATTTAATGTGGAAGATCATGATTGATACATATGTACTTTACAGAAAGTTGAAAAATATTCTAATCAGTTCTCAACATTAAACTCCTAACTTTACAATCACCTAAATAGATAAATAAATCGCATTTGAATTATATTTTATTTGGAATAGTTACAGAAGTTTAGTTATAACTGATAATGTACATATCAACGCATAATATTTATCGCCGCTGTTATACAGTTATGCTTGGCTTTGCAGTTTTATATAAAAAGTTTATTTTACACGTAATCCAGCAGTTGTATGATAGTTTTAAGCAAAATAAGTAATTTGGTACAATATTGTCAATTTATAGATGATGATGATGATTTGTACAAGGGTGAGTGATGAAGAAAGATGGACCAGAAGCTACTGACTGAAACATGTAATTCTTGCAATTCGGCACAAGTAATAGCATAACACATACGACATAAATACACACTGTATTTTGAATATCACAGTGAAGAAATGTAATAATATATATTGTAGAGGAGTTACACTTATATAGAAGCAAATTGTAGTTCTTAGAGGAATGCGTAAATATATTATACTAGATAAGGCTCAAGTAAGATATTTAAATGTAGTTCAAGTTCCATTGGGGTAGAGCTTTAGGGGGTTTAGTATATCTACATGAACGTGATTTTGTGCATACATACAATGGAATTTCGGATAAGTAAATCAGAACTAACGAAACAGAAAATTAATAAAGGTTTACATTATATGAACAGGAATTGAAATCTCTCATGCATAAAAAAATATCTATGATATTTATTACTCAATTATCTTATGCTAATTGAATCACATTTGTAAGTACAAATACATGAGAGAAATTTAACAGTTTTATGCATTTTATTGCGTATTCTTTTTACATTTGTGTGAATAGACAAGTTAATGTAATGAATATGTCATAATATTATTTATTGTTTTTTTTATAGTTAAGGTCAGGAGGCACATTAAATATTTAATTAAATGCAATATTGTTTATTTCGAACTGCATATAAATGTCTAGATCGTCAGTCAGATTAGGACGGTCTTTAATAACAGACGTAGACACTGGATTGGGTTTGAACACAGCTGTTTATGAGAAGCCAGTCACTCAGTGTAGAAGTAGAGAAGAGGTACAACGATACATAAGTATTTATGACACCGATTTCACTGATTTGGAAGCGGATTTTCTTGTCTAATGTCGGACTTTAGTTTCACGAATTCTTTGGCGACTTCGTCGTTTGTGCGCTGGGAGAGGATGCGTAAGATCGTCCAACCGGTTTCATCCATTTGAATCCGTTTTCCTAACGATAACCAACAGGCACAGGAACCCTGCAAACATACAATTAACAGAATTTTCCAATAGAATCCATCGATACTTACTCGATCTACGATATCCTTCAGTTGCATAACTGCCACACCAACCAGACGATCTTCTCTGGCGAAACAGTAATCCTTTACACAAATATGCAACTCAAAGAAATCCAATTGTTCCTCATTGCCAATAATACTGAAATAAAATATTGTTATGTGATTTAAATAAACGTATAGGTACTCACAAATTGAATGTCTCATTATATTTTGGTGACCAGTTATTCGATTTGGATTTCGTGGCATGTTTCCTCTTCTTATCAGAAAGATGTGGTCCAATTAAATTCACCTCCACAAACGGCCTGAACATGCCTGATACTAAGGTCCATTTTAAATCATTTGCCGCCACGACTGTTTTAAAAAAACCATTGTTGATAAAGACCCCTTAAAATTCTAAAATGTTACCTTTAACTGTGACTTTATGCTCTCCTGTGCCGGGGTGTGTGAAAAGATCAACTTGGATGGAAACTTCCCCGACGCTTCCTTCTTGAGAGTCGTTAAGGTCTGCAAAAGAATTGCAACAAGTAAATACACATTGAAATTCGTTGTTAAAAATCGCCAGCTTTTAGCACTAATTATAACTAAAGCTAGCTGAGAATGGTCGGTTGCCCTTTTTAAAATATTTTTTACTTATATTTTAAAATCGTCTGCATTTATTTAAATTTAATCTACTGTTTTAATAATGCATGCCCAATAAATTCGTCATCGGAAGAATTTGTAAAAACATGCAGAACGTTTCGCATAAAAATCGCTAGAAAAATTATGTACAAGTTTTCTTTTTTTTTGGTACGTGAGTGATCGATTACTGAGTTTCATCCAATCGATCAGATCGGTTTTAAACATGCATGTAGTATGAGTGGATTTTAGGTGCAATTTTTATTTTAGAATGTTTTCATTTAATTGCAGAAAGCGTTTGTGTTGAATTAAATTATTTTTTATGTTTTTTTTTAACTTTGTTTTATTGTGCGTTTTGGATGATGGTTTAAAATTGTTGTCTTTGAATTTAATTATTGACTTTCATGATATTTACATCCATCTGAGTCTTACCAGACCAGACTCCGACCATTAAGTAACTCCTTCAGAACTATTGCTATTGTTTCTATTGCTGTCTTAATTGCTGCTGTAAAAACAGTAATGTAGTTTTGAAAGAGTATTTTGTAAGTTGACGAAAAAGCGCTAGATTATTATACGGAAGAGAAGTGTCACGAAATTTTAAAAAAATCATAAAATTTCATTTTTAACTAATTATATTAAATCGTGGAAGAAGAGCAAGGCCATTAGGCGATCTGAATGGGAGAAGTATCGTCACATCGTTTGGGGTACAATACATTTTTTACCATGTTCTGTGATGTGTATTCTGTCAAACTGTTGTATCTTGTGAAATTGTTACTTAAATGTATATTCATGAAAGTCAACAATTAATTAATAACAACCTTGAACGATTAAATCGATAAACTAAGCTACAGCTGGAACAAAACTATGCTATAAATTTGCAGAGCTAGAACACCTTAATGAACGGCTATTTGTAATAATAATAATAATAAAACAATTTGCAAGTGCGCCATTATGCCAGAACTAGCAGATTGCAGCTTGAGAGATACCTTGGCGGCTTTCTCTTCTCTTTCTTGCTTTTAGCGGTTCTTCCAGAGCCTCTAATCCGGTCTCGGTTTCATCCCGGTCATTAGAGATTTGCCGTTGCAGCATTGTCTCTTTATTGTTTAGCGGCACTTTGAGAGAATTCGATTAAGACTCACACAGTGTGTATACATAGGTAAAAACAAAAATCCAAGTGGTTTTTGATTTTGATGGGACGCGCGGTTTAATAAAATAATAATTGGCTTACCTTCGTTAATCTGCGACGTCACGAATGTTTTAATAAGGGTATCCGTGGTTTGGGTGTACAAAGACAGGGCGTAACGTAGACTTTGTAGTTCGGAGCTCTTGTCGAGGAACGCTTTCTTTAGACCGTTTCCTCCTGCGTGGAAGTATTGTTTTATTGTGTCCAAGGCAACATCTAACACGGCGCACTGTTTCGGGGAGAGATTCTTTTCGACTTCCTTGGATATGTCCATTACACCACTGAGCGCGTTTTTCACATCCTGTTTTCCAGACATGTGATTCTTGAACAGTCTTGACATGTCTTCGATTTTCGTGTTTGCAGCTAAGTTTTTGGCATTGTCAGTTAAGCTCTTGAACATCATCTACAACACAACACGATGGATGGCTTACAACAAAAAAAAATCAAGGTAGCCTTACAGTTTTGTCAGTCATGGGCGGTAGGACCACCGTCTTCTCTAAGATCCTCATAACGATCTTCCATAGTTCTTTAAGCAGTCGTTTTAATACGGTCTTCTCACATGACTGGGCGTATAGAGATAGGGAGCCATCTAATAAATCCATTAGAGGCCTAAGGACTTCATCTGCTTCAATTGCAACGGCGTTCCTCTGCGCTGGTTGATTCAAAGTTCCCGGTTGACCTCCACCTTTGATGGCAAGCAAAAGGTCTCCTAGTTCTTTGATTCTCGCCGTAATTCGCGTTTCTAAACTGTTGATTTAAATGAATAAGTGCGAAGGGGTTCTCGATTATTTAAACAAAATTTACCTAACGGCGAATTGAGTGGCCAATTCATCAAGCGCGCCGTTAAGACTTTGCTGTAGTTCCTTCAAGATGTTGGCGGCGTCCTCTTCAAGTTTTTCTCCACCCATTGACTCAAACATTTTTTCCAGTTGGACACGCAGTTGTTGTATATTGTTCATTAATATACATGCCTAAAGAATAGAAATAAGTAAAACCATGAATAGAAAAGGCATGTAAGGGAATTATACTATAATTATCAACAGCCTCCAAAAGAAACAACAAAGAAATGTTTACAAGATTGGCTTAATGGTTTTCTCCTATTAAAAAAAAACTTACTACTCTCTCTTCTTTGAGATGTTCTGGAAATTCTTTTTTAACTATGTCCGCGTAAGCTATCAAGACCTTCACTATGGTCTTGGCGAATCTCTTCATGTAGCGCTTCCAGATTTCAGGGTCGGGACATTCTAATTTAGATACTACGTCGAAACACTGGGTCAGTTGCGTGAAAACATCAACGACTGAATTTGAAAACAGAGCATGTTCACTACTTTTTTGGAACTGAAAAAAAGGAGAAAAATTAAAGTAACCAAAAAGTACAACCAAACTAGTGAAAAAAAAAAAAATGAAACTCACCCCGTCTTTTTTATCTCTGTTAAAGGCACCGTTTAGGTATTCTAACGATACGTCATCGTTTTCATTGAGCCACTGCATTACAAATGGTTCAAACCATGCAGGATACTCAGGCACTGCACCTTTATAAGGAGGCACGTCTTTCACGTAATTCGTGTATAACCATTTGACCTTGAAGTGCAAATTCATATAAGCAGAGGACTTGCACAGCCTGTGTTGCTCGTGCTCTTCTAAGGCATACTTCATGTCGACGGCAAACAAATTCCACATCGTGGACGCGGATAACTAAAATCAATTGCCCGATTTGATTTCGAAGCGCTCAGAAAATTCAGTTACCTGTCCGATGTTGAGTTCTTGGGGGAATTGATTAAGAACAGGGCCGTAACTGTTTTTATCTTCTTCGATAACGGAAACAATGAGCGCGATGAGCTTGTGCCAAAAGTCGACGTTATCTAATCTAGGGCCGTGATCTTCGGGATCTCTTTTGGGTTCATTAGGATCGCTTTGGAATTCCCTATTGTATAATTCGTACGTGTTTTCAAACAGGAACTGATACGTTGATCTAAGACACGCTTTAACGCAGTCTTTTACGACGGTACTGGCGCGCGGCGGACTTGACAATTCTTGCACCTTCATTCGGAAGAACGTTATGCTCGTCAACAGGTCGACTGTTGACTTCAGATCCATCAGCTTCTCGTGGCTGGACGCGGGGAAGTTATTTCTGTACATGGACAGGTCTATCCTCAACGAGTTGTGGAGCTGGTCAAGTAATTTGACGAATTTTTCTTTCTGGAAGGATGAAGCGAGTTTGGTTAAGGTGAGGCATTGGAAAAATGCGGGAGGGTTGTTACCCCAAAGTTTGACGCCGCAAATCTGTCGCTCGCTGAAACTGCTGATGATGCTGTCGTGTGTGCATAGTATGCGTTGATGTTTGCAAGAAGCATGCTCATTACGGCAGGCACTCCAGGACAAAGGTATTTGGTTGAGAGGCAGTGAAAATGTCTGTAAATAAAACAAAAGGAAAATGACAATTTAATATTAATAATTTTTTTTTCGAAAATAACTGAGGAGACGAGTAGGAGGTCTGTTGAAGCGCAAAAATTAGAATCACGGGAATGAAACATTTTAAGTACAACATTCAGTACGAAAACACAAAACGTGGATGGATAAGGAGAAACAACAAGGAGATGAATTATTTATGTGGAGAAGCAAAGATAAATCTATGCTAGTGAAGATAATTCCAAAATTAAACTCATGGTAAATAGAACGACCGTGGAGAACGAAGTGGATAATCGATGCCCAGACTCTCTTTCCATACCTTTATGAATACTTTTAAGAGGGAACACATGTTTCGTTCTCGTTGCGGACATCATCAGCGCTATCATTTCTAGGCAGCTGATTCTAGTAAATTCTATTAGACATGCCAGTTAGGCAAGCATACCTAAACATTTACAACAAAAATCCTGACATGTTGTTATCTTAAATGGGAAATGAGCAGGAACTCCATAGGATTAAATGGAATGGACGCATGTAGTGGAAAAGAATTTCGTACAAAAAAAAGATAAAAGATTGGAGGTCAAAAACGAAAAACAGAAGTGGTAGATAGAAAATGTGTATTCAATTCACATGACGTTCTGGAAATAACAAGAAGGAAATGATAATTTAACGCAGGACCATTTAGTTATTTATATTAACAACAAATCACTGAAAATTATTCTGTAGAATATTAAGAAAAATAAAATAAGGTTTAAAGAAGGAATCACTGCACAATTCGAGAAAAAAATTGTAAACAGCCGAAAATTTTAAATCTAAAATTAATTAAAGTAAAATTCTTTGTTGCTTCAAAAATAACGAAGGAATTTCAAACTTAATCAAGTAAGGGCACTTTTAAGGGTAATTTAGATATAAAATAAATAAATCTATCATCAGCACATCTTAGGTCGTGAGAAATAAAAACTTACACCCACTGGTGCCTTAAGAGTATGTATGCAATTTTGGTCACTCCGGCGACCTAAATAGCTACAAGTCGACAAAAGTTGAACGACTAACCCGCGAGAGGCAGCATCTCCCAGGAGAATTATTAAAGAGGGGGAAGATTTTGGATTTGTAAACAATGGCCCACGGGAGAGAAAAGTTTCAAAAAATTAATTAATGTTTGCCTAGTCTCGGTATAAAAATGTTCGCCTAGTCTCAGTATAAAAATGTTCGCTTAGCCTCAGTATAATAATGTTTGCCTAACGATCGTCTTAAACGAACGTCCCCGTTTTTTTGTTCCTAAAGTTAATCGTTGAACGTTACCTTCGTTGCTATTGTTCGATTGTTCTTTTTGAAATAAATACGTGACTCTCTTAACGAATATCAAAACTTAAATCCGGTGTCGGTGCGAGAGTGGGTGCCAGAAACAAGAACACCACCTCGAGTCTTCCCCAAGAGGAATTAGCGAGCCCCATCCCAGAAAAGGGAGTCAAACAAGAGGTCCTCTTCTGCTGAATTCCACCTCCACACCACCCTATTCGGTAGGTGGACTTGTCGTTTTTTTTTATTTTTTCCTTTTTTTGTGTACATAGTATGTAGTTGCACCCTCCGGGGTAATCCAAGGTTCGCTAACATACCCTACCTTAAATAAGTTCACGATTTTTATTTGTAGTAGAATAGATTATGATTTTAAGGTGCCCAGTACCCTGCCTTAAATAAGTTCACGATTTTTATTTGTAGTAGAATAGATTATGATTTTAAGGTGCACAGTTCCAGTCTGAAGGATCCTCCTCCGAAGGATTATTAATCGGCCATGTAATTTAAATAAGCATTATAGGGTCCGGAATTCCCTTAAACTCCGGCGGTGGCAGCGAACTCCGCTACTTTAGTTTTTTTTTTCTAAATTTTTTCAATTTTATTTTAGTTAACAGAATGGACAAAACGTGATAATGAAGAATATATTTATTTGCAAAACGAAATCAGCTCTCTATTTTGCTAATAAGGAGGGGTGCACGGAGTCAAAGTGCCGTTTTAGGGAATCGAGAATGCTGAGTCCGAATCTGAAGTCCGTTTCGGCGTCATTCCATTTTTTTTAGTGGTGAGGGATGCACCTTTTTAGAACTCCCTGCCCCACCACTTCTTTTGCTTTTCGCTTTATTATTATTTTATTAAAGATCAACAATTAAAAAATTTGCAACCATTATTTCTTTTATCTTTAAAATCAGGTCTCTGTCAAAAGAAGCATTTTATTTTGACCAATGTCGTCACGGGTGTTGGTTTTCTCGTATCTGCCTTTTTTAACAAAAAAAAATTTAAAAAGTAAAAGGCAAAAAATGTGATGGGATAGGCAGCCAACCCGGGTTCATCTTATAGGCATTATCGTTGCGTCATAGAGCTCGTACTACCTATTTCAAAAAAATGGCTTAACATTTGACTGTAAAAAAAAACGCGCTCAAAAATTACGCTTCTTCCCAATAAAGAAAGGAGATTCGTACTTCAGATTCGAATTCAGCGTACTCGACTCCTTAACATGGCACTGTAAGGGACGGAGGTTAAAAGATAAAAAGGGGATGAACTATGAACTGTTCAACATTTACAATTACAATTCTACAACTATCGGTGTTGGGTATTGATTGGTCATTTCTTGTGAATTTTCATGATGTGGATCTCGCCTGTAGTGAATTCTACAATGTTTTATACGCAGCAATTGATATGTTTTCCTTCTAATAAATATAAAAAATCTAAGGGACAATTTCCTTGTTGTTATAATGCAGAAATAATAAAAGCGCCTTGCACTTAAAACGCAGTTCCATAAGCCATTTAAGAAATTTGAAAGTGCTAATGATTATGAATGTTTCAAAGTGTTACGAGGTCAGTGTAAATCCATGATTAATGCAGAGTATAAGAAGTATGTATATAGAGTTGAAGAATCTATTTCAAAACTTAATACCAGTACTGTACTGTATTCATTCTTTTTATATGTACTGCAATGATCCAATAAATTAATTATTATTATTATTATTATTAAATAATTCACAGTATTTTTGGTCTTTTGTACGGTCAAAAAAGGTGTTGCTTGCATTCCAGGAAGGATTCACTTTAATGACGTAATAACGTACGAAGATCCGCAGTCAATAGTTGAAGGTTTTGCTGAATATTTCAATAGCGTATATTCACCACCATCTCAACCAATTCTTCATGAGGAGGAGATTATTACGTTATCTCTCAAAATTCAGGATCTATCTCAAGATGAAATTGAGAAAGCTGCCAAGACTCTCAAAAATGTAATTACTTCAGGCCCTGATCACATACCCAACTCTTTGGTTAGAGACTGTGTGCATTGCCATTGCAAATTTTATTTAACTTAGCTTTAAAAACATGCGTGTTTTCCTATTTCCGTTTTGTCAAATTTTACAAAGATCTTTGAGAAGGTACTTTACTCCTACATTTTTCCTAATATGTGACCATACACCAGCATTCATTCATGTCATTCTTTCCTTCGACACTTTTTCCCTTCAAGAAATTGAAACGAAACAAATCCTGTTCTAACCCACTAATAAATACAATAAAAGAGGATTTGTTTCGTGCTAACTAATTCTGATAACAGCTGTCTTTTATTTAGTAATTAAACCGAAAAGCTCCGATTAATTACGACCAAAATCTATACTTTGAATTGAATCAAGATGTAATAACTCATCGCACGTCTGTTCCTGTGTTCCAAGACGGATGCAGGTGTTTTCGCGGTCGTAAAAACGTAAATGAATAAATGAGTTTTGTTTCGTAAACATTGATTTTTGGTAAATCGAACATTTATTAAATTGAACGCGTCCAAATATTGTAAACAGAATAAATAAATTTCGAAGCATGTGATATACAGGAGGAAATTCGCATTTTAATAGAGCTGACCAGGTCAAGTAT
Organism: Dorcus parallelipipedus; assembly: GCA_958336345.1. Classification (NCBI taxonomy): domain Eukaryota; kingdom Metazoa; phylum Arthropoda; class Insecta; order Coleoptera; family Lucanidae; genus Dorcus; species Dorcus parallelipipedus. The sequence goes on along the minus strand of OY284482.1, from coordinate 21,886,800 downwards.
CAATTCGTAAATCATCCCTGACGCGAGCTCTGGAATTGATTTATTATTCTATTTGCAAGTACGTCGTTCAGAGGTTAGGCGTCTATTGATTTTATATTACGGCCGTCAGGAAGGTGTACAAAAATGTAATTGCATCAGAGGTCGAACGAAGTTTCAAAGGCTGCGGTCTGCCCAAATTGAAACTTCCACTTTGATGTCGGATATCGATTTTACAATTCTTAACGTAAAATTAGTGGGGCACTTAATTTAAGTTTGATGACTTACGTCATGGCTTGATAAATGGATTCTATTCCGTATCTCATCGCGAATTCATCGACGATTTCTTCGGCGGCTTCATCGAAGTAAACTTTCCAAGCATCGTCTCCTTTCGCCTGAGGTAAACTAACCACACCGCTGTTCTGTTCGCATAAATAATGAAAGAGGTTCTCGTGCAAGCACGTGTACTGAACATGATAGGGAGCTACTTTTTCTTCGCCTTTGATTTCCACGGAAATGTGCAGGCGAATCGCACCGGATACAGCAGACTTGTCCGTCCTTTTTTCCAAGTTGTACCACACGTCCATCTCACCTGAAAGCGTACGCACCTGAAAATAAACGCTTGTTTCAATTGTTGGTGGTGTGTATATTGATGAAAAACCTCAATGATTGTTTGGCCGAGGAAGTCGTCGGATTCTCTCGTCAGCTTCTGGCGAAGTTTGCTCTTCAGATCGTTGTCCTCATCCCAAACGCGGACCTTAATTCTATCCGATGAGTTGTGGCATTCGCTGCAAGACAAGAATGTTAATGAGGGAACTTTTTTCTCTTCTATAAGAGTTACTCTTACAAATAGAATTTCTCATCCCAAACAGGATTGAGTTCTTGTGGCATCGTGCGTGTGCGCTTTTTGACTTTTCCCACTTGTACGGTGACGTACGGATCTGACGTGCCGCTTTTATCTTTCGCGATTAATCCTTGTGCGGATTTGACTAAAAGCATAGAATTTCATGAAACTGCCGTTTCGCTGATTTCATAAAGTATGTCGTTAGTATTATGTGCAAGGGCGGAATACGAAATTGTGAAAATTTACGTGCAGAAGAAGAAAGAGAAAGAGAAGACGTGTAAAACATGCCAAGAAGGTTGGTAAGTACGTTTCATGAAAGGGCACTTTTTCACAAAGCATAAGCACAAAGTACACTGTAAACGTATTACATTTAACATGTATTGTATGACATTGAGGTGATAGGTACGTATGTACATAGGTAGGTGTCACACTGCATCTGAAACAAAAATTGTCAACCAGAGTTTTGGAACGGAGTTATTAATCGAGTTGAAGTTAAAACAAAAATAGAAGAGCTAAAAAAGGGGAGTAATACAATTAAAGTTATTAGTGGAATTTTGAGAGATGTTTAAATAATTAAGTAGCAGTGCGATACCAATTGATACACTATTTTTATAATGCTATAAGTAATCGTTTCTATCTACGAATCTAGCCTATCTTCTATACAAAAAACGTACCTTATTTTAAACGAAAAACGCAGTTAAAAAACGTGTGCTTATGTTGTACGTATAAAGTGTATAAAATAAGAGTATGTTCACTGTAAATATGTATGTGTGTACTTTGTTAAATATTGTATTTATATCCGTTTACAACATTGATATACCTATCTAAATATTAAATACATATAGAGGGTGTAATCGATTAAGTTTTAGTTGCGGTTTTTAGAAACATGTCGTAAAATAATAAAGCCCCAGCAAATTTCCCAATCACTCGCTCAATGTCGTCCATAAGCAATTCGATAACGGAAGAAACTTGCGTTGTTTACTGAATTATTTATTTATAAGCCAATTTTTACGTATTGTTAATACAGTTTATAACTGCTGCTCATAAAAGTATAGCAATTTACATCAATAAATGAAAGAGTTGTCATCTTCGACCGTCTGTTTCATTAGATAATCGACATTAAATACATCGTGAAAACGATTGCAAACAAATAACACACATGTGATTTCACTTGTTAAATGATTGAAAATATAAATGAATGTTATTATTAGTTAGTTTGCATTACAACACTGAGTGACCTGGATATTCGGAAAAGAAAATGCGTTAAATACAATCAAAGCATTCATTTATTTCTTTGAATGAATACATGTTAATCTGCACGATCTTTCGGAATTTTGTTTGTGTAGTCTGAAAGTAATAAAGTAATACAATCATAAATTAAGGGATGAGGAGTGTTGGCTGTTTTTTTTTGCAATAACACGTTTCATTTATTGTTAGGTATGATTCATGATTACTGTTTTAATTCCTTAAGTTTATGAATTAAAGAAATAAATTAATATTATTATGTAAGAATTATTTTGTGAAAAATCTGCGTTTCCATTACTTAAATACTAGTAAGAAATTAGAACGTAAATGTTTTACCATTATTTTTTGATTGCTTACGTATCACTAACTGCTAATCTCCGTATTCTTTCATACGAAAATCATAAATGACCCGCCTCAACACTTATTGTATTACATCTGCAGGTTTACTGCTCTATCATTGATTGCACCTAACAGTAAATTTCACTGAGCTGGAGCATTTAAATCACATCCAGTGCTTCGCAAACGTCTTTTGTAAAACGTAAACGTAGATGTGTCAGGAGTTATTATAGATCTATACGTATGTCACAACTTGTTACTGGTTACTGTAAACTTATTCGATTGCACACTGTATGTATACAATTTAGTCAATAAATTCTGCATGTTTCCTTACCCGATTTACTATAAACAAACCTGAAACAAAGGAAGATGAAGAAGAACCGACAAGAGGCTGCCGAAAATTTTAATTAAATTTAAATAATTTAATTAAATAGTTAGACATTATTCTTTAAGGCCCGGTTTTTCAATCACAGTTTAACTTTAAAGATATACTATCTATGGGGGTTCTAAGCCACTTTCACATGGATGTATCAAACTCGCATATATGGTTGCCTATCATGAGTCTTGTCAGGCGCCGGTAGCAGTTTATAAATTACAGGAAAAAAGCAGGTAGCATTTTATAAATAATAAAAAATAAAAATTGCTACCTGTTTTTTCCTGTTGCATATTTGAAAACTGCTATGTACCTGTTATTGCACAGCCGCAAAACAAGATTGAATTTTATTATAAATTATGTACAAATATGATAGGACGTCGTCATTTTTGTATGAAGGGCTCAATGGCAATTTAGAGTTACAAAGAATTAATTCTGAAAAGTTTAACTTTCAGCATATATTTCGTAAAAAAAATTATAGTAATTTTGGTAATTTAAAATATCTCAGAAATAAAATTTATGGCAACGTTCTAGTTGATTCAAAATATCTGGTTTATGTTAACTTAAAGTAAGTTGAAGTGAAAGTTCGGGCTTTAAATAAAAACCGAATCAACCTTTTTTTCTCACGAAAGCACATCTGTAACCATCCTGCCTGCGGAAGTTAAAAATCGAACGGGGATTTGTTTACGTGCAATAGACTCAAATCATATTTGCAAAACACGCATCCAACAAACTGCGCGAAATATTTTATTTGAACGACGTTCTGATTGAACATCAAAGCTGTTGATACGATTAAGAGAGCTATGAAACGTGAAAAATCACATTTTATCCCGGAGGATCTGTTTGCAAAATCGTAAAGCTCGTACACAATTTGAAGCTACAAAAATAAAGAATTAGTGCAAACGCTGATAAAAAGTAACAAATTTACTATTGTATATGGAGAAATGAGGATTTTCCCAATTCGTTTCCAGAGTATATGGCCAAAGTACGTCTTGAATAAAGAATATTTTTTAAATTATAAGCTAAAGTTTAACATGCTTTGCATTCAGAACTTTCCTTAACAAAATTTAAAGTAATTTAAAGTTAATTATAATGCGTTAAAAGCAAGTAAAAGTGTGAAACGCTGTTTGTGTATGTGTGATGGTCGTGTGAAAATATTAAAAATATTGTTTGAAGTAGTAAGTGTAGTGCTTGTGTGTGTTAATACAGTGACAGACATTCGTCGTTAGAATGTTTACCCACGTAAAATATTGTGTGTTGAAGATCAACAAAGTAAGCGGTTGAGTTAGTTGAGTGCTTTGAACCTTAATATCAGCTACCTAAAGTTGGTCTCAGGCAGGTCTGTAGCTACATTCTATGGGCAAGCTGTTGAAAGGAGCCTTGAAAATATTACATACACAAACAAGCCAAGTACGCAAGCCTTCAAAATTACTTCAGAAAGTTCAGTTAGATTAGACTTGAAGTTATTAAACACAAACGTTTTATTAAAAAGTATTGTAAGGTTTTAAGTGTTTGCTCGTATTAGTCGTTTCGTTTAGAAAAAGAGAAGATTCAGAGTCATTCATGTTACCATGCCCATGTTTAGCAAAAAAAAGAGCTCTTCAAATTAAGTTTTGAATAAACGCAATTGCGCTTATTCGGAAGAGAACATAACTCAAACCTTGACGCCTTGCAAAAAAGTACAAGATACAAAACGCACAACTGAAAGCAGAAAACGAAAAAAAAAATACAAAACGGTGCAAGTGGTCAAGAGAGCAAGTTAAAATTCGTATAGTATAGTTCCTATTCGTTAGATGCATGTAATCTGAGTTCTGAGAAGTTGAATACTGTAAGTATATAAAGTAGTACATTCCAGTGCAAAAAAAGTGAAATTTAAGACACCCGGTACTTTAGCGTGTATGTATCTTTGCGTCCCGATAGAATGCAGCTGGCAATACCTGTGATTGCAATCTTGCATGACCATTTGGAAGTGCCTTCTATAGTCATTTCTTCCGCTTGCTCGATTGAATCAATGTGTGTGTCTGGATCCACTGAAAATGTTGTTCTGCGCGCCGGAACCGGAAACAAGAACACCGATACAACAACACATGACCACTGCAGGCGCGAGGAGGTACACGGAATTTACGACGCCTTTCAAAAAATAAATTGGCACTCACCCACACAACAATAGCGTACGAAATAGTTCGATGAATGTGTTGTTAGTGTAGTGTTTGCGAATATTCAAGGAAAAAGCCTACAAGCTATGAAGCTTATCTAATAATTGTAAGTATAGAAAATTATCAGTTAACAGACCTTAGTTTCATGATGTGACGTGCAATTTCACTACTGTACAAAAATATGAATGTTGCATTTGCATGTTTCTAAAAATTGTTTACTAAGGTGTACACTGATTTTACACATAATTATATAAATTGTTTTGCAATGTTAGCTGCTGTTAAAATATCAGAGCAATTTGTATAAGTAAAATAAGAAAAAAGTGGGACAAGATGTATTCTCCCCCAGATTCACAAAAGAAAAACAACTAAACACAATTATTGGCAATCATAATTGGTATTTTGTCATTTATACTTTTTAAGGTAAATTATATTATGTAGGGTGACACGTGGTACATTTCTGAAATAAACTTCTTGTGATGAGACTAAAAAGAAAACTATAAATTTCAAACAATTTTGTAATATGTAATTATTTTTCAAACAGCTTTTAAAAACATTTCACCCAACAACGTTTCGTTGTATGATGACAGCTATTGTCAATATCTGCCTAAAGTGTTATGGAATAAGGTATTTGATTTGGTACATTTAGTTTCCCTACGTACATACATTATACACGGTGTGATCGATTAAGTTTCACTTAATAAATCTGTAAGTTCTTCATCTCATCATTCTGGAAGCATCAATGGTCTAGCTCAAAAATAAAAAGCAGACCTAAAACAACAGCTCATAGTGTATTGTTTGAAAACCTCTGTTCGCTCGTCTGCGGTTTTTATAAACACATCGTGAAACAATAAAGCCCCAGCAAAATTCACAGTCACTCGGTCAATGTCGACCATTAGCAATTCGATAACGGAAGAGACTTGTAAATATCCACCCGGGTTGCTTACTGAATTATTAATTAATTATAAGAAATAAAACGCTATGTGATTTAATTTGTTAAATGATTAAAAAAAATAAAAAAATTCTCTTACTAGTTTGCATTACAACACTGAATGACCTGCATACTCAGAAAAGAGCAAGCATTAAATATAAGCCTTTATTTATTTCTTTGGACGAATGCAACTTAATCTTTCGGAATTTTGTTTGTATAGTCTGGATGTAATAAATTAATTAAATCATAAATTAAGGGATGATGAGTATCGGCGTGCTTTCTTTCTAATAATACTTTTAGAATATGATCTCTATTAGATTAATCATTATCTAATATTTTACTTGTTCTTAGGTATGATTCACGATTACTATTTTACTTTAAATTCTTAAGTTAATTAAGGAAACAAATTAATATTATTATGTAAGAATTATTTTGTGAAAAATCTGCATTTCTATTACTTAAATGCTAAAAAAAAATTGGAATATATGCATTTCATTCATTTTTTATTGCTTACTGCTAATCTCCGTATTCTTTCGTACATGACCTGCTTCAACGTTTATTGTATTACATCAGCGGACTTACTGACACAGAGATGCCGTCGACGGAGCTAAAAGTCCGTTCGACTGAAACTGGAATAGCGTCAATTGACGGTCTACGAACGAGCCGGCTTCAACACAGCTTAGATTGGTGGGATTGCAACCCAGGTGCCAACTCTGCTTACTGATCTATCATTTATTGCACGTAACAGTAAACTCTGTTCAGATGGAGCATTTAAATCACATCGAGTGCTTCTCAAACGTTTTTTTTTGTAAAATTTAAACGTAGATTTGCCAGGAGTTAATATTTACGTTTGCCTCATACGTCATAACTTTGCTTCTTTTCTTGTGTGTTAATATTGGTTGCAGTACGGTGAAACTTATTCGATTACACACTGTATAGGCATCGACAATTGTCGTTTGTTAATTAATTTTTAAAATGTTTTAAGTTTTTATTAAAACCCGTCGTAGAACAAATACCATCGACTAATTATTTTTTATTCCATTTCTAATATAACATAAATGATTCAGAATCACTAAGTATACATACATGTACAGGGTGTTCCAAATTGGATGATATTCTTTAGGTATCTCAGTTAATAAAGAAAATACAAGAAAACTAAACAAGATATTGGGTCAACTTTTCAAATTGGTTACAAAGTTCTCATCAAAAATTGTTACCGTTTTCGTGATATACCTAGTCGGGGCCATGTTAGCGGATAATTTAATGTGGAAGGTAGGACAGGCTTGGACATTTATCACTTCATATTAGCCATTAAACCAAATACACGTTTTTTTAAATGAGAGTTATAGTTGGTTCTGCCACTATTAAAACGAGCTTTTTTTAGATTTGTGGTTGGATCATTGAAGCCTGCTTGAAAAGTTGACTCAATCATGCTTATTTAGTTGTCTTCTATTTTCATTATTAACTGAGTTACCATCATAGACACATCCAATTTGGGACACCCTGTACTTTCGTACTTTTGTATTTCAAGCGAGTGGCATACCTGAAGCCCATTAGTATTCCATTCATTAAATTTTGCGCAAACTTTTTAAAATTTGCCACTCTTCTTTTGAATTGCGAGTTTTCTTAAAAATCTTTTACTTAAGTTCTAATCTAGCAAGAAAAATTTTAAATCCTTTATCACCCTGTATATGCGTATATATTTATTTACTTCAAACGAACACAATGTCTATTATGCTTATTAGAATTCTAAAAATTAAATTCAGTCATTTGTAAGCCCAAACGTTTTAAAAAATGCCATTTTTATTTGGAAAACAGGTGCCCCTGATGTCTACCATTAAATTGAAAAGTGAAAGTAATTTAAAATTTAGATTTTGAAAGATTTTCCTCATCCTTGAAGTGGCCGTCTGCGCTTGTAGGAGCTACCACAATTTTAGAACTTCAAATATCAATTTCCTTAAATGCTTTAATGTAAATGGGTTTTACTATTTAATTCAGAATCGCGCTTTCTTAAATTTAGCATTTTTCATTCACTGTGCTCGAAAGTATTGTTCCGAACTCGTGTAAAAATATGAATTGAAGATATCTGCACTAGTACAGTTAGCAGAAAAATGTTATTAAATTTAACTATTATTTTACGTATTTTTAAAAATTTCTATGATTGATGATTACATATTTTTATATTTACAATTCATTGGTAGTTTGTAAATATCAATCTTTCTCAGTACCTAATGCACTTCGAAGCTGCACACAGAAAGCACAGAACAAGAACTGCGACGATGTCAGCCAAGTTTCACGAAAGAATCTTTAAAATCTTAACTCTGCGCACACCCACATCTGACACCCCCAATGAAGTATTACGTTTTTTTTCTGTTAATATATGTTATAGAGAGTTATGAAAAAATAACGAATAAATTCGATATTTTCAACTTAAAAAAAAACTGCTGGGACCTATCAATTTTATTTTGTTTCTTGCCTATTTCAGGGAATATTTTTATACTATAAGGCATCTGGGGAGGGGGGAGGGCAACTGGGCGAGCGTTAATTTTTTTGAAATGGACACTTTTGCATTTTAGGTTTTGCTCAAAGTTGACAAAGCAAGGTGAAGTAAATATTAGCTAAAACTACTAAAAAAATTCAATTGTTAATTGATTGAAGATTGAAATTTGTTAGCAAATCAATGCTTCTTTTAGAAATTATTAAGCAAGAGATTTTTGTGAAATATTGAAAAAATATATGTAAAAATTGATGTCTCATTGTAGGATGACTAAATCAAGTTAAGAAGTCGAAGAATGAAAGTGTGTATGTAAGTATGTACCTGCTATTCAAGCAGAGACATGCGGAGAGATTAGAAAGAGACAACGAAATTAAGTTAAATAATTTGAGTAAATTTATCGTAAATATGAAGACATTAGAAAGATAGTTTTGCTTCCACTTTTTATAACTTTTTTGTTAGGATTTCCGACGTAGTCAATAATTTGTACTTTGAGATGAATATCGTTTACAACTAAAAAAAAGTGTATAATACTTCTCGTTTCTCCAATGACGCTCACACTCTCAAAATTGTATACAACAAACAGATTAGAAATTACATTTATATTTTGTCAATCACAAAACATGACTACATAAGTTATTTACATCTGGTATTAGTGGTTTAATAGGTAAGTACCTGAAGGGTTAGGAGCTACGAGTATTATGTGGCACGTTAATCGAAGTATACCTCAAGGTTCAGTAGTCGAGCTAATTTTGTTTATCTCTTCAATTACTTACTCACTGTATGCTATTCAATGGACTAAATTAAATTGTTAATATTGTAACAATATCACTGCGAATTTAGAGATTCCTCATCAGAATGTAACATTGTTTTAAAAAGTCGTCATCACATCATACAATAAAACTACGAATGTATTATAAAATCCTTAATTAATAAAGAAAAGAGTGAATTTTTGAAAGATAATTCATTTCAGCCAATCATAATTTAATGATGGCGTTTGTACCGGTTGTATTTTTTGTTTTATGAGTTGTGTTCAGAATGAAACCATGATATTTAAACAGCAACTGAAACTGCGAAACATTTACCTAGAAATTGCTAAATCTCAGTTATTCCCGCGTTCGCAAAATTAGATCGTTATCGTATCATTAGTGGCCGTTAGGCAAAGTAATGAAACGAAATGGCACTAGATGTTGTGTGTGTGATATATCCAATTAGTTTAAAAGGCAAAGCAAATAAGGTGAGGGAGTCGTAATAGCAGAAGCAGCAACATTCAGCATTCAGATGAATGGAACAATGAAGCGAAAGTTAATGCCTAGGCGCATTAGCTCGTCCCTTCAGAGTTGCATATGTACAAGAACAATTGTACGTAGACAAGAACTCCAGTCCCAGTGAGTGACAAACCTGTGATGGCAATTTTCGCAGACCATTTCGAGGTGCCATCGAGCACCGACTGCTTGACGGCCTTCATATGACCCGCGTGACTCTTGTCCTCCACTCCGAATACGTCCCTGTGTGGCCCAACATAAAATAATTCACAAAGAAAATGATAAACAAAACTTTTTTGTTTCAGGCTCCTTTGTCGTCTTGAAACTTACAAACGACGGCCGAAACAACTAACGTGTGAAAAAAATTACTTATATTATTTTTATTTATAAACTTCCATGATTTTTTTAAATCAAAATACATAAATAAATTGTTTATTAAAAGTTGTGTTAAAAACAAGAAATGTACTACTAATTACCTCGGCGTTTAGTAAGAGATGTTACAAAGGCAACATTATTAATGATTTTCCTAAGTAGGATTAAAGGTTTTCTGACACATGATCCTAAAAGTATTTCTCTGTAATAACAAACACGAGTTTTCTGTCTTTTGAGTTTTAGTAAAAACCATGCAAGTTTATCGAGGTTTTACTGTATTAATCAGAGAAATTAAAGGCGGTTAAATCTGTAAAGAAATGGTTATAAATCTTATCATGAATTTCTTTCTACTTAGTTAGTGTAGTGTGCTAAATAACTAGGCAGTAAAGCAAAGAGTATCTTATGCAAATTGTTGGGGATGCAGCACAATACCTGATAAGTTCGAATATTTCGGGTTTTTCCCTCTCCCTTTGTTTCATCCGTTCCTTCATGGCCGTAATGATGCTATTAGCTTTATCTTCGGCGCCGTGCTTCGAGCTTTTCTCAGCGGCTCCTATAAGCAGGAAAAAAAGACATTTTAGGAAAGCTTAAATGGTTTGCGTTTAAAATTGTGATTTCATTCAGTGATTTATTTACAAATATTTGAGTGGTCCTGTAATTAAGATTTAAATATCAACGGAAAAAAGTCTCCTGGTTTAAAATAAATTGTGTTGGGGTATTAAAGATTGATCGCCCTGTACGTGTTCGTATTTGTTGTTTATCGAAATTGCTACCGTAATAAATCGCGATGGTTGGTAATAGTGAACAATGGAGGAGGCTTCAACGGGCCCTTAGAATTATGAGCCGCCGGAAAAAAACATATATTTTACGTCTTCTTCTTTTTTCTTTTCGAGCAGAGGCAGGAAGCGTTGCAGCTTTAAAACGTGAATATTTATTATGCTTTTTATGCCCGCGTTCCATTTATAATGTCGCTGGGGTCTATTTATCAACCTTTGGATAATGAGCGCGAGTACGGACCTGGAAAATATTTACCTCTTGGCAGAAGCTGAATAAGACTCTCAACTAAATTAAATCCCAATCTTTTTATGAGACCTTGTCCAAATCACTTTAAAAATGTAGGGGTGTTAAATAGATGATAAAATCAAAAATATCGGCTTTGTATGAAGCATGAAGTTGAGGGATGCCTTGGAGCAGCGAACTGTGATTGCTTTGATATCCGCAAGTTATAATTATCGAGCGTTTCACGTTCGTACACATTAAAAGCAAACTAGATTTATTATCCTGTATCACTATTCACGAATTATTGTAAGTTACTTGTCTTAGAAACCACCCTACTGATCAGGTGGCCTTAAGAGGTTGCGAAAATTCTTTATCATTGTTATATTGTTGACATACGTAGATATCCAAATTATTTTTTTTAATTTTTTGAAATCCATATCCATGTTTGATTTGTTGTGGTTACCAACAAGAGACTGCAATGAAATATTTTCTTAATTAAGGTGAGTGCGTTCGAGCATCAACGTAATTCAATAGCGTGTTTCATAAACAAGGAAAGCGTCATTATTATACCCACCATCGGTGATTATTCCGATAAAAGCGTCGACTTGTATGCGCCCCGCAAAACAAAGCGTTACGGACCTGAAGGATCGGTGATTAATGACTTGGCCTCCGGCTTTCGGCGTCGCGGCCGCCCAAATAAAATTTAAATCAGATTTGTCCACAAATGTTGCTTCGCGAAGACGACCAGGGTCTTTATTGATATACACACAAATGTGGAGGATTTCACGACATCACGAAAACGTTGGAAATGGAAATATTTACGTATTCGACGCCGCCGTCGATATCACGGCGCTATAAAATCGCGCCCGGGGAAATAAGACGCTTTTTTATTACGAACTACCGATGACTGATTCTTTTATAATGGATACTATTTCTAAATGAAAAATGAATCAAATAAGGAGAAAGACATCGTAAATTGCGATATTGGTCCACAGAAGACAAACCTGTTCGTAGACATGCTCGAAAAGTCATCCTGCTTTAGAATTTAAAAGTGTACCAGGGTACCAGGATGGAGGTACCCAAATGTTTATTGTGTGATCTAGCAGGTTTGTGATGTTCGTAGACCAGATACAACTAGATGTTACATGTCATTATTTCAAGTAGATGGAGAGAATATTTAAACATGTCTGTGCGTGTGGCTTGATGAAATAATAATTTGCCCAAGTAATTCCTTTTAATTTTTATGACTTATTAGTCGGTAATGCCAACTTGAAAATGATTATTTCGTCCTCATTACTAAACGGCTAATAATAGAGTCACCAAAATATGTTAAATCTTATTCCAACCACAGTTACTTGGATACTTAATATTCTCGAAGCTGCGACGAAATGCATTCTGAATCCTAGCATACTCGGTGCATTCGAATGCAAATTCGTCCTTCGTCCTGGAGGAATACGGAATTGCGCACCGTGCACGTTACCGTAGTCACGCGTTGACTGTAAAATTTGGCTTACGCATCAACGAACGGTATCACGTATGAACGTGGCAAATTTCGACGGGTGAATTTAATATCAACATTCCGATACACTGATACAAGCTTAAAAAACATGACTTATTGGATTTGTATGTATCAGAAAGATCTACAGATTGCGAATGGCTCCTAAGGTCTAAGCTGTTTTTATTAATAAAATCATTTTTGATATGGGTATACAACTACCTACGTGTAGATATGAAATTACATTTCTGAATAATTGAGTAACATCAAGGTAGGTATATCACATTAAAGATTGAAAAGCACTTACTCTGTAAGCAGTCGGCGTTCAGGAGGTCCTTGCACTTCTCGTGGCACTTAACTCCACACTCGGTGCATCTCACGCCTTGGCGGGCTATACCCCAAAGTAGCCCCTCGCATTCGTAACAGTAAGTAGGCGACGTAGCCGTCCACAGGACGAAGTTGTGCGGGGTTGTGCTGCTTATTGGATAGATCAGAGCCTGAAGTGTTTTCTTGTACACGTGCATTTTCTATCAGTGATAATACAAGGGCACTTAGTTAAGTCGATTTTCAAAAAAGAAAATGCAAAATCGTTTTATTTACTTTGCGAAACTTTACGAAATGCGATTAGGTATAATTTGTTTTGCTTTGTGAACGCGCGTTCAATTAAAATATGCCCGAAGTTTCGAGGATCAGGCATGTGTGATTGTGTTTAGTTTGAAAACTTGAAACTTTGGTCACTGTATTGATCAGATAGGGATGAGATTGAGTGCTCACGTAGGGGATGCGGAAAGGTCGAGGCGTTCACTTCCAGTCTAATTTAAACAATTACTACTGTAGTTAATCCTATCTTACACGGTTTTATATATTTTCTTTTTCGCTCGGAAGATGTTTACACCAAAATAGTAGAGTATTAATATTTAACTACCACGTTTTAACAACAAAATCGTACGAAGTCTTTATTAATTTTGAAAATAAAGGGATTTTTGGATAAATAATCATTCTTTCAGAAAATTGTCATCTCTACCTTTGAAACCTCTTAGTACCAGTCCCGTAATTTTCTAACAATTTATTTCCTTTAAAAATTGACCTGTTTTAGGGGGTAGAAAGAATTTTCGTGTTTAAGGTCGAAGAAGGAATGTCCTACGTGGTCTCTGCACTCGTATTTATACTAAAAAACAATTGAATGTGTGATTTTGCGCGCACTCGTTCGCCGGCTGTAATTTATGACATCGTTTGAGTGAAATCGTAGCCGTTTGAAATGACGAAGCAGCTTGAGCGAAATTGCTCAGAAGCTAGCCAGTCGTCTTCTTCTCTTAGTTTTTTCGGCCCTTCTTCCTTCTTTTTTAACCTTCCTTTTTTCCTTATCACACAACTTTAGAAACTTCTTTTACTGATGTGCCCCTTTTCCTTCTCATTGTGTTGTGATTTCAATTCTTTAACTTGTCTATCTCTTTTTCCTATTTTATGCAAGTCTTTTTATTTCCTTCACTCTGGCCCTTCTTCCATCCAACTCTTCCTTCTCCCACTTTTCTAACTTAAGAAACTTCCCTTACAGTTCTGTCCCCTTTTTTATGCAAACGTCCAGTACTTCTCAAACTTTTCTTTTTGTGTAAAAAGTAGGCGTTGTTTTTTCCGGAGTTGTTAACTTTTGGACAAAATTAATGCTTCGTGTTTTATGTAGTTGGCCTAGGATATCCTCTGTCACTACTGATAAACACTTGACAGATGTAAAGTAACATTTTGCAATTGCTTGTTGGTAAGACATTTAACGCTGTCTAAAGTGATTTGTAAGAGGCCATAAATTCAGTTTTGCTAGTGATTTTTTAAAATTTAACGTCATTAAGTGAATGAAACACTTTGCCCAGTGCACTGGGCAAAGCAGAATCAATCGTCCATGCAAGTTAAGAGAAGATGAAGATGTTACGTTTCAAAAATATCGTACCAAATAAGAGCAACATTTGAAAACTTCGGCTAATTTAGAGTTTATTGTGGCAACCCTGTCTCCCCATGCCTTGCGGCGTAGGCTCGAAACTATCGATTGCCAGAATCGACTCCTTACATGGATCTAAGGGAAAATTAACGATTGCTATTGGTCGGCACTGACCTCATTTGCGATTACTCCGCGTCAACCGTTTCGTTTTGTTGCAAGGCGTTACTTTTCGCCTAGTTGTGCTGGTGTGCATAACGCGTGTGTGGATTATTGAGGTTTTTGCTGTGAAATATCAGGAAAGTTTATATTGGACATAGTCGGAACTTCACCAGACGCACCGCCATCGTTTAAGGAAAGCTTCTTTTACCCTGTCCAAGCTTGGTTTTTCATTAAAACCCAGGTAAATTTTAAGCAAACGGCTGACCCCATTTTGATTTCTACTTGCGCGATTCCTCCTTAATTCAGGCTTTTATTGTCGTGCACGCTGCTCGTGTACTCTTCGTGTACAATACTCATATTTATGTGAAATAGTCAGACATGAGCGAAATCGTAGCCGTTTGGAATAATCAAGCAGCTTGAGTGAACTTGCTGTAATAGGCTTGTTGCAAATAAAGCGTTTTTACACAAATAGTTATTCGAATAAATTTCTTAGAATCCCTCAGAAAATTGGACCATTTTTATGTTGTCGTGTCGTGTCATCTCCTCCATTGAAAATTCTTAGCATCAATTCCGTAATTTTTTTAACAATTTAGACCCTTTGAAAATTACTCTGTTATCTGGTGCAGAAAGAATTTTCACATCTAAAGTTGAAGAAGGAACGTCCCTGGCGCTCTCTGCACCCGTATTTATACTAAAAACAATTGAATGTGTGATTCTGCACGCACTCGCTTGCGGCTGTAGTATATGACATTGTTTGAACGATATCGTAGGCGATTAGAATGACGAACCAACTTGAGCGAAATTTCTGTCATAGACTTGTAAATAAATGGTTTTTGGACAAATAGTCATTCGAACGAATCTTTGAGGATCCTTAAAATTAGACCATCTTTATCTAGCCATATCTGTCATCTCCTCTATCTCTTAATATCAGTTCAGTAGTTTTGTTTCAAATTTAGTCCCTTTCAAAATTGCTATGTTATAGGGTGTTTTAGGTCGAAGTGAGAATTTTCCGTGCTTAAGGTCGAAGAAGGAATGTCCCGGACGCTCTCTGCGCCCCTATTTATACTAAAAAACAATTGAATGTGTCTTTTGATTTCGCACGCCACCCGTTGAATGTGAACGAAATCGTAGCCGTTTGGAAGCAACTTGGGTGAAATCGCTGTCATCAGCTTGGTTTTGTATGTAAGCAATTTGGAAATCCTTGTTTTACAATTTTCTAGTCATATTTAGTCGGTAAATCGTTAGATAAAAGCATAATCTAACTTTCTAATTTCGTATCCTCAAAATTAACTTAAACTTTCTTTCTTTTTCTAATTTCTGTTTCTAATTCTAATCATTTTTAGATTGTTCATGGTCGTTTGATTGCGCAACAACACTTTTAAAACCGCTCGACACTTCACCGAACACTCATTTTACTTCTTTCGGACCCCATTCTGACTTTTGCGGTTGGTACTTCGTTATGGCTGGATAACTCAAGCAGCACCTTGCCAACCAAAATTCCATAGCATCAGTAGTGTGTAATTACATATTTAAATCAGCTCTACTGGCTTTGGTGCAGGTAAGTTACTTTGTAAGGTAAGTTAATTTGCTAATACGTTTCTCTCTTAAACCTTTTCTTTTTCTTCTCAGGTGGATGTCACAGCAATATTGTAACGTTATAAGTAAGGAACGTGGCACTTGAATGAATTACAAATGAAATTACCAAGTATTTATAGGGTTCAGTTTAGAAAGCTGGAAGAGGAGAGCTTATGCAATCTGTTGATGAATCATCGTGTCGCTGAAATTTTCGGTGACTCGGCATGAGACGAGGTAACCTTTGATGTCTAAACTGCCTTATGTCATTTGTTTATATTAACTCTATTTTTCTTGGATTTTTGCCTAGCATAGGACGGACTGTTTGACAGCAGCAGTGATATCCGGAGACGCGTGTTGGATTTCGTTCTAATTTCCTTGTTACAATATGTAGACTGGATCGATAAGAAGAATGAACAATAAAGATAGTAGCTTGAAGTTATTTCATTTTATGACACGTTTAACTAACTTCTTAGCATCGCAATTTGTTTCATTTTTCTGTCAGTTAAGAAATAAGACTGCGCCTTGCATACAGCCGAGGGTTTATATGCCATCTGCATACTTAATTTAGTGCACATTGCAGAGGGGATTTCAGATGCAAATTCTGCAAAAACAAGGCTTTACGACGAATTGCTGTGTTTAAGTTTTCCCTTGGCGATTCAGAATTAAATTAACCATTGGGGACGGTACAAAATGCACAAATTGACTCTGTGCGGCTGAATTAGTTGAAAAGTGAAGTTTCAAGTTTGGTGCCCAGCTTGCTACGGCTTCTAGTTAGTAAGTAGGTGGAGTTTTCGTTTCGTTTAAGTTAATAATAGCTTCGCTGTAATGGAGCGTTAAAGTAAACATTAGCAGTGAAAACATGCCACTGTTGTCTGTAATTGTAGGTACACAAAATTACAGAGCAAGGTTTCTGGGAGGATGGAAGTTAACCCAAACTTTGCATATTTGTCGTAAACAATAATGACTGTCTCTTAAAAGCATGTTTGCCGGAAAGTTTGTTTGAGTTGTAAGCTATTAATCGACCTTCATTTTGTGCGTTAAATTTGATTATTTTTTTTTAATAGGTTAAGCATACTTACGAGTTCTTCATCATTCAATGTAGCTCTGGGAACAGCTGATGTGAGTCCATCATTTCTCTTGGTAGGGGCCATAGTCTACACAAATCGTAATCAGTTAATAAAGAATTATAAACACGCTAGCTAATACGCGCAAGCTAAATATTGATTAATTTAAGCTGTATGTACAGCATGTCTGTTTAAACTATAAATCTAAGAATGTCACGAGTTTCTAAAATAACTCGTTCGAAGACGAATGCGAAAGCAAGAACCTGAAGAAGCGCTATTCGGCAAATTAATAACGCCCGCTGTCTGCAACTTATCTTTTTCGCTCTGAAATATTGCAGAGGAAATTTGAGCCGACGGGCAATTAATTTGAGCGCGTCAATTTTTTGATTGATTAATAACGACGTCGCATATACTCACCGTTGAACACTTTCGTCATATAACATGTTTCTACCACGACGGCAACTAATAAAACATGCGAAACTTAATCGATGCGTTTCATGCAGAAACGAATAATGGATTTCTCAAAATTCTTTTTCAAAAGAAGAGCAACGTAGCTGTTCTAGTGAAAAATTGATGTCACTTCCAGAAAAACCGGAAGTAACACAATGTTTCTTTGCGCCGCATAAAGTAGGCGTATGTAATCCTGATGATAACTTATTACGATTGTGGAGAAATGCAAACTTAATATTCTGAAAATCTGAAGTGTTTTCATTTCTGTGAATCGTATCATCACGACTAATTACTTCCGTTTTCAGAAATGCGTAAATTAATTCGGCTTTCTGACATTTCAAAGAAAACAGTTCAATCCCACCCTCGTCGACCTCAACCGCGGGTACGTATTGAACGGAACTGTTTCATTTCCGCCCCTTTTATGCAGCCGTGAAACCACCACAACCAACGCACAATGATACACAACGCAGACAATCAAGTTAATACGAGCAAGCACGAAATTTAATGACGAAATCCATTATACGTTTCGTAATCCTTGCGCCTCGGCCAATCTTGAACGCAGCAACTAGTCATCTTCAGGCACGTTAAATGGCATGTAATTACGGTCAGGCAAGTGCAAGAGTAATATCGGTGTGGTTAAAATGTTAGTAAATGGAAGGAAGAGTAGTTCAATACCTTGAGCACCTGGAGAGTGAAGCGGCGCAGGGCAAACCATTAAAACAGAGAATAAACAACACAGACACGTTAGTAATGATTCCGAGGAAAGTACACAAATACATTTAACACTCGGTGGAATTGAGGTAAATGTACGGAGGATTTTACAACACTCAACGAAATACGAAAGGTCAAACAACACTGGACGGGATTAATTCATACGCTACACAAGGATATGGTACAACATAATAAGCCAAATAAAGGTTTCATTAAACACACTCAAAATGATTATGTTTTGAGCATATACAGAGAAGATATCATTATTTATAGATTTTTCCTAAATAAGTATTGACAGCTTTGGATAATCAAAAGACTTGATGCAATATTACCAAAAGTCTTTCTTATATCATTAACAGAGAGCAGCCAGCTTTAGGTTTTTGATATCAGACGTAGGCAGTTTGTACAATAATTGTACAAGATTTCATAAAATTTGAATGCTCTTAGGTAGAACTAAAATGATCCGCTCTCTGATCATTAATTGGACATTTGTCAGTTTTATGAAAACTGAAAGCAGAGAGTACCAGTATTTTTGCATTACATTTTCAATTTTGTTTCAGAGTACTTTCTGCTTTGTATCCGGGCTGTCTTGGAGCGAGAGGAATGTACAAGACAGCACAAACCAGATTACAGTGAACACTAGTATGTGTCCATTCACCGAAATTTATGGAAGGCAGCAAACTTTAAATCGGATTTACCGGAAAGTTTTTAATATATCGACTAACCCTCTGCCTCTTTCCGAATGTTAGGGCGATTTTAACGGCTTTGGAAAGTTTTATTGGAATTGCCGTATAATAACTGACGCTGCGTTAGTTCTAATTAGCGCCGCGCCTCCGCCGCCTCCGTGAACTTTATGGAAATACCTCGTATTTATTCTGAGGGCTTAGCGGCTGTAAAAAACAGGGGCCACTTTTTTTTCTTTTGTCAAGTGCGACGAGTTTGAGCTGAAGGCAGTTTCGTCGTCATCGTCGTTTCGGGATAATTAAAATTTCAATATGACTTGAAAATACTCCTGGAAATTTTGATTAGTTATTTGATGTTTGTTTGCATAAAAATAAATATAATTAAAAATCTACTTTTCATATTTAGTTTATCGGTTAATTTTGAAGAAACTGTGAATCTATCCCTTCGTTGCATAATGTAATGGTACGCTGGGTTGTTGCCCCTCACGTTGGGTTGCCAATTTAATAATGTTGTGAAAAAGTTATTTGTCTCTTTTGTTGGGCCTCAAATGTATCTAATGTGAAATGAAGCTATTTGTGATTATGCCACTCTCTTTGAGAAGCCAATTTATGTAATATGTGATGGATTCTTGTCCCTTTTGTTCGGCTTATAAATTTTGTAATAGGTTTTGTGTGACTTCGTTTTTTTGTTCTTCAATTCTTTTAACCTTTGTGTCAGAATGTTCTCTTTCTCTTTTTTTCTTATGTTTTTTCTTTCTGATTTTTCTCATGTGTGTGTGTGTCTATTAAATAATTCGTATTAATATTTGTGTTATTGTCCCCGTCGACTCTCACAAATCCTACAGGAAAATAATCTTGTTTATTAATAGGAATATTTTGTGTTTGTTGTTGTGTGCAAAATAATTCTTATCAATAGTTGTGTTATTGTTCCTGTCGACTCTCACAGGAACGAAAGGAATATTTTGTGCGTTTTGTGTAAAATAATTCTTATCAATAGTCCGCGTCGACTCTCACAAACCCTACAGGAACGCAATTTTGTTCTTATGTTACGGGTGAACAATTTATTTAAATAATCTTCAGCATTGCGAATCAGCCTGTATATTGCATGGGAAATTCAACAGTCGTTTGTGCCTACATGACTCCCGGCATGTTTCAACATGTGGTGATATTGTACTGTTGCAATAACCTCCACCCTTAGGAGATGTTCTGTTTCACTATTTCGCCCGGTTAAAACAGAGGTTATCTCGTAACAACCCCGTCCCGGTCCAATTAGTCAGCGCGTCAGTTTTGTTGAGTGTCTTCGCTTGCACACCTATAGTCAGTGAAGTGCACACCATGTTGGATCTTTTGATCGAAGCCCAAACGGAAGTTATCTATTCCGAGATTTGCTTAAGTGCACGCTAAGCAATACAAGCTTTCTTATAAGTTTCTCTAAGCCTGTTGCTGCTGAGAAAAGAACAGGATTTTATTGGCAACTTTGTGCGTACTTCGGTTTGTAACACGTTTCTTTCTTTTTGCTATTTAGGCTTGTAGTCGTACCCCTTTCTGACTACTTCCGTTTTTTGTAACGCCATTTAAGACCGACCCTTGAGTGGAAAAGTCGAAAGAGCCGCCCTTGCAGCTGAAAGTTAGAGCATCGCTGTCCTCCCCTTTCCGCTCGTTGGAGTTAGACTCAACCGTCGATGATACGAGTTAACAGGAGGGACCGTGACACGACACATTGACGCCGCCGGACATTTCGACAACGACGTTCTCAACCGGATTGCATCTCGGTTCTTCAAACAAGGTCGAATTTATTTTGCAGATCTGTTTCTCGGTTAAAGTTTTAATTAATCGGTATACCGTTTACAATTTTCTTACTCAATTTATTGAGACCCCGTCTGGGTTTTACGATTTGCTTATGTTTATATTTTAAATTTTTGAGTGACACCTTTGCTTCGGGGCTACGTTTGACCTCGACCTATTCTCTAAGAGTTAGCCGGCTGTGTTGGAGAACTTAAATTGTTCTTCAATTTGCTGTCCTTCAGGTAGGTAGGCACTTAAAAGGAATATTTTGTATGTTTTGTGTAAAATAATTCTTATCAATAGTCCCTGTCGACTCTCACAAACTCTACAGAGACGCAATTTTGTTTCTTAATAGGAATACTTTGTGTTTGTGTGTTTTGTGTGAAAGAATTCTTATCAATCGTTGTGATCTTGTCCCTGACGATCCTCACAAATCGCAAGCTTTTGTGCGCTTTGAATAGTTATGATCTTGTCCCTGTCAACCCTCACGAATCCTACATGAACGCAATCGTATTTATTGGTAGGAATGTTTTCTGTGTGAAATAATTCTTATCAGTAGTTGTGATCTTATCCATGTTAACCCTCACGAATCTTGTCGCAATCTTGTTCATTGATAGGAATATTTTGTGTGTTCGGTTGTTTTGAAAGTTTTTTATTTCTTAGATTTGTTGACAAATAAAGTTTTAATCATATCCACAGTTACCACGTATTTTTTATGTTCGATTTGAAAAACACTCAATAGTACTTATTAATATGTTACGTAAGTTCTGCGGTAAAAAATTCTCACCGTATAGTAGTGCTGCCAGATGGAAGGGATAATCCCTCTTTGATAAAAACGATTTCCAAATAAATTCAGGAATTTTTTTCTTCTCTACGTACGTTTAATTGCATTTATCAATTACCATTGGCCACTGGTTGTAAAGTCATTAAATATATCACTGACAAGAGGAAAAGTGCCAACATAATATGTAATATAACCAGAATTACCGCGCTTGTGATTTTTTAAAGATGTGCCGCCTTGAGCTATGACCTTTTATGACCTACATCTTTGTTTTATTTTTAACGCTTGGTGATAAGGAGGTACACATAAGTTTGGTGGTACATTGATCTAGAAGTGGTGATGAGGGAAATTTGAAGCCTTCTGAAGAATGACTTGGAGTGGAAAAAACTTATAAACCATAAAGTGGGTATGCCTTGAGGCATAAATATGTTATTTTTTGTTGGTTATAAATGTGTGATTTAAATTGAATTTTTATTTCTAAATATTACGGTTGAAGCTGTTATAAAACAAGTACTTGATGTTATTGTTAATTAATAAAATTAGTTTACAATTGTTATTCTCTATATATGCTCATTCGAAGTAGATGGATGGATTTCATATGAGACTTTTAGATTGAAATATTACCAGAACATTAAATTGTAAGTATCATCTGATTGCTCATCAATAAACTTTCCAGATTTTTTATTAAAATTAACTAACTGTAAAGGATCTGCATTTTGTTTGGAAGTTTTTATTATTTGAGGAATTCCAGGAAAATGTATAACTTCAATCCCTCGCTCGATTAAATCTGCCGCCTTGAGCTATGACCGACCTTTTATGACCTACATCTTTGTTTTATTTTTAACGCTTGGTGATAAGGAGGTACACATAAGTTTGGTGGTACATTGATCTAGAAGTGGTGATGAGGGAAATTTGAAGCCTTCTGAAGAATGACTTGGAGTGGAAAAAACTTATAAACCATAAAGTGGGTATGCCTTGAGGCATAAATATGTTATTTTTTGTTGGTTATAAATGTGCGATTTAAATTGAATTTTTATTTCTAAATATTACGGTTGAAGCTGTTATAAAACAAGTACTTGATGTTATTGTTAATTAATAAAATTAGTTTACAATTGTTATTCTCTATATATGCTCATTCGAAGTAGATGGATGGATTTCATATGAGACTTTTAGATTGAAATATTACCAGAACATTAAATTGTAAGTATCATCTGATTGCTCATCAATAAACTTTCCAGATTTTTTATTAAAATTAACTAACTGTAAAGGATCTGCATTTTGTTTGGAAGTTTTTATTATTTGAGGAATTCCAGGAAAATGTATAACTTCAATCCCTCGCTCGATTAAATCTGAAGTCTGCATAATATTTGCTCGATATTGTCTTAAACTATGAACTACTCAGTTTGATGAGATTGAGGCAGCTTAGTAAATATTTCAATCTAAACCAGTGACTATAACAGGATTCGGATTACAGTCGACGTCGCTCACAGAGCGATAGAATTTCCATACTTATAAATACGACACTTTCCATGGTGACATAAAGTACCTAATTAGGGTGCAGGGCGAGAGATTAAGACTTACCAAGTCGGACATCAGCGGTATGGATTTTCGTCTTGGGCGGATATCCGGCATGCTGTCGATATTACTGTAGAAAGGATTATCACCAGGATGTCTGGAAAACATAATCGTTATTAATACGTGCAGTTTACGTCCGCCATAGTGAGATTGTAACTACCTAACTATATAATTTCGCTGCAACGTGTTTGTTTAACCCTTAACACTATTAGGCTTTTATAAAGGAAGCGTATTTCGAATGCAAATAACTCGTCTAGTATTTTGAATACAGTCGGTTATTTATTATTCGGCGTTCGCTCGCAGGCACTAGTCTGAACAAAAACGCAATCTTCACGGAGTTTCAATCAGTGTTATAGAAAACGGCGGTTGACCTATTTTCTTTATGCAAAAGAGTTCAAGTGAAATTAAAGAGGCACTAAATGAACATTCGCACTGGATTCGAAACTGGAGCGCGCGAAATAAAAGTATTTGTAGCAACGAGGGTCGCCTTTTGTGCTTCGCCTTATTATTAGTACATATTATAAGACTTACAAAAAAATTTTGAAAAGTTTAATAAGAGAAGATAAAATAATCCACAGCTGCATAAGTACAACTCATTATCATAATGTTTATTCCATAGCTTTTTTTGACAGCAGTTCATTTAAAATAATTAACTTTCAAATGAATCGGTTTATGTAATTTGGCCTCTCCTCGTCCATTTAAAGGAGAACAAAAAATTACAAAGAAAAGTTTGATGAAAAAACTTTCTCTTTTCATTAAGGTATTTTCGTTTCGAGTATAGACAGGTTCCTTAATGAAAAAAGAAAAGGAAATAACAAACCTGGACCGAAACATCCTTTTCTACGGTTTATTACCGCTCAATTTCACCCCATAATAAAGTAGCCGATTATATATTATCGTTTTATCGTTCTTTTGCTTCACTTAGCGGAAAATTTTTCCTTGGCAGATAAGTCTTGAGATTGGATCACTGAACTATCCTTTATTAAGTCGAGACGAGCCAGTATTTTTTTTACGAAATACCTTCGTACTTATCGATTAGTACTTTGTTACAAGTAAAACTAATTTTCGACATTCGTTACCTTAAAAAGTTATACAGTATGCAATCGAATAAATTTCATTTGTTGTTTCCACTATTATTATACAGGAAAAGAAGCGAAGTTATGACATACCTATGAGGCAAAAGTCAATAATAACTCTGGAAAAATCTACGTTTATTTTTTACAAGAAACGTTTGAGATGTGATTTAAATGCCTCAACTGTCGTTGAGATTGAGTATCTCTCAGTCTTAACGACTAACGAAAAACAGCAGCAACAGCAGTAGCAGCAGCCCTGAGGAAGTTCTTCTGCAATTGACAACGAAACGTCAGCAGTAGAAGGAGTTAACATGACGCAGTTCCAACCGGAAGCCAATTCAAATATGAACAACGGCGCCGCGGAAGCCTTCTAGTTAAATTAAGAAATCCCCTGAAGGTTTTAGAAACGGCAACCCATCAATCAAATCAGAAATAACCTTTTTTTTTCATAACGTATTGTGACGACTGCGGTGCCCGCCCGTCTGATGCGTCATCGCCGACGCGTCTGAAGACGAGAAGCTTCGGACGCTTCGACATCAGTCAGCGATGAAATCAATCTAAGATTTTCCGTCGCGTTCCAGGCCCTTCTCGAAGAGAGAGCCGGTTTATAAATGCACGCGGCCGGGGGGTGGAGTTCAGTTCGAAATAAATTCAGAGTTGACAATGCAGAATTGAAAGTCGCGTTATAAATTTTCGCTCGGCTGTTAACATAAATTACTTATTAGTTTATAAATAAATTATTGTTTAAGTTAGTGTTAATTAGTGTTACTTTTAAATAAATTAGATTATTAACTATTTCGTGTTTTGATTAAAATAAAAATAATAGAACCTTCAAAATCGTTACAGTATTAAAATCACAGAAGTAGAATGGATTGCCTATTTAAGGAGTCGCGATTTAAAATGGGCACGCTGTATTATTTTGAAAATAAGGTTTCGGAGCTTTGTGTTTTAAAGTTTGTACACAACGTCATTTTTTACTCTGCACAACATAAGCGAATTTTTACATAAGTGGGTTCCTAATACATAGATAAGTAACTTGCACTTCTAAGGACTTTCAGCTTTCAGTTTCTTTTTACGAAAGAAAACTTGAAAATCCCTAATGATTTGAAAAAAAAATCTTAGAAAGGGATTTATCCTTTAAGTTGGGAACACTGGTGCGAATCACTTTGAGATTATTATAACGACAAGAAAGATGGACCAATGTCATCGAAGAAAGTCGTTTAAGCCGCCTGCCTGTCGGCTTGATTTAGTTGAACAGTTGTTTTGGGAACGGAAATCAGGAATTAATCTAGATTCTAAATCGTCTGCTTGGATTTTAAATTTTAACACTCGAGGATTTGGAATTATTAATTGTTTCGTTTTTCTCCGTAAAGTTTCTCGACAAGAAACTCTTTCTGTAATACCCGTTTCAACTATTACCATAATAACTCCTCATTACTTGGAAACTTGGTATGGCGTGCGTACTTCTCTCCTTCTTGGTTTAATTAGTCGACACACTCATTACGTACAGTCGCAATCAGAACTCTTGACGTCGCTTACAGAACATCGTACCCACCTCCTTCAAAACCATGAACGTTGAATGCATCCAAATCATACTACATAAATATTTACAAGTGAATTCGGGATATCAATGAGTTTTTCTGCAAGGGTTATGTCATAAATTATGATTGCGACTGTACATATCTACTAAGAGGGAAGTTTAATTCGTGTTTCTCGTGTTGCATGTCGCGTATGTGAATTCAATTTCAGAACTTTACACAGAAACCGAGCCGTGTTGATGAAAAATACAAGCCCAAGGCAAATTGTGGTGTGTTATGTCATGTCAGACAGCACTTAGTGATAGCGGGATGAATAGAAGCTTCAATCATTTCGCACCAACTCGAGACGACAGCGCAATTAAGACGCAATCAATCAAGCAGCATCGATTCAGTCTTATTAACCCGTAAAATTTTATTAGAGCATCCAATTTGAAGTAAATGTTAATAAAGAAACTAAAATACATCGAGGGACTAGACGCCTAATCTAGTGGAACGAAACGATTAATGTAATGTAAAAGCGAATAGTACACATAGCCGAATATTGAAATTTATGATAGGATTCTGAAACGTCACGTCTTCGAATGGTTATAGAAACTACAAGGCTGTTAGTCCATCGTAGTCCATGAATCTTTGAAAATTTTCATAAAATACAAAGATGTCTTCATTTTAGTTAGTTTACAGTGGAACACTTAATATAATTTCGAGTAACAAAAACGAAACACCGTGTGTTGTAGTTTCCCACATGCTGGTGGCTTATTATCCTTTGTGTTATTTCAGTTTTCAGGATACGCTAATGTAATTACTGCTTAAATGAGTTATGTTATTTGTATTATATATATATAATTTAATTATTTGTATTATGTGTAAGAATAAATGAGTTTATTTAATTAAGTAGATTAAAGGGGGTGTAGAATTGACTAATTACGCCTAATGAAATAAAGTGCGTCTTCCACATTTGTCCACTTCCAACGTGCTCAGCTTAAATTAAATTAGCGAACGCTCATGTATTTCGATTCTGTTTAGTTAGTTTTAAAAAGTTGCTGTAAAAATTCGGTATGATCTGGATGTTCTGGTTTCCTCAAATCGGAAAAGCGCTTTATTTATTATTTGAAATACGCTTTAAATAAAAGCCGAGTGTTTTTCCAGATGTTGTGAAAAAATCGATTTTAACGAGTAACAAACACGCGAGCTAAGCGTTATACCCCCGACCTAACAGAATGGGTTCTTTTCTGTTGGCCGAAGCACTTACTGAAATTACTCGCGTGTTTTGTTAACAACGGTCCTAAGACATTTCGGATTTCTTAATAGTTTTAATGTCACATTTCAAACTTTTAATACGACACGGCTACAGGAAAATTAGAGCTAATAAATTTCGATGACTTAATAGTTCCAAGCAAGGGAGCAAAACAGGAATCTATTCCTAGGGCAATTATTTTCGATTTTGTTGAACATGAATATCTACTAAAATACTAAAGGGTGTAGCTAATATAATGAAACTTACCCATTTGTTCGGCCACTGGAATCAACCCCAAGTCCGGTGCCATTCTAAAAAAAAAAGTAACATAAATAGACAATCAACAAAAATACCCAAAAACTTTGGGCGCACAGAAATAATTTATTTATAATATAAAAAATAACAATGTCATAACAACATAAATAACAATTAACTGTCGTACATACATCTGGGTACATCAATGTTATTATCTCAGCACAATGATTAGGTTTTTTTGTTACAAGCAAGTCTATTTAAGCGCTTAATCATAATACTGCTTAGATACATCGAATTTATTGTGCAAATATGCCAAGTACACTTGCGTCCTATTACAACCCACTATCTCGTATAATGTTTCTTTTATGAGATTATATTATGATTACCGTTTACATACACTTGCCAACAATTGTGCGTTATGGCATAGAAGAAGCAATTATGGTACAGAGAACGATTTCGGAGGGTGCAGTAATCATAATATTAATCCCACTTTCTACCCTACTTCTACACACACGCTATTTAATGCTTGATAGTTAAGCCTGTGTGCGTGTTATTTTCGAAATCATAAATGAATATGCATTATGAAAATGACAATTGACTCTTATAAATTCTGCTTTATTTGTTTTATATTATGAAGAGTGTTAGATCTAACAACACAATGAATGCAATTCTAACAATTTTCTCTAAAAAAGCATACGTCTCCTAATTCTGATAAATTTTGTTACTTTTTAGCTCAAAGCAGTTGCTCATTACTTTTTTTGGGTGCATACTACGTTTTCCTTATGTCTTTACATGTATTTCATAAAATTTCTGCATCATTCCCAGCATACTCACTTTATCTTTCTCGCTGGTGGTTTCGGTTATTTTGTCTTGATTGCACTTCTCCTCCGCCTTCCGTTCTTTCAACGCTTTCAACAGCTTCCATTTACTACCAAGAGGACCACTGTCTTTCCCTTCTTCTTTCGCCGTACAACCACTACTATCAATATGAATTTCTGGCAACTCAGTAGCTTCCTGCTCTGTCGGACTCGTCACGCTTAAGCGATGACCTGCAACTTCATCTTCAAAGTCCTCATTTGCCTGGCTGTGACACCTCGCGAATTCCTCGGCCAGCTCTGCTTCTTCGTACTCATCCATGCTGTAGTGAGGGCTATCCGGTCCCGAAGTATCACCCGAAGAATGCTCCTCCACCATTTCTTCAGCTTCCTCCTCTACCGCTTGAAACATTTCTTCTTCGTACTCTCCAGCCTCATCGATCTTACTCTTCCACGAAGAATACTCCTTTATCTTTGGAAATTGCAAGTCCGGCTGCGAGCTTTCTCTGGGTATCGATTTTCGTCCTTCTCTGTGTTTCGCCGATGCGATCACTTGCTTTGTATTGTCCTCTTCGGTCAGAACCCCCTCGATCGGTTTCGCTTTCATCCGAAGCTCTCGCAGTACGAACGACATTTTCTCTTTGATTTCTTCATCGGGCTCGAAAGATTCTTCAAGTTCAACTTCTTCAACTTCTTCCAACGTCTCGCCCAGTTCCGCTTCGAGTTGCGTTTGTCTTTCCATCTCTTCCAATTTTTTTAATTCGTAACAGTACCACTCGTCTTCGCTGTCGATGCTATCCTCGGTGCTCTGCCTCCTGGAAGATACCCGTGAGCCGCTTCTCCACGAATGGGTGCTTCTATTATCGTCGTCTTCACCTCGAAGATTTGGTATTTCTAAACTCTGCTGATGCCTTGGTAATAATCTGCTGACGTGGCTTCGCAAACTAGACGCGGAAGGACTTCCTTCTGAAATGGGGTGTTCTTCGTTAACGGTCGATCTACTGTCGTTGCTGTGACTGTCCGAAGATTTCTGTTCTTGTAGAATTGGTATTTTAGTTTCCTCTTCTTTATCTTTTTCTATAATGTCGGTATCGGATTTGACTTCCTCTTGCCTGCCGTTACTATCGTCGGCGTACTGATCTTCCGATACGGTCGTTTGCCTTTGCCTGTATTTACCCAAAGCTCGAGATACTGCAAACTCCATTGATGCTCCTCCTAATGTAACAGGAGGAAATCTGCTTTCGCTGGTGCCAGAATCATCGCTTTTCTCAGATGGCCCCGAACTACGTTTGACATCGCCGATCGTTGCAAAAATACCACTGGATCCGCTTCCTGTGCTCTTGCCAGAGACTTCCTCTTCATTTGGACAGTTGTCAGATACGTCAGTCTCTTGCTCAGTTTTTGTACTAGTATTATCAGTAGCTGTTTGTTTGGGTGATAGTAAATGTACCGCTTCAAATAGTGGGGCAGATTCTTCAAGCAAGATTTCTTCCTGCGATTCAGCCTCTTTTGCTTTTGACTTGCTCGT
The DNA here is from genome assembly GCA_958336345.1 of Dorcus parallelipipedus. Classification (NCBI taxonomy): domain Eukaryota; kingdom Metazoa; phylum Arthropoda; class Insecta; order Coleoptera; family Lucanidae; genus Dorcus; species Dorcus parallelipipedus. Next base: position 21,857,161 of record OY284482.1, on the reverse strand, counting down.
TATTACCTTTTCAAATAAATTCTCTCTCTCGAATTGCCCCTCGGAAAATACGCTGTAACTATCCTCACTTCGGTCATCCTCAGACGCCACGGACCTTTCGCTACGTAAAACCCACTCATTCTCTGATTGCTCCGGGTCTGAAAGTGATTGCGATTGATGTTGGTGACCTTTCCTCTTCGCTTTCTGCAGAATTCCGGACATGGTCGATACGAGTGTGTTTTTCTTCTTTTTCTTGGAAATCGCGTCTTTTCCGCCCTTCTTGTTCTTAGATTGATCTTCTGGGTCTTCCGGTTTATTTCCGGGAAGAGAGTAGGATCTATGCCGCTTCGTCAAGTGCAAGTCAGGAAACCAGTGGCTCACAGAACTCATCGCCGATTTCAAGGTGTTACCTCTTTTGATCTTTTTTCCTTTCTGCTGCTGGGCACTGTCTTCGCTTAGATCGGATGATATTGACAGGTATCCGGATTGAGACACAATCACTCCGCCGGTATCGTAAAATTCACCTTGGGGTTGAACTATATATTCTGGGACGTTTCTGTTACGCAAATCCAGTTCGAGATGCGGAATTTCGGGGCGTTGGCTCCACGCGCGTGTGTGGAATGAGTTCGTGTCTATTGCACTTTGATTTTGATAGGTGGGCTGTTGTTGGCTCATTCTTGGATCGATTTGGCGTTGAGGTTGTGCTCTTCTATCGGCGTACGGGCTTTGAGAGTAACAACTTTCCGCGTCCATGGAACGCAGCGAGCTTGAAGTGCTTGTGTTGTCGAGGGGGAACTGACCTTCACTGGAACTACCCAACCAATTGGCCGGGTCGTTATAATCGGCGTTTGGGAGGTTGTAAACCGCCGATTCGTATCTAGTCGAAGTCGGGTAGTAAGATAAAGCGTCTGTGATGTTGCCAGTTGGAAACATTGTCCTTTGCATTGCTGTCTTATAACCTTCGTGGTTGATAACGCCGTTGGTACCACCGTTACTTGCCGGATATGACTTACTGAAGGATCTTTTGTTATTAGCTTGCATATCCGGCGGGTGTTGAATCGTTGTGAAGGAATCGTACATATTCATATGCGAATACTTTCTTTGTTGAGCATTTAAAACTTCGTTGTGTTCATAAGGCTCTATCAGATCGGGATAATTTATGGTTTGGTTTATATAATCAGCGCTGTTGCTGGTATATACAGAGGTATACGTTTCTTGCCTATTGCTACCTGCCACTGAATATATTGCAGGTTGGTCATGGCGGTACATGTATTCAATGTAACTGCCGGATTTGGTTGGGTTCTGGTGGTGCTTGCTTTTTCGTCTTGGGCTGACGTTAATGTCGGATGCTGGAGCGGGTGCAGGAACAAAAGTGCCGTAACCTTCCGAATTCTCGAAACTGCAAGGCGATTTCACGGTTGTAAACGCAGACAAATGGTGACCACCCGGTAGAATTGCGTTGCATATGGGTGGTATCTGTATGGTGTTTTGTATGTAAGAGTCTGTTTCGGATTCAGTGAAAGGCCTGGTATCATTCAACTGGAAATCTTGTTGGAGCGGCGCTACCATCGGCGATTTAATTTGATGGTGCCGATTGAAGTTAGTGTCCGTGTAATAACTTAAAGCTTGAGGTTTATTTGTACTGTTTTTGGGCGAACCGGGCGATTTTTCTAGACTCGACCATCCGCTCATCGATGACAGACCGGAATCAGATTTCGCCGCGACAATCGTCGAGGAATGGGATTTGCTTCGCTTGGGCGAACCCTTCGGTGACTTGGGTGAATGAGGGGCTTTGGGACTGAACCTCCCGTGTTCTTGACTACTAATTGACATTGATGGCGCTGCTTCCGCAGCAACCAGGAAGACTGGACTGGGTCCTCTTTGAGGACCCGGTATTATAGTATTTAAAGTTAGTAAGAATGTTTCACAGCTGTCTTGGGGGGCGGGAGGTGGAGGGCTCGGAGATTGAGCTATGGAGATAGAAGTTTGCTCAGAATTAAGTTTGTTGGGGACTATGTAACCATCTTGCCTTGTCCTAATACTACATACAGATAAAGTAGGGGACTGAGCTTTTTCGGATTTCACGTTGAAAATTGTGGGGGAGGAACAAGGAACGGTTTCGTAAGATGCTGCTAATAAGGAATCAAGTTCGCTAAAGTCATTTACACCATTGTAGAAGGGGTTCTTTGAGCTAAAGGGGTTTTTGGACGTTGCTGTTTCGACATTGTGAACCGCAGCGCTGTAGGCTAATCTTCCAGTTACGGTAGTGTACGGGGCACTGCATGTCGTAAGTTCTAGTTGGCGACGTCGAGGAGATGTGGGAGTACGGTTAACACCGGCCAGCGTTTCTGCTACTTCATTGTCAGTACCTATTACACTATCTGTTACAGATAATCGAGAGCTTGGTCTGTTATTAAAGACGGTAGATAGAGAAGTGGGGATATCTGATTTTGCTAGTAATAATAATTCCTCCTGGTCGCGTATACCACTCGAGAAACTCCAGTTCTCAGTATCATTGTAAACTTGCCTCAATTGCTCCTCGATTATATCGGGACTTTTGGGGAGCTTACCTTCCGCCAACTCACTCTCTACCAAATTAGAGTTCGTATGCGGTGACTCTAACAATTTACGCTGTAACTCCTTAATATTCATGGAATCCTGCTGCAATTTTGTGCTTAGTCTATCTAACTCATTCAATTTTTCGATTGCAACGTGGTCGATTGAACTTATCCTCGACAACTGCGCCAAATCTTGCTCGCTAACACAAGGTGAATTTCCCCTGTAATCTTTGTAGTCCATTGCACTAAAAACTTCCTGCGTTTCTTCTAACCTTATTTCATCTTCCAGCTTCTTCAGCTCGTCTTTATGATCGTTGGTGTCGTCTGCCTCTTCTCTTTCCTCCCAAATCATTCCTAACTGTGAGGATTGTCTGGACTCACATACGACTAGGTCTTCCCGATACGCTTGGTTCAAGCTTCTATAAAATGCTTCATCAGGTACGTGCATTTCATCCATTTCTAAATCTATTTCCTGTATTATAGCTTGCTGGGAGTGTGATGGTCTAGTAACATCCACGCCTTCTTCTAGACCGTCTTCAACCGTTCCATTCCCTAGTATTTCCCGGATTACTTCTAGTTCGCCCAATCTACCATCCAGGGCCGATCCTTCCGGTCCTCCATTCATACTATCACCGCATCTAGTTGCACCCGCAGTGTAAAAGTCTAATAATTGGGAGATTACACTTTGCTGCTCGTATAACAGACCCTCCAATTTCTCAAGTCTTTCCCACATCTTTATGTATTCCTGCGATAGAAGATCTAAAGCCCGCCAAGCGTATTTTAATTCGGTTTCCAGAATGTTAAGTCTCGTGCCCAGACGTTCCATGTAGTCGCTGATGACGTAGTCAACATTGGAGTCGTAGGACTGTTGAGATACAACCGGCGTCATACTGCTTGATCCTTCGTCCATCATATTCATATTCCGAATATCACATATATATTAACAGGTTTAAACTTTGGAATCGAAAACATCGTTAAAATTTCTCTTTTTCCTATGATATGCGAACGCACACGAATAAGGTCGAAGCGATATGTATGATGATGATGATGATGATGGCGATGAAGTAATTCGTTGCACGAAACCGCGAGTTTACTCTTAAGGGCGAGCTACAGGGTAACAACATTGATGGCTTTCCGGAAAATAAAACACGATTTTACACTCCGGTTGTAATTAGGTGTCGGCGCGACAATTTGGGCGCTGAGAGTCACTCGTCGGAAAAAACGCCCTTTCTCGTCCGTCGCTCACTATAGTCACTTTTAATCGCATAATTTTTAATGTTTGGCTACCAATGCACAACACTAAGCGTATACTGTTTCAGAGTCACATTAACGTTAAGCTGCTGCATGGATAAAACCTGGAAAAGAAAATCAAAGTTTGGCGATCGAAGAACATTATTAAAATTATCCAATCATAATGTGAAATAATCAATTACGATTCAATTGTTTGAAATAGTGAAAAGACGTATGAATGTATATATATTTATAAAAAAAGCTTTAAAGGTTTTGGTGCTTGTATTTCACATTATGGTGAACGTGAATATCGCTAACAAAGCTTTTAACTTTTTGCTCCTGTCTATCTTCAATAAAAATGGATCTCTTCTATGCCAATGACAATTAAGGAATATTTAGTGCAATATAGGTATAAGCAGTCAATGGAGATCAAAAAGGCGTTTAGTGTGAAGCGCATAAAAGAAAGTCGAGTTCTCAAAATAAACGATTAAAAAGTTTTCCTTCATTTTTCAGTCGCGGGCGCCAAAGTTGACTTAATGACACATTCGTTCGAATTCATACAGAATTAATAAAGCTTAAACAAAGGAATGGAAATGAAAAATGACAGAATTGTGGGGGTGAATAATAAATAAGGCCGGCATATGTCAATAAGACAAATGATTCCGGACGGGAATTCGAAATAAGCGAGAGGTATTTCCGTAACGAAATAACGGAAACTCATTGAACAGTTATTTATTTGATATTTTTGTCTTTGTTTAAAATTTCATAACTTGAATAGAGATGTATAATGTGTATAATGGAGGGCAAACGGTAGATATTTTAATCTCTTTTTTGTAAGAGAAATTAAATAATTTCTATATTTCATCCTAATTCACAAACAATAATCCCAACGAAATAAAGAAATGTATAAAAAGCATATCAATTGACAGATTATAATGTATCAGAAACGAGTGTGCGTATATAGGGTGTCGTATTAACTGTTTACGTCACAGAAAACGTTATGAATTTATAGACAGTTTATATAGGGTGATCAAAGTCACTGTCGCACTATTGCTAACTTCGTTGTTATTGGAGCTACGAAATCATTTAATTAGCAAAAATGAACTGTTTTTACTCAGGATTACAGCAGCGAACTGAGAAAACATTTGCTTAGAAAGATTTTCTATTTTCTGTGACTGTGAATAAAACGAGTGTTCTGAACATCTTGCAAAACTAGGCCACTAATATGTAAAATTTTCCATTTATCCGCTCGAAACCACCCCCCATAATTAACGCTGTGTACTTAACAGGAATACGCACGTCCTCAGCCAAGTTTAAATTGCAAATTAAATTCTGGGGGTATCTTAACTAAATTAGCGGCCTTCAAGCGAGCCTCCACCAGCATCAGTCATTCGTTAGCTCAATATGTTACGTTTCTGCGCAAATGTGATTCGGGATTGGAATCGACGCAGCCAAATTAATGTCATTAAGGAGGGGCACGCGACAAAATAATAATTTAATCTGTCATCTCCAAGAACTAGGGATTTCTGAAAATTGCCGCCCGCCACTAGAAATGAAGCCGCGTTGTTTTTGCGGTAATTAGCAAGTTCTATTTGCGCTTAAATTGGAGAGGTCGTGACGATAAATCGGAGTGTGTAATTAATGAAGAGCGGAATTAATTAGTAAATGAAAGTAATTGCGGAGACAAGGATTCTATTAGAACTAACGCCGAGGATTCGGTTTGTGAATCTAGTTTCAAGAATTTTGTCTGGAAACAAATAAATTTGTAAATGGTACCACCTATACAAAGGCAGACGACAGTATGTTAAGGGTTTTATTGATTGGAAGGGTTGTATACGTAACAATGCATTACACGGCTATAAAATCCTTCTTCGCATTTTCTCGCCAGAGCGTGCAAGGATAAAGCAGTTCACGAGTCGAATTTGTAAAATATAAATGCACAACTACACGCTGGGACTCCATTTTAGATAGAAATTTAATCAAGTGAGATACTTTGAAATTCGCCGAAGATTGCTGCGAGGAGCACATAAACCAAAATTTAAAACTTTAACTATCCTCTGAACGGTTTCTTCAGGAAATAAAACCAAACGTTGTTACTCGAAAAAGAACAATATTTTTGTATACAAGGTGATAGGTGATAGGTTGAAGGTTACAATTTTAATTTTGTATATCAGTTAATAATGAACTGTGATGGAAATTCCTAGTTTATCCTGTATTGGATTTAATATTTTACAACCACGTACATCATATTTTTGTTTACTCGTCTAATAAAAACATTAAAACTCCTGTTTATTTTACCACCCAAATCGACATTTTACGATTTAAATGATGAAAATTTTGCGATTTATGTATTAGTTAGTTCATGACCGTAAATTCAAATCTGCGTAATATGTGTATGAATCGATGTTTTGTTAATGCGAGCGCGTATCATCACACATTTAACTTTTTTCTTCGGAAAAATATTTAATGCAGCTGGAAAGAATGAGGAGAATCATTTTCTGATAAGGTAGAACTCGTTCGAAACTCGAAGGTGCATTTATACCAACTGAATATTCAACGAGCGAAAGCTTCGCAAAACAAGCCCGTAGGCTAGGTGGAGATCCGATATCCTAAATAAATAACTTCGTTTCAATGCGGATGGGTAAAATCGAAGGTAAATCCGATTTTGTTGTCCTACGGTTACGTTAATATGTTATAATCACTTTGTGTTTACGAGCGAGAATTGTTTACCTAAGCACGTGTATGTATAGCTCGATGTCATCAAATTAATTACAATGTAAGTAATTTAGTACTGATGGATTTTTATTTATTTCAATTCAAATTTCGAACGCACTGTACGTGTTAAAGTTACTCAGAGTTCGTAACAGGTTTTATCGAATGAAAAGTTATTTCTTTGCATATCCTTCTTCTGCTGTCGCTTAACTTTTGCTCTTTATTTACAAATCTACTGTGTACATTAAAGGCGCTCTCTCTCGCAGTTGCTATAATCGAATATCGCCAAGAGATTTCAGGATATTTCAACTTCACCGATTCTTGAAGTAGATAACCCGCATAAAGAAGCATGCAGTTGTTTTTCCTCAGGTTTAATATCCGACTGAAATTCCTTTGAGGAATCAAAATATTATTCTTGGACGCAATGCATATATTTATTTTGCTATATAATTGTTTTGCTATATAATTAAGAACTTTTTTGTTTGACAATAAGTTTCTAATATACAGGGTGTAATCGAATAAGTTTCACTTATTAAAATATAAAAAAATATTTAAAAAATGACCTAACACAAGCGCGCAGCGTTTTTTATTTGAAAACCTTCTTTGAATGAATACATGTTAATCTGCACGATCTTTCCGAATTTTGTTTGTGTAGTCTGAACGTAATAAAGTAATAAATCATTAATTTAAAGATCATGAGTATCGGCGTGCTTTTTTGTTTTCAATAATATTTTTAGGTGAAATGTCTTTGTTTAGATCTTATAGTTTTAAAGATTTTTTAAAGATACACTCACCGGCAGAAAATTCGATCCATGTGATAATTTTTTAAAAACAATTCGTAATTAATTTTATAATCGTTTCAGTTACTATTATTTATCATGTTTAGCGAAAATTCAAAGTAAACAATGGATAAGGTGTAAAAACCGGGTTTACTGGGTTTTTATTTTATACGTCTTTGTCTCGCATACCGTAGTATTGTTGGTAGTGGTGTTAAAACTGTCATGAATATGTCAAATAGGGATCACATTTGACAATTCAATTAATAGCCCTAATTCAGGATGGCCGCTCCCAGTATTACACAGCAAGAGTTCTTGATGTTTCGAGATGCAGTGTACAACGAGCATGGAAACGGTTTTTGGAGACAGGGGATTACGTGAGAAGAGCGGGCTCAGGGAGAAAGAGGCCCACTACGGCTCAAGATGATCATTATCTGACCTCAAGATCCTTAAGGAATAGGAAGCTACGCAATCACTTTGCGAAATGGTCTAGAAGACCGCTTGGAGGAGGCTGGATTGAGAGAAGAAGAAGACCTGCACATGGGCTAGAGTTAACGAGACAGCACCGAGTAGCCCCACTAAACTTTGGTCGTGAATGTCAAAATTGGAGCGATGCGAATTGGGGTCGGATTCCTTTTACAGATGAGAGTCGATTTTGTTTGAGGTCCCCCGATGGTCGCCAAAAGGTGTGGAGAAAAAGTGGTGAAAGGTTTGCTCAATGCAATATTGTACCTCGGCTTAGTTTCAACGGGTATTCCATTATGGTCGGAGGTGACATTTCCATTGATGCTAGTACTGAGTTAGTGTTCAGGTACATTAGGGAAATACTGGAACCTCACGTTGTACCTTTTGCGCTATTTATTGGTAATGACTGCAGTAACATTGCGCGGATAGTAAATGATTACCTGGATGAAGTCGAAATCCCCCGTATGGACTGGCCAGCTCGAAGTCCCGACTTCAACCCAATCGAGCATGTCTGGGATATGATAAGCAGTCGTGTTTGAACTCGAATTCCAGCTCCAGAGAATTTGGCGGCATTATCTGAAGCGGTGGTTGAAGAGTGGGAGGCAATCCACCAAAACAACATTCATCACCTGATTGAGGGTAAGTCCAGACGTATGGAAGCTGTTATTATGTCTAGAGGAGGGAATACTTGCTACTAGAGCCATTTTCCTTATGTACTAGTATTGGTTACAGTAAGTGAAACTTATTCGATTGCACACTATATTTACTTTTATATACAGGATGAAATGAATAGTCGTGGAAAAACCTCAGTATGTCGTAAGGTAATTTATTCCACTAGTGTGTATTAATGTAAGCAGTATCAGCGGTGCTCAAACGGTTTTGCAAAAATTTTTACTGTCTCGAAAACTATTAGCTTTTTATTAAGGATATATTAGATCACATCACAGATTGTTACAGTTCAAAACCGTGTAATGATTAGGTTGGCAATATTTACAGATTTTTGTCAATTTAGAATTTATTGTGGCAGCCCTGATAATACCCGGATACAGGCTTAGAATTATTGATCGTCGCGATCATCACGTGACATATCCTTTTATGGGCATTCTCGGCAATAAAGAGTTCTGATTGGTTGTTGCTTATGGCATCTGCGTGCAACTCGTGTCATCCTATTTGGTTTGGTCGTAGCGTCTCATTACTTGGATTTTCGCCATGAAAAATTAGGAAAATTCAAATTCGACGTGGTAGGAAATATTCTGCATCGCCAAATGAGACTAGAGAAGATTTTCCTTTACCCTGCCAAAGCTTATTAAAAATCCAGGTAATCTAACTATGTGGTTTCTTCTTTTTAACTCAGACTTTTATCGCCTGATATTTTTTTTAATTCTGGATATTTTTACGATGGGATACTTTTACTTCCGGATATTTCACGTTTGGGTACTTTTTTTAGTGCCAGCGAAGCTCACACCCTTCGCTTGCGGTTTGTGTCGCTGAGATCAGGGAACGCGCCCGGTTGAAGGCTGCTTGACCACTTCGTAGAGAAGGCTCGTAGGATGACAAGAACGACCTTGACCTCCGACAACTTTTGGGTTATGTGAGTTTAACTTAATAACTTTTATTAACTCTTCGTGACGCTGCGTTGTTTGGGAGCGAATTTTTCGACAGATTTTGCATCTATTGTATTAAATTGCTGTTGTAGAACTAATGCGGATTTGATCTGAAGTATCAAGAAGAATAATTCAGTAAATTGTACACTCGGGTACAATATTTTTTAATCGTTTTAGAGTTTCAGTCAACATTCCGTCATATCGAATTATCCGTTTGTAACTTTACAATTGTTCTTGTAATATTTGTTTATTGTAGCTGTTTGTGCATTGGTGCCTCTTCCTTCAGCGTACAAGTTAGTTAAAATTAAAACCTCTTGGATTTATTGCAAAAAACTATTGCCGATGCGAGATACTTTGGGAACACTGTTTCGCATTGACTTCTTCAACTGGGTAATTGTTCACCCTGGCGCCTATATTAACATCTTTAAATCACGCCCATCTCCACTGAACTACCTAGGACATCAGCTGATGAAAGCAGCGCAACCTTGCCACCTATTTAAAAGTAGGGCCAAGGTGTGTACAGTGGATTTAAAAACAAAAACAATTTATATTACACACATCGGAAAAGTCTAGTGATATTTTAGAAAAATCATAAACATAAATTGTGTATCGTTTACATTGAACATTTAGGCCTGGTCTCTTCATCTCCGATTAACTTTATCTGGCGATTAATTCCCGTAGTAACGATTGTGATCGCAATTGTTACTATGGAAATTAATCGTCAGATAAAGATAACAGAGGAGAAAAAACCGGGCCTTAATGCATTTATATATTCAAATGTTCAAAGCCCAACATTTTTTTTTGAAAGCACTTGTAAGAAATAACAGCACTATTGATAAACACGATGCTTAAAAAAATTAATTCTTGTGCTCCCTTAAACTGTTTTTAAGTTTTAAACTGATTTTTGCGAGGCGTTGCTTAGTAATCATTGTTTTTTTTTTATAATATCGTCCTTGACAATGGAACGACAGCATTTATCATCAGCTGATACGAATAGGGCGGTAGGTCTTCTTCAAGCTGGCATGAGACAACTCGAAGTCGCTGAGCGAATAGGTGTTTCCCAAAGTGTCATCAGTCGATTATGGAGTCGTTTTAGGGAAAGTGGCATTTCAGCCGAACAACAGGACGCTCTACGACAGCAGCTCAGGACAAATTTTTGGTCCTAACTACTAGAAGGCAACCCACAATTATAGCACATGAGCTGATTACGGAGTTACAGAGGGCGCATAACCTAGCCATCATACTGTAAGAAATCGTCTGCATGAAGCCAATCTCTGTTCTCGGCGACTAATCAGATGTCCATCCTTGTCAAGAGGCAATTGCGGAGCAAGATTAAATTTTCAAACTGGGATCAAAATGATTGATGAGTCCAGATTTGGCTTTCATTCAGACTGTCGTCGGACAAGGGTGTGGCGACGATCTAGAAATGTGGAACCTTTGAGGCACGCTCAGGAAGTTCACACGTATAGAATGGTACTGTAATGGGTATGGACAGGAATAATTATTGGCGGTGGAACGGAGCTCGTTTTCCCGAATGGTTTCCTTGGAGCTCAGCAATATTTGGATAACACTCTTCAACTCATTGTGCGTCCATTTGCTGGTACTGTTGGTGAAAATCTCCATCTTATGCATGACAATGCTCGTCCACACGTCGCACGAATTGTGACGAATTGGTTAAAAAATGAGGGAATTGAAGCATTGCCATGGCCAGCACAATCCCCGGACCCAAATCCAATAGAGCATGTGTGGGACATGCTTCAAAGAAGGATTGCTCCGCGTATGGGCGATATCCATAATGAATTTAGATTCCGGGAGCTTCTGACAGAAGAATGAGCAAGTTTACCACAAGACGATATTGACAATGTAATTTTTTCCATGAATAACAGGTGCCGAGCTGTAATTAACCAACGTGGAGGCCATACTCCCTAATAAAATTTGTTTTTGATTTGTTTTTTTCCAGAATTATCTGTGTAATGCTGTATTTTTAAAATTTTTTTGAAAATTTTGGTCCTTATTTAGTCATTTTTTCCTTTCTATGAAAAATGTTTACCTTTAGCCATTAATATATTAAAATATTTTTGAAAACCTATCTTTTTTAAGCAAATTACTAAAATATTGCTAGACTTTTTCGATGTGTGTATTTATTACCGTATACATTTTCTGTAAAAAGCATTAGGAAAAATATACAGCTGAAAATGTCAACGTAGTTCTGATGGAAGTCAATAAAGCTTGAAGAGGTGCACGAAACTATTTCCAATGAAATTTCTTCTCAAAAGAATATTGTTCACGTATTACGACATCATCGATGTTTGACTTTTTGATCCTTGCGGTAAGAAACTTTTTCACTTTTAAGTAAAGTACGAATTTACGAATCGGAAGAAACGGAAAAAATAAAAGAAAATTCGTAGTGTAGTTTATCCTTTTTCGTCAATATCCTCGATTTACGTCCTCGTTGACATTTAACTCGCCCGTTTCCAACAGATTCCATCGTCTTGAAAATTACATTACGTGTGGGCAATACCTCCGCGTCCGTCTGTATTAAAGATACATCGAAAGATACCGGAGGCGTTCAATAAGTAATGAATAAAATATGTGGCTCTCATACACGCAAAAGGTCAATTTTATGGAATTGATATTGTTGTGGTATTGTTTGTGTGTGTGTGTGTTGTAACATAAAAAGGTCATCTTTCACCAATATTACGACAGCGTTTACAAACGTGAATTAAGAATGTATTGATTGCTATGTACGTGCAGGTTGTTGCACAAAATGCTAATCACTTTTGCGTTCGTACAAATAGTCACTTTAGATTACTTCTTTCCTTTTAAGGCGGAACACCATTTAAAAGGATTAAAACGGAGTGAAAAGCAATTTTCTTTTCGATCGTGTTGATGAAGTAACAATAGAAGTAAAAGAGAAAAAAAATTCAATGTCGTTCTTAGAAAATACAAACGATTACTTTTTTTTTATTTTCAAAATAAATAATCACATTGGATTTCCTCGTTTCCTTTTAAAACGAAGTACTCTGTATAATGGTAATCAATACCGAGTTAAAAGCAATTCGAGAACGTTTTTCTTTCGGATCGTACTGATGAAGTAACAACACCTACCCACCACTAGAAAAGACAAACACCCGAATCAACTAGTGCTTTTTCTCTAACGGCCTTATCACGTAACGCCGAGTTAGCCATCTTAATTATCAACTGAAATGATCGCCGAGGGCATGCAGCACGCAATTCCATGCCGGAGGAATGCGCAGACAAATGTAAGGGAAATTGCCCTGACGGGGCAGAGTTTGTTTTAATAAATCGTGTTACTGACCGGGATTACAGGACCTCTCCTTCAATGGAATAAATATTTCAGGCCCGAACAGAACCCGGCCTGTCTCATTTCGGCTAACGTTTATTTTGTGATAAATCACACTTGTGAGACTTGAAAGAATACGAGTACACTCGGAGAAGCTCTTCAACCAGATCGATACCCTTGCCTTTATCTAACACTTGAATTTCAGAGTTTCAAGTCTGATATACTCTTTCAGGTAGATATACGAAAGGCATTACGTTGTTTCATCAAATTAATTATTTTGCACAATATGTGTACGACTTCATAGATTTAAATGAATTAGTTCTTTCTTGAGGAAAAGCTTTGGCTGCGTGCTATTAGGATTTAAAAAGGTATTCACATTTAAAACACATGTCGACTTCAAAGTGTATAATTATTCTGTTCGGTATCCAACTGCGCAGCAGGTCGATAATGTGATTTTGAATAATATATGAGGCGTCCAAATGTGCTTACAATGGGGCTTTGGCAGTATTCATACTGGGGTTAACTGCAGTGCAGGCACTGAACGTTAATTATTACAACGACGTTATTAAACATTATAATTTAACTTAAACGACGCAAAACAAAACCCGGAAATAAAACTTGAAAACAGACGCGTCCAAATATCTTTCAATGTTCGTTTGAAATCCTTTCATGTTTCACCTGGGGACTTGCTGGGCTTTTGTTTAGCCATCCCGGTATTTTATTTTGATCGTAAATTTGTTATTTGTGTGCGCAGACAAACCCTCTTCGTACCTATAACTTGTTGAGCTTGAAACCTGGCGAAATGCTCTGGCAAATAGAATAAATAAACGTCTGAATGGTAGTTGTTGTGTAATGAATGTTGTTACGACTGTCGCAAGCACTATAATTGCAATGATTTAATAAATTTGGTCTGTGAATGTACCTTGTTTAAACTTGAGCGAAATTTATGGCTACTATTTAAATTCAACCCAAGAAAAATCACCGTAAATCAACACAAACTTGACCTGCCTAGGGTACTGATATCGTTAAGTTTGCATTCTAAATTAATTTAGTGAGAAGTTAGGCTGGCAACTGGTAACCGAATAACCTTAAATCAACTCTATGTAAATGAAGTGAGCGTATGCCATTTGAATGTACAACATCGTCATGATTTATATCCCGAGTTATGTCCGCTCGACGCTAATCTAATATTTGAAAATCTGGTAAATAAATAAAGGCACAATAAAAACCGGAGCGGCCGAAATGATGGACAGCGCGATGCATTATACATAGCCGCTTGAAATTCCGACGAAACCCCTTTCATTGATCACGGTGTCAACCGACCCCACGGACGATGTGACAGAATACTAAGTTATTTAACGTTTTGCATTTTACGAGTTTCTGTTCTGTGTACGCCGAAGTTTCCCGGCGCTGCCACATTACTGGCTTGCTGTCAATCAATCATTCTCTTTTCCGATTTGCTTCGCGGCCAATATCCATAAATTTTGTACGAAGGCAATTCTGGAGTCCCGGCATTTATTTGTGATGAAAACATATTTTATTTTTGGACAAAAACCGTAATCATATTAACCCTCTAATATTTATGGACGGGTCAGTTGCGAAACGGGTTATATTTTCATTCTATTTTATTTCGCTCTTTCAAATATGATCCTTATTTCATACTCATATTTAAAAAAAAACCAAGCAATGAATTTGCAATCTATTTCGTACATCTAAATTAAATTCAAACCGTCATTAGATTACTTCGTCGTTAATTAGTGCTTTGTGTGAAACTTAATGCGTTTTACTTTCAGCTGCTGTGCGTTTTCCTCTGTGCTTTGTTTAAGTAGTTCGTGGAGGCTTGCTAAGTAGACACGTTGTGTTTAATTAGCTCAAAACCCACGTAGACATTGCAGGCCAATTTTTTTTCCCTTAGTAATTAACTTCAACTTTCACCCAGGGATATAAAATAAGCAGAAAGTTCTGCTAATTTGATTCACGTAACGAATTGCTCCGCCAAGTTTAATTAAAAAAATATATACAGGGTGTAATCGATTAAGTTTCACATCACATCACATAAGAGAATTAATTCTGCAAATGTCAATGGCCTATCCTAAAAATAAAAACTGACCTACCACAAAAGCGCATCGTCTTAAACCCATTGATAGTTTCGTACAATAGAATCTTATTCATACAAAAAGAAAAGCAAAAAACTTTCTTAATTAAAAAAAAAAACCCGAAATCCTGCAACAAGCCTCAAATAATTACATTACATAAATTGAATCTCAACTAATCTCACTAACATTATAAAAAGTGGCGCCCAACGTGGGGCCACAACAACAGCAATAACATTAGAATATGTCATAAGTGAAACTTATTCGATTACACACAGAATGTATGTATAACAGCAGGAAACATCGCAAAAGTTTTCAGACAAATGTAATTATGGGTTCGTTTATTCTGTCCCAAAACTTTTATGTCATGCGTTATTCTTCTCGACAGATTGGTTAGCTTTACATGAGATGTAAGCAATTTCATCCCGTCATTATTTCGAATGGTACTGACAATTGGAAAAAAAACTCTTCAATGAAGACATTGAACAGAACGTACTTAATGACATTGAATAATGTTAAAATTCCTTGGGGCGAACGAGTATCCGACAAAATGAAGTTGCGTCAGCGTATTCTTTTCAAGGAATCGACGCCGTCTGCATCAGTTCTTGCAAGTAAAGCTAATTTCATCCATGAAAAATCTCGCTTCCCTCAAAAATTGGATTCCGACCGTAATTTATTGCCTCTAAAAGACGTTTTACATTGTTATAATAACGTTATTGTGAATCTATAAATTCGTCTGTGCTCGTCAAAAAATATCAATAACCAATCTGCGTTTGTCATCGTCGGAGCTTGCAGTTATGTCTGTTGGACACGAAAGCCATTATGTCTGTTGTAATATATGATGACCGTGACACTGCCGTAGAGGAAGTTCAAGTTACGTGTTGATGTTCATTACCGGGTCGGTTTTAGTTTTTATGGCATGTCACCACACAGTTTTTAATTCCGGTGCGAGTGTTTAGGTGATTCTTTTGCATGCGGAAGTGGATAAGTGAATTGAAATACGGGGAAGTTAACACTTTTAAAGATTAATTTGCTGAATTTTATAAATTTTATGATATCCCGAACAATATCTCCACAATTCAGATTGCCTAGTCCTAGTGGCCTTGCTCTTTTACGTAGCGAACCGCGTTAGTCTTGCGTTAGATACTGCAAATGCATTTTAAACACAAAATTTATTACGCAGATGTATACAGGTCCTGAGGATTTACTTTAAACTGAAGCTTACGTTAGGAAATTTATTGAATTTATTTGTAGTGTTTGAATTGAAGTGGTTTTCGAAGTTTCCACAAAGAAGTAAGAGGTAACGAAACGTCGACAAAAACAACGTGACGAACACTAAGTGTGGGTAGTAAAAGACAACGTCAGAGGGAACTTCCAAGTTAAACTATGAAATTGCGTTCATTTTCTGTTAGGCTCATGACAGGGGGAAAGCTGAGATGAACAATATTTCGTTACTTTGTAGCAAGGAAACGGAATAGGCTAGACAGGAACGTTTTGTTTTACATTCACCCACCTACGATACAGTAAGTTGTAAATTTAGTTAAACAACGTTAAGGGTAATAAACAAAGAAGTAGTACCATCGTGTTTCATTTAAATTAATAATAATTTGCAGCAGCTAGTAATTTGAAGAACGTAATTGCTGCTTATTAACAAAGCTGGAATTTAATTTGAACGAAAGCCAATATCGGAGGAGAAATAATTGTATTATTAATTTATAGTCAAATTAACTGACTTTGTAGAGAGAGCTATTTTTAATTGATAGGAGAGAATATGAAACGAAGTAATGTAATATAATGAGAATATCTTTAGTTTAGAAACATAATTGGAGAAGTACTATATAATTAACGAAAGTTATTAAAAGAGCTGAGGTAGTAGTTTTCCTTTTTTATATATTTTCACCGAAACATCGAGAAAAAGAAAGTTAAAAATTACATTTGGGTAATTATCAGTATATTTGGTAGACTTTAGATTAAGTTAGTTGTTAGTAGAGGGAAAACAAAAAATTCTTACTTCTCCTGGAAGAGTTTGAGGCATTGAAAAAACTTCCCAATAACTAAGAATAAAGAAAGTATGTTTGCTGGAAATATGTATGAGGGATTAGCAATGGAACAGGAAAAGGATTTTTCTAATGACTTGTAAGGCTTGAAACACACAAAGTACATTAGATAGGGCAACTTTAACCTAAACGGATAAACTAATAATAAGAAATACAGGAGATTCAAACGATTCGAGCATTTGCTTAGAACGGCCAAAAGTTGATACCCTTGCGTCGTTTGTATTATGGAATCACGAGAGCATATTACATAAAAGTTATGAGGACAAGAAATATGAAAGAACATGTAATGCGACAGAGGTTGTCGATTGCGCTTGGGAAAGAAACATCTGACTGTAATTATGGTACTGAATAGTTGAACATTTTGATGTTTCATGTACATAATTAATAGCGATACAAACTACTGTTACATTCTGTTGTGTAGACTACCCACATAACACGTCTAGAAGTGCCTACACGTTTCCGGAAGTTTCATGAGCTTTTTAGTCGACACTAGATCGTTCAAGACGAGCGAATCTGATTGCAACTGATAGAGCGACATAAGCTTTCATGTTTAGTGAAGGGTTGTAGCTAGTTTAACAAATGTGAATAATTATTATTCTTTTAATTGGAAGCGATTATACTTGGAAGCCTAATCCTTACAATAGTTTCTTTTCTGCTAATAATATTTATTACTTATAGAGGGTGCCTATTTGAAATTGTGACCCCTTGAAAGTAGGCAACACATTCTACTTCCGTTCTTTTAGCACGTTACGAAAACACGACGTTATTTTTTATTGAGTTGATGGGTTGCCTAGTCATGATTTAGGACGGGCCCTCAGCATTTGTTAGATTTGAAGCAGTTGTAATAAATCGGAACTATGGAGACGAAAATAGTGTTTTAGTTTTGAGCAAGGATTACTTTTTTACAATACTAACAAAATTTATTTATAATTAAGTAGTATGCCAATTCCATTTTTGATTTCTATAATTTCTAAAGCGCAAGTTAATTTTATTATGCAAGTTGTTATTGCTTAATAAGTATTAATATATATTGTATTTCATGAACCTCCGGGCAAACTCCCAAAAGTTCGATTTATACTCCCTAGCTAAACTAAACTTTCCAGAGGAAGATGCCTTAGGACTTTTTACTCCTCGCTGACTTTAGAAACACATCTAGAAGGTGATTTACGAATTTCCCTGCGTTTTTCCTGAACAAAAAGAAGAAAAAAAAGGTAAGACTGAGTTAATTTGATTTAAAGATATTGTAATTATTGTAAAATGTTTTGTTTTTCTTAAAATTTTCTTTGGAAAACTATGGTATACTTTAGTCAAGACATGTTTGTGTATATCTATTTGGGAAATCAGCAAGTACAATATAATAAACCATTTACAGACTTGGTTATTTCCAACGACACGCTGCAATAAATTAATTTTACGCGGCGACATTTTACTGCAAACGCTTAGGACAGGAACAGGTGCCGGTAACAATGGCAGTTAGGATATTAATTGTGCGCGGAAACTTTACACCTTATTATGCCCTGAAGGTAAAAGGAGGGTAATTATGTTAACAACTCCGATTTCGGAAAATTACGCTGTTCTCGGCTGCTAACTGCTACCCGAAATATTAAAATTTCTTTCATAAAAAAAAGGGATCACGGTAATACCCCGGAATCGCTTTAATTAATCTAAGAAGTTGGAAAATTTTGAGAAATTAATTGTTTGCACATTAACAAAAAATTAAATAAATGAAATAAAAGTGAATTACAATTATTTTTTTAGCAAAAGCAATGAATGAAGAGGAGATCGGTTGTTGTTGAATTTGACGTACCATGTTATCCATAACTGTTAGATTAATTCCGTCGCTTCGGGGAAAAAGGGCATAAGTCTTTTTTGACCAAAATGAGTAGTGACATGCATTTTGCGATAAAAATGCATTATACATAACTAAATGATTACTCAATGTTGTATTTATCATTTCTAAGAGTTATACCAATTTACATTGACTTTAATCAACTTTCCTCAGAACAGTTAAATTTCGACTTATCTCCTTTTTCGTCGAAACCACGGAACTGGTATTATTGCCTCACCCTTCGGCCAGGTATACGAGCCTCCTTTTGTTGTTTGTTGTAATTGAAAAGAATGTAAGAACGATCAACGAAAAGGGTGCTGAAGAAGACAAAGGAAGAAATTATCTTATAGGTTATTTCGTTCATCATAATTTTTTTTAAAGCGAGACCCCCTTTTGGCAAGAATTTCATGGGTGACCCCCCTGCTCTTGCCGTATTCAATTTTTGCAATGTTTTTCTTCGCCAGAAATGACTAACACAAATTTTAAATTGACATTGGGTATTGAAGTGAATCATTCTCATATATTTTAATTCAAAACTCTATTGTTTGATGTATCAGTTGAGCTCGGAGACAAAATTTGTTCCAACGAAAGTCAGTTAATTCCAGCAGGTCCACAATAATCACAGGTTAATTACAATTATTAATAGCGGTAGTCCAATGTAAAACAATACTGTAATAACATCCGACAAGCAAATTTAGTTGTATACAGATCAAAGGTAAACCGCTCAACCAATAATTACAATTTGAAACTGCAGTGATGCAAAATATACCTACTCGTATTTCGCTTTAATAAGTGGGACAATTTTTATACAGGGTGTCCCGTGACGTAATGTCACCACTTCACCTACGTGATAATCAATTCAAACTAAGTAAAAAACTCTAATAAAATCTTGTTCTAAAGTAAACCGTTTCAAAAATACTGGATGTTTAATGTTTCATTTTTTATTTTCTAAAAGTTCATCTAATCATTTATCCATTCACCAAATAATTAATTCAAACTAAAAAAAAAACTCTAATGAAGCAAACTATTATTTTTCAAGAGTACGAGTGTTTTGTAATTTTCAGAATTTTTAAACTCTGAAAAGGTGTTCAAAATAGCCCCCGTTGTTTGCTAAACACATTCTGGTATGCTTCAAAAGAGATGTAGTTGCCTTTGAAGACCTATTGAGATAAAGTTTAAAAATTCGGAAAATTACAAAACACGTCGTACTGTTGAAAAATAATGGTTTGCTTTATTAGAGTTTTTTTTTTAGTTTGAATTGATTATTAGGTGAACGGATAAATGATTAGGTGAACTTTAAAATTAAAAAAAATAAAACATTAAACACCCAGTATTTTTTAAACAGTTTACTTTAGACCAAAACTTTATTGGAGTTTTTACTTACTTTGAATTGACTATCACGTAGGTGAAGTGGTGACATTACGTCACGGGACACCCTGTATATAATAATTTGTCCGGGTGCATGTATCGACTTGCAAAAACATATATGTATACGAATTTCATGGAAATGAAATGATAATGAAGTTAATATTGATTTCTCCTCTCATGTCGCATTACAGATTTAACTCCGTGCTAACATAATGATATTCGTAATGGCTCCTGCAAGGGCGTTATCTATTTGCATTTAAATGCCGCTCGAGTAACTTGTGACGTGTCAAGCGTGGAATCTAAAAAGAATTTACAACGTTTCGGAAGTATTCGGTCCGAGTTACATTTCCGGTCGTGGAAGTACATCATTCTAATCTTGCAGCAAATTTTCTTGATTTTGTTTTCCCTTCTTATTCTGCATTCAATTTATTTAGGTTTTTAGGTAACATTTTTAAAATCAGATAAAGCATTCATGGAAGATAAATTCTAAAATGATTCATTAATGAAAATCGAGGGGGAAAAAGAAGGAAACCTCTTCTTCTCTAAAGAGGAGGAAGATAGACCAACCTGAAACATCAACATCCACGGATTTACTTCTCTAGTTTTAGAAAATAAATTTATTCAAAATATTTATGCGCCGAAATTGAATTTTATTTCCGGCGTTAATAAAACCGAGCAAACTTTAAGCTTGCATGCATGCAAAGCCCAACCATCGTGGCAAGTCCTAATTTGTTCGGCCTGCATTTCTGCTCACAAGCGCTGTTACTTTCCTGCAATAATTTGCTTTTGAATGCCATCAATTTCGCACATCATGCCGGCCACTTGAGCGAGGGTTGTTGCAGTGGGGCTGATGTATTATTTCGTGTACATATCAGCGCATCCAGACGTCCCGACCTAATATTTAGTGGGTAGCAGGAAATGCATTAAACACAAACGGTGAAATGGATGGCGTGATAAGCAAATTACAACAATCACGAACTGACAAAACTTATTACCAACTCGCTGTTGCACGTGCATTAAATAATAATCAGTTTGATAATTAATCCAGCTATTTAACGACACCTTCCTATAACAATGACTTGCATTAATTTTCGATATTGTATTTTGAAGACTACATTGAAGATTAATACCTAACTATTTCTATGCGTAAACAGACGAAAATGAAACTCTAAATTATTAAATTACAAATAAAAATCTTCTTTAGATGTACCCACTAAAAAATTTCAAACTTTGGTTGTAACGTAAACTCTCCCAGTGATAACGTGCTTGAGCGGAATGTCCCTAGTCAAATACCGACTCTCCTTCTGATAAGTGACCATTAAGATACGGTGAAATAAATAAAGAAATACATCCACGTTTTTAGGACGACTGAAGAAAATGCCTGGTTACTTACTTCTCTATGGGGTAGGCAAGTTAAGTCATTCCAGTGACATAATTGAACGGGATCGAAAGGGCAGCACCTCTCAGAGAGAACTGTTTGAGGGGGGGTTAATATAAGCAATGGGATTTTGCGGCCACAAAAAATTCAAAATTCATGACCCTCTCTGCGGGTGTATTTTACTTGGGTCCGAAATGTTCACCACGATCTTGCCGCAAACAGTTTAGTGTTTTTAGTGTCCCTGTTCCCTGGGGTGGATTCCTAGAACCAACTAGAACCTCAAAGAAGATATAAATACAGCTAAGAGGTTCTCTGCTACGGCATTTCGTCCTCCTTAACGGTAGGAACAATTTGTATCCCCCATTGTATGAAGTTTTCTAATTAAGTTACTCTATTTTTATCCTTACTATTATTCTTCTATTTTGGGTATATTTCTGCACTTTTAATTCACTTTCTACAGCTTTTGACAACCGAAATAAAACAGAAAAAGCAAAAGACGATCGAATTTCAATTGTTTTGCATCAAAGAAGAAAAACGAAAGGCAACAAAATTCACACAAAAGCAAAATTTTATTAAAAATAAATAAGTAAAGTTCATTCCTTTGTCAAAATTACAACGAAAGATGAGAAGAATGAATATTTAAGAGAGACAGAAAACAACTAATTAAATTAAAACTAGTTCGGAAGAAAACATACTGGTCGAGGAAGTAGAAGAGAGACACGAAGTTGTAAGAGAAGAAACTGAAAACACTAAATCGAAGGAGCAAAGAAATCAGGGCGAAGGTAACTAAATCAAATTACGATGTAAGTAAACCATAGTGAGTTTCTTTCTGACTATTTATTATTTTTCTAATAAAAACAGAAGAAAATGAATGATTAATACCTGACTAATAAGCAGGAAGAACAAAAGAAAATTAAGAACCAAGAGCAGAGAACGAAAGAAGAAATATTTGGCAAGCGAAGTATATTACAAGAAGAAAAGCAACACAAAATTTCTTTGAGCGTAGAGGAAAGAACACGAAAAAAAACATAAAAATAATAACTTCCTTCAAATGAAGAAGAAATGCTCAATAAGTATAAATCGGAAAGGATTAAGTTGTACAATTCTGCTTGTTGTTAAGGGTTTAAGCTTCAGCTTAAATTTAAACTGGCATTGTACAACTGGGCCTAAATGACATAACAATGAAGCGAACAAAGAATAAAAAAATTTCAAAAATAAAGAAAAGGGGGGAATAAATTAAAGCGTAAAAACCATAACTAAAAAGAAGATAAACATTGCTTTGAAAAAAGAAAAGAAAATAATAACTTCCTTCAAATGAAGAAGAAATGTTCGGTAAGTATAAATCGGAAAGGACTGAATAACATAACAATGAACAAAGAAGAATAAAAATATTAATTTAAAAAAGAAAAACAAACAAACGAGGGGAAGAAATGAAAGCGTCAAAAGCGTAACTAAAAAATAAATAAAACAGTATAAAAGTAACAGTAATAAAGTATAAAAGAACTTATTCCTCCGACAATGAAATCATATCATCTTTGATATTACAACAGGCGTTTGATTTTAAGATCGCAGCGCTACCGCGGATAAATCTGAACCTCTGTAAGCTATTCGGAATTTTTGTAATGCACGTATTTAAGTGCGTACCAATACAAATACACAAGTTGATTTAATGTAAATATCACATATAACACAATCCTGATACATCATATACTCAGAATCGACGCCAAAACACGAGATGTTATGTAGCTTACAAGGGTTTGTTTAGTTGACACCAGGTGGCGAACGCTTAGCTGCAAACTCCAATAGGCCGTATGTCAAAAAGTAGTCGTTTTCAGCTTGAAAATGTCATTCGAACCTAAATAATCAAGTGTATCTACTGACAAAACTTATTAAGAGGTTTTGTCAAGCTAAAAACGGCTGTTTCTTGACATACGACCTATTTGGTCCCACATGGTCCCAAATATGATATTGAATAAATGAGGATAGTAATTCTCTGTAGTAAATTGTACAAGGGTCCGTCCGGTGTCCCTCAAAACTTCTGTATTCTACAATTACCTACGTGAAATGCTCATTTTAGAAGCGGCCACCCTATATTCTACCATTATCTACAGAAAATGCTCATTTTAGAAACGGTCACTCTGTATACGCACACTAATTTTTAAATTAATTAGTTAAATAAAGAAGGGTCTTTGTTCCAAATGGAAATCTTTGACGCATGAAAAAATCTATTTTCTGCCAACTTGAATAGGAAGGTTTGAGGCTATTTTTTGTTGCCCACTCTAACCTTTTGAGATTTAGTATTTGGAGGTAGCAAAATTGACGTATGATTATTTTTATTGCTTTAAAAATTTTACATGATTGAGGCCTAGTTTTACAATCGTTGAATAAGGACGGAACAACTGTTCACTGAATATCCTTTAACGTTCCTTCATATCTACGTCACACCTACGTCACGTTATTCTAAGAATAATGGTGTAAAATCGGGCCTTAGAAACGAAAAAAGCTCTTACTTACAATTAGTAGATTTAGAAATTATTTGTTGATTACTGTTGAAATTGCCCTAATGATCACGTAAACGCTTTCTTCTATTCAAAATTTTGTTTTCTTTGGAAAGTAATGGTGGTCCAAAATTATGACAGATAGCATGTTCAAAAGCCTTATTTAAATCAACATTTTTAGTCTGGATCATGAATTTACGGATCTCATGACATCTTCCATATAATTTTGATTTCGAACCTCCTTTTGTTCAAATAAATTTAGGAAGTTCTGCCAGAAAAACACGTTTGTGTCGAATGAAGTTGTCAAGGTCACATTTAGTGATTTTACAGATCTTTCTCCAATTATTTTATTTTTTGGGGAAATGTTCAAACCATTTTTCTACTTTCGGTTTCGGTTGACCGCTCTTTGGTTTTATACTCTAGGATTTTTCCTCTTTTACTTTTGTTAAGTTGTCTTTGGTAACTTTTTATAACACCTGGAAGCACTGTTTTCCTCAAAAGTCTTCGCGCTTGACTTCCGAAAACAAAAAAGAAGGCGGGGCTAGGCATTTTTCCAGCTTAGTCTTTTTGGCATCCATTTTGAGCAGTTCACAGCACGCTTTGTAAACGACAGTCGAATATTTTTACGCTTTCTGTGCTATTACTTTGGAGTTAAAGCCGCCCTGAGTTAAAGGGGTTTTCGTGTCGATTGCGAAGAGTACCTGGAAGATTCCGTTTCCAACGTCTTGTGGCGGAAAAACTACGCTGCGTTGCTCGAACTTCGACGCACCACGCTTCTATCGTAGACCCATTTGATCTATGGGGTAAGTCTTTTTCGAACGAGCTTCATTCTCGTTATCGAATTTCTCTTATATTTGTGTTTCTTACATTAGCACGTTATGTGGGCACGTTTTATGGGTTAGGATCACCCCCTTGTTCGAGTTATGGGACCAGTTTGATTCCTGAAGGACGACTTTTGCTGTTGATGCCATTGAATCTCGAAATCCTATCTAGTTTGACATCGTGTTCGCAGGGAAGGATCTCTATTCGGAGCTGCCGAACCGCATAGAGCACTCACCGAGGGTTGCACCCCTTCCGTATAGTAAAAATTTTGCATTATTTTTCGTACACGTTAATTCTGGCTACTTGTCGCTGCCTCCCAAGAGGTAATTGCCTGACGTAGCCTTCTGGTTCTTTCCGAATCCGATTTCTAAAGTTAATATTAAGGTACAGTTGTTTGCGAGTTAACGTTACTGTCCTGAAGACAGAGTTTTGTATTTTTTTTTAATAAACCAAAAAGGATATCCTGACCGGTGTTTATGCATTTAATTTCGCGCTATTCAAAGAAATAGTACGTCTCACATACGTGATTCTTTCTGTAAATATATTATTTGAGTGGGGTTTCACGCTCACTATTAACTCTTGACTTTGCTTGCGTAGTACTCTTTTGCACATATTTGTTGCATATTTTTGTGTGTGTTAAACGACCCGTAGAACTGTTTTCCGAATTATTGTGAAGTCCTTGGTTATGATACAGGGTAACTATCAATTTTTGTCAGTACACAATCGTATACATAATGCATGACATTGAAAATGCAACACCCAGTAAACATCAATATATTGTAATAATTTTTTGTTAGTAAATTGGGTATATATAGTGTATTAAAGGATCAAAATTTGGAAACGATTAAAAAAGAAATCAAGTGGCTGTGGATAATTTCTTCAAAACAACATAAGCTTTTGTTCCTCCTGTGTTTGTGTCAGATTGCTGTGCAAAGTTAGTTTTAGGCCCAGTTTTACAATCGTGGAATAAGAACGGAATAACTGTTCGTCAAATATCCTTTAATGTTCCTCCATATCTACGTCACGTTATACCAGCGTTATACCAATAGTAATGCTTATCCGACGATTGTAAAATCGGGCCTTAGTGTCGCGGTTGCTGTATAAACAGTGTTCTCTGATGCCTCGAGTATGCAGACGCAACAATTTCCGCCAATTAAGCAAATTTAAAAAAGGACGAATAATCGGGATGCGTGAAACAGGAATGGGTCTTCGGGAAATTGCTTATAGGGTTGGCAGAAACGCATCTACCGTAACGCGATGTTGGAATACCTGGACAGAAGAGCACAGACATCAACGCCGCAGAGGTACTGGTGCTGTTCGTAGAACTAATGACCGTGAAGAACGCCAGGATCGGTTCAGCACCACCAGGTCCATTGGGAATAAATGGTTTTTAATCTACAATCCTATCGACTGCGCTTCATCTTGCCAATGATCCAAAGGCAGAGGCAGGCGAGACTCCAATGGTGTCAAGAACGCATGGGATCGGTTCAGCACCACCAGGTCCATTGGGAATGAATAGTTTTTTATTTACAATCCTATCGACTGCGCTTCATCTTGCCATTGACCCAAAGACACAGGCAGGCGAGACTCCAATGGTGTCAAGAACGTATCCAATGGAATCAGGAATGGAATCGGATTGTGTTCAGTGACGAATCCCGATCGTCATCTCTGGGCCAACGATGGACATAGAAGAATCCGTCGAAGACGTGGAGTAAGGCGAAAAATTCAGTACTACAAGGAACGTGAAGTTGCGCTTACCCGAGGGCATATGGTTTGAAGTGCTACAGCATATGGAAGCAGGTCTCCTCTAGTCTTCTTGCAGGGAAACTTAAACGCTGAGGGCTGCACTCACAGTGTCTTGGAACCTGTTACATTGTCCTATCTTCAAGAACTAGAAAACCCTATTTTCTCGCAGGATAATACTGCAGCTGTCACTACGAGGTTCCTTCGTGAAGCTAATGTCAGCTGATGCCCCGTAGAGTAGGCGAATGCATAAACTTAAGAGCCCCTCCAACTCATTATTGAATTTGAAGGCAAAGACTTCCTCAAATTACATCATTTAATACTCCATATGTAACCAGTTTATTAGCAAAAATATATTACAGTACAGTACACGTTTACTGGGTGTTACATTTTCAATGTCATGCAGTATATTATGCGACTATAAACCTGTGGGAATTTCAATTACTTTCAACACCGTGAATAGGCCTAGCGGTACCACGAGTTTTAATAGTCTACTTGGACAATTTTACGCTAGGTGGCGCCCTCTTTACATCCAGGTTTAAGCTACCGGCAGTATATTTGTAGCCCACCTGCTCCCCAGTGTTCGCAACTTTAACAGGTAGGTCGAAAAGTAGGCAGCTCAGCTGAAGGCCAAATGATCTAACTGATTGCACTTCAAAATAATTATATGAATAACTGAAAACTTGATAAAATTCTAATCAATTCATACACAAGATTATTAAAAAATCACCGTCGTAGGTGCAAATTAACTTAATATGACAAATGCAATGATCTTAAGAAATTCATGTTCGCCTACTTACAATTCGCTATTCCATGATAGACGGATTTCGCCATTAAAAATTTAACCCTTCACAGTGCTTAATCCGCATGAATATTTCACGCGTTCTTTGGCGATTCGCAAAGGACAGCGCCGGTCTGGTTCCTGAAAGTGATGATTAATCTTAATAAGCGAAAAGGAATATTTTGGGGCGCAAACGGACGAACTGAAAAGAAAACAAAGGAAAAGGTCGCTGATGCTGAATATTTCAGCAACAGCAACCAGTCAGCTTCACGGCTCTATTGATCTCACATGGAAACCAGGAAATATCGTGCAGAGGTGCGCGATATTTCTCGGCCAGAGGTGAAAGATGATGAAACATCGCCGTTACGCTGGACGGAAATAAAACTAAGTACATCTTCCAGAATTTAACATCTTTAGCTTGCACGTTTGTACTAACTACTAACTAAACTTCACTTTGATTTGTTATTAAGTAAGTTTTTAAGTGTCGAAGCGTAAAATAAATTTGATCTTCTTCAAATAGGTAATGTCATATTTTTAACCGTGTTTCCCCTTAAGGGAGTTGAAGCTTTTATATTTTAGTTCGAAAAAGATGTTTGGTGGTACACGCAGATCCATCAAACTGTCCAGGCCACGAGATAGGTTAAAAAAGTTCGCAAAAAATTAAGAAACTTTGCACCGAGAGTCTCCTTAGCGAAGGGCTATCAAAATTTGCTTTTGCTATTGCAATTTAATAGGTCTCTGTCCTTCACAAAGTCCACAAATCAGCCATTATCGAATATCAGTCTGATCTATTGAGCTTTGCCTTTGTCGGTTGGAATCGACAGGTTATTGGTCACGCTAATTAACGAAGGGCGCACGTTTAGCTGTAAACACGAAAGGGATTCCGAAATACATTTGTCAACGTTCATCAAAATAGTCAGACATGATTGAACAGATTTATTATTACGCTTTTAATTTCATTTCATTAAACAATTCATTAATTATCCAGGCACATCTCCATCTCCATTATTACAACACGTTCGATATTTGCTAACAAATGATTCAAGCAACAACAGTATACAAAATTTAAAAGGTCTTTTCATCTCTGGCTTCATTATATCTACGCCCTGCCAAGGACGCAATTATTTCTTTCCGCGCACACAAAAAAAAATTCACAATTACTTTGCACTCGCAGTAATTTACACTGAGATAATTAGTAGAACGAGCATAAAAGACAGCGGTAATTTATTCGAAAGTTAAAATTTCGCAGGCGTCGAATCCATTTGTTTACTGGAACAATTTGGGGCAACTCGCCGATAAAAGCTTTTCAAAGATGTATTCCGACCTGCTTTTAAAACATAAATCAAACGCTGCTGCATCTCTGCATCTGCCGGATCAATCGCCGAAGAAAATCCCCCTTGCCTGCATTGCAAACTGAGGATCGCGGAGTTTTGCGCTCCAAAAGAGAGCAGTTCTGGACGGAAAGGACAACATTTCTCTTTCACGTTTGAAGTGCTCCGGTTTGTAAGGGAATTCAGCTCCGAAAGAAGTGGTTCCGCACTATTATTTGATATCAGCTGGTCGTAAATGATCGATATTATATTCGACTACCATATAAAATAAAATTGATTTTGTAAAGAAATTAATTACGACGAGAAACGAAATTCGCAAAATGCTTACTTTAACTACTAAAAATAAATAATATTGAATGTAAAGGTTTCAAATGGGTTGAACCTTACAATTCACCAGACAAAGACGTTCTTGCTAGAGAAAGGGTTTGACCTAATTGCCTCTTGTTTAATAACAATCTTTATGTTTTAAGTATATGCTCCAGTTCTCGAGAACGAAGGATGAAAGTAGATTTTAATCCAAAATGGGTAGTAACTCCAAAAGAGGCTCAATTCTTTCATCCTACTGGGACACTCTCGTTTTCCCTCAAAGCCAATGAAAAAGTTGTGGATAATCACATTAACAGAAACTTCCATCCCAACAAAACAGTTTACCCATCAACGAGGCAAATCCACGATATATCATCACCGTCTTGTGAAGGAAGCGGAAAAATCTTTTGTGAAAGAAGATGTAACAGATACAGAGAGTGCTTTTAATAACACCTCATTTATACCTACTTAAGCAATAATGTTCAATTGAAAAGTTCATCTGGTTGGTTTTGGTTTTGGTTTTTGATAAAAAAGGGGTTCAAGACCTGCTTCAAAAGCTACTTGATGGACTTTGATGGAGCCACCTATTACTTAATCACTTAATTAATATATTGAGTCAAAGCTCATTAGCCGACTAATAGCTTCTGCAAGTGGGAAAGAACCACAAATATTTGCCCATAAGATGTTGTACTATCACTCCTGCTATAGTCAATCGATTTGGGCTATCTAATAAAAAAAAATTACACAGAACTCTTACTAAGAGAATAGACAGATGATCTAGACATTTTGATCATCGGTAGGTAAGTAAGATGAAATTAGGTTCGTTCATACTGTAGTTTGGAACCATCAGAACGAGTCGCCCATAGAAGTAATGATCAGTTTCGATAGTTGCGTTAGATGTAAAACGTTCATTGGTTCATATTTCCAACGGTTGCCAACTACTCCGAACAGCTCTACGAACAGACGTATCATTTCCAAGCTTTATGCAGATTCCTCTGGCTTTAATGAAACGATGGTAAGATTTAGTGTAAACGTCAGAAAATCATCGTAATTTCATGGCCTCATGGGAGGCCAAATTTAAAAGCTTCCTAATTATGTTTGAATTATCTGCGCAGCTCTTTAAAAAAGTCCAAATATTTGGAGGTAACTTCAAAATTGAAATAGACAGCACATGTCGATAACGACTGCTAACAGCGTTTCACTTGGCATTTTGTGTGGCAGACATAACGACTAAAGATAAGACGCAGAAATCATGACTGACGTATCTGGGAATAAATAAATACAACCCTAAGTGCAGTTCTAGAAGCTTTACTAAATCTACAATCGCTTCATTTCCAAATGTAAAGAGATACAGGTAATAACGACGAAGAAGAGTCATAGAAATTACGACTGGCGTATCTGAGATAAATAAATACAACCCCAACTGCAATGTTAGAAGCCTTGCCGTAACGCCATAAGTCTCTAGTTTACGAATGGACCAAAAGTGAAAAGGGGATGAGTTTTGGAACCCCTCGGACCTCATTTCAACAATAAAGCAATATAAGATACTCGCAACAGTATCCCAAGAGGAGAATTTCTTTCTTAACCACAGCCAGTTAGCAATTGAGGCATTGGTTCTTATCAACACGGACTTGTATCTAAACGTTCTCTTAAGAAATGGTCAAAAGCAAAAAAGTGGTCCCTTTTGGATACCAGGTCACCAAATAATTGAAGAAAATGAAAGACCAAGGTTCGGAGGTTTGCCAATGGGTCCAGAACCTGGATCCAGTGATCTAACCTAATGCCCTGTGGATCGAAATGCTCGATGTTAATAGGCCTTACCCCCTTATTCTGTAAGTCATAACGATAATCGTTAAGTGACATATTTTGACCAAACAGTGCTTAGATACAATGCATTTCTATATACTGATTGGTCAAAATACGTCACTTAACGATTATGGTTATTTAACGATGCCGTTATGTGTTACAGAATAAGGGGGTTAGACTCCATCCCAAGATGAGATACTGGGCAACAGATCTATGAGCTCAAGAGTATCTCAGAGGAAGAATTGAAGTCCATGCAATTGCAAACATGAAATGGTGAAAAGCAACGATAATATTCTAAGTTGGGTGCCATGGTCACTAAGGAATCGAAGAAAATGGAATAGTCAAGGTTCCGAGTCTACCCGAGAGGAGAATTTCTTTTCTGTCACAGAGCCAGACAGCAATTGAGACACTGAGTTTTAATCAGCTCGATATTGTAAACTCAAGAAATGATTAAGAGCAACGAAATTATCTTTTATTGGGTACCACGTCACGAAGCAATTAAAGAAAATGAAATAGTCAAGGTTCCGAGTCTTGCCAAGGGTCCAGAATCTCACGTAATGCTCTACGGTCCTAAATGCCGGACGTTAATAGGCCTTAGACCACATCACATAATAATGCAACGGACCTATAAGCTCTCGGGGAGAGAATTTTTTTCCTACTAGATAGCCTTGAGTCCTTACCAACACGGGGACTGTAAATAAGAAACGGTCAAAAACAACAAGGTTTTCTAACTGTAACTTAGGTACAGCCGTACGCGGCTTAAGTGCTACAATTTGACAATTCTGTGAGCCTTGTACCTACCATAAGGTTTTAAGGGTGAGGTGCAGGTGGTGCATTTTAGATGCGTATGAGTGTACCATGAACATTGATAACAAAGAAATAGAAGAAGATGAAATAGCCAAGGTTCAGAGGCTTCCCAATGGGCCTGCTGTGATCAATAGGCTTTAGGCCTCCTTCCCAATAATGCTTCCTACTGCAAGATGAGATACTAGCAATAACCCGTTGGGCTCAAGAAGAGAATTTCCTTCCTATCAGTCGGGCAGCAAATAAGAGCACAAAGCATTGAGTCCTTATTAACATGGGATTTCAAACAGCTTCGATGATTAAGAGCAACAAAGTGATTCTAATAGTGTTTTCAATTCATTGCTTTAGAGCACTCTTATTCCATGAGATTAAAGTAAGACGAGAATACTCTGAGGGTGTTCTAGAATAGTGAATCGAAAGAACTAGCAGTTAGCTACCAGCTCACGAAGGAATTGAAGAAAATAGAATAGCCAAGGTTCGGAGGATCTCCAGTCTCCTGTGATCTAATGTAACTCACTAAGGTCGATGATCCATAAGAGAGAAATAGTAAACAGAAAGTCATACTGGAAAAAAAAAACTCCAGATCGAGTATCCAGTCAAAGAATGCTAAGAAGCTTGTGACAAAAATCAAAGAATTAATTAAGGATTATTACAGATCTCTTCAATGGCTTTGGCTTTTTAACATACTGCTACTAATGATCTTATTTCTTTATTTTAATGGGATATGTTTCCTTAATAATTATTACTCATATAATGAATATGTACAGGGATAGAATGATTTGCTGACTTCATTAGGGAGGAGTATAAAACCGCGTCTAGCGAATCGTTCAGGAGAGAATAACTTTTACATTTTGTACGAGAGCTTTCAGTGGAAATTCACTTCAGCAATTGAAAAGGACATGAGGCTAGTTTTTATAATGGGTTTTCGAAAAGTTATGTACGTCCATTATTTACTTTGTTGTCCTTAAGTTACCTCTGCTATTACCTAGAGCAACCCTCCCAGCAACCTTCTAATATTTAGAAGTAAGAAAATTCCCTTGCCATTTGTTTACAACTAAAACTCATTATTTATATTAAATGTGGTTTGCACAATTCAACTGTAAATAGAAAATATTTAAAAAGTTGTAAGCATTATGTTTCAATTTGGTTTTATAGTTCAATGCAAATTTAAAGTTATGATCCTAACAATGGTAAGCCCTCGCTTATTAGCCCCAGCTCATTTAATTTTCTCTTATACAAAGTTACAAGACGAGGGGTGTGAAGTTTTAAAGTTTAGTTTAAGCTCACATATGCGCGCAAGAAATGGGGTGTAACGACGGAAGTCATAACCATAACTACAATTTTCAACTTCTTTGCAGTAGTAATACGACTTTACTGTACTCTGTATTTCGCACTTACTTTTCATTATTTTACATAAATACACACACATAATCCACGTAAAGTCTCAAGTCGACCGTCGTCGCACGCACCGCACCCTTCCAGATTAAATTAATAAGATCCAATAAAGAAGCAATTGCCTTTGTGGAGCTCGAAAGTAAGCGAATTTTTTTTTTTGCTGGAGAGGTTAATCGCCAGATTAAGGTAGTGACAAGGGTTGATATATTAGAAATGTGATAAAAACGCGCCGTTCGTGTTACCACTGGCTAACATATTAGCCATGTGCATAAATTTACATTCGAATGAGCCCGCCTTTACATTTCAATAATTTGGGGGATTTCACCGGAAGTAAGGGAGATTATACGAGGCTGAATCTGCACTTTTTTTTTCAAACATATTTTAAGGAGTATTTTATAAAATCTGCTGAAATGGAATCCTCCAGATTAAATTCATTAATTTTGAATAACATCCTGTAACAACCCTGTTAAAGGTATCGATGGATTTTGATAGGTTTATCCTCGTTTAGATGTTCAATATTTGCCGTGCATATTGAAATTTGGGAATGATGTTTGCATTCGGTTTACACCTCCTCATTTCCTCTCGTACACCATCAGTGTTCTTATCACACACCTTATTTGTATAATAATATTGATGAGATTTCCTTCGCTCCGTCAACGTCGAATTACTGGCTCAACACGTTTCCGGGAAAACGCTGCGGACATTTCCGAACTTACGAGCGTGAACCAACAAGCGCTTACGTCCGTTGTAAATATTTAAATTGGAGCTGCAAGACCTCACGTTTGCTCGGTATGCAGGAGTGCCTCTTCGTGTATTACTATTTCCGGCCATTGAATAATGCATTGTTTGCATACGTGAAGCTTACAGCTTGAAATGTTGACGGTGAGCGACAAGAAGACTGTATATTTAGGCTGTCTGTACTACTGTCGAAAAGTTTGGTTACTGCTGGAAATTTCAAACGTTGAATCAAACAACTCTACACTTAAAAAATTACATCTTCCTTTTTTTACCTCTAGCTACAGGGTGTAATCGAATAAGTTTAACTTATATTAAAATTCTAAGTTCTTCATCACATAAATGTAAATGTCAGTGGTCTATACAAAAGTCCATTTCAAGATAGTATAATTTTTTTTTACTGCAACTAAGAGAATTGTAATTTTTTTTAAGTTTCGTTCCCCTAGAAAATATTTCCCTTTAATAAAAGAATTGAAGCAGCAAGCTACTGAATGAAAAAGATCTTAATTAATATTTTTTACTTAAAGTATTACAGACGTAACAAGGATTCCGAGTTACAAAGTAATCCTAAACATGGAACAAAAGAAGTGCACGCAATTCCATTGTGACAGTAAAGACGCGAAACTCTTCAGCAACTTATCCTCCGGCGAAATACCGCACCGCTTGTTATGTCTTCGGCGCCCTTTGTTTATGAACAGGCAGACGTTCCGTTTCACGCAGAGCTTAAACAAACAACACCGGGAGTTATACGGGCTTTAATTTTATAATCCTCGGTGTAGGCGGTGGATGATAATTCGGTAAAAACAAGAATTCGCCTTTTTTGGTGGGGGAGGGGGGTAGTTAAGGGCGAGCTGACGTACTCGAAGCTGATCATGTAAGATGCATGTGAAGCGGGGCGTTTTATTGATTCTGAGCAACCCTTTGAACTATCAATATCCGCGTGCTTGTATTTAACGCTCGGAAGCACATTTTGTATTTAACGGTGAACTCTGGGGAATTTATAATAATTTTTCAGCGCTAAGAGGACTGACATGAATTTTAAAACTTATACTGCGAGGGGTATAGATTTGACCTGGACTTTCTTATAAAGCGATAACAATAACAACATGAAGTTAATGAAACAAATTTTATTTTTCAAAATAATGCCCTTTCTTTAACATAAACTTATCCCAACGATCAGGCAACTTGCAAATACCGACAGAGAAAAATTCTTTTGGTTGTCTGCAAAGCCAGTTTTGTATCCCAAGAGACCTAAACTCTGGATGCATAGTCTTTCGGTCAATTAAGAAATCTGTTAAATTTGGACCGTCAACGTTTCAAAATGTAACCATACTGAAAAAACATAAAAAGAAAACTTAAATTAAATCCTTATAACGGATGTGATTGACAGCGTTTTAGAAATTTAACTTGAAGGCTTCCGCGGCCGTCGTCCATGTTTGAATTGGCTTCCGGTTGGAACCGCGTCACGTTGACTTCTACTGCCGACGTTTCGTTCTTCATGGCAGAAGAACTTCTTCAGGGCTGCTGCTGCTGGTGGTGTTGCTGCGGCTTCGGGTTAGTCGTTGAGACTGGAGAATGAAGAACGAAACGTCGGCAGTAGAAGTCAACGTGACGCGGTTCCAACCGGAAGCCAATTCAAGCGTTTTAGACTTGAAGAACAGACGAGCTTTTAATCTGGAACGTTCAAAATTACGAAAAAAGGAGAATGAAAATAGTTTCCAAATGTCAGGGACAGATTTCGCCTGATTTCGTAATACACTCCGAGGAGCGGAGTTAATCCTAAAATCCCGAGATGTCGGCCGTGGCATACGTGATGCATGAAGAGAAAATGATTTTGTAAGCTCCCAGCTATTTGACTCATTTGTTACAGTTGCCGAAGATAACGATTACAAATTCGCTCGATATCGTCGTGGTATTAGTGTTCCAATAAAATTGGGAATGGTCGTCGCGAATAAATTTCAGTTAAATAAATCTATTGTTTATTTTCAAAAAGAGTCGATTTCAAGTTAACAGAAAAATTCAAGGCATATTTTATTTGGATGCTTCCAGGCAGACAAGTATTGGGTTGAGTCAGACTGAAGCAAACTCTGTATGTAGATTTTATCTAAACTACTTAAAAAGTTTACAGTAAAGCGCGGTTGTGAGTTTGTTTTTGCACTATGTGAACGTTCCCCTTTGTACTTTGTTTAGTTCTGTTTCGTTTTATCTAAATTCGTTTTGCTTATCAGCGACGACGATCGTTATAAATTGCGCGAAAACAGGGCCGTGTTGATTGTTGAGGAGTAATTTAGCTTTTTACTACGCAACTAATTATAAACTTATTATTTGATAGAAATCAGCTTTAAAAATATAATTAAAAAACATTATATTACATTATATACAGGGTGCAATCGATTAAGTTTCAATTATTAATACTGAAAGTTCTCCATCACATGGACCACGTGGATCTCACATCACATGAATATCTTTTTATCTATCTTGAAATCGTTTAGAAATAATAATTTGGGATCTTTACCGATGGTTAAGCCGCGCCAAGATCTATAGAGCAGAGCTATTTCTTGAGCTTTTCGAAATCGTTTAATTCAATAAAAAAATACATTTACTCTCATTCAACACAAATATCTACTTCTTCAAAATGTTTGCAGATAATAATCTGGGATATTTACAGTTAGTTAAGACGCGCAGAGATCTATAGAGCGGGGCTAGCTCCTGAGCTTTTCAAGAAGAACCCAGAAGAACATCTGGTAGTCAAGAAGGAAGAACTACTTAGAATCATGGAGAGAGAACTTGAAATCAGAAATGTAATCAAGGGAGTAGTCATGAAGCCAGAAATCAAGGAGACAATGGTGTGAAATGATTAGTTTTTAGCAACTTTCTTTATTTATCACTTGTATGCTTTGGTTTCATATATTTCTGATGCGAATTTTGTTTTTCTCTTTTCTCGAGAACTTAGGTTCTTTACTTCTTTTATTCAAAATGTTCTTTTATTACAATTGTTTTCTCACGGATTTTTGTTCATTCATTTGATTTTTTGAAGGCCATTGATTTGTATCGAAACGTCGAAGTAATTTCTTGCGTTTGCATAACTAGAAATTACTCCCTCCGTTGTTTGACACAAGCCAAAATCCTCGTTTATGAGAAAATCAAGCTCGTTTGCACGTTTGCTTTCCGTTTGTATTAAATTTTTGTTTAAATCGGGTTGAACTGTTTGTTTTAAGTAATCAAGCACTGGCAAGCTTGCATTCGAGTCAGACTAAAATTACTAAAGTTTAAAATAAATATGATTTAATTCAATTTTAATTTTTACAATAATAAGCTGGCCACTTCCTTAAATTCATAATCAACATGGTTCTAATCCCTTTATTATTAAAAGTATGTTTTATTTTTGCAAAAATTGAAAACGTTTGAAAACATTTTGAATCGTTTCGAGCGAAAGGAAAGGCGCGTCCTTGTTCGGAGCATTTCCGAAGAATTTTTCGTAAAGTGAATTAATTTCTGCACTCGCTTTTCCTTTTTATGACCTTTCTCCCTCCATTATTTTCGTCGCCTGCACATGCCAGACTTGGCGCTTTTCAACGAAAATTATCGAGCAAAATCGATTTGCTAAAGTAAGTACATTTTCTAAACAATTTTTTAGGTTACTTGCCTGTTTTAAAAATTTTAAGTTGGCACACACGCGCCTTTGACATGCATCCTATGCAAATGCTTGAAATTTTGCTTAAAAGTTTGGAAACAAAATTTTCCATTTATTTTAAAGTATTTCTTGAGACACCTCTTTTCCACAAATGAAATTTTCATTACATTTCCACATCGGTAAGTACCAACATTTTTGCATGATTTCAAACTTTAACATCCTAACCGCACTGTTGACTTTATAATTTTTCAAAACAAATTAAATTCTCCAAATTAAATCAAAATTCGAATTTTCAAACAAATTAAATCAAAATTCAATTAAATTACATTTCTGCTCTCCTTCGATGCAATTAAATTAACACAATTCCCGCACTTCATTTAACTTTCACTATACTTCACTTTCTTTCTGCCTTAATGTGCTGCTGCAGATGTTTTCATAATATTTCTTCTGACTTACTTGATGTTCCTTCAATTTATTTCTAATTCCTTTTGTTGAAAATTGTGGTAGAAGAAATTTATTATTTACTGGTAAGTTGGTTCTTAATCTTCGCCCGATCAATAATTGACTTCGTGCTGGTAAATCTGCTTTGGGTGTAACGTTATTCTATAATAGTGCCAAAAATGGATCTTTTCCTTCTTTGCACGATTTGATGACTAGACTTTTGACCGTTTGAATTGTTCTTCCACCATTCCATTAGAACGAGGATATCCAGGGCTTGATGTTATTAACTTGATATCATACATTTTTGCAAAATTTTCAAGTTCATGGGAATTGAAAGGAAGGCCGTTATCCGGAAAAAATTTTGAGGAATTCCATTAATAGGAAATATGTTTTTTTAAATCTAAATCTAAAATGGTAAGCTTGGCGGAGGATGTGGTGTTCTCAGTTCTCTAGAATTAGAAGCAGAATACCTACTTTTGACAGATTACGCATTTTGGGCAGATACACCTGGCCAGTATATCGAATCTCGATCTAGTTTCCTACAAAATACTCCTCCTTGATGTGCTTGGTGTAATAGATTCAAAAATTCTTTTCTTAACGACGATGGTATCACTAGACGTCTTCCATAGAATATTACATTTTTATATAGAAATAGATGGTCTTTTTTTATCCCAATAGGGCTTTACTAAACTAGCTTTGTGAGATGGCCAACCGTTTAAAATATAGAATTTCACTTTTCGAAGTGCTTCATCTTCATTGATTGCGTTTTTAAGTCTTGACTCATTTTCTGGACTGGTTGAAATGGTTGAATCTACTCTTAAATGAAAATCTAAATAATCACTTTTCAAAGAACTTTGCATTGGTTCTCTACTTAAGGTGTCAGGAATCTACATTTCTTTTCCAGGCTCATATACAGTTTTAAAATCATATCTGAATAAACGAAATGTAAGTCGTTGTATTCTTGGTGATATTTCATCTAGATTTTCCTTTATCATATCTGTTAGAGGACGATGGTCAGTTTCAATTTTAAATCTTCTTGCAAATAAGTAATAATGAAAACTTTCACATCCATACACAACTGCGAGTAATTCCTTCTCAATGTGATTATACCTTTGTTGAGTACTATTTAACGATACTGATGCAAATTCAATAGGATGACTATCCTGAGTAATCACTGCTCTTAATCCATAAGGACTAGCGTCTACAGAAAGAACAACTTCTTTTTCAGGATTGAAGTAAGCTAAAATAGGAGCTGAAGTGACAAGCTGGCACACCACTGCCAATCAACGTCATTTCCAAGTAGTTGTCTTAATACTGTGGTTTCAGTCGAGAGATTAGGAATAAATTTAGCTAGATAAATAATCATTCCAAAAAATATTTGCAGTTCTTTACGATTTGAAAGTGGATTCATGTTAACTATTGCTTGGATCTTCATCTGGTGCGAAACCTTTCTGACTAATAATATGTCCTAAAAATTCAAGTTGAATAACTCCACATTTGGAATTTTTTTAAAATTTAAAGTAAGAGAAAGAAAGTTTAGTGAGGTGAGTTTAATCACTTGTTATTAGAAAAATAATAAATCTCTTCTCTTCAGCGGTAGTGCCTTAATTATAATCAAATTAAAGAAAGCAGCAATAAATAACAGTAATCGACCGGAATGTCTGAGACTTTGGATGCCTTTAGTCGAACTCTTCGTCCGTTGTCTAAATATACCAGCCTCCTCTTCATTCCGGACTCCTCCTGGATCGGCCAGTGCCTTGCGGTCAATGGTGCATTTGGCCTCTTGTGATACTTCTGCATTATCTCGCAAATTCTAGCCAAGCTGCTGCCTGCCCACCGTAGATCATCGTCTGCCAAAACATTTCTACTCCTTCGTTCTCGGTTCTTGATTTTACTTTAACTTTTAACTAAATACCTTTTTGATTTTTCTACTCCTGTGAAAATAAAATTTCTTTTGTTTATTTACATTTAAAATTTGGATAAGTTATTTTAAAACGTTTTTAATATTTAAAGTTGGTTCTTGTCCGATGAAATTTGTATCACAAAATCCTTTAACCGGACACTAAATCACTATACACTTAACGTTTCACCGTCGTAAATATCACAGCAGTATGTCATAATTTCCTTTCCTTTCTTATGTATTAATAGTGGTTACAATAAGTGAAGCTTACTCGATTACACACTGTATATTCGAGTTTATACGAAATTGCGATTATTACTTAGGTGCTTTTCATACGTAATCTTGAATGACATTTGTTTGCCTGCATTGACTAACTTCTGTCATCGTCTCGTTACAACAAAGTAAACAAATAGTTGGTATCAGCATTTGAAAAAACTCTGCATCGACACGACTGATTGTGAGTAAAGGCAAAGTTTGGTTTACGAACTTTTAAATTAGTGAATACATATGTGTATATGTGTAAAATTTACAAAAACTGCAACAAATAAAATTATATTTAAATTTCCCTGCACTAATTTAATTAATGATATGCCACAAGCGTGCTTTGTAATTTAAAATAATAATATATTTGGTAAAAAAGAACGACCGTGTACGTTTCCAGGAGCTCGAATTCATAAACGAAACGTGCACAAAATATTTTAAATTTGAGCAAACTAACATAAAATAAACTGCAAACTGCAGCTCGCTGCATTAAATATAAACCATCCGCCGGATATGTTTTAAACTTCGGAAGTTTGCCCAACACTCAAGACGCTCTCTGCTCTCCTTTCTGTTGTCGTCTTTTCGTGCAGAGACACACCTACATGTGTAGGGGAATTCACGAACGTCGAGAACTCTTTTAATACGATAAACCTCGAAACAAGAGTGCTCATAAACCGTCGAGAAATTGCAAAATAAAATTCTAAAGATTTCATTCCACCTCTTCGCCTCGAGGTTTAAAATATATATTTTTTTTGTGTGTGTCCGGAGGCGTTCGCCGTGTCGCGAATGATAAGAATGAAGCATATTCTCCGGGGGTTAAAGTGACGCTGGGCAATTTAAATTTCCCCCTCGTTTTTTCACTCAGAACTTCATTGCAATGCCATTAGTATTTGTGGAACTTTTCTATGAAATACTTGTAATATTGGGCAATGAAAGTTTGAAGAAATTAAATAAATTAAAAAAAAACGAATAATCCTTATTCTACGATTGTAAAACTGGGCCTTAAAGTTAATAAAAATCCTAATCGGCGCAAAATGAATGATATATAAAACTAATTGTTACCTATGATGATGGATGCATGGACGCGCAGCAAACAGGATCCAATTCATGAATAATTTATCGACAATAGTTCTTGTGAGTGGAATGGCGTGTTATGTGGAGATAGAACGTTAACTAGGTTTTAAACGACCGATGATCGATTCGGGGGCTACTAAATTTAAACGTATATATACCTCACGTTATAGTCGAATGTAATTTATTTGCTTTATAATAACGAGCCATAAAATAAATGATCTAATAAGGGGTGCTTATACGACACAGCGAGAAATTGCTCCGTCTAATAATTTGCATTGTTCTATTGAAACTGACGGAAGGACTAACGATTTTCTGTCGGCCTATTAAAAACTTTTAAATTCGCTTTAAACACGCGTGCTGCATTAAATATTCATGTGTTGGATTGAAGTAAAGCCGACCTATTTTATTTATTGTATTTTATTTTTTCCGTTGTGAGCGCAAGTCATTATTTGAAATTGTTAAATTACCTTTTTATTTCTAAATAACGTAACAACTTCTTGCACGACAGTTGATTTTATTCTACTGCATAATTCCATATCAAGTAGTAATTGTTTGCAATGATCGATTCGTCTCGTGCTTGGATAATCTGTATGTGTATGAGGGCCTTTAAATACGGCTCTGTGATTGGGGCAAAATGTTTTACAAGTCGATACTGCGGCCACGCAGGGAAGAAGGTTCGAGGGAAACGGGGCGCTGGAATATTTATTAAGGACTCAGTCCTAATACTGGCTTACACAAAATTAACTGACCCCCAAAGGTGCATTCACTCTCGCATTTACAAAGGGAAAAGATAAAAAATTGTGTACAACGAAAAGAAAGTGGTACCAAAAAAAAAATCACACGTGTCATTGATGTTTCCATTAAAACAGCGACGGTGTTTGAGACTTCACAATTTCAACACTTTTCCCCCAAGAAATAATTTATGATCAATACAATCCGTTATCTCTTTCACGCAACATTTTTCACGTCCACGATGACTTGCAACCACAACAAAAGTATAAACAGGGCCACTTCTTGCAAAAGCGATTAATCACCGGAACATTTAATTAGCAAACAGAAACAACATCAGCAACAAAGTGGCTCAATTTTTCATCGCACGCCGCGCCGCCGTTCGATAGGGCAACGGAAAAGAATTATTTATATCGCCTACCCCCCAGCCAAATTGATAATCCCCGGAATAAGCAGCAACATCTGGTTCGCAGATCAATTAGGTTTATCGGCGATTAAGATTAATATTTAACGAGGAGCAATAACGTCCCCGAAATATAAAAACACGCTGTAAAGTTATTTATCGATAATCCTGCAGGATTAAAAACATCAACGAAAAAAACGCCTGTAATCCCCCCGTATACACCTAAGCAAATGCCGCCCGGAGGAAATTTGAAAATATGAAAAACGTTGAATTTAGATGGGTTTCACATAAATATTTGTGTGGGAAGATTGTAAAGCAAAGTAAACAAAAATGTTTGGAATTCCATGGGATTACTAATCCTTTGCATATTTGATCGCTGTATTAAGCCGATTACACACTTGTGGATTTGCTCCCATACTAAAACGAATCCATTTTTTTTTAAAGATATCTATCACAAGAGCGCATCGTCTTTTGTTTGAAAATCTGTAGTCGTCCGTGAGATACGTCTGAGGTTTTTATAAACACATCACAAAACAATAAAGGTCCAGCATAATTCATGGTCACTCCGTCAATGTCGGCCTTAAGTAATGCAATAACGGAAGAAAATTCTAAATATCCACTCGCGTTGATTACCGAATTAATTAATTATAAGCCAATCTTTACGTATTGTTAATACAGTGTATAACTGCTGCTCATAAAAGTGTAGCAATTTATATCAATAAGGGCAAATATTTATTCGATTACATACTGTATATCCGTTAACAAAGGTTGTTAACAGCAAATTACTCCGCAAAGGCTGCGTTTGTTAAATCAATGCATTTATTTGTTTATATTCTTAGAGACCAGCGCACTCTCGTTTCATATAATGAAATTTATTATACGTAGATCTTTTCGCTACGATCAAGGATGTGAATACACGAAACACTTTTAACTGTCGAGGGTCATCGTTAAAAGTATGCGAAATGGACAAACAGTGTTCTATTTGCATATCTCGTTTTTCCTAACACGTGAACACCATGAAAGTCACCAGTGATCATGAATTAATTTTCATACGTAGTCGTGAATGACATTTTTTGTTTGCCTGCATTGACCGACTTCTATCACCGACTCATTACTTCAAAGTATAGCGTTTTCGTTAATCATTTTTTATAAAACAACATGAACAGATCTTTATTAGCAGCCTTTGTAAAAAATAGTATAAAAACGAACTAACAATAATAAAATAAATATTTGTAAAAGAGTAAATAAAACAACAACAAACGTAACGGTGAAAGGGTTGGTTCTCTTATACAGTGTTTATTGAAAGTTGTACAGATATTTTAACTGATGATAGATGACAATAGATGCTAAATACCTAAACCTCTTTTATACAAAAGTTACTGGTTTCAGAGATGCACAATTTATTGTCGCCCCACTCTTTTCTGAAAGTCCGGTGCTTTAACGGCGCTTCGGATGGTCAGATCTTCAAACGCGCGGCGGCATCGCGTTCCTCGTCATTTTCTGCCCTATGATGACGTGCTGCTCAATTCAATCCGCATCCCCCTAGGTACCGTAAAAAATTCCGAAAAAAATGCTTACAAATTTCATAATTTTCAAAAAATCATATCTCGAAAAAAAAAAAAAACGCATTTCCCATAGGTTAGTACCTGGGGGGCTTAACTTGCGTGTGAGAAAGTTTGGTTCGATTCGGTCAGTAAATAAGGGCCGATTTTGCTTACGATTTATTGTGGGTCTCAAACAAAAACTATAAATTGTGTATCTCTGAAACCAGTAACTTTTGTATAAAGGAAGTTTAGGTATTTAGCATCTAAACAGTACTATCTGTACAACTTTCAATAGCACCCAGTATATCATGACGTGATCCAGATCTATTGGCATCAGTGTGTATGGGATGTCTCGTGCAGTTATAGAACATTTCTTGACTAGTAACGCTGATAAAGATGATCGCCGGAAGAATTTTTTCATGATGTTGCGACGTTCCTTGTCCTTTGACTTCATGATTCTGCTAGATTTGACGAGACTTGCTGTCAGAATTTTTCGTTTGATTTGCACTGAAGGTTTTGTGTATTGATCCTGACAATTAATGCATGGGAGGCTTTGCATGAGCGTTCCCGACACTTGAGTGTACAGGATCGACTGAAGCTAAAGTGGTCGGTCCAGATATTGTTTTTCTTAAAATAAAAAATTAAAATTATGGTCAAATATTTATTTTATTCGAATTGTAACCCCTCAATTGCAACACATTTTCTTCACATCCATATTTTCGCACTCACTGCCAAAAGCACAGACGCGAAATTAAACATCAACAGTGGACATAG
Organism: Dorcus parallelipipedus; assembly: GCA_958336345.1. Taxonomy (NCBI): domain Eukaryota; kingdom Metazoa; phylum Arthropoda; class Insecta; order Coleoptera; family Lucanidae; genus Dorcus; species Dorcus parallelipipedus. Next base: position 21,812,828 of record OY284482.1, on the reverse strand, counting down.
TTCTGAGGGAACTCTTTGATAGTAAGCTCTCCGATAGTCTGATAGCAAGCTCTCCGATAGTCAAATACTCTCAAACACTTGCGAGTACCTATCGAGAGTAACTCTCGCGAGTTTCTCTCAAATGGACACTTACCTTAAGTGAGGTGAACGGCTCATCTCATATAAAAAAGTGAATGAAAATTTGTCTAAAGTCCAGTGGTACAATTCCAGCTTAACTTTGATTCAAAGCTTAAACTCTTAACAACAATTGTTAAAATAATCGTTGCTGTGGCTTTAAGCTTGAGCTTAAATTTAAACTGCCATTGTACAACTGGGCCTTAATGGAACAACTGCGGAGGTGCAAACTGAGGGAGTTCTTACGTCAAAAAATGTCAAAATTTATAAATAATGCATTGTAAATAATTTAAGGAAGCGTGAAACAGTTTTATTTAACTAAGGCTGGGTTGCATAAAAAATTTAAGCCAGCATTAAATTTAAGCCTGCATGTGACGCATAATGTGCCGTATGTCATATGAGAGTGTCACATTCCACCTTAGACTTAGATTTAATCCTGGCTTAAATCTTTTATGCAGCCCACCCTAAATGAAACCATTTTTAACTTTTCAGCGCAAGCACTTTGTGTAAAAAACTTACTATTAGTAATGTAGGTGGGAAGCCTCACTTCAAGCAAAAGGAACGTGCAATTTAAGTGAGGAAGGGCAAGTGAAGTAAGATTATCTTAGAATCGGTGTAAAAGGAACGCGACTATTGTCCTACTATTGTCAATCTGACGTTTTTCGATGTCTATCGTTTTGACGTTTCTGACAGCTGTTATTTTGACGTTTTGTTATCATCTGTCATCATGACGTGTTTAGTTGGTCGCTGGGCAACGTGCGAGCTCCCACGAAAGTAAACAAATGGTTACCACATGCAGTTAGATCGACTACCGTCTCCACTCTTTATGTGATCATAAGCAGTTGAAAGAAAGTCAGCATGGTCATCACCGATACTTTTTAATGAGAAGCCCCAATTGCAAATAACGGTTTATGTTAACTGATTTTCATTATCCGTTGCTCTTGAAAATATTTCCTTTCTGATATCCATACCAATAGATTTTACTCGAACCCTTTTCCTTTCTATCTTAGTTCTGTTCCAACCACGCTTTGTGACGGTTTCGAAACCATCAAAAGCATGCACTGATCAAAGTTTTACACTTGACAAAGTTTTCAACATCGATCATTATTTCGGTGGGCAACTGATTATGACGGTTTCTTAAGCGGTCAGAAAGCCTGGTTGTAATTTTGAAAAAAAAAAAAAATAGATGAACGCAAGTTGTCATGATGTTTCAAACAAATCTACCAGCAACTCAACGCATTTATAAATTTAATGTGGAAATTAACTAATGAAATACGAAATGATTCAGGTTCATTCTGCGAGTATGTGCATAAATAAATACAGAAGGGTTGATTTGGAGGAACAACATACATGTAATTACCAAGAGCCTAACCGCGGGTCCAAAATTTAATCATTTCAGTCTCGCTTTATTTTCAGTTTCTCTTATTTTGAAAGTATATGTACTAAAAGATTATGTGCTCGAAGGGAAAGTCAAATTACCGAGACGAGAAGAAAAACATCGGCACATGTGTGGAAAGTGGTTAAACTGCTCGGATGTTAATATTAAAATTTCTCCGAGGTAAAGCTCCATCAGTATGTGTTTCATAAACGCGGGTTGTGGATACAGTGCCCCAAGGAAAATTTGATATTACTGCGCGAAACAAAGGTCACGCGTACACTATTTATCTTTGGAGCCGGGTCTGTATTTGTTTGGTTATTATATCCGCAGAAAACGTGTTTTCGGAGTGGGTATAAGATTCGATCCGAAGCAGATAACGACGGAATAGGCCCGACGCGACGCGGCGCGGTGCGAACGAGGAAACCCCCGAAAAAAGCATTTTAATTTCGTTTAAAATTGTTCGACTGAATAATCCGCTTACTACTAACTCTTCGGAGGGCTCTCGGAAAATTCGCCGAAGATAAAATTTAATAGCACGAAAAATGTGCATTAAAAGTACTGCCATCATTTTCAACTCGGAGTGCCAATTAACCGATTAAATTAAGTTTAGCTAATCTGAAATTAAATTTTTTCCTCTCGGCTTCTGGCCGCTAATTTAATTATTATTTAATGCCCGTTTTTAACGCCAACTTTGCCATCGATCGTTTCACGTACCTAGGAACACCACCGCGTAATTCCTGTGCATGTTTCATGCCGACGTGGGTAGGTGAAAAATATGTAAATTGATCATGCGAGACGTTAATTACGCCCCTAAATGAGCACGGAAAACTATTTACGCCGTACATGTCAGGATAAACTTTGAAAATGTAAACAAGTTGTGGTGCTCGAATTAACTATGCAACTAAGCCCTTGGGCGCAGGCTATGTATTTATGTATGTATTCGATGCAATATTACACAGTCCACGTCACAATGCAAATTTGCATGTTTCATGCCGACGCTAAATACAAACTCAACACACGCAAAATATTCAGAATGGACCTTATCAATTATATCAGTAATCGGTGCTGTTTATCATAAGCTTAACTTGAACGAATACTTAATGGGGTGCGTAATAAAAATGAGTTACTCATTTGTAATCTTTCCCATAAATTTCTAATCTTTTAACAATCTGAACCACTCACGGCCGGTATTACCAACGTTTTAAGGAGACCTTAAATTTAAGTAGTGTTTAGATTGTGACATTTCTGCTTGGTTTGTATAACATCAATCACATTCTAAACACGAATTAAATTTAAGGTCTCCTTAAAACGTTGGTAATACCGGCCGTCACTCTTTTTTGTACATTCTGGTGATTAATTAGAAATTAGAAACTGTGCACTAAAAAATGAAATGGAAACGTGATCGTGCTTCCCTATGAATGAAAAAATGCTGCATTCTCTCAAAACGTCTTATGTCCACAGGTTTAACCGACCTAACTTTGAATTTGATTTCAACATGACTAAGTTTCAAATTTGGAAAAAGTTAAAGAAGGAAGTTTAGGATTCTCTCTTAATAATAAGGCTTCCAAAAGTATTTCCGTCGTTTTGAATTCAACAATCCTCATATTTTTGAACACCTTAAGTAGTGCTACAAGTTACTGGAATATTCGCTGCTTTTCCACACTGTTTTGGCAATTACTGTAATCGGTTAAGTTTCACTTTATTAATACTGTAAATTCTTCATCACAAGAGAATTTATTTTGCAAATATCAATAGCCTAGCTCAAAAATTAAGAAAAAAAACGGACTACGTTTTTTGTGTGAAAACCTTCGTTCGTTCGTGAGGTATAAGTGTGTCTCCGATTTTTATAAACTTATCATAAAACAATAAAGCTCCAGCAAAATACATGGTTACTTGGCCAATGTCGCTCATATGCAATTCGATAACGGTAGAAGCTTTTAAATATCCACTCGCGTTGATTACTGAATTAATTAAGTATAAGCCAATTTTTACGTATTGTTAATGCAGTTTATAATTGTAGCTCATAATTGTAGCAATGTGTAGCAATTTACATCAATAAAACAAAGTATTGTAATCTTCGACCATCTGTTCCATTAGATAATCGACAAGAATTACATCATGATATTCCATATTTTGTAAACAAATAACACGCAATGTGAGTTAATTTGTTAGTTAGTTTGCATTACAACGCTGAGTGACCTGCATACTCGGATAAGAAAACGCATTAAATACAATCAATGCATTTATTTATTTCTTTGAATTAATACATGTTAAAAGGAACTTTGAAGTAAATGAGCAAAAGCAGTCGGAAAATGAAAAAATTATTAGAATAGGATCCTGGAATGTGAAAGGAACAAACAGGGAGGGTGCTTCAAAGGGAAATAAAAAAATATTCACTGTACAGGAGTACAGGAGATCAAACAAGCAAGTAATGAAGTAATAGAATTGGAAGATCATGCTTTCTTTAATAGTGGCAGTGAGAAGATAATATATGGCGAAGGTTTTCTAATAAAAAAGATTTGGAAGCATGCAACTATCAAGTTCGAGGCTGTATCAGAAAGAATATGTTTACAAGGAATTAATAGATTTTTGCGAAAAATAACAATAATGAATGTGCATCCTCCTATGGAGGACAAAGAAGAAGTAGAAAACCAATAATTTTATGAGTCACTAGTTGATATAATGAAAAGAGTTGCTGGATATGATATGAAAATAATAGTGGGTGATTTCAACGCAAAAGTGGATAAGGAAGAGTTTTATCAACCGACAATAGGTAAATATAGTAAACATACTGTAAGTAATAATAATAATAGAGAAAAGTGAATTGAATTTGCCTCTTTAAGAATTATGAGTACTTATTTCCGTCATAAAAACATTCATAAAGGAACATGGACCTCGCCGGATAGTTAAATGGTGAATCAAATAGACTATGTTTTAGTAAATAGGAGTCAGGTATCCTCGGTGTTAGATGTAAAGACGTGTAGGGGAGCAGATGCAGACACGGATCATTTCTTAGTGAGAGTTTGTATAAAACAGCAATTACCCAAAAGAAGAAAAGAAGCCCAGAAGCATGAAGAAGTGAAACGGAAATATATAAAAGATCCAAGATGGGAAAGCGTGGAAAATGTAATATCGCAAACCGTATCAGGATTTACAGAACAGAGAAGTCAGAAAAAAGGTTGGTTTGATGAAAAATGTGAACAAGCAACTAAAGAAAGCAGAAAGGCAAGAGAAGTAAAGCTATGTAAAAGAACAGAAAATACATTACAGGATATAGAGAAAAGCGGAGAAAAATTAAACGAATTGGTAAGGAGAAGAAGAGAACTTTTATGCAAAAGAAATTAGAAGAGAAATATCGAAGTAAAGAAGCTAGGCGTTTCTATCAGGATATAAAGAGTGAACGAACGGATTATAAAAGCAGAACGGTATTTTTCAAAATGAAGAAGGTAATTTGCTGGGAGAACAAGAAAAGATGGGTACAATATTTTCAGAAGGTGTTAAGTAATGATACAGAGCTACAGGTGGAAACTGAAGAAGTGAATATCACAGAAAACACGCAAGAAAGTGAAGTTGGCGAACCAAGCCTAACAGAAGTGAAAGAAATAATAAGGAAAATGAAGGATTAATAAAATTCCCGGGAAAAATGGAATAACAGCAGAACTGATAGAGTATGGAGGAGATGCGTTAACTAGAATTATGTACGATATGATTCAAAAAAATTGGGAGAGAGAAGAAATACCACAAAAAAGAAAGGAAGCAATACTGTTCACACTACATAAGGAAGGACCAAAGCATAAAGTTCCAATTACAGCGGAATAGCCATACTAGATATAATGTATAAAGTACTGGCTTCATGTATAAAGGAAAATATTCAAAAATACATGGAAAGTATTTAGGTACAGTAGGAGACTATCAGGCAGGATTTCGAAAAAACAGATTGGTAGTAGACCATACTTTGAAGCAAGTCCAAGCCCAAAGATGACGATGCGTGATACAATAGCAGCCGTAAAAATAATGGGGGCAATAACAAAGAAATTAAGAATTAAGTTAGGGCTCAGGCAAGGTGACTCGTTGTCAACAATACTCTTTAATCTGGTGCTGGAATATGTGATAAGAGAGAGTGGAATAAACATCAAGGGAACCAGCAGCCAATGTCTAGCCTATGCGGAGAAGACGAAAGTCATGATATTGGTAGGAAAACCAAGAGGAGAAGGAAGGTATTTTACAATACGCACAGAAGAAGGAGGAATTTACAACTTTGAAAAAGTAGACAGTTTTATTTCCTTAGGAGTAGTAGTCATGAGCAATGGAGGAGACAGAAAATATTATGAATAACTTAATTGGATTTTTCAACCGCAACAACGCAGAGCTGTTTACCGGACTCATCCATCGTAAATCTTGTTAAGGCCAGCAGAATACGTTGGATGGAACATGTGGAACGCATGGAAGATGAAAGGGTAGCAAACCAAATACTAGGAAGAAGAGAGCTGACTAATAAAAGAAGAGGTAGACCGACATCGAAATGGGAAGATCAAGTAGAAGCAGACTTAAGAAAACTAGGAGTAATAGAAAGGAAATGAAAAGCGAAGGACAGAAAGGAATGGAGTCGAACTGTGAACCAAGCCATGGGCCACAAAGGACTGTAGTTCTACCAATATGCAGGGTGTTCTCCAAGTTCGTACAAAAAAATTAACGGCGTATTTGGTAACAGATATTCTCACGAATGCACTTAAATTAAAACGAAAAAAAAAAATCAAAAAATTCATACCGACATCCGGCAATTCCTTGTGAAATGTTTAGAACCGCTAGACGCAACGGACGGTGACCTTCACTCATAATAAACGAAGTGCCCCCCCCCCCCTGCGCGAGACGTAAACATACCGATTAAAGTGCCGTTTAACATACCTGCCCACAGATCAATCGAAAAGCGTTGTTGAAAAGTACGGCGCCGCATTGCATGGGGATTTTCTTCTGCCCACACATGCATGTTGTGAAAATGAAACATGCCATCCCTTGTAAACATTGATTCGTCAGTGAAGAGAATGTTATTAACCAAGTTTGGGTTGTCCGTCTGTTTCCGGAGAAACCATCGACAAAATCGCATAAGTTGGAGGTAATCTGCGGGCATCAGAGCTTGCACTCTTTGAAAATGGAACGGGTATAATTGTTCCTCACGAATAATTCGCCAAACAACTGAATGTGACATATGGAATTGTCCGACAATATTCTGCAAACTTATCGAAGAATTTTCTTTTACAAGTTCTAAAATCTCTTCTACCGCGTTCATAATATGAGGCGGGCGCTGTCGTCTACCACTGCGATCTGGGTAACGCTGTCCATACAAACGTCTTGTAGCCAACGCATTTTGACCACTTCCGCCGTAAATTAAAATCATATCCACAATAACACTATTGGAAAATTCGGCCATGTTTTCAACGCTGTTATCTGCGACGAAGTGCAGCTGAGAACTGACCCACCCAAAACAACCGATACTGACATACTTCTCCGATTACGTAATAAAAATAAGACAGGGACTATCAAACTGTTTCATCGTTCGCCGAAAACATTTATTATCTCTAATATTTATTAATCAATTGTTATACAAAAACTGCTTCATTCTATCTCTTTTAATGTCAACTTACACCGGTTTCATTTTTTGTATGAAGTTAAAAAACAACCTGTATATAATGTGAGCTTACTTATTGTTAGGCATGATTCATGATTACTATCTTAATTTAATTGCTTAAGTTGATTACCTAAGGAAACAAATTATTTCGTAAGAATCATTTTGTGAAGAATTTGCATTTCGATTACTTAAATACTAATCAATAATTAGAATGTAAATGTTTCGTATGAAAGTCATAAATAACCTGCCTCGATGTTTATTGTATCTGCGGATTTGCTGCTCTATCATTATACCATTATACCTCTATACCATTGCTGCACATTATATGGCACATAATAATAGTAAACTTCGCTCAGCTGGGGCATTTAAATTATATCCAGTGTTTCACAAAGATTTTTTTGTAAAAGGTAAACGTAGATTTTTCCGGAATTATTATTCATCTAGTCCTAGTGAATTAAAAGTGGTTGCGATAAATGAAACTTATTTGATTACACCTGTATAAGCGAGGATGGGCGCACTATTTGAATTAGTTATTATTCTGAAAGCGATAAGAATAAGATTTTGCAAAAGACCTAAATTTAGCAAGTAAATTTGTTACTGCTACATGGAGCCACGTTTCATTCCTCGACAAATTAGATTTTAATAATGCAATGCCAACTAGATTTACTATTAACTGCTCCAAAGCAAACATCATTTCAACGTTTCACGTGCACCGAGCAAATTCGAGACCGAACGCATTACAAAAAAGTTCGATAACACCATAAATCTTCTAGCAAATTAAAATTCAACAGTGGCGCATATTTAAATCCAAAACGGAACTCTAAATATTTAAACATCCGATCTGCGTTAAATCGGACGTAATTGCGTCGCTTGCAGGTGTTTCGTGCTTCACGATCGCCGATTTAAATTAAATAATGCCGTAAGAGATAATACAAATTGAAAATGCGATTCCGTCGGTTAATTGATGGGCTTTAATTCGTTTCGAGCTCTGCAGCGATAAATTATTTTGGCGAGGAATTTTTCACGGTTATTGTTTGTGAAGAGGTAATTTTGAAATCGCTGATATCCGCAAATCTTCAAACCGTGATTTCTGCTCGTTCGAGCGAGATTATTAAATTTTAGTTGAGTGCATTAATTTAAACTAATGGGATTAGTTCAATAATTTCCTTCAGACAGAGTAATTTGTTGATTTACACAGTGAAAGGTCAAAGTAAGATGTGTCCATTTAATAATCCGGTAGGAAATATTTTGTTTTGAAAAGCGTTAAAACTGAACATAACCTGACTTTTAAATATCAGCAGGACATAAATGATAAAATAATAATTACTGCACACGATAATTACAGTAGCTGAAAATGTATTTGAAATTTCATTAAACAAGAGATTAAATCTTAAATTTTCCAACCGATTGACATTCCTATTCATTATTTTAATCAGCAGTTGTTACGTAGCCGTTTGAATTTATTAAAACAAATCGGATTAAATGTTAGGTACAACTAAAAGCGAAAAGCCTTAAAAGAGATTTTCATTTAACCTTCACGCAGGACAGACAGGGCATTTTATCCTTTCAATAAACCGTTCTGCCGTGTTCATTTCAATGGCACTCAAAGCGAGGACATTAAAATTCGTTCGAACCACAAAAGAATCAAGCCCGGGTTAAATTTAATGCGGTTAGTGAAATTAATAATTCGTCGCCTTCCTCTCTGTATCTGTAAAAATGATGCGAGCGTGTCGCCTCCTGCCAGCTTCATCTGCTACTGCGATGACATATCAATTCCAGAACAAATAAAAAGGGCAATGAAGATGTCGTAGCTTTTTTTCTAGTGGTTTCTAATGGAAAATCCTCGTATCTATAAAGGGCGGAATTCTTTATGAGACCACCGTACGATTCCACAGTTTTATTTTCGAGCATTTGAGGCAAACAGAAAGGGATTTAAAACGCACGTGTTACGAGGACGTATACATTATACGGGACGAGTAAATTTTTTAAAATGTATTATTTTTAATGAAGTTAAAGCAGGGATTTTAACGATGGGGGTAGCTAACTTGAGAAGAGGGAAGCCGGATCGATAGTCTTTTTTGGCTCTGTAACGAGGTAGGGAACGGTCAGCACAGCACGGAAGGGCAATTGTGTTGTTTCCTCTTACTTAACAATGTAGTACTTTAACGATTTTCTTTTTTGAGTTGTCATGCTTTGACATATTTGGGAACGACCTTTTTATTGTATTCATTCCTTTCTAAACAAGAAGGGTTTATTTGTTTAATTGTTAAAGGTTATATTAGCCCCCTTTGAAAATATGAAAATTCTTGTTTGATATAAAACTTTAGACTTCCAGAAAGGCTAATCTCGTGTTGACCTATCTGAGGTTCACTGGCTCTTGCTTCTTCTAAATACGAGTCGCAAATAAAAAGTTTTTGTTACAAACGTATCGGCCCCCGTAACTCGTAAAACTCGATCTAAGATGATTAAGTGCTAAGAGAAAAGTTTTATGTATTAAGTTCGTAGATGTTTCATCCGGATCGAACACAAAAATAATTCCCGCGGAAATTTACTTTAGATAACGAAACTAATTCGAGTTAGCCAAACGAAAGCATCGAATTGATATATCACCTGTTTTCTTTTTGACGTCCACGAGCTGGAAAAAGTTGCTGCGAATTTAAGGAAAATTTGATTGCCAACGTGTTGTGTGTAGGGGGTGGAAGTAATTTGTCACGAGTATTTATCCATTTCCTTTCTGATTTCGTTCCTCGTCTTGTCGATATTTGAAGGCTTGCTTTCGTCTCGCATTCGTTTTAAGGCTTACCCAAAAGGCAATCGCTTTTTCTTATTTGTGTAAGCTTGAATGGGATTTATTTTATTACTACTTTCGTTATTCTTAGCGTTCCCTTAAAAAAAAAAAAAAACGTTTTTCGATTTCGCGATGAAAACACATACAAATTGTATGTATTAAACGGAACCGGTGAAACACATTTGGCCACCATTTTCGACCACAAACAGTTGAAGACCTCGATTGCTAAACGTGGTCCGTGTATTTCGGCTCTAAAAACCTTTTTCGTTTTCTCTTCAAAACATGTGGTGTTTTTTCAAAATTAAAAAATGTTATTACGAAATTTGATATAACAATAACATCCGCCTGCGCTTTTATAGGCCATTGTGTAGTGGGCGACCAAATCGCCTTTCTTGTTCAATCTCATGAAACGTGATCTGCTTCATTTCGGTCTACCCCCGACAAATATTGTTTCTCACATCAATTAAGCACGTAAACACGTTGCTGAAACCCAAAACATTTGCAAGAGACAATTTAACAGTAAATAAACATTAGAATTTTTTTTTTTGCTTTTTTTCATCGAATCAGGACACTTAAGTATTTCGGTAGGACCGAAAAACATACAGAGTTGGGAAACCGCTTTTAGTTTTGTTTGCTTTTTTATTATCTTCGTTCCACTGGGGATTAATTCAAAACATACACGCAAATAAAATAGGATTGTATATTCACAGAGGAATGTTCTCAAAAAATTCCGCTTGTAGGCCAATTTATTTATTCGGTGCTCATGAATTTTACGAACACGTAAAACTAAAATGAATTTTAATCAGTGCGAAATGATTGTTTATTTATTTATTATTAAAGTCGCGTTTACACTAATTTTTTTTTAGTTTCTGTGTTGTACTTTGTCGATTTGGCAGAAATGCTGTCCTGATTCGGGATAATTTGAGATTTAAAAGTCCATTTAATTTAAATTAATTTGAATAACTGAATTAAAAGCAATTTACTGTATACTTTATGCTAACACTGCCGGTATTAATTGTATTCGATGGTCGTTCATTTTTGGCCGAGTTGCTCAACGCTTCAACGAATTTAAATAATCACATTCAAATGTGATTCACGTACAAATGTGCTACCGGTGTTAGTTATAATACAAATCATATTTGTAACGTAAAAAAAAAGAATATTTTTTAATTTTTACAATAACTAACTCTTGTTGTATACTGGTGCTTAAAAGTTTTCGGACGACCGACCGGCGTGATCGCCTGGCACTGTGGAAGTTTACCACAAGGGTCAAATTCGAACTATTTTATTGCTTTTCATTCGGATACTTTTAAGCACCAATATACGTAGGTACAAGATTTGGATCAACTTGTATAATAATATTTGGAAGCAGAGCCGATAAGCAGGGGGATCATGACAGGATTCACAGGGGCCCGGAATCATCCCCCACTTTTAGAACCCAAGTAATATTTCCCCCCAGACTCGACGACGGCCCCGTTTGGAAGAACAAATTTTTAAACAGCAGATATTGTTTGGAAATAGAACACGTTCCCACGAAATTTTTGATTCATTTTAATTTTTAATTTAGATGGGTTTAATTTTACAAGAATTCGAATAAAAAAGGGCGAGACAACGCAATGCTTCAAATTTATTGCATATTTAGTGAATATGCTCTCTTGAGCCACTTCAAATAATTGAAGAGTAAATTTGTTTTTGCTTGCGAGGAAGTGACCTTAAATGTATTCATAAATAGTGTTAGAAATCAACAATTTATCATTAAACGTGTCGCACGTAGTGTCAAATTCGATAGATTATATCGCTTTGATTAATTACTTGTGCACACGTTAAGCTCCAATTCAAATTATTCCCTACAATCAATTGCGTTATGTAATGACTGCGTAGCCTTGCTTTCATAAAATGCGTAGATCATCGAATACGCACGAAATTTATGAAAACGTTTTGTCACGAAACACAACAATACTTGAATAATATAAATACATATAATAACTTTACTGATTTGTAAGTGCAAACTTATTTTAAAGATGTGGACATCAGTTCTACCAAGACTGCTTTAGAAAGATGACAGTTACTTTTATTTAGTATATACTCTTTTATCAGCAAATAAGATCATGGTTGTACACCTGGAGGTTACGCACACATGAAATGTGACATTAGTAAACAAGGCCAAGGTTACACAGCTGCGATATTACATAAAGATAGATATAACTGGCTTACACTTTTTTAGAACCAAATGTATTAAGTACATGCCTAGCTAAAAATACACCTTACATTTAGGACTACCTAAAATATTTAATAGCCGAAAGCTACGATTCATTCAGTCGGGTAAGGACGGTGCTCTCGCCAAAATTAAATTTTATAAATTCAAAGCAATTAAAAACTGAACTGGGTATACTCATGCTTGCAAACACAATCTCGTGCACCTCCAACCAACGCGGTTTTATATACGTTCGACAAATTACCAGCTTAGCAATAAAGCAACCGCGACGCGGATTTACGAAGAAAAATAAAACGTCAGGGTGATGGGATCGGACCACATCTTCCAATAAAGTTTTATGAAGAATATAATCGGGCTTCAATGTGGCTATTCCCCTGCAATGCGTTTGAGCTTAAGGAATGAATTATTCGCTAAAGCTCCTCCTGCAGGAGACCGCATATTAGTGCACGCCGAGGTCCTGCAGGGGATGGAATAAATTAGTGGACCCCGTAAAGTAATAATAATAAATTAAATGCGTCACCTTTACAAGGACCCCCGCTTCCCGAAAAACAAAGCGAACTGAGGGGCGTTTAATACACTCACTTTTATTTAGTGCGGACGTCAGCTTACAATGTCTGTTTAATTCCGGGTGGTGTTACTTGCTTTCCTTTTGCCCTAAATCTCGGATATCCTCACCTCTAAACCCATGTAAGGGCGCGTTCTTTTCAGAGCGAACAAACGAGAATAAAGTTAGATTTTTATCTCGTGCTCTTTACGGCCACAGACTGGCATCAGTTATGTTGCTTTTGCCTTAATAACCTAGTTGTTGAGGTCGATATTAAGGATGCTGTTTCCTTTTCACTGTTTTATATCAAAAGAAAATGTTTTAATCCAAGTCCAAACAACGCAAACACGAAAACACTTACTCGACAGTTGACAGGACGAATCACACTGATGACAGTTCTGTTCGCGGCGAGCTTAAACTGAGACATGCCTTTACGAAAACAAAATATTTCCATAGACAATGCTACCAGAATATTAAATGAACATGTAATGTAACAGAAAAAGAAACCATAACTTAAGTCAGCAAAGATCAGAATTGATTAAATACTCCAACTGCGATCGACAACTGAGAGAGAACTACACTTTTCTTTTACGTGGGCTTCAAATTATTATAAGGGCTGATTGTACCAAATAAGAACAACGTCATTTCAGCTGTGAACCAAGTTCTAATGAAAACTTGTTGATGTACCAACAGAATTGAACGTAGTTTAAGCAATCTATGGCGGTTTAAGCTGAACTGCGAATTGTGACGGTTCAATGTACTTCAAACTGAATAGCATAACCTACTTTTTGATTATTATTGTATATATAAATTATTATTATTATTATTCAAAATGAATTTGGAAGAATTTACTGATGAAGAGGAGGACTTTTTACAAATGTATGAAATCTATTTACACAAAAGGAAAAAACAGAATTACAGGGTCAGAGGAAATCATTTTTAAAAATGGTCTGAAAATGAGTTTTTAGACAGATTTAGATTAAGTAAAGATGTTGCAAGGTTTATAATTATGAAAATTTCTGATATTATTTCTCCACCTACTGACAGGTAAATGTACATACATATACCTACCTAAAAAAAATTAAAATTTATATTATTTTCTTGAAACGGTTTACAGGAACCATGAAAGAAATAAAAGTTTATCTCTAGCTGAAATGGTTTTGCTAACTTTACGGTTCTTTGCGACGGGATGTTTTCTGAGAGTAGCAGGAGATTTTAGTGGAGTTGACAAAGCTACAGTGAGCCGTATTATACAAAAAGTGGCAGCTGCTATTGCAATGTTAAAAAATGAATACACTAACATGCCAAAAACTAGAGAACAAATACAGGAAGTTCGTCAAGAGTTTTACAATATAGCAAAATTTCCACGTTGCAGCTGTCGAACGACTGCGAAACGTTAAGTGTTTGTGCGCCATTTAATGTCCGTTTAAAAGAGTTTGTGGTAAATATTTACATAATGCAAGTAAGTTTACATGATCCCATGATGTATTTACTAGAAGTATATAAAGCGTCTTTCAATAGGGGTGATAGATTTTTCAATAGAAATCACTCGGTTCCCTGATATATTTTGTTTTACTTCCGAGTGTCAAAATATTCAGTATAGTTTGCAATTTCATCATGCAGCGTTTGACGCATCCCGACCGTTTAGAAATTATTAAAAAACATTAGCAAAGTTCGAGGTTAGTTGTGGGAAGAACTGTATCCGTCAATGGCGACCGCTATAGAGCCATGTTACTCGAATTTCTGTGGCCAGAACTTGAGAATGTCGATATTGAAGAGATGTGGTTCCAACAAGACGGCGATACGTGCCATATAGCTAATGCTACGCCCGATTTGCTGAAGGATAAGTTTGGTGATTGGATCATTTCACGACGAGGTTTTGTGAATTGGCCGCCGCGGTCATGTGATTTGATTACCCTAGATTATTTTCTTTGGGGCTACGTCAAAGCACAAGTCTATGCCGACAATCCACAGAGTTTGGATCATTTGGAAGCCAACATTCGTCAAGCTATCGCCGACATACAGCCGCAAATGTTGGACAAGGTGATCAAAAATTGGAGCGATCGGGTGCGTCAGTGTAAACAAAGCCGTGGTGGACATTTGAACGATACCTTGTTTCGAACATAACTGCACTGTTCAAGCTTCAAAATAAATTGTTACATGTGACTAGTAACTTTACAGTGGGAGAGTAACATTCCATTTTAGAGGTACACTTTACATGATTAGAATTGGTCACAACTTTACATCGTTTATAGTGTACACTGAAAAAAGAGATTACACTATCAACGATGTAAAGTTGTGACCAGTCCTAATCATGTAAAGTGTACCTCTAAAATGGAATTTTACTCTTCCACTGTAAAGTTGCTAGTCACATGTAACAATTTTATTACAGTCAGCTTGTATATATACTATATACTTCTAGTAAATACATCATGGGATCATGTAAACTTACTTGCATTATGTAAATATTTACAGAGCCCGATGTAAAATATTTACATTTTGAGAAAAAATTATTATTATTGTAATAAATACTATTATTGTAATAAATACTTTTCTTTGTAAATTTGTAAACAAACTGTAATTATTACAATGTGGATACTGCAAAACAAAAAGTACATTATTCACATTGTAACAATTACAGTGACCGTGCTGCAATTTTGATGTAAACTTACATTTCTTTCAGTGTAATTTCTTTTTTCAGTGTACTTAATGTCTGACACGGCACTATTTCTGAAACAAATGTAATGTTTTTTTAAAGTAATTTGGATTAATAATAGATTACCAGCACATAATAAATGCTAAATCCATGAATTACCTGAATTTGAACTGAATTCTTTTGCTAAGCACTCCCAAGCATTACTTTTTTGTTGGATGCTGGTTCCATCTGTGGTTTTACATTCAATAATGTTTTTATATTTTTTAACAAAGGCAACCAGAAGTTCCTCTTCGTAATTGCTGAAATTCGCTGCTCTCACAAATTTGGGAGTTTTGGATGCCATTATTTAACACCTAATTCTAAAACCATTACTTCTGTTAATATCACATTGATATACTTCCTGCAAAATACCTATTGTAAAATTACAGGTGCTATTACTTACTGTCATTATACAAGCGCTGTTCTCACTCAATTCTCACTGATTCATTGCTAATTCGTAAAACTACCTAAGATTTTCATCTAACCTACAATATTGACACGAAATACTACAGTTTCTATTGCCAACTGCTGTACGACTTTTGGATCACTGGATCAGTAGATCTCTAATGATGTTATGATGGTACAACATATTTAACCTGAACTGTCGTTCAGTAGAACTTTACGCTGAACCTAAATTGGTAAAACCGGCTCATAAACGCACACGGTAATTGCGTTTCGCACTCCAATACTTTAACGTTTATTTAAAGATAAATACTTCATTAAACCTTCAAGCACGTACAAAATTATTTGCCCAAGGATGCTACAGGAGGCCAGAAATCCAGTTGCTTAAAGGCGCTAGGAATTCTATTAGCGTTGCCTTTTTCGTAAACCTTCATTAGGTATTCCGTGAGCTAAGAATTTTATTAGCGATGACATTTCCGGGCCTTTCCATTTGATATTCCGTGAACCTCTTGTAAATAATTTCTACTTGAAGTTCTGTGCCGTTTAAGATAAACAAATTACGACGAAAAATAATCAACCCCACAAACAGGCCTTTGCGAAACAAACACAAATTTTTGATGCGTTTAGAATAAAAAATTTATTTTTTAATTAAATCAATTTTGTTGTATAATTAGTAAATATTTTGAGTGGGTTGGTCTAGCTTCTGTAAACAGTTGTTACGTAAACAGACGCCTGAAGTGTCGAAGCGATTATAAGCCGTCTGTAAATTTGAAGGAGACTTCCAGCTTAAGGATTATTACACTGGACGTTTTGTTTTCTCATGCATAACACATTACATTCAGATTGTTATTACCTAAATGGTTGTAAATATTCCGGCTAAAATTTATTCATTTAAGGACCCCAATTGGGGGGGCAAAAACAAACTTAATCAATATTAAACAATGGCACAGAGTCGATAATTAAAGCGAATAAACGAACGCAAGGACTGACAGGGAAATTAATGGTTGGAAGCTTTAAACACCCGATTTGTTGTCTGCTAAAAACAGATATTCCGAGCTGACATCCACATATGTGTGTGTACGTGTGCACTGTTAACTTGAGTCTCGTCTTCAATATCGTGTCTATGACAAGCGGCGTTGTTGTCAAGCTTTATGTAAAGCGTGGCGTGGCGGGAATAAATTTGATTAAAATTTATCACTTCATACTGCGTTTGTTCTCTCTCGTTGCCCTGAAAGTGCCTTGGAGCACCCCTCACTTTCGATTAATCAGAAACAGAACGTGTTTTGTTTGTTTGGATGTTTATATGGAAAGTTTTATCCTCACCGGGGAAGGACTTGATGTCTCTCGAGGTTAATGGGGGAGTTAAAGTAAATTCCAAATACAGGAAACCCAAGATATTTTGGTTTTCAAATACTTTGGGGGGTAGCAAAGACAAAATGTAATTTTTTGTCTAGATCCGGTCCTGTCTTTACAAATTTGTAAAGCAAATGTAAGGAGATTAACGCGTTTGAATGGAATGGACAGCAATTAAGCAGCAACGTTTTTACATGAGAGAACACAATACAGCAGCAAATTTACTCAACGCGCCAAACAAATTGATTATGTTGAAGTTTTAGCGTCGGCTTTAGTACATACAATTAAACTACCCTCAATAGATTATCAGTCAATTATGCAGAAAAGTGGGCCGAAATGAAAACTCCACTCGTGCGAGATAATCCTAGGACAAAAGGGTTTTTCCAGTCGAGTCAAATGGGGGCTGTTTTTTTTTGTTCGTTTAATATGTTCAATGAAATGCGTGTGGCTAAAGTTACTGATAATCTTCAAAATCAATTATTTAGAACGACAATAGAACGTGTTCGATTTTCTTCATTTCAATTTGCACGGGAGATTTTCAAACGAAATTATTTGTTTTGTGTATTCTTCAATTTTAAGATTCGAAGTGTTTTCTGTAACATCGCGTCTGCGATAACGGAAGTCCTCGTGCCAGTGGTAAACTGGAGCGTTATCGACCCGACGCCCGCCACCGACGTCTTCGCTCGGCTGCGATTACAGAGCATCCGTGGAAAACGAAAACTTCGAGTCGGAATTACGGCGAGTTTTCATAAAGGAATTGCCGGAGTTTTAATTTATTTATTTGATGTGTAAAATTTGTGGAGAAGAGCCGTTTAGTTTCGCCCTTTAATTAAATCTCAGATACTTCTGAGGTACTTACTTCAAATATTTAATTCTCTTTATATTTTTCTTAAGAGATCAAGTGTCATTGCTTTAAATAAGCATTTTTAGTGTAACGATTGGTTAATAATAAATGACAAATGAAAAAAGTCTAGAAGAGCCTTATATGAAAAAGTATGTAGGTACCACATAGAAAAGTGGAAAAAAATAAAATCTGTCTCTATTACTCAAATCATATTCTGATATTAGGGCAGGCAGAAAAGAATATCTCTGGCGAAACGTAGACTTATTTCATGAATACGCGAAAAGTAAATATTGAGAATACAAAAATATGATTACAGAAGCTATGAATAAATCACATAGACGGACTGAAAAAAGTCATAAATATAAATAACCAGGAGCTATAATAAATACAAGAGAAAGAATTGAAAAGAAAAAAACAAGAAGACTGTGCAAATTTAGGGAAAAAAAGTTCCAGAACTAAACTAGTAAACCCAGTCTAAGATACTGTTGGACATTTCAGCCTTTAATCAAATTTAAAAAAAAATTGCAGACTTGTGAGCACAAAAAAATAAAATTGAGAATGCAGCATGTAGAGCAATTCTGAATGTAACATCAAAAAGATAACTCTACACAAGAGTCATTTTAGATTTAGCACGGGAAAATCAGTGGAAAGATCGATTAGTGCGAAAAATATAGGAAGCAAGAGGAATAAGAGAAAAAAAAGGAAAAAGTGAGGAATTCAACTGAAGTTGGAATAAAGGAAATAAAAATAAAAAATAAAAAGGAATAAAGTGGAAGCCAACAACAAGAAAGAAAAAGTGCAAACTGCTGTGCTAACTTCAAATATTATGGACAGAGGCCGGTTATGTTTAACCATTTACGCAAAGTATTAATTTCTCTACCAAGTTCACTTGTAACTCTAGATCCAGATTTGTCCTCCACTACTTTGCTGGAGCTATACACCAGCTAGTTTCATCAAGGTTCCAAATATTGCTAGGTTTATCTGATAGACCAAGTGTAATTATTGTTGATCTAAGAAATGATGAAGGGCCCCTCGCCTTCTTCATGGTAAATTTCGTATGTTTCCACAAGTTTTATGTTTCGGTTTTTTAATCTTTTTTGAAACACTATAAGCCAATCTTCCTCGGTCACTGAGTTTTGAGATGGCGTTAAAACATGACTTGCTTTTACGGATTGTCCCCTCGTGTTCATTGGGGTTTCCCGATGAACCTCGTTAGCCTTCTTCGCAACGGTGCTTCTTGGTGGTCTTTACTACCGTTCTCCTTACTGGTGTCGCTAGTGATCTCGATCTGCTGATTTTAGGTATAATCTTTATCAAGCAGCAGTGAGTAAATCAGCAATGACGGCAATAAGAAAGCAGCAACGGCCGTGAAGAGACTCTTCTGTAATGAAGGACGAAACATTGTCCAAATAGTGTTGCTAGTGATCTCGCTAATGTTACAGCATCGCAGAGACCTAGACAGAATATCTATCAAATAGCATTGAGTAGATCAGCAGCGACAGCAATAAGAAAAATGGCAGCAACGACCGTGAAGAAACTCTTCTCTAATGAAGGTCGAAACATTGACAAACGAAGAATGCTGATGCTGATAACGATAGTGTTCTTGCTGCTGCTACAGTATCGTAGAGATTTTAAGTAGAATATCTATCAAGCAGTGACAGCAATAAGAAAGACAGCAGTGTGAGGGACGGGTGGTTAAAAATGATAACACAAAGGAGATGAATTATCCTTTACTTTCAACTTTATCAATCTTACAAGGCCTCGTTGACACACTATGCTCCTATAAATATCACGATGAGAGTGAGGGAGAAGTTCTATTACCACTCAAAATAATCAAAAATTTCCACTGCTCACTCTTTTAGCAAATTTTAATCAAACCACAAAGGGCCCAAGTAGCGTATCTGGGGTGGCACTCTGTAACTAATAACAATCGCTATTTGCCGCTAATTCCTTTCTAGAGAATAGGGTTAGCGGAAAATAGCGATTGATATAAGTTATAGGGTTCTACCCCTGGCTTGAGATTTTTAGCTAAGGATTGCTCTCAATGACCTCTTTATAGGAGGGAATGATATTTTTGCCCTTATCTGCCACTACATATAATTTTCGGGATTGTCGAAATTACGTTCTATCTTTTAAAATGATATTTAATTAAAGATAAAGAGAAAATCTATATAAGCGTATATATTCAGAATAAGTAAAAACAATTACCTACAAATCGATTCAGATACTTTTAAGAATAATTACATACATATAACACTTTAGTCAAATTATTGGAGATCACAATTTAGACAAATCTAAAATTTAAATGTAATTACAGATTACTTCAGAACAATATCATACAAAGTCAAAATGATATTACTCGAGACCTTTTACATTGAGAAATTTCATTCCAAATAATTTCTAACTTTCGAGTCACCCTGTATATTGACGAATGTGTAGTTACGCGGAACCTTGACCTTTGGAACTTGGACTGGTCTTAGAAGTCCGCTTTAGAACGTTAAACAAGCCTGGGCAACCCTATTCTTTGATAGTGAGACTGTCCCATGCCGAAAGTGGGATACACTACAGGCCTGTTATTGGCCAATAGACCTCTCCCGCTGCCCGCGAACCGTTCGAGTTGTACGTCACCCCGATGTAAATTTCTTCAGCCCTTGTGGCTACTCGCTCGCATCCAGACCGCACTGAGAGTTATTCTTTGTTTAAAGTTTTCATTAAATGGAGTTTGTTTTGAAGTGAAAAGTAAACGGGTTTACTGCCGGGTTTATGAAATTGGATGTGGCGTGCCCAAGCCTTCTTCGAGGCTTCTCCAAGCTTGTTCCCTTGTATGTACGGCAGGTACGTTTTTAGAGTTAAATCGTGCCACGCGACGGTCTGTTCGTAATTCGTGTTCTCTTTTATCTAGTTTTTTTTAAAATATATTCTTATTTGGTCCCCTCTATTTATTTCGAACGTTTCACTGGAGTTCCGTTGATTAACAGCTGCCTGGCGATCGTCCTCGTGGTGTGGCCATTCTGAAAGGTTTGATGGCGTCGTTATAAATGGATCCTGACCGACCATCTTTGATTTCGGCAATGCGCCGGTTCCTCACGTCAAACACCGCGAGAGGGCGCGCCTCTTGGAAACTAAAAGCATTTCCCCCATCATATTGATACGCACGTTGATACACGATTCTATTTTCGAATTGTTGGAACCTAACAATTCTAAAATAGCGTTTAATGCGTTTTGTAAACGGATCCATAAAAGAGTTTATTTGTAACGCTGACTTGATTTCTCAGTTTGTATAGTGGTTGACATCTTATACAATCTCTGAAGGTTGTTAATTTAAATTTTTGATTTGGGCCATAAATAAAAACAAGTGCATTACTGTTGGCTTTTATTTCTTTCGGATATAAATTCAAGCTTTTGTATTGAGATTCCGTTTGATCCACCCAATCTCCACGAGTTAGCCGGTCGGGAGGTGACTTTAATATACCCATCTCTACATTTGTAACCAGGTAAAGTGACAGACAATGCAAAACAAATTCAAAATGTTTTTATAACGAGAGAAAAAATAGCATTTCATAAATCAAATAAAGTAATTGTTAGTTTCTAATAACATAACAAATTGGCAATTCAATTAATGTTTTCTCACCCAAACCATGGTATTAGATACAGAGAGTCGGACGGGTTTTCAGAGTTTGTTCACACACTATGAATGTTAATTTCGCCTTCTGACTCAAGCTCTGGGAGCGATGTATACGACCGCACGACTAACTGTTTATGTGATATCTCTCGTGAAAAGCATTCTTTTTTATGTCGTTTTTAAACCGGAAATTCCAATCCCTGGATCGTTCGCTTTTATTTATGTTTACACAATGCGGTTTTTTTGGTGAGTCAACTCGGCTACTGCCTAGTATGCAATATGGAACTGAAATTCTCAAAACGCAGTTCTATTTTAACGCTCAGTCCTGAGTTATGACGACAAAGCCTTTGATAAAGTTAGTCATTTGTTTACTTAATTTTTTAGATGGGTTAATTTTTCCATGGTCGCGTAAGTGATGTTGTATCGAATTAAATTTACGTAATGAGCTTTTTGATTTAGGAAATTGCCGAATCCTTATAGCCGCAATTCTTCTGTAACGAAAAAACGAAATATCAGCAAACGATGAATTATTGACACGACTCTACCGGAAGCCTCAGTGAAGGAGGGCAACGGATCGCGGACGTTCGGTTTTTTCCATCTTGCTTTACAAGTAAGTCCTTTTTTGTACCCTTTATGTAATCCGTACGCGTTGATATCACTGCGGTAGTTACGATGAAATTATTCTTTCGGCCATTTCACAGTACACACAGTACACCACAAGATAAAGCAAAGTATTGGTGATCTGATAAAATACTTTAGCAATCGTAGTATAGGGAACCGGTAGAGAAACTTGTTGTCAGTTCTCTTGAGCTTTCGATGACCGGAACACACCTGCATCCGTTTTGGAACACGTGTGCGATAAATTTGTTTGAAACTGTAGACTTTTTGGCTGTAATTAATCAGAGCTCTTTGGTTAAAAACTGAATAAAAGACCGCATCACACAGATATGATTAGAATTGATATTCGAATAATGTCATTGTGTCAGAGTTCCAAGTTCCCCTTTCTCTTTATCAGTATCATCATGTGGCGAGCAAAAATAAATTTTTATGTCACTTAGTTTTCAGAAACTAACATCTGCTTTATTTGTTGTACAGAATGCCGCTTCTTCTCTATACAGTATTATTTTGAATAACTATTTTTTCATGTATGTACGGTCCTCTTTTTTTAATTTACGTTATTATTTGAATACATACGATATTGAGCTATTTTTAACACTGTTTTCAATTTTACCTTCCATTACAGTAAAATTAAAAAAAAAATTATGACGCAGGAAATATGCCAGAAAACTAAATTCTAATCTGAAACCTAACGAATTGTAATTTGAAAAACTATTTGAACAAAATCATACGTGAGACTGAAAACCCCTTTTAAAATTTTGATTTCAAGATTCTCTCCCGAATTAAAATTCATTACGTAAAGCTTTTGGCGTTTCGACGGTCATTTTCCAGATTGGCGTTTAAATTCGAACTGCGAATCAGCTTTTCACTTTCCACTTTACATTTGAATGGCGCTCCTGCGGATCTCCATTTATTAATACCCCGCCGCAATCTACCCCTCAGCTATCCGTTATCTTACGGAGAAAACGGATATTGATCGGGGGCCAACTTCAGCTGTGCCGCGAAATTTCATTTTTCTTGTTATGCTGGGGAGCACGCTTATTGAGGAAAAAAAAATCGCAAACTTCGTGTGTAATATAAGAAGAATTAGGGTTTCGTCTAATAACCAAAACTTGAAGGAAACAAATAGTAAACAAAGTTCAGGCAACTGGAAATTATTACAAAACATTATAAACGTGGTATGTTTTCATGAATGAAACTTATCTCGAACTCGATATTATACAGTTATCAAATATCTCTGAAATGAGCAAGATTATTTTGCCCCCGTCACTAGCAATATTACGGAAAAATGATCTCATTTCTCCTTGTAGGTCGCCGGGCATTTAATGGACAGAATAACGAATGAAAGCCGGCAAGTTACTTCCGAGATGTTGACAAATGGCACGAAAAGGCTGATAAGATGAACTCAGTCAGCAAAGGCACGAGGGCGACCGGAGAATTCGCAAATCTACAAACGATCGACGGGGAAGGAGAAATTTTCAAAGAAAAAAAAACGGAATAAGCAACAGAACCCGAACTTTATAAAGTATCACAAAATTCTTTCAACAGAGTCAAGGAGATAAGCCTTGACTAGTGAAGCAATTCGGCGTACTACATACAGTGTAAACGCATTATCAGAGTGACGTCAATAACAAGCGATGGGTGTTTGGTAATTTGCAGTTTAACGGATTATTGCATTAGCGAATTCGGTTTGTGGTTGGGCTGCAATTAACGCAATAAATACCGATCATTTTGTTATTATGTTAGTCACGGTAATCCTCTTAACGTAATAGTGGTTATTTTGAAAGTGGATTGTCGTATTTAGATGTTTCAATTTTAAATGGAACAAAATTTAATCAACCAAATACTATTGTTCAGGGAAATTTTGGATACATATATTTATTTCCACTTCACAGTTAAATATAGAAAGCTTGTTTTATGTTATGCACGTTCTGTTAATCCGTTTGAAATGAGAATTCCAATGATGCTGACGTGATTAGTAAACTTTTTTAATTTCGTACTTGATGAAATGATAATGTACGGACTAATTTGTTCGCTAGCTTCATACATAAATTTGATACTAACTAACACGACCTATTAGATTTTACGAAACAGCGCCAGCGTGTCTTTATCCGGCCTGCGTAATTTATTAGTTCAAGTATTTCTCAGCTGGCGCCACTTACCTAAAGAGTCGCAACCTAATTATATCCGGAACGTCATTTCAAAGCGTTATTTTCAATTATTGTCCAGCTCACGCAGTTTATGGCACGTACAGTTGTATTTTCTTGCTCAAAGATAGTTTCCTTGTGCTTTTTTCTTTCGTTATTTATGATGTTTCCTATTTAGATAACTAGCGTCAAAGCGAGGAAAATTTGCGTTAAATGAAATATTTCCCAAGTCTGTCTCGTGAAATCTAGTAGGTTGTGCTAACTAAAATTGATTTGGTTTTGATCTAAACTAAAATAGATTTGGTTTCGATCCGAAGTAAAATTGATCCGTGAACTGGTTGTGAACCTAGATAAAACCGATCAGCTTTTGGTGTTTCATCTGGATTTAAAAATGAATTGAGCATAAAATCATTTATAGTAGACATAAACAGTTTCCTGTAACTGTTCTAACTAAACTAGATTTGGTTTGGATCCGAAGTACACTGGATTTGGTTGTGAACTAAGTTCGATATTTCGCCTTTCTGTGTACCTTTGTCTAAGGGATGTTCCAGATTGGTCTTTGAAGAGTTGCTATTTATTTCTTTCAATTTCTCGCACAGCTCATCTACTAAAGATTTAATCCCACAAGTCTGATCAGATATGGACATAAGACATTCCACTGCAAACAATTCATGACTCCACCACCCAAATAAGCGGCGGAATTGTTTGCGGCCTCCACCAGAATGTTTTACTTCCTTGCTTGGTTGAGTGAAACGTAGTCTTGGTCTGGGCATATAACATCAATGTACAACATCTGTACAACAATGTACCTACAGTAGGACATGTACACTACGACATCGATTCCATATCCTTGAAGCTGCTCTTCAAGCCAATCAGATACTGCCGAGGGCATAGAAATCAGTTGTGGATACTTCATAATATTCTTGTTCTAGTTTTGTAAAAGACCAATCGCCGCCACGAAAGACCTGCTTAGTTTACAAGAGTCCACTGATTCGCTTTCACTTTTCGACTTTAAAATTCGAATGTTTTAATCTAAAATTTGACGAAAACTTTTAATCGCGACATCCTGCGATCACTTTCTGACTTACCATTGCATTAGAACTGACAAATTGCAGTCAGCTCGCTACTTAATAAATCATCTCCTGCAAGGCGGCCATGCGTGCTGTCACACCATAATGAAAGTTTTAAAAATTTTGAGCAAATGTACATATATTAAAGTATTTAAGTAAGTACTATAATATATATTTGTTCGCCTTAGAGTTGTTTTCTCTTCCATATTACACATTGTTTGTTAAAAATTTTGTTAATTCATTCTTTTTTTTTATTATTTCTTATGTCAGATAATCTAATATTAATTTGGTTTTGATCTGAACTAAAGTAGATTTGGTTTCGATCCGAACTAAAATGGATTTGGTTGTGAACTAGGATGAAACCGATCCGCTTTCGATTTTCGGCTTTAAAACTTGACTGTTTTCATTTAAAATTGCGCGTCTTTGCTTTTCTCTTCTCTGGTTGCCCTATAGTCAAAAGCAAATTTTAAAATAAAAAGATAATATTTTAAACTAAAATTAAACAGGTTCTTGTCTCAGTTGATTTGATTAATTTGGGCTAACAGCTGTACAAAATATTTCACTGCCTCTAAAAGAAACTTGAGTAGAACAATAACCGAATTTTTGGAGAAAAATTCAGTTAAGTCGATCTAGCTTTAAACTAAACTGGAATTAATCTAAGTAGTTCTTAGCTGAGCTGAAATTGATTTAAATTAAAATTTACGAAAAACATTTCATTTCATGATCATTTTTGACAAATTAAATAAATTAAGGCATATTTAAGTCTGTAAATTGAAGCAAATTCGGTTTTGTTCTATGCTTGGTTTTAAACTAAACTAAAATTAAACTATTTTTTTATATCTCAACCGATTTGAATTTAGTTCAGTTGGACGGTTGTGAATAACATTTCACCTCTTAATTAGTCTTCATAAAACAAATTGTGATAAATTTTTATTGTCTGTGCCATTCGCATCGAAATGGTTTTGTTCTATGCTCAATCGATCGGGTTTTCAACTGAACTTAAATTAACCGGATTCTTGTCTCTGCTGAGATGAAGTTGATTTGAGTTGACAGTTGGGAAAAAAATTTACTTCCTTACCGTCTTTGGAGAAATTTACGTAATAATGTCAATTTATGCCATCCAGTGGTAAAGTTTGAGATTCTTATTACTGAAAATCACGTTTGTAACTAGCTAATTGTAAGCAGAATAGATACAGAGTATTTGGGATATAAGGTAACAAACTTTTTGTGCTTGCAGAAATATACTAAATAAAACTTTTCTTCCAGTAATTTTTTTCGTATGTCTAACCATTTTCCAGTAACAATTTTTTCAACTTTAAGAGCCACTGTTTGTGATCTACTGGAATTTCAAAGTTTAAAGGTAGCCATGACTTTGATGTTTACAAACAAAATTTTTGACACGTTTCATTTTAATTTTAATTTTTAAAGCGAGCTAACGTTTTTGACATTAAACGTCAAAGTCATTGTGATTTTTTAAAGATCAGAAAACAAAAGTGATTAGCTGCTGCTGCTGCTACTACGTTTTGAAATTCCAATAGATCACAAACAATGGCTCTCCAAAATGAAAAAATTATAAGACATACAAAAAAATTACTGGAAGAAAAGTTTTCTTTTGTCTATTTCTGCATACACAAAAAGTTTGTTCCCTTATATCCCAAACACTAATTTAACGTAGGAGGTCTACGTTTTAAATGTGTAGGTATGGTTGCATAACTTACTAACTGGAATGGGGAAGAGAGCTACCTATCAGTTTAATAGAAACGTTATAGTTATAGAGATTATTACTGTAGTTACCTGTTTAAAAGAAACTGGTAATGTTGTCTATTATAGTGATTACAGTTTCTGGAGTCGTTGTCACTCTCTTCTCCATGCTAGTCAGTTAAGCAACCATATATACACATTTAGAATATATGTTAATTTGAATCGGAAATTGAGGGAAATTATGAAATAAATAAATGTTGTTTATTGATATTTTGTTTTAATTTAAAATTGCTATTTTGTTCATGATTACAAGGAACATCTTCTTGCTGCTGTAGCACTGCGACTGCCCTTAATGCAGCAGTAGTACTGAACTGACTTCAGTTATAGTGCTACAGTGGCAACAGACCAACCATCAATAGCATTAACAGTGAATGTATCCCATACGATTGAGAAAAGAAGAAGAGAACTAGAAGGGAAATGCGATTTCAATCTGAAAACAGTATACTTCGTGATATGTCTTTCTGAATAATTTTGATTTTCCCTTCATCCTGTTGTACTTCATTTATAGTCACCTCAAACACCTCAACATTTGGTCACGTTTCTCACCCCTTCAAAAATTTCAACAAATAATACTTTCTCCTTAAACAAACAAACAAGTCGAAGCTCAAGCACTTGTATAGACTAAGCTTACCGAGATAATAATCATGAAGTACTATTGTTTTGATCGTGATTTTATTTTCATTAAAATCAATATTTTCCTTCTTATTATCAAGAGGTAAACATGCGGTTTAGTTCCATGAGAATTTTTCAGGTGTCTTGCTCAAGAATGAGTTGGAAGACGAAAGCCGCTTATACGAATTATATTGGAAGTGAAGAGGCAAAAGTGTCATGAGAGTATTGATTATCGGAGTGAAACCCATCGACAGCGCTGTCAGAGCCGTTCGAAACATACATCTAATTGCTATGAGCTCGTGATAATTCCAAATGCCCCCTCATTATCGAAAACTTTATGTAACTACCCGACATTATAGCTTTTTGGGATAATCAAGAATTAACAAGTTATGCCCAATTCCTATAATCCGCGGTTTCCGATTTTAATGGCTTCGAAAAGGCTCAGCAGTTTGTTTTTCAATCAAATTTTAAAGTGGAATCTTGCGTTGTGGTTTCTGTAAGCTAATTTCGTTTTGCAGTTGCGTCAATTCACTATTTATGGAAAAGAGAACGTCAATCTACTCCTCCAGTACTTCTCAGTGGGAGTAGGTTACAATCACTGAACGATCAATATTTAATTGAGAAAAGCTCAAACCTTTTTGTAGTTGTCCCCAGTCTGATTTTAGATGAGCGAGTAATTAGATAATGTTTATCGAATAAAATCACCCCTTAACGTTATTGAAGACGTCTCAAGAACCTGTAAAATTCGAAATCTAGCACAAACAAACAACTCAATTCCGCTACAAAGCACACATTCGATTTGAGCTCCCCGTCCTCGCCCTACATTGTGCGTATATCTGCAAGGTTGCATTAAGAAAGTCGGTTCTCTTTGTGTCATAAATATGCATTCTGAGGTGCATTTGCATTAATGTAACTTAATCGCTTACGTGTCTACATCGCGATTACCATATCTATGTAATTTTATACCGTCACGAACTAGAGAGAGAACATAAATAGAATCGAAAGTTTACTCGTTGAATAGAACCTATCGTAATTACGTTTACGTGAGGGTCCTATTTTAAACACCCTCGTTTATATTAAGTCTGTTTGCATTGAAATTCTTAATATTTTCATTTTAAATCAAGTGACAAGTGGCATTCTTCAAGGACAAAACTTTATCATGGAGTTCTTGGCGACGACTCGAGGGTCGGTTAACATTGTTGAAATTTTAAGTCGTAAATTGTAAGAATCAACAAGTAGTGCGATAATAAATGGATTCGGCAAGTTATAAGAGGCGCGCAATCGTGATAGGACGTGCCAAGGTGTTACTGCTGAAAACATACATGCGGAGCTTATGCCAAAACGTGACGATGGTCCTTCGGTAATCCACCTGTTGGCAAATGTTGCGAGGTGGATTGTAATCGTTAAACAAAATTTTAAGCCGAAAGTTTCAAGATAACATCAACCACTTTTGGCAAATGATTAATTTAAGAAAGAATTAGTAGGTATAACAGGTCACTTTCATGCTCAAAATACAATCTAAATGCAAGGTGTTGCAATAAAAAAATGAAATTTGATTTCGCCCCTTTCAAAAAGGAATATTCAATATCAAGAATGTGCCTCATAAATGGTCATGTTGGTGCCCAAACAACCTCTAATTTTTCCAAGTAAGAAGAGAGACGTTCGAGGCGAACGTGACCACTTAACTAACTTTAAAGACTGAAGAAACCGTGATTAATCAGATCTCCCAACAAATCTGTATTTCTTTATGAAGTCGTTTGAAGAAACTCATGCAAAAACTGGATCTCAGTAATCAGACTTCAATTTGAAAGGAGACATCGCTTGTGGGATTCGGATGTGAAAATGTAGTTTCGGAGTTCTGTGACATCCCTAGAAAGTACCTAAAAAATTCTGTCGAAATCAAAAATGTAAAGCAAAAGTAATTATTTAAACAAACCCCCCACAATACCTTCCCTGAATTGACTGCATTTTATAGTCGTAGTTCATTACAAAGACAAACCGACATTACCAAGTTGCTCTTGTGTACTCGATTCGAGCAAGTTTCTTCAAACAGGGCTGTTTCCGTATTCTGTACACAGTCACCGACTTATCGATCAGCACTTAACGACGTGCACCCTATTCCGGGAAAATGTGCTTGAAAACTAACGCATAAATGGATGCCGTATGAAATACTTTTATATCTAGACCGTCGGCAGCGATTACATAAATTTCACTACAGTTGAAATTTTTGAGTATTTTTTCTTTGTACTTAAAGTAACGCAGAAACGGATGCTACGTGAAAGCTGTATACGACACAAAATTAATTATTATTATTATTATTTTTGTTATATTTAAGCATAATACACTTGTGTTGCTGCGTTAAATATTGAAAAAGAAAAAGTGGTTGTAGACATTTTATTTCGGGGTAATGAGGGTGTTTTATGTGACATACATAAATATTAAATTTTACGCCCTCGTTTCTGCGCCCACATCAAAACCGGATTACACGTTTACAATTTTTAGTGCATACAAATTGGACGTTTTTATTCTGCGTGCTATTTAATTTCCTGCGGTTGCAAATAATTACAGAAACTGAAATCGGGTTTGCAGCAAGTATCTAAAGTACGGAATCGGGATTTAAAAATACATTTTCAACGTATGTGTGTTTTATATACAGGGTCATTCACGTAACATGAAACAGTTAATACATGCCATCTGTCCCGGTTTCAAAATATTAATAAAAAATGAGAAAATTCGAAAATGTCGACAAATCAACAAATAATTGTAACATAAAATTTCAACGTTGTAAATTATAAATTTTATATAATTCTATCAATTAATCAAATAAGTTTGAAAGCGAGTAAAAACCAAAGATTAGACTAGCAAGAGAAATATCGAAATACAAAAAGAAAAGGAAGTAAAATTGCGCTGAACAAAATCAGGTAAAAAGTGTTACGACTTCGGGGTTCACAAATTGTAATCGTTGTTTATTTTAAAAACATTTTAATGTCCACTTTAATTTCCACGATCGTTTAATAGAATGAAAGTACAATAATATCGAGCTGTACACTTGTCTAACAAAATAACATTTAATCGCTATATTAATTCGTTTGCTGCACATATCGCTTTCCAAATAAAACTGATTTAAATATGCCGCTGCCTCAGGATTATATATATAGCAAGTCACGCTATTCTAGAATAGCGGCGAACAAAAACAGAACATTCCAGTATATTCTACTACCATTCGGTGCGAGTCTGGAATACAGTAGAATCTTGTCTGTATCATAGGTGGCACGACCAGTCTAAAAATAGAATTTATTTCACGGAATGTAACAATAATACACAAAGTTTACGTTAAGGAACTAATCCTTCAAGACAGATAAGATTACAGGAAAGTGAATTTATTATGAAGACAAAATAAAAGGAAATCAATTAGAAATAAGACCAACTATACGTTAACTCCAATCATTATAGTCTGCAAATACAATTGGAACGTCGAGCACATGAGTTAGAAAAATGACTAGAAAAAGACAAACTGGGAAACCCCGAAATAATACCAAAAACACTGTTGCCAATTTGGTGACTGTGTCACAGATCTAGTAATTTTCTGTTGAAATTTCAGACACATTTTAGTAATTTTGTGACCGATTGTCAGTTCAAACGGATTACCCTACTTGTTTTGTTATTATTTTATTCCGCTGTTGCGGACACGTCAATCTTCTTTTGTTTTGCTTTATGGAATTTAAAATTCTCTTTCAAAAGTAAAAAGAAACCGTTTCGCATCGTTAGCATTAAAAAAGACGGTTGTATGCAAATTTAAATCATTTCAATGAGACAACCTAAAAAGAATAGCCAGCCTAAAGAAAATAAATTCAAAATTTAAGTAAACATATCTGAATTATTTCCAATGTTGTCGTTCTATAATTTATCAAGTTTAGAATTTAAGAAAGTTTATACATTTTCAATGTATCCGTAAAACACGAGCACGTTTGTTTATTTTATCTTATGGTTTGGAATGCGATACGGGGTACGACTTAAGTAGAGGGATGAAACGAAAACACTTCACTCTCGGGCGGCGATTCTTGTAGGGCGAACGTCTTGGTAAAGTTGCGCTAATTACGCAAACGGGCTCGCGAGTGTTGTAATAAATTGCAAGGATATGTGATGAAGTAATTGTGCAAGAGTGAAAGGTTTGCTGATGGTAGATGATACTCTCAGGTAGAGTAAGGTGCCAATCACGTGGTGTCCGCTGATGGCTCGGACAGAGAGTAAGAGATTGGGCATTCTTTCATAAGGGTGATCGCTCTGGATTCGCCCATAAATGGGAGAGAGTCGAGGATCATTCCACCTGTATACGGTATTTGACCATATCCGCTACTGCAGGTGCGTGAGTAGTAGATACCGGAAATACAACTAGTTGTAATACCTGACCAGGTGATTGCCTTGTGCTTTCAAAACGGTCATGACTTGGTGCTAAATGTGCTCGGGCCGGTGTAGCAACACTGTAGGAGGCAGTAGCACCAATGATTCTGAGAACGTACGCTCAGAAGGCTAATATCCACCATTCGAGGACACCTTCTCCGTGAATTCACATCCCAGCAGGGAGCTTCCGCATCTAGAGGTACCGCTGGAAAGGTGCGGGGCCGGGAGAGGGCCCCGGTGAGTAAATAAGTACTATAGTCTTGAGTAGATACTCGTAAATGGTTAATTGTAATTTTGCATGACGTCCTTGTCGAATCGAAAAGAGAAGCCCAGATGTTAAGACGTTTACCCTCAGCTCCGCAGTGGACGAGAAAGAGAGAAAGAAAGCAGGGAAAGAGAGATCTAACCAAAGGGTGAGTGAATGTTTATTGTAACTCGGTCCTCTGACATTGTTATCAGTTTATATTATATTTATAACCAACACCAAGGAATAAGTTATTAAATAATAAGAAAGATGACTGGAGAGAGATAATCATAAAAAGTAATAAAAAAAAGAACCATGAAGGATGCATGAAAGATAAATAACTGGTAGAATAACGAATGAAGAAATTTACTAAAGGATGAAATGGACGCGTTAGGAAGATGACTGGAGAGAGGCAATCAAGAAAAATATCTAGGGGACGACGAAAAGAACCTTACAAGAAAGAGCCATGGAAAAAAGAACTGGTAGAATAACAGATGAAGAAATTTACGGTGGCGTTAGAAGAATGACTGGAGAAAATTATTCAAGAAAAATACATGAGTTGAAGAAGAGATGGTGACTATTAGTACAAGGACTATTAGTACAAGAAAACGCGTAGACAACAGATAAGAGAAGAGTCATAAGGAGATACAAAAAATGAAGAGAAAGAAGCACGTGTATGATTGTATTCTTCAAGTGATGCCAAATAATATCAAAACTGGAAAGTGTACAATTGTAATATTTCTAATTGTTGCAGTATGTGTATCTTGAACTGTCTTTATTATTTAGTTCCCATTTAAAAAAAGCCAACCAGAGTCCTTTTTAAAAGGTTCGACTTATTTTTCTTCTCTGTGTTTCTTTCAACGGATTCGCGCATTTTTCTTGCACTCACACCCTTCCCTTGCAATCAGTTTAGCTAAAGAAATAATAATAAAAAAATAAAATAATATCATTAGTATTTATATTTGTTAGACGATCCTCTTCACAGAAATTGTAGTAAATAGTTCTACTAATAAAATACAAAAGAAAATGTCTGCCAAATAAAAATGATTAATAGCTGTTTCTTTAGCAGTTTCGACGCTTCGGTCATTGACCATTTCCTTTGACATGTATTTCTTTATTTACATCATACACAAACAAGCTTACTCATTCATAAATAAATTTGCATAAACAAACACATGAATGTAAATATGTTATGCTTATGAAGTTGAAGGAACTAAGGCATTTCACTACTAGACGACCATGTAATTAATAGCGAATAATAAATAAATCATTAATTATAACAAGATAGGTTTTATTCCATTAACCAATTAATTGCAAAATTTAATCATTTTCTGAACAATATTAACCTATCGTTTGCCTCCATATTTATGTACGCAGAAAATTCATTTGTTGTATAATTTATTCACGTTTAAGCCAATTTATCATTCACAGTTGTGCCGCCGCAACGTTCCCATAAATAAAATCAACGAAACAGCGAACGACACACTATCATCGTTCTAAATCATCGCGGCGTAAAGAACCTTCATTTGAAAAGGGTCCAGTCGAATAGGTTCACGTTCGGTTTGGACGCAAGCCAAAAAGTCTCCAAAATTGCCATAGCCGGTGTAAATCAGCGTAGCCGCGGATGCGTAAAATGCAGTTCGGCAAACTCACCCCCCGTAAAATCTGCTCAAAAATCAATTAAATTAGTGCCGTCACCGTACATCAATTACAAAGGGGAAACATGTTCATTTGAAACTGGAACGACGACGGCGGAATAAAAACGAATTTAGCAACCAATAAATGAATCTCTGTTGGGTTGAAAACTAATATCACCTGTAGCAATAGGTTTAACCCCCAAGCGTGTGTTATCCCACAGGAAATCTTCGATATGCTAATTCGATGTTTTTTTGTATACAGCCATTAGGAAGATTTTCAATTTTATTACGGGAATTAACTTGGGAAGCAATTCGGCAAACTTACAATAATTTATGAACCCGATTAAGTATGCATAAAGTTCTGTACCTGCGAGCGCTATAAATTGGAGGTAACGGCTGAAATAAATTTCATTTCATCCTGCGAAGATAATCACGTTACAGGGGCGTACTCTAAAATCTTACGCACATAGCGGATGATAATAAACTGCGGCGTTATAGAAGAGGTCGTTAAATAATAACTGGCAGACAACAGGAGTTTATAGTCGAACTGGAGATCGTTCGGGTTGTAATCAAGTTGCCTTAGTTGGTCCTGTAATGAAATAATATCTTTTTTTACTGGTGCACTAGATGAAACTTGTAATGACGTCGAGATGAAAATTAAGAAGACGTTAAGAAGCTATAAACTACTGGACTATTTCTATCGGCTCAGCTCAACCATACAACTTAATTAAAGGCTATGGTTATAAGAAATTGATCACCTCAAATAATCTGTTAGTATTTTTTGTCGATCTAATCAAGAATCTCTCTGCAGACATATTTAAGATGTATAGGCACAACATAACCTTTATACAAAAACTCATCATGGACATTCTATTTTATTTCTAAGCACAAAATAATTTACGACATCTCGGATTCACTCTTAAGTAGTAAGATTTGGATGCATTCGACTTTCATAGTTTTTAAGGAGATGGAAACGATGTCCTGTAAGCTTTCAGTAAGCGTCATGAT
The DNA here is from genome assembly GCA_958336345.1 of Dorcus parallelipipedus. Lineage (NCBI taxonomy): Eukaryota > Metazoa > Arthropoda > Insecta > Coleoptera > Lucanidae > Dorcus > Dorcus parallelipipedus. Next base: position 21,777,749 of record OY284482.1, on the reverse strand, counting down.
TAATTATTGCGACTGTACATATTAAGATGAACTTTCTCAGTCTTAAAATATAATTTACGTCAATTCCTTTTCGAAGATTAAAATGTAGGAAACTAATTTCAAACGTGAAATTCCTGAAACCAACTCAGCTCTAATAGTACTCCAAAGTTGAAAGTTAGCTAATTACGAATTTTTCAGCCGCCTGCACTGAAGATTGTCAAATTAAGTCCTCTAATAACTGACGTCGAGTTTCGCTGCAGAAAATTATTATATATTTCGCGCGACGTAAACGTGACCTGCAATAATTTCAAAGTGTCCTCGACGTGCTGGTATAAAATAATAAAATATGAATGAAGGCTGAATTTAACGTTGACTTTTTGAAATGAAATAAGCATGCCATTGGGTGGGAGGCAAAGTGGGACGTAGCCGGCAGAAATGGAAATGTCGAAATTTATTCCAAAAAGGAGGACGTACGTGGAATTATTTTCGTATCTGTCTGCAGCCCCAGGACGTGAAGGGCAACCGTTTCAAAACTAGTATACGAAAGAGTCTAACAAAAAGATAATGTACCTACTACTTTCGTATATGCGGAGTATTTTTTTATTGAAAGTGAATTATGATTTTCAATTTTAATATTTCGTTGCCGACCTGCAATTAGGTGATATCTACAGTTTCTTTGATTTTATAAACAGGAACGCAAAAATATTTTAAATAATAATATGCGCACATAACATGATTGTGTACATTTAATAATCCGGTAGCATTAACTGTGTAAATGTATGTCGTAGTGTTAAAATTGAACATAACCTAACATTTCAATGTCAGCACGAAATAAATCATAAAATAACAATTACTGCTTACTCACAAATTAAGTAATTTATTATATAAGGTTCACAAAAAGACAATCTCTGTAGGGGATCACCGGGCACCAATACCATTCGCTAAGGTTAGGGCTGAACATCTTTACGTAGCAGTTTGTAGCATGTTTTCATAAAAAGCTCAATCTGTTGAGATAATTGATTGATAGAGTTGTGAGAAGCATTTTTCATTATGTCTTGAAGTTTCGATAACCTCGGCAGTACTTTTTCAAGGTTAACCTGTTGTTTTTCTTCGGAAAAGACATCCAGTTTCACGAAACAACATACATACCAATGCAGTTGTCTTCGAGTATTTTATGGTCAATAATAAGGTCGGGAAATTCAACTCTAAACTCTTCCAGGCAGTTGTGTACTCAGTATACCCAGGCCCCATCGATTTTTTGAACTATTACGAAAATAACTTTCATTCACATATGTTTTATGCTCTAATGTGAACAGTATTCTGTAATGCAATAAACGTAAAGTACACGAGTCCTGAAAATAATTTATTTTTGTATAAAACTAACAAACAACGCAAACAAACACGAAAACACTTACTCGACAGTTGACAGGACGAATGATACTAGTGACAATTCTGCTCGAGGCGAACTTAAGCTACGACATGCCTTTACGAAAACAAAATATTTCCATAGCCATTGCTACCGGAATATTGAATGAACACTTGGTATTACTATCGGAATACATAGCCTTGATTTTTTGTGGTGTTGAAACATTCATGATTGTATATGTATAATAGAAATAAAATAAGGCCTAATGGAATTAGTTTTGTTTTGTTTTTATTTACAATATGCCTATTAATTCTGTGAGATTGTAAACTTCTAGTGAAAGTTTAGCGTTATTTTAGTGTTTAACAAGAGCAACTTTTTTAATATCATGTAAATGAGCACCGTTAGGGAATTTGTTTCAATAAGGAAGCGCGGAAATTTATTGCCAAACTTACTTAATGAAAACGCAGAGAATTTTTTAATCTGCTGGTGGTCTGATGAATGGGTACATAAACAAATAAAAAATATGCAACGCAAAATTTATCAGGTTACACAATTTATATTAGTAAAAAAATATATACATTTACTTTCTCCACAGTTAAGGTCAAGACCTAGCCGTGCGATGTCGCGATTATGTGATATATCATATGTTTCATTTAAAGTTGAAAACGTTTCAGTGAAACAGTCGTACACATGCCTAACTATGTACGCACGTGCCCATTAGAATCGTTACCCCGACATGCTAACCTCATCCTTATTGACCTACACGGGAAACAGCGGCTATCGTTGCAACTGACACTTCTGAGCTGTCTGCTGTACACGGCCCGCTGGTGCCGTTTTTCGTAAAGATTTAAGACGCACATAAATATTATCGTTAAGGGAAAATGCAACTATTTTGAACACTTTGCAAGTAAATCCTTCGTGGCCGCTTGCTTCTCAAAACATGAGCCGAACAAATTAATCAAATTTCAAATGTAAAAAAAAACGCCTTTAAAATAAAATAGTGGAATATTTATAATATATTACTTAATGAAAGTGAGAATGTGCCATCCAAATTTGAAAATTTGTTACTTTTAATCAAATCACTTGTTTATTTATCAATTTCTAAAAAAAATTGTCTATTATCAGCTTTGTAATTGTAATGCGGCGCTATTGTTATAGAACTGATAATTTTGTTGTTAAAAACAGATTATATTATACAAGGTAGTCCAAAAGTAATGGGACACAGTGAATTTCTCTTCCTGATAACAAAATATTGCGATTTAGATTTAGACTCATTTAGTCTAAAAGTTGATAATAAAGGTGATACAGTCATTTATTTACTGCTTGAATCATAATTTTGTTGTTAAAAGAAGATTATATTACAGGGAACGAGGGGCAGAACCGGGTGTCGGGACAAAACCGAGTACCATTATTTTCTCGAGTAACCGTATGATCATCTACTTATGTACAAAGTCACGAATCATCGTAACAAATTGTTTTATATGTAGAAGTGATATATTGCAGAAATTGTAGTGTTTTTACATGTAAGTAATGTTATTTCTACTATTTTTGGAATTTTCTACAGTTAATCTATAACACAGTTGATAATTTTTTTGATGTGGTACATAAGCTATCTAATTGGTAGTGCTTTTGTTGAAAAAAAATCATTATAGCGCCGTTTTGTAATGACCAGAACCGGATGGGGCATAATCGGGTAGTACTCGATGTTGCCCCGGTTGAAGATTAAGTTTGTCATATACATATTATAAAAAAACTTTAACTTAAGTTACTGTATGTATAACTGTTATATTTTTTTAACTACACAACTGAAGTAAACTAAAAAGCAAAGGCAATATAGTACATAATTACTAAGCAGAACTGATGTTGAAATTTGGCTATAAATGGTTAATTTGTATTTGTAGTTGTAATAACAATGGTGCGTAATTACACTACTCAAAAATGTCTAAGGGACAAGCACATATCGTGATCGTGTTAAAACAAAATTGATTTAAAACTTGTTAATTAGTTTTTATTTGCTACTTTTTTGTAAAATAAAACAGAAACTAATATTTTTAACAATAATAATTATAAATGAGAAAAATAATAGTTCACAAAGTCAATGTAATGAAAATACAAATCTAATTAAGTAATGTTAATGCTTTTAAACAAATAAAATTTATGCAATTAAACCCAAATTATTTAAAAATTAATATTTAAAGTTGGTTCTTGTCCGATGAAAATTGTATCACAAACTCTTTTAAACGGACACTAAATCTCGCACTATACACTTAACGTTTCACCGTCGTTCGACAGCTTCGTCAGTATTTAGTATGTCCTTAGTATGTCCTCCTCTGTTGTTGAGGACAGCCCTACATCATCGTGGCATACTCATTATGAGGTTATTAATTTTTTCTTGAGGTATTCCTCTCCAGAGATTTTGCAAACAATTAAACAACTCTTGTCTGTTTTGTGAGTGACCTACATAGGATATAAATTGTCGCTTTAACATATCCCATGCATGTTCTATTGGGTTTAGGTCGGGCGAGTTAGCTGGCCATGCCATAGTTGTAATTTCTGCTTCTTCAAGTGAGTCCTGAACTATCCTGGCAATATGTGGTCGAGCGTTATCATGCATGAAGACAAAGTTGGGACCAAAATTGTTTGCAAAAGGAATAACCACAGGTTGAATAACTAAATCATTATATTGAACAGCATTAACAAAATTATCTAAAAATACGAGATCTGTTTTCATATTCATACCAATACCGGCCCATACCATAATCGTTCCACCGCGATATTTATAGACCTCCTGAACGTTTCGCAGACGATTTATCTGTCCCTTCTCTCTCCAAACAAATTTTCTTCGAGAGTCTGGATGTAAACCGAAGCGAGACTCGTCACTAAACATCACGTTACCCCATTGTTCTTCTGTCCATTCAAGATGATTTCTTACAAAATCAATTCTAACAGCTCTGTTATTAGGTGGAATAGGTGGACACCTCAAAGGTCGTCTACCATGAAGATTAACCTCGTGTAAGCGATTTCGCACTGTTTGATCGCTAACTGTTGTGCCATGTAACCTTCCAACGATTTCAGAAACAGTAACTGTAGATTGCCTTCTGGCCGTTAATTGCATATAACGATCTTGTTGTCTTGTTGTAACACGTGCTTTGCCTCTGTGACGTTCCGACACTTCTCCCGTTTCTCTATATCTGATGTTAAGTTTAGTGGTGACACTCTTATTTATCCCAATAGCTTCAGAAACAGCACGTTGAGTCATGCCTGATTCCAGCATTCCTACAGCTCTTAGCGACTCCTCACGACTTAAATGACGCCTAACCATATTATTTTATTAATAACTTATTAATAACTAAAAAAAACGGAACTTTCAATTTAACAGCAAATTTATGCGTGCTTTCTAAATTTATCGGGTTGTTAACAACGCTTTCTTTGCAAAGCATATGTAATATTGACACCTTTGACTAACACTAATTCAATTACCCGCTAGAAACAGTCGATTTGATATTGTTAATATTTGTTAAACATGGCAACTAGATGTATAACCCAATAATAATGAACATACTTGAAAATGTAATGTTGTCCCCTAGACATTTTTGAGGAGTGTATAAACGAAAAACAGATAGACAGAAGTGGTCGCAAGAGGACATACATGAGGAAAACAATTGAAGTCGTTTATACAAATACAACGGGATATAAAAAGGCAGCAACCACTTAAGTATAACGTTCCTCAGTCTACCCTAGAAGATTAAAGGTGGGATGACTTTGGACGAATCGTCCAGCAAAGGTACTTGAAATGAATATGTTGAACAAAACATTATTTGGTGCATAATTATTTATTTAACTAATTTAAATTTTTTAAAGGAATGGGAAGATTCAAACGTGTTTTTTCATTTACACAAGAAGATAAGCTAGTTGAATATGTAAAACATATGGAAAGTCGTTTATTTGGTTTAACCACTACAGAATTGCGACATTTGGCGTATCAGTTAGCCGAAAAAAACAATTTGAAGCATAGCTTTAACAAAAACGATCAAATAGCAGGTCTTGATTGGTTAAAAGGATTCATGAAACGACATGCAAATATGTCATTAAGAACTCCCGAGGCTACGTCAGCTGCCCGTGCTATGGGGTTTAATTCTTCAATTTTTCAATTTGTTAACAGGTTTAATGGACTTACATAAGTTTCGGGCAACAAGAATATATAATGTTGACGAAACGGGGTTAACAACAGTCCCAAAGTAATTGCAATAAAAGGAAGATGTCAAGTGGGAACTCTGACATCGGCCTTTTATGATATTTCCACGTTTACGAATGAAACAGGAATTACTGGATGGAACACCAGCGGAAACAGCTTATGCTTACCATAGTAGTGGATGGATAGAATATTAAGTTGATAGATCTTCCTAGACAACACGTTGTTATTTTGTTATGCTTCTCATCTCATTGTACGCATAGACTACAGCCGTTAGACGTTAGTTTTATGTTCCCTTTGAGTACTTTCTATAAAATCGTGGTTAAGAACCAATCCTGGAAGAGTAGTGACTCACTATCAAGTAGGTAGATTGTTTAGGGACGCTTACAGTATAGCTGCGACGATTCAGACGGCTGTGTCTGGCTTTTAGAAAACTGGGATTTATCCTATTAATCCGTACGTTTTTGGTGAAGCCGGTTTTGCTGCAGCGGAGACAACGAACGAATCGTGAAACTAGATTTGCTTCGGAAGAGACTTCCTTAAGAAGCAAGTCTCCAGCAGCTGGTCCTTCTACATTGACTTAAGGGGAAAAAACATCTGAACGATCAGGTTTAACTAAAGAGAAAAAGTCCAGTAAATTTTCTGATGCTGGTTCAGAGAAGTCAGATTCGTTTGTAGTATCACCACGAGATGTTATGCCGATTCCACATAGCAACAGAAACAACACAATTGCCACAAAACGTCGAGGAAAAACAGCTATCCTGACGGATTCTCCATACAAAATGAATTGCAGTCAATTATGGGAAACAAAGGTAACTCTCACATAGTTGTTAAGAGAAAGCTCCTGCCACAGAAAAATAAAATAAAAAGCAAAAAACAAGAATAATAATAAAAACGAATAGAACAAGAGGCAAACAAAAAAATCTGTCTTTGGAATAGTCGTTTTAAATCTTTGTTGAATTTCGCCTTTTTACCTATCTTCTTGTATGTATTTTATTTTACTCCGACAAAAAGACAAAAAGTCAACAGCTGGTAAACTGTAGCCTAAACAACGAAACATTCTCCAAATTGGGTTTCAAACAGAGTTTTAACTGGTTTGAAACAGCTTTTAGCTGCTCGGAAACAGTTTTTAACTGCTCGGAAACAGCTTTTAACTGGGCCGACACTGACCTTGAACTCTCCTACGAAACGCCTAGCAAAAGTGACGGTATACAACCGTACATGCGAGTTTGATGCATCAATGTAAATTCTCCATTAAGAAGTGACTCATGTAATATTTTCAAAAGTACTTCATATTCATTTAAGCGTTTCATATATATTTATGTACGTACAATAAAAGTCGGTAATTTTTCTTTATGAATTTACTAGTTATTGCACTTTAAAAATTTTTACGAGTTTTCAGAGTAGCAGTTGAAGCACTTTACCAGTACGTAAGTACCACCACATATCTAAAATTACACTCGGCGAATGAGACGTTGCAGACAATTTAGAAAAATCATTACCGAAAGTAGAGAAACACATAAACTAGTCCCGCCGAGGATTTATCGTCCTGCACTGGAAAACCATGCAGGTCCTGTTTTATCCGTTTTTGTTGCAATCGCGAAACGGTGTAATGCACACACACATTTGATGTTTTGCATACAAGAGAATTGTTGGGGAGAATTATATGTATGCGACTAAAACAGTGTTCGAACGGGGGTAATTACCAACCACCCCGACATATCGAGCACTTGAAACAATACGGCGCAAAGTGCTTGGTTATTGACATTAAGCATTCACGTGCTTTATCGAGATCTGATCGATTATAATTGTTGTCGCTCGGCTATTATGCAATTTGTTCCTTTCACAATAGTCCTGCTATTTCATTTAAAAAAATCATTTTTAAATTAGTAGGCAATCCAATTTAAACAAGTACGATGTTTAAAATAAAGTTGGTTTTAATTTAACCGAATTTCTACTTTTAAAAACAAAAGAGTTAGAAAGAAATTATTATTTTGAAACTGAATTCAGATTATATTTCACTGACTTATGTCAGATATGATATAACATCTGTAATTGACTGTGATATGAACAGGATCAGTATCGAATTTTGCACTCAAGTTCCATTAAAATTGGCCAGAACTATGCATTGTTTAATATTGATGAATCAAATTGAAATAAAACGCTGAAAAACTTATTTGGATTTGCGTTAGTTCGATTAAATTTCTTTATTGAGATTGTTTTGTAGTTGCGCTAAACTAAATTTTACTTTTCCACTAAAATCGTCTTTAATTTACAATTTATTTTTTTTAGGTGTTCCACCGAGGCTCTGAGTTTGCACAAAACCATCAAGCAAGTGTCAGTAGTATTTAAAACATCTAAATCGATTTTAAAGTTTCAATCTCTTCTTATTGCGAGGCCCCACTACATTCAGCTCCATTAATTTAACCAACTTCTTATAACGTGTAATTTCGGAGTAATTTCGTGGAATAAAATCCGACCAAGATTTTGGAACTAAATCCTCGAATTAAATTCATAATGACGAGTCTCCTTTACTGTGCTAGCTAGAATTGGGTCGCTTTTTGTGAGAAAACTCAAGCGACACGTATCACGATTTAATCACATATCATCACGGATGACCTTCACTAGAAACTGTTAATTATATTGATTTCAAAGTAGTCTGGTGTCTTATGGAAACTAGTTTTTTTTACAGCTACATCGAAAGTTAACTTTATTGCCATAAGAACAACTGTATCCATAACTGTTACTACGGGGGAATAAACCAAAAGTTAAAGTTAATTTTTCTAAATGAAATAGTTTCATGATTGGCAAATTTTTGGAAAAATTAAGCAAGAGACTAAAGCAAACATTTATATTTTGACAAAACTGTATTGGTTGACCTATTTTCCCGTATCATAATAAATGTCCAATTACTCTGCAGTCAGATGTATTTGAATAGACCGATTCTGTCTGCAACTCTGCATATAGAATATGATCGATAGAAACAAATTGAAGGAATCTATTTGTATCGCTGGGAACTTACATAAATTGTTCCTCGTAAAAAACAAATAACAAGAGCAAAAAGATTTCTTTTCTTTAGCCTTTAGCAACGAAACTCGTCGATATTCACGCTTTTCGCAATAACAAACACGTCAAAAAGCGTCGTAATTGAAACAAACTGACCTGCACATTTCGGCGTAACGATACAGGAAAAGCACTTCGACGATCGGAAGTCGGACAGTCAGTCACTTTATGTAATCCTTCGATTTGCACATTGACCTCTTTCTAAAACGATCGTTGAAAATTCGTTGTTGCATGAAGCTCCTTGATACAGGATAACAACTTACATACACATGGCGCACACGTAATCTTAGTACAACTGATTTTTTTACTGTTTCAGAAAAGAACAGGACGCGAAAAGAAAAATATAAGCGAAAGCTCAGGCACTCCTTCTATTTCGTTTCCAACGTAAACTGAGCGCGCCTTTTACTTTTATAAGACTTTCGTTTGGATAAAAAATATTGCTTATGAAAATACAAACACATCGACACACATTTGGCACACGTTTTCAATTAAGTCATTAAATTCCGCGGGTACAGTTTCATTTTGGCCTTTGGTTTTACGAACTGCCTGTTGCGAACGAATATCGAATTAGTAAAGCAAGCACCCCAAGCAACAAGAGGATTAAAATTCAGCGCCAACCATAGATTCAAACGGTGCGAAAAATTTCCGGCAGAAACTGAAAAATCTTACACGTGGCCGCAAAGTTTATAAACATTGATCTAATCGGTTGGGTTCTGTTCGGTTTTGATCAACTAAGTGGAACGTTTCCTCATTTTGGGCAACACAAGCAAGCACATTTAATTTAGTCTACACATGCATTGAATCGTACTAGTAAGTGCCGTTCTAGCCGGTGGCGTTGCAGATGCATTAACCGCGTGGGGCGAAGGCAGACTGGCGCTTACCGGGCTCACGGGGGCTCAGGCCTGCGCCCCATCAAACCACCCCTCATATTGATTTCTCTTGGCCCCGCTCTCGCCTTTCTCCTACAGATGGATCTTCGTTTGTTGCTTAATGCTAATGCAAAATTCATAACAATATACCTCTCTATCCAAAGGCTAAGAACTAAGACACCTTTCAAAAGTGAATATCAACATTCATCTCGAAACGCTCGAAAACAATTTTATGTTACTACTTGAATTATTCCAAATTGTTTGCCTGAAGCAGTGATTGCAAATTAAATGTCCCTCGCCCGCCAAATTTAATTAGATGGGCAATGGGTTCATTAAGTAAGACTAATTTTTTTAAACTTTAATTAATCTGACCGAAAAATTTATAATTGATACTGCATTCTTGCTACTCACTAATTTTTTAATAGTTCATCTACGTGTTGTAAATTCTCGGTGTAATTTGGAAAATCAAACACAAATACACTTACCTAAATATTGAAATTTTGCGTAAATATTAGACACTTACTATTTAAGGATTGCAGTTGCAATCTCAGCAATTTTTTCAGGGTTTGCAGCTGCACTTACAGTTGAACTATAGGCATGTAGTAGAACAATGAAAATATAATTCTAGGTTCTAAGGAATCTGTAATTGGAAATATAATACAAAAGTTTTCGTAATAAGAGAACATTTAAACTGAGTTTTAATAAAACGAATAGTGGAGAAAAAAATTTTTAATTATGGTCATTCTGCAATTTTCCTCACATTTCCTTACAGTATTTTTTTCTTCTCCCATAATTCCCCATTCCCTTTTTATGCAAATTTGTCGGGGAGACGTACTGGCTAGAAACTTATTCTTGCATTGCTATGTTTTTAAATTTAAATTTATTTTTTATATTTTATATTTTAAATTTAGTCATTACTCCACAACACCACAGATAACAGATCTCTCCAGATAGCCAATGAGATCGAAATGAATGGGCGCTCTACCAATTGTTTGTTAAATACTCAACAGATGTCATTTGTATGCACAAATTCGTAAGGTTACTATATTTAGAAGGTACCGCCATTCATTTCCGCGGCTTCGTCCCCCAAATTAAAAAGGAAGCCATGAAACGCTAAAGAAGAAAAAGTATAGATACATAACAAGTTACTGTTGCTAAGGAGTTTATGAATGAATTTGATTAGCCCCAAATTGAAATGCCTGTTTTAGACGGTCATATTTTTGTATCAAATTTATTACGAAGTGAGAGAGATAAGCTATTACAGTGAATGTTGATTGGTTGAATTGACACTTCTCACTCACTTCGTAATAAATTTGATACAAAAATATGACCGTGTAAAACGGGCAAAAGAGATAGAAAGTTGGCACTACCTTCTCGATACAGTAACCTTACAAATTCGAGAAGCGACTAAATCACACAACAAATTCCACGATGTTGCCAATTTTGTTTCCGTCTTCTTCTTAATCTAGGTACTTCTTACGTCACCTATTTATTTAAGCAGTTATAATTCTCTGATGAAAATATGTAATGAATTATGTAATTTCTTGTAAAAAGGATTTCCTTTACATTTCATAGTGATATAATTATCTTTCAAGGTCTGCCGGAAGCAGGTACAACAGATATCAACTTTGAAATCTTAAATGGGAACCATAGATCCTAGCCATAGATGGATGAGACGGTGACTGAAAGAGACAATTTCAAACAATTTCGTATTTATGTTGGGTAGCAGTTTCAGGCTGCTAAAAAGGTCTTGTCATAGCTTTTTATGTTAGCAATGGTATTTATTTTTTTTGTATATACCTACTTACATATGTCGAGTTGGGTATTATTGACCAGGATTTTTAAAAAGAAACAAATTTAACTTCAACAAATTTTTATATCTCAAAAAAAATGTGATAAAAATAAGACAATCTGGTATCTTAATCGCACATTGTTTTAGTTGGTTTAAAACGTTAAACGTTGGCTTAAATGTTGGTTTAAAACGTTACAATGTTCGATAAGTACAGGGATTTTGTTTATATTTTGAACGGTAGCTACACATTTTATTATTAGACATACAAAAAAATGTTAAATACAAAAGTTTTAGGGATTTACCTGAACCGCCAGAATTTATTAAAAAAAGAAAATGGAAATAAACAGGAGTTTAAAGTTAAACTAGGACTGAGAAACCCAGCCTAACAGTATGAAAAGTCGCATACAAAAATGTATAATTAAAGTGATTAGATATTTTGAATATTTGTGAAGATGTAACAATTTCCATAATTTAAATACACTGACCGCCAAAAGTTCGCACCATATGAGAAAAAATTTTATTATTGATTTTTGTAAAAAACTTTTTGCACCAATAGTTTGTGCATGTTCCATAACCAAATATAAGCAGAACAGATCCGGTGAACAATTCTTATGCCTGATTTCACCAATGCGGATTGACACCAGCACTCGGATTGGCAACATCCTGGAATTTGTTGTGTGATTTAGTCGCTCCTCAAATTCGAAAACTGAACATTTGTCACAAACCATTTACCAATATCGAAGCTCAATTGGCTCATTTACCGCCAGATGTCTCTTTTAAGTAACAGAGAAATAAGTTTGAAGTTAGGACAGGACACGATGGTCATAATATGCTGTTAATTCTCCTTTTAAACTTTGCATTATGTCCTCTTAGTTATAGAATTTGTTTAAATATTACTTATATTTACAGGTTTCGGTTTTCCATTCTGCTGTTGCAACAGTGGCGCCACCACATATTTGCTGAGCTGCCTCCAAAGTAGCACTGAGTTTGTCTCCAAATTGGGGCGTCAAATTTAAAACGTTTGATGAGTCATCTGTCTAGTTCTAACGCGTGATCAATATCTTTTCTAGTCAAGTGACCTATGGAAAAAAATTATGTCTTTGTTTGGTTCATTATTTCAAATGCCATTTGAATTATTTTTATTGCATTCCTATCGTTTTGTATAGGAATGCAATATAAATATGTAATTCAAGTGGCATTTGAAATAATAAACTAATCAAAGACACATTATTTTATTTCCATAGGTCACTTGATTAGAAAAGATATTGATCACCTGTTATTATCTGTGACAACGCATATGCCCGACTAAAGATGACTCGTGGTCTGAAAATACACCTAAATCCGTGTTTCAGTTATAATTAGAGTAGGGATTTAGATGTATTTTTAGGTCATGAATTTAGTTGGGCGTACCCGTTGTGGTGTAATGACTCATCACCTAAAAATGGACTACAATCCATGCTTTGATTATGATATATCTAAATGGTAATTACACAAAATTCACAAAGAAAATTTTTACATGACCCAAAGTGAGTAATACATATTCACAGACTTCATATTTCCTCACTGTCTATCTGTGTAGGATCAGGGCTTAATGCCTTGAGCTTCTTTTAAAGACTCATTTAGGGCATTCGGATCTCCTGTAACTAAAATAAATTCTATAAAAGTCAGCTTCCGGTTCATCTTTGCTCTGTGATTTGTCTTCCATCCTTTTCTCAACTTTTTGCCCTGGGTATTAAACCTTAAACCAAAAGTCAGTACTACATTCTCATAGACTTCATCTTTCCTCACTGTCTATCTGTGCAGGATCAGGGCTTAATGCCTTGAGCTTCTTTTAAAGCCTCATTTAGGGCATTCGGATTTCGTGTTACTAAAATCAATTCTGATAAGATAACTTCCGATTCATCTTCGTTCTTTGATATGTCTTCAATCTTTTCCTCAACTTTTTGGCGTTGGGTATTAATCGTAACATAAATGCATAAATCTTTCGAAAAAAATGTTAGGATCTGCTGATATGGCAAGTGAACTAATGGTGGTGATGGTGCGAAAGGGAAAATATTTCCTTTGATCAACTTGTTCCTTCCATCTCACCACTCTCTCACTAATTTAAGTAGCTTTAAAATTCCCCAGATCTAATTAATCAAGCGGTGTTCTAATATTTCTCTGCTCGTATCAAGTTGGTGAATTTGGATAAGTGTCTTACGGCCGGTATTACCAACGTTTTAAGGAGTCCTTAAATTTAAATCGTGTTTAGAATGTTATTGATGTTATACAAACCAAACACAATGTCACAATCTTTACAAGACTTAAATTTAAGGTTTACTTAAAACGTTGGTAATACCGGCCGTTAAAAGGTTTAGAAAATTTACTACGAACTATGAGATTCACGTTTCAATTTTATTTAACCAATAACTACTAAAACTTTTAATTTTTCAGTATAGGTATTAAAAAAAAATAAACTAAACCCCGCAGTATCTCTTCAATAGGACTTCTCCTTTGAACGGCGTCACTATTTTATACTTTTGATGTGCCACAATTCGTTCTTAATCACAAAAGCATTTCTTGAATTTTCGACAAATTTGAGGAATATTCATAAACACAAACTAAATATAAAGCTCTGACCAGTACTTGATCGTGTTGCCGTTCCTCCCAAAAATACTGCTTGATTTGACCTTAGAACGTAACTTTACATCTTTTGGTTTTAGCATACTCTTGTGATTACTTAGCAGCTTAGAAGGTGTTAAGATCGACTTTGAACTTAAACCTGTGCACTCTAAAATATGTTCGTAGGTCGGCTCGTTCTGCTTCTTAACTACAGCGCCATTTTTGTATGGCGAAAGCTCCGAGTTTTCCGACGTTTTTGTAATTCGAGTTTCTTCCTAAGCTGTTGGATGGAATTGATGTTCAACTACGGTACAGAAACATTATTCGTCGCTCTATCCAGTTCAACTCTCGTCGAATTCGGTTTGAGTTTAGTCGGAGACTTGATCACATCGGGCATTTTATGTTCCTCGATTTGGGAGTCGATGCTTTTTACATGGTCATCATCATTTTCGACAGAAAATTCTTCTCCAATCTCGCAATTTTCCAATTTGAACTCTTCGAAATTTTGACCCAGGTCGAAATCAAAATTGAGAGTCTCCTGCTTTTTCGGAGTCACATGCTTCTCGGAGTTTTGCTTGGCTTCAAAACTCGTGAATACTTTTCTAGGTGGGTTATGTCGCTCGGGTTTCTGTTGGATTTTCGACAGAAGCTGCTGGTTATTGAATCCGGTGATTAGGCTGGAAACCGACGATCCTATCACGATGGGACATCTCATAGTTTCAGGTCTCGAGACACTTTTCAGTTTTAGTATTTGAGAGTTGTTTTTGAGTAGTTGTATTGACTGATTCGTTCTTCCTCTGATTTTGACTTATTCTCGTCTGGAATTATAATTTCGGAAACCTGCGGCAGTTTTGGTATTTCAGGTTCCTGCTTAGGCTTAGATTTGACGGATGATTCGTTGTTACCCTCTGCTTTAATCGAGGCCAATTGCTCGGCCAATTGTATCGCGAATTTTTCAACGTTTTTGCGGACTAAATTGGCTGCATCGGTGTTGACAACAACGGTGTCGTAATACATATCAATTTCATTTTCTTTGGGTTTGTGAAGAGTGACTTGTTTTTCTGCTTGTTTATTGTTCCCTAAATTTTAGGCGTTAAGTTCTGTAACGACGTTAATTTTTTGCATCACTAGAGTTTTCGTAGGCAAATTCAATTCTGATATTGAGCAACAATCTGGTTCGGATTCAATAGCTGGCTCGTTGACTAAATTCAGTTTATTTTGCAGGTTATGAAGTTTGTATTTAATACTAAATTAGTGAGTTTAGGTGGTAAAGCAGGGAATGCTTTCAATGCTTACTTTTTTTCACAATTTTGGGTTCACCTGGTTTCTCACGCGTCGTTGTATCCATGTCATAATAATGGCCATTTCTAGATTCGAAATCAATATTCTTTGCTATGCTAAGCTTTTTCGTTAAAAGTATATTAAATTCTTTTTCTTGGAAGCTATCTGTCTTTGTAGGTAACGTTGGTTCACTGCACTTGCTCAAAATCTGCTCGTCGTCATTGCTGTAAATGCTGTGAGCCGTTTCGTAAAAATTGTCAACTTTTTGAATTGGCGTTTCGTAATAATTGTTTTGTGGCAAAGGCTCCTCTGCGTTCTCTTTGTGGACGTTTTCTTCTTCATTGCTAAATTTCACTCGCTTGTTATTCTTGCTGAATTTCCACTCAGGACTTAGCGTTTTAAGGGGTGACTTGGTTGCATCGTTTATGTTATGCGATGCAGCAAGTATCTCTATAAGGGAAGAATAATATCTGGCTATGTATATCAGGAAGGCAAGAACACCTGTTATTTTTCTTGTAGAGAAAAATATTTGTCACTACTAAAAATTAGTAGAATATAACAAAGATTTCATTTTATTTAGAAATGAGGATTAATGGGGGTCATTCTAACCGGAGTTGCAAGTTAGGTGTCTCGCAATGGAAGGAGAACATGTGGATAGAGTTTATCTTCTTATATTACTTATTTATTTATTTATTTATTTATTTATTTATTTAGAAACAACACAGGCATTAGCCTAGTTACATTGTTTCCGATGCTGATAATACCGTGTGATTCCAAAAGGGCCAGATAAGGGGAGGCCGTAAAGTTTAAAGTAAGATTAATTTATTCGGAGAGACTGATATGCAATTTGGCCAGAGAGGAAAAGAAAATGCCGGCAGACTTCCGATAGGAATAGACGAAGTTGTTGACAATTCTAATTTGAGTTTATTATGTATCAAGTTAACGTTTTGTCCTCTATGGCATCCCCTCATCCAAAACCCAAAAGTCACACGGTAGCCAAAGTTAGTGTTCCAGCATCAGAGTTGACATAAATATATGCAATATACATGTTCAGGTGTTAGACACAGTATGAATATTAATATAGTATATGTGAACAAAAATACCACAATGCGCACATACAGAATTAAAAAAGAACTCTTAAACTACAATTATACGTAGAGAAGAATGTTTCGAGCTCGTTCTAAGAAGTTGTTGAGGGATATACCGAAAATCTCAATAGAGGAGTAGTACTCATTGTAAAGTCTGCAGATTTTACTTATAGGCGATATAGAACTGTGATAATCATGCATAGGGGGCCCTGGTCTAATGGAATAGTATGGCACATGTAGCTTGAACAACGTAAGTAAGTAAGAATTATCAATAAAGCTGTTGTATATCTTGAATAGTTGCAGTAACATGGCTACGTTACGTCGATGACTCAGGCGTGGTAAAGAAAACTCACTTCTAATATTATTATACGCGTCATACTCTGGATTGTGCCTATATTTTTTGAAATAAATGTATTTCAGGAATTTATTTTGTACTTTTTCAATCGCTTTAATATCACCCTGTAAGTGGGGATACCAAACAGTACTGGCAAATTCTAAATGTGATCGCACAAGGGCATTAAAAAGTAAAATTATTGCTTTAACATTATTGAATTCCGCAGTATTTCGTTTTAAGAACCCTAAATTTCTATATGCCTTACTCGTTACCGACAAAATATGTTTGTTAAATTTCAAATTGGATTGATAATACACTCCCAAATCCTTTATTTCAAATTTGCGCTCCAAGACTTTAGTGTTAATAGAGTATGGTTCAAGTATTAGTGATTTCCTACGAGTGTATGAAACCAGGTAACATTTATCAAGATTAAAACTCAGCTTATTATCTTCACTCCATTGATACAGGGCATCAAGATCAGATTGCAAAAGTTTTGCATCTCTTTCATCCTTAACTTCCCGAAAAATTTTTAAGTCGTCAGCGTACAGAAGAGTATATGAATTTTTAATAGAATCGGGTAAATCATTGATAAAGATTAAAAACAGTAAAGGACCTAGATTACTTCCTTGAGGTATTCCCGAAGTTGGGGTGAAGATTTTAGATTTGGATCCATTATAAGTTACAACTTGTAATCTATTCTTTAAATATGAAGCAATTAACGTGACTAAATCAACAGATAATCCGAATGCATATAATTTCCTGATGAGAATATCGTGATCCACTCTATCAAATGCCTTTGCAAAATCGGTATAAATAACATCCACTTGGGAACCATTTTCCACGGCACACGACATTTGATGAGTAAACACAGTCAAATTTGTTACAATTGACCTGTTTTTAAAGAAGCCATGCTGACTGTCCGTAATTTTTAGTTTAGCGTAACTATAAATTTTGGAGAATAATATGTGTTCATATATTTTGGCTATAGTGGATATAATGGATATAGGGCGATAATTTTCAAAGGCAGTAGCAATACCGGTTTTAAAAATTGGCGTGACTTTAGATTTCTTAAATTCAATAGGAAAGGCTTTTTGCGATATAGATAGATTAAAGATAAACATGAAAGGATAGAGAAATGAATCTCCGCATGCTTTGTAAATATATGGGGGTATGTCGTCAGGTCCAGCCGATTTTTTAGATTTTAAATGTTTAATCGCGTCAGTAATATCCTCAACTGTTATTCTTTTAATAGTGAAGTTATCAGTAGAATTTCCACTGAGAGTCGAAACATCGTAAGTTGGGGTGTTAGTCAGATAAACACTACAGAAATAATCCGCAAAACCCTGAGCAATCTCATCGTTATTTACAATTTCAGTACCATTCATGGTAAAAGAGCCCTTAGGTGGTAAAGAACGTTTTCTATTTTTTACATATCTCCAAAACTCATTAACATTTACGGAAGAAATTGAATTCTGCACATTCTCCAAGTATCGTTTATAAGCTTTTTGAGTTTTATTCTTAAGTGTGATTCTGAAGTCTCGATATTGGGACATCATGTACGTACTCAAATGTTTTCTTTTGCGGAAATATTCCTTAGAACGAAGACATGAAATTACGTCCTCATCAAACCAAGGAGGGTAGTTATTATTTCTGTTTATTCTTTGAGGATATTTCGGGACACATACGTCAAGTAGGCTGTACAATGAGTTATAAAAATACACAACAGCTTCATCGACTGAGCGACTAAGACCTAGTATTGACCAGTCGTATGTAGTAAGCAAATGATAGAATAAATCAAAATTAGCTCGTTTATAATTGTAGGCATTAGGACCCAAGTTGTGCGAAGGGTTATAAGTAGCACGAGTAAATTGTAAATTTAAGTTTAGTGCCGGGTGATGAAGGTCCTCACCCACCAACAATTCTCCGGCATTTTCAACACACTGTTCAATTGATGATAAAACCAAATCCAAAGTTCTACCATTAGAATTTAAAACATTATTATACGATCGTAGATTATTTAAGTCGAGAAAATCTGAAATAGTACGAGATATTGGGCCACCCTCTGCAAAATTATACAAGTCACCATTAATCTGAGGAATATTAAAATCTCCCAAAATTAATATTTCATGATCGCACAAAGTTGTACTAATATTTTCAAAGTTGTCAATAAATTCTACATAAGCTTCCAAACTTGATGTTGGAGGAAAATACACTGTGCTTAGAAGGTAATGATTGCTATTCATCCTAATTTTCACATTTTACTTATGGTAACGTGGGTCACGTGACAAATTCTTCTCAAGTTGTGAAATCTTTACAACGTGGTATGTTGCCACATCTCGTAAGCCACGTTACTAGAAGATACTACCGTTGTTAAGTCGGTTAAAATGACCTTCTAATGCTATTCAGATCTTGAATCTCATAAAAAAATAAATAAAAATGTAGATAAATAACAAATTGCAGACAATATACATATTAATAGTAAATTATACTCCCTCTGCCCCAATTTAGTTGTCACATTTGGTGTTTTTTCTTAAGATTATTGATAAATTAAATTTAATCCAGGAACTAAAATATTACAATTAAACTACCCATGTGATATGTTTAAATCACATCATTGGTGAAATTTGACTGCCGTTTATTAGTAACAAATTGCGAAAAACGCACAATTTTTAGAGTACACCCGCTGTAACTTCTGTTCTGCGATCAAGATGTCGAACATAACTAATTCTACAAGAAAAGTTATCAAAAAACGAGAAATGACCAAAACCAAGCGACATTGCCTTAATATTACTCTTACTTAAATTTTATGAGTTCAAAATATACAAATGTAAAAATGTATAAAAACAATGCATAATTATTGCAAAATAATAATTCTTTTGTAATATTTGTTAAAATAAAATATAGCTTCTATTTACGTGCGTTTCTGTGTTTTAAATATTTTTATTTCCAATTTTTACAAATGTGACAACTAAATTGGGACAAAATTAAAAGGTGAAATGTGACAACTAAATTGGGACAGAGGAAGTACATCAAGAGAGTGAAGTGTATGATTTTTACCGAGGTACAGTTTGTAGCCCGAGGGTTCTACAAAGCACTGAAAAAAAAATCATTCACTCCCAAGGTGTATATACTATTTTTGCACGGCCCAACGATTTTAATTGAAAAAGCATATCGTTTCTAAATTATTTTTAACTGTCAATATGATATTCTTATTTTATGAACACAAAAATCACATCGATTCTGATGGATGGAAAACGGAATATTAAACTGGCCATGCTTTTTTGCCCAAGGGAGTAAAACAGCCACTTTACTCCCTCAAATTGGGGAGTAAAATTGCTCATTATATAGAGGTCGTAATTTGTACTTAAAATGTTTTTAATAAATGATAAACAATATGAAATAAAATATTTTATAACTATGTGTATCGAAACATATTCTCCCTATTTAATAATTCATTCATAAACATTTTGTTATTATATATTACGTAAAATTTAATGCATTTATAATTTCGATTACTATTTAACTGCAGCGTAAAAGTCGATTGGATTGTAGATAATTAATATTATTTGCGTAAATTCCAGTGGCATGTTTAATTTAGAAATAAAAAATAATTTTGTTTGCGACTCTTTCTGTGTCGGCGTTTCATTAATTTCATTTTAGTAAGTAGCATCTATTTACTTTCCAGGGTGATAGTTGTTCATAGCAAAGAACCGATTTCTATTTAATTATAAGGTAATGTACAGGATGGTTATTAAGTCAAGAAAAAAAAATGTTTTTGACTTTTTAAAGCTCTTTAAAATGAGCAAAGGGTCGGAATCAATTCTACTTAAAAAATATAAACCCCGTCATCGATAGGTCTGGTCACATAGATAAGCGCTTTTCGTACACTATTAATTTTTAGGGCCGCGCAGTAATTTTCACCTCACGTAATTAATTACCGCCTGGCAGTGTCTTATGGGACCGTTTACAATATTAATTACCGACAATTTCTGATGCGGAAAATTTATAAAACAGGATTTTCCTGAAAAACTTCACACATCAGTTATAATTCTTAAGACGAAAAAAATTTAATTATTTTTTCTATGCTTCGCTTTACACTATCCTTTGGTCCAATATGAGTTCACTCGAAATCCCTAGACAGGATAATGACTGCAGACAGAATTTAGGCGAAGCACGAGGTTTTCAGATAAAATTTCGTTATTACCAAACGAGGGATCTTACTTAAGGCCGTTTCGGCATTATTGCGGCCGTTGCTTTTAAACGTGGTTTAGGCGTTTTCCTTGTTACTGCGAACACCGCCATGAAACTCATGTGGGAAAGTTTATTAGATCCCTAATCGTCGACAATAATTCTGACTTGAAATACTATTTGGGAAAATAATATGATTTTTAAACAACGGAGATAAACTTTTGATACAAAATGCATTGTACTATTTGTCTTGTATCATGGGTTCATTTAATATTCCGGTAGCTTTGGCTATGGAAATATTTTGTTTTCGTAAAGGCACGTCGTAGCTTAAGCTCGCGGCGAAAAGAATTGTCACTATAAAGTGTGATTCGTCCTGTCAACTGTCAAGTAAGTATTCCCGTGTTTGTTGGTTTTATGCAAAAATAAGTTATTTTCAGAACTCACATCAACATAGCAAGATTAAATAGCCGTAGCAGAACCTACTCTTAATTAACTCTCGTTATTTTAAACTCTGTGATTCTGTCGTTTGCATATGAGTTTAATTACGAAGCGCTGAAATGTTCAGCTCATGCACGTTCATTTGCGTAGATAAATCAAATTCTCTTAGTTGAAGCGCACGCTTTACATGCATAAGAATGCAGAGAAATGCGGTTCATTAGATGTATTGACTGTATCTATATTTACTAGCAAAAGTGAATTTTATGTTGCAGTTCTGATATACCGCATGTTTGTTTTTAGTCGGAAACGTATGCAGACATTTAGGGAGTCTATTTACCAAATATTTCATTTTGAATCGCACGCGATCAAGCGTTTTATATCTTTTATTTTATGATACAGCCTATCTTGTCTGTGGTGTTTTTCAAGTTTCAATGAAACAATCGGTTTGTGCATGAATCAGAAACTAAGTAGATAGTTACTAAGTTTGCATTATTTGTTAAGTACTGGAATGTTTTGTTGAAAGAAAATATTATTTCTTATTGTTAATACCCGTAAAAAAGGGCAAATAAATCCCTTGACACTCTATTATTCAAAATATTATTTTTATCCTTGGATAGCCTACGAAGCGGCATTTATAAAAGCTTTGTGGTTTCACACTCGCCAAAGAAATCCTCTTTTCATGCTCTATCTCTACTAATCCCTCACGCCTTTTAGCTTTTCAATGAATACTTCAAGGAAGTTTGTTTGAGAATTCTGCTTATCAAAAAAAAATATTAATGAAGAAGCTGCCAACTTAAATATAAATACGGAAAATTTAATTCAGTTTTGTGGGATGAGTTAAACGCCTTATTACAAAATATTCATCATTAATCATTATCCTTGCGTTATTGGTCGCGGTTTGTTAATTGCGCGACGTGAGTTGAATAGGAAAGAAAATCGATATTAATGGAAAACGTGTGTTTTCTAATTATAAAAGTTAATCGGGTGTGAATTTCTTATACAGATTTCGACCCGCGCAGCCGGAAGGTAATTATCACAGTAATTGAATTTGGGGCTTTTTAAAATTCTTTCAAAAGTTTTTTTTCTTTGTGGGCGTCGGATTTAATTTCTCTCAGGACATAAACAGAAGAGGGAGAAAAAATCACGTTGACACTTTATGTAATTTAAATTTTGCCTTAATTTCAAAGGCGCGGGTATTGTACCTTTTTAATCTCAAAGTTATGAAACACAAACTGGATCAAACACAAAATTGACGCGTGAGAAATTTAATGAGTGTAAAATATCGTGTGAAGGTGACAGATAAGTTTTCTTTCGTTGTAAATCCCTCTCAAGTTTTGCGTAAACAACACGTTCGAACTTTTGCTCCTGTAAATATTTCAAGGGAAAATTTATTTCTCGGCAAATGATGCTCATTTTTGAAAGCAAACTCTGCAAGTCTAAGCCAAAGTTTTAATTTGAATTGTTATAGATTTTTAAAAGATTTAAAATAATTGCTATTTTAATTTTTTTAATAGCATTTTCCAGATTACCGACGTGTTCCATTTTTTTCAGAAGCTACGAAGCAAAAAGAGTTTTAATGCAGAAGACACGTAGCAATTAGAATACGCAGTTATACGTAATGCAATTATCCGCCCGTCTCGCTAGAAAATATGCGACCCGGAGAATTAACCTACATTTTCCCTGTCTACTGCCTTCGTATTAAATTATGACTTGTTTAATAGTGAGAAAGAAATGCCCCCGAGTGTCATAAACGAATTCAGTACGGTGACAGACGCGAAAATATTATGAAATTGCAATATCTTTATGGGCGTCACTTTTATTCTTGTCTTTCATTAAAGAAGTAAAATTAATAATGCAATTTTCTTAATTAAGAAGAAAATTGCAACTGTTTAATAATCAGTAACTCAGAGCTGAGTAAATGGGATAAGGAGTATTCTCCTGCTTTCGATTGTGCGGCTCACTCAACATAAATCTCCCTCGGAAAAAAATGAACCGTTGCAGATGCTATTAAAACTGAACATTACTTCAAAACGAGCAGCAATTTATAATGTATGTATGACTGAAACCGACAAAAACAAAAAGCCGAAAGCTATAAATTATCAGGGGATGAAATACATCTGACAGTTTCCTTGTGTACCTACCAGCCATCCAGGCAGTTCATATTTTCTGACTGTTTCTTTTATTATTGTAAAAACGAGCGATTGTTATGCTCTATAATTTCAGTTGCAATAATACGTTAGCTGCATAATGACATGCAATTATACACTAAGAGAAAATCGATAATGCTTCGCTTAAACTTATACTTATGAATCTTTAAAAAAACAGATGCAGAACGAACGCAACTTGAGAACTTTAAAAGAAACTGATCGATAGAAACATACATCATCATTTAAAGCTGTTTCTAAAAGTTCTCACTGTATCTGCAGCTTGCATTACACACACAACCATTAGATCATATTTTTCCGTTCCAGATCGTCCTCAAACCGAGTTCCGCCACAATTAACAAACTGAACAATTTTTTGTATAAAAGGTGCAAAATAAAAGCAAACAATAACAGGAAAAAGATTGATAGTCACATATTTAAAACGACTTACTTGAAGTATCAGTTTTGAGGTGAATCAACGGTCTCAAATTTTTTTAGCCAAAAAAATATCAATTCATTTCAAGTGACTCATAATCTTACTTAAAAATGATTGAATGAAGTAAACAATACGTTTATGATTAACTTGGAATGCATGGATATTTTCGAAACTAAAAATAATTGACTCAAACCGCCAACAGATATGATAAGTCTTTTTGAATATGTTACTATCAAGCTTTTTCCTGTTACTGTTCGCTTTTAGTTTGTACTTTCCATATAAGAAAATGTTAACTTTGTTAATTGTTGGCAAAACTCGGTTTAAGAGTGATCTGGAATGGGAAAATATAATTTAATGGTTGCGTGGGTAATTCAAGAAATTTTAGAGACATCTGCGCAACTCGCATACGGCAGTATCGTTAATAAAAATATTTAGGTGTCCGCTTCGTAACCATTGTTTCTACAAATCAGTTCTTTCTAAAAGTTCTCAACTTTTAAAAGTTAAAAACACTCCCAGTAATTAAGAAAACGAAACCAGTGCATCGAATCTCACTCCACGAACGAGACAGGACTTGCTTGCTTCACTGTAATGGGAAACTCTTCGTTTGCGGTTGGATATTGAACATCCTCGGCTGAGAAGTTCGACTCAATTACTAACTTCACGTCGGGTCAGGACTCCCAACTCTGCGGTAAACCGCCCGAAAGTTATTGTTGGTCTTATAGCTGACTATTGCAGCAAGACGTGTCCTTCCCACGAATTATTCCTATTAGATATGTATACGTCGAAGTGCGCCCCCCGGAAATTTAAATGCGAAACCGTCGACTTGTTTGCGTAAAGTGGATGCGAGCTGTATTCAATGGCGTTCGTTCGGAACGAAGCTCGTGGATTTATCTGACTTAAGGGATAGAGATTGACGTGGTGAATAATCAGTTGCGAGACAAGGGAAGTCCAATAAAATATGAATGGGTGGTCAGCCGCACAATGGAGCTTGAGAAATGTAAATGAAAATTGACATGGTTGACTGGCAAATATCAATAAATCTGACTGACATTTATATTTTAAGATTTAATTCGTACAATTTTTAGGGAAAAATGTTGTCAACGTTCTTTTGACTGAGAAGTCTTCCAGTACCCTTACAGGGTGTTTCTCAGTTGTTATTATGAAATCCTGGCTCTTGAGTTCAACCAAAAAATTAAAGCAAACCACAAGTTATTCTTTACTGATGATTAAATCTCAAAGTAATGACCTGGATTTTGGAACGGAAATTTACACTATATTTAAATAAAAAAAAAGAAGATTTCTTTTTTGAAAATTGAGTTTTATTACCATCGGTTATATCCTGGCAACAAAAAATAAATCAATCAATCAACCCGTGACACGAAATTCCAATAACGATATTGTCACTTCCGGCTTTTTATCCAACAGTTTAATATTATTTTTATGTAATTAGGCGCGAATGCAAAATAAACAATTCCGTGCGTTTCAATTAAACTTTTTTATCATACTTTAATTAGTTCGCAGGTTTTTGAATAGTTATTAACCGCGCAATATATCAGCATAATCGATGATGCAGCTCATTTTATTTCGTGGGAAATTATTAAAAATTCAAGCCTTTGAGGAAACATTGGTTCAGCAAATGTGCTGACGTGTACTTACTTATATACATATGTCAGACTTTATTAAAGGGTAACAGTAATTGTTGTGGAATGTGAAAAAATCTATACAAATACCATCTGTGATTTTCATGATTAATTTTTTATAATATCAAACGTCCCTATTAAACGAAACAACTTGTGAGATCCTGTACATGCAAAGTTTAAATTCTCGAAAATGTGTAGCAATAAGTTTTATTTTTAATCAATAACCTTTGATAACGTTCCTCAACGCAAGTGAACGCACGCAATATAACATACATGAGCTTATAATTCTGAACTTTTGCTTAATAAATAGCTATACATAATCCACTTTCTATTATTAAAGTTCGAAAGTATCGGCAAACGTGGCGCTTGAGAGAAGATAAAAAAAAAGTTGATGCTCCACACTAACAATAACGACTTCTACCTCTTAATCTTGTTGGTAAACGTCGGTTGGCTTCAAAAGCAATTTAAAATTTTATTATCGCAAGCGAATACTTAATCACGACTAACACTTCAACATAATATCCCTGCAGTAAATCAGCCTTGCTTAAGGGAAAGATTTAATCATGGCTGACTATACAAAAGAAGTTTTCTTATTACCAAGGGGCGATCCAAACTATATCCATCGAATCAAAATTATTTTTGCGGAATTATTCAACACCTCATTCAAGGTAAACTGCCTACTTCTGATATAAAAAACCTAAAAACTGACCGCTCTCTGCTTATTACTTGCAATGAATCTATGTATGTACCACGATTCGAACTACCACGAATCGAATTGAAATGATTATTGTCGCGTTAACTTACAATCGGATTTTGCGTTTTCATCTTAATTCAGGCGTAAGTAATATGGATCCGCAATGACGATAAACCCCCCCTGAATAATAATACAATTGATCTGATATTGGAGCATTAACTTTATCTATTTCCCGTTCAGTTGTTCATCCGGTACGCAGCATTGCCTCCGATTATGGCTTTGATCGGAGATATCCATAAGTCGGGCTTAACCTTGGCGAGATTCCAACGTTGACGAATTTCGTTAATGCCGTTTTTGCGTCATCAGACCGGAGGACGAAGATCCTCTTCATCCTGTTACAAAGGAAACGGTGCGCATGTTTGTCATGTTGTTTTCAGCACGCTCACCGGAAATTTATGAAATTATTGCTACTTGGCTGGTGCTAAATTTGGTTCACAATTTATAAGATGTTTTGCTAAAAGAAGAGTTTCTTTTTCGAGGGGTTCTATAACAGATCTTTCGCACGATGAAGGACATAAAATTCACATCTTTAATTAAAGAAGTAAATTTTAATACAGCGATTTTCTTAAATTAAAAGGGAAACTGCAACTGTTTAATAATCGCTAACTCAGAGCTGAGTAAATGGGATAAGGAATTTTCTCTCAACATAAATTTGCTCTGGAAAAAATTAACCGTTGCAGATGCTAT
Source organism: Dorcus parallelipipedus (assembly GCA_958336345.1). Taxonomy (NCBI): domain Eukaryota; kingdom Metazoa; phylum Arthropoda; class Insecta; order Coleoptera; family Lucanidae; genus Dorcus; species Dorcus parallelipipedus. The sequence continues at coordinate 21,750,898 of OY284482.1, read as the reverse complement.
TAAAACCGGACATTACTTCAAAATGAGGACCAATTTATAATGTATGTATGACTGAAATCGACTATAAATTATCAGCTTTTATATAAGCTATAAATTATCAGGGAATGAAATACATCTGACAATTTCCTTGTGTATCTACCAGCGATCCAGGCAGTTAATATTTTCTGACTGTTTCTTTTATTATTGTAAAAACGAGCGATTGTTATGCTCTATAATTTCAGTTGCAATAATACGTTAGCTGCATAATGACAAGCAATTATACACTAAGAGAAAATCGATAATGCTTCGCTTAAACTTATACTTATGAATCTTTAAAAAAACAGATGCAGAACGAACGAAACTTGAGAACTTTAAAAAGAACTGATCGACAGAAACATGCAGCATCATTTAAAGCTGTCTCTAAAATTTCAAATTGTATCTGCAGCTTGCGTTACACACACAACCATTAGATTACATTTTCCCGTCCCAGATCATCCTCAAACCGAACTTCGCTACAATTGTACAAAGTGAACAATTTTTTTATATGAAAAGTACAAAGTATAAGCGAACAATAACAGGAAAAACTTGATAGTCACATATTTAAAACGAAATATCAGTTTTGAGATGGTCACTTGAATCAACGGTCTCAAATTTCTTTAACCAAAAAAATATCAATTCGTTTCAAGTGAATCATAAACTTACTTATTTGAAAATGACTGAATGAAGTAAATAATACTTTCATGATTCACTTGGAACGCATGGGTATTTTTGAAGCTAAAAAATTGACTTAAGCGACCATCGTAAAAGTGATCTTTAATATGTGACTATCAAGCTGTTAGTGTTTGCTTTTATTTTGTACTTTTCATACAAAAAAAATGGTCAACTTTGTTAATGATTGTGGCGAATTCTTGTTTGAGGATGATCTGGAATGGAAAATATGATTTAATGGTTGCATGTGTTATTCAAACTGCATATACAACGAGAAATTTTAGACACCTGCACAACTCACATGGGGCAGTTTCGTTAATATTTAGTAAAACCAACCAATAAGCTTCAGTATTATCTGCATCTTTTGTCTGTTTTCACTGTCACCACTTCATTTCCATTTCTTCTTATCTCCTCTGTCTTCATCATACCGTATCATTTTGTATCAAATTATATAACAGAGAAATTGCTTGGACATTTTTATTTTACTATGTATTTAGAGTTGTGAAGCCGAGCATGTTATCAAAAGGGTGCATGAAATTATGCAAACCGTTGTGCAGATAAAATAAGCAGCGCACAGGTAGGTGAACACGTTGGGAAAGTTTATCGTTGGATTGTGCAGTTAGCGCGATAAAAGTGAGACAAATAGCGGGCGGGAAAATTTTATTGATCCTGCGAAATCCTATTATGTACGCGTTGGCATTTCACCGCGGGCCAAAATTACGTGCTTGCGCTGATAGTTCGTAAATTATGCAGCCCTTAGCACTACAAATTCATCTCTCGTAAAGTACGCTCATAAAACAGTCAAGTGAAACAATTAAAAAGTTATACGTAAATTCGAAAATTATTCAAGTTCAAGTTTTTTTAATTGTTGGTAAGAATGCAAAAAAAGAAAAGAAAAATTGTTTTATCTGTGTCTTCATATTTACCTACTTATCAATTCCGTTCACAATGTGCTATAACGAATGTTCTATTTATACAGCATTGTCAAAAAGACGCGTGAGCTCGTGATTCAACTGGTATAAGAAATGAGCATTCCAGAAACGGCGCTATATCAAAGAAGATTGCGCATTTTAGCGTCCGGGCAAGAATATTAAACGAATACTATTAGAAATATGGGAATATGGGATAGAAGAAGCTTTCCCAAAGCTCTCGAATATTCGATGTCATAATTTACCCCTGATTGATAATATTGTAGTACTTAGATAACCAATTAAGAAAGTGCTCTGGTGAAGACACAAAATAATTTAATTGCTGCTGAATCTTTCGAAACCTTACGTTATATATCTTTCCTGTAATTGACACTGCCGTCTCATTTTCCGAGATAAATATGTTACGCTCCACGTAATTACTTTGCGATGCCGGAAATAGTTACCAATTATTTCGAGGAGAACGTCTTTAGGTGACGGAAGCAACTTCCTGCTTCGGAACTTGCTCAACACTCGTATATCATGTGATCAACTCATGTAAGACAATTAATTACGAGGTTATGGTGGTGCAAGCAAATTGATTAAAAATCAATAAACGTAGACCACCAGCAAAAAAAGTACTTTAACTCTGAAATCTCCTACAACAGGTAGATAAGTTAAATCATGTTATAATAACAACTATAGAGTAGAATCTCTTTTGTAGGGTGGAATTTACGACGCTATAAACCCGAAATTATGTTACCCAATTTAATTCGCCTTCCGTCCTCAAATTGCTTTATAAATTTGGTTTTTGTATGTACGTAAGTAATGTTTGATATTCCGGTAGCATTGGCTATGGAAATATTTTGTTTTCCTAAAGGCATGTCATAGCTTAAGCTCGCCGCGAACATAATTGTCACTAGTGTCATTCGTCATATCAACTGTCGGAGTAAGTGTTTTCGTGTTTGCGTTGTTTGTTGGTTTTATACAAAAATAAGTTATTTTCAGGACTCATTTACTTTACATTTATTGAATTACAAAATGGTGTTTATATTAGAGCAGAAAACATCTGTGATTGAAAGTTACTTTCGTATATAAAGATGTTCACCTCTATCCTTATCGCATGTTATTGGTGCAAGAATTGCTCGGTGATCCCATACAAAGATTGTCTTTCTGTGAACCTTATATTATAAATTATTCAATTTGTGAGTGAGTAGTAATTGTAAAACAAAATATTGTCACAGGTAATAATGCTACCGGATTATTAAATCAACACGTTACAAGAAAGTGGAAATTGAAAACTTACTGGTAATTTTTGGAGGATTTCCTCGGGTAAATTTAATAATGAATTTGGAAGTGTTGTTCGGTTGTTATTTGCTGTGGACATAGGCCTAGACCAACTCGAAAATCAATTTCGGTTATTATCTTAGGTAAACACAACTGGGCCCTGGGAAACTAATCTCAGCAAGCTTAGAAAGTTACATCTGGATTGGTATACATGTATGAATGTGTGTCAACAAAAACAATTACTAAAATCCACTGGAATATCAATAGATCAAATTTGTTTACGTCTCAATCGTCTACTTTTCTTCTGAATGGTGAAAGAATAGACATCGCAGAACATGGGAAAAAGTTAGAAATAATTAATGAAAAATTATCTCCGGTACGTTTCTGGTTGTGAAAGTACAACGGATGAAGGAAATAAATGCAGCCATAAAAGTGGTAATAAGATAAATTTACTCGTTTTACGTGGACCAACACGCCACGTGTTACTTTAGTTAGCCCATTCATCAATGGGGTCAGCTTCTTTCGAATAAGCTGGGGGAAGGGCTTCCAGATCGTAACAAAAAACTCAGGCTAAGGCCTCCAGTCAAGCCGAGCGAAGAAGCGATCGCGGAGCAAATAGAGAAGCTATCCCCTAAAAAACCCAGGATAAGCTGACCCATCGACGAAGACTTATCCGATGTTAGACCGATCACAATGGAAGAGATGGACCGGGCGATTTCCAAAATAAAAAAGGGAAATCGCTGGGTCCAGACAACATACTTCCGGAAGCCATGAAAGCGAACATTGATCATACGGGTTATGACTGACTGCCTGACCTAAGGAAACTTTCCGGCCATTTGGAAGGAGGCCAAGCTGGTGCTGATAGAATAACCCAGGAAAGCGTGAACGACACGCCAACGTACCGACCCAGCTGCCTCCTCGACGTTGCAGCCAAGCCATTGGAGGCAATCGAGCAGCGATTAGTGGATGATCTAAACACCCTGCACGATCAATTTGGGTTCAGACCGGGCAGATCCATTTCAGATGTACTTACCAAGTAAAGTGGCATCGTGCATAAGACCAAAGAAGTGGCATACCAACACAGGCTTTTTTGTCTAACGCTTGCATTAGACATAAAAACGCGTTTAACTCTGCCTCGTGGCTGCATATAGAAAATGCCCTTATAAGGGCAGGCATCAGGAAACCGGTAGTCAGGATGGTACAGTCCTGCCTACAGGATAGGACTATTATTACGCCATCGGGGAAAGAAGTCGAAATGTTGTGTGGCGTTCCGCAGGGATCTGTCCTCGGACCGACCCTGTGGAACGTTCTCTATGGCAGGATACTACGCCTGGACATGGGCCAAGGAATCACAACGATCGCCTACACGGATGATCTGGCGATAACCATCACTGCAAAAGCCATCACTCTATTGGACTCTAATGCGCGCAGTACGGCCTGACCAAAGCAAGGAACTGGCTGGAAAAAACGACCTGGAACTGGAAACCGCAAAGACAGAAATGATCATACTTGTGGACCCAACGAAATTAAAAACGATGACTCTAGCTGGCGTAGGAACAGATTAAGTATCTAGGGGTGCATTTAGGCAGAGGACTAAGGATGACCACCCACGTTACGAGGTAAGCGTCAAAATTTCCCAGCCTGACATAGATCTAGGCAGATCTAGGCATCGCAGTGGATCTATGGGTCTATGCAACACATTGTTCCAAGTTTTACTAGCCTTGGAAAAAACAAAATTGAACTTTATGTCAATTGGTTTTCTTATAACTGACACTCGTTCATCACGATGTCAGAAGTCACGAAAATTGAGTATCGAGCTGTTATAAAATTCCTTACTCGAGAAGGTATTTCTCCTCAAAGTATCAAAGATCGGGTAGATGGGGTGTACGGGAAAATTCCGGGTCTTATTCTGTGGTAAAAGATTGGTTAAAACGGTTTCGAATGGGTCAGGAATTCTTGGAAGATGACGTAAGAACAGGAAGCCGTCCTTCCTGTTCTTACGTCATCTTCCAAGAATTTCCAAGAATTCCTGGAAGTGGTGACGAGGACAAGATTTTCCTTGTTGAAGATATCGTACTAAGTGATCGATGCTTGAAAGTTACAGAAATATCAAAAATGTCGGGGCTTTCAGATACAAGCATTCGCCGTATCCTCCACGATCATTTAGGCATGAATAAAGCTAGCGCAAGGTGGGTTCCCAAACATCTTTCAGCAGTTCAGCGCCAGCGTCGTGTTGAATGTGCTCGAGCCTTTTTAGAGCTCTGTGGAGAAAACCCTGTGGACGTGTTAAAGACAATTGTCACAGGGCATGAAACTAGGTTCTTTACTACGTTCCTTTGTCCAAAAGGGAGTCGATGGAATGGAGACGAAAAGGAGAAGCACCGCCAAGAAAGTTCAGGGTCTGTCAATCGAAAAAAAGATGATGGCCACGATATTCTGGGATTGTGAGGGTACTCTACTCATAGACTTTAAAGAACGTAACACCACAGTCAACGGGGCATATTATGCAACACTGCTACATAAATTACTACAAAATATTCGGGAGAAAAGACGTGGGAAAGCGACCAGAGCCGTATGTTTGCTGCACACTGGAATTGCACAAGCCGCACTTCGTGACTGCGGTTTCGAACAAATCGGTCACCCTCCGTGTGGTCCAGATATGGCCCCTAGTGACTATTATCTGTTTGGAAATTTGAAAATAGACCTTCGTGGGCGCCACTTTAGTGACGACGAAGAAGTGAAGGGTTCAGTTTCGGCACATTTTGAAGACAAACCAAAAGAAAATGTTGTTAAAACGATGAAATAAGTGCATTGATGTCAGGGGGACTATATTGAAAAATAAAATTTAATTGTGTGTCTACGCCATTTCTTTCATATTTAGTCAGACCGGGAAATTTTGGTGCTTACCTCGTAAGAGAACATGCGAAAAGGCCAGGAAAACCCAAATGGCCCTAGCAAGACTCATGCCCAATATCGGCGGATCGAGACCCAAGAGAAGGAAGGTCCTGGCGGGAGTCATTACATCACCCATCATGTACGCGGCGCCTATTTGATCTTCGGCCATGAAGTAAAGGGTTTACCAATACGGGTTATCTACAATTTTATTGGAATAAAACTCTAAATATTCAAGAAAATTCGGAAATGTTTATTAAATATGAAAATATGAAACATCTCAATTATGTGTCGGCCAAATGACCACCGCGACCACAATCCGCTTGATGAAATCTCCCGCATGACATTTTCGCACGTCTCTCGGATGTGCATTGGTCATTGCGTTCAAGTGATTTGACGCCACTCGATTTTTTTTTGTAATGATATGTGAAGGGAAAGGTTTACACTACCCATCCACAGAATATTCAACAACTCAAACTCGAAATCTCACTTGTCGGCGAAATTCCGAGAGACATGTGCGAAATGGGAGATTTCATCAAGCGGATTGTGGCCTGCCAAAGGAGCCGCGATGGTCATTTGGCCGACATTGTGTTTCACACAAAATTGAGATTTAATAAACATTTCCGAATTTCCTTGAATATTTAGAGTTTTATTCCGATAAAATTATAGATAACCCGTATTGGTAAACCCTATATAAGCATTACGAGGGGTTGCTGGAATCCATCAACTGGAAGGTAGGCTGTCCTGGCGATCGCAGGAATTCCACCTATAAAGTTTAAGGTGGAGGAGCGGAGGCAACAGCACATGGCGAGGAAGACTACAGGGATTGCACAGCAAACAACTACCCTAATGGAACAGCGGCAAAACGCATGGGACTTTTAACATGGGTGGACCACAACCTTCACCAACGACGTCGGCGCGTGGCGTAGCAGGAAACACGTGGATTATTACATTACCCAAGCAATGACGGGAGACGGAGTCTTCGTCAGCTACTTGCACAAAATCGGTAAGTCACCAAACAACATCTGTTAGAACTGTGACGAAGAAAACATGGCCGAACACACGGTCTTTAACTGCCCGAGGTGGACAGAGAACAGGACTGCAATCTGGAATATCAAATGCGGTGTAGTCATTACCAAAGAAAACGTAGCGGACATCTTGCTAGTAAACGAAAGAATGTTGGTAGCACGTCACAGAAATGCTGAGAAGCATCATGATCCAGAAAACAACAGACGAGAAGAAAAGGGACAACAGAACAGAACCAAGACATACTAGACAAAACAACTGCCAGCACACAAAGTTTTTGATGCAACACGTCTTCGACTTAGAACCACCGCCGATGATGTCTTTGGAAGATTTCTCCAAACCTCTCAATTAAAAAAAAGTAAATACATTGGTAATCTGTTTGGTTTGTTAATTACTATAATCTCGTTTTGCATACGCCGTTCAATGAGAAACGATTCTATTATTACCAAAGGCGAATTATTAACACAAATTTGTGCAAAGTCCAACATAAGTCCAAAATACAATACGCGAGTTCGGTGTGTTATTTTTTAAAGCGACGGAATTGCCTGTCGTAAATTATTGGTTCGCTTCGATGTAAGTATTTCACTTTTGTAGACCTTTGAAAACGTAATTGATTTTAATTAATCTCAAAGCAGTTAATACAAGTGTACGACGCATTCATCATCAGCTGTGCAACTGTGTGTAATTAGTTCACGGTCAAGTTTTACGGTTACGACTCTACGATAATCGTTTATTGCACGCTTTTAAAAATGTAAACATTTGGTTCTTGGGCAAATTTTTAATTAATTATAAATTATTGTATAGAATTTTTTTAACAATTTTCCCATGTGTTCTGGAAAGTCTCTTCATTCAATAGTATTTTTCAGTCATGCAACTTATCATCCTAATGAAAGCACAGGCCGCGCCGCGTCTCACCGTATGTTTACAACATTTATTTCTCACTAAATCCAAATTCACTTTAATTAAATTTTTGTTCTAAAATTATAAAACAACCGCCATCGCCATCCTTTTATTATTAAACTTTTCACCACAGAACACTAAACCTTGATTATGATGAATCCGAAATAATTAAGCTAGGGGTTCAAAGCGGACAACTTCCGGCTTTCTCTGCAAATGAAGCTATTAATACGAACCCGCCGGGTTAACTTTTTACGGAGAATTTAGTGCACGTATAACTAAATCAAATAAAAGTTGTAAACTCGTGACAAAAAAAAGAAAAGCTCCTGTCGATGGAGTTTTCTGGAAAAATTATCGCATTCGAGTCAGCGTGCACTTTGCAGTAACATCTCAAGATATGTCGGAAGGGCTTCATTCCTTTAATCTTACGTACTACTACGTTTTACAAGTAAAGGCAAGAAAACTTGCTGCGTTCATATAAAATTTAGGGATTCTTTTGGCCGCGCAAGAATAAAAAGCTCGGCACTCCGTTAGCACTTTACATGTTTTCTGATGACGAGTAGCTTTATTATATCTTTACGGCGGCGCTTTTATGTGCAGGAGAAACCACATTTTGCTAGATTATTCACTGAAATGCCTTTCGTGTCTGCCTCGCTGAAGCCGTACTTTACCGCTCATAGAACTCATTAGAATAACGCCATGGAGATGCACTATACTAGAAAAAGACGGCGGGCGCAAAAAGTGAGAGATATGGAACCAGACATCGCGATTTATATTTCTCGTTTTGTTGTTACGGGTTTTTATTGTGTGTTAGGACGAAAGTTTGTGACGCAGTTTTTTTTACTCGAACGACAAAATAAATTTGATGTGACAGATTTAATTTCGCAGCAAAAAGTCACACTACTTTTTTTACGCAGTTCTGCTGCACGATAAACTACTGTACCATTTGTTATTAACTGAGCTAGAACTTTTCCGACGGTTTTAAAAAGTATATGATTTTTTACGAAGATGCGGCAATCGAGTGCACACGATTACTAACGATAACGATATAAGAAAAAAAATGACTAATGCGGACCAGTAGAAGTGATGCCCCAAATCAATAGAAATATACGTAACATGTTGCAGTGCGGTTGTTTTAAACCTCGGCGCAAAAAAGAAATGAGTTGACAGCAGATTTCATGAGCGTCGCATGGGGAAATATTAAATCGGTTTACATTTTAAGATAAATTAATTCATTGGTATTTTATGGCATCTTTCGTATTCAAATATTATTATAGGATGCCCATGCCCGTCTGGAATGTACCGACCTTTATTATCTGTTTTTCTTTGTTTTAATATTTATTCGTTTTATTTTATATGAAAATAATAAATTTAAAAACAGTATTACTTAAAAGTAATGACGTGTACATTTGTACAAGTGTCTGCGTTATAATAGTACGGAATGCAAATGATAGTTGCGAAAATAGGTCAGGACGAAACCCACCGGCCCATAAGCTTTGATGCGGCGGCGATTCAACGCTTCCAAATTACTTATTTGCATAAATTTCAGCTACATTTTAAACGTACATTTTAATAAAAAGCTCGCAGAATTGCAACGGGTTTTAGGTGTATTCCGCTAAATGAATTTGGCACACGGCGAATTAGAAGTGTCGAAAGGAAGAAAATAATACCGTTCTCTTCCTTTTTCCCTGCAGTTATCCTACTATTAATATGGAAACGATTTCATTAGATATTCATGGAAATATTTAGGAAAATCCAGTTTATGTTTTACTAGAAGCACAGAGCGTTCCCAATGAAATCATTGAGGCAGATCATTTATGACTTTCTTACGAAAGAATACGACGATTAGCAGTTAACTTTTTATTAGTTTTTAAGTAATAGAAATGCAAATTTTTCATAAAATAATACTATTAATTTATTTTCTTAATTAATTAACTTAAATTTGGTTGTAGGTTTATCTGATCATAGGGGTCAACTTGCTGAAATCAACATCAGCAAATTAAATGCCAATAAATTTATCCATAAAAGAATATACAGTAAAAAGAACTACAATTATTTTGCAGTTTGATAGTAAGCACCAACTGGAATTTAATCACGAATGAGTCTAAGCCAGAGGTGCAGTTAAGTTTATTCTATGATTTATTCAATAAAGCCTATGATACTGCTTTCCCTATTAAAAAAATAATTCAAAGAAAATCTAAATCTTGGATAACAAAAGGAATCAAAATATCATGTCGTACGAAACGGAAACTCTATTTGACTCTGAAACTAATTCCACACACTTCACTCACAAATATTGTAAGATTTTAAAAGAAGTCATCAAACTAGCAAAAAGTTCTCATACTAATTCGATTATTGCACAATCTAAATCGATACGGCAGGTAATAAGAAATGAAACCGGTAGCGCTTCAACTATAGTCACTAATATTAAATTGATTAATAATAATAAAACAATAAAAAATCCTATTGATGCAAGCAACATGTTTAATAATTAATTCACCAATTTACCAGTCACATTACTAAAAAATATTAGTCAATCTTCCAAATGTGCCATGGATAAGATGAGCAACATGAACTTAATTAATAAATAATGATTGACTTTTCTTTGAACCTGTTGATTCTCATGAAATTGTACATATTATTAGATTACTTGATAATTCACAGTCCACTGGAACTGATGGCATCACAACGAACTTATTAAAATTAGTATCCCAAGTTATAGCTCAGCTTATTTCTGAAATTACTGTTTTCTAACTGGTTACTTTCCATTCCGACTAAAAATTGCATCCATAAAAATGGGTGAACTGATAATACTGCTAATTACAGACTAATCTCTATATTAAATTCTATTTCAAAAACTTTTGAAAAAGCAATTCATTTTAGACTGTTACATCTTTTTCGAAAGTCATCATTATTTATCTGAATTTCAACATGGCTTCAGGTCAAACCATTCAACAGCATACTACTCTTAAAAATATATACGATACCTTGAACAAGAATCTTATAACCGGGGCAGTATGCTGTGACTTGTCAAAAGCTTTTGATCTGGTAGACCACAGCCTATCGCTTAGCAAACTTTACTACGCTCATATTTAACTAATCGAGAACGGCTTGTTGAAGCTATATTTCGATAAATTTGGAGGAAGCCATAGATGCAGTCTTGTTGTTCAGTTTTTAAACATGGTGTTCCTCAGAGTCTATTTTGGGACCATTACTTTTTAACATTTTTATTAATGACTGTCCTTATAATGTTCCAGGATAAATAACGATGTATGCTGATGATTCCTGCATCTGTTTGCACTCGAAAGATAGTAAATTTAAATAACCAAATAAATCAAACACTATAATTAACTAATGAATGGTTTCTAGCAAATAGACTCCTATTAAACACCGGGAAAATAAATGTAATAATATTTTCAAATAAATACCCTATCAATACCGCGTTTCCATGTAATGCAATTGTTATATACATAGTTTAAATGAAAACGTTCATGGATCGAGTGACCACGGAGATCGGTAATTAACAAGATTATTAGAATAGATAGAAATTCTATAATGTCACTTCTGTATTAAAAATAAAGTTGTTGAGAGTTCCCTAATCTTTGTATACGCATCCATAACAGCAACCTACTGAACACCCACTAGTGAATGCAAGATTCTGGGACAACTGATTCTCAGCTGTCATGAAATAGTAACATAGAGTCTATTATACCTAAACTTTCCAAGTCAACTTATGCTATTAGAAAAGTCATGCGAATGTCTGACATCAGATATGTTAAAATTGTCTACTACTGTTATTTTGAATCTATAATAAGGTATGGCATAATCTTCTGGGGTAAATTTAATCTTCAAAAAATCTTTAAGCAACAGAAATGAGTTATTAGTGTTAGGATTATTATTAATTTACAATACAGAGATACTTGCAGGGAAGCCTTTCAAGACCTGGGTATAATGACTATAATCAACCTATACTTATACGAAACCATTTTCCATATCTTTAATACCGTGCCTTCAATTAAATTCCTCATTAAGGTGGGCTATTATTTCATTGTTTTTTTTTCCTAAAGATTTGTAGCACTGATATTTAATTAAACAAATGTCAAAATGATACTTTGTATTTTCATTTACAAAATGTTAGAATTATAGCACAAAATATTTATATTGTTGAAAGTTAGTTTCAAACCGGTAAATTAGAAAATGGACAGTTTGATCATTCAATTAATCAGTGTGTACAGAATTTTCGACAACAGTTTCCTAATTTTGCAATTACTTATGAACAGCAATGAATTGAGTGTCGGCAACTTTATAAAAAAATCACAGCTTACTTTAATGAGGAATTTAATTGAAGGCACGGTACAAAACAATATTTCAAATGTATTAATGAAGCTCACGACTAAAACACAAGATACCCGAATAAATTGCTGATGAACCACATATTTATTATAAATCATTTCTTTTTAACGGAATAAAATATTTTAATAAATTACCTTACGAACTAAAGTCAATTGAATCTACAAATAAATTCAAGACTCAACTGAAAAAATTATTTATAAATAAGGTTTAAATATTTAAGAAAGATATTCTTTTCTATAATTTCCAAATATTCTTTATTACAAACTAGTTTCACCTATAAAGGCATCTTCAGTGCATCAAACGGGTATTTTATAAAATTAAGATTTTAAATTATGCATAGAATAGTTGTAAGTTGTATGTAGTTTTTGTAAAATGTCATTATTTCATGATATTTTACAAAAACTACATACAACTTACATCTATTCTACGTCATTATTGTCATTATTTCATGACATTTTACAAAAACTACATACAACTTACATCTATTCTACGCATAATTTAAAATCTTAATTTTATAAAATACCCGTTTGATGCACTGAAGATGCCTTTATAGGTGAAACTAGTTTGTAAGAAAAAAAATTTGGAAATTATAGAAAAGAATATCTTTCTTAAATATTTATAACAGAATCTATAAACAGCATGGAGAATTTCAACATTAATAAATAAGGTTTAATATACCATAGACGAATTTCTTTTAGCCTAGTACAGAATTTGCTACCTAAGTAACTTCGGGCCAGTTGTACAAAGTAGGTTTAAACTGACGCTCAACTGAACCAGGTTAAAAGTAAACAAATTCGCATAGGATCTTAATGACATATGGCAATTAATGCATTCATAAATAAAATTTGATCCGATTTTGTTCACTTTGAACCTGGTTCAGTTGAGCGTCAGTTTAAACCTACTTTGTACAACTGGCCCTTAATAAGTTAACGACTGTGATACCTTAATTTTTTACGTTTCTTTTTTTGACTGTAAGATCTATTATATTGTTCTATATGTTATGTGTATGTACCTGACTGGCTGTGATATCTTATCGTATCTTATATGATTTTAATTGTAATTATCAAGCGGCGGGACAGTGGTGGAGTCCAAAGTCTAAACGCCTACTCAGATGAGGCGCTCGTTCGTTAAGTGTGGATATTTATTTTATTTCAGTTAGGGAGCGCCAGGCGACATCCGCCACTGACTGTTGCTTCCGTATTTTGTATAGTTTTTGCGCTCTAATTAGGTCTTTCACCGTACAATCCCACCAAGTCCCCGCCGCTTGGTAATTATACATATATGTTCTACGTCCAGGCACTAAACAATAAATTAAATTAAACTAATTTATGATTTTATTACGTTCAAACTACACAAACGAAATTCCGAAAGAATTTAACAAATTAAATCACATAGTGTGTTATCCGTTTACAAAGTATGGAATATCATGATGTAATTATGTTTTACTGATGTAAATTGCTACACTTTTATGAGCAGCGGTTATAAACTGTATTAACAATACGTAAAATTTTTCTTATGATTAATTAATTCAGTACATCAACGGGTGGATATTTAAAAGCTTCTTCCGTTATCGAATTGCATATGGACGACATTGGCCGAGTGACCGTGTATTTTTCTGGAGCTTTATTGTTTTATAATGTGTTTATAAAAATCGAAGACGCACGTATATCTCATGAACGCATACAGGCTTTCAAACAAAAGACGATGCGCTCTTGTGGTAGGCCAGTTTTTTTTATTTTTGAGCTTGACTATGGATAATTACAGAATTATTTCTCTTAAATGATGAAGAACTTGCAGTATTACCAACAATAAGTGAAATTACACCCTGCATATCACAGAAAAAGCCGACTCATTAACAGCATATTTTCTTATAAAAATATTTTTTCTCAGTGAATTTTCTCAACTAATTCATTGTTAAAAACATTTTGCTTATTTTTTTCGGTTGAATTCCTTATTTCCAATAAATTTATCTTCCGGCAATTCATATTAATTTCTGCGTTGGCGATAAGCAAGCACAACAAATACCAAACAAAGAATAATGGAATAATTGATCGTAACGACAAAGAGAATATGAGAGCTCGGTTGGAAAGACGCCTTTTATATCAGCGCGTGCTAATTACGTTACTGCGTTTGTTATTGCCTTTATTTGCTTTACGTCTTTTTAATTGGAACAACCAACACTCGATAGGGAATGTCGCAAATTTATTACTGTACATAAACTTTAATTTGTAAGTGAGTATGTGACTATTGCTTCTTTTTTGTCCTTACTGAAAAAAGGAGAGAACAGAAATCGAAACCAACAAAAGCTGCAACGAAAATAATTAACTTGGAATGTGTAGTTTGTAAATCTTTTGATTCCTAAGAGAATTCCTCCAGTCGAACTTCGATGTGAATACATGTGTGTGTGCATGTATACATGAATGAAGAATACATTCGATTTGTCATCACAATGGATTTAACTGAAGTGAGAAAGGGCAGCCAACAGCCTAGTGCATGGTCCGCCGGATGTGCACAAATACACCGGCCACTCCGCCATTTCTCATCGTATATTCAAGTAAAGAGAGTTCCCGAAGATTTATCGCCACATTACCACAAAAAATTATTTTCGCCCTTGCATTTTTCTACTTGTTTGCTTTTAACATGACAGCCGTATTAGTTTCGGTTTCTACTGTTTTTCGTAACGAAAAAGATTTTTTTTTACACACTCCCATCTCTTTTGGATATCATAACTGATGGTAAATATTAATTTTATATCACAAAATCTTTTAAACGGACACTAAATAGCACAATAACACTTTACGTTTCGCTATCGTTTGATAGCTTCTTCTGCGAAACGTAATGCTACCGGATTATTAAATTTTAAAGTTCTTGAAGTAAAAAAGACGAACTTTCATAACAAGTGTTTATTCTTCCTCTCATCGTTAATGCGAAAGTTTTATTTGTTTACTATACTAGTGTCGTGGCACTTATTTCATGCAACATATTTTTCTCGTATACTACGGAGTAATTTAATTTCCATTAGGAATTATCGATTTCTAATTATTTTATTCAGACATTTAGGTTCGCATTAAAAATTCATGAATTTAGTCTCCATAAAGTGCATATTATGGTAACTTCACGGAGCTGAGCGCAATATGAAATCATCATTTAAATGCATTATTGATGTTGACGAGTAAAATCAATTATTCTATACATCAAGAAAAACATTATTTTAAAGTGCGTGATGGCTTCAACTCCAGCCAACACATTAATTTTGTTTAATAATTTTAATTTCTATAACATTTTACTTATAGGTATTTCTTTTTCAAAACCATTTTTTTGTTTTCTAAAATTAATCGCGTGTTGAGATAAGCAGGATTTTTTTTCTGTCCCGTGTTTCCTTTTTAATTACGCCTCATCCTCGTGTGACTATAGTGAGCTATATACTTAATAATTAAATAATTATTTAATCAAGTGAATTCGGTAATTTTTTCTGGAACCGATTTAATTACGCAAATAACGAAAATTATAAACCGCCACAAGTTAACTAACACGCACCGCCTTAATTAGCGCGCCGAACAAGTGGCAAATTAATCGAGTTTAATTATAACATCGTCGTGAAATTGCATAAATTAATTGTAAACATTGTTATTGAAGGACCCTCGTCGAATGTCTCTTACGTAATCCAATTTGCTCGCTCTTAAGAAGAAACTGCGTATGTAAGAAACAAACTTGTTGACTTACCCAGATGATGTGCGACGGAACACAAAGAAAACGGCTAAATTACTCACCTGAAACAAATTAAAAGAAAAACAATTAATTAACAATAAACTTACATCTATAAATACACTTACTTACAAATTTATTACGTGTATTTTAAGTAGCTTATTTTTTTCATCTTACTTTATTATACAGGGTGTCATGGAATTGAATCCAAAGATTTTAACGAGTCACAGAACAATTAAAAAGAAATAAAATTTGTTAATAATTTTTTTCTTTAACACAATAACCCACTGTCTTAAGTAAAACTGCCAAATGCTAGAAGCGGGGCATCAGCTACATGTTTAATGCGATGACCCGCAACATTGTCACATCTTCTATGCGTTTCTGCGAGAAATCTTTAATTTTATTCTTCGAAATTCCTGTTGCCATAAAAAATTGTTATAAAATTCTTTTGTTTGCTTGCATTAGCTAACTTCGCTGTAGAAATCCTAGGGTGAGTCTACAGAAAGCAAATTAAATATTTAATTTCGAATTAAACTAATCACGATTAAGTTGCCATAAGAATTACATTGCGAACTGTCAAATTAACAACGTCATTAATAATTGATTGCAATGAAATTTTCTGTAAACTGGCCCTAGGAGTATTCATTTTAATAAAAATGATTGGTTGGAAAGGAATGGTTATCCTTCTCTTCCTGACGCAATCTGTATACAATTAGAGTTTGTAAGTTATTGTGTTGTTATATTATTATAAAAATGCAAAACTAATCTCTTCGTTATTTATTATTTTTGTACGAATTTTATTTTATAATTTTTTCTTTTAATTTTTGGCGCATTATTCTAAGGCGTTCACAAATTATTTTCATATCCTTTGTGCCGTCAGCGACCACTTTCAAAGCAGCAATTTCACCATTTACCGCCCAGCTTTATCTTGGTCTTTTTACTTTAGTTCAAAGGCCTCCCTCGTTTACTGCACTATTCAAGTGTGCCTTTAAATTATATTGCTCCTCAAGTAAATTAAAAACTACAAACTATAAAAAAAAGTAATTAGAGACTCGGGCGTAAATTGCTGTTGATTATTCTGAAATTTGCAGTAACCTGACAATAGTTCAGAATGTTTTCACGTTGGAATTTTTTTTAAATTTTCTACTTTTAACCATAATAAATACGTTTTAAATAAAGTAAAGCTATTAACTATAAATTTGGGAAAATAACAGATTGGAATTTTGAAACTGTTGGTGGCTTCTTCTTCAATTGTAAATACAGTGTGTAATCGAATAAGTTTCAGTTATTAATGTACAAGAAAAGAAACGAAGTTATGACATACGTATGGGGCAAAGGCCAATAATAATTCCGGCAAAATCTGCGTTTACTTTTTACAAAAAAAAGCGCTTGAGACGCACCGGATGTGATTTAAATGCCCCAGCTGAACGAAATTTACTATTATGTGCAATAAATGATAGAGCAGTAAACCCGCAGATATAATACAATAAACGACGAGAAAGAATACGGAGATTAGCAATTAAAGATACGTAATCAACAAAAAAACGATGAAATATTTACGTTCGTTTTTATATTCTTTATATCTACTTTGAGAATAAAAATTGGTTTGTACTTCCTCAGGTAGAGACAGAGATAAATAAAAACATTATAATGTAATTGAGGCAGAAGATAAATAAATTAAGGGAAAATCGACACTAGGCAGCTGTAACATTTTTGGAGAATCCGTCCTACTTTCATAGGCTAAAACAACATTCGTAAAATTTTGTGAAATTCAAAGAAGAAACTGGTGCCGAAAGGCTTTAAACCAGTGATTTAAAGAAACTGTTTGTACCTACTTAAAAATTTTATAATGAATAGTTATACGAGCAACTCTACTTATTGAGCATCTTTCTTGCTTAGTTTCATTAAGTATTTGATTGTTCGAATTTTTGAATAAAATTTTTTTTATTGAGTCAAAATACATCTATAAATAATTGACAGACAACATATTCGACTTACAATATTTATTTAATTTTCAGGTAGCTTTCAGAGGTAGAGATAACATCAGGAGCGAACTAGAAATAGTCCAAAGGGCATTAAAATTCCAAACGAGAAGATACCGCCAACTAGTAGCAGAGTACACCAGACGATTGCAAGAAAAAGAGCAACAATACCAATCCGAGCGCATGTTAAGAGACGACCAGCTGGCTAAAGTGTTGCGGGCCCTCTTTATTTTCGAAGCACGACTGCGATGAGAACAAAAATACATCAGCTATCAATTGAGAGAGAAGGATTACATCATCAAGAAACAGCGCAATGATTTAAACAAGTAGACGTCCAACTAATACTGTAAACATTGCAACCAATATTACAGTCCGATGTCGAACCTGGAAAGTATGGATAGCAGCTCGGGGTACGTGGCAATTGATTACCAGGACTACCAAAGTTCCAACTACGAATCTTGGGATAGCAGCTTGGAAACGTACGCGACCATCTCCGAAAAGCACTACGACTCAAAGAAGACTACGGATACGTCGGAGCTTTCATTTTCCGGAGAGTAAACCGGAAGCAACGACGGGAAATGGGAAAGTCGGTGTTTCAGAAAAATAAGTTTAGCAAAGATTCCATCGCCAGGCGTGGAAAAAAATTCGGACATCGCAAGAGCGGGAGTACTTACTTCGAGGTGTTAAAGTTGCGCAATGATAGTCCAACATCAAACGAAGATACCACCAGCAACGACTACGAAAATTTGGATTTGTTGCCTCCTGAAAGCATCGTTGATAAAATCAGCATGGTTTCAGAAAGGATTGAAAGCAGTTTTGTCAATAATGCAAGCAACAAGGGATACTGGTGACACGCATTCGAATACATCAAATACATATGTAACAGATTCGGGTTGTAACGACACTGTAATCCAGAATTGTAAGCCCAGCGGTTATACTGAAGTCAAAGAAATTTCTGATGACTCAACGAAAGAAAATGGAGAGGTAGAAAAGCGTCAGGATGAAATCAAGTTGCAAAGCTCAAAAATCACCGACTCTATACCAATTTTCGACGGCGATTGTGAGTCTAATGATAAGTGGTACGCAAGTGGGAGCGAACAGGAAGATGGAGAACACAGGGACATCTAGAGGAATAACCCAGTGTTGGAATGTATGAATCAAATTTTGCTGCATAACGTAAACAATACAACCAAGTCACCCCCTAAAACGCCAAGTCCTGAGCGGAAATTCAGCAAGAATAACAAGCGAGTGAAATTTAGCGATGAAGAAGAAAACGTCCACAAAGAGAACGCAGAGGAGCCCTTGCTACAAAACAATTATTACGAAACGCCAATTCAAAAAGTTGACAATTTTTACGAAACGGCTCACAGCATTTACAGCAATGACGACGAGCAGATTTTTAGCAAGTGCAGTGAACCAATGTCACCCACAAAGACAGATAGCTTCCAAGAAAAAGAAGTTAACATACTTTCAACGAAAAAACTTAGCATAGCAAAGAATATTGATTTCGAATCTAGAAATGACCATTATTATGACATGGATACAACGACGTGTGAGAAACGAGGGGAGCCCAAAACTGTGAGAAAAAGTAAGATATTGAGAACACCCCCTGCTTTACCGCCCAAACCCACTATAATTTAATATCAAAGTATAAGCCTCATAACCTGCAAAATATACTGAATTTAGTCAACGAGTTGAATCCGAACCAGATTATTGCTCAATATCAGAATTGAATTTGCCTACGAAAACTCTAGCGATGCAAAAATTTACCGTCGTTGCAGAACTTAACGCCCAAAATTTAGAGAATAATAAACAAGCAGAAAAACAAATTATTCATCACAAACCTAAAGAAAACGAAATTGACATCCATTTCGACCCCGTTGTTGTCAACAACGATGTAGCCAATTTAGTTAGCATAAAAAAGTTGAAAAATTCGCGATACAACTGGCCAAACAAACCTCGATTAAAACAGAGGGTAACAACGAATAACCAGTCAAACCTAAGCCTAAATAGGAACTTGAAATATCAAAATTGCCGCAGGGTTCCGAAATTATAATTCCAGACGAGACTGAGACAATATCAGACGAAGAGCGAATCAGTCAAGACAACTTCGTCAAAAACAACTCTCAAATACTAAAACTGAAAACTGTCTCGAGACCTGAAACTATGAGACGGCCCATCGTGATAGGATTGTCGGTTTCCAGCCTAATCCCCGGATTCAATAACCAGCAGTTTCTGTCGGAAATCCAACAAAAACCCGAGCGGCATAAACCACCTAGAAAAGAGTTCACGAGTTTTGAAGCCAAGCAAAGCTCCGAGAAGCATGTGACTCCGAAGAAGCAGGAAACCCCCAATTTTGATTTCGACCTGAGTCAAAATTTCGAAGAATTTAAATTGGAATATTGCGAGATTGGAGAAGAATTTTGTGTCGATGATGATTATGACCATATAAAAAGCACCGACCCTCAAATCGAGGAACATAAAATGCCCGATGTGATTAAGTCACCGACTAAACTCAAACCGAATGCGACGAGAGTTGAACTGGCCAGAGCGACGAATAATGTTTCTGTACCGCAGTTGAACATCAATTCCATCCAACAGCTTAGGAAGAAACTCGAATTACAGAAAGCGTCGGAAAACTTGGAGCTTTCGCTATACAAAAATGGCGCTGTGGTGAAGAAGCAGAACAAACCATTGATATTTGCAGAATTAATTTAATTTACAATATTAATAAGTAAAACTTATTCAATTACACCCTGTATATGTTTTAAATTAAGTGGCGTTTGAAACAGAGATTGAAACAATAACTTGGTTTCCTAAAGAGTTCCTTTCGATAACGAAAAAGCACAGCACAAAGAAAATTGTTATTTATTAAAAATCCAATTACAGTCAGCTATAATGGAATATTGATTTCAGCGATGATAAAAACAAATGTGTTCATCAAAGTTTATCAAAAACGTTTATACGCGTAATATCTCGGCATTCTCATTAATGGAAAATATATCTCTTCAACATTAAAGCAAAAAGTAATTATTTAATAATGAAAATGCTTAATCGGCGATGGATGGTGGTGATATGTTTGAATCTAAATCTGCGACAACGTTCATTAGGAAGAGTTTCCCCGTTCACAATGGGCGAGAAATGCGGAGAATGAGTTCAGAACTGAAGTGATTTTGACGAGTCATGGCGCGCCGAGTTAAAAGTTTTAATGAATTACCGAAACTATATAACCGAAAGCGTTTGGATATAAATTTAGCTTGACACTTTCGGTTTCGATTTTAATCACCAAAAAGTTTTAAAGTGTAATAAATTGCTACGTACAATATTTAACCATTGAAATTATAAATGCCCATTTGCAAAAATGTGGTGGCTTCGTTCCGACACGTGTTGAATTTATTTCGTTCCTGCATAGTGCTCTACTAAAATATCCTAATACGACGAGATTTCCAGATTATCCATGCATGTTAAAGCTTAGAACTTGGGTTTAATTTAACATTCCTCCGCCGACGTCACTGACTCTGCGGTTATGCGCCGGAATATGGAGCTTACCCACTTCGAATATCATTAAAGCCCCGACCGAATTAAAATCCGTGACGCAAGAATCCGCTCGGTTTATGCAAAATTGAAAATTAAATAAATTGAAATTCGGCTCCGAATAAATAAACAAAAAGCCTTTCTTTATTTAGGTCGGGGGGAAGGGCGGGGGGGGCGAGAAACGTAGATTTTTGTTCGCTAAGAATTTCTGTAATAACATCCCGTTTACATAAATCTTCGGGATTGCGTCTCTCCGTGGTTTTCAGGATCGAGATCCGTGCTTTTCAAGTGCGCTTTTAAATACCTATATAGCGATCGTTGATTTAATTCGCCTCCGGCGAAAGCGTTTTATTTAAAAATTAAAGGGAACAGGTTTCATTTCATTCATTTCTTATTTCCACTCGTTTATACAACGAGGCTTTCACTATTTGTACAACAAACTCAGTCAATCGTTTCGTAAAAATAATTTCGAATTTCGAAATATTATGTGTTCATTTAATATTTCGGTAGCATTGGCTATGGAAATATTTTGTTTTCGTAAAGGCATGTCGTAGCTTAAGCTCGCCAACAGAATTGTTACTAGTGTCATTCGCCCTATCAATTGTCGAGTAAGTATTCTCGTGTTTGATTGCGTTGTTTGATAGTTTTATACAAAAATAAGCTATTTTCAGGATTCATTTACTTTACATTTATTGTAATTTACATCTGTTTTATTTTTTTTTTTTATGAAACTGTTTTCTTGCTTCATAGAAATGCCAAAGTGACTCGCAAGTTGCTCTAATTCATTTTTCATTTGATCACGTCTTATAATATTTTATGTCGTCAGGTAACTACCCAATCAAAAACCTACTTAGATGTGAGAATCTCACTGCAACATTTTCAAAAACTTCCCCAGAAGCAAATTCAGATACTGCGCATAAAACTGCAGTCAGTGGCGTATGCTTAGGCGGAAATTAAATTTAAAATTTATGCGTCCCTCACGACGGAAAACACAAAGCAATCTCCTATTTACCTACGTACGCCCGATTTACGAAGAGGAAAACTAGGAAAGTCGTCTCGAAAGTTTTCAGACGGCTTAAATCAAACGCGGAAAATACGGAAATCCGCCCGGAAAATTATAGATTTCTAGGCCTTCAAGAACGTACGAAGAAGGCCACGGCACTAACTGTTCTGGAATTATCATATAAATGGAACCAAACAAATGTTTATGAAAATTCCATTCGGGACATGCTTCGAATTGGAATTTGCGTAAGATTAAATTGAAGCAACTAATGCGAATAAGAAGGCATTTTAAATTTCACATTGTTTAGTATAAATGTTGTAATCTTTGTCAGTGAAAACATTTTACTTATTCTATTTAGTAACTCATTTGATATTTAAATTCGGTAAAAATACATTAATTTCTTTGCTTCAATTATATTAGGAATGAATGTACCCAAGTTTTCTTTTCCATAATTCGAAGTAAATTACGTAATTTAAATGCAAGACTTCAAATTGTTCATTTTTCAAGATGACAAATGACTTCTTTGTGGCTTACTGTTATTTAAAATTAAGGCAGCATTAGTCAAAACAAGGGAAAAAAAATTAAATTCCCAATGAAATTTTAAAAATAGTAAATTACAGTGCACGCCCCGCCCGTTTATTTATAACTTTAATCATTATTTTATTAAACTTGTTTACTATTTCAGTTGCCACATTCAAGAAGCGAATATTGTGTGTATCTTTTAATGACTTTGATCTTCATAGCTTTACGTCTTTGTGCGAACATCTCCCTGATAATTTAGTGGGAAACCTTAATTAGCTTCATCGATAAATGCGTCATCCAATTGTTGTATTATTGAAATGACATTGACTTGTATCCCACTTTGCTTAATTGGATTGCAGTCAACACCAGACAATGGCAACGGAGATGGAAATTACATCGATAAATCTAAATAGTATCGTATTCTAAATTTGAGCCAACATAGTAAAATATAAATTTTAAATGCATACATAGGTAATTTCTTCTAGCTACGTTATGATGTCGACAAAACTGACGAAAAGCAAAACAAAATAAAAATGAAAACCAAGAAAATGAATTCTTCAACGTGTGTTATGATGACATCGTTTCTTGCAAGCGAGATAATTAAATGTAACAGTATCTGGTTCATATTTCACACGAACTAATCTCGTAAGATTACTGATACAAGAATCTTGAACGAAACAATAAAGGACGACAATCTAAAAACACGTCATTCTAAGCTCAGGTCCCAGGGGAAGGCGCACAATTAAGGAGCTTGTTTAGAGAATAGGACAGAGGCGCATCGGATACCCTAATCGGATTACTTGTCATGTGTACTGAATTTTATGTAGTTTAGATAGCAGAGACTTTATTACTGGCATAATCATACTCTGGAAACGTTTCCGAGCTGCGTCATCCTCTTTGCAAAAACACCTAATCTCATCTTGAGCAATAAATCTAATACGTTGCTTCGTACATACGAGGGGAGTATAGATTTGACCTGAACTATCTTATACAGCCGTAACAAAACACAAGTTAATGAAACAAATTTATTTTTAAAATAATGTCCTTTCCTTAATATAAACTTATCGCAACGATCCAGCAACTTGAAAATACCGACAGAAAAAAATTCTCTTGGTTGTCTGCAAAGCCAATTTTGCACCGTTTCTATTACCTACTCATTCGACAAATATTTCTTGCGACCTAGACTCTGAAGGTCAATTAAAAAATCTGTTAAAATTGGTCCTTGAATATCCCAAAATACCATAACCATTACGTTGCTTGCTGAAGGTACAGCTTTGAATTTCTTTGGCGGCGATGAAATTGAATGGCGCCACCCTGTTTGCTTCCTGGGATTTAATTGTGCATCCAAAATTTATCAACGGTAATAATTCGTTCCAGGTTCTCAACCTCAATACATAAAAAATTAATGATAAATCGCGGTGTGACAGAACT
Source organism: Dorcus parallelipipedus (assembly GCA_958336345.1). Classification (NCBI taxonomy): domain Eukaryota; kingdom Metazoa; phylum Arthropoda; class Insecta; order Coleoptera; family Lucanidae; genus Dorcus; species Dorcus parallelipipedus. Next base: position 21,726,674 of record OY284482.1, on the reverse strand, counting down.
TGAACAACAAATTGATACAATTTGATACTTTGATAACTGTATAAGTGTCTTGATTATTATAAAGTAAATTTGGATGTTGTTCATTGTTATTAATGAGCAATTTAAAATGTTCTAACAAAACAAATTTCGAAATATTTAAAAAACGTCGAATGTTTTTAACAAAAACGACAACTGAGATAGAAAATTACGACATTCGGAAATACGTCCGCCTACTCTAGCAAGTAAATGAGTAAATACGACCCTGTTTGTTGCACAGCACACAACACTAACTGGTGGTGCATATATCACCTCGGCTTAATGACTTATTGTCACTTGCAGCGACACTGGTGACCTTAAATCAAGGTTATTCATACATATATCTTTCGAACGATAATGTGACTAATGTTGCAGGCTAGGCTATGATTAATGTTTGTCTGCTCAAATTAAACCCTCCAAACACATTTACCTAATTTCGCAAGTCACTTGCTTTAACATGACGTTAATCAGGAAGATAATGCTAATTTGTATTGGAATCTTCTTATTAGAATCTTAAGCTGAATGTCATATAAAAGAAAACATTAAATTTGTGCATGTTCATTCCAGTACTGACAACGAATTATAAACCTAAAGTGAAACGTTCTTTTGTATATTTCAAATTCAAAGTTATTAAGGTTATTAAACGTTACAGATCGGATGGCCATCATAACACGTTAAATATTTTATGAGTTTCAAATAATCTGAAATGTTTTATACCGGCAAGCACATGCAAGCAAGCAGAGAAAATCGAAATTACAAATAAAGCTTTCGTTTTATGACGTAACTACGTTTTACTGCAGTCTTCGCCCTAATTACCTAAGGAGGATCAATCTATATAAGCAGACCAATGACAATTTACCTGGAATTTTATGCCTAGTATAAACATTCAATTAAGTAAAGCTACCGTAATTTTGTTTTATTTTCGGGCGTTGGTCGTTCTTAGTACTGAAGATATATTTTGGCTAAAATATAAAATTCACAAAATTCTTGAAACGTAGCGTACATTTGTACGACGCATTCATCATCAGCTGTGCAACTATGTGTTGTTCACGTTCAAGTTTTACAACTGAACGACTCTTTAGAAAGCTTTTCGAATCTAAAATTTATTTTAATTGAAACCATGATCGAGTGTTAACGTTTTTATGTCCACATGTCACAAGTTGCAACTTCAAGAGAATGTAGTGCAACATAAAATGCAATAATATCATAAAATATTTTCAGAACTAAACTCGCATTCACTGCGAGCGGCAGCTGCAAATTGAACGTGGAAAACGCTAATGGAAAATTCGCTTCTGTGCGCGATAAATTTCGCACTTGGTGAAAGCGCCCGGCTAAAGTTTTATTTTGCCAACGAGATAGCTATCTGCTAAATATATTTTTATTTATGGTACGCTCACGACGCATTTACTTTGAAAACAAACAAGTAAAATTTTCCGGTCCTTTTATTAAAATAATAAACAATTAACAACACAGTCGGCGCAGGCTATTTAAAACGTGTCGAAAATTAAATTAAATTAATTAAATTACGGAAAGAGAAGGTATTCATAATAATTAAAATTAATTTAAGATACATTATTAGTCTTGGATATCTTATATGTGCTTTGTTATACACAGTTTCCATTATCTTCTAAGAGGCCAGTCACAATGAATTACCCTGTATACGTACCTATCGATTTCTACAGAATTCATTTACGCTACATTTCCCTATAGGATCTAATCTAATTTTTGTTTTATAAAACATACACATTTACTATAATTTAGGAATTTAAAAGGAATTTGCATTAATAACAGAAAGAAAATATCAGTGTAATATACTGTTACATCTTGGTGTATAGGTTACCCACTTAATAGGGGATTCGTGACTTGTCTAGAACTGCTTGCGCATTTCTAGAAATTTTGCGACGTTTCTAGTTGACGGTGGGCACGGTGAATTGAATACTAACGGTGGCAGTATTTCGGCAAGCGAGATAGAGAGCCGTTACGTCATCGCATACCCGCTCCTCCTTTTACACAATTATTAACCAATATTAACTATCAGGGTTGACAGTTGTATTAGAGGGAGAAGCGGGTATGCGATGACGTAAAAGCTCTCTATCTCACTTGAATGCTGTCACCGTTAGTATTCAATTCACCGTGGACAGTGGATAGTCTGTGACGTAGCAAATTGTTCACAAGAAAGACATTGCGATCATAGTTATCAAGTGTTTGAGTATTAATAATCTCGTTTATTAAATATTTGACTATGTCCGGCAGGTAACCAATATATGGCACTATAAAAGGACAGCACACTATTAAGAAAATGGATATTTATGACATCGATACGTGGTGCGTTTGTTATAATAAATTATATTAATTTATTTGGAATCTGCAATTCATAATATATTATCACGCTCTAGACCAATTAAAATTACTATCAAAATGATCTTCATTATAAGACTAACCAAAAAAATGTGTGCTTAATTGCAAAAAAGATATACATTTTGACGTTAACACGTGCATAAACTTTTGTCTCTTGAATTACACAGCGAAATGTTCATCGCTCACCAACAAGAGTGTACATAATATTTCACATCAAATATATTTCGAGTTGTTCTGTTTAGAGCGTGCTGGTATATTAGGCCTGTCAAAAACACACAGGAAATTCGCGATTTCCAAGTTGTGATAGCAACTCATAAACTGTTCGCAATTAAATATTTAGATTATATCCGCATTATAAAGCGACGCCAGAAACGCGGTTTAAATGTGAAAAGCAAAGGCGAATTTTATTACCGAGGCACATTAACAGTTGTAATGGAACACTCTATTAGGAATAAACGAAAAATAATTTATGCATAGATACAGGGTCTTCCGCAACTTGATTTGCATAGTTTGCTCAGAAACAGTAACTCCGGAAAAATCTGCGTTTACTTTTTACAAAACAAAAAACATTCGAGAAACACTGGATGTGATTTAAATGCTCCAGCTGAGCGAAGTTTACTATTATGCACAATTAGTGATAGATGTAATACAAAACGTTGAGGCAGGTCATTTATGAATTTCGTACGAAAGAATATGGAGATTAACAGTTAGTGATACGTAAGCAATAAAAAATAATGATGTAACGTTTATATTCTAATCTTTTATCACTGGCTGAAATTAAAAAAAGCCCTTTTAATAATAATTCTGATCTCGCGTTACATTATAGGGAATTGAAGAGCAAACATCGCATAAATTTAAAATCTGCTAGAAGAAATTTGAATGATAATTTTATTTTTAACTCCTCCAACAAAAACAAAGCCGCCTGGAAATTATTAAAACAGAAAAATTCTGTTGATTGTCCTGAATATATCACTGATCTAATTAAGCACTATTACGTTAATGCCGAAGATACTAGTAATGCCTTTTGTAGTTATTTTATAAATTCATTTAATGAACTTGTTTGTCATTCTTCGGGTAACGCAATTAACATATAAAGTAATGATTGCAACATGTTTTTATTTCCTATCTCTGAAGTTAAGACTTTCTGTTTCCCGGAAGAAATCTGCAGGAGTTGATGATATCCCTTGTTTTATTCTTAAATATTTAGCTGAGTTCTTAGCTGCTCCCCTTTGCAAATTAATTAATCAGTCAGTCCTTCAGCTCTTAAAACAGTTAAAATAATTCCTGTATATAAGAAAGCCGCAAAAACAGACATTACAGGACCCATTTCTGTCTTGTCCATCTTCTCAAAAGTTTTTGAAAAAGCAATGTTGGATAGATTAATTAATTTCTTCGATGTCAATAACATTATAAATAAAAATCATTTCGGCTTAAGAAAGGGTCTATCGTCTAATGATGCCCTCCATTTGGCATACAATTTTATTTTGCGGAATATCGAGTTCAGAAAAAAAATGGTTGGAATTTATTTTGATCTGACAAAGGCTTTTGACATTGTACATCACGACGTGCTTCTGCACAAATTAAACCAATATGGCGTTCGTGGTCCTACCCTGAACTGGATTGCTAGTTTCCAAATTGTCTTCTGGTTAGGTGCAAAGTCGATACTGACTCAGGTACATAAAGAGGTTCCACAGGGCAATATACTCGGGCCATTTCTTTTTATGATATATTTAAATTATTTAGGGCCAGTTGCATAACCGAATTTAAAGGAGACTTTAAAATTAAAGTCACATTCAGATGTGTAAACAAATGTGTTTTCATATTTGTTTTGACATCTGAAAGTGACTTTAAATTTAAAGTCTCCTTTAAATTCGATTTATGAAACTGGCCCTTAAACTCATTCATTAAATTAGGTGATACTATTCATTTTGCAGTTTCATTTTACAATGTTACATTATAAAACAGATGAACCACTTTTAGAGTGACTTAGTTTATTGCTTACGAGGATTAACATTTGATTCTAGCCTGACTTGGAGTAACCATTGCCTCATTTTAGCAATGCATTAAATACTGCATGCTATGCACTAATGTCCGTATTCATAGTGCTTCCTCAAGGCTTCCTTGAATGAGGAACCCCTTAGAATGTGATTGTAGTAGGGCAGTTGCATTAAACCACTCACATTCTAAGGGGTTCCTTAATGAAGGAAGCCTCGAGGAAGCACTATGAATACGGACATAAGAAAATTGAACGGGAAAAATCTATTGGGATAATGAGATTGTATTATTTTGGTTGTAGTCAGTCGAAATTAGATTATGGTGTACTTTGTTGGGTGAACTCTTCTTCTTCACGGTCTATATTTATAATTCAAAAACGAATTATTAGAGCCATGGTGAATGTAAGTTCACGAATTAGTTGCAGAAATTTCTTTAAGGAATTAAAGGATTCTCACTCTTACGTCCTTGCTTATTTACAACTGCCTATTGTATGGAAAAAGAACTGAATTTTATTTTTGCTACCTAAAGGATAGGAGATACGTAATCGTAATTCTCGCTCCAAAGATAAACACTATTTTTATTATACCGTACGTCAAAGTTTCGTAACAGTATGTTTTAATTATTTTTTTTTGGCATTGAAGCTCTATAATCACCTCCCCATAAATTTAAGCCTGTTAAAGCCTTTTAACTACTTCAAAAAACAAATTAAAGAACATCTTGTAGAAAGTCAATTGATGAATATTTTTCTTGTAGTAATCGTGTACATTATTTTCACTACTGTTCATGTAGTATTAGTCTTTTATCTATAACTTGACAAATTTTGCTCGAAATTTTTGTACTTTTACTTTTACAATAAGAAGTCAACCTGACAATTGCTGACATGCTTTGTAATCTTCTGGCAATAAAATTATTGAGTATTATTGGAAAAGAAGCACACCGATAGTCGTCATACCTGAATTTGTGATTTTATTACTTTATTACGTTCAGACTACACAAACAAAATTCCGAAGTGTTCTTCAAATTAACATGTATTCATTCAAAGAAATAAATAAATGTATGGATTGTATTTAATGCATTTTCTTTTTTGAGTTTACAGGTCACTCAGTGTTCTAATGCAAACTATCTAATAACAACATTCATTTATTTTTTCAATGATTTAACAAATTAAATCACATAGTGTGTTAGTTGTATTCAATGAATAGAATATGATGTAATTATTTTCGATTATCGAATGAAACAGACGCAGACGGTTGAAGGTTACAATACTTTGATTTATTGATGTAAATTGCTACACTTTTATGAACAGCAGTTGCAAACTGTATTAACAATGCCTAAAGATTTGCTAATAATCAATGAATTCAGTAACCCACACGAGTGGAATTTACAAGTTTCTTCGGGGATCGAATTGCTTATGGACGACATTGACCGAATGATCATGAATTTTGCTGGAGCTTTATTATTTTACGATGTATTTATAGAAACCGCAGACGCACGTATATCTCACGAACAAGTAGAGGTTTTCAAACAAGAGACGATGCTCTCTGGTATTTTTGAGCTAGACCATTGATATTTTCAAAATTAATTCTCTTATGTGACAAGTGAAACTTAATTGATTACACCCTGTATAAAAAGAGTTAAAAGTACAGCCTTGATTGGAAATTCGCCGAATAATTTGAAACAGGATTGAAAACCGCTTTTCATTTTAATTTATAACGTAAAAGAAGACAAAAGAATTTGTTGAATAATAAGTTAAAAGAACGCAGGCTACTTTTTTGGATATTGTTCAGAAAACGCTGTCGTAAACTTTAACAGTTGTGTGTAAAAATGGGCGCAGAATTCATCGCACCACTTGAAATCTATTATACGCGCAAAATCGTATGACGCTGTTCAATGAGCAAGCGTCGATGTGCCAACGCGTCGCGGCGCCTGAATTGTGCGGAAGGTCGTCCATCGCACCATCTGTGTGCCATTTGAAAAACTGTGCGGAAGTACAATCAGATAGATTCAAGTTTCCATTCACTCATTTTTTTTTATTAGAAAATGTAAAACTGAAAATATTTTTTATTTAAAAAATAATATAATTAATCCAATATATTTTCAAGTTCTTCTTTATGGGATATACTGATAATTGGCCATAAGTACCATTTGTTGTCCATAATCGGCTCATTATACATAGTAATTAAATATAAATAGGTATCGCTATACACATAGCTTTTGTGTTTACCATAAATGTGACGTGACATAATTTTTGATCAAAGAAAATCGAAAACGTTTTATATCATACCTATTCAGTATTTTGAACTACTTACTATAAAATTCACAATGGTTTTAAGTTTACATTCTCTAAAATAAATCTCCGCAATTATTTAAAGAAATAAACATAAAACTGCATCAAGGATAATTAATTCTTAAAGGCAAGCTGAAATAAGAGACGCTCCCGACCGACCCAGTTTATTAATATTTCCATCTTTTAAAGGCACTAGCGCTCCCACAGGAACTATATTTTTCAGAATTGAAAGCCGGGAGCATTAAGAAAACACCGACGCAGAAGATTTTATTGTAAGTGAAGTCTTAAAAACGAAATTGCTCCTTACTTGAGACTTTAACGCGATGAAGTTCTGTTTCCTTAATTTATGAACATCGCCCATTTCACGAACGCGATGCATAAATTTGCATTAATTATCTCCAGTTAATTCGCACATTAAGGGTTAATATTACACCAACGAGTTATGGGAGAATCATGACCTGTCAACTTGTGTTATTTTTTAAACTCCATCAGAGAAGGTAAGATTGTAAAATAGTGAACTGAATGGGATAGAAGTCTTACCACCGATAATTTCTTCTGTCCAAGAACAGAACGCTGCTGTTTTATCAACCTGGACAACCTCTGAGTCCTTTGGGCTGCCGTTAAAGGCCCAGCGGACTCCGTTTCATCCCCAATCATCTCCGAATCTGGGCAAGCACTACATGGAGAGTGTTTGGGTGTAACTGTGGATAATGGTACGGTACGCGCAATCAGAGTTTCACTACGTACGCTCCAGCTACTACTACCATACTTCTTTTGGTTCATCAAGTCTCCAAAACTACCTCGCACGCTGGTCGCAGTGCTTACATTAGATCGAGAGAGATAAGGGCTGGGTGGTACCGATATCGTATTTGCAGACAATCGATTTGTGGACGCCGTCGATCGTATTAAATTCGGCAAAGGGCTTGGCGTAATCTTGTCTATTTCCGACATGCTGGATCCTCTCCGCATGCGCAGCCTCTCGGTTTCCGGAATCTCTTTGGCGCTGGTCTTCTTTTTCAAGCGATCCACGGATCTCGTGATCGAAGAAGATTTGGAAAAGAGCCCGGATTTTAATGGGGAGAGTATGGTCCATTCTGTAGAATGGTGTTCTCGTGCCATTTTACACACTAACACTCTGTCATTACTGGAAACGCACTATCACTGGGATGGTACCTCGACGAGGGCCGATTAAAAACTAAATAAAGGAAAATTCAAAATCAACGACTCGATAAGGGAGGAGGGTAGGGTATTTAGCTCATTGTCATTAATCAAGGTTTGGCGCAACTTAAATTGATAAGGACATCCTGGTAAGAGTATTATCGCCAGTTCGCAATCATGTGGGTCAATACCGTGGTATCACCTGTCGGATTCACTTCCATAGAGATATGTTAATCGCATAATTTAACAGCTCAGGATTACACGGAAATTGCTTCGAATAAACTCCAAATAACATACGTCGAAAAAATTTATCACCGGATACGTCACTTTTCCAAAGAATTATCATCGTAAGCACTCGGTTAATTATTTTTTATTTGCGCGTTTATTTTCACGACCTACCATAATCTGTCAAGAGACGCGTTACACTGCACACGCTATAAAAACAGCGATCGAGGTAAATGTTTGCAAAGGATCGGGGAAGGATTTAGCAAGGATCGAGTCCTCCCCACTCTTTATTGGTTATTCACTCAGCTAGGACTAATGTTGTTAGCATTGCCCTAGTCATAGGCGTGAGCGAAAGCTTTCATCGCAATGTGTCCAAACAGGCCAATATAATTATGGAAGACTGACTGACGCAGGTTATTTCGCATTTTATCCTGTCAAGGAAATTTTCAAAGCCTAATTAGCACTTAGGAACAATTGCTTCGTAAACGAATTTTCGTCCTAATCAATTTCAATGACGACAGTCATTTAAACAAATAATAAACTAAACTTTAAAAAAGAGTAGCATCAGAAGAACTATAATCTTATCTTACTATAATAGATTGAACGAGTTGCTTGTAATCTTACTTAGGCCATCGATTTAAAATCAATCGCACTTTCTCTTTTTTTAAAAGAAAGAAGGTTTTATGCGAGAGTGTTTCAATTTGGTAGTTCTTTCAATTTTCTGTTTTAAGTTGTCGATCCTTTGTCATATTTCACGTCACGTCTAAGTTTTATAACTTAGTGTTTAAGGGCGTGAGGCAAAGTGTTTTCGGACTTTAATTATCTTGAATTACTCGTTGACTTATGAGGTGGAAGCAAGTATGACAGTTCTCTGAATAAAGTTTAGTTTTAAGGGGCGCTCTCCGGAATAAAATTTATTTGAACCTTTGGGTATTTAAATATAAATCGGCAAACGTTTCAAAGAAGTTTTCGTGTAAGTGTCTCAATGATTTGGTTTATCAATTATAATTTGATTAAATAAATTGTTCTTAATTGTTACGGGTGGTGGTTAAGTTCACGAGTCGCCTTGGTATGTGTGTGCAGTTTAATAGAACAATTTACGAAGGCCCTCGCCTTGAATCGTTCAGTGGTCTTGTGCTTTTATTGCTCGGCTGGAGGTAAAAACCATGCTGGTAATACTGAGCTCTAAGTATTTCGGATAATATAATTTAATGTACTCGCCGCGGGATTTTAGTCTAAAGACCTTCGACACAAAACACCACGTCGATGTATGTGTTCGTGAAATGAAGGTTAGTGAGGAAAAAATTTAAATATAACAACGAATTTCCGGTAAACATTTACATTTTGTTGACTGGTTCAAGAAGTTATCAATTTTGAATATAATATTAAGTTACTTTGTGTAAACGTAAAATATTCATTACTCCAAGTGTGTCTTTAAAAAATAACTTACTTTTCATGTTATAAAAGTCGTATGCATTTTATTTACAAAAAAATTGAATGTCAGACTTTGTATTTCAGAAAACAAAACAAATTTGCACGAATAAAGCTATCACATAATCGCATTACTTTGTAAAGTTTCATCATGTTGTCAAACAAGACCATGTGCTTGTATTTGCCCAAATTTGATATTAGATAAAAAAAAAAGTTTGAGCGTAGCCGAGGTGGATTCAGTTTTATCAGCTAAAGCTATATTGTAAATTGCATTGTGCTGTTTATCGTCCGCTATCTTCCTAAAAACCGAAACGCGAAAAATTTAATGCGATAATACTTGTGTTTAAGAATTTCGAGGAATATCCAATCCAATGTATTTTACAATAAAAAAAAGTGCAAAAAATTATTATCAGGGCTTTCAGCTCAAAGTACAGTGTGTAATTGAATAAGTTTCACTTACTATAACCACTATTAATACACATACGTGTGGGCCAAAAGTCAATAACAAATCCGGAAAATTCTACGTTTACTTTTTATAAAAAACATTTGAGAGGCACTGGATTTAAATGCCCCAACTAAGAAAAGTTTACTGTTATGTGCAAACCGCAAGTCTAATACAATCAACGTTGAGGCAGGTCATTCACGAACGAACACGGAGATGATCAGTTAGTGATACGTAAGCAATAAAAAATAATAATCAAACATTTACATTCTAATTTTTTATTAGTATTTAAGCAATAAAAAAGCAGATTATGAGGTTATATCACAACAACAACTATTCGCACTTCGCAACAATCAAATTGTGAACTTCATAAATTAGTTGTTTCATTTATTTTTATATTATTATGCAATTATGGGAATTCAATCCCGTTTCCAAATTATTTGAGTCCTTATTATCTACTGCTTGCAACTATTCTAAGAAAGAAATGAATAATGTAATTAAAAATAATAATAGTTATTATTGATACGACTGCATAAAAGTGTAAACGTTATAAAGTATAAATTTTATTATCATTTAAAACTATTTGCGACCTTTCAGTTGACGAAAAAGTTGCTACTTTTAATGCCAAATTCTAATTCTAATTCTGCAAGCAATAGATTGTAGCAAAAGCCTTGGAGAAGTCCAACATTATTAATCCGGTGACTCCTTTTCTCAGTAAATAATAAAATATGTATATGCAATATAATGCAACGCCAAATCCTTTTCTAAAACCAAACTATGCTATTGCTGACTCTAAAAATATTTTACGAAAATAGTAGGATATAAATCAAAATGATTTTAGCAAACTCGGAACATTAGTATTTTGTGTAGCAAAAGCAGGAATATTAAAAATATAAATATACAATAATAAATACAGGGTGACTTACAATAATATATAAAAATTAATAATTACAGAGTGCCAATACTAGATGATTCTTGAAATTTTTCATCTACTCGTCATCCAAATATAAGAAAAAATGTTCGGAAGCAAGAATTCATGAATTGGTTACAAACAAATACAGTCTTAACTATGAATTTATATAACCAATAAATAAACTAATGGCGTTTTAGATTCATTGCGTATTATAATCTCGATTCATTGCCCTAGCTATTATAATCTCATTTACATGTTTTAAAAAATCTTATCAGTTGGCAGGTATTTTGACCATCATATTTAGATACGGCCCCTTGCTTAAAAAATTGCCATTATATGAAGTAATTTTGTTTTGATCAAACAAAAATATTTATTTATTAAGTGCCGAATTCACAAACGTTATTTAAATCGAATCAGCCCTTAGAATTGTTGCTATAGTTTTAACAATAGGCCTTCACTTGATGACAATGTGTTATGAAAACTTTTTAATTAGATTTAAGAATTATTGATAGTAAAATTACAAAGTAATATGAAATAAGAAGTAAACATGAATATAACAAGTCATAAAATCAGTCATGTTAATGTTAAAGGCCTTGGCTATGCACGTTTAATAGTTAAATGCCCATAAGAAAGTCAGTTGGGATATTGAAGCAAGCAGTTAAAAATATCTAAAATATTCATGGGGCCAACATACTATGTATTTTTATAGTTTATAACTAGGGCACGGATTGTAGTTCGTTTTAACGAAATAATTAAAACGAAGCGGACCATAAATATATTACGCTGTACATAGTGTTACATGTTAATGAATCATAAATAAATAAACTATATAAACTCTAAATAAACTACTCAAAAATGAATAGGGATATCTTCAGTTTATAGATTCGCAGATTTCATAATGCACAAATATACTTATTAGATCAGACAGGTGGTCGCAATTTACGCAATTACATTAATATTGGCAATTGTCTATCAGGAAATATTAACTGGTTCAAGTTTTATAAAAAAAAAACCTTCGATTGTGATTTGTCAAGATTATTTTTATTTTTAATACTTTTTAAGATATCTACTAACTTGAATATTTTATACAGTTTCAATGGAAAGACGCGACGACATTCGACACCAGAGCAGGGAAATTTCGCGATTATTTTGCAACAAAGGGGGAGCGACAAGTTAATGTTGGGATGCTCTCAGAGTGTCCTTGCCCGATTCCGAGAAAGCCACTAGAAGACCGAGCAGTGGGTTCTCTCATATTACGACACCTCGGCAAAACCGACTTTTAATAATTAATGCCAGAATGCGCCTATTTCCTACTACTAGACATCTACAGCAGGAGCTTCAGAATACGGCCTAATACGGTCTAAGGGTGTCTGACGAAACACTCAGAAATCGGTTACATGAGGTAGGATTAGGATCATATCGCCCTCTAAGATGCCCAGCAAGAACTCCAGTGCATCGTAGGCAGAGGATACTTTGGTCAAACTTAAGACTCTTAAGAGGGATACATCTTGGGACGACATACTGTGTACAGATGAATCGCTATTTTGCCTCAAGAAAGATATCCGTCGTCAGAGGGCGTATCGTAATGCAGGACATTATCATTATCACAATACTCGTCCAATAACTCTTACGGTGGTGGTAGGAGTATCTTTTGGTTGGCATACGGACATCCACATTATTGAGGGAAACCTCACAGATGAACGATATGTTCAAGACATTATTTTAAATTAAACCACAAGATATTATTTTAAATGGGGCCAATATCGTTGGCCGAGAAAGCCTGGTTCTTCTTGACGTTAACGCCAGAAGAAATTAATCATCTACCTCCCCCACCACTTTCACCTGATCTCAATGTAATTGAGCATGTATGGGATGTGCTTCAGAGACGACTGGGCAATCACCATCCTCAACCAGTTATCGTCCAACAGTTTACAGGTATTTTGCAATTCTTTGGCATAAAATGCCACAAGAACATATTGACAACTGCACCAGGAGTATGCCGCGAAGGTGTCAAACAGTTATTGATGCCCGTGGAGATGCAACTACTTATTAATATTTTGAATTTTTATTGTTTTAAGTGTTAAAATTGATTAAATTGATTAATTTCAATTAATTTTCAAATAATTTCAATATCTAATCTATTAATAAATTGGTTTGTCTTTACTAACTCTCATTCAGTAACAGATCCGACCGTTTTCAAATTATTCAAATCTTGCTAACACCTTAAATAAAATCATAAAAAAATATTAATTTGTTAATAACTTAAGTCGTCATTAAGTCGACAGATAGATGTAAAAGTATTTTCAGAAAAACCAGTTCCTTTAACAGTAAGTATAACCTGCAGTAGCAGTTACAAAACATGTCATTCATAGTTTGTAATTTATAATCACTCTAACACGCATACTGTAGTTTAAAATTTAAATTATTGAAATATTTGTTATACACGAAGCTGATTTTTCAGGCTCCTCATAGCTCATGTAGACTTTGTAAAATTAGTTCAAATAAATATTACCTCAAGTGTTATTTTATATAACATTTTCTTTAAATATAATAAGTCAGTTTCTACTATTGTAACAATTTTGATAATTTCGATATTGTTAAAATTCGCTCTTAATTACCTGTTTATACCCTACTACTCGAATTAGACCATAAAAAGGGAACAAATTAAGCATATATACAACTAAGAAAGCAAGCAGAATATTCAAACTTCATAGAAAATTATAATCACTGTTGTGATCTTACTAAAGACAAGCATTTGATTTAGTAGGGAAGGAAGAGACACCCTCATTAATGCAACCATCATTAATGTTTTCAAAATTCCCAACAAAGTAACTTAATTTATTTACTTCACTTATTTAACAATAAAAGCAATGAAGCACTATTTGCAATTAGAATTCTTGACTTAGAAGAAACCTCAAAGTAAACAAAATTCAAAAATCCAAGTCTGCAGAAGCATGATCCACGCACGTTATTGACTTGTCATAGCGTTTTCGGTTCACTCGAACTGGTTGCACTCAGAGTATTTGCAACTTGTTTTAACCTCATGTAATAAAGCGAGATGAATATACTTAGAGTGCACACTAGTGTAGTCAATCGAAAACGCTATTAGTTTCTGTTAGTTTAGTTATTAAGTTCCAAAAAGGAAATTAATGAATAAAATGACGTAATAAAAATGTTTGTTTGAACTTTGTCACTCCAATTCTCATACTATTATCATTAAAGAAATGCTTTCATATTTCATGAAAGACCAAACAATAAAGTAATTCTGAAACACTTGTAACCAGAAAAGATGAAGGCTTGTCATAAATCATACAGTTGCGCGTACACAAATTAGTGTGTCTCTCTAGCTTCATCGGTTTGCTGACGAGCCTTCATCTTTTCTGATTACGAGTGTATGTAACAAGGACTGCGTATAAATATAATTCAAGAGCTACATTTTCCATAAAAATCATTTGTTATAAAAGATAAAACATCATACAATCTGTTATCAGAAACTTAATTAATTTTTTCTATAAAATTGCAACATTTCAACAGCAAAGGAGAGTATTTATTTATTTCTTGTACTAGAATTGTTGGAAATATAAATTATTGGAAAGCCTGCTCTATACGAGCAAAAGACTGATGGGATGGAGTTTTGTGTACAAGCCAGTGCATGTAGACATGCGTCAGTCTAATCGGACGACAAAACGTTACGTGTTGACCAGGCTTTAGTCATTCATTAAAAATAATTTCTGTCAATAATCTTTTTAGTTTAGGTCGCGACATCCTGCGGCCGATTTTTGACCTAACATTGTTGCGACCTAAACTACGTGCTGGTTTGCGAGATGACAGGTCGGTTTGATTGCAGTGGAGTTCTCGAGTTACTCTTCTACTGAACGGGTCCCAAAAAGGCCCGAAAAAGTTATTCAGAAGATGCTTGAGGAATCCTTTGCAATGAAAACCGGGCCGTTAAAAACTTTTTTGTTAACCAGTCACCAATAACAAGTCCTCTGAGTAGTAATTTTGAAGAACTTCTTTCTATTTGATTCTTACAGACATGGGGAAGATGGTCGACGTCATGACGATGATAACACGGGCCAAATACGACCTGTACTTAGTTTTGTATACATTAACTTTTTTAATTAAGATGGCGCCTACTTAATTCACGAAAACATATTTAAACATAATTTAATTTCTGTAACGGTACTTACGTTTAGCTGCATGATGATCTTGTTATACGCCCAAAGCCATCTCTGTTGCGCGGTAATCTGAGGTCTTGGTGCTTTCGGTTCTTCATCCTCAAAAGATACATTCTTCTTCTCCGGACTGTCTTCCTCCGTAGGCGTAGCCTTTTCTACCACTATTTCTTTGCTCGGGGCAGTTGGTGAATGACGCACTGAGGCGCGACGCGGAATGTTCGTCGGATACGCGTCGATAGACGGTTTTCGAGGTGGAGAGGTAATATACCGCTCTTCAGCCGAGGGGGATTGGTAAGTGTCAACTGAGGAACGTCTGGGTGAGACAGGGCGATACGGATCGAGCGAGGTCCTTCTAGAACCCGAAGCTGCGTAAGCATCGACAGGTCTTTGTTGCAGTGCAGGATGGTACGGATCTACTACTGTTATCTGTGAGGATGTTCTACGTAGGCCTTCACCGTCGTACGGTTCTACATGTATCACAGATACGGGCGAATCTCTGTTTATTGCTTTCGTGTTATAATCAACAGAGCCCCCATTGGTTGCAGTCCCTTCTTCGGTGTAGCTCTCTATGGATTCCGGTTGTTCTAAGTACTGGTCCTCGTCGGTTCCCTTGTCCGGATAATCTAATTCAATATGTCTACTGAGGTAGCCTTCATTTTGTTGATCAGCATCGTAATGAACGGAATCAATCGTGTCTTGCTGTTTGAGGTACCCCCGTAATTGGCCGTCCCTTCTGCTGGTGGTAATCGCGTTAGAGTTGCCGGTGCCGAAATCGTTCGGAACTATTGCTTTTGGTGATTCTTCTTGGTCCCTGTGATATTGCGCAGTAGTTACTACTGTTTTTGGTAGAACGTCGATAGGAGGAAGTATTTTCGCGTATGTTACGTTTACTGATGTGGAATCACTAGCGTTCGGGTACTCGGAATACTGACCCCGTTTTTGTTGTAGGGAACTGTTAGCTGACGAGGCGGCTGTTTCGAAAGAGTCTTTTAATTCGTCGTCGCGCGATTCTAAGCTATCGGTGTTTTGCTGAAGGAGGAGGTTGTTATCTCGCCGGTCCATTAATTTTTTGTGTGTAGCCGAGGTTTGCGAGTCGTTCTCGTAGAATTCTTCTTCGATAAAGTCACGGTCGTCTTGAGCACTAAAATGGTAATCGTCTGAGGAATACTGTTGATATGAAACTTGAGTACCATTTCTGAAATTTGTATTACTAATGTTCACACTAGTCCTATTGTTGCACGGGTTTTCAACTGGCGTCATATCTATTTCTTCCTGTTGCTCAGGAAGGTTATCTATACTTTGATATGCATAGTTATAGTTTTCATTATACATTCCGTGTGCACTCATTGTACCTGGACGCATATAATAATTGTCGTAATTATCTAACATAGTTTCCGTATAATCGGCCGAACCAGTCCTCTTTATTAGATTGTGTTTTTTAGCCTTGGCACTGCGGTAATTTAGGTTTGGTTTGGGCAACTGACGACCAGGGGTAGGGGGTAGGCTATTAAAAGGTTTCGTATGACCCGCAAGGCGAGTCAGCACTTTAGGTGTCTTAGTTGGCGTAGGTGGTAAACTCGCACCTCTGTGAGAAGTATTCTCCGGGGTGCAGTATCCGTCGTAAGATTCTTCGTTTAAGGAACTCTGTCTACTTGTGCTACGATTTGTCGGAATTTGTGGCATTTTACGCCGTACAACTTGAGTCGGTGTGCAAGCGTAAATGTAGGGGTCTTGCTGCACAACACAGGAAGAATGTCTTTTCGGTATCACTGGAATCGCGGGTAGTTTCTTGCTGTTGGTGGAAGTTTTGTTGTTTGTGTAAATCCCCCCGGCATCCCACTGGCGATCTTCTTCGTCTTGACCGTACCTTTCATCTTGAAACGGGTAAGAAGACGCATCGAAGTATTCGTCGCAGCTTTGGTTTTGATTGAATGATTGTCCTCTGCAAAATAGAATGGAATTAACTTGGGCGACTATCTTTAAAAATTTTGGTACCTAGTGTCGACGTAAGTTAATTGCGTGATGTTGGGGGAAGGATAAAACATTGAGTCGCCGTAGTCGTCGTAAAGAGTTGTCTGTCTCTCTAAACTTGGTCTGCGTGCCGCTGAAATAAAATTTAAATTAAACACACATTTTAATTGTTTATTGTTCTCTTTAAAAACCAAAAAAATTAATTAAGGTAACGTAGTAATTTACATGATTTTAAAACTCTGAGCTTTATGCAGTACAACTACAAAATTAATTTGTAATGTAGTAATTTTATTTCACTTTAGAGAGTTGAAGACGCAGTAAATTAATAGCTGGGAGTTTACAATTCAGCTTCGCGGAATATTAAATTTTGTCGTGTACACATTGCTGCAATTAAGTGTAGCAAATTAAAGAACTTCCCACTTTTCGTTTTCTGCGTCAAAATGAAAAAGCTCTACTTTGAAACTTTGCTTCACTTTATTGATTTGCTTTAATTTTGCCTCACTTTCGTAAGGGCCGGAGGTCAAGAGATAAAAAAACGGATCTAACACTTTCGAATTTATCAATTCACAAGGCCTTATCGAAACACTATGCTCCTTTAGATACCATGGCGAGAGTGAAGTGAAATTTTACAAAAATCTTACACAGAAATTTTCTTCTCTTACCAAAATTTTTGTCAAATCATAAAAGATCCAAGTCGCAATTCCTTTGCACGTTTCTGGTTTTAGTTTTAAATAGCCAGAAATCGCTCTCAGAGCTCTTTTTTAATTTATATTTGTCGAGACTTTCTTTTTATGAAAATTTAGTTGGAATTTTTTTTTTAAGAAAAATGTGTAGATATTCAAAATAAGATAAAAAAAGATAAAGATAAAATCATTAAGAAAGCAATTTGGCATAAGGTAAGACTTAAATCTATGAAAAACGTCGTTGTTGTTCCTGTTAAAATTAAACAGTTTCTGATATTTTAAGAACTGAATGTTATTTTTAAGACACAGCAGAACGCGCACACGTGTTTTGCGGTCATTGTCATTACCTACGAAGTAGAGGGAATTAATTTGCTTGCGATATGTTTTGTTTGTAATTTAGTTCCATTTAAAATAGAGCAATCTCTGTCCACTTTACTTATTGTCGATCACCATCAAAGATTACTCTTTTTTCCGGACACCTTCTACATAGTATTTACATTTAAAGTTGGTTCTTGTCCGATGAAATCTGTATCACAAAATCTTTTAACCGGACACTAAATCTCGCACTATACACTTAACGTTTCACCGTCTGACGAAGCTGTCGAACGACGGTGAAACGTTAAGTGTATAGTGCGAGATTTAGTGTCCGGTTAAAAGATTTTGTGATATAGTATTTACAGTTCTCAAACATATTATTTTCATTCTCTGTTATTGCGTTACATATAAAATAACATTAATGTGGTGAACATCGGTGACAGAGCTGTTATTATAAGCTTACGAGTCAGATACTTTACTAATTTTAAATAATTTAAACAAAACAGGACGTTTATTTTTCAGTGATGACGTTTTCGTAATTTAGGTTTTCCAATTCTGCAGAAGCTATGGAAGTTAAAATATAATTTATTGTTGTAGTAAGTTAGGTAGTGTTACCAACGTATAAAAAGTAGAAATCTCTCAAGATATACCAAAAAAGTCATTTAAAATGCATTAAAATTAAATTAAATTAATAATAAATTTTAAATCAAAACTATTAGAAAAGAATGGTGGCAAAACAAATAAAACAAAATTATAAAAATTCAAATATAATTAATTTAAAAATTAATAATAAAAACAAGAGGCAATCGACTTTGCAACACAATTGATAAAATTTTGTTTAATAAAAAGGACGATGGAAAGCAAAAAAAAATGAAATAATAGTTTTAAAAGACAGGAAATAATAAAATTTTAAAGATAATAAAAATGATCCGATTTTACAGCACAATTTAGTAGCTTAATAAATAAGAAAAGAAACTAACAAAATTTTAAAAAGTATACCGGGTGTTCTTTTACTATATGCAAATATTTAAACCTGTAATACATTACCATAAATGGCAACGATTGAACTCGTATGTCCTTAACAAAAGTTTTACGCATTTCGAGAAAATCGCAGTTGAAAATCGGACAAGAATTAATCGCACGTCTATGTCTTTGAGGTAGGTCAAGAAAAGGAAATTTTATTCGACCGCAGAAAGCATCTGTTGGAACAAAAAACAGAACTGTAATCGAGCAGTGACCCAGTAACCTTTGCTGACTTCGGACGGTTAATAAAAGCAGTTTTTTTTCACGTCGCAGTAAATCGTATCGTAGCCAAGGAATTTGCTTCATTTTATTTCATTTATGATCATAATACAATTTAATGCTCTGTATCCTTTGGAATCAACAGTTTAGTTTGTGAAAAGTGCAAATGTGCAATGCAAGAACATTTACAGCTAATGTCCCCGCATTTACGCGATTATGGAACGTTTCGTGTGTGTGTGTCGCTAATGATGGATGCTACTTTGAACAGTTAGTTGTTATAAACATTACGAAATTACTGTAGTGAACGTTTGAATGTCTTCTTCCACACAGATATTATATGGTGAGTGAGTGCGCCTTTGCATATTAGTCACGCCTGCGATGTTCATTGCCTACGACCAGCGAAGCAGGTTCCGTAAGTTCTTTTGTTGTTTCATGACCGTCGTATAAGGGGCGGATTAAATAATTTCCCCCCCTGCTATGAAATTTTTTTTTATAAATTTTTCCGTGTTCTATGTGCTCTCACGGTAATGTGGTTAAAGTTTTTGCACAAACACCCTGTATAACAATATTTTAAAAAAAACCAAAGACACAACAAAGCAGAATTCAGTAGATTCATAAATTAAACAAAACGAAACAAACGAAAAAACTAACGTCAAATCTCTTTTAAAATAAAAATATCTGCCAAACAGAATTAATTTTTTCTTTCTTTGTCTTTCACATTATTTTCTTGATTTTTATGGTCAATTGAAATACATAATAGTTTTAAAAAATAGGAAATAATAAAACTTAAGAAATAATAAAACTTAAGAAACAATAAAAACAAAAAGATTCGATTTTACAGCACAACAAAGAAAACGAATGAACAAAATTTTTAAAAATATATAACAATAAAATTAAAAGAAAAATAAAAGACACAATAAAGCAAAATTCAGTAGAGTCATAAATTGAAACAAACGTCTTATTTCTTTTAAAATAAAAATATCTGTCAATCATAGTTAATTTTTTCTTTCACGTTATTTTCTTGTTTTTTATGGTCAATTTTTTTTCGAACTCTAATAATAATAATTTTTATTGTCATCTGTCGACAGTGTCAAAATTGTGTTACATGTTGTAATGTATAAAGACAGATACAAACACTATAAATGAAACAAAGGACAAATTAAAAAAGAAAAACACAACCACGGTAAGGTACAAAATATCAGATTGTATGTATATCTATGTATTGTATAAACAAGACACCCTTATAACTAATAAGGTGAAGCTTAGGCGACACTTATCCGCCTCTCTGCTGTTTGTTTATAAATTCTTCAAAACTATAAAAGCAGTTCGTAATTAGATACCTAGTGTTTCTATTCATTTCTATACAAAGTAGTACTGTTTACTTTTTTTAGGTAACTAGGCTGTGCATTATATGCCAATACTGTACGATAATATGGGCCTTTTTTAAAAAGTACTGAACCATGGTCATGGTACGGAATAGTTAAATTATTTATCTGAGTACCTTGTCTTCATACTATTCGATATGTCAGAGTTTCTAACAAACAAGTGATTATTTTGCTTTTGAAATAATAATGGTCGATAAATGTAAAGACAAGGTACTGTAAGAATTTTAAGGTTTCTAAAATATTCCTTACATGACGTCCGAGCAGGTAAGTTCATCATACACCTTAAGCTTCTTTTTTAACAAATAAACACTCTGGATGCCGCAGGACTTGCTGACCAAAACAGGATACTATACGATATATGAGATTGTATATAAGCATAATAACATGTTACCATAAGGTCCCGTCACCCCAGTAGGTTTTGGAAGTGTAAACGCATGTCTTTTCTTAAAGTAATCGATTAATCAAAATGGCATTTCTATTTAATCAATCGAAGCATGTCAAAACGCTACAGGCTAAAGAAACGTGTATATTAATGAAAAATTCCAATATTAAAGCATATTCGTAGAAGTTGTTGAAAATGGTGTCCATTTTGCTGACGACAAAGATTTACATGTCGCTTCATATTATCCTAATGCCACACATACAAATTATAAACTTCATTCAATTTTCTAGGAAAAGACATGACTTTATGATAACATGTTAGATTGTTAATAGTTCATATGTGAAAATTTACATTAGTTCTTATATTATAAATCATATAGAATGATTTATTTAATCGATTGCAGATTACATTTATTTCTTCTTCAAACTTAAAAGTATCATCAATATTGACACCCAAAAATTCAACTCAAAAATCATATTCAAAAAGTAACAACATTTTTGTCATCGAAACGCCAGCGTCGTTTATAACGTACTATAAGGTAAATGAAATACATTTTTCGAAAATTTACGAAGTTATAAACATAGACATAAAAAGTTTTAAACATTTCAAAAATTAATGGTTAAGTAAGTGGTAGTCGAAAAAATGTTGTATGCACCACGGCAGCAACTCGTTTGCTTGCTCGCCGCGGCTTCGCCTTGGCTCGCAATTTACAAACTCGTTCGACAAAGTGCCACTTTGCCACCTTGGTACATAAATAACTATTTTTTATAACGGTTTCTCCCATAATTTTATAAACAACTGAGATGCTCGCACGTTCTAATATGTTCTCTACTCAGGGTTTAGCTAAAAGTAGAAATTAATTGAAACTATTAATTAAAAAATTCTAAAAAACTAGAGCAATTCAAAAGAAATAAAAGTTGAGATAATTTTGACGAATATCTACGTCGCACAGATTTACAAAAAAAAAACCGTTCAGATCATCATCAAAAATTAAGGAAATTTATTCGTTTACATAAGTTGCAAGGTCTTTAACCCTTCTAATAATGACATAAACATTATTAAAACAATTCCTACTACTATACTAACTGGGGCAAACTGAAACCTCCGGGAAATCTCTTCATAAACACAAAATCTCCGGAGATAAAAAAAAGTTGCACAAAAATCGTTTAATCCTAGGATAATCTATTATTAAGGCCCAGTTTTACAATCGTGGAATAAGGGCGGAATAACTGTTCGCCGAATATCCTCCATATCTACGTCACGTTATTCTAAGAATAATGCTTATCCGACGATTGTAAAATCGGGCCTTAGTAATTAAGACTCAGATTTGTTTGATAATAATATAACGACTCTTTTAAACTCTCTTATAACGACTAATTTTTCGCCTGAATTATTTAAGTAGGAATTAAATAACAAAAATTAATGATGAGAAGATATTTACTTTTTGTAGATCGAGACATCTGCCCTGCATAATAATTCGATCCAGTGGAATACTTTGCATCATTGTTCATGATACTCGAATTATCCTGGTTGTAGTTGTAATTTGGCTCATAGTTGTCCCACAGGTCTTGACTGAAACAAAAAAATCAATTTAACACGTGCACGTGTTTTTCTTTTTTTGTGTTTTGCATGTCAATGATAACAAACGGTGATGACAAACTAATGAGAAGGCTGAAGCTGCGGACTGCGCTGTGATTTCGTGATGAGAAGTGAAACTTTCGCTCATTCGTTTTGATACATGCGCGTTTTTGAATTACCTTTCGTTTTCCCATGTGTATTTCCGCCTCCTGCTATCAGAAAAATAGAAACTGCAGTAAATTATCTGGGCTTTCCCTCTTTTTACATTTGTTATAGGTAAGCACACAAAAAGACCTATTTTGTGTTAACACGGAATACCCAAATCTCTTTCTCTTGTTTTCTTTTTTAATATCATTAATTTTACTGTAAATTTTCTGTTTCTATTTTATTTCCATATAATGAAAATAAAGACAAATTTGGTAAGCGAAAAACACTGCTATCACAAATATAATCAGTACAGTATAAAATTGTCGTATAACTTTAATATACTCTTCTGTTTTTCGTCCAGGAGATAAAGGGTGTCCCAACAAGAGCGCCGGATTTAATTTAGAATTAAAGAAAAACACATTTATTTTTTTTAATTAGCAAAAAATTTTATTTCAACATAAAGAAAAATAGTTCCGATCAAACGTGAAATACAACATCAGGCAAATGGCCACCACGAAACCTCTGGCACAGGGTTATTCTTTTCAATAACGTTTTCGCATAAATGTGGCTGTATTTCACCAATAACGCGCCGTATTTCCTCTTTAAGATGTTCAACTGTTTCAGGCTTATTCGCATACACCTTTTCCTTCACATAGCCCCAAAGAAAAAAGTCCATCGGCGTTAGATCGCACGATCTTGGTGGGCAATTTTTTACGCAAAACTTTCACCATTTTTGTAATTTGTTTTTACAGTAATTAAACGTTGTTCGCTTGAATATTTCTCCATATTCTTAAATCGCGTGGTTTGTACGTGACAAGTGTCAAAAAAAAATCACCGTACAACTCGTATTAACAAAATGGCGGCAAATTTAAATCCGGCGCTCTTGTTGGGACACCCTATATTAATGTGATATTATTAGAAGGAAATGCTTTAAGCTTTGACGAATCATTTAAAATGATTTCCAAAGTAAACCTCGCCTACAGAATTCCACAAGCGAGGCAGAAAACCCCTTTGCAAATCTTCACTTCTTAATAGATTAGGAAAGTTTTTGAAACAGTTTTATGGCTTTTTAAAAGCCACTCTGAAGCAAGAATTTACTAAATGATGGTTGCTTTAATTTATTTTAAAAGCAAAATCGGAAAAATTATTACAATTAACGTTTTCCAAAAGGGCGCTTGTGTCACCATTATTTTTTGCACAATATGTAGTAGTAATTTCTTACTTTGCTTCCACATCATAAATTTCAACTAAAAGGAAACGTAAAATATTGACAATGCTGTTACTGTTACAGGAAGGAAATTAGCTTCTTATTTTACTGTTTGTTCTCCCTCATGAATACCAACAGACTGCAACCAATAAAAGAAAACAAAAACAAATTACAAAAAAATTTCTCGCAAACTCTTTTTTTTATAGTAGAAATTAACATTGCCAAAAAGGCAGTTTTAGATCATCCCATTTTTTCTAAAAGGATTAGGTTTAATTTTTACAATAATATGTCAAACTGGATTGCAGGTATTGTTTGGAAATAGACCACGTTCTAATTTTTCAGGTAACTTTATTTAGATTAATTTTAATATTTGATACAATTTACTGCAGGAATTAAATTGTTTAAATGATACCAAATCTTGTATAAAAATAGATTCGCACATTTTAAGTACCTAAGTAGATTTAACGAGTGTCCGAACTTTTTAACTTATTATACAAAAAAGCACATTTTGGTGAAAATTGACTCTTGGAACTAACGAAGGGCAATATATTCTCTTTTTACAGTTAACGGCGGATAAATGTTCTTAATTAGAAACATGGCTTCGCACTTCTGTGCCTACTCATGTTTTTTTTTATTATTAATGAACGTATGATTGAAAATCGTTGTAGGCAAGTTTATTTCGGGAGCTTCGCTTAATAGGAAGGAATTCCAAACTTAAATAAATAATTTAGGGCGTATTCAACCCCCGTTTACTAGACAGTAACATCTTACCAACTAAATGCAAGAAACTTCTTACTACTCACTACTTTTAACAACAAAAAATGACAGTGTCTGAATATTAAAATCCTATTATTCTGTTTATTAAATTAACAGTAGATTTTAATTATATTTTTGATAAAGGGAACTTACGCTTTTCTTTATAAAAGTGACGATACTGTTCTAAAATGGCTCAACCGTAAATTATTTACACAGGGGTCATTTTCTGTGATACCTGGTTATCCCCTGTATATGATATTAAATTAAAATTGACGATATTGACCGTCCTTTTACTACTGCAGCCGCAAAAACTATTTTAAAAGTTAAAATCCAATAAGAAAACAACGAAAAGAAAATTTTATTGTAATTTCAAGCTTCTCATTTACCTGTATTCGCTTTTATTTCGCGGCCTGCTGTTATAAGAGAGCGGCTCAGAGTCAATGTTATTATCCTGATATTGCCTGGAATTCTGACCCACATTCGGGGACCCATAGTCGTAGTCATCTGCGTTCGGTGAGTACCTCTGAAATTAAGAGGGGACATCATTACTTTAAGGATCTTCAATTTTATTTTAAATCAAATGAGGAAGCTTCTGCTCTCGAGCATTCTTCAAATAAATCAGAGTTATCGTGGATTTATAGCCCCAGAGATGAATCATCGTGATTTATAATCAGAGAGCGGACACTCTTATGTATACCGTATGCATCTTGTATGTACATATTTATTCACACTCATTCAGCATGTTGTAAATGACTTATATAGTTCTGATATCAAAAACCTAAAACTGATCAACTCTCTCTTTATAATATTTAGGCAATGATTAAATGAAATGAATCGATATAACTACCCTAGAGGTAATCTAAGAATAAAAATATAACGTTTTATGATTGTTAGTGTCTGTCATACTTACATGCCAAATAGTATGCTTACAACTAAAGTAAAAGATAAATAAATCTTAGAATAAAGAAAATCATTTTCCTAATTTGTTGGAAATGCAGGTTACTTTATCTCTTCCTGCGCAATGCATTTACAGATGAACGCTTATCTCGGCGTGGAAATTATAAGGCGTACGGATTAAACGTTTTGTCCATAACGCCCATATTTTGCAGGGGGTTTCGTTCGAGGATGAACATGTAAGCCGACCTTTAAAATACGATTTTGGCCTTTGCACCTATGAAACCTGCGTAGGAATCAATTCAACAATGCGCTTAAAGGTCAGAGTACAGATCCTTTATTAGAATTCTCTCTGTTATATTACGTGAGTGCAGACAAAGGGATGCGAAGGGATGAAGTATTTATTCCTAACTAAAAATCAGTAGTTGTAGCAATATAATTTATTAGATTCTATTTTTTTATTTCGTTCATTATCGTTCCTTTTTTAAATGGAAGAAAAATTATTTTACTCTTTTAAAATTCACTGCTTTTTTAGATTATGTCTTTATGGTGTTTAAACATTTTCAGGCGTTTATCATTATTCAACAATTCTGACATATTAAATTAGATTAAAGTTATAACTTGAAAAGAAAGAAAATTTATTTATTATTTACAATCCTAATGTATCACAAGTTTTGTTTTGATTGGGAAATACAAGCGCGCATGTTGGATCTGTCACCGCCTTTTTTCAGATTTTAACGAAATAATCGGTATAATTTCTTATACATACATACGTATGAAATACGTGCTAACGCTCTTGGACGTCTTGGAAGTGTTTTTCGATTATTTGTCTAAGTTTTTTGTTTTGGACGTTTTACCGGAGGCTTTCAAGCAGAGGTTCGCTCAGAAGTTTATTGGAGTTTTGACTTGGGTTACCTGGCTGTGTTATCCTTGGGCCGTGGTAGAAAATTTCGATGGCTTTTGCTGCGTCCGTCTCCGGTCAGCCGAATTAGCGATTGATAGTCGTATTGCTTGGCAAAATTGCCAGAAGAGGGAACTGGTTCTTCGAAATCGCAAGGTGACATACTGGACGCTATCTCACGGACGTTCGTTACCCGAAGGAGTTGGTGCAGCAACAGCTGATATACTTGCACCTTCGGACGATTGAAGATGGGAGCTTTTTTTATTTAATTT
Source organism: Dorcus parallelipipedus (assembly GCA_958336345.1). NCBI lineage: Eukaryota > Metazoa > Arthropoda > Insecta > Coleoptera > Lucanidae > Dorcus > Dorcus parallelipipedus. Next base: position 21,699,939 of record OY284482.1, on the reverse strand, counting down.
TAATTAAATATTTGCGTTGCTTTAGTTCGAATTATGTTGACATCGCGATGTTTACTTTAACTTCGAATTGATATTTATTATTATTTGTGAGCGAAGAACGGATCCGTGCTTCGTATTTTCATTTTACTTAACCTGTCGTTAGTTAATCGTTTATTAGTTGAACATTTAAACTCGTTTGGTTTAATTCATATTTCTTTGACGTGATCAATCATCGCTTCAATAAAGACAAGTATGCAATACTGGTGACTTTTACTTCATTTTTAAATTCTGCCTCCTGTAATCAATCCTTAATCAATAATTTATGACAAGGGAATTTTATACGTAATTTAGGTCGTAACTTTTGCCATCAGGCTTTTCTTTTATCTGCGGGTTTTTACTTGTGGCTCTACTCGTCGGGATATTTTGAGGCCGTACTCGAGAGCTGATTCTTCGAAAGTAGTCTACTAATTCACGAATAGATGGCGCTCATAATTTGTACGTTACAGAATCGCTTTCTTTTGACTTAAAATTCTGAAATGTTTGTATTAGCAAACGAATCATTCTTTTATTTTGTCTTCGAGGCATTAAATTTAAATGTGTGTATTTGTGAAAGAAATGAAGGGAGATTTATTCCGAGGTTTAATAAGAGCACTCTACGTGCATTCTTTTATGCTTTTCGAAGCCTGATTTCCGCAGATATATTTATGACAAGCGAATTCTGTGCGCAGTTTAGGTCGTAACATGTCTTTTGCTATTCAGACTATTTTTTTATCTGCAGTTTTTTACTTTGTTTCCAAAACGATCTTGGCAGATTCGTGGTTTTCTAGCTTGCTTTCTTTAGCGACCCATTGGATTTTTCTATTACGATTAACAAGTTACAAAACGGCGCTAAAAATGATCACCATGAGTTTTTTGAAGGTGTTGGGTTGTGCATCGCATCGGTAAATTCATGAGAATCTTCCCTAGGTCGTTTGCTGAAATCAATCCGATGCAAATGACGGTTGATAATCCGTTGAGAGGGTCCTGACAATTTCTGGGTGGTTAGGCCTATCTTCGGATGAAAGCGTTGGAACCAATCTAACACTGTCCGTCTGCTGACTACGTTATCTCCTTCGACTTCACAAATTGCTATAGGCTAGCCGGCGCATTCAACCCCTTTTTCCAGTGGTGCCTCATTAAGAACCCTTCTTCCAGTTGGAATTTTAACCCCAAAAGTATTTTTGAAAACTGTCTACAACTTGATTTGGACTATATTTAATTTGCTCTAAATTAACATGTGAGTAAATAAATAATTTCATAGATAACCGTGATCAACCTTTAAAAATAAATTTATATCGAAAGTGGCGACAACTTTTGACTCAACCTTAGAAATATCTTTGTCACAATATTTTGAATTATGTGATCACCTGACGTGGACTTGATGCGTTCCATGACTTCCTTGGAACCATGTCTGTGTTGTTCTGCCGTTACAGAAGAACTTCTTCGGAGCTTCTATTTGTTCTTCTTATTGTTGTCACTGCTGCCATTTCGTAGACACTCAAAACAGAGAAAAGATCAGCTGCTGATCTCTTGCTGTTCCTTTCGCTGCTGCTAGTTTTAGAGACGGCAGCGACAACAGTAAGAAGATCGGAAACCCTGAAGAAGCTTTTCTGATTTCGTTATCATATTTAACCAAGCTGATACACACACAAAACAAAAAAGAGCAAAAAAAAACCTGCAACTGCCTAGGTCCTATAATAAATAAGAAAGAAGGAAAGAATATGTTTCGTAAACAACCTGATGTAAATGCCTCTGGCGATGCGATCCGGGACTGAGGTGCTGCTGATGAGTGACAGGAGTTGGTAAGTGATGCTGTTGTCCTATGCCGTCATCTCTTTCGTAGGAGTTCTCCCTGGACGTCTCCAGAGATCGCTGAGGCGTATGAATCTGATGCGCAGCGGCGCGAAACTGCGACGCCGAAGAATTGGCGTGCTGGCCAACAGGATAATTTAAGTCGGACGTATAATCGCTGTCCTCCGAGTACCCCGCTGAAATTTCATTTTCAAACTGATTATAATTCGCTGAAAAAAGGAGCCACACAATAGAAAATTTCGAAAGATTCAGATACAATGTTCAGTGAGTGTTGTTGTTGTTGTTGTTGTCTGTGTTCGTTAATTAAAGGACAAAGCTTTCCGCGACTCAAGAGGGAGCTTTGAACTCTTTGTTCGTAAACTGACTAGCGAATTTTAAATCAAGGCACAAAACACTCGAGGCAAAAATACAATACTTAAAAAGATTATCCAATCGAAGAGTTTTCCTTCGATAATACTAAATTGATTAATAAAAGTTAAACTTCTTTATTAAAAATAAACTGTGGCCCGTATTCTCATCCTACGATTAATTTAATAAAGTGTTTATTTCCCATGACAACGCTTATCCGTCGCACTTTTACACATTACATAAAGCTATATCGGTTCTAGTTTATTTTAATCACGACTTTAGTTAAATATGACTTGCATCGTAAGAAGAGAATGCGGCCAATACGTATTAAAGTTTTGTGTAAATTCTGATGTATAATAATAAATAAATACTGATACGTACAATGTGCAAAATATTGCATCTGCCGTCTTGCTTGCTCTGCCCTCGCCTCTTGATCCATAATATTGTTGAGCATTTCCAGTTTCCTCTGTAGATCGGAGGCTTCTATATTTTCCGGATCTGCAACGTCACATTTTATTAAAGAAAAACTGATTGGGGCAGATCAGGGTAGGGGGGGGGGAGAAGTGCGTGTTTTCCTTCCGTGTAACTGTGATCGTGGGGTTGTAATAGTGTTCGGTGGTGAAGTGAAAGCAAATAATCGAGTAAGTCGATGCATTACCGTGTGTAAACAGAGCGGTCGAGATTATTAGTTTGGCCCGGATCAACCTCATCAACTTCGAGGGAGATTCATAATGCAGTTAAATTTGTCTTAAATCAAATTTGCCTTGCTTGGATTAGATTATCTGAAATTATAGTGTGTGTGTGTGTGAGGTCTGAGGAAGCACCCTATAATTAGGAATTAATTACAAATTAAAGTGCATTGCATTTTACCAGAAGCGGTTTTACTTATTGTTAATCCAAATCTCGTACGTGTTTCAAATTCATTTTCATTTTATGTGGATTGGACACCGTCCAGGAATGAAAGAAGAGCAAAGCATAGGTACATTTCGCATAGTTCTTTTTCTAGCACAAAGCGAGAAGAGAAAGGCGGTAGAAAGTGTGGAAGCGTTTGTGCCGTGAAAGATTTCACCGTGCGGATATTATTGAATTTTCGTTTTAACATCGACTTTTATGAAGTACGTTTTAGATCGTAAATTATACGTCCATTGGCCCCCGTCTTTATGAAGTGTAAATCATGTCCAGGAGAATGAAAAATATAAACTTGGTAAATCGATTTAGGATATCATAAAATATTTGTAATTTCTAAACTTAAGCCTAACTTAAGGACATTAATTAATTAAATACATACGTGATTTTAACTACTTATTACACTCTTTGGTTGTATTAATGGATTCTTTTATAATTCTTTTTATCATTGTGTAAAATTTCCGACAGATTTTCTCTGTAACTCATCGATTTGATTTATTAAAGATCTCATTTAACAGTTTCAAATTTTATTTAAATAGCAATTTAAACTACCGAAGCGATAAATTCAACGTCTTAACGTCGATGTGAAAATAGGGACTTCCAGAAAACTAGCTCGTTTTAACATAAAGCGGAAGTTGTAAAGTTAATAGCAGGATTAACGACGAAGTTGATATAATAAGGGTTAACCCTGAGCGTTTCGAACAGGGCGCCGACGAAAAGCGCAACCTCGACTCTCCGTCAGGCTTGATGGATTATTCGTGTGATTTTGCATGTTGAAACTATTTTGATTACGTAATCTAGAGCCGTTACGATTTTCTACTCGTTAATCTTAGATTAAATTGAATGTTAAGACATTAATACAGTTTTACTTTGCATGTAGGTACTATTTTGATAATGTCATTAATTAATTAAAATAGAATAAATTAAAGATTTATGTCACTGAAGATTCAATAATATCTAACTTAAAACATAAATACAATTTTGCTTCTTGCATGTTTTACTGGTACCTGTAGCACCAACTAATTAAGTTCACGTAAAGTGATAATTGAATAATTGATTCGTTGAAATATGGGGAAGCGAGCGAGTACGGAGAAAAAAAATGAACCTAATTAGTTGGTATGTTACGGGTATCGATTAGGTACAGGCAGAACTTCTAAGTGCACTTCATTCATTTGCCAGAGTGCTGTTACCTATGGAAGCATAAGATTTTGAAGCGTCGTTCCTGCAGACTGTCGAGCCACGCAGGATATGCCGCCAACCAGTAGGGGGGTCGCAACGGCCTGCGTGCACATTAGTAGTATAATGCATTTCAGAAGCTAAACTACGGGCGAATTTAAATGTAATTTGAAATAATTTTTTCCCTGATAGTCTATTTCGTAACGAGCACATGATAGATACTACACTTACGAAGTAGTTATATTTCAGATACCTACATATTGTAAGTATGGTTCGTTGTTGCTCTTTAAATTGGGCGCCAATTCATGTAATGTAAGGTTCTAGGAATGTTGCCCCATGCTGGGCGCCAATTAAGTGTTAAATTGGTTATTTTGGGTAATTTTTTTTTATTTTGGCTTTCAAGGGCGATGCGTTCTTTTAGCCTTTTTGTCAGTATATTCTCTTCAGTTTCCTTCTTAAGTTTTTCTTTAATTTCTGATTTTGATTTTGTTAACGCCGACCCTCACGAATCCTACAAAAACGCGATCTTGTTTAAATTATAGAAGTATTTTGTGTTTTTGCTGTGTAATGTAAATAAGTCGTATCAATAATTGTGATCGTGTTAATGATGACCATCACAATATGTAAGAAACATCAGTGGATTAATTTATAAAAGCTTCAAATTAATTTTTTAAACAAACACACCGCAGCAAACGAAATGTTTAATACGATACGACTTTACACTGGTCGACGTGATTTATTTATGTATTTGTTATTTGTTTATTTTCTGTGCTTGCAATTTAATTAACTAATTCTTTCTTTGACATTCGTAACCTTCTAAAATATTTAAATGTTTCATGTCTTTACGCAGAAGTGAAAATTAAGGAAACGAATTCAAACTGTAACAACTGTTATTTTATGATTCCCTGCGAGCAGCAGAGACGTATTTATAATGGGTTTCAAGCTTGACGAACCAAAAATACATCATTTAAACTCCAACTCGTTCTACAGAATGATAAAAATTCGGTAAAATATTAAATTGAAGTAGGAAAAGGAAACTATTTAATATTTTACTCAAGTTTTATCATTCCATAGAGCGTAAAGCGAAAACGAAAATTTTTAATTTTGGGTTTCGTTATTTTACAGTATATACAGAGTGATTGAAACAATACCCCACAAAATAGAACGAGGGAGAGAATCCATGTCACAGTTTACGGAAAAAAAATGTTTCACAATTATGTGAGATAGGTATCAACTGGTTCGGAAGAATAAACGCAACGATACAACTTTAAGCAAATTAATATTTGTTTGGAGATCTTGACGAGAATGATGTTACAACTGATAGATGTTCGTCAAGTTCCGTATAAATTAACTAAAGTACTGCGATCGCCTTAACTGCGTCAAATTATTTTGTGTTTGGGATTTTAAATTTTATGAGTGTTCTACAGTAAGTAATTAAACGATTTTTTAAACATGCTAGTTAAATTATTATTTGGAAATAAAAATTAATAATAACAATTATTAATTATATTAGATTCGATTATGTTCACGTAGCTGAAGTATTTGTAAATCATGCAACGATGACATCTACCGTGAGAACAATAAAAACCCAAGTCAAAGATAACCTCGGAATACGCTTAAATCTTTATTTAATCTAAGACAAGAATTTCAAATTCTACGAAAATTTTTGACTTGAATTTTAATTGCTCTCACGGTAAAAATATCGTTTTTTTTTCCAAAAATTTAAAATACTTAATTTTACCTGCAATCCATCGCTGAGAAATTTGTATATTTTAATGAAGGTCACATACTGAGACATCAAACAATAAAATCATATTGCATGAATGCATGAATTCGCCGTACCGTAATGTTGGGTAGAATTTTTGATCAATTATATCTCGATTACTGAGAGACTTTGAATTGTTTTTATATTTTTCTTGCACTTCATAACATGGATTCTCTTAGTGGTTTTATTTTCTCGGTTGTTATTATAGCCACTTTGTATAATATTTAATACATAATATTTTTTGGTCCTTAAATTTTTATGTAAAGTTGTAAATATTATGATCCAATTGCTTTTAGAATGCTTTCTAATTGAAGTTTCGCAACTTTTCGAGAAAACTAACCAAAAAAAATTAACTGAAAAGACTCAGCATTCTTTTTAGTTTACTTTTTGTTTCTTTTTTTTTAAATTTAAACAGCTCTGTTAGACAGACCATAATTTAAATAAAGGTAAATCAAAATAGAGTCCAAAATTTTTATTCTACACAGTACAGTCGCACCTCTATAACTCGAACTTCCACAACTCGAAACTTACTGATGTCCCTGCACATTGTGTATAACTGAAATATCTTTTTTTAACTCGAAATTTCTATAACTCGAAGTAATTTTCCGGTTCCTTGAGATTCGAGTTATGGAGGTTCGACTGTATATCATCAAAACAAAATGGTTTGTATATCATCAAAACATCTACTGTATAAAATAAGAATTGTAGACTCTATTTTGATTTACTTTTATTTAAATATTTCTGCACTTTAATGGATTTCCAACAAAAAAAAACCTTAATATGCCTTTACTTTTAATTTATTTTACTTACATTTTTACGATTAAAAATTTAAAAATCTATTCCTCAAATTGAAGAGGAGCCTTGAGATGTATACAGGGTGATTCAAAAATGGCACCTAAACTCTCCACTAGACACTTAGATTCTAGACACTTAAGAGAGTACCAAAAAAAAGTTAAACATTCTAAAGCACCTCATTATTAATTTATCTGACCCCAGTTTTTGGTGAAAAAACTTTAAAATAGTAAAAAAATTAGCCATGGACAATGGCTATCCTAAACAATTCATTGACCATCTCTTGAATAACAATAGTTAAGAACCGATAGTCGAGAACCCTAACACCAAAGATACCATCATGCCTTACCAAAAAATTCCATTCATTCTCATTGTTCGGCCTTAGACTCCGAAGAAGACAACAAAATATAGCCGAATCGTCAGGTGATTGAAACATAGCGTTTTATTTGTTCGTCCTTTAACCCGACCAAGTTAACTTGTACATCATATTCTAAATACATTTTTTTTGTTATGAACAATTTATTCAACAACATTGTTGAACAAGTTCAATTTTTATTTAAGTTCATAATATGTATAATGAATTTCTTCTTCGATTTTGTACGGAAGAAATAATAAATAAAATTTATGTATTTCATTATTCAAGCTTTCTTGTGAATTCTATTCTGTTAAAATTGAACTTTTTTTGATAATCAGAAGAATTTAAGTTAATTTTAAGTAAACGAAGTTAGATATTTAGGTTAAGCGAAGGAAGGTTTGATTTAATATTACGGTTCGAACATAATCTTCGAACTTTTAAACTATTTGTCTATTTTCGGTTATAGTTGTCCGCTCTTTATTTCTATACTCTAGGATTTCTCCTTTTTATTTTTGTTCAGTTGTCTTTGGTAACTTTTTATAACAATTGGGACTACTATTTTCCCGAAAGGTTTTTCGCACCCAAATTGCCGCGTGTTAGAGAAAGGGACTCGCCATTTTTCGAGTTTGGTCGCATCTGCCGTCCACCTTGGCAGGCCACAAATACGTTTCGCAATCGACGGTCGAATATTTTGTTCTCTTTGTGTTGTTGCCTTGTGAATAAGATCGCCTTGAGTTAAGGGGTTTTATTGTCGTTTGAGAGAAATTTCTGGAAGATTTGGTTTCCAACGCCTTGCTGCAGGTAATTTAGCGTCACTCAAAGATCGAAACGTCACGCTTTCTTTTGTCGACCCATTGATAGTGGTCAGTGGGGTAAGTCTTATTCGAATCAGCTTCCTTCTCGTTGAGTGGAAAAACGGGAACAATGGTTGAAGAAAGGGCCCTGTACGCAGTGGGCAAGTTCAAGAAAGTGCTTCATACAATTGGGCTAGAATTGGCACAAGAAAGGGCAGAGACGGTCATTCTCGCAGGCAAGAGGAATTTGAGGACACAGTAATAACGTCGGTTCAATACTTAAAGTACCTGGGAGTTTACTTGGACCGAGACATGAAAATAATCGCCCACGTGAGGGAGACGAATATCAAAGCACAGATAGCGTACACGGTCCTGCTGGCTGGATTAATGCCAAATGTGGGGAACCGAATTCCAAAAAAGGAAGCTGCAGGCGGCAGTAATGTCCTCTATAATTTTTAACGCAGCTCCAATATGGGAGAAAGTTACCAGATTCAAACAACATGAGCAGACCTTGAAGAGGCTAAACAGCCTGGCCGCAATACACGTTACGTCTGCGTACAGAACCGTAGCAACGGAGGCAATCTTAGTTTCCGAAATACCCCCTATTAGATTACATATCAGAGAGAGGAAGAAGGTTTATGAGGAGGGACGGGTAGTAAAGGTCTTAGCCTGAAAAAAATTATACTCACGGTGGCAGGTACAATGGGGTAAATATGAAGGATGGGCTAAGGCCTTTATTAAAAATGTCGAAGAGTGGTGCACGAGAGAGAAAGAGGAAGTACACTGTTACGTCACACAGGCACTCAAGAAGAAGGTTTATGAGGAGGGACAGATAGTAAAGGCCTTAGCCAGGAAAGAATTGTACTCACGGTTGCAGGTACAATGGGATAAATATGATAAATATGAAGGACGAATTGTAACAACCCACATATTGCGATTGCCATCATGATGAATAAAAATGAAAAGGAGAAGACGTTATAGCTCAAAATAGTAAAAGAAGGGAGATGGACAGAACAAGGGAAAGAAAGAGAAAGAGAACGAGTAAAGAAAAGAAGAGAGGAGAGGAACGTGAAGAGGAAAGAGAAGAGAGAAGAAGAAGGAATGAAGAAGAGCAGAGCGAAGAGGATAGAGGGGCGGAGTTGATATATCTAGAGGTGTCTTTTGTCCCCATAAAAAAGCTTCCTTCTCGTTATCGAATTTCTCTTATATTTGTGTTTCTTCCTTTAGCACGTTTTGTGCAAATGATCAGGGTTGCCCCCGTTATTCCAAACGGCTGCGGTAAGGGTCGCTCCACATATTATAGTCGCGAGCGGCGCGCAAAATCAATTGACAGATTCAATTGTCTTTCTGTATAAATATTATTGGTGCAAAGCGCGTCCGCGACACTTTCTATAGTTCGACTTTAAACGCGAAACTCTTTTTATTTTGCTTCTTAATTAAAATGATAAAGTTTCAATCAAAAAACGTTAAAGTTTCAATCAATAAAATAAATTGTAACGTACGTAAATGTTCAGAAAGAATTAAAGTGAACAAATGGAGTCGTGAGTTATTTATTCACTTATTACAATTCAATTCAATTTATGTCTTATATTTTTTCTGGTATCCTCTTAAATAACTAGCGTAGTAAAGGGTTTAGGTGCTATTTTTGAATCACTCTGTATTTAGAAATTCCTATTAAAAACATTAAATGAAATACGAAAAAATGAACCAATTCGTAAAAATATTTGTAAATCTATTTAATAACAGATGCTTTCAACGACCCTTCAATTAACTTCAATATTTTTTTAACTTCGTCAAACATTTGTTCAAGGGAATATGACTTACAAAGTTTCGATCGAACGTCTCGATGAACCGTCAAGCCCAGCCGTAAGGCATTTTCGTCGTCCTAAATTCTTGTTTGAACTTCTCGTTGCTTTTACCAATTAGTTAAAGTTTAAAATAAAAAAAATTTGCCGTCAATTAAGAAGGTGAAAGTAAATTAATAACAAAAAAATAAAATAGATTTGCTTTATTACGATGATGTTATTATTAATTAAAGAAGTTTCACAAAATGACCTCGAGCTTTTTTAATTTGTCTGAAGAGTTGTATTACAAATTTGTTTTAGTCCTCGAACACGAGGAGAACAATAAACTTTGACGCGATTGAATTCTATTATTTTATTTTTCAGCAATTTCAGCAAGCATCCGCACGCTCGGCCTTCTGCTTTATTAATTCGAAACGTGTGCACCTTTTTTTTCCTTTTTGGCGATGACTTTTAATGTTCTATATATTTATCGGTGAATTTACGATTTGTTTGTTCTCCGGGGACACAGTCGTAAAGTTGGTAGGTTAATACGTATCCAATAAACATAAAACTAATTTGCTCGTTTCAGCTGGTTTCATTAGTTATTAAAGTTTCGAATCGAATGAAATTATTGGCCGCATGTATGTAAATATTACTTTGCTAACGATGGAACAGTTACATATCTGATTGGTTTCAGATAACTAAAGTATATATGTGTTGGAGGGGGTTGTGTTGTTAATATTGTAAATTAGTAGGTAGATATGAATTTTAGAAAGAGGCTTCTTACTATTTACAAAACAACTACATAGCATAAAGCACTCAAGTATCACAATAATCTAGTTAGTTACTTAGCTTCCCTACAGCCGAGCTTAGGAACTATTCTAATTATTATGCAAGCCACCACGCGATTTAATAATAGACCGACAGCTTGGTACTCACCGAATGGAAGTTCGAGGCGACAGTCTACCAGCAGAGAATGCCCTGTGGGACTTTTGGTACCCACCACTTCTCCATCCCTCATCACAAGTTCGGCCTCCAGCGACAACCATTGCCCGCTCCCTTCCTGCAAATACCGTGCACTTTGACTACTTGATTTCTACCGCTAATGTGGCTTTGAATAAGAAACAAAATCTCAGGCAGCTAAACTTTCACATTTTTCTGATTTTCTTTTATTTCATCGTTTGAAAGCTCACACAAATAACACTCACTAAAGCAATGCATAAAAAACAGAAACAACAAAACTGATGATGATTTTCCTACTGCTTCCGCCAACATTCTAACTTACACATAATATGATTATGAGTATTGTTACATTTGTACCAAATAATGTTTCTTTATTGCAACAGCAGGGATTTAGATACATTCTTAGGATATGAGTCATCACCCTCGACTCATGACGAAAAGTTGAAACTAAATCCATGCTTTAATCATAACAACTTACTAAACACAAAAGTGGGGATTATATAAATATATTTTTGTAATCACAATTTATCAGTGGTCTTTATTTAAATGTCTGAAACTGGTTTTTGCGAAAGAGAAAAAGGGGGCGATAAAATGAAAGCAAAAAAATTACATTAATGTAATATCCCACATTCCAGGCTTAAACTAAATGCTCGGTGAAACCTTTTCGCTAGCTTTCGACGTTTTGTTATTGTCTCCGAGTCGTTATACAAACATCCTCTCTAATTAAGCTCAGTGTGCACACGGCATTTGTTGAAATTGGATCTGCGATATGTGACGGAAAAAATCGATGTTATTTGCAGTTGAGATAATTGCGGGCCTTTTAGCTTTTTATCACTAATCATATTAATAAGGTGAGTTTAATGACATTCATGTGTGTACGTGTTTACTTACAGTATCAGTATAAAAAAAAGTAACAAAGCCAAATAGAACTAATTCATTTAATTAATGCTTATCTCCCAGACAAAAGTACAATCGAACGATTATGTAACAACAATAACAATTTATTTTGTAATAAATTTCTGGTAAATTCAATTCATTTACATGGGAAATCGTTGTATGTTGCTATAAAATGGGAGTTAACTAAATAACCTTTAAGGGTCAAAACATACAGACCACTTTCAGTGGTCGAAATCAATCGCAAAAATCGTTCGGTGGTTATAAAACCACAAGCAGTAGAAAAGAACAAAAAACGAAGAACTTTTGCGATCTATCTCTGCTGATAAAAACGATCCGTGTGTTTTGATTCTAAATCTTACTTGTCCTGTTTAATTTTTCCGTAATTAATTTTTGAGTTTATGGCATATAAGTCTCTCGTCACTAAACAACGCCGTCATGTAAAAGCTGTTTATTTTCTGCTCATCAAAGAAGTTGTTGTAAAGATGACATGTTTCCGTGAATTACCATTTTCAAATCTTTAACAAAATGAAAAGTCACAATGTGGAAGACATTAGGAAGACTGTGTCTTAACTGTAATGCATTCCACATTGTGACTTTGTGATTTTGTTAAAGATTTGAAAATGGTAGTTCACCGAAACATGTCATCTTTACAACAACTTCTTTGATGAGTAGAAAATAAACAGCTTTTACATGACGGCGTTTTTTAGTGACTTAAGGCAAATATTTTTCCTAATTTTTCTTATTTTATTAGTCACTAATATCATGGATAATCCATTACGGATCTAAAATACTAGCAAATTACTATTGAATACTAAAAATGGAAGTATCTGGAACTAAATCTAGTAAAAAGACAATTTTATTAATTTGGTGGACAGATTTAAAATCAGCAGAAAAAATACCATATAAATTCCATTACAAGTGTGAAATTTTGTTGAGCAATTTATCGAAATGAAGATAAATAATTAAGAAACAAACAAGTACGTCTTGGCATAGAGTAAACTGTCGCATCGAGGGTTCAAAGGTCCAGGACGTTAAGCTAAATAATAAAAAATGTACAAGAAGCACTTCAAAGGTTTGAAAAAAAAGATGAAGGAACTCAGGTAACTAGAATACAATATTGCGGAACTACTATGAGTGGTCAAAATTGAACAAAAAGAAGTTTTGAGATAAAAATTTTCTTTTCCTTAGTCTCATAGAAAAATGCAAATTAAATTAAATTAAAACCGAACTACACTAATTAATCCATTAATTTTAAAAAAATGTCCCTTCATTTCAATAATTTTCATAAATTTTGATTCATAATTACAGGAATACAAAACATATCAAAACTATTCTAAAATTAGTCAAATTCGTTACTTTAATTTTGTAGTTTTCAAACAATTCTATAATTTTATTATAGACCCGTTTATTTCACATAACCCAAGTGGATATAGCCCTTGAACTTTGACAGCGGAGAGGTGGGTCGCGTGTGTTAAAAAATTCATGCAATCAGCTTGAAAGGGAAAATTCGGAAACAAATTAAAGACAGTTTTCTTAACAACCGAGTTTTTTTTTTTAAGGAAATAACTTCCGGGTTTAAATAAGAAAGTGTAAGTGCATATATTATTCAGATCCTGAAAGTCATTATAGAACTGCGAAACTAAGGAACTTATTTAAAGTATACGTAAGTTAAAAATGCCCTATTTAATCCAATCAACGTCCGCTTCATTTTAAAAATATGTACCTGCGTACTCCTGTAAGTTTTAATTGATGTTTAGAAAAATTTCGCAATCCGAGCAGGTTTGTTCGAGTCTAATTAAATTTTACTTCTGAATCGCTGCCATTAAAAGCTTCAAAACAAACATTTTACGATCGCCTCAGTACGAAAACAATTTATAAAAGTAGGTCAAACTTGAACGAACTACCTGTAGGTATCGCCTGTGATTAACAATAATCCCAGATGATTTTGAAAGACAACAGCTTTTAATCGCCGAATAAAATAGCGTAGGCCACAAAATTTCTTTTTTTCTTTTCTTTTAGAAATGGCCTGGTGAGTTGAATTTGTAGGGTAAGTGACCCGTGTTAGGTCAGAGTGCTTTGTGCTGTTGCAACAGGAACAGGCTAATTTACCGATTGCATGATCTGATTGGCAGCATAGTAGTGAAGGTATTATATAGTTTAGTTGATTTTTTGTTTGTGTCAAATTCGAAATTACGAACATAAATCACGAAAGGTTTGTAATTCTTCCATCGAGTTAACAAACGAAAGAGTTTCAATATAACAGCAAATGTGAAAAAGTAGGGGGTAAAATCCTTTCACTTGAAATTGGAGATAATTTGAAGAAATTTTTATTAAAAAAATAGTTTAATATGGCTTGTTATGTTATATTGCATATTTTGTTTGTACTTACTTCGTTTGCGTATTGTACTCCTTGTAACGGAATCCAGTGGTAGCCCATTGCCCTGTCCCAAATCATACCCTTGCTCCATACCTCGATTAAAAGGCCAGTGTTCAGATCGTTTGTTTCGCTGAAACAAGAACCAAACAAAAGTGTAAGGTTTTCTTGCAAAAAAATATATAATACATCCTGGTGAATAGGCTACCCAACAATTTGAAGAGAAAATAAATTTTCTCAAATTATCTTAATGTGTGAATTTTATAATAAATATAAAACTTCCTATACACTCCTGAAGTTATTTCCAGAACACATTACGTCCTCAGCCCACGCTGACTTAAAGATGATTTAATCGCAGCTAATAATAGTAAAGTTGGGGGGAAATATTGAAAGGCGCCAGAGAGTTATTTACGAAATAATAATTACCCCCATCAATTCGCTAATACGTCAAAGTTTTATACAAGTTTTGTTTGCCAGGATTTCGTGTCTCCTTTCGAGTGCATGGCAGTTTTCTTCCATCCAAGTGTGAGTGTTAAACGTGTAATAATCATAATATTTCTGATAACGTGGGGGTAAAAATATCTCAAATCTATTATTTGCGTGAACGGGCTTTTATTGTGTGGAATTCATTTGAATATTTTACGAGGCCGAAATAAGGTGTCCTCTAACTGGAGCAAACAAGCTGAAACTGCCAATGTTCTTCTGCTTTTCACTCCCCTTCTCTAAGATGACATGGCATTTCAATAAAACGTGTAGCAATTTTGTTCCGCTCGATTCGTAAGTCGTCAGTGAAAGGCTTTACCTTTTATTTCTTTTTTTTCTATCGACTGCGTTATTGCTTCTTTATTAATCTAACAGGATTATGTTTGACACAAAGTTTATTTATTATATACGCCTTTTTCTTTTGTAATTTTGGCTGGAATTCAAATTTACAAAATTATATTTTCATTTAAAAAATACAGGGTGATTCTTGAATAGACCGACAGAAAGAATGTATTTTAGTTTTTCTGAAATAATTAATAAAATATTATCCCCAAAATGATGATACGTTCCTGGTTAAGAAAGAGCAGCAGATGAACGAAATAAATACAGTCATAAAAGTGTTTTATAGTTTTATGGTTGTTACGGCGTGACGTCAGACGTTTAAACGAAATTGACGTGATCAACTGAAATACGAACTCCAAAATATTTACTTGATAAATGCATGCAAATCACCTGAAATAAATTATTCCCTACCAATTATTGTATAAAGTAAGGATCATCTACTTTGACAGGTAAACAAATAAATCACTACAACACGAAAGCAATTCAAACCTCCGTGTTAAGATTTCCTAGTATTTGTCTTTAATTTTAATTTCAATCGTATTTTGAAAAGGTAATGAAGATCATATTTCATATCCAAACCACTTCATCGGGACTAAACTTAAAGCACCCGAGCATCTTTCTTTTATTTTTTTATTTACGAGAATGACACTTTAATTAATCTAAGAAATAGACACCACTTTCCTCGATAAAATTAAATTACCTCCCCGTCGTTTCTCGGCCGCGAATTTCACGTTCTACCGCCGCGATTAAGCGCCTGTTCCCCCCAATATTTCACATCACGAATTATGACAATGATTAATATTCGCGTCCGCTCTTAACGTGCGCACTCAAAAGACGAATTCCCCGGGCCCGGAAATTAATGGCACGCGTAAAAATGTTCGGGGCCGCCAATGACGGATGATGTACGAGGACGAGAAAAATTCTGCCAAAAAAAGGGGGGAAGCGGGGTGCGTACTTACAATAAAAAATCTTGTTCCCAGCATGGTGTCGCTCCTTTCACTGTCACAGTAGTGGACTTCACGTTCTGGAGTTTCAGCGTGACGTACGTGTTAAACTGCGATGCTGAAAACAAAATTTTAAATCACATTATTGCTTCCAAGAAAGTATTTATTTAACTACAGATTAAGAAATATTTGAGGTATATGATGATTGAAAAAAAATCTATAAGAATCTGAATAATAAAAACCAAGTCTCTCAGAGGTTGTTGCAGCCCCCAACTGAATGTGACACACACTTAGACATTACACAAAATAATCGAGGAACCGAGGGATGAATTAATTTATTCTTTCACGACAAACAAACTAGACTTTAGGTAGGCATACACCAGCATTCAATCATGCCATTATTTCCTTCGACAATCTTTCCCTTCAAGAAATTGAAACGAAACAAATCCTGTTCTAACCCACTAATACAAGCTGAATCTTGGAAATAGTGGAGATATAAACAAGTCTACACGAAATTAAGTATTTATCGTGTTGGTCAGGATCATTGGAACATCCCTAATGTGATTCCCGAAGGAAGTAAGAATGTTGGCTAGTCATCTCGTACTTCACCAACACACGTTCTTTCCTTCACCATTGCACTTTCCTGCGGGAATGAACGCTCGTGTATGCTTAGCTTTTGGAGAAGATCTGCGGCAAAAGCAAACGTGTAGAGTCAAGTTGGAAAAACTTTCTACCGGACGTAAGTGACTGTTTTTCTCCCACTACCATAAAAACTACCATAAACTTTAGGGGATCTCGTCTTACGCATGGACGTAACATAAATTTCGGGTCAATTCGAATCTTTCGTCAGTCTATACAAGAATCACCCTCTATAAGAAAAAGTAAATACAGAAGTAAAGATAAATATTACGATTGCGTGCTTCGCCTGTAAGGACTGCGTTAATCGCAGCGAGGGTTAAAATTCGTTCACGTGGAAAGGTGATCCTGACACTATACGACCATCATCTTAATGACCCATCAGTCTTACAGTGACAGTTCCGGAAGTGAGGACACCTAAATAGAGAGCGGAAACGTGTATGATATAAATATAGCAACAGGAAGACCTATCGAAAGCTTATGTCGCTGACAATGAGAATGAAACCGCAACTCTGACACTTTCCGAACATTAAACTGAAAAATCACAGACAAAAGTAAAATTTACGGCGATGATACCGTTTGTTATTGCGTTGCGTTTTTATAATACGAATAAGAATAATCGTAAATATGATAAAATAGCAGCAATTAATCATACAAAAACTTGTGTTTATAAGTCTGTAAAAATGTCTGCTGCTCCAGGACATAATATCTGTGACAGGGCTCGACTTTCGTATCTTCTTCATCGTATTTAATTTACGTTAAAAAAATTTCTTACATAGTCTGAGAGTGAAACAATCCGATTTATTTTCAGTAATCTTTATAGCATTAACAGACAAAATCAAATAAATTTACTGCATACTCTTTTTGAACTCCGATTCGCAATAAAACAGGGGAAAATGAACCTTATTGCAATTTTTGCAATTGCAATTACGACTTTATTTAAGGGCGACTTAAGGGCATTCACAACTTAGAAAAAACGTTTTTTGCGTTATTTTTTTATGTAAGTATGTGAGAGTATTATGTAAGTATCTGAGTAATTGCAAACGTATACACCGTGATTCAGACCCGTTAACCGCAGATAGTATATGAAAAAACAAAGCAAAAAAACTCCATGCATAGGGGGTCTAATATGTACAGTCTTTAAGATGAAATTTATTGAAGATTCAGATGTTGGTGGGCACTGGAATAACTGTTGTGCGTCACGAAAGTAATAAACTGTCGCAAAATAAAACGAATCACGTGCCTTTACCCTCCACGCCTGCACCAAAACTAAAAACGTTTTTGTTTATGGCCTTATTTATGCGGAAAGAATTTATAGCGGGCAGTTCATTTATCGAACTTGGGTATGCAGACGGAAGAAATGAATCATACAAAAATGTTTACGATCTAAGTAGGGGTAGATAGTAGGGAAGACATACCCGTACGTTTGAGCTACCCGGGTACCCGAATAAACTACTCGGATCCTATACGGGTACCCGCATCGTGCTCTGGTAATCATATGAGTTCGGGTACCCGTATAAATTCTGGTACTCGTGTAAATTCGGATACCCGTGCAAAACATTTGCGGGCCAATCATGATCGAATACGGTTTTAGGACCCTGTCACATCATTAGTCAATTTGATCAAACTGGACTGACAAAGTACATCAATGACGTCAAGACTTATCCAATTCGTTATTTCGTCAAACTGCGCTGTCACACTAGCACTAGAAATCTGACCAAACTTTGAAGTTAAATTTTTTTTGGAAATCGTCATTTTAAAAAATTTACGCAAAAATGGATAGAAAAAAAGCAGTGGTAGTGTTAGCCTTATAGGTTAGGTTAGACGTTAGAGTTCCGTTTCGCGCCTCTTCCTGTGCCTTTAAATCTACCAATCTTAAGGAAAATTTGATCAAACTGACTGATGGATATAGAGGCGCCCCTAAAATTTAGAAAATTTGCTCAAACAGCTGCCATGACGTCATGTGATGTCATTAGTTTAGTTTGTCAGTCCAGTTTGATCAAACTGACTAATGATGTGACAGGGGCTTTACTTTAATTCGTCAAGGGACTGCCTTACTTTTGTTTATTTGCGTCATTGTTGCTTTAGCTGCTTTCCTTTTACCACAAATCTCACCTCACGTCAGATAAGATTAGCACGAACAAGTAAGTTTGAACGGTTATTTCGAGCTACCATCTAATGACAATGCTCGAGTTGTAAGGTGGGAGGTCGAAATGTGAATTCAAACTCACTTGTTCCTGCTAATCTTATCTGATGTGAGATGAGATTTGTGGCAAAAGGAAAGCTCCTATTGTTAACGTAACACTTCGCCCGGATTTATTTATCTGACGTTTGTCGATGTCTGGGTTGCGTTCGGAAACTATACCTTCGAGTGCATCCTGGGCGTGTAATCACGATTTTAACATATTTTGCATCTCGCTCATCTATTTCAAGACGTCCTTTTTTACATTATTTCCAAGACAACGGACGCACTTTTCACGTTCCACTTGTAAGTAAGTCTTGAAATAGATGAGCGAGACGCAAAATATGTTAACAATTTGACGTTCCTGACAGCTGTCTCAATTTAACGTTTCAGACATCTGTCATTTTGTTGAGGAGCTGAGGAAGTGTCAACAGAAAAATTAATTTTCTTATAATTGTTCGCCATTTTCGAAATTCTAATCGACTTTTTTACGATCGACTTCACCGAGATGAACTTAATCTTTTTTTCTCATTCATTGTCGCATTCATTTCATTCATTTCATTACAATTCATCTTCTTCTCATTCTCTTCTTGTGTTTTCTTTTATTTTAATTGCAAAATCGAGTTTTACGTTGAATTTTACCTTTTTTTATTTATTAATTTTGTTTCCCTCTCATTCTTCACCCAACGATTAGCTTTGAGCATTTTGTGGTTGCGGTGAGAAAGAGCAGCGCAGGGGAAGATTTCATTACGATTTATTTTCTTCTGAATTTTTGCTGTTTTTATTTATTTTATTTTTTTAAGTTCAAATCGATTTTTACGATCGATTCCATCGAGAAATGATTTTCATTTATTTTATTTTTTTAATTTTTATGAGTACTTACAGTCGAAAATAGTGACGCCATTTGAATGTCATTTGCCGAAAAGTAACGAAATTAGTGCCATCTGTCATTTTGACGTTTCTGACATCATTCACTTTGTTCTCATCTGTCATCATGCCGTGTTTCGTTAGTTGCTGGCCAACATTTGGTCCGGAAGAATAGAAATGATATTTTTTACGCGAATCAGTATTCGCTAGGAGATTTAAAAATTTACTCTAAACATGTTACTCTAAACGACATTTTGTAAATAAAGCATTAAAACTACAATAAAGTTTTACAATAATTCATCTCGTCCAGTGCAATGTGACCCTGGACCATAATTACATGAAATAGGTATCAGCTGGTTCGAAAGACTAAAATCGATATTTTTTACGCAATCTAAGTCAGGATGAAAAACATCATGAAAATAATTAATTATAACTGTACGGGGAGAACACCCCGTGTAGAATATTTCAACGCTGCATTCACTTTATGTTGTAATACAAAATCTTCAAATCACCCTCTATAAGAGTGTTAAAATTACTCAACTCAAAAACCAAGTCATAAATAAGCGCCATATAGTTTTAAAATATGGCCCGTATATTTTTTACGAGTATAAGGCCCGATCATCATCAGTATTCAGGGCACAGAATACTCGGCAAGCGTTTCAAATGCCAAAATAAATAAAACACGGGAATCTTTTACGACTCAGCGTAATATACTGCCGACGATATACAACACAAATTGCAAGAAAAAATAACTTTCTTTGTCTCATACTAATTGCATTTAGTAATCACGAATCCGCTAAGATATGAGGCGTTCTAAAAGAACTTACTCCTTTATAAATACATATAAAAATCTATTGTAAATAGATTATTGCATTGAAAAATACGAAATATTAAATAAGCCTAGGCTCTTTGCGACTAAATGAAAAATTGTCTTTCTAAAGAAAATTAAATTGAGAATAATGAAAACAATGAACTGATAAAAATAGAAACCTTGCGAGTGTTTTAAAGAAAATGCAAATGTCAAATTGAAGCAGTAAAAATAAAGCCTTTATTGTGCCGCGCCATCATATATACTTACTTACTTACAGCAAGACGGTGCGCAAAGTATTCATTTCCAGTGATTAAATCCTTCATATTTTCTGCTCTTTAATCCGAGGAAAAGTAAGGTAATTATCGTAAGAGCTCTACATTTCCATATTATGGCGTCATCGACGACTTGAACTTAGCGGGAGCTCTCAGCTTTGTGTAATTATATGCACATTTTGCGGGGCATGTTCTAAAACGGCAGATATTTTATTCTGTCACGCAATGCTATGGTACAACATACGACAATCAAGAATATAGAACCTTAAAAGAAAACAACGTAAAAAATACGAATTTGAAGCACTTTTGCCACGGCTGCAAAATGCATTAAAATTACTTTTCTGGATCACCCTCTATATTGTGGGAGCCGAGAATATTGGTTTCCGTTAATTTTGAAAAAGCCGTCTGCTCATACGCTTGCATAATACTCGGGTTTTTCGACGAGTCATCCAAAGGTCAGTCATGACTCATATCGGCCAAGGCTTTTGATAAAGCGAGCCGCTGTTATGCTTGCTTATATAATATTACATAATCTTTAGGTGGGTGAATTTTCCGCGCTTGCGTAGGCGACATTGTATCGAATTTACCTTATGTAATGAGCATAATGATTATGAAATGCTGGATTCTTACACTTCAAACGGTGTTGTTTGTAAGTATATTGAATGGTTTGATTTTTCCCGTGTTTTGAAGACGCCCCTGCGTAGATTTACAGCAATTTCTTATGCTTTTCGAAGCCTGAGCTCTTCAAGTAACTCAAATATTTATGGTGCCCCATTTTGTGCGCAGTCGAGGTTGTACCTATTAGGTCTGTGTACCTATTAGGTCTATTTCGGAACGCTTAAAATTAAACGCCAATTGAAATAAGTGTACAACTTTCATGAATGCATGAATTTTCAGGTTCCGAACTAGTTCGGAATATCTCCGCGAACAAAGCTATTGTATTCTGATCTTTTACTTTATGTTTTTCTTTCACCGGAGTTTCATTTGGAGATTACTTGGCCGTTGCATCATGGGCCGTTATAGAAAATTCCGGAATACCGTTGCGGTACATCTTTGGATGCACGACCCAGAGTACGTTCTATTGCTTGACTCCACCGCCCGGAAGAGGGAGGAACGTTGCGCTGCTCCTGTTTTGTTTGCAACTCGTAAATTCTTAGTGCAGCTGATATACCCTTGACGGTCACCTCCTGGTCATTTGATTTTCGGAGGGACTTTGTACAGCTGAGACGCTTGCCAATCGAAGTTCGAACCCTTTTAGTTATATTTTATATATTATTCTTTTAACAATATTCCTGCGCTGATCTATTACGACATTGCTTGTCATCGCGAAGTTAGTTTAACGTTAATTATTTCTTTGTTTTAAAATTTTGTTATGAGCGAAAGACGGATCCGTGCTTCGCGTTTTGACGTTTCATATCATTTGGTTATAAACGTTCTGCACTGTCAGGTTAACTGACTGCGTATTGAATTTCATTTTATTATGTTTAACAAGTTTCTGCGAGGAATTTCTATTCTTCTTTTGATACACAAATAAAGACAAGTGTGCAATACTCGTGACTTTTATTTTATTCGTATAACCTTGTTTTGGGGTTACGTAATGACCACGACCCATCTGACTGATTAGCCGGCAGTTGGGACCGTAACTTAATTTTCTCTCTCAACAATTTTGAAACCAGGTAGGTAGCACTCTATTGTCTATTGAAAATGTTTGCAAAATTTGTAATAATAATAAATTGCATAGATTCTTATTTTGTCCTTGGATCCCATAAATGAACCCAAGTTTTATCGCCAGTGATCCTTTGTGAAAATAGATTTGGATTCGCCCCTAAAGAGGCTAAATTTTCTTGCCGTACAATCACAATTTTTGTCCTGACGTCAACATCCTGGGAACCCAACGTGCAGATACTTTCCTAAGGCCTAAATCAATGTGCATTATTCTTCAAACTGAAGCCTTGGAAATTCCAACTTCTGTAGCTATTGATGACACTTTCAGACGTCGGTCCTTCATCACTCAATTCTCAACTTTTTTTTACCATTTCTGTATTTCGAACTTCTAAGCACATTCCACCTCTTGGATCGTCCTGAATGGATTCCCTACCCCAACGAAACTGCTTTGATCAAAATTTGACTCCGAAATATGATGGGTAAACATGGTTATACACTGTCGTCATTCTCTCATGAATATTTTTCTAAGTATTTTCTTCTTTATAACAGCTTATTTGCTTTTCACTCAAGCTTTGTGGTTTTTCGTTCTCTGTACGTTAATTCAAATATATTCAGATGAGTTAAGCATAAATCGTAAGTCTTCCAATAGTCCTAAAACAAATAACATTTGCATCACATCATGCAAAAAGTATACATTATCGTCGCATGACTGCAGATAGCGACCTTGTTTCAAATTCCCAGTTTCAATTTACAGACGCTCTGCCAAAATAATAAAATGCAAAACGCATCGTCATTGGCTCCACGAAACAAGCCAAGTTAAGTTTCTTCATAATTATCGCTTCGCACGAACGCGGTCTGGACGAAAATGGTGAAACTCACGTCAAATGTAATTTGCATCGAATAAGTTATATAGAAGCTACTTTATACATGTACACACTTAAAAAAAATTGGCGTCACGGTTTAGGTCCGTTAAATAGAACGCTTAACCTCATTTTGGAATGATTAATTATCGGTTTCCATCCTTAAATCTGCGAAGCTATGAAATATAGCTTCGTGAGGCCATGTACAGTGTAAAATAATAAAGCGCTCGGAATTTGGGTCAATAAACACTTTAAAATCGAATCAACAAAATTAATCAAGTTTGGTAATTCACAACGGCCCAGTTATGATTAATTAAATAATGAAAAGTTTTGAAACTAAAGTGATTCAAGAAAGAAAAGAAGAGGACGATGATGTAACTTGTATTGCCGTTTGATAATGATCAATTGATGTCAAATATTTATTTTATTTCTTCGTGACATCGTTAAATTTGTGCCTATTACAACAGAAGTTGCTCCAAGTGTCCACCTAATTTTGTGTACACATTTTAACTCTCCTGATAATTGAAGAAGTAACCCTTCCCAGAGTATAGTGATTAGCATGAATAGTGCCTGCAGCGTGCATGATTCTAACAAAAAGGTTTTCTCTAGTGTCATCATTTTTGGTTTAAACGAGGCTTTTCAGATGTTCTCAAAGGAAGTAGTCAAGAGGACTTAGGTCAAACTTTTAAAATTAAAAATGCTTGTATATCCGTTACGAATGAGTTTTGGGCATATGTTCATAAGACTTTTTTTTAGATAACCTCACATACTCTTAAGCTATGGTTCTTATATCATGGGACAGCCTGTATGTAAAAAGTAATTCAACTTGTTAAGCTTCGCACTTTTGGAGCTTACGTTTGCAGTACCTCAAGGAATATTAATGCAATTTCCAGTTCCGGCGATAAAAGCAGGCTTTTCAACGTTCTACAAATCCTTACGCTCGGTTAGAAGAAGCTTTATTTATCACCTTACATATAATAAAGCTGGTGAATAAGTCTCGGAGATATCTCTGTTTCTCTAATTTAAATCTGGATAAAAGCAGAGCTCCGAGCCATATTAAAACACCTACCACTGAGACTAAGCATATTTACAACGCCAAGCTGCTCTTGCACCAACTCTAGCTGCACGTTTCAGTTAATTGCACCTCACAAAATTAAAATTAAAACCAACCTGACTTCAAAGAAGCTTGCATAGGGAGCACTAATTGTAATTTAAATAACGAAATTGAAATTGCAATCTCAAAAAGAAATAGTATTGAAAATTCAACAAGAAATTGCACAACACAGACGGTTTTTTATGTGCAGAACTTATCCTCCGACAAAGTGAAGCTATTTTGGAAACCTTAATTGAAAATAATTGCAAATTAAGGAATTTTACAATTCTCATTGAGCTCGTGTATGCAATTTGCATAATAATAGTCGGTAATAATGGTGAAAGGAGCTAATCAAGAGCTCATATCTGGCAAATCGTTTAAAGAATTAAAAAGGAGTTACAGACGTAATTATACTACAGAACAAAAAAATTGATTGTATAGAGCGTTATAGATCTCAATCTGCTTATGACTACAACTATATTTTATGAGTTTCAAATCATTTGAAATATTCTATACGAGGGGAAACTGATAATTAAGGTACCTACCTGACTATGGAATCCAAAACAACTTTTTACGTCATTTGCCACGTGTCATTTGTGTACGCTTAGTTACAGTCTTTTTCTTTTGGTTTTCCTCTTTTGTCAATTATATTTCCAAGTTTGTCAAATGACTTTTCAATCCGTTCAAAGTATAGTAAGCCTGCGGATTGGAAAGTCATTTGACAAATTCGAAAACATAATTGACAAAAGAGGAAAACCAAAAGAAAAAGACTGTATTATCAGGTACTTAATTTTTTTTATTATGAAAGAAATACGCTGAACCTGACACCTCATAGGATGTCTGTTGTGTACGGTGAACTTTCACCTTCTTACAAGACCGTGAAATTTTGGTCCAAGTAGCCGATCCAAAAACACCTCACAATTCTTAAGAGTAGGCAATTTAAGTCACTCCAGTGTCCTAAATGAACGGAACCGAAAGAGTGTCCCTCTAGAGACTAGAGGATAACATCTCTGGGGAAATTTTTAATGTATACAATGAGGATATATTTTCGTAACGAGTTTGAACACAACTCCGGAGATTCAAAATGTTTATAAAAATGTTCATCAAGTCATTTTCGCGAACGGTTACGTTTCCCTCTTCACATTCACATTCATGTAATTTTTATAAAATGTTCACGAATGTTCATTTTCACGAACGGTCGCGCGGCCCTCATTTTATTTTATTATAATTAATATTTTTTGTTGTCCAAAGGTTTTGTTTAAATTAGTCGCCAACCCTTTTTCTGATGTGAATTCAAATTATAAAATTATTGGTGTGGGTGAAGTGACGGCGTAGGGAAGAAGATCCTTTGCTTAGAGCCCAGGGGACGATCCATAAACCCCAAGCAAGTGCTAAGAGAAGAGGTCCTCCGCTACTGCGTCTTATCCTCATTAAGAGAAGGAACCATTTATACCCCCATTTCCTAGTTAATGTACTCAATTATTGTCCTTAATATCGTTCTTTTATTTTGGATATATTTTTGCATTTTTATTCACTTTCAACAGCTTCTGAGTCCAAGGACCATGCTCTCCGATAAAGAAATTATAAATAAATGAGGTTAATCTTTAGCAAGTGTATAAGAGTCTGGTGTCCCTTAAAATTCCGGTGTTGCCAGCGTAATTAATTTAAATCTAATCAGTGACTGCGTATTTATTTAATTTTTTTTTAATTTCTCTAATTTTGCCATAAATTTTTTTGTAAATTCTGCAGCCACAGTAAAAAGGGTTAATTATGGGAAAATTCTTTATCTTTCACCCCCTCAACTCTTTCTGCAGAATATTATTAGCTCAAAATGGTTTTCAATATACCTACACTTAGGGATGACTAAGGTGAGCGCGAGTTAGATACCCAGAATGTTGCCTCCCTTAGACAAACAACAACGAGTTAAAAATTCTCAGCAATTTTTGAATGCTGTGAATGGCAAGAAGATTTTATTAAAAGACTTTTAACCTGGATCAACAACTTTCAGCCTGAGAGTGTACAGGAGCCAATGCAGTGGAAACACAAGAACTCTTCACCACCAAAGAAATTCAAGGCTTAACATACATAGGCCATGATTTTCTAGGATTCCAAAGGATTTTTTCTTATTGATTACCTTCCCCACAAGAGAACTTTTGAAAGAATTGCAGGATCAAAATCCTACAAAATCAGGAAAATAATTGCTTTTTAATGACAACGCACAAAGCCTCAGTTATTCGAAAATTTTTGAATGTTTTAGACTTCGTCTTCCAAATTTGCCCCCTGTGACTATTTCCTCTAGAGAAAACTGAAAAACAAGGAGCTAGGAGGGCAATGATTTTCTGAATACGAGGAACGCTGAGCAATTTTTTCCCAGACCAAGAAAAATAAATTTTGTATAGTTTGCACTCGTTACTATCCAAATGTAAAAGGGACATTGAACTCGAAGCAGATTCTATTGAGCAATAACTAAAGGTCTTTCCTATTACACCCCTCACCGTTCGGTACCTTGTTTATCATTTTCCTCTCTTACATAGTTGATGGTAGGATATTAGAGAGACTTGTTTGAATCACCGAATGATTTTTGCCCAAATGCTGATACGTGTTTAAAATAAAGTCTGGGAACTAGTATGCGATCATGATCGTAAAAGTTTCATTTACACGAGGGTATATTGAAAAGTATGCAGCCTAACTATGTATAACATTTCGGAAATATTTTTCTGGGAGGTCCTCAAAATAGTAATTCATTTAATGAAGACCGCTTATCACCAAGGATTTTTTGTTTGTTTTGAGAACAACTGTAAATCTGAGGGCTCCTAATCTGGAGAATAAGCCGGATGAGATAGTAAGTCGTACTTCAATTCAGAGAACTTTGCCATAAGTTGGGTTGGGTAACTATGATACAGCCTAGCTATGTATGTCATTCTGGAAGTCTTTTTCTGGGAGATGCTCCAAACAGTGATTCATTTAAAGAAGACCGCTTATCATCAAGGATTTTTTTTTAGTTTTGAAAACAACTGGAAATCTGATGGGGCTAATCTGGAGAATAAGCCGGATGAGATAGTAAGTCATACTTAAATTCAGAGAAATTTACCATGGGTATACTAATATGGGGACGAGCTTTTGATAATCCTAGTTTTTTCTCACGAATTGATTGATCAAGTCAATCAAATAGTTTCGCAGAATACTCTCCCATTATCATTTAACACTTTGGAAGGTAGTCAATGAACTGATTTTGTTTTTTGAGTGGCGGATAATTACTAAGCTTCCACTAGTTTGGTTATTGTCTTGACTCTGAAATACATTGGTGAATCCAAGTCTTCAGGAGTTAGTAGTTTTTTTTTGCTTAACGAAAATCAAATAAAACAATGACCGCAATACAAATAGGGGAGACGAAGCGAGAGTACACCAATTCCATATCCGTACTTGCGTCTCTGCTCGGTCTTGAGAGGCGAGCCGAAATGATGCGTGTCGAAAGGCCTTGGCCAAAAATGCGCAAATTGCACAAAAGGCGAGAAGCCTTCGTCATCTGAGGAAATCTTGACATATTCATGTTGCCTACTTTATGCTTCTTCCAAGTCTTCCCTAAACGTCCATGCCATATCCTTTCTATGTATATTGCCCCATAGTCTATTCCAGGAGTTGACAGTTGACAGTCTTCCCTAAACGTCCATGCCATATCGCTTCTATGAATATTGCGCCTTAGCCTGTTCCATGAGTTGACAGTTTGTTTTAACAAAAATTAATTAAAGTACATTTGGAATCCTAGAGAAAATGGGGATAGATTCAAGTCTGTTGTGGTTCTTGCCTTGACCCAGCTTCTTCTCCGTTCCATATTAGCTTGTTTTGATTTAGGCGTGAACCTAAGTGTCTTTGCTAATGGGAATTGATGCAAACAAGCTTCGTTACCTTTTACTTCAGGAGTTAGTAGTTTTATTTTTTAACGAAAATCAAAACAACACTTTTGGAATCCTAGGAAATGCTTGACAAGAACTTTTTCAGCTGCAAGTGTGTTTTGGCTCTTGTTCTAACCCAGCTTCTCTTCTCCATCGCCATTTCTTTTTGGCTTGTTTTGATTTGGCGTGTTTTATGTTCGACCCAAGTATCGTTGCAGATGGGAATATGATGCAATAAAAGTAGAAGGTAACGACATTCTAGTTCAGGAATTAGTCGTCAACGAAAACAATACCTTTGGAATCTTAGGAAAAGATGGCAAGAACCTATTTAGCTTAAAGTGCGTTTAGGATCTTAACTGACGCAGCCATGCCTCATTAGCTGGTTTTGATTTCGGCGTGGTTTATGGTCTTACGTTGTAGATGGGAATACAATGCAAACTTTGTTTCCTTTCAACTTTACCACTCAATCAATTTTCAGCTCCTCGGCCAGAAGGTATCAAGTTCACTTTACTGAAATTTTTCGGTAGTTCAAATGAGTGACTATCTGTGCACTATCAGAGCTAAGAGTCACCATCACACCATCAAGGCAATTTCACTTATCGTCCAGAAGTCCTCAATAAGCTTATGAACTGAATTGGTAAACTACGTCTTCAGGCCCGAGAAGCAGGCTTAGGCTTAGGAGTTTCTACAGTTGTTTGCAGCATCCACTATTTTTTGATGGTGAAGAAAATCGATCAAAACAAGAACTTTTTCAATTGCAATTGTATCTTGGACTTTGATCTCTTTGATTGATCTTCGACTGACCTCTTGGGTCGCCGTTCCTTGCCGGTTTGCTTTGACTTCGAGATGTTATAGTGGATCCAAACCTTGTAGTAGGCAGGAAGACTTCCTTCCTTTGTGTCTCGTAATGAGCTTGAAGCCTTTGACAGATTTCCACTCGAACAATCTACTCTCGATCAAAAGACACGGTGATCTTGAAGATTGCTTGAGTACTTAGTACTTAGTGACCGTCCTTGAAGTAATTACACGTAATTTCAATAAACTTACAAAAAGTTCGATTGATATTTTGGAAATTTCAACGCATCGCTGTCACATCTTTTTATCCCACAAGTTCTTGACTTTACGTACCCTTCACTCCAACTTTCTAAAGTTAAAGTAAAGCAAAGTCGTATTCTTTCTAAATCGATCCAAACAGTCTTGGGAAATTTTTAGTGAGATACTTTTTGATCAATTGTCAGTAAATGCAGAGCGCTTGCCGAGAGTTTTTTCATAACTAATTCGCCAGTTAGGCGACACCCACAGTCTTAGCAATTTCGGACACCTTCAATCGCCGATCCTATAGGGTGTAGGACACTCTGTTGATGATTTGTTGTATTGTTGCAGTTTTCGGACGTCATCTTCTGAGCTTATACAGCCATTCACTTTTTAAAGGTAATACACTATTACTAAATTTTAAAAAAATTAAATTTAATAAAAAAAAAGTTACCGAACAATCCTTTCGTGCATTTATTTTGGCATTCCTTATTATTAATTAAGCAAAATTATTTCGTCGGAAGTTTTCGAAAAAGTCACACTTAAAACAAACAAGCCGAGTATACAGGAAAAGCAATTTTCCAACAAGCAACTTATTCCGATATCTGCGCTCTGAATTTGATTAAATAAAGAGCTGAGTTTGGTTGCTGCTTGCACGCGAGCTTGCACAGCAACAACCATAAAGAGTAAATAAAGCTTTTACGTCATTTGCAGGGAAAGAGTCCTCGCTTGTGAGTGCTTGTTTAGTGCCTTTGCGATTTAGTGAGACATTAGCGCGTTCTAATCTCACTTAAACGATTGATGTTAATAAATGGAAAGCAGTTTACGTCCTTGTATAAAGCAGATGTTATTATGATTAAGCTCAGTCTGAGAGAATGATGAGCGTCATTACGTACTATTATGTGCCCTGTATACATGCAGAGTTTCATTTTGGAAATCTCTACGTTAGATATTATTAACTTACTTCTTTAAGGAAAACAAAGATACAAAACAAATAATAAGCTTTTGGAGCCATTATTTCTCGATTAAATCTATGAAAGTATAAAAAGATGGAAAGCATCGTACTATTTGTTGGAGAACTTAAACTTATGTCATCATAATCTCTCTTCTATACTTATTGATTTTTTACGTACACTCTTCACAAAACTGCATCAAGAAATTTGTACTTTTCGATTAAATTGAAAGTATGAAACGATGAGAAGCTCAGAACAAATCATGTCCAGTTTGGAAAGCTTAAGACATATAAATAGTTATTTTCGTAAGTATGATCGTATGTCATCATATTCTCTCTCCTATACTTTCCACAACTGCAACAAGAAATTTATACTTTGCGACCACAATTTGGTTTCACTCAAATTGAATCGTCCTTGCTCTTATGTTTTTTTTTCTTACAATCGTGGTTGCAACTGTTGCAGGTCAGTCAATATCTTTCAACAACGAATTCGTTCGGTGGCATTTAGGTAATGGTGCAGTAAAACTTTTCGACAACAGTGTATCCGGATAAAGCGTCTAATCCCCCCAAAGTGAAAACAATTCATCCAGTTCGACGCATAAAACGCTTAAAAGCGCAGAGGCGAACTACAAAAGCCGTTATCAGTGTTTTTGACATGCATTAAACGCCGCGGTTATCTCGGCTTTATTTACGCTTTGCTCGGGATCAATTATATGGGCGATGGCAACGTAACATGCGTGACACCACGGCTCCACCAACATGGTGTTGTGATACTGATTAATAACCCTGTGTGAACCCGATGGGCGCTTTGCATTTGCTCTCGTCTGTCTCCATATTGTATCTGTTCTGTATTTACGCCAAATTGCAACAGATGATTTAATTAGGGCATGCACCGCTCTCTCATTGGACCTTAATCATATTATGACTATGAGTGCAGGAGAAGGTTTGAATTTTATGATTCAAATTAATGGCACGGCGATGTTCCTTACTTACCTTGAGCTCCAACGTAGCGAGCTTTTTTTACTGAAACAAAAAATATAACAATTAATACTATAATAGCATGATTTTATAAATTTTAAATCCTGACCCTTGAAGACCTTAGAATAGGCAACCCAACAACCAAATCAGAAATAACTTAGACTTTTCTTAATGCACTAAAAGCATGAAAGTAGAATGGGTTGCCTATTTTTAGTTCTTAAGGTGCATCACGATTTAAAATGCGCAGCTTGTATACACTGAAATGTCCATATGTAATATGCATATTTATATCTCATTTCAATAAAACTCATCAACAACGTACAAAATAATACTTTCATTATTGCATTAAGCTCTGAAAATTGCCCCAAATAAAGCACTCCCCCGACTGTGCATTATTAGCCATTTAAAATTACTTATCTTCATTAATTAAACTCCCAAATGGAAACAAAAAAAAGGGGCAAATGAAAGTCTGTGGTAGGCTAGGCGCGGCCCCGAATTACTCCCGATGCCAGCAAATACTTCACTGAAATATTTAGATTGGACAAAAAAACTCGCTAGTAATCTGGAGATTTCAGATTTTTCCAGACGGGCGTCTACGTCTACAAAGGCTCTTTAATCATTGTTCGGAGTTCCACCACAGCTTTTAAAGTTAATTCGAATATTCCTTTATCATTTCCAGATTAATGAAATCTACAAGTTATTAGGAGGGAATTTAGTAGTTTAATTAATTATATTATTATTATTTTATAACATCTCCGCTGCAGATATAATTCAGTTTGTTTGAATATTATACGTGCAAGTTAATTATGTACATATATCCTTTCTGTTTCCTTTCTTTTTGGGCTAATCCCAACAAACTCGCACACTGCGGTAAGCGCATTTCGGCATTCCCAATTCCAAAAAAGAATTAAATTCCGCTGTATTTCAGAACGCGCAATTTGGCACGGCGAGTTTCAGGATAACAAAGTACAAAATGTGCGAATCTCTGGAGGGATTCAAGCGGAACATAAACGCTACCTTCAGAGTTGTAGATGGGTACGGAGTACGTCGATGCCGTCGAAACATTCCCGACTTCTTTCGGGGAGAATGCAAATGTAATAATAAAATTTTGGGCTGTTCTTTTTTGTATCCTTCTTAATTTCAGTTTAGAATGCGAATATTATGGAGGGAGAATCGCACTGCTATGAATATGTATACAGGATGTCTTTTAAATAACTACAGAAATTACACAAGTTACAGGAAAAAATATTCAATCATAACAAACAAAAAACTGCTTTACTTTCACAGTGATTTAAAAATTTTATAACAAGTGTTCGAACTAACGTTCATCATTAGCGAGACACAGGCCATCACAGCGAAGAAGCGATTCGCATTAGCATGTTGCGATTAGCACGAGTACTCATTGTTAAGTACAGTGCCAGTTTAAACTAAAGCTGAAGCTTAATCCCCTAACAAATTTTTGTCTCTCTCTCTCTGTGGTATTTTATTCATATCGCCTTCCTGTTCCATTTCTAGCCACATAGTAGTTTTGGTGGTGCAGTTTCTCTTCCCCTCTTCCGAATTTATTCCTTTTTACCAATTTTCCTCTGGTTTTAAACTTACTTATTCCTTGGGCTTACGTACCCTTGTGGGTGTAGGGAATTTGGGGGAATTGGGTTGATCTTTCTCCGTCTTTATCTTTATCTTCTTTTGTTTCTTCCCATTTCACTCCTTTTTTCGCCAATGTACTTCTCATTTCTTCCAGCCATAATCTCGGTCTCTGACTTGTTTTCCTTTTTTCCGGTTTTGACCTCAAGTATCTATTCTGTCTTCCGTTATTCTTTTCACGTGCCCACGTCATCATCATTTATCTCAGTCTCCTTTTTTCCAGTTTTGGCCTCGTGTAACCATCTAACTGTTCTACCTTCCATCATTCTTTTCAATGCCCATGTCATCTTCTTCTATCTTTTCCTCTTTAGGTTTAATTCAATATTATTGTCCCAGATATTTGCATTTTCGTACTTGAAGTATTTTTTCTTCTCTTCTCCGCTTCTCTCCTCGTCTCCTCTCTTGCGTCAATGTCTATGTTTCTGCTTCGTATGTAGGGTATGGTGTTACTGCTTTCTTAAATACTCGTGTTCTTATTTCCTTAGTATTTCTTTTTTTTTTTTCTAGGAAAATATCTTTAATATTTTTGGATAATTTACTTTAGCTGTTATTCCTTTCCGAAAGAATTGGAAAGACAGTAAATATATACCACGCAATGAGACAGACATTTATCGAAAAGGAAGAAATAGCGAAGAAAACCAAGACGGCAGTATTTAGAACAATATACAGACCAATACTAACTTATGGGAGTGAAACATGGGTACTTACAAAGAAAAATAAAAACAGATTACAGGCGATATAAATGAAATACCTAAGAGGAGTCAAAGGAATCACAAGAAGAGATAGAGTGAGAAACATTGACATACAAAATGAATTACAAGTAGAATCCATAACAGATTTCATAGAGAAGAAACAATTAGGTTGGTGGGGACATCTACAACGAATGGAAGAATGTGTACCTGCAAAGAGAATATGGGTATATGGAATATGGGAATTAAAGTTAAAAGAGACCGAAGTTGACGTGGGAAAAAGAAGTAGCCAAATTGATAGAAAACAGAGGGAAAACAATACAGAATGCAAGAAAGATAGCTAGAGACGGACAACAGTGGAACAAATTTATACACGAAACACATGGTTAACAGAATAAAATTCCTACACCGCAAGGTAGACAGGAAAATAGATTATATATATTAGCTGTTATTCCTTTCACTTCCTCCAGTCTAACCGCCTTCCGATATTATGGTCCCCAGGTATTAGAATTTCAGTAATTGAAGTATTTTTCCTCTCCTCTTCTTCTCTTTTGCATCAATGTCCATATTTCTGCTTTGTATGCAAGTTTTGGTGTTACTGCTTTCTTAAATACTTGTGTTTTTATTTCCTTAGGATTTCTTTCTTTCGTAGAAAAGCATCTTTAATATTTTTGGACAGTTTACCTTCAGCTGTTGTTCTTCCTCTTTTTACTTCCTCCATTCTAACCGTCTTCCGATATTATGGTCCCCAGGTATTTGAATTTTCGTACTTGAAGTATTTTTTTCTCTTCTCTCCTTCTTTTTCTTCTTCTTCTCTCTTCCAAATTTACCTCTTTTTACAAATTATTCTTTGGCTTTAAGCTCCTCTTATACGAGTAATCGTGGAAATTCAAGGTCATTAAGATTAAGAGGCTTTATTTTGTTCGCTTCGCCCTTTCTTCTAAACATGTTTTGGTTTGGTTCTTGTTGCATCTTCCATGTTTACTCCTTCTTATAAATTGGATTTATGTTTGCAAATATTGAAGACTGTTAAAAAGAATTAAATCGTTTGATAATAAAGCGTAATATTTTCGTACGGTACTTATTTATTTAAATAAACATATTCCCACATTTTGTAAAATCGAGAAAAATGTAAAGAAAAGTGTAAAATAATATTTTGTTGGGTTATTTTTATTTGTTGAAAGTATTTAAATGAATAAATTCCAGACGCTTTTTTTAAATTCAATAGGAAAATTAAAAATGATCAGAAGTTGAAATTTATTATTTCCACACTTCTATTTATTGAAATTAATTAATTAATTAAAAGTAATAATGTTATGTTGCTAAGGGTAACCACATTTGTTTTAAAACTAACTAGAATGAACCAGACGATTTTGATTGCAGTGGATTCTTTGAGCATCGTCTGAACAGGTCGGTAAGATTATTGCAGAGTTCTTCAGCTACTCTGCTGCTGATGAAGCCCCAAATAGGGCCGAAATAGCTATCCAGAGGATGCTCGAAGCTAAATTTTTCAATTTTCCAAATTGTGCTCATTGGCTTAATGGCTCATTGGGCACCAAATTGGCTGTTATTTCCAATTCTCATACAATTTTAGATCAAAACTCGACCGCAAGATGTCGCAACTTAAACTCTTACTGTTATTATAGTTTATAGAAGTTTACAAAGTTTGTTACTTAGGTGCTCGTTTTATACAAAAATGAAAATACAGAAAAAGTAACATAACTGCAAATCTAATTTTTTTAAACAAAGTCTATTACGTTTGTGCCTGAGGCTATTAAAACTGTAGTTAATGATGTTGTCATTAGAATTGCGTAATACAAAAATAAAGAACTTCCTCTATGGATAAACTCCATTTAAATTGCGTCTTTGTGTACATACACAGTGTTATGACATGACTGCATCCGTAATTGCAGGCTGCATGTTATCATTACCTAAAATATTCTTGATTGATACTTTTATTATGACATATTATTGATGGATGATTGCGTATGGTATTTTTCAGAAGTATTTTCTTGATTTGATTCATAATTCTATTAACAAATCTGTTTTCAAACCTCAGAAAAATTTAAAGTGATTAATTTATGTTTTCAAGTAAAATAAATATACGTACAAAGTTATAGCAGAAATAAGAGGTTTAGAGGAATGCGTGTGTAATTAATTTATTTGTACAGGAGTACATTGTGCCCACTACACGTTAAGAATGCAAGGGCGGTACGTTCCTTTTTAACATATTGCGAGTTACATGCTCTTTGTTGCTCTTCATGAAATCTCCATTGAATAAAGTGAAAGTCTTCAATCTGTATATTTTTTAATTGTAATTTATTTTATTATATGTCAGAATTTAAATTCCAATGTAGTTGTAACTGAATAGCTTTTAGCTAATAAAGATATTATTATTTAATGCAATAAAATGTTAATGCCAATCTCGTTTTCATCTAATGGATGTCGTTTCCATCTCTTGTTGGTAAGGGAAAGAAACGATTTGGTTGTTCCACAAAGGCGTGTCCCATGTACTCGTTTAGTAAAAATAATGTTTTCTCCCCCTTAACAAGGGTTTGATTTACGTGTGTGCTTGCTGACTTACGAGTTAATTAAGTGCCCACACTTATCTTCGAGGGTTACTTTGTTGTAAATACTAGACTACCAAATAATGGCTTTTTTGTTTTAGTTTTGGTTTTGAGTCGTTGAGAAGGGGGGAAAAATGGTACTGTATTAAATTTAACTAAACTCATCGTTCTTGTGAACTTTCAAATTTATTTGCTTATAATTGCCATTATCTTCGAGGAGCAGCCGAGCGGTCTTGTTTGTAGACATTTGTCAAGTTAATACTAACCGAATAAATTTAATTAGCAAACTCTGGCAGAATTGCTTGTATCGCTTGTGTGTAGGTAGCTAAAGGTATAAATAACACATTGTGAACTATTGGATACAAAGTATCACACGAGCGTGAATCCGCTTGCACATTCAATATCACCTAACATCTCGTAAAATATGTCCGCCTTTTATTGTCCTCGTAATACAGAAGTTTATTCTCTCAAGCGAATGCAGCTAAAATTTCATCTCGTTACTTATCAACCGTAAACCTTTTCAAGCACCTACGCCAACACATAGTCAATTGGATGGGGATCGAAATCGATTCGCTTGGAAAAAATTCTTGCTTTTGTCGAGATTAATATCTATGGCTTTGCCTAAATCTGCGGTGAAGACTCGAAATTATTACATGGGCCCTTCTTAATTTAGGCTGAGATTTGCATGCAAATAATTCAGAACCCATTGGATTTGAGATTAGTTTCGTTCAACTCCGTGGCACTTAAACCCCCTGGAAAACTTAGAAATTCTTGCCTTTGGGGAGGCTCCTGCGAGCACTGAAGCTTCATCCCGTTGTAATCCATCATATCTTCCATTTGAGATGCGAAATGAAATGAAATATGAGAACCCATTTCTCGTCTGTGATGTCGGGACATTAGCGGGGCGTACAAAAAATGAATTTCATAGTATTTCATGCATATAATTTGCGTCGTGTTCAACACACGTATATTAGGGGATAGTTTGTCGAGAAAAAACGGTAGTAAATAAAAAAAGGGAAAAACTTTCTTGAAATTTTTTTGTTACAATACACTCATGCACAAAAAATTCCGGACACTTATTATTATTATTATTATTATTTTTTACTTTATTCCTCTATAGCACTATAAATCAAGGTTTATTTGTAAGAATATGAGAAAGTAGGAATATGAGGAAACACAAAAACAAATTCAACTACAAACTCTATACTAAATTAACAACATATAACATGTTTAATTCCTGCAAACAATTACACTGGGGGACAGCTATTCTGCGGCACAAGATTGGGGAAAAAAGGCGCTTTCATGTTGCTGATTACGAATATAATATTCGTTTTGCTGAATTGGCTCTAGTTTTTGGGCTAAACTTTTGACAATGCAAATACTTCGAGTGGTAGACTTATGGCTAACGAATGTCGAGAGACTGTGTGTTCTCGCTTTTATAAGCCGAATGTATTATACACATTACAAACTATGCCTATGGTGCCATCTTGTGTTCAGCTCCCGTTGCCAAAACATGGTGCAGCATTGTGGTCTAATTGTGAGTCATAAAGCTGTGACTAATACGAAATGGGAGTTATTTGGGGCTGTTGGTTACATACGAGATATGTAAATAAAGTAATGAGACTGAAAGCGTAACGTTCCACCCGGAAACACTGTGGGCTTGTCTTCTAGAGGGGTGACAGGTCAACATCCAATACGTCTTCAGTATGAGTTTCAACTCAATAGCGTCACTAGATGGTCCATATCGAATTTTTTAGGCATATAGAGAGAATGTTTTGTCAAGGACCCAGGTTTTCAGGTGGTTTAAGGCATTTTCGAAAGGCCAATAATTGATTGAAGACGAACCTCATAGTGAAAAACCATCGAGAACTGATCATAATATCGACAGAAACTGCTCTGACCGTCGGTTAACAACAAGAATGATTCTAGAATTTACGAGTACTTATTTAAATCTCGCGACCGGTTCTGCTTTAATAGAGGTTCTCTATTGCGCACAAATCTAGTGCTAATCTGGAGGGTTCGCCGAAACCTCTCGAATCATCGGGAAGTTAGACAGCGTGACAGTTTATAAAAATTAATTTGTCAGTGGCAATATTATCGCTGATGATTACTTAAGTAGTTTATCATTTTAGTTAAGAAAGCGAAAAAAATTAAAGTATGTAAATAAATTTTAAATTGAAAATGCCAAGTTGATAGCAAATCATATCTAAGTATTAAAGTAAGACATGAAATTACTATACCGGATGTTTTTTAAGTAAGTGCAGATATTTGAGTCTGAAAGTGGTCATGATATGTGAAACGTCTGCTGCTCAATAGATGGCGTTCCTTCTCTTCGTTCTCTTTATATTGAGCTACATTCACGACAAGTCTAAGAACGTGTTTATTTCTTGTTAAAAGGAGGCGAGGATGCTTTTACTGAAGATAAGTAAATGGCGCAATGGTCAGTTTCTTCACTGATCAATAGATGGTGCTGTTTTTCTTTTATTTTAATTATAATCACGAAATGTCGAATTTAGACCAGAAAGAGAAAACGCATTTATTTTTTGTTAAAAAGAAACAGAAGAGCTTCTCTGACGGTCAACAGATGACTCGATATTCAGAGTCTCCCATGATCAATAGATGACGCTCCTTTTCTTCATTTCCTTTTCACGAAAATTCGAATGTTACACGAATAATAGAAGACGCGTTTAGTTTCTGTTAAAAAGAGGCAAGCGAGATTTTAGTGAATGTCAATAGATGGCGCAGTAGTCAGTTTTTCCACTGATCAATAGATGAGTGCTGCTTTTCTTTTATGAATTATATTCACGAAATGTCGAATGTTTTACACCAGGAAGAGAAAACGCATTTATTCCTTTCTTTGTAAAAAAGGGACAAGGGAGCTTCTTCTCTGATGATCAACAGATGACGCAATATTCAGTTTCTCTATTGGTTAAGAGATGGCGCACCTTTTCTTTATTTTCTTTTTATTAAATTACATTTACGTAAGTCGAATGTTATACGAAAAATAGAAGATGAGTTTGTTTTTTGTTAAAAAGAAGCAAGGAAGCTTTTACTGAAGGTCAATAAACTGCGCAATAGTCAGTTTCTCTGATGATTCAATAGTTGGCACTGCCTTTGTTTCTAACGAATTACATTTGCGAAATATAGAATGTTACATTGAAAATAGAAAACGTATTTACTTTTTGTTAAAGAAATTGACAAGGAGCTTTTACTGATGGTTGATAGATGGCACGGTAGTAGTTTTTCTGTTACTTTCCTTCATTCTTTTTTTATTGAATTTCATTCGCGACAGTTAGAATGTTGCATTAAAAAGTAGTATTACGAAATATTTTCTGTTAGAAATTTACTGATAGCTAATAGATGACGTAATAACCAGTTTCTCCGATAGTCAACAGATGGCGCTACTTTTTCACTCTCTTTTTATTGAATTATGAATTGCAAGAATTATAATGTTACATTAAAAATAATAAACGCAAATATTTTCTGTTAAAAATAGACTAGGAAGATTTTACTGATGGCGAATAGATGGCTCGACATCCAGAGTCTCCGCTGATCAATAGATGACGCTCCTTTTCTTCATTTCCTTTTTATCGAATTGCATTCACGGAAAGTCGAACGTTAACCGAATAATAGAAGACGCGTTTATTTTTTGTTAAAAAGAGACAAGGGAGATTTTACAGAATGTCAATAGATAGCGCAGTAATGAGTTTTTCCACTGATCAATAATAGATGGGCGCTGCTTTTCTTTTACTTCTATATTACTTCTTATATTCACGAAATGTCGAACTTTTTACACCAAAAAGAGAAAGCGCATTTATTTTCTTGTTATAAAGGGACAACGGAGCTTTTCTGATGGTCAACAGATGAAGCGATATTCAGTTTCTCCACAGTTTCTCCGATGATCAATAGGTGGCACTGCCTTTGTCTTTAACAAATGGCGATCGCGAAATGTAGAATGTTACATTGAAAATAGGAAACGCATATTGTCACCTTACTTTCAATACCTTCTAAGTCCATTTTTTCCAAAAATGAAGTTTTTTAAAACTTTGGATCCAATAGAATAGAGCCTAACATTAGGGTGTATTAATCTATCAATAGGTTTTAATAGTGAAGAAGATGCACAATTTTTTTCAGACATGTACGATTTTATTACGGGCGAAAATAAAAAGTCTATTCATTACAAAACCTCATGTTTGTAAAAAGGCACTTAGGAGATTTCGAAAGTAAGGTGACGATTTACTTTTTGTTAAAAAAATTGACCTAAGAGCTTTTACTGATGCTTCATGGATGGCACGATAGCCAGTTTTTCTGCCCGTCAACAGATTGCGACACTTTCCTTCATGATCTTTTTATTGAATTTCATTCGCGAGAGTTACAACGTTGCGTTAAAAATAGTAAACCCAAAAATTTCCTGTTAGAAATGGACAAGGGTTCTTTTACTGATGACTAATAGATGAAGTATTAAAGTGAGACATGAAATTACTATACCGGATGAAACGGAACAATTTTCTATGCATGTGACACTTGTACTTTATTGCTCTGTATTATATGCTAACAACAGTTTAGTATTTAGAAAGTGGTTGAGATATTCGTTTGAACTAAACAACGCGTCCAGTTATTTGTTTTAATAGGTGCACGTTGGGGTTCCAACACACAGTACTGTTCCTGTTAGAACCTGGCTCGACAAACATTTTCCAAGAAACTGGATTGGTCGAAACGGACCCATGTAGTGGCCTATCCAGAGTCCTAATTATGTGTGGCCACATGAAGCAAATAGTGTATGCCGTCCCCATAATTACACTAAATGATTTAACAGTAATTATTCAGAACACCAATGACAGTATCCGTGCAAATCACGACATGCTAATGCGAACACTTCTTCGCCATGCTCGATTGTGTCTCACTAATAATGGACGTCACTTCGAACATTTGCTATAACATTTTTAAATCACTCACCGTGAAGACGTTTTTTTTTGTATTTTTTCGTGCTCTCACGCTAATGTAGTTAAAAATTTCTACATTCTGTATAGATATTCCACAGCCGCCCGAGATCTAAAATTTTTATAATCTGATTAATTAAGACTTGAAGTTTGACGAATTTTTAATGAATATTTCTGATTTTTTCGCTTCAGCTTCCAGTTTGAGTTATTTAATAACGTAAAATTGAAAGGTCTAATACGTACCTAATTAAATTTAGTGAAGTTTTAAAATTGGAAACGGTAACGATACCCTATGTAAATTTCAAGCTCCACGATTACGAATGTCGTTTCTACGAGAGCTAAAGTACACTGTGACCTGAAATCGCCCTGTAATTTTTAATGTAAATTACATTCCGTGACGTTTCATCATCGACGAGTACGACATTGCCCGTTTAATACTGAATCATGAGGTCTAAACTAGCGACATGAACAGAAACGTATATTTGCAATTTAATTGTTTTATAAAATATAATTACCTGCTCTACTTCATTAAAAAAATAATGAGGCAC
The DNA here is from genome assembly GCA_958336345.1 of Dorcus parallelipipedus. Classification (NCBI taxonomy): domain Eukaryota; kingdom Metazoa; phylum Arthropoda; class Insecta; order Coleoptera; family Lucanidae; genus Dorcus; species Dorcus parallelipipedus. The sequence goes on along the minus strand of OY284482.1, from coordinate 21,658,554 downwards.
ATTATGTTTGAAAATTTAATTAATCTCGAATATTTAATTGGCTTCAGCTCGGTGGTGTTAATAATTTATTGTTGTACCGCGTGCTGTACTCGTACACTACCTGATATAAATTTGTACATACATAAAAATACAACCGTAAATTAATTAAACAAGAGAAAAAATGTAATTGGGACGATGGTACCAGTTCGCTACTTCTCTTTCCGTCTCGTATTTATCCTGAAAATTTATTCATATTCTTTTTGAGTTTATTCAAGCTAGGTCTAATGTGTTACAAAGTGATTTCTAAAATAATTAATTAAATCTTGATTTTCTTCTTACTTTGATAGTTTATGTACTTCATTAAATTCAAGTGTAAGTATCTCCCTTTCAAGTTGCTTCTTCAGCGGTTCTTGAAGCTCGTGCTCGAGTTGCTCATCTACCTCCTTTTTTATGCCCCACAAACAATCGCTTCTGTCTTTAATGTTCCAGCGATAGTTTGGCGCAAACGAAACATTCGATTTAGCGGCGTGGAAACCCTGAAGGGTTCCTTATCTAGTCTAAAGCCATTACATCTAGAAAGGGAATTAATATTCAAGCCCTTACTTAATGCGAGGTTCTCATTCCCTCTGGATATTTCAGGTGTAATTGCTCGGGGATCCTTGTCCGGTGGAATATCTGTTCCTAAATCTTATTGTGCCAATTTCCATAACGGATTTGTATTACTCAGACATAAAAAAAACTTCAATGTTAATTTTATCTAAAGTCGAGCAACAGGTATGACCTACTTCGTAAGGCTTGCCATGAAAAACTAAATGTTTTATTGGCCATCATTTTATAGCATTAGGTAATAAGCGATGCAATTTTATGGATGACGTAAAAATTGACGATAAAAGCTTTGCAAGCGTACAACAAAATAGAAAAGAGCTTTCGTCGTGAGTTCAAAGCTAAAAGTGAATGGACGACACTTAAAAAGGGCCTGGAACGAAAAAGACGTGATGGTTCAAGTAAGCTATGCATGTAAAGTTGTTGAGAGCTTTTGAAAACCGATTTTGCATCAAGCTTGACTAAAAGTTCAAGTAGTCTGGGCGCTCACTCAATAACATTTTATAAAACATACTACAAATTCTATAATTGTTCAAAAATAATTCCAAAAAATCGCGAATTCGCGAGCAATAGAATAAAAGCAATGTTTCGAGGTTTTGCAAAATAATCTGACGAAATTAAAGCAGCGAACACGTTTTAGATGGTGTAACGGTCGCTTCAGAATCCTAATATTCGCTTCAGTTGGCATTTAATAACCATTCAGCATGCAATAACACTGCACTGTAAAGTGAGGCCGCAGCGGGAATTACTTTTTGGTAAATTCGCTCTACGTAGGAACGCATAATGTACGAATTTTATAGTTTGAGATTGCAGCAGTGGCAGCAATGAGACTCCAAGGAAGATATTAATTACAGAAAATCTTGAAGTAGCTATACACGTGTAGACATGTTCGTTGTGACCTCGAATTATAAATCGCAACCATTCATTTTACTCGATATTCTATTCATTTGTATTTTTCACATTTGCTTTTGCCATCTCTCCTATTGAGTTGAAAAAAGATGGACGGGAATTCGTGATTCATCAAGCATCCCTCTGAACATGTCTGCACGTTGGAGTCGTGCAATACAAACGCACATAAAAATTGTCAAAAAGAATGAAGATCTGATTTTTATTGTGCAAACTTTTAATTAAAACAGCGAAAGAAATGATACCACATGCTAGCCGGAAACACGTTGCAGAATAGAGAAAAATGTTGAAAAGGGAAAAGAATTAAAAGCGACGTACAAGAGAAAGAAAAGAAGCCAAAAACTTTTTTGACAAAAAGGAAAAGTATTTATTATAAAGAAAAGGGCGAATCAAAAAAGTATGAGAAAACAGAATTTTTGATTGCGGATAAGGGGCATTAAGGAATGTAAAAGGAAAAGAAGAAACATAGTTAAAAACTCACACAGACGAAGTGAAATTAAATAGTTAAGAAGCGATAAAGATCGAGAAAGAACGAAATAAGTAAGGTATCAGGATATAAGTATGGAATATATGGATATAAGTAAGGAAATAAGTATGGAGGAGACGATATGCGGAACCAAAAAAAAGATGTCAGCAAAAGAGTCTAGATCTGCAATTCCTAATGAAAAAAGAAGGTCCAATGTCCTTATGGTTTAGTGAAAATAATCCTTTATTCGGCCACACCTAAGGTTTAAAAATGATGACGGGCAAGTTGAGAAAGCTATCAAGATGTAACTTGCAAATTATTAGCCAGAGCAATAAGAGACAGGTTAACAATAAGTCAATATGCAGAAGAATATTATATGTAAAATACTATTTTCATCAATCCCCGCCCGTTCCACAGCCAGAGCAATAAGAGACAGGCTAACAATAAGTCAATATGCAAAAGAATATTATATGTAAAATACTATTTTCATCAACCTCCGCCCCTTCGCCCCGTTAAAAATGATTTGATTTAAATAAATAAAAAAGTAAAAAGATATACTCCATTCATTAAGTCGGTGCGCATGACGTCATGAATACTGACGTAGTGTGAAAGCGGGCCTCGCGATTTGTAAAATTAAAGACGGGTGAAATGCACAATGGTGACAATAAAGTAAGCAAAAAAAAAATTCAGAGAAACGAAAATATATAAAATATGAAAAAAGACTTAAAGATGCTGAACCATCAAAACCCTTTTACGTCATTTGTGACCCAAAAACGAAAGGGTATTTAGATAATAGATAATAACAGGTGTCCTGTTTAATTGCATTTTTATCTTCCTACATCTGCACTCGATACTTACTCCACAAATGCGCGAACACGCGTCGACATTAATTCTTACCAGAGCGAAAAATGAAGGTTTCTGACAACGTAGTTGAAAAACTAGGAGTTTTTACTGGTGGTTAATAGATGGCGTTATAGTCGGTTCTTCTGGGCAATACATGGCGTATGTTCTCTTTTTATTGAATTACATTCACGAGAAGTCGAATGTTACAGAAAAAATAGAAAACGCGTTTATTTCTTGCTAAAAAGAAGCGAGGGAGCTTTTACTGAACATTAAAAAAAATGGCGCAGTAATCAGTTTTTCCACGGATCAAGCGCTGCTTTTCTTTGATGAATTATATTCATGAAATGTCGAATATTTTACACCAGAAAGAGAAAACGCATTTATTTATTTTTTTGTTAAAAAAGGAACGAAGGTGGCGCTCCTTTTCTTCTTTCTCTTTTTATTTAATTGCTTTCACGAAAACTCGAATGTTGCACCAAAAATAGAAGGCGCGTTTATTTTTTGCTAAAAAGATGCGGGGAGGTTTTACTGAAGATCAACAATAGTCAGTTTCTCCACTGATCAATAGATGTCGCTGCTTTTCTTTTGTGAATTATATTCACGAAATGTCGAATATTTTACACCAGAAAGAGAAAACGTATTTATTATTATTATTTTTTTTTGTTAAAAAGGGACAAGGGAACTTCTCTGATGGCGATGAAGAAATAAATGCTTCACTGTCTCTACAGGGGAGCTTCTCTGATGGTCAACAGTTGACGTGATATTCAGTTTCTCTATTGATCAATCGATGGCGCTCATTTACGAAAAGTCAAATGTTACACGAAAAATAGAAGACGTGTTTATTTTTCTTTAAAAAGTGGCGAGTGAGCTTTTACTGAAGGTCAATAGACGGCGCAATAGTTAGTTTCTGCGCTGGTTTAATAGGTGGCACTGCTTTTCTTTTTGAGGAATTACGTTCGCGACATGTAGAATGTTATATTAAAAATAGAAAAAGCATTTATTTTTTGTTAAAAAAATTAACCAAAGAGCTTAACTCATAGCTGAATATATGGCACAGTTGTCAGTTTTTCTACTAGTCAACAGATGGCGCTACTTGCCTTCATTATCTTTTTATTGAATTTCGTTCGCGAGAATCTTACACTAAAAATAGTAAACGCAAATATTGTTTGTTAGAAATGGACTAGGATGATTTTATTGATGGCGAATAGATGTCGTAATAACCAGTTTTCCCACTGGTCGACAGAAGGCGCTACTTTTCATCATTCTTTTTTTGAATTACGTTAACGAAATAAGAATGTTACACTAAAGATATTAAGCGCAAATAGTTTCTGTTAGAAATGGACTAGGGTGATTTTACTGATGGCCAATAGATGGCGTAATAACGAATTTTTCCGATGGTCAACAGATGGCGCTACTTTTTTTACTCTCTGTTTATTAAATTACATTCGTGAGAATTAGAATGTTACAGTAAAAATAGTAAAAGCAAATATTTCCTGTTAGAAATGGGCTGGGGTGATTTTACTAATAGCGAATAGATGGCGTTACTAACCAGTTTTCTCGCTAGTCGACAGATGGCGCTACTTTTCATCATTCTTTTTTATTGAATTACATTAACGAGAATTAAGTAGAATGTTACACTAAGAGCCAGTTTTTCAATCACGAGTTATCTTTAACCTTCAGTTTATTGTCGTAGGAACAATTATTTGCAAAATTGTTGCTAAGGGAATAAATTGATAGGTAAAGTTAACCTGTGGTTGAAAAACCGGGCCTAAAGACAGTGAACGCAAATAGTTTCTATTAGAAATCGACCAGGGTGATTTTACTGATGACCAATAGATGACGTAATAACCAGTTTTTTTCGGTAGTCAACAGATGGCGCTATATTTTTCACTCGATTTTTATTAAATTACATTCGCGAGTATTGGAATGTCGATGACTCATATGTCACGACAAGATTCCGTGGAGCTTTCTTAGAAGGACCTTCTAAAAGAGGAACCCTATAAATACCATCGAAACTCATTTTATAGAGCATTAGAGTATGATTCTAGTCAGAAGAAAGTTTCCTCCCCATGTAGTGTAGTGTAAACCGTGTAAGTTTATTATTTGTTGCTTAAAATAAATGTACTACTTATTTTCATTATATAAAATATTTCGTAACATTTTTAGTAATATTCCTCATAGATTGTAAGCGCTATCAGGGGAATTAAACTAAAAACAAGGGCAATAATCTAAAGCAAACTAAGTTAAGTTAGGCTACGCGGACGAAGGAAGATTCAAAGAAATCAATTGATAAACTATAGGAAAGGAAGAAAGTGCAGTAGGACTGAAACTTTAACGATGAAGTTACTTTACTTATTGCTTTTATAAAAGAAGCTTGAAGTGAAATAAGACAAAAAAATCTAGATATTTTTCATTCAATATGAAAGTTTTTATGTCGCTGATATATTGTCCACTGTCTGGACAATCGCAATCAAAGATAAATTTTATAGGAAGAAGGGGGCCTTTATCGGTCCAGAACGATAAGGAGATAGTGTCTCTTCCTTCCAACTTTAAAATCAAAGCAATAAAGGCAATAGTTCGCTGCAGTCTCTTTGTTGCAAAGCTTGGATGTGAATGCGTGTGCAATTAACCTTCGCCTTTAATGTATAAATCCTACGTGATTTTTATTTTCTATATGAAAGGCTTTCTTTTAAATATGCTCCGGACAGATATATTTTTTTCCGTTCTAATGTAGTATTATTTCTCAAATTTGTTAGTCTCCTTTGCTTCTGCTTGGTGCAGTTTTTTCCTCTTGTCAATTATTCCTAGAATGGAAAAAATCCAGTTTTCTTGTGCCCTACTTATTAATTTGGATAACTTGTTAATACCTTCTGTCTCGTATGTTTTTTTCTGTTTTAAATCGTTTATTTATTTTAATTTATGGGGTCTTACGTTTTAGACAATTAGATCCAAAATGTTACATTCGAAGGTCAATTAACGTCGGACATTAAAGTTTGAAATTGATGCGTTTCTAATTTCGTAAGTGAGAAAAATTATCGGCGAAACAAAAGTTAACCGCCCCCCTCCATCCCCCTCAGAAAGTGAGAAACCGTGCAGGCCGGAAAAGATTAATCATTACCCCAATAAACATTCCATAAACGTCATTCGTAATTGATATCTATTTGTTTTTGACCCTATTTCGAAGCGATTAATTAGCGAACGGGTTTAATGGAGCGGTATTAAACAGTCATTTCATATGAAATCGAATTTCACTTATTTCTTATTGAATAAGCGAACAATGAGCTCTAATGGAGATCTAATTATGTCGGTTAGGCGTGTTCGGTTCAGTTCAATTAGATGAATCGGTCTTGAAGTAAAGAGAAAAATGAATCTCAAGTTGATACTCGTTTCTGATAGCTAGCAGATTTTCAGATACCCAGCGAGACAAATTCTCTCTATTTCGGTTCAGAAGCTATTAAAATCGAAATACGATTATTAAAGCAATAAAATATATCGCAACGTCTAGGCTTCGCAATAAATTATTGCGATATGCGAGTATGAAATACGAAGACGAAAGCGTAAAATACTGACATAAAAGAAAATCTTTTCAAAGGAGGTTATGCATTTTTAAAGTGGCTTTCCAATCTTCCAAAGCATACCTTTGTTACATTTACAATACGCTGTACTACAAGATGGGGCTCTTTTCACCGAAGTGGGCCCCACAGTTGTGAAATACAACGTAAAATAAACACTGTCGGTGTTATAAAATAGTCAAAGAATTTATTTCGAGTTGATACCACCCCTAAATTAATCTGAGCACCTAATTTTCTCGACAGCCTTAAATTCCTTATAACTTACGAAATAATAAATGACCTAATTTGTCACTTCATCTCCTTCGTATTTACATACGGTTAACTGTCTTATTTTCATGTGATTTCAGCTTCACTAAATCAACCAATCTAAAAACAAGTATTTAATGACAGATGTATTATAGAAGGGACGCAAGTGTAATAATCGTTTATATTGCCTCGCTCCACTTCACACCACTCCCGGCGGTAGCTGGGGTGTAAAGTGGCGTATACCAAATGAAATGAAAGCAATTTATATTGTGGTATGCTAGAAAAAACACTCGACGAGGTCGAGTGTTCCTTATTAAATGATTCGAATGTGTATGAGGAGCTTTATTAGGTTCCGTTCATTACTCAACGTGTATTTTATATGTATAGTTGTAGTCACCCCCTCTATTAGTTCTTTTTTTACACACAACTTACAGGATAAAAACAAAACAGAAAATAACGTAAAGGAAACGTCTTTTGAAATGAAATTAAAAATTAAAGTACAGATTTACAATTTATTATTCAAGTTGAAATAAAACATGTCACATTGCGCAATAATTTGCATCTAACTCGAACAAGTGACCATCGTACGTTACTCTTAAGAATTGCACCTGCAAAAAAAAAACCTTGAGAAAAATTGCTGAGACTGCAACTGGACGCAAGTGTGATAACACTTGTGCCGCTGCGTAGACACAATAAGAAGAAAAACAAACGTCATGGACGTCTGTAGTGAAATAAAAAATTAAAGTAAGATTACTTGTCACTACCTACGATATTTTACAGAACTGCATTTGGAAAGTAAGTACATGAAAAGTTTTATGGATCTGTAAGAAACCGGAATTCTGTAAAAAAAATTATTATTTCAAAATTAGAAAAAAATGTCGGGGTTCATAAATATTCAAACGTAGGAATCTGAATCAACGTAAACAAAGGAACCGATTTATTATTCAAGTTAAAACAAAACATTGCACAATAATTTGCAACTAACTAGAACGAGTGACACTGTAGTTACTCTTATCGCGTTCCTTTTAAGAATTGCACCTGCAAAAAAAAAACTTGAGAAAAATTGCCGAGACTGCAACTGGACACAAGTGCTATAAACACTTGTGCCGCTGCAATAAGAAGAAAAACAAATGGACACCTGTTACGATTATGTCACTTTACCCCTCTTGAGATGGTTAATTACCAGTGTTGCCAACTCGCCCGCTACATCTCCGTTCGACTGAAATTGCAATAGCGGCAATTGACGGTCGCATCGCGCCAGCATTGCCAGCAGCTTAGATTGGAGCGAGATGTAAAGGAATTTTTACAACCAATTGGTAACACTGCTGCTTACTTAAATACGGTAATCCCAAAAGTAAAGCGTCGAGCATTAAGGTAATTTCCATTTTTCTCTCTGCGAATTCTTCTACAAGTTCGATTTCGCGAAAAATTAATTAGTTTCATTTTATTTTATTCCATAGAAAAGAAAGTGAGTCTTTTAATAGTTTTGTTTTAACTAGTTTAAATAATTCGTAAGCGTAGTCGTCATCAAATTTAAAAACTAAAGTTTCCCAAAGTTTGAATTGTGAGAAGATAATCAGACTGGTGAGCTAAATTCAATTTATCTGTTTAGAATTCAGAAATTAACGAAGGCTTAAATATGACAATTGAATTTTTGATTGTATTGATTGATTGTGTTTTTATTCCGAACGAATCATACAAGAAATGGAGAAGGACTGCGTGATCGAAACGTCGAATAGCCCATGGACATCACGGGTAGTATTGAAGAAAAAGAAAGATGGTTCCACCCGGTTCTGTGTGGATTATCGGCAACTTAATAATGTCACTAAGAAGGATAGCTATCCTTTATCCCGTATCGATGATACTTTGGATATTTTGGCCGGGTCAAAGATTTTCTCAACACTGAATTTGAAGAGTTGGTACTAGCAAATGGAATTAGCACCTGAAGACCGAGAAGAGACCGCATTTTCTATTGGTTTGGGTCTTTGGCAGTTTACAGTCATGCTATTTGGATTGTGTAATGCCCCAACAACTTTCGAGAGGCTAATGCAAACGGCTTTGAGAGGGTTGTCTTAGAGAACTTGCATGCTATACCTTGATGACACAATTGTGGTTGGGAAGACGTTTGAAGAACCTGGAAGAAATGCTGAGGCGGCTACATGAAGCTAGTTTAAAGCTCAGCCCCAAGAAATGCTATCTCTTTCGGAAGGAGTTCAATTATCTGGGACATATCTCAGTGGTGACGGTATTGCCGTAGACTCGGCGAAAATCCAAATAGTAAGAGACTGGACGATCCCCCAAAATAAACATCAGATAAGAAGCTTTTTGGGGCTTTGGGCGAAACCGCTAACGAAACTAACAGAAGAAGGACGGCCGTGTGATTGGAACCAAGACTGCCAGATTGCTTTTCGGCAATTGAAACAGCACCTAATAAGTGTTCCGATTTTGAGCGGAAAGTTTATCCTAGACACAGATGCCAGCGATGTTGGTATTGGCGGAGTGCTCTCTCAAATTCAAGATAGCCAAGAAAAGGTGATTGGTTCATCCGACGAGAACTCTTGGCCATGGTGAAGTAGATCGAGCACTTTTATAAATATCTGTATGGGCGACAGTTCTTCTTAAGAACGGACAATGCGGCATTGAAGTGGCTCCTTCGATTCAAAAATCCCGAGGGACAAGTGGCACATTGGATTGAGCGACTGCAGGAGTACGACTTTGAAATTCAACATCGGACAAGTGTGAGCCACCGAAATGCTGATACCTTGTCAAGAAGACCTTGCTCAGAAGATTGTAGGCACTGCAGTCGTTTGGTAGAAAATTTGGTGCAGATTGCACGGACGGCCGTAGTAGGCAAGCGATGGCAATCAGAAGAGCTACGTCAAGATCAGGAAAATGACCCTGATTTGAAAGTGATACTGGAATGGAAAAGGCAAAATTCACGGCCTACTTGGGAACAGGTATCATCTTACGTGTCGAACGTAAAGTCCTATTGGGCGCAGAGGCAAAGAGTAGTGGATAATGGCCTCCTAAAGCGTATACTAGAGGATCATGAGGGCATGGAACGGAAAATGCAGTTGCTAGTTCCCAAGAACAGAATTCCTGAAGTTTTAAGAAAACTTCACGATGGAGTTTCGGGAAGACATTTTGGCGTGAAGAAAACCACCGAGAAGGTACGCCAGCGATTCTATGGGTGAATTGCAGGGAAGATATAAATGATTGGTGTAGAAAATGTGTAGTATGTGCCGCGAGTAATGGACCTCATAAGAAAGGCAAAGCACAGCTGAAACAGTACAACGTCGAAGTTCTTTCGACAGGCTGCGACTGTTGCGGAAAGACTGGTCAGGGAATGTATAAGTCGATTTGGTGTATCTATGGAATTGCATTCAGACCAAGAAAGAAATTTTGAATCTGCTTTATTCCAAAAGATGTGCACCTTACTCGGCATTAGGAAAACCAAAACTACTGCCCTACACCCACAGTCGGATGGAATGTGGAAAGGATGAACAGGACCATTAATCGATATCTGTCCAAAGTTGTCTCCGACCATCAGAGAGATTGGGACAGTTATTTACATCTGTTCCTTTTGGCTTACCGATCATCCGTCCATGAAACTACAGGAAAAACACCTGCAAGTGTGATATTTGGGCGCGAGCTGCGGTTACCGTGCGACCTAAAGTTTGGTGTTAAACCTGGCGTACGTCTCGCAAGTGAAGATTACTTTAGTGACCTCCGTAAGAAAACGGACGATATCCACGATGATATCCAAAACGCCAGCGACCGAATGAAAGCTCGCTACGATATCAACACGCAGAATGGAGGATACCAACCAGGAGAGCATGTTTGGTTACATAATCCCCAACGACAACGAGGTCTGTCGCCAAAGCTGCAAACCTCCTGGCAGGGACCCTACAAAGTTATCAAGCGAATCAAGGATGTCATCTACCGGATTGAGAAAATCCCAAATGGAAAACCCAAGGTGGTTCATTTCAACCGGTTGGCTCCGCACGCTAACGAATAAAATGAAGAGACAATCCATTCAGTTCAGAAATTCGAAGCAACTTTTGAGAACTTCATGACCCATTACGTCATGGGACGCAAGGCACGATTCGGAATAACCACTGAATTATCCCAGGACCTCTTCAAAATATCGTTTGAATTATTTGCTATATTCACTTTATACAGGGTGATTGAAATTCGAGGGCCAGCATGGGGATCTCGCTTATTAAAAAAGATAGAGAATCGGTTAAATGGAGGCAAAGTTGGCAAATTTCATGCTGGTTAATAATCTGTTAAGAAATTTGAAATATCTCGAGTGGTTTCTTCACAATAGAAGAAAAACGAAAAATTGCGATTTTCGAAAATCGGATATAACTTATTTATTTATGATTTTTTCAAAATCTGTGAACACATTCCTGAAGCAACTTTTTACGCTTGATTGAATGCCGAACGTACTTTATTTCTAGGGCGATACGTTTTTGTTTTTCCAGAGCCAATTTCATTTTTTCTTATGGGCGCGATTTTTGTCGTTTAGACAGATAGATAGCAACTTTTCTTCTGAATTCATTGGTATGCCACACTTGCTATTTTATTTTAATTTTCATTGAGAAATTTTGAAAAAACTGAAATTAGATTCATGTACACACATTAACTTAACTTAGGTTCATACAATTGAACCTATACGTATACCTCTATTTAATTGGTCTGTCATTAACTACAGAATCGCATATTCAAATGAAGAAAAACGTGATACAAAATGATACATTTGAAACTTCAAAAGAATGTACAGATAGAATAGAGAAAAAAAATCACAGTATTTGACAGACATTTCCATTTTCCGCAGTACTTAGCCGTTGTATCATTTTGTATCAAATAATTATCCAACTTAGAAAAAATATTTAATACTTGGTTGGATTCTTTCGGCATAAGTTTCTAAATACCACTGAGCACTTGTAATGAAATTTCGTTGTGACAATAAAACATACGCAACATATCACGTTTTTCTTCATTTGGATACGCCATTCTGTATTTAATGACAGACCAATTAAACGAAGGTAGGCTACGCACAATACAGTTGAATCTAAGCTACCTTAATGTGTGAAACTAAGCTAGCTTAATGTGTGAACCTAATTTAATTTCAGTTTTTTCAAAATTTCTCAATGAAAATTAAAATAAAATAGCAAGTGTGGCATACCAATGAATTTAGAAGGAAAGGTGTTATCTATCTGTCTAAACGAAAAAAACCGCGCCCATAAGAAAAAATGAAGTTGGCTCTGTAAAAACAAAAACGAATCGCTCTAGAAATAATTTTTCGTTTTTCCCCGATTGTGAAGAAACCGTTCGAGATAATTTAAATTTCTTAACAAATTATTATTTAGCATGAAATTTGTCAACTTTGCCTCCATTTAACCGAATCTCTATCTCTTATAATAAGCGACATCCCCATGCTGGCCCTCGAATTTCAATCACCCTGCATACTGTGTTTTATTTGAATATACATATTTGCTTTAAGGAATTCTAGTATTTTACTGGAGTGTCACTTAATCCCCTTTGCCATTTGTTACAGACCTCTTGCATGCCTCTTTTCTTCTCAATCTTCTTCAATCCTCTTCTTTGAAACTTTTTTTATTTATCCTACCATTCTTCCGTTGTTGGTCTTCTTACTTTCTATTTTATAAATAAATTTAATGACATCTTTCCATTCCTTGATAAATTTCTTTCAATAAAGAAAGAAGTAGATATACTATGCCGGTTCTAAACCACTTTCATATGGAGAATTAAGATTATTTGCCAAATGTATACCATTTTCCGGAAACCGCTGGTACCGTCTCCCGTCCTCCTCACATAAGTGCAACTCGCACCGAGCGCCTGTCAGATCGACGATAGGCAACCGTACATACACATTTGGTAGATGATGTTATTCTCCATAAGAAAGTGACTTAGAACGGACATTGTACATCTACTAAGGGACGAATGGAAATGTGAGGGGTTTCAATTATAAAGAAGATTATTTATTGTTTGGGTAGCTTCAACGTAAAGAGAAAACAAAAGTCAAAGTGGACCAAATTTTGTTGCCTTTAAACTTTTTAATCCTTTACCAATTTATGTAAGAGACCTCTCGTAATTTAAAGTAAGTAAAGAAGTTCCTTCTATCTAAAGCGTTCGATACTCTTTCTTGAGCGTATCATTTACAAAAATCTGAATTGTTGTTTTATTTGATCTACAAATTGAATAGTTTATTTGTGTATTATTATTATCCTGCGTAACTGATGGGAACCCTTTTCCAACGAAAAGACTTGTAATAGCAAGACTGATTTTGCTTGTAGTTCATTATGAATATTGTTTAAATATAAACCCACGCTTTTGGAGCAAGACCTTCCCACTGTACAGAGTATACAGCTTAAACTCATAATGTATGTAAATTCGACCCTTGTTTTGCATTAGTAATTACCGAGTTCTTGTTTGAAAATTTACTCAAAAAAGCAAAAACAAATTAGTTCATTTACGGTACCTACGAATGTATGCATACATTTTCATTTACATTCCCTTTCGACTATTATTATAGTTTTTATTTTATACGAGCAACTCTATCAACGGCAATAAAACGAAATAAAGTGACAATGACTGCGCATCTATCTATCTATGTCGTGTTAGTTATTTTTAGTCCTTGCGTTTTAAAATACAATACTCGAAAAACAATGGCGGGGTTCCGAACAAAAACTGTTCGTTTCGTTTCAGGAATAAAAGCGCGTTACAAGCGCCTAAGGAGGACGCGAACGCAAATGCAATAACGCGAACAAAGTGCGCGCAGCGTGCTTTCGGATTCTCTTGATTGACGCTTTGACAAGTTACATAAATCTTTCTTTTCTTCGGCGGTTCGACGTGCGTTGCTTTTATTTCCACTTTAATGCATATAAATTTCCCATTTAAAATAAAATATATGTCGAAATTTTGTTTTGGCCTTACGATAATCCGTCGGACGTCTCTAAGAGGGGTAAAACGACATCACCCATAACCCATTATTTTATTCCGCGCGATTTTAAATTATTTCCTCGACATACATATTAACTCCTCCCAAAAAAAGCAGCAATGAATTCGAGCCGAGTTTTATAAATTTCGTGGTACATGGTCAGCAAACGAATAAAACCCATCCGAAAGGAAAGGAAACAATGGCGTATGTGACCGTCTTATATATTATTTATGTTTGCGGGCAGTTGTCCCGACGATCCGAGTAACACATAAATCCGAGTTCAACTGCGGATTTTATTGTCTTGGAGGGAACTTTCTCTGACCCGAGCATTCACAAAGTAAATCTCTAAATTGAAACGGCACTATACTCTCGCAGTTACATTACGTTCAATGAATAATGCCTTCGATTTTATGGACCAGACAATTTTCTCCTCCCTCGTGCCCTGAAAGTGCTTTCACGATCGAAAAAGGTAGTTAGCAATCGTTGGGTCATATAAAATGGTCGAAATGTAATGAATGGGGGATTGATAAAAAAAACTTGTAGAGTTTGTATCTTATCGGGTTTATCTAACTCGGGGTATCGATTGAGCACAGAGAACACAATCTCATTTCCATATTCGATCACGCGAACTGAGCAAAGCGACTTTATGTGTCACATAAAATTAACGACGTGTATTGCGTTGCGTTTTCTCGATTTTCACGGAAAGCCTGTTTTAGGGTCTAGTAAACTGTTTCATCTACTTAGATAAACGTTCGCGTTTTTCTTACTTTATTTTTTAACTTGAATTGAAAATGGCTTGGCGAAGGCGAGCAAAAAAAGTTAACGACGTGGTGCTTTTATGAAATACGTGAATTTCAGTTTCTTTTTTCGGTACAACCGACAGATATTTAATTTTGAACAGTTGCTGCCTCACATATTACTACACGTACTGCTCTATCCTCTGTAACAAATCATAATTTCTTTTTCATTTTTATATACCTACATACAGTGTGTAAGCGAATAAGTTTTACTTACTGTAAACCACTGTTAATACACAAGAAAAGAAGTGAAGTTATGACTTATGACATACGTGTGGGGCAAAGCTCAATAATAACTCCGACAGTATCTACGTTTACTTTTTACAAAAAAACGTTTGAGAAGCACTGAGTGTGTCCTATGAAAAGAATAGGAACATTACTTTGACTAAATTGTTTGGTGCAAAGGAAAGAACAGAAGACTTAATATTTTTTAACAAAAGAAAAAAAAGACAAAAACTGTCCTGCGTCTCATGTAAAATAAACCGAAAGCTTAAGAAAAAAAATAAATCTTCCCCGTGAATAATGAGGTGTATAAAACGTTATCCCGCTTTCATTATACGTGTGTATCCTTCCACATGTTGAAAGCGTCAGTTTGTTTCTGAAAAGTGCTACCTGAATAGCTCAAGTATACCTCGAAATACTCTTTAGTATGATGAACACAACTGTCTCACTCTGCCGGTTTCCCCATCCTTCTGAGCCTGGGATCGATATAACCAGGTAGCGCTTTCGTACGGCCTCAGACTTCGTTTCCAACTACATTTTCCGCACGACTAACAATTTACTTATGATACAGGCGCTCGCAAATAACAAGGGCACGTGTAATGTTTCAAATGAATTTGCGCCGAGTTGCTCGAGAATCGAATTACGGGCGGGCGAGAAAAATCCTGATTTATTAAGATTTTCCCTCTTCGCACTATTAATCATCACTTAATAAATATACTTAATTACGAAATGAGCTTAGGATCCTTCCGCCGGAGGATAATAAAATTTCGCTGAGGTAATTTAAAGCCCGTAATTAATTTTAGGTTTTTTTTGCTGATGAGGCAAGCAGAATTCAAAATGAAACTCTATAAGCAGTTTCATCTTACACATCTCAAATGTCACATTGCTCTATTCTATGAACAAAATTTACCAATTGATTTGCCGAATTTGCACTATTTTATTAACAAAATTGTACAACTATCCAATTTCTTCCGACTGCTGATTAGATTTCGGACTGAAGGGACAGGGTTCATATGGAGGGACAGGCGTAGCTTTGGTAAACCAACTTTACAATGCGGGTTCGATCCATCAACAAAATAACTTGACGCCGAGGAAGCAGGTGTAGTTGGTGTATAAGGTGTGTGCCGGACTATTACAGCACCAACGGATGAGATGTTGTATGTTCGTCGGACTATTGCAGCACCAGTGGGTGAGTACCGTCAGACTATTGCAGCACCAACGAATACTGCCTTGAACGATACGCGTTCTGCCTTTTATATCTTAATTTTATGGCGCGGATAAGGTAACTCTGTATTATTGGTCTGTTTACTTGCTCGGATCAGTGGTGAGCAGAGTTGCGTCCTATTTGCCAAAGGGCAATCTCTTCTCGTAGTTGATTAGGTGGTTGTCGTAGCGACCAAAATGAGGTTTGCGATCCTGTTTATTGGCCAATCAGAAACGAATGCGGTTGCGCTTTAATTCGTTAAGGGGCGACCTCAATTTTGTTTGTATTGACGGTTGACCCTGTTACGAAGATCTCATTGTGACATGTTTTTTCTGTTCACTACGCAACATGTGAGCCCCTACACCTGATTTACATCAGTTGTAGTAACGTTGGTTGTAATGAAACCTACTTTAATCGAATCGTTCGGGTAAACGTACTCCATGACATGTAGGTTCAGTGTCAGTAAAAACTGCTACCTGTTTTTTTTACAAACTGCTACCTATTTTTAACTATTATTCATAAGGTGCTACCGGTTATGTGGCTGTTAATAAGATGGTAGAAAACTTTTACGTCGTTGAGTCGGTTAGGTAGATCTCTACTACGACGTAGACCTCCGTACATCACACACCACAATTTGGAAATTTTATTTTTTGATAGTTTTTTTTTTAACTATGAGGGTGTGTGAGGGGGCATTGGAGTTATATTTAGAAATGTCTTTTTGGTTCGTTATTAATTTAATGAAGTTTCCATCTTCCCCTTTGAGGGTTTTAGAGACTGCGTCGTTGTTGTAGCCTCTTTTGTCGTCGTGAGTAAGATGGTGGAAAATCTTTACGGGACCTTCAAAGCAATGGGAATAGGTGAAGATCAAAATGTTGCGATCTATTGGAAGCGGAAATGACCATCTTTATCTTTGGTAAGAAGAAAACCGTCAAAATGGTTCCGTAAAGAAGGACAGAGAGAGCTACAGCTGCAGAGTTATGCATTCTACGAATCAGACTGTCGTTCTGCCAATTAAAATGACCTCCATTTAGACATAGACCTCTAACATCACACACCACAAGGTTGAATCGGTAGAGCCCACCAACGTCTTTGGAAATGTCTTTTGATCCGTTGTTAATTTAATGAAATTTCCATCATCTCTGTGAGGGCTTAACAAAATGCTTCCTTGTGTTGCCTCTTTTATCTAGTGTCATGAGTAAGATGGCGGCAAAACTTTACCGGACCTCCAAAGCAATGGAGGTGAAGATCAAGATGTTGCGACCTATTGGAAGAGAAATGGCCATCTTTATCTTTGGTAAGAAGAAAATCGTCAAACTCGTTTCGGAAAGAAGGACAAGAAATGCTACAGCTGCAGAGTTATCCGTTCTACGAATCAAACGCCAATTAAAAGGACCTCCATTAAGACGTAGACCTCTATATCTATACATCACACACCACTAGGTTGAATCGGTAGAGGCCATCAGCGTCTTTGAAAATCTCTTTTTGGACTGTTGCTAATTGAATGGAGTCTCCATCTTCCTCTTTGGGGGCTTAACAAAATGCTTCCTTGTTGTTGCCTCTTTTATTTAGCGTCTTGAGTAAGATGGCGGAAACACTTTACGGGACCTCCAATGCAATGGGAATAGGTGATAATGAAGATATTGCGATCCATTGGAAGAGGAATGGCCATCTTTATCTTTGGTAAGAAGGAAATCGTCAAAATCGTTGCGTAAAGAGGGACAGAGAGAGCTACAGCTGTAAAGTTATCCATTCTACGAATCAAACTGTCGTTCTGCCAATTAAAATGACCTCTTTTACGTCATACACCACGGTGCTGACTTGGTAGAGGTTTGAGTGCTAGGAATTTTTAATTCTATAAATCTTAATGTTAACCACAGCGCTCGCCGCCACTAACCTTGCCCTCCCCCCTTTATAACATGCCGGCGCCCGCACCTAATAAAAGTCACTATAGGCAACCAAACATGCAGGTTTGATACATCCATGTAAAATCTCGGTAAGAAAGTGAGCCAGTATGTACGTTTTTTTTTTATCTGAGACATACATTTCCATTAATGTTTTGGAAAATGTCATGAAAATTCAGAGTTATTATTGTGTTAATAAAAATATGAGCGAAGTGAATTTCACGAAATACAATTCGCCGACCGACGTTATCCACATATGTATATGGCAACATATATTCCAGTTGAATAATTGATGGTAATTAAAATGGGGCGTACTCTTTGACATGCAAATACACATCGCTATGCGTTCAACAACAATTATATCACATTAATTAACTGAAATTACAGTGCCTAGCGAACAGTTTATATAATCAACCGGGCGAGTAAATAATAAATAATATCGCCTGGAAGAAATACATACATAAAGCCTCCATATGGTTATTAGATTTTATTTGCGTTGTGCGAATTAACCGCCGCCGGTTTTATTTGAACGCCGATTTAATTTAATTAAGCGTGGTGTCTAATCGAGCGAATTTTTATGCACGAATTTTTTCAGGGTTTTCAACATTAGCCCCAAACAAATTTACACATTAAAATTAAATCGAAGCTAATGTTTTATCAGTTCTGTGGTATTTCTTAAACGCAAGTCATTTGAGAGGAGGGCGAAATTGTCAGAATTCGCAGGTATTCATGTCAGAGGGTTGATAATATCTCGTCTTTCATAGGTAGGGAATGTGAATACTCAAAGGTATGTGTGTAGTTCCAGGCTTCAGCACGGCATACTTTCAGCATCCCCTGCCGCAGATATCTTCCTTTATGTTGTTGCCCCGCACAAACCCAACGGGACATTAGCATTTTTCTCGTGTCCTTGCGGCTTATCGTCGTTCTGATATTCTGGTCATTTTGCAAGAATTATGCTTCTATTTGATAGGATATCTGTTTTCTTGAGGGGCCAAATATGGCTTTATGTATTGTAACTCTTCTTCGTTCTCGGCTCCTTTTATAAAGGCGTAAGCTAACATCGCGGAATGATGTTTATTGAAAGGATATGGAAACGGATATGTTGACTTATATTTGCGGATCCATTTGACTGTGAAAATATTTTACAAGTGCACCACTTTTTTTTATTGTATAACGTGATTAAAACTAGAAGCAGATTTTTATATCGATGGTTTCGTGGAAACTTGAAAAACCAAGAAAATGACTGCATGTAATTGAAGGATTTAAGCAAGATATATTATGTGCATACATTTAGAATTCAAAAATAAACTTAGGGATATGTCAGTCTGATCGATCAATCACTGATGCAATTTCATCGAACACAAAGAGTCAAGGATACAGAGTTTGTTCAAAACTATTTTATTAAATGATATTTGTTCGAATCACCGAATTGATTGAACGGAAATTTCTATAATTCCGTTCGTTCCATACGAATAAATAATTAAATAAATAATAACAATTGTTTGGCTAATACGATAATATTTTTTTTCTACTTTGCGTTCACAATGGATTCATTGTGACACCAAAAACAATGAAGCTCATTGTGACACTGTTTTTGGGGAAATTTTAGTCATTTTTAATTGAAAATATTTAATAGATTTTACTGTTTTTACATAATAGCTCAGTATTTATTTGTTACTTAACAATATACTCACAATGAAGCTGGATAAGAAAAATTAATAACTTGTTAATGTGACTTTTGATTAAAACGAAAGGTTTTCAGTGTTGCCACGCATTACAACTAAAATTCCCCATATACTAAGAAGATCCAATATTTTTCATATTTTTGTTCAATAAGTGACGCAAAGTAGAAAAAATAGTATATTATACACGTTTCACAAGAGGCATTGTAACACTCGTTCCGTTGGGCCACTCGTGTTACAATAAGCCTTCTTGTGAAACTTGTATAATAATATACTATTAAGCTTTTTTTGCATGTATTCATTAATGAACTAATTTTAATTAAAAAAATTATTGTTGGTCTGTTACAGTGCAGTAGGATAATAACACTCCATTCCCTCCCTCTATAAAAATCAAATTCAAATTTGTTTCTAATAATTAAAGATGTTATTTCCAAAAATTATAATTTCCGACACACTTTATCAAGTTGTGTTAAGTCGAGTTTATTTTTTTTATCAGTTTTGCCAATCTTTGATTTACTAAAGCTCATCGACTTTCATTTGATTCTGTCCATCTCACATTTTACAAGATAATCTTTTGTCAAATTAACGTTTCGCAGTCTCTTCTTTTGCTTTATCTTTTAATTTTTTTGCATTCGGGCAGAGAATCGTCGACTTTCTTCTCTTCATAAGTATGTGAGCCAAATAACGCGACGTCCCCAATAACGCCATGCCCCATTATTTTGGATTCTAGGAAAGCTATATAAAATTTGCTCATTGCAGCCCTTTAGGTTTCTACCATAGAAACGAACGCACCATATAAAACTGTTTTATTCAAACATAAGGTGTGATTATTTTCAACGTACGCTTTCGGTCGCTAAATTAACATGAGAGAATAGAATATTTAAGGAGCTTTTATTTATCTTTTACAAAGATTGTGATTGTTAGTGTCAGCATAATCTTCGGTACGTATATAAGTAGTTTAATCCTACATAAAGTTTTGATCCAATTAAAATCATTCAGTGAAATACCATGTTAAGATTGGCGTTATTTAGAACCTATGTTCCCAATAACGCCAATTGTACTTTCACACAAAAGTCTCATTTTCTAAAAGTTAATAATGTCAGATTCATATAATTTGCTCTATGTACTGTTCAATTATGTCTATAGATTCAGTTAGGTTAGAATTTGAAATATTTTGAAAAATGGTTTATGTGCCAGATTCAATTGAATTAAGTTTGGCGTTATTTGGTACATGTACCTTAGAATTTTTTTCGTATTGACGCTTTTTATAGGTTTTAATTTGTTTTCATTTATTCAACTTTCTCTTCCTATTTCGTTGTTCTTTACTTAAGGTCCTAAGTTAGTTTTTTAGTGTTTCAGTTGCCCTTCTTGGAATGTTTCTCCGTGTTCCGTTGGTAGGTACTTTGTCACTCTGCCGGAGAATCGTCGAACTTCTTTTATTTTTTGTTTATTTTTCTTTTCGGTTTTCGATTAATTGAAAAATCAATAGGAGTACATCAATATATCGATGTTTGAAATTGAAATATTATATGGCCCTAGTCTTGGACAATGTCTGGATTCGTAATTGTTCTTTTAAACTGAGTTTCTACATTTCCTTAGGTTATAAAACAAATACCGGAAGAGAAACTATACTTCATTCACGTTAAGAACATAGCATTGAAAAGGATAGAGCAATATTTTCCGAGTTGTGATTGGTTGAATTTTGAGGTTTACAATGGTGTGAAGTTGACTCTGACGCAAATGAAATTTAAATTCTAGAATTCTGAAATGTCATTAGGTTTGTTCCAACAACAGTTCGTAATAGGGCTTCGAACCGTAATTTTTTTTGTTCCGGTTTTCGTTCCGGTTCAATAAAAAAAAATATTATATCAATTCAGTTCCGGTTTTCGTTTCGGCAAAAATAGCGGTTTTTTCCGGTTTTCGGTTCCGTTCCGAATGATTAATTTTTAAATTTTTAAAAATTTTTATTTATATTAAAAATGTATTATCGCATTAAATTCTCTTTTGTGTTAAGACGAGTACGACTACACTATGAGACTCCGCAAATGAGTGTCAATGTGCGTGTCTGAACATGTATCGAACCAAAATGAACAAATATTTTTTTCGGTTCAACTCCGGTTTTCGTTCCGACAAAATCGGTTTTCGGTTCAGCTCCGGTTCGAAGCCCTGGTTCGTAACTAGTTCGGAACCGTTAAAAACAGTTGCCCACCGAAATAATGACCCATTTTACCGGTGCCGTCAAATGTAAAATTTTGATGACTGCTTGCTTTTGATGATTCCGAACTAGTTACGAACTATTGCTGGAACAAACCTATTGTTATTTTTGTCGGTTTGTAGTTTTGGTTTGTTGTTTGATTGTTGTTAATATTTCAAATCTTTTAAATTAAGCAGTTAAAAAGAATTAATTCCTCAGATCTTGAATTGCTGTTTCTCTGGATGTAAATTTTGAATTTGCCGCTTTTTCATGTTATAACACTTATTACTCCCACTGCTCCTATGTGATACGTACGCATACCTCAGCACCCTCTACTATGAATGGAGTCGATCGCAGTCGCAGCAGGCAATATTTAAATGCTGATTCGGATGGTGGATAATTGAAATACATTAAAGCTTCTCTGTATGTACCTACATAGTATATTAAATAGATGGTCTTTTGTTTTTTTTTCTTATTATTTTTTCTGGACTTATTCACGTATTTTATGCTTACATTATTTTTTACTGCGAATATTTCTCTCCTTGGGTGGTATAAATGTAATTTTAATATACACCTCCTTTCAAAAAGTGTGCTACAAATGGTTTTTTCTATCATCGGTTTTTATAAAAATTATTGAGGCAGAATGCTTCTGCATACCTTATAATCAAATTGGGAAATGTTAGATGATATTTATCTTCAATGGTAACAGCGTGGACACCGAAACGTGGACTCCTATCGCAAAAATAAAAAAATTACAATTTATTGTGAATCACTCTTTATACACACTACATTAGGAAATACTGGTGGGATTAAAGTGTCCTCCAAAATAATATGAATAGTAACACACGAATTTGTTCTTATTTCATTTGGTTCTGAGCAGTCCTGCGACGAGTACTAAAAAAAAGTACGAGTACGAGTACGAGTACGAGTATCAATAAATTTTGCTTAAGAGTACGGTACTCGTAAGTATTGTAATGATAAAAAGTATAAGTACGAGTAATACTAGAAAAAACATCCGAAATTCGAGTAATCGAGTACGAGTACTCGTATTTATTATTAAAATTACTCTATGTTAATTAAAAATTTGCATTTTATTTTTTCTTAATACCAATATTATATAATTATACAAATTAGTATTAAAAAAAATCTTTTCTGTAATCAGACAACAGCTTTAATTCAATCAAACAAAACAAATAAAAATATTTCCATTCCTAATGATACATAAAACAAAACTATTTATTTATTTTTTTTTTGCTTTTATGCAATCAGACAACATCTTTAATCAAACAAATGAAGACTTTACGACGTGCGATGCAACGACGTTCTTAATGCCTTATATATCTTTTTAATTCGTATAGGTATATATTTACTCGCCAATCGGAGTCAGCTTTCAACGATCAGCGGACGTGAAATAGTGGAGGGAGAATAAATATGGAAGAAAATTCGGGAATCCCGTACTCGTAAAAAAGTCACAACTTGACGAGTACTTTTTACGAGTATACTCTAATGTTTTCAACAAGTACGAGTATTAAGTCCTCCAAACGAAAAGTACTTACAAGTACTCAAAAAAGAGTACTTTTGTACTTAAGTACAAAATTCGAGTAAAAGATTCGAGTACTTGCCCAACACTGGTCCTGAGTGATTATTTCAATGGGTTCCGAAACTTTGTGTCTTCTTGTATACACTTTCTGAAAGACACTGTATGATCTTTAATTCTTTTATGTTAATTTCGTCAGAGTTGTCTACTTTTTAAAACTTTTTTTTTTCGTCTTGTACTTTCCGTCACAATTTTCTATTGCTAACGCTTCCTTCATTTGTTTTTATTTGAAATACCTTAAAACCATTTTAAATATATTCTTAATTGAAATTTATCTCTGCCCACAATAATTTTATATCCGTAGATACGTATTTCGGCAGCTAAGCTGCCATCTTCAGTACAATTTAATATTTATAAAAAACTACATTGAAATCTAACAGCCACATTTTATTTAACGGAATTTCTGACTTCAAAATACTTCTTTTTAAATTACCTTTGTTCACCTGGTTTGTCTTTTATTTATTTATTTTTTCATGTTATTTCCATCACACTTTTTTCTTGCAATAACCAATAGTCTTTTGTTCCATTTTTCATTTACACATATTTTTAAATCAAAATATTCAAATGCCTTAAACTTTTCATTTCCTTTTAATGAAGTTTTTGTTTCCGTTTTCTTTTTCTTTGTGAAATCATTTACTTCTCTTAGGCCCGATTTTACAATCGTCGGATAAGCATTATTATTGGTATAACGTGACGTAGGTGTGATGTAGATACGGAGGAACATTAAAGGATATTTGGCGAACAGTTATTCCGTTCTTATTCCACGATTGTAAAACTTGGCCTTAATCTATTGTTCCCTTTTACTCTCCCTATTTTACTTTTTACTATTTTCACAGTTCAATTAAAAAGATTTACAAACATACTGGCAGCCTATCAATCAAAATTTTAAAATAAATTTGAATTTTTGGAGTCATTTCGTAAGTAGTCTAAAAAAATTTTAATTTTTTCTAAAACTTAGTATGCAAAGAATAAATTGTTTATTTTAATTTCTTAAACCATTACAGTCAAGGCTATTATTATTATTTTTTTCTATTTCGCAACTTTCTCGAGAATTAATTTCAATTTGTATTAAAAGGAACAAAATTTCAGGCCACCGGAGAAGTGGGAAATAAATTTTATATCTGAGGTAAATAAAACATCGCGCTGGGGTCTGCGAACGAATGAAACGCCACGCAGCTGCAAAAATAAATCACCTTAGGGTTAGTTTGGTTTAAAGTGTAATTTACCATCTATCAGAAGCGAAAATGAAGATATTCATTTTCCACGAGAGCCAAAAGTTATATTACAGATAATTAATTAAAGCCCGGATATTTAGGCGATTGTCTAAAATTTTATTTAAGAAAAAGACAGACAATTAAGTTATAAACGTTTATATTACATTTTTAATTAAAATGAGATGTATATTTTCTTGTGTCTAAGTGTCTATTTTTACACTATTTGAAGTATTTGCCTAGTTTTACAGCTTAAGCGCCTACAAAATTTATACACCTTTATCAGATTTATTTTATAAATTTATAAAGACAATAAATTTGTTTTTAAAAATAAATAAATAATTACAGGGATTTAATTATGAAGAAACGCAACCGCGGAAATTAACAGAGTTTTATTTGAATTAAAAGCTCACTCCATAATCCGATCAAACGCGACGTACAAATTCCGCTTCATTATTGTTGTTAACATTGCCGCCGAACGAAATAAATTTCAGCAAAACTTAAACGTCGAGTTTCGTCGCACAACGCGAATCAATAAAATCGGCGTTTGTTTACGCTGCGGTAATGCCCGTCGAAATTAATTAATCCGACACATCAAAACTAATTATAAATTTGAACAAGGATTTATACGGGGGGAACGACATTAACGGCGGAATCTACCCATTTTCCTCGCAATTAATTTTACAACCGACCACACTAATTACACCTGATTGAATTAAAGTCAAATCTAAATTGCATTTTTTGGGATATTTCTTTATTGGAATCGATTGTGAATAATATTAAAATATTTTTATTAGTTTCTAATATAAGGGTGCCCTGATATTACAAGAATTTAGATCACTATTAAAAAATTTGTATGCAGGGTCCGCACCCCTAAGCAAAGAAAATTTAAGTAGGTATCCAAAAGGACACTTATTGGATTCAAGTTAAGATAGGTACTCAAAACTGTGAAAGCGAAAAAGTAAGTGCGTACATAATATGATAATAGATATACATCTCCGGTGCTCTTAAAAATAAAAAAAACTTATTTGCAAATAAAACAACAGGAATAACGTGGAACGTAGAGAATAAAATTACGGTCGCGTAACTGCGCATTTATCACATCCAACGCGAATATTGTAAATCTGGAAATGAGGTCGCGTGTCAAATATAAAGATCCCTTCGGATTTAACCTAACAAATGAAAACGGGAGAGTGCGGGAAGTGCTCTCGATCCCCAGAGATAATAACGAATAACCCGCGCAGCCACCAAAAAAAAAATCTTTATCGGTTTAACCGGGGATGACGCGAGGCAAGAAGATAAAAAATTATTTCGTCAAATGAATATGTAAATGCGGCGCGTAGATCAGGTCGCCCCGTAGAAATTGCCTGAAAATAAAAGAGCAAGAAAGAACGTGCACGGCGCGTCGAGGAGAAGTAAGTATAGTAAACGCGCAGCACGCAAGTAATTCATCAAGTTGTTAAAAGGCTCCGCTTCGATTTGAAATTCAAATGGATTTAGTTTTCCTTTAAATTATACAAATATACGAAGAACATAAAACCTGATTTTCGTTTCGTGTCCAATGCTGCAAGGATATTGATTTTGTGTTCTGACGAACTGAGAAAATGTGTTTTTTAAAACGATAAATTTACTGAATTACAAATTTACATCGGTTCAGGTCGGCCGATCATCAATCTCGTTCAAATGTAAATAGATTGAAGACTCTCTTTCAATTTGACCATTCAAACGAAGCAAATGGAAAAGTTGCTATACCTACCTATTGGTTGGGTTGTTAGAAAATTTTTACCCAAATCGAATTGTGTTTGGTACATACATAAAAGTTTTGACGTTGTTTTCCCCCATGTAGTAAAATATATAATAATAAAAATAAAAAAAAAAATTGGCTTCGGATACCAAGAGGAGTACACAGAGAGTGTAAAATGAAATTAGAGACATGATTAACACAATTGTTGAATTTTTTTTTTAATTCAGATATATTTCCACCTTAAGTTTACATTTGTTTGTAGCAAAATTATTGCTCCACTTTGGAGTACTAATTTGATTTTTATACTACAATAAATTCTAGTAAGTGCAAAGGTAAAGTTTCAACACTTTCTACATCTTACGTAAAAATTTACTACAACAGACTGTGAAGATTTTATTTTCATAATTTGTTGTATACAGTTCTATACATTGTGTAAAATTTGAAAATTATTAAATTATTAACAAAAACTAAAATAAATTACAAATGATCTTTGAACTTCGCCTTTCAGTTTTAGGTTAGCACCTGAAGAACAGGAAAGGAGAATAAAATTTAATTAGATTTCATTTCCTTTTTTAGATTCTACAATCTAATCAGTGTTTCTTTGGAAAATAGTTTTCAGCTCTGAATTCCAGAAAATAATTTGTCGTTAAGTGAAGTGAAAATGCTCGGTGGTCAAACTAACCGTGCATGCATATTCCCGTGCTCTCGGAATAATGTACGCTTGCTATTGTGTTATCTAATCTGTTGTATAAAGCGCATGAAACACAGCTTTGTGAGTGGAACGTACGGGCTTTTCAGGGCTCGTTTTTAATAGGAATTTGCACGAAAATCGGTTGTGACAGACACTGAATGGCTTAGTTTGTCAGCGTTTGTGCAAACTGAACTATGGACGTTGTAAACAGCATCACAGTACTGTCTCATGATGAATTGTTCGACGTTATTTTAATATCCTCACCAGCATCAATGTCTAAGTTGTTAAAAATTAATCACTTGCTCAAATTATGTTTGCGCAGACGTAAGAATTACGTTCCGCCACTGTTATGCGCCCCCAGCTGTAAATAGAGAGATAAAGCTCATTTACAGATACCCTCAGAAGTTGTGCGTGTTCATCCCCGAATGTTATTCGCGTATCTGCATATGTTTGCGTGTACTTTGTTCCCCCTGGCAAAAGTAATAGTTTGAAAGCTGAATAAAATTAAGGGTTGTCGCCGTTTATTTGGATACGTCTGTCTTTTTTTAAGTTTAAGTCAAGAAAAAGGAAGTATTTATTACGAGACCCCTGGGGCCTCATGAAGCAAATAGTGTACGCCGTTCCCATAAACACATTAAATGACTTAATAATGAATATTTACAACAACGCCATGCTAATCGCGACATACTAATGCGAACACTTCTTCGCCGTGCTCGCCTATGTCTCATTAATGATAGACGTCGCTTCGAACACTTGTAACATTTTTAAATCATTGAGGTGAATGTTCAGTGTATGGTGATCATCCCCACAGATAATATTCGGTGAGTGTGCCTTTGTAATGTCCTATCTCAGCGTGTCTATTACCAGCGGTGTTTACTACGGTCGGAAAATAAAGTTAATGTAGAATCCTAACTTCAACTAAAAAAAAAAGGAACAGAACTCTGTCTTTAATGGAAGTTTGAGCCTTAGTGTGTTACGTAACCAAAGGAGAATTTGTAAAGAGAGAGAAAAAATCTCACAGCTGTCATCAAGATAAAGCAGGCGTTCTATGTTTTGAAATGGAAACGAAATAAATAGGCAGCGGAACAACTGATGGCATTTGCTCAATGCGGGGGCGACACATTAAGATGACATGTATATGCTGTGGAGGGTTGGGATTTATCTCACGCCTACGTGGTTAACTTGAAAACCTCCGCGTACAATTATTCATCTTCGTGTAATTGAATTTTCCCAGCAAAAAGAAAAACAGCGTAATAAAACGGGGTTATAGGCGTAATTAAAATACCGAAACATTCCAACGGGAGACGAAACAAGTAATTCCAAAAAGGGCTGCGAAATAACTTTCCTGACTGTGGGCTATGGGCGTCGAGAGACATCTCCGGGATCGAGGAAAAAAATTCTTGAGCCCTAAGTCAATAAATTATTTGGAAATTGCAAAACTTAGGTCTAATAGACAATTTAACTTAAAAACAATGTTGAAGGCAATAAAAAAGGAAGACTTGAAACTAATTTTCTATCATCAATAAATGTTAAGTTGATGGATTTGATGTGATGAAAGTAGAAAGAAGAAATTGTCCAAGAAACTGAGTAACCAGACATGAACTATTATAATAAATTGGCTTCCGGTTAGAACCGCGTCACGTTGACTTCTTCTACTGCCGACGTTTCGTTCTCCATTGCAGAAGAACTTCCTCAGGGCTGCTGGTGTTGAGTAGGTATGTCCGTTGTCGTGGTATCTTTAGTGGTCGGTAGGGGTAGTGGATCGGAACGGTGAGCGGGAATTGGTCCGTTTGGAAGGGACGGATCGCTAATGAGATGTTTCCAAAGGTATTGTGGAGATGGAAACCAGTATCACGATTCAGCTTAAAAATGAAAAGATGAGATGAGAAAAACCAATTAGGAAAGAATCCTAAATTCATACCAATGGTCCAGCATCCACGCATCAACTTGTTGCAAAATTTTAAAGAAATGCAATGGCAGGCTGGAAAAGCTTTTCAAAAAATGGCTTTATATGTATTGAACAGTGCAATGGCTGTTGTTATTTTTAACAAACGTTACCATTCATGTTTTCATATTCAGCAATAAATATTCTGTCGTTTCTACAATTACATTACGCAATTAGATTTCGCCGGTAATTTCATTCAATCGGCATTAAGCTATATCGAAATTTCGAGGCCGAAACTTTCCAGCGACGATTTGTAGCGCGATCTGAAGCGGAATAAATGAAATTTCCAACCAGCTCTAATCGCCGAATTCAACTTCCTCGAGTGTTACAGTCAGAGGCGTATTCAAAACTTAGTTTCAAACCTCAATATCCAAGTCAAAACTGCCATTTTCGTGTAATTATTTAAAGCGGGAAACAAGAGGACCACCGAATATAATGAAGCTGAACTCCTCAGATAAGTTACGACTTCCCGATCGCGCCGTTGATGCCACGGAGGGCTCTTAATGGAATAATGCGCAACTAAATCAGATTTATGGGGAATCCGTGTTCAATTAAGATGTAAAATATCACGCGATTATGGTTTAACATGGTGTAATTAGTTTCACTGCTCGGTGAGATCTTTAATCGACCTGAACTCCAAATATGCTTCAGGAATTGCAAGTAGGAAGGAGGCTTTTCACTTTTAGATTCGGCTCATCATAATACTTAGATTTCTGCAAAAAAAAAAAAACATTTTCCCTTGGACTTTTTGCTTCCAGAAATTCTCTTGACTTTTTAAGATTTAGTACACTCTGAATCATCTTTCTCTCTCTAAGTTAGTATTCTCTGAGTCTACTTTTTCTCTCCAATTTTGAACTCGCAAATGTGAACAAGTGTACGTGTCACAAATTACACTAAATAAAAAAGAGCAACTTTTAAGCATTTAAGCACTTGGTCATAAATTATTTAATTTGACTTGGCCAATCCGATGAGGGACTTTTATCCACGCGATTAATTGACGGGGGATGCCTGCTTAGAATTGAAAGGCCGATTCGCAAGTCGCGGGTGGAAAGTAAGTAGATCAATAAAATGGGAAAAGGGTCAGTTTTCTAAAGTGTGGATGCGGGGTCTTTTCCTTGATTCTTCTCGACCGCTTGTATAATTTACTTTTAAGTTAATTGCGCGAAAACTAATTTGCCGGATAAATTGGAAAACGCCACACATTTTTCATCGGAATTGTTTGCCCTGACGTTGCTGCCACAGAACTAAAGAGTTTGCTCGGTTAAACGTTTCCAACGGATTTATAACTCGAAGCTAAGATTTCTTTTTTATTATTATTTGCATTGATAATTTTAATAATTTAATTTGTTTTAATCAATTCTTGTGTAGCTAAGAGACGGGTGATTAAATATGGTAACAGAAAGGGGATAAATTATCCTTTACTTTCAACTTTGTTGGGTCCAGCGCAGTAGAAAAGCTTTTAAATATAAAGCCTCGAGTGTGCTGATAAAAAAGTGAATGTTGTTATTTTATGTGAGATTGATATACTTTGGTGTACTTCCATTCTATTACGAATAAAAGCCTTCAATTGCAAAGTGTATTCGTCTTCTCGTAACACTAACGAACCCAACAATTGGCGCAGTCAGAAGTTAAAATGGATTCAAAGTATTCTGCAAAGTATGGTCATGCTTTTACAGGCTCAACAAGAAGAACTGCGTCTTCTAAAAGAGTAATAAAAGGTTTCAACCTCGAGTAACAACTTGGACAATTTAGCTGCTCGTATTGGAACGTTTACCTTTGATTTGTGGATCGATTCTACATTCCCATTCTCATTGGTATCAACGTCACAAGATTATCTTCGCAGAAGCATCATGAACCCTTCCGGTAGAACTGGAGGTGTCACTCCTACTCAATGCTCTTGGAGACCAAGAATACCGTCAACTTTGTGGTCGCATTTCACCGAATAAACCGACGGAAATGAAATTTGATATCCTAGTTAAAGTTCTGGAAAACCTGTTTTCCGATATACGAACACTGTTTCAACGTCGTTACGATACTCTTACTGCAAAGGCAACAAACCGCAACATTGACACTGCTTTGGGTGAAGTCAAACTGGAAGGAGACATATTTCAATTTAACAAATTCATTTCGAATGAATGATCCGTTTAGAGCCATTATACTCAAAGACAGTCAGTCATCAACATTTGCTGAGATCAGGAACAAGTATCGTTCTTATTCCAACCGAGTCGTTGACACAAATGTTGAGTGTAGAGCAATAAATACTGTGGCAGTCAACGCTGTCAACTTTAATCAAGTAAAAATAAACGGAAGGTATACAGCCAGATGGGAAAGTCTGAATCACATTCAACATTTGGCCAGTGTTTGTCGCAAAAAGAAAAAGGTCGAGAAAGAAGGAATACGTGAAGACGGATTGATGAAGGGAGCACGAAAACGATATACTTTAGTCAAGACTATCTACCTTCAGGACATTCAATTTAGAGATGAGCATTACCGAACGTTTTTCAACATGAAGATCAATGTCAAAATGCAAGCAGATACTGGTGTTGACATTTCTACCATTGGCGCGACAACTTGGAAACAAATTGGGACACCAATTCTTGATGAGTGTCCAAAAGTTTTTAATGCCGTCGAAAGTAAATTGAAACCCTAGGTACCTGTGAGGTCACTTTCATTTCAACGGTAATTCCATCACAGCCCCTATTCTAGTAGTAAATAATAACGCATGCCTACACACATGCCTGCTTAACGAAAAAGTACTTCCCGGTCTTAACATTATCAAATGGACTAATGTCAATACTGTCACATTGGCTGGGTTGCGTTCATAAAATATATCTTCGAATACACCTTGGGCATGTAATCGTATCTCTCTTAATCACGATTATTTGCTTATTTTGCGTCTCGCTTGCTTGTTTCAAGAAGTCTTGTGTTTATATTATTACCATGACAACGGGCGCACTTTTTACGCGATACTTTTAAGTAGGGTGTAGAAAATGTGTTTGTTGCTATGGAAACCACGCCTGATTTAGTTTTTTATGATTCATAGATGAGAAACAAAATACATAAATTCATTTCTACGAGAAAGATTGCAATATTAGCCAAGAGTAACTCTAGAGTGTCTTTTGTGAACACAGCCCATGTGTCACTGTTAATTCGCTATTTGGACAAGATGCTGGTTTCTGTACAAAGACTCAAATACATCTTCCTCTTAAACCAGGAGCACGACCTGTACATTGTGCTTATTATCATGGTGCCCATCGAAGTAACTTCGAAGAAGGGGAGGAAGTTATGGTTAAATTGGGATGGCACCCGTGTCAATGGCATCATCGTCAAACTAGTTGGTAAACGCAATGGCTGAAATAAAAGTAGGAGACAAAAACATTTTTCGTCATTTCAATCAAATTTGGAAACGCCATCATGAGGTAGCCCATCGCCCAAACATAGACCTAGATGAGGAAGGACCGGTGAAAATAGTCACCAATCAAGATCACGAAGCCGCGGAACACCAATCTACTGAAAATCTACCTGTCTTTAATGGTCACGTTCCAAGTACTGAAGATGATCCTCTTCCAGTTTCGGTACCTCAGAGAGAGAGAGAGAGATCGCGACGCCAGAGCATGACAACTGTCAATTACCATTCACTTGCCGGATACCGTTCCTATCGCCGCAACAAAGAACCTTTGGCAAAGGAGGAAATGTTGAGCCCAGCGCAGTAGGAAAAATAAAGCGTGTGCCTTGAGCGTGCTGATAAAAAAAAGTAAATGTTATTTTATGTGAGATTGATATACTTTGTGTACTTCCATTCTATTACGAATAAAAGCCTTCAATTGCAAAGTGTATTCGTCTTCTCGTAACACTAACGAACCCAACAAACTTTATCAATTTTACGAGGCTTTGTCGCACGACGAGAGCGAGAGAGAAGTTTTATTACCTCTCAAAATAATCAACAATTTCCACTTCTTCTCTTCACTCTTTTACCAAAATTTTAATCAAATGTAATAGAGATTACTTTAGAACGATATCATACAAAGTCGAAATGATATCATACGAGACAATGCAAAACAAATTCAAAATAATTTTTATAACGAGAAAAACAGCATTTCTTAAATCAAATAAAGCGCAGTTGTTAGTTTTTCTAATTGGCAAATAAAGTAATTTTTTCTCACCCAAACCATGGTACTAGATACAGAGCGACGGACAGGTATTCGGAGTCTGATCACACTATGACACTCGTTGAATACTACTTTCGGCTTCAGACTTTCGGAGATGTTGACGACCATACGGCTTCTTGCCGTATGATATCTCCGTGAAACTCGGTCGCC
This sequence comes from Dorcus parallelipipedus, assembly GCA_958336345.1. Lineage (NCBI taxonomy): Eukaryota > Metazoa > Arthropoda > Insecta > Coleoptera > Lucanidae > Dorcus > Dorcus parallelipipedus. The sequence goes on along the minus strand of OY284482.1, from coordinate 21,625,465 downwards.
CTTTTATATCGTTTGATAGCGGAAATTCCGATTACGTAATACTTTACATGTGGGCCAGTTGTCCTACGATTCATCGTGATTTTCCAAAACCTTGTGCTCATACGCTTGCGTAATGCCCTGCTTTTTCTATGAGCCACCTGTCGCGTAAGCGACGTTGTATCGAATTTAATTTACGTATTGAGCTTAATAATTCATGAGACGCTGGATTCTTACATCTGGATTCTTTCGGAATAAATGTTTTTATATTCGATTTCTTAGAACAAGTGCAAATTTTATTTTATTTATAATTGAGATAGGTCAAGAGAAAGTGACAGTTGTATTAGTAAAAATCTGATGGACGCCACTTCGAGCACTTGTTATAACATTTCTAAATCACTGTAGTGAACGTTTGTTTAAGCGTATGGTATAGTGATTTGTATCCTATCCAGAATAAAAATAATTCTATTAAGAAATGAAGTTGCACTTTTATAGAGAAATATATTTGAATCTGTTTTAGAGAATTAATGACTTCATCACTTCTCCCCAAGACAAAAACGTCGGTTTGTATGCCACCCCTGTATATTAAATTTCCTCCAATAACTCACCGCGACAATTAAAGTTAACTCAAATTCCTAATTAAATCTGCCGTTTGCATGCATCCACCTCGGAACTTTTCTCATTTAACGAACTTTTCGCGTTTGATAATGAATGGGATTCCAGTACTGGACAGTCTGCATAATTAATTTCTCTGTATACCGGTAATCATAAAGGGTCGCGGATTTTCACTTTATAAAATAAAGCCGGTTCATAATGATAAATACAGACACGCGGAAAGTGTGGACGTAAAAAGTTTTCGGCAAAATGCTTGCTTCATTTTCGTTTCTTTTTAATTAAAATATAGATTTCGCATTTTATCTACTTTAATTAGATCTTCTTTTAAAGTTTTACGTTTTAACCCTTATGATCCCTATGATTCGCTGCTATGCTGTCATATCCCGGCGGATAGGCCACCCACATAACAGATGTGAATGACTTGCCTCGGAACGCAATAGGTGCCCATACATTGACAGTGTTTGTGAACGTCTTTGACTGTGAAGGGATTTGCCTGTTAATAATACTGCTGGTTAATGCGTAACACGCACGCCAGGCTTTTCCATGCTGCTTATGGCCGACGAAGGGATTGGCGTGCTGGACCAGTACTATCAATCCAGTCCCGTCAGGCCAAGCCTGTCAGTAATGCCGCTAATGCATGGGTAGTTATTTCCAGAGATTTCACAACTAGGTCGGACAAGATCGTTTAAGACGGTGCAGTCGAAATGCGCGCGAGATTCATACAGTGTTATTATAGAGCACGGAATTGTAAAATATTTTTATAATATTATATAAAAGTATGTATTATTTTTTCTTTCCTGTTATATTGCATGTAATCTTTAAAGCAATTTGAAATTTCTCTCAGTTGCCGACATCTGCCATGTTAATTAACCGATTAAAAAAAAACAGCTCCAGTAACCCAATTTAATATTCCCGGATCAACTTTTCGTGTTGTTCCCAACTCGGCATGTAATTTAATGAAATTATCGAAGTGCACGATGAAGCTCCGACAAGCTCATTACGGAGCATTATCAGAGCGAAAAGAACTCGTAGCAACTGGTTATTTCAATGCACAACCGCTACAAGAACGATAGACGTGACTTCAAAGCAGAGTTTAAAGCACGTGTATGACATGGCTCGGAACAAAAGCGCTTAAGAACGTATAAAGCGCTCGCAGTACACGTTTAAAAATAAGGGAAAAAATATATGGAAATGTATGCCCGACGATAACGAACGTATTCGATGGCGTTTTGTCATGAAAGCGGCTATATTTAGACTGCACGAAAGCTCGACGTAATTGTACGCACAAAAATTTATATTTATTTGAGCCGGGCGAAATATATGGGGCCTCGAATTAGGCCACTTGTACACAATTTCGTAGGTAATAAACTCTAATGAAAGGAGCAAACGCACAAGTTGTTGATTGTGTGATAATTACATTTGCTCGACACACACGTTTCATTAACAAATTAATTCTGATTTAGATTTGTTTGCTTTTCGTCTTAACAAATTGCTTTCTTTTTTAGAAACAATGAACCCATTTAAAATTATCTTAATCTGTTTAACTTTCCGTCTTTAAATCCAACCCTAAACACATAACGAATTCTTTTCGAACAGTTTACTTCAGTACTTAATTCTCTTTATTACTCTCCCGATTTAAGTAAGTACATTAAAATTGATTTTATCGATGAACACTAATTGAATCTAAGCCCCGAAGTTGTATATTTTTCTGATGTCGTTCGATACCCGAAGAGAAATATATCTTTTACGAATCGGCACTATGCCAAAAGACCCCCCGAATAGAAGAGGCGTCACACTAAGCAGCATTCCGGTCAAAAGTACAGAAGTCACCGATCGATAGCCCAGAAACATTTTTTATAGCCCAGAAATTTCGAACTGTATTCGTCCGAAACTTTCGCAATATATTTTTTTTCTCCGAGTTATGAAATGAAGAACAAAAGAAAATTCATTGTTTCGAAACGCACGCCTTAACTATTAGATTCGATTGAATAATGCCTTCGATACGCATACTAAAAATCTCTCTTTTTTTCCTTTGTGCACAGAAGGAAACTTGATAAATTTGTGCGAAGTGTTTTCATTTTAAAGTTTTCGAGCGGAACGCTTCAGTCTTGTAATGCAATAAAAACATTCGATATTTCGTACAAAGCTGGTGAGCAGCCAAGTGATGCGAAGGTTAATGTGGCGCCCCAAATGTAGTGGATGCCAGATAGACCGCAGGAACTCTAACTAGATCCTTCGTCCTTAAATCTTTATCTCGAAAATGGATTCTAGTGCTCTTGGCACGGAATGAAACTTTTTGTTTTGTCGTCGTCTCGCCGACCCGTACGAAAATCGTGCGTTTCGGAGACAAAAAAAAACAAATCTTTCTGTTAGACAAGGTACTTACTTAATACCATTCAAGTATGTACGTGTGTTGCAGAGTGAAAGAAAACTGCTTATTTTATAAATAGCAACTAACAAGTAGCAGTTTATAAAGTACAGGTAAAAAAACAGCAGTTTTCAAATAACAGATAAGAAACAGTTTTCAAGTAACAGAGAAAAAACAGGTAGCAGTGTTCAAATAACAGCATTTCAAATGGAAGAACAATGCAGTACACATATCCAGTTTATTAATATCTTTATTTGTATTAAGTAAATAAATATTGTTGTTTTGCCGAAACTTACAGTGAAAAATTGGATTAACTATAGCCAGGATATGTCATTAAAATAAACAATTAATAACAGGAAAACTAAAAGACACAGGTATAGGGCATTGTAATACTATTCAATGCAGAATTTGATTCTGCATCTGATAATGTAAAAACATACAGGGTGTTCCATTTAAGAAAATTGAGTTTTGGGCAATTAAACATAATGACATTGGACACCATATTGTAACCAACTGTGATTTTTTTTGGCGATAACTACGATATGATTTGAAAGCCTGAAGATTATACTTTCAAACGTTATGCAAATTGAATCTTGAAATTTGAAAGTGTTATAGATACAATTTTTTAAAGGAAAGGTTACCCAAACTTTTTTTTAAAGAAATTTAAAGATATCTCAAAATCTGTTACATTTAGGCATAGAGAAGTCTTACCATTTTTTATTTAGAATAATGTGCAGAATCAAAATTTGTAATAAAAAATGTAACATTCTATTTAAAATAAGAAAGTTAATGGAAAAGAAAACAATAGACGACGAGTATTTTCAAAAACAGAAAATGTTGACGTATTTTTTGAAACTTTTTTAAACTTCACTTCACTTTGAACAAAGCCAATAATGAACAGAAGAAAAACAAAATTAAAAAAGAAACGAAGGCTGAAGCAAACCAGAAAAGGCATTTGCCGACCATTCTGAAACTTCCAAATAAACAAAAGGCGATAGTTCTTTAAAATAGAGATAGAAAGCATAAATAAACAACAACGGCATAGATGATCCATCCTGTCAGCCGAAAACGTTTTTGAAAGAAGCTTCGTGATAGAGCAAGTGCGTTGAAAAACAAGAGTAAAAGTGATGTTCTTGTGAAACATATTGCGCATAATTATTGACTGACCCTCGTAGAAAATCCACTTGTTTTAACGTGATTTCATGGAATTACAAATTATTTTATTTATTTGTTGTTTTTTAATGTAATTTTTCATCTTAACACACGTTTTTAAAAGAAAAAGTTTTGAATTAGATGTGAAAACTAAATTCAAAAAGCAATTAAATACATTTTTTTAAAGTGAATTAAAAAATAAACGTCGAAGGAAAGTACAAAATATAATCTGAATATACATGGATAAAAGGCTTTTAATTCTTTACCAACTTACTGAATTGAGTTTGGGAAATGTCTAGGGCGAAATTGTCTAATTTGTGTAACCACAAAGGATTCTGCTGCCTAATAATAATCGATTATACTAATTTCATAAAGTAGCTATTTTGTTGTAACGTTTTCTGCGTAAAGAAAACTGTTGACTACATAACGCACGTACAAAAAAAAGTTGCGTGGAATAACAATTTTCTTATTTTCGCTATAAATTTCAACGTCATATCGGTTCTAATTATATGTTTTTATTGCTGCGCGATTAGACTTTTTTATAATAATAGCACATTTATATGTTAATCACGCGATTAATTTTTACTTATTCGGGCTAACAGATAACAGAACTAAAAAGCTACTTCAAATGCAAAGTATTTTTAAACGATAGAAAGTGCTCCAAGAAACGCAACTTTTTAGAGATTTTTAAGACTTTTAAAATAATGCTCTTGCTTATTATTACATAAATAACATGAAGGTCTAACATAACATATGACTGCGAAATTGTTGGTTGCAAGTCGGCAGGATCGCAATGGAGCCCCCGAGCATATGGTGTATAGCTATTTCGGCTCTAATTGGGGCCTCATCAGCAGAACAGTAGCTCGAGAACTCCACTGCAACCCCGACGACCAACAAGATATACGCACGGTTAGCGCGTAAAAGCAAACATATCAAATAACAGTAACATTACTGGCAGCAGTATCTACTGATTATGATAAGTTCAAATATACTTATGCGAAATATTAAAATTGCGCGCGTTTAGACATGTTAGGGTATGAAGTACTTCAAATCACTGAAACGTTTGTGAAATAAATAGTAGGGGAACGTAGGGTAATGAGAGCCTACTGGCCATAAGAGCCAACCTGGTTTAGATATACAGTGTCTTTCAAAAAGTATGCTACAAGAAAGCACAAAGTTTTGGAACGCATTGAAATAATCACTCATAACCAAATGAAATAATTGAGAAATAAGAACAAATTTCGTGTTGTCCTATTCATATTATTTTGGCGGACACTTTAATCCCACCAGTATTTCCTAATGTAATGTGTATAAAGAGTGATTCACAATAAAATGTGACTTTTTTATTTTTGCGATAGGAGGCTGTAATTTACATATTCAACAACAAGAAAATGACTTAGTAAAATATTTGAAGATATCTTCCAATATAAATAACAGGAAGCATTGCTTATGGTTCTAAGAGTGGGTGGATTACTGCTGAAGTTTTTATAAATTTGCTGAAACACAATAAGAAACACACGTATTACAGTAAGGAACACCCAATTTTGTTAATATTGGACAATCATGATTCGCACAAAACCTTGTTGGCCATAAATTATTGTCGAGAAAATGGCATCCTGCTTTTGACATTTCCACCCCACTGCACACATATGATGCAGCCTATAGACATTGACGTATTTGGTCCATTTAAAAGTCGACTGAAGACATCCTTCAAAGACCATATGTTAACGAATCCTGGAAAAGCTACTAAGATTGGTGATATTCCTGCTTTATCTACTCAACCATTCCTGCAATCTTTTACACTGACTGGTGTTTGATAAAAAGGATTTTAGTGCTGCTTATGTTACAGATAGGTCTGAACCACAGGGAATTTCAGTCCAGAGTAAATCCTCGGTGCAACCTAAGGTGCAGATTAAATCAATAAATATTAACTCTAAGTTATTGGTAAGGGAGGATGCAGACATTAACGAACATGAACAACCGAATTTGACGATAATAGAAAATACAGTTGAGGTGACTGAAGGCTCGGGAGAGAAAGAAGCAGCGAATATTATTTCAAATGTTTTACCAAAAGATGGTGTAGAACAACACAAACCACAAAGTTTTTCAACGCATCAGAAAGTAGGAAACGTGCTACAAATATCTATATTTACCAATCGACCACTACGAAAAGCTGTTTCACGAAAAGACTGCAAACGTCGTAACATAGGAAAGTCGAGAATTTTTAATAGTACGCCTGAGAAAGAGAGATTTGAAGAACTAAATCGAAGTAAAATTTGAAAGGTAAACACAGTGAAACGCAAAATAGGCAATTTCCAACAAAAAAAAAAAACTGCGTTGGCCAAACTGTGAGGAAAAGAACAACATTGTAAACTAATTGGATATGTATTACATATCAGTATTACATTTTATGTTGTGTTATGAAAGGAAAGTGTATTATTTATTTTATTAACTGTTGCAGTTATTTGTTAAAACAAGTTTATTTAAGTAGCAGTCGGTTTGCCTTCTTTGATGGTTCTCATTACCCCAGCATGTGGGCAATAAGAGCCAATTCAATTTTTATTTTAAACGAATAAATTATAATTTCTGTTAATGACAGGAATATAGTTACGTCATTTTAGTTATTTTCCCTTATACGAAACAGCATAAAATTTTTGGGAGAATACTCGTAAACCTTATATTTGTCAAAATACTGGGAGTTTCACGACCTTTCCGACAAACTTCAGGGTATAATATTAGAGACACTACAGGGTAAGAAAGGCATGTAATAATTTTTTTTCGGTCTCAGTTACCGAGATAAGAATTTTTTAAAAGCGGCCCTTGTAACGTTCACATTTTTCGCTGTCCGTTACATTATTTTTTTTACGTATTTTCTCGTTATTTTGCTGTTGAAATTTAAGTTAAAAACTGTTTTGTTCGTTTAATTAAAATCGTATTTATGACTTTCACACCTCTATCTTTCAGGATTTGTGTTTTAACTTCAGATAGTAATGCGGACTTCTATTTCTTCTTAAAGCCATTTGTTTGTTTCGGAAATTAATCTGTAGATGTCGTACATGGTCTTTTGGTCGATTTTATTGATCGATATTTCTTGATGACGTATTGCGGAAATTGCGTGTTAAAATCTTTGACGAGTTTCCGTCCTCTTCGATTATCGTACGATTACTGTGTGCGGGTACGCCATTGCAGACGCGTGGTTTGCGTCTTCAAATTTTTGTGGTTTTGTGAAGCTGAACGGCTTTGAGATATTCCAGTTTGACAAATATTCACGTCTCTATCTCTCGTAAGCCCTACTGTGTCATATTGCCGTTTGTTTTTTGTCACATTGCTACCGTTTCCGCCAAGCACGTATCCGAGCACGTGTTGCTTTAAGGTTCTCGCTCAGAAAAACTAACAGAAGATTGTAAGTACCCTAGTTGTTTAGGAGAATATTTTCTAAGATTCTTTTTCTCTTTATGTAGAGTTTTTTTTTTTTGGATTCCCGAAATTGTGTTGAACATTTGAAGATTAGTTTTTTTGACTCCCGAAATTGTGTTGAGTTACCGAGGCCGAAGCTTTCCTCCTACCGCACGAGTTTTTATGGGAAAATTCCTTGCTATTTCCTGCGTTGTCGTTTTGAAGATATCACCGGAGTCGTTTGAAGATATAATTCAACGGTGTCGTTTGGATGGAATTTAGGTCAAGTTTTCGTCAGGTTTGCGTAAGAAACAACCATTTTTATTAGTATCGTATCGTATCGACAAAACTGTCAGTATCGCTTCGTATGGACAAACTTATCGTATCGTATCGTATCGTTTAGAGAAAATTATCGTACCGTACCGTATTGAATAAACTACCGTATCGTGCCGTATCGTATTGTAAATATTATGATCGTATGGAAACAATCCATTAAATTTATTTTGATTGTCAGTGGACAACAATTATAGTATATTGGGTCACCTTCGTATTTATCTAGTGATATGTTACATTTTTTATTTGTATGGGTCATTTATCTATAGTTTGCGTCATATTAATTTTTTCTACTTTAAGTTTTTTTTTGTACACATGTTAGTATATATACATATATATTTTATTTGATCGAATTATCTTTTATGTTAAATCTTTACATAATTTATCAATTATATTATTTTTCATTTTCAAACATTCTTTTTCATTTTCTGATACGATTAAAGACTAATTTCTTTAAAATAAATTTGCGTAATCTAAAAATCTGTCCCCCGTCTCCCCTACATTAACTTTTAACTTAAGAGAAATTACTTAATGACGCTTAAAGTAAAGTAGGCACATGTCACTCTTTTTTTGCACTTCGCATGGTTTGTGAGTATGCAAAAGCTTTTCTGCAATATGCACATTCTAATTTCCTTCCAGAAAAGTGAATTTCAATTTTTTTAGCATCTCAAGTTTTCTTTTTTTTTCTGATGGTGTTCATAAATTAAAAAAATAGAAATTAGTAAAATACACGGTAGTAAAATAATTATTTATTAGAAGGTGTAGTTTGTGCAATTTCACAGCTAAATAAAGATTAAATTTCCGCAAAGCTCGTTTAATCTTAACTTGGAGCCCGAAAAACTTAATTTCCCAACTCGCTTCAGGAAGTTTCAAATACATTTACATTCGTGTATAATGAGTTTATGCTGTTCCGTCGCCTTGCAGCTTGAATATTACGTGTTGTTCGCGAGCATACGAATGAACTTTGCAAATTCATTACGCCTCCTCATACCACGACCTCCATACCTCGTCCGTCCAGTGATTCGAACTTTTTTTTTAATATGTACGCGATTAATTGGTACAGACGTCATTAAAGCGTACTTTTTCACCGTGTTACGTGAGCACCTAATTCGTTATGACTTCGTCGCAACTTTTCAGCGTGCGGAAACTTTCTCTAATTAAATTTCGCGTTGTCCTCTGCGCGCTTCTGGAACTTCAAAGCGCCTTTTCCTAATGAAAACTTATTTTGCCTTTGCGTCCATAATTATTATTTCGTTCTGTTTTTCAAATTACTTGGTTTTTTAATTTCAATCTCGTTTTACTTTCTTTGTTCATTACTATTTAATAAAAGATATCAAAAGACTTGAAAAAATTAACATACGAGGGGAGTACAGATTTGACTTGGACTTTGGTGGCCTAAACTAGTTTCTTGATCTAAACCCCTGTTATTTTTTATGGAGCTACATGAAGCAAATAGTGTATACCGTTCCCATAAACACATTCACAACGCCGCCGTGTTAGTAGCGACATGCTAATGCGAAGACTTCTTCGCTGTGCTCAGCTATGTCTCGTTAATGATGAACGTCGCTTCGAACACTTGTTATAACAGTTTGGTGAACGTTTATTTGAGCGATCATCCCCACTGATAATATTCGGTGAGTGTGCCTCACCTCTCGATATTAAAAAGAAAGAATTGCGTCGAAAATTAGAAAAATAAAAATGTATTTCCGCAAATTAATTCGATATTTTCAAATCTTTACTTTGGTTTTACCTCCTGCTCCTACATAGTAGCAAGCAAGCAAGAAACGTACGTGCGAAGTAAAATAAGTGGTCTCCGATTCCCCGGTGTATTTGCCAAGGCACCGAACGAAACGAAAACCAGGCGAGGAACGTGGTCTCAATAAAAATTCCTGGACATTCCTGATTTTTACAGACGCACATCTAATTGTTTACGAATTGCATTCTAGGACGAATGTAATCAAACCGAACTTTCGCAGTGCATTTCCGCTTAACCCCCGAATAATTCGCAGCGATATCTGTGGCTGGCATACACGTTTATGTTATCTCGCTAGATTTATTTCCGGATATTACTTACCAGCGCCACAGTTTATGTATTCTAAATTATTAACGCGTCCATAATAGAGCGTTAAGATCTTATCAGTTTTCGGGTCTGATTTTATCGTCGCTTGAAAGCAGACCTCTGATTAAAAAGCTTGAAAAGTAACAGATTATGCGTTCGTGGTTCGACTCACAATCAGAAACCGTCGCCGCCGTCAAATAATCTTTCGCCAGACGACTCAAATTAAATTCCCTGTACCAAGCAATCATGAGTTAATTAATTAGGGAAGGTTCTGCTTGCTGAAGTTGTCAAAGATTAAGCCCTTGTCTCCGGCGAAAGTATTTCGGGAAAATTCGGATTACGAAAGGAATAACACTGATTTTTCATGGTATTGATTTTCGCGAAAACGTGATTCTATTTGAATTCTATTATAAAAACACAGCCGCTTACGATGTTTTACGATTTAATAAGTAGATTCATTTCCTGTTTTCTTTTCGTGTAATCGCGTTTAATAACCGCTAATGAGACCTACATTTTCAATACGTTCCACTTTAGTCGGAGATTTTATGCAAAAGATTTATTTCTTATCAAAGCAAAGCGGATGATGATAAGGCACTAGTTTAATGATATAAAAACCGCGTCCTTTAGAAAATAGTACTATTAAAATGCAATTAATTAAAGTAACGCCGAATATACAATTTAATATCTATACCAATTGTTTCATTGAAAATGCTTTTAAAAAATTAGAAAATGGGTTTTGCGATGAGACGTTTTACATCGCAATAAAGCCCGCTCAGTGTTTGACTTGGGGAAAATAACCATGAAATTGTTTACGGCAAGTGATAAACATTATATCTTGTAGTAACTAACGGGCTTTTAAGGGCCATTGAATTTTATAATAAATATTTATCATCCGCGCCGTAAACTTGCTGCAACAAGCGCGGCCGCCGAGAACGCTGAGAGATGCGTCCCTCAGGATTAATGCAGTCCTTCTGCACCGTGAAAAATAAGGGCTCACTCTGTCCGCGCTTACTAGTAAATCATCTGCAATTTTTATATTAAATTTACAGTCTCGCTTTATCAAGAACTATTATATATTATACCGCGTGTCCACTTTGATTACGCACACCATAGAAATTTCAATGCAATTTTTTATAATTGTAAATTCCTGCTTCCCTATTGGAGTTATTGTTAAAAAAGCAGCATATTCAATGCAGGCTTATTGATCCACGATGGTCTGCATATTTACTGGGCGACTTCTTCTTGTGGCCTTATTTAAAATCAAAAATTTATCACACTCCTTGCCGCGTTGAGAATCGTGGAAAATTGGGCAACTATTATTTCTAGAATATTAAGCAATGTTCGTAGAAACTTTTAGGACAAGTTGACTGCAAACGGAAAATTCATTTTTTTAAGTGAATAAATAATTATCGTTGTCAATTGTTTCAATTTATACGCTGTTTCCTCATTTGTTAATTGTTGTCAACTACTCGATTACTAACGCATATTTTTGATTATTTAATTGTTTTCAGTCGTTAGATTGACTTATCTAACTTCGATTTTACAAAAAATACTTGAAAACGATTCTGCCAAAACAATTCAATAAGTGGCCTCAGTTTCTTGATTGTCCTACAATCTTAGAAGAGATATTTGAAAACCATATTGCCTATGATCTGTTTTCTGTCAGAACAATAAATTAATTTTGTTTGTGGTTGTTTGACTTTAAACTCTCAATTTTATGAGATGTTCTTGCAAATCATAATGAATGTCAATTGTGTCCAGTCAAAATAATTGAACAATTGTACTCATTTGTTTGATTATCTTTTCGATTGTCTTTGAATGTTCAACTGTTTTCGTTTCTCATAATTGACTTCCTTTCTGTAGTACCTGTTAATTTATAAATAAATATTTTTCAATACGAATTACGTTTGAAGTCTCTATTTTTCATCACAAAATTTTAAAAATCAATAAAATTTGTCAATTAGAAGTTTGCCTGCTTGATCAAAACTGTGGAATAAAGAAATATCTGCTTATTTACATTTTTTTTTCTTTTTTCATAGTAGTCTTAAGTAAGTAACTGTTAGACTGTTTAGTGCTTTATGGCTCTATTTGATAGGAGAGCAGGAATTTACAATTTAAAAAAATTGTATTGAAATCCCTATGGTGCGCAATCAACGTGGACACCAGTGTGTCCCCAGACGGACTGAACTTTTTTATTTTCAATTTTAGAGAAAAATGTTATCCTTTATAAAAGTTTTTGCTTGTTCTAAACAAAATTCAGATTTGTTTTCATTAATGAATCTTCAACCAGCAAATTTCTTAGCATTTATTTTTTTTTCTCATTTTGCATTTGCATTTCCTGATGTTTCAAAAGTTAATCGATCGTATTTTGTTCTTTTATTGGCAACTGAATTTTTTAGTCTTAGACTTCCTTCAATGAAATGATCCTTTCTGTTTTGGTTCAGCCAACAGAGGCTTTTGTTACTGTTTTCTTTTTCTTGTTTGTATTTTGTTCAAGTTATTCTTTCTTTCTTTTAAGAATTCGATTTTTCTTTTGTTTTTGGTTTTTCATTTCGAAACGGAAAACTAGAATTAGAAGAAATAAGAAAACACACACAAATGATTTTTGAAATGATAATAATAAATAGTAATAAAGCAAATTCAATCAATCAGTCAATGAGTCAATTTATTTATTTCCTCAGACTACAAGCATGTAATATAGAAGCAGTCATAATAATCAACTAACCTAAAACACATTGAAAATATAATCATACAATAATGATTAAGAAATTTAGTCACAAAAATTTTGTCAATGTCAAAAATCTATTGAATCAAACTAAAACGTGATCCAAAGGCAGACAATTGATTATAAATTAGAGCATATTGTAAAAAAATTCACCAACTGAGTAAATACTCTTTTGGAGAAGAAGTTTTTTAACTTTGATACGAAATGCAATATGAGAGTTGATACCTCTAATATCTTCAGGCAAACTGTTAAGTTATATAGGCATAACGTAAGCAATTTTTGGCTGACATAGACAACCTATGTTGATGAACTTATGCCTTAAGTTTATGACGAAGATTATAAGCTAAATTTCTTTTATCTAATCACTGAAATTTATCTTTATAAGAATGAACATAAGTAACACAAATGTGATATGTAAAGTGATATTATAGTTAAAATACTTAGCTCAGAAAATAAACTTCTACAAGAAGATTGAGGATTTTTAAAAGTCATTGTTCTAATAATTCTCTTTTGAGCTAATAATACGTCAGTATTGCTACAGTTCCCCCAACAAACTGTAACTCAACAAAGAATGAACATGTGAGAAATAATACATTCTGAGAAGTTTCAAATGTAAGTTGATGTGCTGTTGACGAATTACAAAACAGGCAGAATTTAAAAAACTGTATAAAAGTAAAGTTTAATTAACTCTGGCTTCATATAACTCAAATAGAATTGCCTCTTGCTCTAATATCAATAAGGAATGTTGGCGAATCATCAACGAAGATCGAACGGTAAGCATTGATCGAGATTTGTATTTGTGGGATGAAGATCACAATGAAATCTCTGATAAAAAGAAGGTTGCTGACCTATTAAATAACTATTTTGTACACCTTTCCACCTGTGCAACTTCTACGAGTAATAATCACACAGAAACTATTGTGCTGGATTCTATGTTTCTTCAATCAACTGCTGTCGAAGAAGTAATAAAGGCCATCCGTGCCAAACGCATTAAATCTAGTGCAGAAGAAAGAAAAATCAACAACAATCAACAAGAAAAGTCAACAACATCTGTCATAACTAAGACATATAATTATCTACTGAGTGAACTTAATGAGAAGAAAACAATGTATGCGTTATTTTGTCATCTAACCCGTGCTTTCGACACTGTGAACCACAACTTACTCTGCCAGAAATTAGAAACCCTCGGCATAAGAGGTTTATCTAACCAATGGATAAGATCTTACCTTACTATATTCTGTTTACTGAAGAGATATAGTAATAAACACTCCAACAGTAGCCCGCGCGTTAACCGGTACAGTTGAGTTCCGGTGATACTTATCCAATACTGAAGGTACAACTTGAAATTGTGTGTTACTTTGTAAAACCACCTTCTGCGCTATAAGATACTGCGCATAAAACTTTCCTACTTTATTTTATTACTAGATCTGTTCAGTAAACAGAGTATAGACAGAAACAACAAGTCATAAGTGGTAATTATCTTTCAACTGAATTATGTTTCATTGCCGGAGTTCCTCAAGGTTCAATTTTAGGGCCAGTGTTATTCTCGCTTTTCGTAAACGATCTACCTTGTTTCTGCCAAAAACCATCTAAAACTATAAACTACGCAGATGAAACCAATTTTATAATATCTAAAAACAACGTGAAGGATGGCTATATAGGCTATAAACGAAACCTTAAATGAAATGACGTTTCAAAAAAAGTTATTTGATCGCCTCTTGTTTTTTCTCTTTTTATTATTGTTGGAAACTGAGTTTTTCAGACGACTTTTTTTAATGAAACTGTTTTCGTTCAGCCGACCGATGTTTTTTTTTTACTGTTTCTTTCTTTTTTGCATTTTATTCAAGTTCTTTTTCCTTTTTTTTAAGAATGCGACTGTCTTTTGTTTTTGGTTTTTATTTTCGAAACAGAAAACTGGAAATAGAAGAAAGAAGAAGTCAAGCACAAACGATTTTTGAAATAATTATAATAATATTAATATTAAAGCAAATTTGAACAAGGAATGAACATAGAATTATAAAAAACAAAAAACAAAGATGATTTAAGAGTTTCTTGGAGATAATAGAAAATAAAGTAGCAAATTATCATAATCTTCATTAACCAATAAATTTTTTTGTTGCTAGTGGCACATACCGGGTGATTTTTTAAATTTTTTATCGACTCTTGCCATCGAATTTGGACGGCATGTCTTAGCTTTACTATAAAACAGCATCAAGGAGTGCAATAAGGTACTTTTCACTTAAGCTAAGACATGCCGTCCAGATTGCATGGCAAGAGTTTAATTTCAAAATCACTTGGTACTTTCAGTTAGAAACAAAATGCCCTTTTCATTAATCGAGGTTTTAAATCTCCGAGTATGGGAAACCTCAAAGGAATGAATTGCAAAATTAAAAAACTTGTAAAACAATACATTTGATGTTTTTGTGTTTCTAAATTCTGTTTTTAATTCATGAAAATACTTCTAATGTCCAATTTCTACACCACCTTATCCTAAGGTTAAATTTATCTATCAGTTAAAATGTGACACATAGTTTGTGTACAGCCAACTGACACATAAATTAATTAATTAATTAGGATAAACACAGTGAAGAAATCGGCAACAAGTCTTTGAATACAATACTTAAAGTTTTATTTAAGATAAACTATAAACAACAAGTCATATCTTATTGCAAATTAAAAAATTAGCTTAAACTAAGGCAAGGGGCGGCTTAAACAGAGCATTCGTTTTCGTAATCTAAAATACGATCAATATTTTTTAGGCCCAGTTATATATACAATGCCAGTTTAAATTTAAGCTGAAGCTTAAGCCCATAACGACGATTATTTCAACTATTTATTGTAGGTAAAGATTTCAGCTTTCTTTGGCTTTAAGTTGAGCTTGAATTGTGCAACTGGACTTTAATAGTCTCCTTCAAATTTGAATTTTCAAATCAAACAACAAATTTCATATTCAATTTTTACAAATTTTATTGCCGAATTGATCTAAAATTAGAAATATTATTATAATGCCCGGTCATGAAATTACATTTGAAATTCGGAAGCATTCGATCAATACAGAAAAGTCCACTTTTTCATATTCGCTAAAAATATCTATCCAGTATAACTTTCATACGAAATAAATAACAGATAAAATCATCGGTGTATCTCATGACGTAGTTTAAAATTAAAATAACTAACAACGTTTCATTCCCGGGCAACGTTCAAACGACGCACGTCCTGTGTTAAATTTATCGGCGGGAAAATACATAATACATAAAGCTTTATGATTTTGAGTGGGCGTTTTCCTTCCAGCCTTGCTCCTTTCTTGATATTAGTTACTCGTGGATAAACCGCACGCAAATACTTTATGTATTGTTTGACCTAGAATGCCCGGAAAAATTCCGGTACCCCCAATTTTATGGACGGTGCCGGGATGAGTTTATTTGAATTTTTTTTTGACGCCGTTTATTTTCATTCGGGAAATAAGATAACGCAGCTAAACCCTATCTAAACAGCGGGGGTAGAGCAAAGCCGCTTTGAAGGATAACACCCACACGTCCTGGCATTTAAAGCACATGTCTGTCGCCAGCGTCGTTGCTATGAAGGATGATGAAATGTGGTAGGTAGTACAACCTGAGGACTAACTAACCTGTGACACTCAGCAGCGACATCATGCGGTAAAAGGATTGTGGCTGGTGGTGCTGAAGAGCACTCGAGTATCCTGAAAACTCAGACACTCACTGACACAGGTAGAAGGGTGAAAAGCGCTGGACCCTGGACGCTTTGCCGTCGTCGCCGGGTCATCTCGCTTGTACCGTTCTTTTCACAACACATCACCTGACACTCGCCAGCGAGTAACTGCTGCAGCCGCCATCATTAGATAACGTTATCCTTTTGGACTTAGCTTAGAGGTGCGCGCGTCGTTTTAGAGCTTTCCGTGACGTCATCCCTATGGCAACACCCCGACGTCAGCGCAGTCCGCAGTCGCCATGCACCTGCGTACAAAATTTTACTCATTAATCATTCGGCGATAACCGAAATATCGCTGCTAAAAATATATCTGTGACAATCAATCACGGCGAGCGGATAACACATTCAAACATAAAAGTTCAGCTTTGAATGTTCAAATTTTGACCTAGCACCTGATCGAAAGCTCCAGAACGAAAAGCTCCGCTAATTAAAAAAAGCACGATATTAGCATCCTATGTGCGTCATTTTTTTTACAGAAGAAGAAGGTTAATTCAATTTTCTTTTACAGAAAGCTCCGTCAAAGCTCCTTTTTTTGTTTCTTTTAAGGTAAGCCAAAGCGTTTTCTTTTGCTTTTATTTTCAAACTACCGTTTGACATGCAAATTGACAACTGCTATAATATACATGAGCTTTGGATTATATACCATTTCGAATTCATGCTTAGCTCACTTTCAAGATGTATTATTATTGAATTAGGCATGGCTTTAAACGAACAACACCATTTCGAATTAAATATTTTTCAGGCAGGTAGGTAACTGAAATATTGATTGGTTTAATATAATTCAAGTCGATTCAACACTAATTTTAGTTGATGTCAATGAATGCTAGTTTGAGGAAGGATTTTTGAAAGCATCGGGCGTTCCTCTCAAGATGCTTTCTTTTATATATCTCTCTAGTTATTCATCTTACAAAAAAAAATAATGTTTCAAATGAAAGTTTCTGTATATCATGTTGAGCATATTGTTGTTGTATAGAGAGTGTTCCATTTAATCTGGACATTAATGTCACTTCGTTATTTTTGCATTTTCAAATTCCAGACTGAATTTTAACGTGCATTTTTAAAAACTGTAAAGGAAAATATAAATATTGATAAACCTATTAATGGTAGCAACGTACAACCCTATATCATTGAAAGACAATTAAATAGCACGTCTAATGATGGTAAAAAATTTGTGGCATTGCATTAAAAAATGAGTTACCATGATTTGAATATTCTCAGGTTATTAAAATGCTTGTAGAATTGATCTTAAAAGCAAAGCTTTCAAGACGAAACAAGTCTTGGTTCGGAAGGTCATTGGTTCGGAAGATACCTGCATTTGTTTAAAGTACAGTAATATATTTTTTAAGTTGAATACGCGAAAACGGTTTACTTTAGGACCCATGTGTGGATATTAGGTCACGTTAAATCTAGTCCGGAATTCGAAAATGTAAAAATATATAGGATGTTCTTTTAAAAAATGAAGTGACTCTGTATATAACAAATTATTCTGCAATATGCTACACATGATCTAACGAATCCTTCGTTTGAAACATTTCTTTTATAAAATGAATTAGTAGAAAGGCATGAAAGAAATCGTAGTGAGGGGAACACCCGGTATAGTATAATATTGTGAAATAATGCGTAGTATTAAATAGAATTGTTATAAGTATTCAATAATAATGTGTAATATTGCGTAGAAGCAATCAGGTAAATCTGATGGCACATTTTCCCAAAACAGATAAAAATCCTTGACAATAAGAAAAAGGAATGAAGAAAAAAATGACCATATTAAATTTAAATTAATTACGCTGGCTCCACCAGAGTTTTAAGGGACACCAGACTCATACACTTGTTAAAAATTGACCTGATTTATTTATAATTTCATTATCGGAGAGCGTTGTCCTCGAACTCAGAAGCTTTGAAAGTGAATTAAAATGTAAAAACATGTCCAAGATAAAAGAACGATATTGAGGATAATAATCGAGTATATTAATTATTAGAGTACAGTGGGGGTATAAATGGTTCCTACATTTAAGGAGGACGAGATGTAGCAGCAGAGGACCTATTTTATCAACGTTTCCTCGGGGCTTATGTTCCGTCTGCGTCCTGTAGCTCTTCTTCCCTACGCCATCATTTCACGAACACCAATAATTTTAGATTGATCTCACATCGAAAAAGAGGTTAGCGGTCAATTTAAATGAAAATAAAATAAAGGAAAAAAGGGCTCGTCGAAATTGGTTCTGCGAACATTTCAATGTGAATGTGAAAAGGGGAAGCGCAACCGTTCGCGAAAATGACTGGGTGAACATTAATTAATTTAATACGAAGTTTGGAAAATGGAAAATTACTTAAGTATCTCAACTAGTCGAACATGTGCTTCTGAATTTTTAACATGTGGTGTTGTTCCTTTTACATGAATTTTAATTTGTTCAACAACGCTGTTATAACCAGTGCATCTCTTTCACAAAATTGTCAAATTTAATTATGCTTTAAGCACTTAGGAACCAAGCCCCCTGATGATGGATACTGTCTGCAACCGAAACATGTCGGATTATTAAATCTTTATAAATTAGATTTGTTAATTATTTAGTGACCTTAACACATCTTGAAACTTCGTATTTAATTCTGGTCACTACTATCAAATGGAGCAATTAATCAAAATAAACTTGTAACAATAAATGATTTTTACTGAAAAAGAAAGCGTTATTGAGCAAACAAACAACTTTCATAGGCTAAGTTTAGATAAAGTATGGTATGAAAATTATCAGTTCGCGTTTTAAGCCATGTTTGTCAAACAAGGTTTTAGTAATTAGTATTAGATTTACTAAAAGTTCCTCTTTGAGGTCGCTGCAAGCGAAGAAGTCTGAAGACGCAATTGGGGTTAGGAGTTAGGAATAGTAAGGTTTGTTTGCTAAATGTGATAGAAAATGACGTTTCGGATATGTATCCGTTTCCCGTTTTTTGACGGTAGTTTTTTTGTTTAGTTTTCTGGGGTAAGTGACGCCAGCGGAAAAATACTTGAATTACTAAATTACCCAGGCCGGTTAAGAGACACTGTCTCGTAAAATCTAGTAGGTCGTGATTTGGCTTATGGTTTATGCCAGCAAAGACTAATGGAGCGATTCTGCTCATATCTGTAGCAACCGTAAGATCTGTAAGCCTGTAAGTCAATTATTAAAAGGTAGAATTCCTTGTAAGTTTATAAAATAATACCACAGAGACTTACGGGTAATCCTAGGGACCTAGGAGATATCATACCTTCCAGGAAACTTCAAAATTCCATATTTTAATAACTGAGTTACAGGTTTACAGATACGAGCAGAATCGACACATAAAGCAGGATTTGAATCCATACCATTTTGCTTTTTTACATTCATACAGTTTTACTTCGGTGCAGAAATTATTTTCCACCATCGATGGCTTCTTCACAATTCACAAAGTTACAGGATTTGTAGTGCCAAAATTCGTCACACTTCAATCTCAAAAAATGTGAGCATGAGTGGCAACGAATCATCGAAGCTTCATGATAACTAGTTAAGAAATGGTTCCTTTCAACAGGTTTCACATGTGGTTGTAGATTTGCGCAAATATTTTGACAACACGATCTGGCTGTCCTCGGTCTTGTCATATGACGCTTTTGAACTTTTTTAAGCAGTCATAAGGACTGACATTTAATACTCCTGTTGATGATTAAAACTAGTACATAAAAAATATCAAGAAATTAATATGTCAACTCAACTATTGTCAAAAAGTTTTTGATGGAAAAGAAAATAGAGCAGACATTTTTAATAAACGCTCTTATTTGCTAAGTATAACGTTTTATCTCAAGTAAGGTCGAGATTCTACTTCTTCTATTTGAAGTAAACCAAAGCATTTTCTAAAACATCTGTTTTTAGCCAGAATTTGACATACAAATTAATTGTTCTGTTTTAGTCGTAAATGGTTTCGATTATTTATTATTCTGAATTCACACCTAATCCATTTGTATGCAGAGTGCATCACTCACGCCTACTCAAATTAGGCTGGTCTTAAAATAAAAAAGTCGATTTGACTTGAACGCTTAATTCTACTGCTGCGAAAGCCAATATTAATTACTTAGATTGAAGAAGTTTTTTTGAAGGCCATTCTAAAGCTACCTACATTACATTGGTCTCGTTACTAATAATAATCACACAAAGTTAGTTCCATTTGCAAAGCTTAAAAGTAAAAATAATATATATTTAAGGAAGCATTAGAATTATACTCAAAATTTTGTGCAAGAACTTCATCAGAAAAGCATTTACTTTCAAAACCACTATAAGGCCCAGTTTTACAATTGTGGAATAAGAACGGAATAACTGTTCGCCGAACGTTCCTCCATATCTACGTCACACCTACGTCACGTTATTCTAAGAATAATGCTTATCCGACGATTGCAAAATCGGACCTAAATATCACTTCAATATTTGGAATTAAATACACTGAGATAGAGTCATGAATAACCAAAGAAAAGATTTCTCTGTGAAAGTTCAGCTACTTTTGTTTAAGCTAATGTTAGGCCAAGACGTTTTTCTTCAACTTTTATTTTCGGCCCCCCTTTTATTTAACCTCTTAATTCTCCTTCTATAAATTTGGAATAAGCCGCCTTCATAACATATCGTGACCGAGTTCACCTCATCGCCGTCGACTTAAATTAAGCATGATTCGAAATGAGCAACATCGATTCGAATTAAACGCTCTTCCGGTAACTGAAATATTGATTGGTTCAATTCGATTTGGTTCGCATTAAGCCATGCTTAATTCAAGTTGGCGTGGTTGAAAGCAAGCACGAAATGTTACACTTATATTACATTAGTTTTTCATTTCAGTAGAATGAGGACAACTTGTCTTCTTTAAAGGAACCATTGTTAAAGGGACTTGATTTAAATTTTAATTTATTTAATGTTACATTTTAACATGTTTCTAAATAAAAGAAAACGCCATTAACTTAAAATAAACACTCTCTTGTCCTTTGTCCCCATCCCCATAACTTTTCAGCTTATCTTAATTTTCTAAGAACCATCACAATTTTGTTGAAATGCTTTTACTTTTATTTGTAACATTCGTATAACATGTTTTTAATGTCCTTAGCTTTTTGGTTTGGTTGTTAAATTCTTTCGGTTATTTTTCCAAATTCATATCGACCTATTTTGAAAAGACCATAACCAAGGTCTCCTCCAGAATATTTTTCAACCACTCAAAGCTCTATTACCTCTGCACCTTTCTTCCTGTTTTTTTTTATTTATTGTTCCACTTTAATTTTTTATCAACTATTTCTCTTCACTTAGTGCTGAATTGTGAAATTTTCCTTCAATCTTCAATAACTGATCCTCCTCTCCTATAATTTCGAACAGAGAATATTCTAACGTTTGATAAAAATCAGTTCCCTGCTTTCTGTGTTCAGAATAAACGATCACAAGAGGAGATGCATCTCATACCTTTTGTATGGAGACAAGATGCATTTCGTGGATTATATGTGTAACAAAATCTCATGCATAGTGCATACATACACATTTATACATAAGCGAAAAATCGTGGTGATCGTATGATAACACTAATATTATTTTTCATGTCGAATACAGCTAATATATCTACATTTTCCAGGAATAAATCAAAGCAATACGTTGTGAATAGAGCGTTATCGAACACAGCGTGGAAGTTACTTAAATTATGCAGAACATACTGCTGAAAATATTAGGAAATAGAGCGTGAAAATAATAGGGCAAGTTGCATTATTGTTGGGGGTGCAAGAAATAGTCCTCTATTGATCTTGCTAAGTATAGGTTGCAGCCGCGGAGGCCGTCGACCCCTGACCTCTAAACCTGAGCTTGCACTTGCATAGAGCATGCGCCTTTTGCAGAATTTAGAGCAACACATGTGTACTATATGCAGGTGATAATAAACGAATACCCAATTAATTTTTTTATCAATATTTTAGAGCAACCAATTGGAGCCATTTGTTAAAAAACCGCAACACAAAATCTAAAAAAGAAGGGATAAGAGCTTCTTCACTGGGATGTTACGATTCACTACCCTAGAGCATTTCCACAGTATTTTCATCTTGTTTTAAACTCGTGATGTAATAAGAGATGGAGATACGATGAGAGTGCTATAGAGCAGTGAACCTAAACCCCTACAATTCCTCTATTGCCGACAATTCGTTCCTTGGAATCAACATTATTTTTTGACAGTTGAGATTGGAAGCTATATAAAAATTTCATGTCATACTTGATAAAGCTTTTATTTTACCTGTTAACCGGTGATTTATTTTAACAATAAAACAAACACATTTTATCGACGTACTCCCTTTGTTCCGATGTAATCAAATGCAAACTCGACCACTTCTATTATTCATAACATATCCATCATAATTATTTCAGTTTAACACATGAACAGAATTAAAATGACTGCACCGCTGTAATGCGAATACAATTTGATGTTAATCTGACTACACTACAAGTAAACCGAATTTCGGTTTTTTTTTTCAACTCATTTGTCATTATGAAGAACTGGCTGAAATTTTACAGAATTTTGTAAATTGGTATGTCGAAGACGCGACGGCGACGTCGGAAATATTTTAATAAAAGACGTTGCACAAGATCTTTACAACTTGCAACTTATAGGAGTCGCTCGTTTAAAAAGCTAGCGCTTTATTAACTTAGTTATATTCAAGGATCCGTAAAAGTTTCCTGCCCTGCAAATTTAAATAATGACCTGGGCGTAATTTAATACGTTCTGGTTGTGTTGCGTTCGTCTTGGTGAGGCAAAATTAACGATATTTTTCGGAATATGAAACGCCGAAGGTGGCGAAAAACTTGAGACTTCGCAACTTGTTACCTTTGTGTGAGAGATGTGCGAATATTTTTAAGTCGCTTATGACAAATACGATGGTCGTCGAGATCGGCGAGACGAATTTATTGCCTTTCAAAAAGAATAGTTTCGGGAGGACACTTTTTCAAGATGGGTTACTTAGATTGCTTCCTTTACACATATATTTTGTGTAAAAATTCTCGGCATGCAGACAAGAAAGTTGACTTATACATAACAAAAGAGAATCTAGTTTTACGAACTTAATTTCAACTGACATAAATATCATTTAATCAAAGTTCTTTTTTCATTCCAAATTCATTCACCTGATTATCAAAAGACTTTTAACTGTCATCGTTTAACAAAATTACATGACAAACAACAAAAAGCAATGTATTATGAGCTTCACGAAAAACAAACCGAACTTCGAAAAGACGAAAAAATCAAAGACGAGAGCAAACGCGTAGAGTTCAATTGGCAAAATGGTTATATATATTTTTTAGTTGCCTGCATTAAATCGGGGAAACTATTACCAATTTCCAAAATGTTAGTGTTATCAGCATAGGAGACCAAAGTGCAATCAATGTCCTGTAAAAAGTATCCCAGGTCATTAATAAATATTATAAATAATGTAGGACCGCAAAATGAGGTACCCCAAATTTGACATCAGCAACTTCTGAAAAGTTATTATTAATTACGACTTTTTGTTTACGATTAGCCAAGTAGGAAGTAAAAAGATTCAAGAAATTTCCGCGGATGCCATACCGATACATTTTTTCCAGAATCAGATTGTGGTCAACGCAGTCAAAAGCTTTTGTCAAATCTGTGAAAAACCCGAGTGCATGTGGTGTTTTTGATCTAGAGTACCAACAGCTTTATTAATAAATTGAAAAACGGCAGAATCAGTGTTCCTTTCCCTCATAAAACCGTATTGGAAAGGGAGAAACGTTTTGTTTAAATTTAAGAAACTAATTAATCCGGCATTCATGATGTCATGATGTATTCAAAAATCTTTGAAAAAACTGATAAAATATTAACAGGTCTATAATTCGATAGCCTTCTTGTAAATAGGTTTGATAAGACCAAGTTTCAAACGATCCTGGAATACTCCTGTCTGAAAAGATAAGTTAATGATGTAAGTCAGAGATTTTACAATAAGGAATTTACAAGATTTAATAAGTACGTCGAGACTTCATCAACCCCACTGGAATTTTTGAATTTGCTGATGGCTCTTAAGACTTCATTCTCAGTAACGACAGAAAAAAAGAAGGATCGACTCCGCATGGGGATGTTGGTGGAAAGAAAATCATAATCAATAAAATTATCAGTTGAACTTACAGTATTCTCAACGATGGAAGCAAATTAATTTTCCCGACAGCATTTTCGGATCCTTACAGAACGAAATTTGTAGCTTTTTATTTTCAGTTTTACAAATTGGAAGCTCAAACGGCTATTTTTTTAATTCAATGAAGCTGACAGCAGCAGAATTTGACGAGTCAAAATTAAACTGAAATTAAAGTACGAGTAGATTATTTTCAAAGAGAATTCTAGTTGATAGGGTTTACAAAATACCAGTTGCTATTACACGGGGTGCCTCAAAAATTGCAAGAGCATTTGAAGGCCATCATTAATAATCGCCAGCTATTCTAACTTAATTCTTGAGACTATTATCAGTGAAATCAACAGAACGCACTAAAAAGAAAGAAAAACATCTGTACACAGTTGATGATCTGAAGGGAGTGTGTATACAGGGTGACTGTTAATTAATTCGAGAAAATGAAACCATGAAAAGAAGTGGTATGGGAAAAATATTAAAAAACTTCTATGTACTTTGGTATTCGAGAAACAATTAATCAAAAATTATATCCAAAACGAAGATATTTCGCTGGTTAAGAAAAAGCAAAAGATAAACGAAATAAATAAAAGTGTTTTATACTTTTATAATGTTACGGAATTGATGATGTAATTAGTTAAATAAGAGCTCAGAAACATTTACGAAACTATTGACAAGTGCATGCAAATCACCTAAAGTAAATGATTCAGTACAAATTGTATGAGAATAACAACGGCTTACAGTTTAAACACATGCTTTAACAGGTAAACAAATAAAACACTACAACACGAAGGAATCAAAGTGTTTTTCTTTAATTTCGTTTTTAATTGTATTATAACTAGAGAGCGGATTTCTAGCCTTAATGCTTTTCCTGAGGGATAAGAGCAACGCGAAACTTTTCATACACTGTAACTAATTCAAAATTTGATATTATTTGACGCATATTTTTTATGCTTTTTTTTGCTATTTTATTAGTTTTATGCATATTTAATTTTATACGCATATTTACTGCTTTTTTACGTCTTTTCAAGTTTAAATTTTTTGATCTCTTATCTAAAAAAATTAAAGCGAAGTTTCTCTAATTTTAAATACAGTTCATTTTTTTTAATATACGCCGATCAATCGATAAGTCAAAGAAGTTTTATATAGCTATCTTCTTCTAACTTTCGTTAGCAAGCAATTTCACTGAAGTCTGGAATCGTAAATAATTCGTCATATTTTACAACTCCCTAACCTGTAGGTACTTTTTAACGCACTTGATTACCGGTTGTAAGTAGTCCCTCATTTCACCGTAAGCATCATTTTTATAACTTTGATTGTATAACATCAGCGATTTTAAATAATTTCATGGTTTATTCGTACCGACTATATCGCATCGTATCGCATTGCTTTTTCATCAGCTGATTAACGACGTGAGGGCATTCCATCTAATATGTGTCACAATCAAGTTATACAGCCTTGTGATGACATAAAAAGTTTATAACGCACTTACAGCTTTAAATGCGGTGTTTAAATCTGCACATATTGACGTAATATACTGTTTGGGTAAATGTTTCATTAATTATAAACTATTCCAAAGTAATTTTTTTATATTTTTCCCGTAATCTGTGACATCAAGACTCTTACGTATTTTTTTTGCGATACAATTCTCAATCACCCTGTATATAATACAACCTACCGTTTAATCCGCATAATGTGTTCAACAACATGAAGAAACATATGGTTAAGAACATGTGGTTAAGAACTAAGATACTTCTGAAACCATTGTAACATGTACTCAGCAACATTTAGAACTTTATGTAAAACACTACACCTTAGAAGTCCTTTAAAAACGCATAAAATGATTTACCCAAAGTTACAAAATGTGTTAGTCGAAAACAAAGTATAAAAATGTCTAGCAGGAAAAAAATAGAATTAATTCAAAATCTTTTTTAGTACAATCAGCAAAATCGTTTTGGATTGATTCGAACTTCCCTCACACTCTCTTACAACGAGTGAACGAATCAATAATTTCAAAAGCGACCTTCTACAAGTAGCATCTTGTTTGAGACAATTTAAAACATGGAGCGCTAGCTGTTCGAAGTTCAAAATAAACAGCATCACTTAAAAATAATTTTACGTCATTGAACATGAAAAATTCTGTAATACCCTGTAATGACAGTTTTAAATTAGTTTTACCAAACCAGAAGTAATACTCCTGAATTTTAAAATTATTTATAACTAGAAAATCCAAATTATTATTATTATTATTAATTGACCTAATTAATTTAATCTGAGGTGGTAAGAGAATCAATCTCGAACGATCTTACTATATTTTGAGAGTAATTAATAGAATAACGTTAAAATATGTAGGAAGAGGAAATACAATTTTCTGTTTGCTTTGTTAAGGCATGTCATCCTTTTATGTACTTGTAGAGCTAGTGTTTCTTATTATAAAAACTCCCCAACGAAATGACATAGAAAATATGTAATCAGAGTTTATAGTTTGTACTAGGTCTCATTTTCTATAAGAAATTTTTTACTTATAGTCGCGGCCAAAAAATGTGGACACTTTTTTTTGGACGTCAATTTTAGCCACCGAAATTTCTGCTGTGTTTGTAATTATGAGCAGATACTTACGAATGACAAATAGTAAGTATCTAATATTTATTATTGTATATGCTTCGTTTTATTCATTTAGCTTTTTGATTCTTTCGTGTTGAAGTGTTTTATTTGTTTACTTGTTGAAGCAGGTGTTTAAAGGTGCAAGCCCTTGTTATTCTCATACAACTTGTATTGAATAATTTACTTTAGGTGATTTGCATTCATTTGTCAACAATTTCGTAAATGTTTCTGAGCTCTTATTTCAACTAATTACATCATCAATTCCGTAACAATTATAAAACACTTCGTTTATCAGTGAAGTATCGTTTTGGATATAATTTTTGATTAATTATATCTCGAAAACTAAAGTACATTGGAGTTTTTTAATATTTTTCCCATACCACTTCTTTTCATGGTTTCATTTTCAGTCGCCCTGTATGCATACATCCTTCAGATCATCAACTGTATACAGATTGTTTTCCTTTCTTTTCAGTGATCTCACTGATAATAGTCTGAAGAATTAAGTTACGATAGCTAGTGATTATTAATGATGACCTTCAAACGCTCTCGCAATTTTTGAGGCACCCTGTGTAATACCAACAGGTATTTTGTAAATCCCACGAACGTAGGATCCTATTTCAAAATAATCTACTCGTACTTTAATTTCAGTTTTACTTTGACTTTTCAAATTCTGCCAGTGTCAGCTTAAATGAATTAAAAAATAGATCTCCAAGTCGTTTGAGCTTCCAATTTGTAAAATTAAAAATAGAAAGCTACAAATTTCATTCGGTAAGGACCCGAGAACACAGTAGGGAAAATTAATTTTTTTTTAAGCCGTAAAAATTAAGTTCCCACGTATTAATGGAAGCAAAGGAGGCAGCACCTTAGAAAATGTTTATATGTTTATATCTTATCGTAACTAACGCCGACAGAAACCAATGAATCATCAAGTCAGTACCTTTCTGGCAGAATCATCGAATGGAAAAGAGAGCAGTTTAACTTGCATGCATAGCACGGGAAATTAATAAAAATAAACACATCTATCTGACGGCAGCTACTCTTCGATTAAAAGATTCGCGTGTGACAGAAATATTTAAATTTAATTGGCTCACGTGACGCTGGCCATTTCTCCCAAAATTGATACGGAAGGCTTTAAAAGCCGACACACGGAAGAAGAAGGGCAGTTCCGTCCCGGTAAACAATTTTTCCAACTGGATTCCACACGTTTGCTCTCGTCGCTGATTTTTCTTTTGAAAGTCCGATTTGTTTTTCGTGAAGCTCATAATTTCAACCACACAGCAAAAGTTTTCGTATCTAAAACTGACGTCCGAAAAAAGCGTCCATTTTTTTGGTCGCGACTATTCTATATACTATCCTTAAGCATTTATAAACTCTAAATTATTATTAATTAAAGCTGATTCTTGTCCAATGAAAATTGTTATCTGAAGAAGCTATCCAACAATAACGAAATGTAAAGTGTTTGAGCGCTATTTAGTGTCCGTTTAAAATATTTTGTGATCCAAATTATTAAATTAAAATAAGGATCGAATCGCTTTTAGCTGTATTCACACTTTAACTTTTAACATAAACATTTCTCGGGCAATAATGGACGCAAGGAAAAAGGCCAGTCTAAATTAATAATAATAATAATAGTTTATTGACCAGGAAAACATATAGTGTACAAGCTTAGTATGAATTTAAAATTGGTCAAAAGGTTACGGATCAGTAGTCCTTTAAAAATATTACTGACTCTCGTTTAGATAAATGATCATTAAGATACATTACAGTAAATAAATACCGATAGAGTATAAAGTATAACTTACTATGTAGTACTGTTACGTTGTAAGGGACCCTTCCACCATGTCACGTTGTAAGGTAAAACGTAGTTATGTTATAAGGGGGTCGCCACCACGTTACATTTTCCTTTATATCGCGTACTCGCTTGCAGGGCAGGATATTCGCGAACGAAACATAATAATTAATTTAAATTCTACATGACTACGTCTCTTTGCACCTCATTCGCCCAATCTCCACCTCCAAGGACCGATTCAGAAGTCACAAAATAAAAACTCACCAACAGATTAACTAATTTTATTACGAATACTGGAAACTGCCTGTTGACAGTTTACCGACTATACAACTCCTCGATTCATTAACGACTAACTTACTACTCCACTTTGATTTCCCAATTTCCCTTTCTATTCTATTCCACCCGTGCCGGATGACACAAAGTGCGTTTTCAAAGGTTCGGGTCCAAAGCTCGATGTTTCAAAATTGTCAGCGTCCCATTTAATGAGCGAGCACTTTAATTGTTTTGAATGAAAATACGAACTGTTGTGTAGCATTCTCAAGTAAGTTCAAACAACTTTGTTTACATTTGTCAGCATAGAATTCCCTCTATTAAAACGTTAATTTTATATAAGGTCCTCTGACCGGAAAAGAATTTGACTTGCAAGCCAAGCAGAGGTCGGTTATTCATATTCAGATGGCTTCCGCGGCAGTTAAGCCGATGACCGTACTTGTGAAGTGCTAACTATACAATTTTGTCAATTAAATCTAAAAATACGCGCATTAAATTTTGTGTAACTCCAAAAGTAAAAACTAATTTAGATAATTTTTCAAACGTCCAAACTATCCTATAGAGTAGACAACTTAATTCACCCCATGACCTTTTTTGGAGAGACCACCAAAGGAAAAGATCAAAGAGGGCAAGACGTTACCGAGGAGGACTGGATTGAATGTAAATAATAAGCCATCGCGGTTCCGGAAGGATTTCAAAAAAATCCAACCCTCGTCTAAAACAAACGTTTTCTTTTTCTTAGTATTGATAATCAATTTTAAAATGTTGACTCTGATTTTTTTTAATTATTCGCCGACCCTCTTTTCGCGAGTGGGTGTGGGTGTAAGTGAAGGTATAAGGAAGAAGACCCCTCGCCTAGAATCCCTATCAGAATTTCGGAAAACTCTCAAAAAAAAGAAGTTGTAAAGGGATACTCTGCTGCTGGTTCTTACACGGTTCCATGAACCCTGAAGAACCTCCCTCCAGATTTCTTATTAAAGTGCCCATGTAATAATCCTAATATTTTAAAAGGGGCAGGAACCCTCCCCTAATTCCGATGGTGGCAGCGGCAAATAAGAAAACTTCTTTATTTTATTCCATTCATTAGTAACGCCATTTACTTTTCTCTATAAAATCCGCGGCTACTGTACGAAGGGTTAACTTCTTATATGTCACCCCATTGACCCTTCCTACATGTTTGAAACTTACCTCTGTTATACACATTCTAACGTAGACCCTTTTCATTACTGCCCTAGTTTCTTAGAACATCAACTTGATACATACAACAGGTAGGGATTAAAGAGATACAAAACTGTATAAAAATCATTTTGTAAAGACAAGTATAATTTTTTTTATTTGCAACTACATAAATCTATTTGAAATTCTTGTGCATTACAACAAATAATTTTTGCGACATTAACACAATTGCGATCAATTAACCTATTGGTAATTAGAGTGAATAATTATTGCTTTCCGTCGCCAATAAGTATTTTTCCAAAAAATCAAATTTTCCAAGAAGAACACCACAGTCGATACAGAAATCCCAACCCCATACATAAGAAAAACAGCCGACAAGTGGGTAATATCCAAGACAGTATTAGCTTTCGTTCCAACCCTTGCGCACACCTGACCCTTGCAGAAATTATGGAATATATCGCGTTCCCACTTGAAAATAAACCCGGCCGCATTTAACTTCTCCACCAATCTTTCGATCCTGGTTTTGAACGGGAAACCTTTCCACATTATCATTTGAATGGGGAAGGTGACCAAGTTGTCTTTGAAGCAATGAATCTTAGGTACGCCATTTTTATCCAGGAAGCTTTGTAGTAAGTAGCTCACCGTTAATTTTGAGGTGCACGTGGCAACATCCCGCACGTAAGCCGTTCGTTCTAAACACCTCGTGACATTGTTACATTTCGCTATAGTAGCAAGAGAACTTAATTTCTTTATGTTCAGGTACCTCTCGCAAATGGGGTAAAGTAAGAGGCTCAATTTGTTTTTGTATATATCTTCGAGCCCCTTCATTTCTTCTTCGTATGCCACATTCGTAAGGGCAGTCATCAAGTTACTTAGATAAGCCATCCTAAAATGCAGCGAAAATACTGCCCATAATATCAATAAAAAACGAATGTTTCCAAATTTTGGCAAGATTGCAATGGACGTGCCTATCATTAGCTCAAACAAGCTAAAAGACACTCCTGTGAGCGATTTGAAGTTCTTCGTTTCACCAACTTTGACTCTGCTAAAACCAAGTATGATTATGGTCATTATAAAAATCAAGAAGACGCATAGGGTTATGACGGACGTATTGGCGACGTTGGTCAATTCGTTCCAGTCGTTCTTCTGCTTGGAATGTGGCACGCATATTATGAGGGAATCTTGAAAGTACGAGGGTAGAATATCAAAAATTAATTGCGTATCCAGTCGAGGCACCACGTACCCCATAATCACGTCAACTGATTCACGCATTAAATCAAAATAGGAGCCGCTCACCGTGCCATTTAGGAATATATTCCCGTAAGGGGCGACCTCCCCTGCTAGACTATACTTCAATGATAAATTGGTGATCTCACCGACCGTGTTCAACAGTTTCACCTCAAAACCATCCAGTTGGTTATCAGTTGATTTGGACTTCATCACGAACGGTGGTATAATCGTAGTCCTCACCCTTACGGGACAACCCCCCAAATCTTTAGGGATTTTATCGCTGAACCACCCGTAATTCTTAAACGCGCCGTAAGCACATGAGTCGATCCTTTGGACTTGGAAGTCATCGCCACATCGCCCCTCCGAAAAAGGAAACCACGTGTACACCTCATAAACCGAATTATTGCTCTGCGTAGGCAACAACATAACAACATTCACGATTTTGTACGTCCACAAATTGGCTACGATGTTCCTCAAAATCGACTGCATGTCATCAAAAACCGTCGTAGAAATTACGAAAACCTTCGCTTGGGGATTCCACAGTATATCATCCTTGAGTATCTTCAAAGTATAACTTATCTCCTCGAACTGCCGAATTTGTATGATGTAGCTGCTGATTTTTCTCAGAAACTTATCGAACGGGACTCTCAATACGGCCTTTCTGATCATGAGGGCTCGCTGGTTATTCAAGAATAGCTTGCGCAGGAGTATATGGTCCAAAGGAACCGCCGAGGGTTTATCTGGAAGGGGTGGTGTAATTGCCAGAGATAAAGAGATAATTTGGCCGTACTCCACGAACGATTCAACGGCACTCCTCATGCATTCGGACAAGGAAACCCTCGGGCTCAACTCATCTGGTAAAGCTTCCAGGCTACAATCAACCGGCACCAAGATAACGAACACCATCGTAAAAACTGCAAAAAGGTGCATTTTGTGTTTGCATGCAATTGCACTCTTGCGTGGTATGACCTAACTTTTACGGCGTTGCATAATTTATTCATTTCGCTGGCAGATTTTAGAGATTAAATTAAAGTCCACTGTTTACAGTGTGAGATGGGGTTGAAGATAAGGTATAATTAATTGACGGGGTGTAATTATTTCTAACTGTTAATGACCATTTGAATACGTGTATCAGATCTGGGAAATTTTCTTATCTGTGTCTCTTACTCATTAATTTATTGCATAGATAATCTTTTGAAGATTAATAAAGTGTTGTGAGTAAATGTGATCGATATTTTGCTCAGTCGCAAAACTGTATGAAAATTTAATTTCATAGTGAAGTAAATCAGTATTGCTAAATGAAAGTAAAATATATAAATACATACTGTGCAATCAAATATTTTGGAATATCTCCAAAACTGAGTATTTCGAACCTAAAAGGGGCCTCATCAGCAGAACAATAGCTCGACTACAGTGGAGTTTTCGAGCTACTCTTCTGCTGATGAAGTCCCAATTAGGATCTAACATTTTTTAAAACGCCAGGATCAATTGTTAGAAGTCGCTATTCAGTCGGTTAGCAGCCATGATTTAAAGTAACAAGTGAAATAGTGAAATTACACAAAAGGTACATTTAAATCTCGCGCTTCTTTTAACTTCGTTACGACTTTGGGCGACATATCACGAATCAATTTCTCTTCATAATCAGTGTTGTTCTTTTTAATACTTCGGTACCAGATGTGGTAGCTTAGTTGGTCGTTTGAATACTGGTACTTTCCAAAGCAAATTGGTATCACTTTTTAGGCATACCGCCATCCACTACCCATTTTCCATTTTTTGAGTACACTGTGCGCTGCTTCTATGTAGCGATGTAGCGATTCTAACCTATTGAATAAAATTTAAATTCCCTATCAAACCTACACCACAAACTCTGTTATACCTCTTGCGGTCAGCCGTCATTTATTGATATCAATTGTTTGATCTATGTTGAATGAGGTGATTTAAGTTCAGTGTTAGCGGTTTTATTCTTCATGTTGAATATTAATAGGTCTGTTTGTAAAGCAGTTCTGACTAGTTTGAAACCGTTGGAAATATGCACAACTGTCGTCATTGATCATTACTCCGGTGGGCGACTGGTTCTGACGGTTCAAAATTAGTTACAAACTGCACTACGAGCGAACCTAATT
Organism: Dorcus parallelipipedus; assembly: GCA_958336345.1. Classification (NCBI taxonomy): domain Eukaryota; kingdom Metazoa; phylum Arthropoda; class Insecta; order Coleoptera; family Lucanidae; genus Dorcus; species Dorcus parallelipipedus. The sequence continues at coordinate 21,591,783 of OY284482.1, read as the reverse complement.
TCCGTACCCAAGATTCAAATTTGGCACTCAAAACTCTTATACTCAAAATATCCCTAGTGAGAACAACACCGTTCACAATAATCTAATAGCTTTTTCGAGTAATTGCTCTAGAACTCTGTGAGAATATCTCTATCACTTGTTATTACATGAGATTAAAACGAGATGGAGATACTCTGAGAGTACTCTAGAGCAATCAGTCGAAAATACTAGGAGATAAGGTAGAAAGAAGATGATTTGGGCATAAATATCAAAAGAGCGGGATGAGAAAGAACGAGATGAAAAGTATATGAAACTAAACAAATGAAGAAAAGTAGGAAGACCAAGAATAACATGGTGAATAAGATAGTGAGCAAACATTTTGAAGTACCGAAACGTGGAAATGTGTTGAGGCAACCAGCTCAAGATAGGGGAAAAATGGAAAGAAACACAAAAGAGAACACCACACTAATACGTGACTTGAACACTTGAATTTGTGCCCATCTCATTTCATCAAGTTACGTTTTATTTCCGATCTTCTGTGCACGACATTCTCAAATACTAGAGTTACAACGGACATTACCACACCGACCCCAAAAATGATAAAGACTGCGGAAAGGTGACCGACACTCAAAACCACATTGCAAGCCTTAGAAACAAAAGAAGGCGCATTTCTTCTGCAAGTGTCATTAAAATAATTTCCCCTCCATTTAAGCGTGAACCCTCCCGCATTCAATTTGCTCACCAGCGATTGGATCCTCTGCTTGAAGAAGAAGCCCTTCCACATGAGCATTTGAATCGGGAAGCTGACGTAGTTTTCCTTGAAACAAAAGAGCTTCTGCTGGATTTTCGGGTCCACGCTGTTCAGTAAATAGGTGGCGTGAAGTCTGGGCGAGCAAGTGGCGGAATCCTTTGCGTAAGCCGTTTGTATCAAGCAGGCTGTGATATTGTTGCAAGTGATAATATCTCCTGGATTTTCGATCTTGTTTATTCTATTCCAGTTGAGATATATTTTGCAAAGAGGGTAAAGCATTATTTTTAATTTTTTGTCAATTACGTCATCGAAGTTTGTAACTTCGGCCTCGTACTTCTGGTTCGTTAACGTTTGTATTAAGTTACTTACGTACAACGTCTTGATGTGCAAACAACATATTATCCAGAGCATAACCACAAATCGGATCTTGTTAGAAATTGGGGGTGTTTGCACGGGTAAACTAACGAACATCTCGTATAACTTATAGGAAGCACCCCCCAGGGTACGGTATGTGGGCAACTCGTATTCGTATTTAGTCATGACGTAGATAATCACTGAGGTTACCAAAATAATCAACACACCTGATCCCAGGACAGATACATTTGCCACCGCAGCAACTTGTACCCAGTTGTTTCTTCTTTCAAAGTAAGGCACGCAGAACGTCAGCGAATCTTGGAAATAAGAAGGTATGACATCGAAAATGAATTGGGTTTCAACGCGTGGCACGACGTATCCCATAATTATATCAACCTCTTCATTTTTCAAATCAAGGAATGATTCAGTGGCCGTTCCGTTTACGTATACGTTTCCGTAAAAACTCGATTGCTCTGTTAAAGAGAATCTTAAAGATAAGTTGGTCATGTGGGCGATTGCGTTTAAGAGTCGCACCTCAAATCCATCAAACTTACTTGGGCTTTTTGATTGCATGACGAAAGGAGGGATTACACTGGTTCTAACTCTGACGGTGCAATTGCCTAAATCACGCGGTATTTTCTCTTCGAACCATCGCGTTTGGTTGAACGCCCCAAACTGGCACACGTCGATTAATTCGACCCTAAAGTCATTACCGCATTTCCCTTCGCTAAACGGGTACCAGGTGTACACCTCGTATTTCGAATTGTCTTCTCGATTAGGGAATAGCATCACGACGTTGATGACTTTACTTTCCCACAGGCGTTGAATGATGCGCTTCATCCCTTCAGTTTTGTTTCTTAGATCAGCCGCGGTGATGATAAAGAATTTGGCCCTGGGATTCCACCCGACGTCTTTCTTTAACACCTCCAAACTGGAAGCGACTTCGCCAAATTCCCGGATGTGCATTACATAGCTGCCGATCCTCTTCACAAAATAATCATAGCGCGTCTTCATCTGGACTTTCCTTACAAGGACGGTCCATTTGTAATAAAAAAATAGATTGGTGAGGAGTGTTGTGTCGGTTGGAACAGTGGCAACTTGAGCTTCACAATCCATGGTTGCAATCGACATCGAAATCACCCGGTCGCGTTTCAAAAAATAATTGGCAGCACTGACGACGCATTGCGACAAAGACGTTCTCGAAGTGAGTTCATCCGGAATGGCTTCGAGTCTACAGTCAATTTCGTTCGGAGGAGCAAGTACAAGAAGCGCTAAGAAGTACATGGCGCGGCTTCACTGTTAATAACAGTAACACACAACGAATTCATTCTATTAAACACTCGTTCGCGTGCGTTGTTTTGACACGGTACTTTTTTAAAAATATAATTGCCCGCGATTTATAATCCTAATAAAAACTAGGAGATCCTGAATTTTTAATAAATGGGCGGCTATTAAACGTGGTTATTGCTTTCTGCTTATAATAAGTGACCGTTACGTGGACGGACATTGTTATTATTGTTATTAATACGAGTGGAATTTAATGCTTGCGCGAGTCGTAATGAAATATGAAGAGAATATAATTACGGACTGGTATTAATATTTATCTTACTGTTTAATGTTGGAAGGAAAGTAAACACTGTAAAAAGAAAATATCGCAGAGAAATTAATCAATAAAAAAACTAGATTAAATCTTTTTGCAGACGCATTGTTCTGTTGATGGAATTTTTTTAAGAATTTCAGAAACTGAACGTCTCTCCATCTGTCTGTGCAGCAAACAAAAGCACAAACGTGCTTGTTATCTTTAAATCTGCGAGCTTCTGGTTTGATAATAAATGTGTTGAATCTATACCTACACATGTACCTTGTAAAAAAAAAACAAGCCGAAAAATTTTTACATCGCATTACTTCAGGGTTATTCATGAAAATACATATTTCACGTTTTAATCGTTAACGTAAACAGTTCCCAAAACACTGACTCTCCTTAAAATAAGGGCCATTTAGATACGTCGATAACATAAATAAACCAACGATAAAGACCTTCACACGTGAGAAAGGCTACCACGCGCCTTAAAGGTAGGCAATTTAAGTCACTCCAGTGACCAAAACGAACGGAGCCAAAAAGGGGTCTCGCTAGGGGACAGCACCTCTCGGCAAGAATCGTTTAAGAAGAGGAAATTTTGAAAATGTAAACAATGCAATTACGCAAGGAGGAAAATTCGAAATTAATTAGAATGGAAAATTATCTTGTTTTTCTTTCCGTTGATAGTAGTGTCATTCTAAATTTTGTAGGAAGGGTCTGGAAGTTGAAGACTTTCCCCGTTTTCAACCCTTCTTACTTTGGTAGCGTAATTTTAGCAAGAAATGCATGTGAACAGAAATAAAATTGAGAAAATTTAGAAAGACTAACGGAGTAAAAGTAACGGAGTTTGCTGCCACCACCGGAGTTTAAGGAAATTCCGGACCCTATGATGCTTAATTAAATCGGGTTGCAACTGTGCAAGGGTGCATTATATCTGTAGTCTACTCTACCAGCAATAGAAGTCATGAACTCGCTTAAGGCAGGGAATATTAATGAATCTTGGGTTATTCACGGGAGGGTTAAACTACAAAATATGTACGCAAACAAAGCAAACATATAAAATGACACAACCACCTACAGTATAGGGTGGTATTCAGGTAGAATTCAGTAGAAGAGGACCTCTTATTTGCCTTCCTTTTCTGGGATGGGGCTCGCTAATCCCTCTTGGGGAAGACTCGGGGTGGCGTTCTTGTTTTCTGGCACCCATACTCACACCGACACCGGTTTTAACTTTAGATATTCGTTAATAGGGTCACGTATTTATTTTAAATAACAAAAAACAACAATCGAACAATCGTAACGAAGGTAACATTCGAAGGTTAAATTTAGAAGAGAAAAACGGGGACGTTTGTTTAAGACGATCGTTAGGCGAACATTCTTATACCGAGGATAGGCGAACATTAGTTAATTTTTTGAAACTTTTCTCTCCCCTGGGCCATTGTTTACAAATCCAAAATCTTCCCCCTCTTTAATACTTCTCCCGGGAGATGTTGCGCTCTCGTCGTTCAACTTTTGTCGACTTAGCTATATAGCTATATAGGTCACCGGAGTGACCAAAATTGCATACCCTTAAGGCATCAGTTGGTCTCATTTCGACCCGCTTCCTCTACGTGCGTGTAAGCCTTCAGTTCTCATGAGTGAAACTTGCTGACGATAGATTTATTTATTTTAGCTTGTCTTAATTAACCTTAAAGTACCCTTACGAAGATTGTTTGCGTTAACTCGCCTGGGAACTCTTTACATTAGGATTGAGTTCGAAATTCCTTCCGTCGCTTTTGAAGCGACAATTCATTAATTTTATATTTAAAATTTTCGGCTGCATACAATTTTAATGATCCTTTGAATTAATGTAAATTGTTAAACCCCTCTAAGAGACGGGTGCCCGAGAAAAAGGATATTAACTGCACCCTTGCACCCTTTCGAGTGTAGCCGGAACCAAGTGGTTTGCTGAAGGAAGTGAGTGCCCTGGAGCTGCATCCGTAATCCTTGACTTTAAACCTGTTTAAAAAAAAAAACCTCTACTGCTACTCTCTAGTGAAGGTATGAACCCACTTATACCAGAAAATTGCTCTAATATACCCAACCTTATGCTACCACAGAATCTTTAAATCCGAATTTTACTTACATTGGAAACTAGGTGGTTAGTTTGTGCTGCTTTTCATCAGCTGTTGCCTCGGATAGCTCAGTGAAGATAGGTGTGGTTTGAAGATGTTCGAAAGCGACAGGGTGAACAATTACCCGGCTGGAGATGATAAAACGTATCTCGAATTCGCTTCTATTCACTTTCTTTAATTAAAATGCACAGTAAAATTACATAAAGATAAACAGGTCAGTACAATGCGACAGAATGTCACCAAGAACTCTACAACACCAAAACTGTTGCATCCGGGGGTACAATTTACTTAAGAACGATCTTTCCGTTCGAGAAGCGGCGGTTTTTGTACTCCCCTTAAAATATTTTCTCCTACTACAAAACTAATAGGGGAAGTGAAATCTAACAAGGATAGAGTGTCCCGCCCTCGTTATCTCGTTGTCGATGCTATTCATTATAGGTCATAAATATTTTGTTAAGTCTGCGATTATGAAAAAAGCAAGCATGCAAGGAAGTAAGAGAAAAAAATGGAAGTATTAGTATATCGGATATTCAATTTGAATTGCCCAACATTGCTAATTTTAAGATTGAAATTCGGTTAAATTAGCAAAGATTCTCTGATTTTCATGCCGATTCTGAATTTATAATTAAAAAATAATTTAAAAACATCATTTTCAATTGTACCTAGGCTTTGTTTATGCGCAAAATCAAGTTGTCTTAATAATTCACAATTTATGCCTATGTAATGTACAGCCTCAATCAAAACTAATGAACGTTCAAAACAGATAAACGCTGTAGTCAGAGAGAGATGATACCGAGTGAGATGAAGCTTTATGGCGAACGAATGTTTCCGAAGTCCTTCGAAACCCCACAACACGTTGCGCTCTCTCTAACTCGGCACCGTTGCACTCTGACTACAGCGTTTCGGTTTAGGTTTCATTACGTTTCATTACTTTCGATTGAGGCTGTACACGTTCATTTATGTATACACGTAAATAAATAAATGAACATGTAAAGAGAGCATTACGTTAGCAATTTCCTTTGAATTTATATAATTAAAATGAATAATATTCCGTATCGTGCTTATTCTGTACATTTTATTTTCATTGAAAGACTCCCAAATTGTACTCAGACAAATACACAATATTAGAAATTTACTTTAGTTGATTATATTCAATCCACCATAAACGTAACCTATTCATTTAAACAAATCGTTACTTGTATTCTACGAGCCTCCTTGTTCATGAGCCCGTGTTCACTGCACCCCCGATTGTTACGCCGCTGCTGAAAAAGCAAGTTTTGATTACAAATCGACAGGTAGGACAAGTTTCAGTAAGTGTAAGAGTTTAACATAAGTAGATGAGTAAAATAACTCAAATACCACCTTTGTTATGAGATTCACATTTTATTTTCTGAAAAATTGTGCCATCGTTTATTTTAGTTTATCGCCAAAACAAACCAGAGATTAGTAATTCGATCCCCATGTGCCCTGCAATATTACAAATGTAGCAAATACAGAGCACCAGTTAATCCCATGACAACAAATAAGCGAAAATGTCGAGGATTATGATTATTTGTTTCATATTTGCGATCTATTTCAATATCACTTTGGCCTACATAAATGGTGAGTAAATAACAATTGGCACGTATTGGTCATTTTTTTTTGTTATAAAGGTTTTTCAAACGAGAAATAAAGATATTCTGGAATCTTATTAATCGATTCGTGCTTAGAATTTAAACCGAGTATCAACAAACACGATTAATTAATATTTGTTATTCAGAAGAAGTCGTCCTGTTATTTTTTAAATTGTTTCGAAAATGACGACGTTTTTCTGTTTTTTATTTCCCTCTAATATTTTTGGAAGACGTTTAATTTGTTTGTATCGTTATATTGGAAAGAGATTTAGTTTGTTGTATTAATGACCTTATTACACAAGAAAGTCAAGATATGTACATCGTTCTTTATACGAATTTCATTTATTTAGATACTATCAAGTTCAAAATAATACATATAGCCTTCCAACAAGTACAAAATTGGAAGTGCCTCCGAGGAAACAAATTGATCTCACTTAATAATTTAAACTTGAAATAATTCCAAAGATTCCAATTTTGTTCCAGAATGCACACCGCCATTAAACAATACGGAATTACTACCTGGTGAGTAAAAAAATATTTAACAGAAAAAATTGCAGTGTTTTTATTGATCGAAACCCCTAGATTACTACTGGAGAGATTATGATGGTATTGTACCTGCAGATGCAATACGCGGTGGTTTCGACGAAGCAGGAAGCATTACCTACATCGGGCAAAGTTTACAAAAGGACGGTTTTTCAGTAACACCCGGTGTGATTTATCCAGGAAAACTAGGTATGACTGCAACTGCAAGAGACTACTCGTCATACGTAAGGGTAAGTGCTAGAACCGATTGGGGGGAAAATTCGTAAAAAGCAAATTTTTTAGATACTCTGCAGTGCGTACATCCGTCTTTTCCAGTGGCAACGCACAAGCGTAGATGAAATCCATTTAATTACAGACCATCTGGTGTATGGTGGAGTGGACAAAGGAAACTTGTTGTACATCGGCAGGGCTAATTTCGAAGGGGAACTCCAAGTGGGAAAGGTGCTTTCGAAGTCTTCTTTTGATGGCTTGGTATTACGAACAAAGTCGGGGACCTATCGACATTTTTATGCTTTCGAAATACTAACTTATGCAAACTATTAAATTAGGTTGTAGATGATTTATTCAAACTTGATTATCTGATCTTGTAAGAATTTAAAACTCATCTTTCTAATTAATAATAAAATTATATCTGAATTCATAAATAAGTCAATCACGTACGTGATGTTTAAAGAAGAAATTTAGTTAATAAAAGTACGCCCTACCTCTTGGGAATAAGTTCATTATCACCAGATCCTCTTCGAATACGCCTGCAATATTTAATCGGCAGAAAAAATATTTGATGAACAGTTTCGCATGTCTAAGCCAATATTTTGATTTGCCATGATCAGCACGTCGAATATTTTTAGCTTTCTGTTATATTCTTCTCTAACGACAGGACGAGTCACAGCTGGTAAGTAAGGATTAAAATTTACTTTATTTCTGTTATAGTATATTTGCTTTTTTTTCAAAATTGCTTCAAGTATTTTTCTTTTTTGTGACATCTTCCAAAAGCGCTCTGACCTTTCCTGAAACGCAAGTCAAGAATTTCATTAGTATTTCCGAATCGACATGCATTCATTTGAAAATTTAAACAAAATCTACAAAGTGCAAAATACAAAAGAAAAGAAAATCAAGAAACTCGAGTGCTGTGTAGTAATACAAGAAAGAGTTACGGTTTTTATTATAAAAAAAAAGATCATAAAGGTAAAATATTTTTGACTATTGACTCGTGAAGGGCATGATTTCAGATAGTAAAAGATTAACTCTTTATAAAGAAGAAATTATCCAAGGAAATACAGCCTGTTTCAATGAAGATGTACCAAACTCGGTTTGTCGGTAGATATCGTGAAAAGAAATAAAAGTTTGCTATAATTTTTTTTTCTTAAAAGAATAAGTTTCGAGAAAATCGAAGGGAAAGCAAAGTCGCATATTTTTAGGATGGACTTTAAATGAGAATGAATGGATTGTTTCGCATTCTCATACGAATTGCTTTATCGGTTTATTACTCTAGCTAGAATGTCGCCCCAGCTGATTCGGCAAAACACATTTAAAACATCGTGGTTGTTGGAAATCAATAAAAATAATAATTAATCGTTTATTTTCGATTCTCCATTTAATACGAATTTTCTAATTGTTAAGATTGTTCAAACATTTAGTAGTTTGCGCTTATTTAAGAATTTATTATTCACATTCAATGATAAACCGTTTCATGAAATCGTTCATAGAAATTTAGCGCTCAAGTGCCTAGGTTGTAAATGTAATAATGTAATAAAAATAAATGTTTTTATTTTTAAGATTCGACAAATTTTATTTTAATAACAATTTTAAATTAAGTAAGTTTAAATACCCACGCGATTCCACAGCTGCTGCTAAGTTGAATGACCGAGCGAGTAGGTCAAGGGCAAGACAAAATCTAATCATAAATTTCTTCGCCGTAACTTTATTGTCCCCCTGCCGCTGTGTGCCATTCATAAAGCAATTTACATCGCCGGTTTGGTTTCACATTCCGCGGCGATAAAGTATTTCAAGAAACATCGGCTCCAAATTATGCAAATTTCAAGTTGCTCCGATTAAAAAGTTTTATTAAGATATTTTGTTTGAAATAATGTCAGAACCGTGCCCCTCAAGTTTGGTGCATCTTCAATGAAACACCCTGTATAGAGACATCGTGTTTTATTGGTAACAATGCAGTGCTTTGTGTTAAATCGTTAAACACAACAGAACACGTACAGCCATGAAAGTCAGTGACAAATACACGCCACGGCGATCTCACTTTTCTCAGTATTGCCACTTCTAATTCAAATTGATCACATGGCATGGGTTGATATCATTTCTGATGTCACTGTATATGTATATCATTAATTTTTTGTTCACTCTGCAAAACACCAATACGTATATTTTACTAATACAAGTACATATTTTAATCGCAACTAAAAGAAAAATTTTGAAAAGAACGAAACTAAAACAGATTGTGAAGCTGTTTTTACTTTCAAAGTTCTTTAAACTGCTGTGAAATATTTAGGGTGGGTTTACAGAAAGCAAATCAAATATTTAATTTCGAATTAAACTAATCACGATTAAGTTGCCATAAGAATTAGGGCCAGTTTACAGAAAATTTAATTGCAATCAAATTTTAATGACGTTGTTAATTTGACAGTTGGCAATGTAATTCTTATGGCAACTTAATCGTGATTAGTTTAATTCGAAATTAAATATTTGATTTGCTTTCTGTAAACCCACCCTTATACATTGTGAACTCTCAAATTAACAACGTCACTAAAATTTGATTGCAATTAAATTTTCTGTAAACTGGCCCGTAGTCTTTAAACGAAATTGATTTCCCTTACTCTATATAATGCAAGATTTTAAACGTTAGGTATAATTCAGTCACATCGATTTTTTATACTGTTACAGAATGTATACCGGCAAGTAAAACAATCACCGAAGCAGGTAAGCTTCGTAGGCTATTAAATGTACAGGGTCATCGTAGTAATTTGTAAAGTCCTTTTATTTTAGTATTTGCTGCTTCGCTAATAACTTTTTTTTAATTAAGTCTTCCCATTAACACATCTTTCTTTCAAATTTCATTAAAAGCGATTCTCATACAATATAAAAATAAAAGGACTCGACTTAGCTGTGACCTAAACTAGAGGTTACCATCGTCGTCATCATTCAGAAGAAAATTGCGCATAGTTTATAGACAAAATTAGAAAAGCAAAAACATTAATATTTCAGATTACTATTGGAAAGATTATTTTGGAATAATTCCCGATGATGCCGTGGAAGGTGGTTTTGATAATGCCGGAAACCGTACGTACATAGGACAGGCTCTAAGTAGTTCTGGACATTCACTCCTACCGGGCATCATTAAACCAGCACAACTAAGAATAGCAGCATCCAAAGATACAAACACTTCCTATATGAGGGTAAATAAAAACAACAGATTTTATTTGTTTATAATAAATATTACTAATAAGCAAACCGAATGATGCGTAATCCTAAAGTCTCCTCAGCTTTGTGAGCCTTTGGAAATACAAATGTGCTTTTTTTATTTAATTAATCAAAATATCACTTGTAGTGCACATAAAAACACAATCGGTTAAACAGAAATTACAATATCTTGTCACTTTTATAAAAGTTGAAGTGTTTTTCATAGTTCCATACTTATACAGGGACAGCAGAAATGGTTTCAACCGTATAGGCAACACATTGTACTTTGTTGGTAACGATGTAGTGCTGTGTGTTAAATCGTTGGCGGATGTAATGCCTGCGATTTACACAGGCATCTGGGAATGCTTGGTTAAACACAACAAATTACCTACAGCCACTTCTAAGAAAACAAAACGTAATTCAAATTGGTCACGTGGGTTGAAATCATTTTATTTTGCTCATATTACAAAGTCGATTCTAATTACACAACTGCATTTCACACTTACAAGGTCTATGGGTTTTTATGATCCAACATTATTTTCCAACATTAATCAATCAAAGTATAAGATGACGTGAATTTTTATAGATATTATGCAGCAGATACAAGAAAGTCGAATGGAAACACATCAGAAATATTTACAACAGCAACCTTGTAAATGCAGCGGAATTGGTGGTTGGGGGTACAGAAGACGGGATGCTCGTTTACATTGGTAGGACTATGTTCCAACGTCAACTCTTAATAGGGAGAGTCAACGTTATTCCGCAGGAAGAAGGCCTGAAACTCCTGAATGAACTTGGAGAGGAAGAAAGTTTTAGTCAGTTTGAAATACTGACATACTTTTAACAACCTAACAGTAATTAATGGACATTTAAGTTTCGGAGTTTACATTAAGCATATTAATGACAGTTGAAATCTGATTAATTATACCTAAAGAATTCGTTTGCTTAAATGTATATACTACACATGTAATTGGGTAAATTTGATATTTTGTTTTGAGTGCACATTTTGAGCAAGAGAGTTTGTTAACCGCAAAAAATCGACGTTATGCGAGTAAACAACTTCAAGGTCATGTTACTTGTAGTGCGAGAGCTTAAGGGCCCCCACAGACTTCGTTCAATTCGCACTAATTGGACCGTGCGGACCAAATCGCGCGAAACAAGATCGTATAAGAGATCGATAAAACCGTACCGTCTTTTTCTCCACACACACTAGGTGTTTAGCACGTTCGGACATGTCCGCGCGTTCCAATTCGCGCGAATTTGAACGAAGTCTGTGGAGCCCTTAGAGTTCATGATTCAGGTTACGTTGAAGGGAACTGAAATTAGTCACACCCAGTATAGAATATTTTTTGAATTAAAAAATACTGAGTGTTTCGAAAATTTCTATTAGAATCTGAATCGATTAACTTGCTCCTTTCCGCGTGGTAAAGTTTTTATTCTTTATCAAATGACTAAAAAACAAATAGGTATAATAAAGTGCAAAAGAATGTCATTAGGGCAAAGGCTACAGTTAAGTTAGTCTTTCCCAGTAAAATTGGCTCACAATCTCTAGGTAAGAATGTAAACAATCTTTTTTGTGGTGCACGTGTTGAGTGTGAAGAAGACAATATTATATCTCTTTGCAGTTTCAAAATTGACCTAATTTTAGGAAAAAAGACATTCAGATTTTAAGAATAAATTGCTTTAACAATACTGAAAAATCATCAAATTAATCTAGTTTTATAATTTTTTTTAACATTACTGGAAGGGAGAAGGTAAGTTTAAACAGACTGTATATGAATGGAGTTGGTGATGCGTTGTGGTGATGTTAAAAATTATACTAAAAATTTAAAAGTGCTGCCATCTTTCAAATAACGTTTTATATTTGTAATATGGTTGGTGTTGGTACTACGTCAAGGCGGGACTCAGGGTTGCCAGGTGTGGCGATATATCGCAACTGTGGCTACTTAAAAAATGTTGGGATTAAAAATTGTATTTTGCGATTGGCGACTAATTTGGCTACGTGATAAAGAATAATAGCTATATTGTGGCTACATTCCTTTATTTTTATATATTTTTTATTTTTAATCGCGTGTTTTATGATACCGTCTGACATGACCGTCAAAATATACAGTGAGAATCTTGTAACGCTGCACATAGATGAAAATTACATGATTACTGATCAGATAATACATTTCTGAGTTATAAAAAGTGAGCAAATAAAAATCAGATTAGAGTGCAAAGAAAATGTATGTCTGTGATTAACTGAATTAATGAATGTAACACATTCATGGACTGTTAAATTTATTGACTTTTTATTTAATCACAGACATACATTTTCTGTGCGAAGCCTACTCTAATCTGATTTTTATTTGCTCACCGTTTATAAAATTGCACGTAGGGGTTTTAACATTACGTTGCTATGGTTACTACTCAATTTTCAATGCTGAATCATTTAGAAACTGCACATAGAAAGTATTAATCCATTAAAGCCCTTTGGCAACTTTAGTTGCCATGCTGTTTATAATTGCCATGGCGCAGGCGTGAATGTATATTTGAACATACATAGTTGTAATACGTTGACACACATGTTAATAATTTCCTTGTACATTTATAGAGAGAACAATTCAGACTGAGCACTCATTTCTGCTGAATGACATCATGACCTATTCCTCAGGTAGCGGATGTCGGACAGTGTTGCTAGCTTTGTCAAACGAGTAGTCGCCAACATTTCAGAATGAAATTATATGTGTCTTATATGAAGAAATTTTAGTCGCCAAATACAAAATTTAAAAATCGCCCACTAATGGAGTTTATATGGACAAACCAAAAATTTCGATCGCCAAGTTTTTCTTAAAAATCGCCCAAACGGCGATAAATCGCCCATACCTGGCAACACTGACGTCGGAGGTAGCGGAGAAGTTACGTTACAAAAAATGGCGACCGCTCCAACTCATCAACTTGTGAGAGGTCGCGTTCAGCAGAAATTTGGTCAACAGTTGCACAACTTTTGGGTCTGCTGAATGCGCCCATTGAAGATCGTTTAGAGTTTTTTAAGTAGGCGACTTCTTTTCTTAATATGGCTACTGAGATCTTTCAATACCTGGCAACCCGCCGCGCCGGGACCAGCAAGACGACAATGGCGGCCTGACTCGTCGCAATGGATTTCTCGTGTTAATAAACATTATTTACTCTACCTAGAAGTTCTTAATCATCATTACAATATTTATGTTTAACACGGCCGCCTAGGTTATTGAAGCACAAGTGCTTTATTTATAGGTGTTTGATTTTAAGATCGCAGCGCAGCGCTACCGTGCATAAATCTGAATCTCTGTAAGCTACACGGAATTTTTGTAATGCACGTGTTTAAGTGCGTACTAATACAAATACACAAGTTGATTTAATGTGAATGTCACATATAACATATCATACACTCAGGATCGACGTCAAAACACGATTTGTTGTGTAGTTGTGTAGTACACAAGGGTTTGTTTCGTTGACACCAGGTGGCGAACGCTTAGCTGCAAACTCCAATATCCGGCCGGTCGCGTTTGTTCTACGAAAATTCTCGTTAGTGTGGCTCCCTCTGCATAATTCTGAATTGAACTTTCGTCGTTGCCATAGTTACTGATTAATGTTTCATTTTCATTCGAATTTTGTACATTTTATGACAATTTGAATAATAAATCATAAATATATTGCATTCTTATCACCCCAATTTACTGCACTTTAACAAATTATGCACTAGTTTGCCCACAATCACTTCTCTGAAGTTAGCAAAAGATCCTGTAGTGTGGCTACTGTGACTCCCTCTTCGGCACAGAGAAATGGCTCTGAACTAAGAACGTGACTAACCGGATATTAAGAATCAGTAAGAACTTTGCTCTTTATTAATCTAGGAAGCCGTGATGTTTAAAATTTAATTGCCTGTGCTTTTTCTTAAATAAAATTTTAGGCAACTGCCTGAAGATCCGGGCTTTAATGATGAATAGGTATCGATAATTTGATTTAAATCCAGATTTAAATCATTGCATCGTATCGTTGAGAAAATATGATATTGGCATATCGCATCGTTGAGAAAATATGATATAGAAGATTCTAGATATACAAAGTGGTCAAGAATCACTGTTTGAGTTGGTAGTGCCGAATTTTATTCTTAAATGGTACAACTGTAGTAACTTCCGGTTGTTGACGGTTTGACACTGACAGCCGTCAGTTTACAAGCGTCACTTGACATTTCAAATTCAAATTAAAACGTTAATTTTTATTCATATAACCTTCAATCTTATCGCTGTCAAATAAACCAGGGCCGAGCAACGGTAGAGAACAGTTCCACCACCCCTTATACTTCTCCGCAAGTGTTTCGCGCTTATTCCAGTTTCAAATTCAAATCGGCACGCCTAGAACCAACGACGCGCAATATAATGTTTCGACGAGTGGCGAATAGTTTCGACTGTCGCCGATTACAGTTGTCGCTTGTAGAGGGGATGAACTCACCACGACTCTCTTGCCCAGCATTGAAATAAACCAACAAAACCTATGTCCGGTTGCAGTGTTGCAAACAGTCGAATATGAAAATGCTCTTAATTATATTGCCAACTCAAACAGTTATTCTTGACCACTTTGTATATTTAAATGTATTATAATGTTATAGAAGACACTAAATAAATAGAAATTATTCAATAGTTCATTTATATTGCAGTAACTTGTTATTAAGTTTAAAATTGTGTCCCTCAATTTACCATTTACCGGTTTTGCTGTTGGCGGTTGGCAGCATTGAATAAAATGTCAAACTAAACGACATCAAAAGTGAGTTATCCGAAAGTACAACGTCAATTAATTTAAATAAATAAGGCAAGCGTAGGCTTGCTACCCCACCGCAAATCTAATTTAATCAAATTATATCAGTGATTATTGGAATGTTGAAACTCACACTGTTATTATGAGCGTTGGATTTTATGCCCACGGTAAGTAACCGCCGATTCACACCCAAACCTATTTATTGTAAACACACGCCCTTTAATCATAGGAAGTCCAAGTCGTGAATCAGGCGTAGTGAGTGATTGCGACACCATGGCAGAACTCGCTGCATTACTGAGGTCCGAAATTCCGGAGGGGCGGAACAACCTCACGGATAACCACACAAACCTGGAGAGGGTGGCCGAGTACTGCGAGGCAAACTATTTCCAGTCAGACAACAAGCGCGTAGCGCTTGAAGAAACCAAGAATTATACAACTCAGTCTCTTGCCAGTGTGGCTTACCAAATAAACACTCTTGCGTATAACTTCTTGCAGCTGTTGGAATTACAAGCTGCGCAGTTGGCAGAAATGGAAAGTCAAATGAACCACATCTCGCAGACCGTCATGATACACAAAGAAAAAGTTGCCAGACGAGAAATTGGTGTGTTAACGGCGAATAAGTCATCGTCAAGACAATATAAGATTATTGCACCTGCAAATCCCGAAAAACCGATTAAGTATGTGCGAAAACCCATCGATTATACAGGTACAGTCTTTGTTAAATAAGTAAGCTCCGGTAGTTGAAGTTACAATCAATTGCAGTACTGGATGATATCGGGCATGGCGTGAGAAGCACTGGAACTCCAAGACAGAAACAACGAGGTTCTAGTCAAGGCAGCATTCAGTCTGTAGGTGCAGTTTCGGTTAACTCGTCCATGGTTGGTCCTGCCCCCACTACCAAACCACCTACTCCACCGCAAGTTAATCGCACAGCAAGTAAAGGTTCATGTTCAGTTCATTTTACTTCAGATTAGACATACTATGAACATTCTTCCTACTTACCATCAGATAAAAGATTTGGCCCATCAGTTTAAATGCAGGATAGCAATAATAAATATTTTGTTGTAAAACAACAAATTTTCAGTGTCTGTTTCTGGTGGTACCTTAAGCAAAGGAAGCCGTGAGTACCGTACACCTCCTGCAGTGGCTCCACCGCAAGTTCCAAGTCATTATGCCCCAAACTATCCAATTGGACACCCGAGAAGAGGTGGTGAAAGAGGGCCAGGCTATAGTACATTGCCTCTAGCAGGGCAACATCAAGCAATGTCACCCCCACAAGTCGGTATGGTTCATCCTCTGAACATGCAACAGCAACAACAGCAGCAAGTGCAACTATTACAACAACATCCTCAGACTCCGCCGCCTCCACCACCACCTGGAAACACCATGTATCTTCCAGATCATCACATGAGCATGCCACGTATGTACTCTCAGAAAATTAGGGGCAACTACCAAAATATGTGGATTCATTTCAGCCCCACCATCTCCTTTGGTGAATCAAGATATGCCGTTACCAAACACTGCTATTACTCATCATCATTCCTTGTTGATATCCCAACATAATCCAGTACCACATGGTAGTTTGGGGATGCATACGTTATCTCACCATCCACATGGACAGAGATTATCAAGAGGTGGAGGTTCACAGTCACCTCCTTTACCACCTCCACCACCACCAGATGATGAACATGAAGGGTTTGGAAGGCCTCATACTTCTGGGGTGATGCCTATTGTTCCTGATGAGGAAGATCTTCCAGGATGGGTTCCTAAGAACTATCTCGAAAAAGGTATTATTAAATTAAGTTCACGAATCGTTTTTGATAATGTTGACGAAGTCTGACTTGAATATTAAGGAATATGTAATGCAGTATAAAATTGAAAATGTTCACTTTGTGTTATCGTCATCAGTGTCTATTGAAAATTAGTTAGTTATTTTTTAGTTGTGGCTATATATGACTATTATGCTGACAAAGATGATGAGCTAAGCTTCCAAGAGAGTTCTGTTATTTATGTCTTGAAGAAGAATGATGATGGTTGGTGGGAAGGTGTGATGGATGGAATAACTGGCCTCTTCCCCGGGAATTATGTGGAACCATGTGTCTAACAAAATATAAATTAATAATACCTGCATGGATTTGTGCGTGGCTGAATTTTTTATAGCAAACTACAATTCTTAGGAATAGATTAGTAAGTGTTAAACAGACTTTTGTGGGTTACATCTTATGTTACATTTTATTTTATCAATGTGAGCGCAGATCATTATAATTGGCAGTTAAGGAGCTTCATGCAAAACATCGATATGTTATATTAAGAGCTGGTCTTTCCATCTTAATAAACTGACTAATAATTATTAGACGAATAAGTACCGTGGAAACAATTCATAAAGTCATTCAACCACTAAAAAGAAAACACAACAAAACAACTGAATAACTTTAAGGGACAAATGAAATGCAAGAAATAAAATAGAATTGTCACAGTGTAAGACATAACTCACAAAAGTAGTTTTAAGTTTCTACCAAATCGTAAATGTAGTCAATATAATAACAACAGCGAACTAAATGTCTGCTTGCTCTGATTACTTGAATGTTAACAAGAATAATAATTTGTTGCATACAAATTTAATTATTTTAGTAAACAAGTCCTTATAATGTTGCAGATACTTACCATAATTGACCATTTAAGTAATAGTTCATAAATTGCTGATGTGTAACTTCAAGAAATTGCTTGATTACTTTCAAAATGTAATTTGAATTTCATCAAAGCTTGGGCAACTCATAAAGTACAGAAATTTTTATTACATGCAATAGGTAAGAGTTTCTTGAATTCTAGAAATTTACCCAAGTATCCAATTACATCAAGTATCTGTAACATGCACACAATACACAGTTTTTGGATTAGGTTGCACAGTTTTATGAATTCTAATTTATTTTCTTTTTTGGTACATAAGTAATTTAATCTGCAACATACGATGCTTAGTGTACAATTTTACAATGCAGTGTGTGAATGACCTGCTTGTTATATTGCATATCTTGTGAAATAGTACATAAGCAATTCTGCACAAAGTTGGATGTTTATATAGTAAAACGTTTTATAAAATAAGTATTCATTTTTTCTTGTATGTGACTTTTTCTGATCCTTAGCCTCATTTATTAAAAAGAAAATGATTAATTTTTGCAGATATCTTTACAGTGACTGAAAGCTGTAATGTTACATGTCATGGAAAACAAATTAAATTAAATTAAATTACTATTTGTAAAATCGGAAATCTTTAAAGTAAGAAAATTTTTCACCACATATTGGCTGTGACATTATGACATGATAACTAAATTATGTAACATTAAACCCAATCAGCTTGAAACTTTCAAAAATTGTGCTTAATAAAGACTTTTTCTTTATCTCTTTAGACAACTTGAAAACAAACATTCTTTAAGAAAGGAGTCTATCAGATTTTTTTTTATTTATTAAGTACTAAAGTGTCTCATCAACTTAATTGATGTCATGTTCTTTTTGGTTTAGTTCTAGTATAAATAATACACAGAAATGACATATTGCTGTGATGTTACGAAAATAAATATAAAAAAGCCTATTTCCGACAATCATTATTACATAAAAAGGTTGTCCAACGATTAGGGCATTTAACCTATTTCCATTACAGAAACATAACAAAACTGTATATCCTTTTATATAATCGGCTTAAACTTTTCAGTGGTACACAGAATAGTTTTCTACAGCTTAAAATAACATAAAGAGTATGAATAGAAAAGTATAAAATGACTCCCATAAAAAACTAAACGACATTTGCGAGTGTTTTTTGACGTTATGACCAGACTTCGGACATTTGGGATTAGGAACATTACCATGGTTATGCAATACGAGAACCAACGAAAAGTGCCCATTCATTGCGTAGCCGTGGCAACGCTCCGAAATGTCTGAAGTCTTGTCATGATAAAGACAGTAGGAGGTAGTACACTTAAAGTTCTTGTTTTTACTCAAAAAAATATAGAATAAAAAAAGATATTGTAATTTTTGGCAATTTTCACAATCGGATGGTTTCTCGAAAGAAAGTCCAGTTCAAATACCACACGACTCGTTTACTCAAAAATAAGGGTAAAAAAATTATGAAAAAATTGACGATTTTTTCAAAATTCCATAAAATAAAATTGTTCAACTGGACGAGTTCTTCTAAGGCTTAAAATGAACACACGTATTGCTGATACACCCAGTTTACTGCAAGACTGTTGCGTAGAGTGCGACAGCGCTGCTTTTATTGGAGCAGTTGGTTTTTACTGACTGAACTTCGAATTACACTTGCGGTGTATTTCCACCATGGTTTCTATGGTACTTTATAAGCTATTCACGATCTTTTTAGACTCAGAGTAGGCCATGTTAGGGTGACATTTTTGTTGGTATCTCCAAATGGATATGTTCCATTTTAATTTGATGGTTATATGTTTGAAAACTGATACCGAAAAACATTGATTATTCTTAGCATTTTGACTTAGTATTAAAAAGTCATAAGTAATTATTTGTTTTAAATGTTATTATTTTACTTTCTTCATGTCATCGTAGAGTATAAGAAGCAATACAGTCGATGGGACTGACGTTAAAGTGTTAGAATTTTATATTTGTCACATGTTGAGTTCTATCAAAATACATGCACGTAACTTAACGAAAAAAAAACATAGCCCTCTAGAGTCTAAAAAGATCATGAATGGATAACATGCAAGGTGATGCATATCATAAATGTTCTTTTTCTATTTTCCTTTTTGATGAAGCAGAAGTCGAAATTTTTCATTATTTTACACAGTTCTCTAGGTCTCTAAACAGGTATTTTCCTTTTGTCACAAATCTCAACTCAGAGTGAAATCTCAGTTGTATCTTTCATACTCACTTGTTCGTGTTAACAGGAATCACGTTTTTGTGATCTGAGATGAGATTTGTGACAAAAAGAACGTAGCTAATGTTTTAATCTAGGTTGCCTTAATTTATTTAATTCATTTGTGGTGTATTTTACAAACACGCAAATGCAAATGTATATTAATATAGAGAGCGCAACTTTTAAAATATTTTCAATACCTTGTAGAAAGAACATCACATTGAAGTGTTTAAGACGGACTTGTAAATTTGAATTCTTATTATTGTTTATTTTGATTTAACACTTTAAGGCCCGGTATTTCAGCCACCGTTTAACTTTAACCTTTAGTTTATTCCCATAGTAACAATTATAAAAACAATTGTTCCTATGGAAATAAACTGAAGATTAAAGTTAAACTGTGCTTGAAATACCGGACCTATAAGTTAGCTTACATTTTTTCTTTATATATTTGTTCATTTTAGCGGCTCATTTGTTTAAATTATAACATAAGTTTGCGACATAAACATAGCGTGGGCATCAAATGGGATTATTCTTTATTATCGATTTCTAAAAAAAAATTACTGATGCATAATGGTCTGGTGAAATTTAGCTTTTACGGTGCAGTGGACACTGAAAAATGGAGAAAGCTTATGTTAAGAGTAGGAGTTATAATTTACGCGGCCTTCTTATTACAACACAATGTCTGTTATCAAAATAATCGAGTATGTAATGTAAATACTTTTCATATGTTAATTCAATAATAAAGTTTTTCAATTGATAATTCGTACCTATTCGTTCGAGATTTTACTTTAACAATCCACTATCCTCCAAGAAAGAGTAAAGTTTCCTTTTTTTTAAAATATACAGGAAATATTGTCTAACACTAACAAAGTTATTACCAATCACTTTTTATGCACACTACATTACCAAATACCGACGGAATTACACTATTCTCCAAGATAACACGAATGGAAAAACTAAACTTGTTGTTTCTCAATTATTTTTTTTGGCTCCGAGTAATTATTTCAATGTGTTCCGAAAATTTGTGTTTTCTTGTTACATTCATGATTTATGTACAACTTTATCAGGGTGCCCTTGATTAAAAATATCCGCAGTCTCTTTGGACGTTTTGATAATTGAAACGGTCAATGCAGAAAGGGCATATGTCCATGATGGATTGTTTTGAGAAAAACTATAAAAACCGAAACTCATATACTTTAGACCAATATACATATTTTACATAAATGTTACAAATATGCTGGATTTCACCAACGTCACTTAACTTTAATCATTGATTAAGGCCCGATCTTTCCACCTCCTAATAATGTTCCTGATAACGTTATTTGGCAAATAACTTGATTTTTATGAATGGTTTCCATGGTGATTCGTAAATTTATTCGTCAAATAAATTTATCAGGAGGTGGAAAGGTCGGGCCTTAGAATTATTATTCCTATACCTTCAACACATGAAACCATGGTAACGTTTACTTTTAACGGATGAATAAATTTAAGTAACGTTGGTGAAATCCGCTATTAGAATTTAACGAGCTATTCAAATATGTCAAAATATAATTATAGGATGACCTATTTAAATCTTTTGAGAAAATTTAACTTTTAAGTTTCAATAAATGTTTATGAGCAAACGCGCATGGAAAATGTTACTATTACCTACAGAAATTATTCTACTCGATATTTATAATTAGTTATGCACAGTAAAAATAATTTTTTTGACCGCTAATTATTATGAATAAAATAATACTTTTACACTTCAGCTCTTTCATCCAATTGAATAGCTCTGTAGATTTCGTATGCTTTGATTTAGAGCTATAGTTGTTTAATAAAAAGTTTTACTTTTAACAGATCTATCGAAATGTGAAACAAAAATTTGTATATACCATTAAAAAAGTATAAGTTTGTTGGATAACTCACTTATGGAACATGCTGTGTATATGAAAATAATTTAATTTAACTTTTGTACAAGATAAATATCTATCACAAAATCTTTTGTGACACTAAACCGGACACTAAATCGCGCACTATACACTTAAATATAAATAAAGATAAATATCCTTTATAAATTAATACTTATGGACCTGTTGAAGAAATCCATACCAATGGTGCACCCTGTATTAAAATAATTTAAATTTTTTCTTGTAAAAATGATTTATCATCTGCTGGGGCGTGTTCGAAAACCCAAACTTACTCTTGGTAATATTCTTTCTCTCTCATATAAATCATTTTGTATATTTTGCTTTTCACTTTATTCGCTCTGTTGGTATAACTCTTATACTTACTCCCTGTATTTTCGAACACGCCCCAGTTATTGCAACTTTTGAAGAGACTTAAATCTAAGCTCACGATTTTCACAACTGTCAACCAATTTTTTTGAATAATTTTGGTTTGTATGTCCACTTAAAAAGAATTAAAAGAGAATGCAGTATTTTTAAACAGTATAAACAAAGGGTCATTAAGGCCCGATTTTACAATCGTCGGATAAGCATTATTCTTAGAATAACGTGATGTAGGTGTGACGTAGATATGGAGAAACATTAAAGGATATTCGGCGAACAGTTATTCCATCCTTATTCCACGATTGTAAAACTGGGTCCAAGTAAATCAACTGACAATTTATTCTTTATAGCGTCAATAAAGTTTCATAAAAATCGGTAATAAAAAAAAGTTTCATTTGTTGTATATTTTTTGAAAGACACTGTATATTAGAAATCTTTATATCTGGTACACTAGCAAACTATCTGTATACTATTAATTTTAAATTGATTTTTTTTATTTCTTTGTAGTTGATCAAAATTTCTTGTACGCATTATCAACTGTAAAATGAAAGGGCTGATAAGTAATTTAACACCGTATTAGTGCCTTTTGTGAGTTTATAAGTACAGTTAAATTACTACCAGCTCGTAATCAAGTTCGAAGTAGTCGCAGTCAATAGGTAGCCATACACCAGCATTCATTCATGTCATTCTTTCCTTCGACACTCTTTCTCTTCAAGAAATTGAAACGAAACAAATCCTGTTCTAACCCACTAATACAATAATACAGGATTTGTTTCGTTTCAATTTCTTGAAGGGAAAGATTGTCGAAGGAAAGAATGATATGATTGAATGCTGGTGTATACCTACCTAATTGTAAAACACTTCTTTTTTCATTTTTTTAAAGGGATATCTGACACTTCTACATGTTCGTGAGCATGTAAGTACGTTCGTTCAAAAATAAAACTTGGCTTGCTTTTACAAGCAACAGGTCAAAGATGAGGTGCTATAGGTGCTTGAAATTGTTTGTGGTGTAAAGTCAGTGACCAGGAGAGGAGACACGAACGCCCGAATGCAAACGACAAAGTTGCATAAATAGTTATAAACAGTCTTTGCGCATGATTTTAGTCGCCCTTGAAATATTGGCCAAAATAATAAATATACCAGAAAACATTTTATTGCAGCAGCGTCTCGAGTGTACGGAAGTTCAGAATGATTAATAGAAGAGTTATAAATTTATTAATAACAAATCACCTCATAAAATATTATTTGCCGTCTGTCTCAGTAAATTTACTTAGACTTCACACCTAGATTGCTTAGTAGTAGATATAAAAAACAGACCACACCCTTTTTTCCCCATTTGAAATGCATTGACTTCCGGCCGAGTTTTCTGCCTCATCTGAGCCCGTGGTAAAGAGTGAGATGGAGCTCCAGAGAGAGAGAGACGGAGACAACGTAGTTCGGGCGTCCGTCCGCCAGATGCCTGCGGCGCTGCTGCTATTTTCGTTAGTTCGGAAATTGCCCGCCAGATGGCGGTGGCGTTGCGCCGTCTGAGCGTTAGTTCGGAAATTGCCCGCCAGATGGCGGTGGCGTTTCGCCGTCTGAGCGTTAGTTCGGAAATTGTCCGCCAGATGGCGGTGGCGTTGCGTAGTCGGAGCGTTAGTTCGGAAATTGTCCGCCGGCTGTCGCCACCGGCGCTTCGCTGCGGAATTTTTTCCTCCGTCCTGAGAGAGATTCGAACCCCGTTCCTCGGCGTTCGTGAGGCGTCCACCTAAGCCGCTCGGCCGTCGAGGCAGTTGTTCGTATTCGTTCGAGATGTGTAATATTAACGACGCGCGCGGCGAATGATGTCCTTATATTTTTTTTCGTCGAACACGGATGCGATGCTGGTTGCGTCAATTTTTTTCCTCCGTCCGGAGAGAGATTCGAACCGGTTCCTCTGCGTTCGTGAGGCGTCCACCTAAGCCGCTCGGCCGTTGCGGCTGTTGCTCGTATCGGTTCGAGATGTGTAATAATAACGACGCGCGGCGAAGGATCTCGTTTTTTTTTTCGTCGAACACGGATGCGATGTTGGTTGCGACCGGCGGTGTCCATCTGCTGACGAATTGCGAAAGGACGATCGCCGGCGTCCATCTCGGAGACGTCGCGTCGCGTCGGTGGGTTTCTGTAAAAAGGATGGCGCGCGCGAGCATATAGATCGCTGCACGCAGAGCGGCGGCGGCAATTTCGAAAAAATGGGTCCTCGGGGCGTGCGCATTTCCGCGTGCGGAGGCGGACGAAAACGATACCGATGTTCGTATTAAGAAATAAAAGATGCGTTTTGCTTACGTATGTAGTTTATTACTATGAAAAAAACTTATATTCATAACTTGATAATACATATTTACAAATTACATTTGCGTTACTCATGGAACAAATACTGTAATTGTTTGTGTGATGCAGGCAAGATGAATTTGTTTTGTTTAAATTCGGACAGTCAGGATCGGATTCCAGGTTTACGATTTCTATCGCTGGTAAATGCTCTTGGAGGAAATTTGCTTTTTGGTGACCTTTTACGTAGATTCGCTGATATCCGTGTGTAAATTGATGAAGAATATTCTTCACTTGTCTGTAAGGAATGTAACCGTCAGAGTAGCGTAGATAATGATAATTATTTTCCAACCAAATAATTTGTCTTTTATGTTCCTTTTTTAATTTATTGAAAGGAACGTCGGGTGGACCGAATACGAAATGTGCTATGCCACACGCGTCTCTGATTGCCATTTCTTTTACCACAAAACGTTCCAATTGGAATCCTTCTATGTCAACAACTAGCGATTTTACGTTTGCTTCTTTCTTGTACAATTCGTGCTTCCGGAGTAGAATAGGGTCGAGAATTTTCGATAATTTCTTAATACGTTGACGGAAACGGATTCTGTCGCGTGCGTTTTGCATCCAGTTATTGTCTTGCTCTTCTTCTTCATCACTCCCGTTAAATTCTATTACAACGGTCGGTTCTTTGGCAAATGTTACGTTTTTCTTCATAATTTCGCGTACACTCACCGCTCGATGATGCAAACGCAAAGACTGAGCGAGAAAATGCATTCGGCCTCTTTTTGTTTAGAGTGGAGGGGAAAATAAAAGCACTCATTGTTTAAAAAAATATATTTCAGATAATTCAATACATAAAATAATATATATTTTGTTTAAATTATATCTCTAACTATATTCGTTGCAGGGTTATATTCAACGATCTTGTCGTGGATAATTAGACAGTATGCGACCATATCCGCCTTAAATTCCTGTTCGCTCTCTAATTCTAATTTAATGTCGACAGTCGAAGATTTTACGGACTCGTTCTGTTTCGAACAGTCTATAACGTAGAGAGCTTTCTTTTTGAATTCCGCCAAATTTAGAATCGGTTCGTTGCCACGTCCGTAATAACTGTTTTGAAAATCTGCGTACATCAGATAAGCAATGCCAAATTTATTTTTACTCATTTCGAGATTTAAATTTTTATACGGATAACTTTCAGAATTGAGATGTAATTTAATATTTCGAATGTGTGCATGATCAAATTCTGACGCGTTTTTAGTAGGTTTGTCTTTTCTAGCGTCTTGGAAAGCGACGATAACATACCTAGGTTTTTCTAAATTCGTAGACGTTCTTATTGGCCACACGTCATTAAGGGTTGGGCGCATGCTTGGTAATTCATGTAGTTCCCATTGCCGATAAGGAATGAAAATAGATTTTGACTCTTGTAGAAACTGTAGCATTTTCAATTTCATCTCGTCATTGAGCGTAATGTGTGGCACGTGCCATTCGATTTTTTCTAAGCTTATGCTTGCCGTTTTCGTTCCCGTACTCATGTAACAATTATTGTCACTTCTGGAACGAAGTAATATTATTTCTTGTTTGGCGTTCATTATGATTTTCTTGTAGTCCTCGCAGAAGCCGAGCAGAAATTTTAACGGTATGCATGCCATAAATTTATCATCTAATAAAGTCGGATGCTGGTCCTGAAAGGGCACCCATCCGGCCACTTGTAATACTTTACTTTCCGCATCGTTATAGGATAGGTACGCCTTAATGGTAGTTGTCACGCCTACATTTCGAACTTTATCTATTTCCTTACCGTCGATTTCGTATCGGATCTCTTCAAAAAGGAACGAATAAGGATTATTTGTCAGACGACACTCGCCGGTACCTTCGTCGCTCGGCTTGAAAGTTCCCTCGATGTACAGATAACTTTCGTGCGGATAGGTGTAAATATCTTGATGATTGATTAAGATTCTCACTTCGTCGTTGTTGTTAAAATTTTTGTACGTCGGAGAATACCAGTGAAATTGCTTCTTAACGATAACTTCGTCGAAGTCGAGTCCTTCGGATAGATGCAACATTACCGTCGATATTTTTCACTTTATAACCTAAACTTTGCAAGAACAATATATTGCTCGATGTTAACCTTTGGGGAGCTGTCTTCTGAATGATGAATTCTGCGGGCTTGTTTTGTATATTATTACTGCTGTCGTTATTTTTGTCGTGGAAACGAAGGCCCATCACTTCACGTTTGCTTTTTCAATTCCAGACTGATTCGAACTTGTTCACCTCTTAAATTTATCGACGATCCGTTCTGATCGAGTAACGACAACGTAATGTTATCGATCTTGCGCACTCTTACAGGTAAATAGACGATGTTGCTGGGATTAATGTTTATGCTGTAACCGGGATCGACGGACGGTGAAAATTCAAAAACCGTATGCGATATCTTTTCGTTGTAAAACGAATCGGTAGCAACGTTACACTCCACACGGATTGTCGTCACCTTTATAATTTCCACTGGTAAATCCGATTGATGTAATAGATTCGGTTCTAATATTTTCGGCGAGAAGCCCAACATTCGGCCTATCGAATCTGGTTTTTCAAAGTCGATCTTAAACACGCACTTAATTTCACATTTTAGCGTATTGTTGTTGGGTTTTAGCGAAAGCGTACCATTTAGTTCTGTCTGCAGGAATTTCTCCAGATCCTCCACTTCGTAGGAGCCCGTTGGAATTTCGATAATCTTGCCGTCACCGTAATAAAATTTGTTATTCTTTCGCTCTTCAACGTTAGGCACAGTATTGTAGGTGTAAAGACTTAGTAATCCGATTTGATATTCGTAACGGGGATCCAGTTCGATAGGTGGGTAATAATTTGCCGAAAGTACGCTACTGTTGCCCACCAACGTGAACGTTCTCGACATGACTGCGTATTTTTTTGCCCTCTTTATGTAAAAATTCTAAGCACAGATGTCCACAATTGTTGGCGTTGAATTTTTGATATCTCTTGTGATTGTAGATTATTCGACTGCCCTCGAAATATCGAATCACTTCCGACGGTGGCGGAAGATTTCCAAAACTGTCGAAATACAGCACGTGTTTATTTCTTTTAAAATAAGCGACCCAGTGCGTCCCGGGACCGTTTTTCGAATCTAAATTTATTATTCCGCTTTCGAATTTACGAGGTTTTCTAGGTAAATCGTCACGCATAAAGACGCCTCTGAAATGTGGCACGTTTTTGTTTGCAAATTTCGCCAGATGGAAATCGGTCAGGGCTGTTCGGGGCAGTCTATCAATTAGTTTTTTTGTTGTTTCGGTGGACGAATGTAGAGACCGAGTCCCTTACGATACGGTTTCAGATATAATCCCTCGCCCTTCTTTCCCAGCGCGATGGTCTCCATCGTTCGATTGTGTCGTCTTGCTTCTTCCAACTTCCTTTTCGCCTCCTTAGCTCTGCCAATTGCGTGCGCAATGCTCGCGGATCCTCCGGCAAGGGAACCCGCCGCGCTGAGACCCGCTAACAACGGTATGAGAAACGGTATGACGCCTCCAACTTTTGGAACGGGTATCACTCGAGGTTTTCGAACGTTCTTCTTACCGCCGGCTTGTTTCAGAGCAACCTTGGCCGATGCTCTCGCGAGTTTTATAGCTTCGTTCGTATTGTCCAGACGATCGAATTTTTTGACATTGTTGCGAATCTTCCTGACAACTTCTCCGAAGGCCACTTTACGAGAACCTCCGCCTCCGCCGTGACCGCTTCCGAGTTTTCGTTTGATTTTCATCGCAGAAGTAACAGCAAGAGACGCTATTCTCTCTCCGGGTTTCGCGTCTTTCGATTTGACACGATTCCAAGCGCGCTCTTCTAGCTTCTTGTCTGCCAAATGTCTGTTCGGTAAATCTTTGTACCTGGAGTACGCTATGTCGTGTTCTTTGCAGGCTCGATCTAATTCGTTAATGCCGACGTCTCCGCGTTCCAAACGCTCTTTTAATTTCGTACCGGGTCCGCAGAATTGATAACCTCCGGGTAGATGCAATTCGAACGGTAATTTATTGATGAGAGAATTTAAGAGACCTGCACCACTACGCGCAGTCATTTGGTCTGAGAGACACTGCGGTCGACAGAAGCAGAAGTTAAATTTATATATATGTGCGCGCGCGCGTGTACGTGAAACATGCGAATTGTCAAGCAGGCGCATAAGCTTCCCGTAATGAATATGAATTTTTTGTGCGAAGAGACAGAATTGAACCGTCATCCTTTATTACCCTCAACGATGAGATGTCTCGTCGCGGGAACGTCAAATTCTGGAAAAACCAACATCGCGATTTCCTTGATCGTCCATCCGAACGGCCTGTCCTTCGAAAATGTCTACGTTTACTCCAAGTCCCTGTATCAACCGAAATATCGAGCGTTGGAGCAAATTCTAAGTGAAGTGAAAGAAGTAAACTACTTTGCGTTCAAGGACAATGAAGAAATACTGAATCCGGAGGATGCAGAAGAGAATTCGGTTTTCATATTCGACGACGTCGCTTGCGATAAGCAGGATAAGATACGAGATTACTTTAGTATGGGTCGTCATAAAAGGATTAATTGTTTTTATCTCTGTCAAACTTACACCCGAATCCCTAAACATTTAATTCGCGACAACGCTAACTTTTTGATTTTATTTAAACAAGACGAGACGAATTTGCGGCATATATTTGAGGATCACGTATGCATGGACATGTCATTCGATCAATTTAAGTCGATGTGTGCTGAGTGTTGGAAGAAGAAATACGGGTTCATTTGCATTGATAAGGAGCATGATATAAAAGACGGAAGATATCGTAAAGGATTTGACAGTTACATACTGATATAAGCGTCGCCGCATCCAGGTAACTAAAACAGTATCGAAACAGCTTTACAACCGGTAACTGATCGGTAAAACAGCTTTACAACTGCTCGGAAACGGATATTAACCGGCGGAAGAACTGGACCAGACAACTAAAACAGCTTTACAACTGGTTTTAACTGCTCGGAAACCGGCCAATTGGTTTAAGAATGGACAAAGAGAAGAAAATGAAATTAGAAATTATCAAAGCAAGTAAAGCGATAAGAAACAAGTATTTGGCTTTGAAAAGAGGTAAATTGGAACGAGACTATGAGCTGGCGCAAAAGTATAAACCGATCACCAAGTCTCTCAAAGAGCTTGAGCGAACGGTAAAAACTGAAAAAGATTCCGCTAATTACTTACCTGTAAAGAAATCTGCCGACGATAGCTTGGCGGAACCGGAAAGAAAACTGCAAAAGCAAATCGGTCTTCCACGACCCAGTTTTGTTGAATCGGAAGCAGCTGCCGGATATAGTCCGCTTTCGGACGTTGTTCCGCTTTCTTCGGACGTCCAAGAACGACCCAGTTTTGTTGCCGGACAACAACAACAACGACGACGATTCAGTCTTCCACAACCCAGTTTTGTTCAATCGGAAGATGTTGCCGGATATGATCCGTTTTCGTCCGAGGAGGAAGAAGAAATCGATGAAGAGAGAAGACTTTCCGACTACCAAAATTTATATCAAATAATGTCTCCCACTCCTAGAGACGAATACCTTAAGATGTACGATCCACTTCCCAGAGGATACATTGATGGTTTATTACAAGACGTCAATAATGAGTACGACAATGTGTACGGCATTCGCTATAATCCTGTTACGGACGCTTGGCGAATCGGCGATAGCGACGTGCAATTAAAAAAAAAAGATTTGATAATTAAAGGTGTTACATATAGCGGTACACCGGGGCTTTATGAATTACTCTTTAAAAAGCAACCGATCGGTCATAAGAACGAAGATCTCGAGAACTATCATCATATACTAGATCGCACGCACGCTCACAGAAGAGGCAATGATCCGGCAGGGCAAATAAAGGGAAGTCGAAGTGAAAAATACAGAAGTATAATTCAACCGTTGTTCGAAAGAAGATCTCGCGCTAAAACTTGGAGCGGTAAAGGATTAGAAATTGAAAATAAACCGTTTCAGTATATATACTGGGATAACATCAACGAGCTGGTGGATCGCCTGAAATTGTTGAAGGCTTCTCAACAGGCGGGACACACGGGCCATAATAACGAGATTATTGCGATCATCGAAGAACTGAAAGAAGCCGATGTAATAGAATGAGCGTCGATAAATTCGGCAGATATTTACGCAAAACGAAAACAACTCGAGGACCTCCCGGTTTAGGATTTTCTCTCACAAGTGATAAACATTATGATATCGGGAACAAGCGACTGTGCAACGTCGGCTCGAGCATCAATCCAAGAGACGCGACCAATAAAAAATACGTGGACGAGATAAAGGAAAAAATCAAAAACGATTCTAGGACCATACAAAATCAAGTTACGGACGTGAAATCGAAAATCGAAGGAATATTTCGATCGCAAGCTCTCTATCTCGGCGATCTGAAACGAGAGCTAAACGTATTTCAAGAACAAGTGAAGCTGATTAATATTAGATTAGATAAGTTGGAGCAGCGGTTCGGTGAAGGGCACAGCAATGAGCCAAATTAAACGTGACGTCGTCAATGAGTTACACAAACCTGCGAGGAAGAATTTCTCGAGGAGATCCATAATTGTAAAGTCTGTGGACGATCTTTGGCAAGCTGATCTGTGCGAATTTATTCCTTACGCGCGTGAAAATAAAGGTTATAATTACATTTTAGTTGTAATAGATTGCTTTTCTAAGTATTTGTGGGCGCGGCCGGTGAAAAGGAAGACAGGCGAGCTCGTAACTCAAGCTATGCTCGAAATATTGAATACCGACAAGAGGACGCCCGCAAATTTACACACCGACGAGGGAAAAGAGTTCTACAACCAAAAGTTTAAAGATTTGACAAATAGATACGGAATAAATCACTACTCAACATTTTCTCCGATAAAGGCCGCCATGGTAGAGAGAGTTATACGGACAATTAAAGAAAATCTGTACAGAGAATTCAGTATGCGCGGCAAATTTAAATGGTTCGATTTATTGCAAACGATTGTGGACAAATACAACGCGAGAGTGCACAGAACAATAGGCATGGCTCCTAAAGATGTGAACAAGACAAATGAAAAGACACTTTTAGAAACGGTATACAATAAAATTAAAATTGCGGGCAAAGCGAAATTTCGTGTCGGTGATGTCGTTCGCATCAGCAAATATAAAGGAGTATTCGAAAAGGGGTTTACACCGTCGTGGTCCACGGAACTGTTCAAAATCGCTAAAATTCAAGTTACTAATCCCGTTACTTACCTGCTAGAAGACATGTCGAAGCAACCGATTTTGGGCGCCTTCTATAACGAAGAACTCCAACGAGCTAAACACGAAGACGTTTATTTGGTGGAAAAAATTTTGAGAAAAAAAGGAGGAAAAGCCTACGTGAAATGGTTGGGCATTCCTGAAAAATCTTGGGTTAAATTGTCAAATATTGTTTAATTGTATGAACGTATAGAAATAAATTGATTTGCTTTTTTTAAAGAAAAATAGTTTTATTAACTCGTCTTATTTAAAAAACACATTTTATATGGCACATACAAATTATCGTTAACAATATATTGAAAAACAGTGCGATACAACTTACAAAAAATGCATGCGAACAATAAGTATTTTCATTATCGTTATACAAAAACAAATTATGGTTGAAATCAATTTGCGTTAAGTTGCCACATTCCGAATCGAAAAAATAATCTGCATATTCGTGCGAAATATTTAGCGCAATCTTCCAGTCGCTGTCTTCAACTTGCCGACGACCTTGATGAAAACAACGAAGTTTGTAATACAGCAACGCCTGATCTTGATTTGTTAAATTTACGTCGAACATGTTTGAACCTTTCCATGCAAGTTGAATCCAATTCTCAGGCCAAACGCTATTTTCATAATCTGTACACACGTAACACTCACTTATGTTCGAATTATTAATGTTTATATAAAACGTATTGTTCGCAATTACTGCGAAAACAATCGCGGCAGCAAGGAGACCCATTTTCACACGGACGCACTCTCGTCGTTGTTTAGGCACACGGGGCACAAATGCAGAGAAATCGGAGGTCCGTCCCACTGCGTTTCGCCGGTGTTATAATGTAAATAACAAGGTAATTTACGCTGCAGCTCTTTATCTTGCTTCAAACGATCGGGTAATCGCTCCCAAATATCAATTAAATTTAACGTAGATTGTTGCAGTAAAATGTATCTGGGAATGTAGGGAATTAGATCCGTATCGATATTGCTCAAACCGAAATTTTGATTGTTATATTCCAATATTTTATCCACGATTTCAAGTATCTCTTCTAACGTTTTCATTGCGACTGACCGACGACGGTTGATCCCATTAAAATCGAGTTTTTATATCTTCCCACGTCGAGTTTTATTTTGTCCTCGTGATTTGCCAACAATTCTAGCAAACAATCGATACTTTCTGAATACCATTGCACATTTCCGTCCTCTGCTTTTGGGATTCCGATAATAAAATTACGGGCATATGAAATTAAGTTTTCATTATCCGGGAGATAAGTGGCGATTAATTCTATAATTTTATTGTAGTAGCCGTTGAACGTAAGTTTTTCGAGCCTTTTGATGCGGTAATCGACGACATGTAATAATTTACTTAATATTTTAAACATAGATTTATCCAATTCTATTTCTGTTTCGCCTTTAATAATTTTCACTTTAAATTTACCTTTGGACTCGATAAAAAATAATTTGATATCACTGTCGCAAAGCTCGAAATTGGAAATCGTCTTCGTGTCCGCACATTGTTGGCACCTCGTACTTTTTAATTTCAGATGATCTTCGATGCGAGGAAAGTATTCGATGAATTGATTCCACTCGTTGCCGTTAAACGTTAAACATTTTGGTTTTGAGCTGTACGTTAGTTTTACCAACGGTTCAAAATTATTCATTACACTGAGTCCCGTTGAAATTTTTGTAGATCTGCTTAGCTTGTAAGACACCTCGCTAACAAAACGAAAATCACTACTTCGTCTGCATTCTTGCAGGAAACTTTCCAGAAACTCTAACGACGACGATGATGCCATTTTCAGATATATACTTGCACTTATTTACGCACGCTGCGAGACTAAACGATCGAAAGCAAACTTGCGCTCTTAAATAAGGAGGAGAGGAAAAAATGTGAGCGTAATTTATTTTAAACCAATAAAAAAGACGTATTATACACGATGTTTCATAACGCGAAGTGAAGAATTAAGGAACGTGTACGCGGTGATAAAAAATGTTAAATATTTTTGTAAGTTATGGAATAAATATTTAACTTTTTTTATCACCCCGTATACGTTCCTTAATTCTACGCCGCGAGTTATGAAACATCCTGTATTTTTAATTTTAAATCTAATGCGCACACGTAGATTACTCAATGCATTGCAATTTACCGATAAGATAAATGCACCGCGAACTGCAGCACAGCACTTTAGTTTGCATCATCTGTCCCTACAGAAAAGAGTTCATTTTACGTTTTCTCCGTGCGCGTTAATTATGGATACCATTTCGAATATAAATAGTGCTACTTCGTTAAAATCATTACCTATTAAGAAGTTGTCGGAGCTGGAAATCGACCGCAAGTATCCGTTGTCCGATTTAAAATATGTAAAAACGAAATTTGGAGAATCATTGCTGGCGGAACTCGATCAAGAGTTTGTCGTGTTTCTGCCTCGTCGATTTAACAAAGCCATACCCGAAGATAAGATAGGTGACGTGTTGTCTTCGCAATGCGGCTTGATTTACAAAGGATTGGTGAAATTAGCCAGTAAACCGCAGCCGGCTTATGACCTTGAATTTGAGAAATATTAAAAATACAAGTAAGTACAAAATTTATTATCTTATTTCAAGTCACTAGAATTAGTCTCTCTTTTTTTTCAGCTCGTTAACGTAAAAAAATATTAGCTTAGTTATAAACATAATTTTAAAATTAGATTATTATTAAACATTGAAATGGATTTACGAGAATATTTAAATGTGTTTCGTTTATTGGATGAGTGCGCCGATAAATCAGATGCTTATAAAATTGCAAAACTAAACAAAAAAAATATTAAAACATTAAACGAGCTAATGAGAAATTGTCCGTCGGTGCACGATAAGAAACAAATTGAAAGCTTAATTGCAAAATTACATTCATTCGACGTAAAACTGGAATTAAAAATTAAAACGTTGCCGATTGGTCGAGGTTTAAGAACAAGTCGTCGTCCCGGAACAGAACGGAGAATTAATAAAATCAACCGAATTCAGTGGAAGGATGTAAGTTTTAAATTAAATGCGTAAGTATTTTTCTAATTTGTTTTTTTTTTAATTTACAGCTGCAATCTGCATTTAAAAGCAGAATTCGTACCGGAGTAATAATCAATAAAACTCATACACAACCGCAAAGCTTTTTCCTAGACGCCTCGTCTCTGATTAGAACTAGAATCGGAAATCAATTGGTGAAAACGCCTTCGATGAAGATAAATTTGGTATTTTGCGGTGAATTTGTAAAACCTCAAACCGATGTCTCGGAATATAAGTTTTTCAATACCAAAAATCACGTGATCAACATTGGAGCAAATCTAGACGAAATTTTAAACGAATTGTTTAACGAAATCATGGTGCAGGTAAGTTTAAAACGAAATAAGCTGCCACATATTAATTTTCTTTTTTTCACTTTCTTATCAGCTTTCAGAATTTCAAGAGAGACAGAGCGGTTGGGCGTTATCGGCAATCGTGAACCTGGTCGTGGCGTTTTGCAAGTACACACCGTTGAGAGGAGCAGGAAAGAAAGATAACGGTAGCACTTACGTGGATCTGCCGGACGAACTTCGGCGAAAAAGTAACGTCATATTGAACATCAAAAATCGAGACCGACGATGCTTCGCGTATTGCCTTTTGGCTCACCTATTTCCGGCGAGAAACGGTCAAGATGCGTGCGATCCTTCTACGTATCATCAAAATATATACGATTTTTTTAATTTTAAAGGTATATGTTTTCCTGTAAATCTGTGCGACTTACAGAAATTCGAAAACGCCAATAAATTTATTTCAATTAACGTATACGGTTATGAAAACAAGAGCATCGTGGGTCCGCTTTATCATACAAGAAATGTCAAAAACTGTCACGTAAATTTATTATACTTAAAGAAAAGTCAACGCGTAGGTCATTTTTGTCTCATTAAAAATTTATCAGAACTGTGCAGGTATCAAATTTCATCAAATATGCGTGTCAAGTTCATTTGCGATCGCTGCTTGTGTTATTTTTCATCCAAGGACAAATTAAATCGTCATGTGTCAGATTGCTCGCGTCACGAGGCCGTAAAAATTGAATTACCTAAAGACGGAGAAAACATTGTTAAATTCAAACAATTTGCAGCCACCATGCCTTTGCCGTTTGTCATTTACGCGGACTTCGAAGCTCTAACGAAACCTATTCATTCCTGTGACGATACTTTAGAAAAAGCATTCACGAACGCCTATCAACGGCACGAAGCCTTTAGCGTTGCATATTTAACAGTCTGTTCTTACGACGATCGACTAAATCATTTTGAAATTTACCGCGGCGAAAACCCTGCTGAGTGGTTCGTAAATAAATTATTAGGAGAAGCAACAAATGTTCAAGAAATAATAAAAAATCACGTTACCGTTCCTATGAAAGATTTAACGTTTGAAGAATCTACGGCACATGCAAATGCCGAAAAGTGTGAGATTTGTGATTCTAATTTTAACGAAAATAATGCTAAAACTTATCACCACGACCATTTTACCGGGAACTATATTGCTGCTTTGTGCAATAATTGTAATTTACAATGTCGCGTTAAGAATATTATTCCCGTGATTTTACACAATTTATCTCATTACGATAGTCACTTTATAATAGAAGCTCTGGCAAACGTAAACGACGAAAATGTCGAAATTTTAGCAAACACAACTGAAACTTACATATCGTTCTCGAAAAGGGTAGGCGATGTGAAGTTACGTTTCTTAGATTCGTTTCGTTTCATGCCCTCGTCTCTTGAAACATTAGC
Organism: Dorcus parallelipipedus; assembly: GCA_958336345.1. NCBI lineage: Eukaryota > Metazoa > Arthropoda > Insecta > Coleoptera > Lucanidae > Dorcus > Dorcus parallelipipedus. The sequence goes on along the minus strand of OY284482.1, from coordinate 21,555,223 downwards.
GAAAAATTTGAAACCAGAACAAATAAAGTTCGTACAAAAAGCGTTTCCGAATCCGGATTCTTATAAATTAGCAACTCGTAAAGGATGTTTTCCCTATGATTACGTGAATTCTGTTGACAAATTGGAGGAGACAAGTCTTCCCGATAAATCGCTATTTTATAATAAATTACATGGCGAAAACGTCAACGATGATGATTACCAGCACGCCGTAAACGTTTGGCAACATTTTCAATGTAAAACTCTCGGTGAATACGCGGACTTGTATTTAAAAATTGACGTATTTCTATTGGCAGACATTTTTGAAAATTTTAGAAAATTGACGTTCAAAACTTACGGGTTAGATGCGTGTGGATTTTTCACAGCTCCGGGCCTATCATTTTCGGCGGCTCTTAAAACAACAAAAATTGAACTTCCCCTTTTACAAGACATCGATATGATTTTATTCATAGAAAAAGGTTTACGCGGCGGTATAACTCAAGTTAGTTCCCGATATGCAAAAGCGAATTCTGTACACATGGGAACCGATTTCGACCCTGATAAGGAAATTAGCGAAATTATTTACGTAGACGCAAACGGACTATATTCTTACGCGATGACGACAAAATTACCGTGCGACAACTTCAACTGGCTAAGTGACGAAAAATTAACGAATCTTTTAGAAATGCTCAGTACGACCGACATTGATTGTTCGATGTATTACGGGGATGAAACGGGTAAATCTTGTATTTTAGAAGTTGACTTAGAATATCCTGAAGATTTGCACGATTCTCATATATTTTTTCCATTTTGTCCGGAACACATATCCACCACAGGTAAAAAGGACGACAAAAAATTAATGCTAACTTTATGTAATAAAGAGAAGTACGTCCTCCATTTACGCGTTTTACTTCAAAGTTTAAAACACGGCTTAAAATTAAAAACAATTCATCGTGCGATAGAATTTGACGAGAGCAATTGGTTAGAAAAATACATTAAATTAAATAGCGATCTGAGGGCAAAATCTACGAACGCTTTCGATAAAGATTTTTACAAGGGCATGTCGAATATGGTTTTCGGAAAACTTATGGAATCTGTACGCAAATACAGAAATATCGTGTTGATAAAGAAATGGAAATCTGCTGAAAAATATATTAGTCAACCAAATTTCAAAAAAGCTACGATTTTCAATGAGAATCTGGTCGCAATTGAACTGAACAAATTATCTGTGAAATTTGATAAACCGATCTACGTTGGCATGGCAGTCCTTGACATTTCAAAAACAGTCATGTATAGTTTTCTTTATGATTACATCAGAGAAAATGTGGAGCCCTTATTTAATGTCACAGTATGTTACACGGACACGGACAGTTTTATTTTTAAATTCTCTCCAAAACATCCCGAACGCGTCTCGAGTATTTATGAAATTATAAAACGGGATGCAAATAAAATTTTTGACACTTCAGATTACGCCGCAGATAACCCTTTCGGAATACCTTTGGTTAATAAGAAAGTTATCGGTAAATTTAAAGACGAACTGTGCGGACAGATAATAACTGAGTTCATTGGAATTAGAGCTAAAGTTTACACTATCAGAGTGGGAAAAGAAGTAAAATTTAAAAAATTGAAGGGCGTAGGTCGTTCGGGAATTAAAAAAATAACTTTTCAGGATTATTATGACTGTTTGTTTGATAATAAAAAATTAATGTCAAAATTCAATAGCATTAGGTCAATAAATCATCAATTATTAACCGTTAGCATAAATAAAACTGCCTTAGATGCTCAAGATGACAAACGACATTACGATCTTGTAACGGACATTCATTCGTTGCCGTTGGGACATTATAAATTAAAATGAAATTGTATGTAATTTTGTAATTATGTATTAAAATTAAATTATATGTAATTAGTAATTATATTGTGTGTTAATAAAGCATTTTGTAACATACATCCGTAAGTAAAACGTATTTTTTATTTTTAGAATTTTATTTAAGACGTTTTACAATTAGACAGTCATCGTTTTCGTCCGCCTCCGCTCGCGGAAATGCGCACGCCCCGAGGACCCATTTTTTCGAAATTGCCGCCGCCCTCGCGCGCGCCATCCTTTTTACAGAAACCCACCGACGCGACGCGACGTCTCCGAGATGGACGCCGGCGATCGTCCTTTCGCAATTCGTCAGCAGATGGACACCGCCGGTCGCAACCAACATCGCATCCGTGTTCGACGAAAAAAAAAACGAGATCCTTCGCCGCGCGTCGTTATTATTACACATCTCGAACCGATACGAGCAACAGCCGCAACGGCCGAGCGGCTTAGGTGGACGCCTCACGAACGCAGAGGAACCGGTTCGAATCTCTCTCCGGACGGAGGAAAAAAATTGACGCAACCAGCATCGCATCCGTGTTCGACGAAAAAAAATATAAGGACATCATTCGCCGCGCGCGTCGTTAATATTACACATCTCGAACGAATACGAACAACTGCCTCGACGGCCGAGCGGCTTAGGTGGACGCCTCACGAACGCCGAGGAACGGGGTTCGAATCTCTCTCAGGACGGAGGAAAAAATTCCGCAGCGAAGCGCCGGTGGCGACAGCCGGCGGACAATTTCCGAACTAACGCTCCGACTACGCAACGCCACCGCCATCTGGCGGACAATTTCCGAACTAACGCTCAGACGGCGAAACGCCACCGCCATCTGGCGGGCAATTTCCGAACTAACGCTCAGACGGCGCAACGCCACCGCCATCTGGCGGGCAATTTCCGAACTAACGAAAATAGCAGCAGCGCCGCAGGCATCTGGCGGACGGACGCCCGAACTACGTTGTCTCCGTCTCTCTCTCTCTGGAGCTCCATCTCACTCTTTACCACGGGCTCAGATGAGGCAGAAAACTCGGCCGGAAGTCAATGCATTTCAAATGGGGAAAAAAGGGTGTGGTCTGTTTTTTATATCTACTCTTAGTATGTCTGTATAGTCCCGCGCACGTTAAATGTACCACCCGCACGCAAACCTTACTCTTAAAACCTTGTGATACAAGGGTCACAGAACTGACAAATTGTAGCATTTAAGCTGCGCACGACTGTACATCTGATTATGACTAAGCTGTTCGCGAACGTGTTCGAGTGTCTGGATGTCCCTTTAAATAAACACTTACATTTCTTTTGAAAAGAATATTTAAAATTTTTAGTTGTATTATATTTAAAAAAAATATGTTAACATTTTTTTAAAATTATTGCATACTGAATAATTGATTTAATATTCAACCCGAAAAATAAGTAAATAAATTTGCAGGGATCTTTCTTTGAAAAGAAATAGTTTTCTATAGAGGGTTACTCAAATTATTATCACTACTTAATAGCAAACACTCTTGTCACGAAATCTGGTAAAAATCCATTCAAACTTAAAACGGTCCCTCGGGGCGGTTTGGAACTGTTTTGAAAGGTAATATTCAAATCATTTGAATGCAACCCCGCGATTACCAGAATATAATGCTCTATGGAATAAGCGTCCTTAATGATCCGGAACGTTCATCGAAAGCGTCGGAAGCAAGATTTAAAAGAGAAAAATTAGTGACTTATTCAGCATATCATATCAATGAGTCTCTATTAATGTATCAATGGGCTCCTAAAGTATTTGCAGAAATAAAATTAATGCTGCAGAAACGAAGCCATTTTCCTTTTTAGTAATCACTTGCAAAAATAGAAAGAATAAATCATACGAGCCCTAACAACTATATGTTGGAACAAGCAATTATGTCTGCAATAAATCATGAATTCGGTGAAATATTGTGATGAATTTTTTCAAGACTTTGTGAATTTATGTTATTATGCTTAACAGACCCTTTACAAGTATTTTTGAACAATGAAAGTCAATTGCTTTAATATAATTCTTTTTTTATTTATTTTCAGCGAAATACTTTTGACAACTAAATGTTGGAACACGTAGAATTTATCAAAATAAGAAACAAGTTTAATAAGACGTAACTTCTCCTTTTGCCCGAATAACTGCTTGAAGTCTATCAGGCATAGTATCTACAAGACGCTTGCAAAATTCAGGTGTAAAACTATCCCAAATTTCTTGTAATTTGGCGCGCAATTGAGGCAAGGTTCGCTGAGGATTGTTTCTTAAATTTTGTTTAATTTTATGCCACAGTGTCTCTATTGGATTGAGATCTGGGCTGCTGGAAGGATGTGACAAAACTTTAACACCATTGTCCCAAACCATTTTTTTGTTATTTTTGCTGTGTGGCATGATGCACCGTCCTGTTGGAATACGTAATCTCCATTCGGATATAATTTGGCAACACTTGGTAGTAACGATTCTTGAGGAATGTTTTTATATTTCTCTGCGTTTACAGTCCCTTCAATAAATTTTAAAGTGCCCAATCCCTTAGCTGAACTTAACTGTACGTTTAAGGCAGTCTTTATGGAAGGCTTCTTGTTTTTTCTCGAATTACGCGTTTACGATGATCTCCCACACAAACATCAAATTTGCTTTCGTCACTAAATATGACTTTACTCCAGTCATTTTTAGACCATGAAAGTTTAGATTTCACCCAAACGTAACGATTTCTTTTTTGTTTTTCTGTCAATAATGGCTTTTCTCTGGCCTATAAATTGGAATATATTAAAAGGTAAAACTTTTGCACACTAAGTAAATATTAACGTATACCTTATAAAAGCCTAGACCACCTTTATGGATATATTTCCTACAACATTCTCGAGAAACATTCATCCCAGTCTCTGCATTCCACCTTGCAGTAACTTCACGCAACGTATTTTTTCTTCCTGACTTACAAATTTAATTAAGCATCTTGCGTTTCTTTCAGATACGATTTTCGGACGCCCTGAGCTCTTTCCACGAACGTTAATATTTGCCGTTTCGCCATATTTTTTTTATTATATTGAAAACGGTAGTCGTTGCTACAGTTAATTCATTAGAAATTTCACGCATTGTTTTGCCTTTATGGTACTGCCGAATGATAATCTCGCGCACTTTTCGATCAGTTGGCTTCCCACGTCCTATTATTGTCAAAAATGATATGATTTTGACGACAACAGAGCAGGGTACAGACAATGGGGTCTATTCTGTATGCATTTCATATGAATTGTTATGCTTGTTATAATTGATATGTAAGAAGCATAACAATTGATTTCCTAAAAACCGTATTCTCTTCAATTGATTGTTACGGCATATAGAATCGTCATTGGTGAATTGCTGTGGTTGCTATGGTTACGTATCAATTCATTTCTCTTCAATTATTGTTGGGTATCAATTGAAATGAGATGGTGCTTACAGAATACAGGTGATTATGTCAACTTTACGACTTGGTAAAACCATGTAAAACATTGTTGACAACAAAGGCTTGTTTTGTTTCAAAGCTGCCTTAGCGTCACTGCGATAAAATTGAAGAAAAGTAAAAAAAACCAATGCGTGTTCCAACATTTAGTTGTCAGTGTTTTCATATATCAAATATGTAAATAAATTGCAATAAATTAAAGAAAACTTAATTTTGCTCTAAATATAATTCGAAACAACATTGAAAATATTGTTAGTTGCTTATTTACTGTTTAAATTAAAAAAATATCTAAAAATTCAGTAAATTAGCATTTTATTTGAAAAAATGTTGCTTGTTCCAACATATAGTTGTTAGGGCTCGTATGTGCGAATCAAATATCTCAAATGCTGAGAAAATAAGTAAGTTTGATTTTTCTCTTCACAAAATGTTTTAAATTAGTTGCTAGTAAATGCGGTAATTTAAAATTTCTTGAATACATCAATTGCTTCACTGTTGTTAGTGGTTTAGTAGGCTGCAAAAATTAAATTTAGAAAATTATCGACAATACAAAATTTCAGAACACTTCTGATCTTCTTTCCAAATTGCAAAAACTCTAAATAGTGTCCCTTTTGATTTAAAAAAAAACTTTCTCTTAATCATTTTCAATCAGAGTATAAAAAATTGCTCTCGAATTCACGTATGCCATAATGATTCCGCTATGTTACTTATTTAACAATGTGGTAATTAATGGGATTGATTTGCCTACTAAATTAATTATCAATTGGACTGATAGTTATAATTTATTGTAGTTTCATAGATTTAGGCATTAGCATTTTCTTTTATTTAAGTTCCTCTCACTCAAGATTTAAAGGAAGAGCAAGGGCAGCATTTATGCTGCTGATTTGATTTACGCCTTGAGATTTACCGGCTAGCAATTCTTGTATGTATTTAATATTAAGTTACTTTCTAATGTAATATTTTCTTTCAATTGCTTGTGGGTAATAAAGACATTTATTATTATTATTATTATTATCCATGTGCAAAGTATCAAGGCACACGATACCTTTGTCGAGAGAATGCATCAGGGTCATTGGTTGGGAAATTATGATTATACTCGATTCTTTCAAATAGTTTGATAAGCATTTTCGAATAAATTTCTTCATATTTTTGAAATAAAATTTCAGCTTCAGTTCACTAAGTTTTGTCCGGTTCCAAGTTGAGAGATTCAATCATGAACTCTCATAACAATTTCGTTTTTAAAACCAAAGGATTATCCATGATATTAGTGACTATTTAAATTTTGAAAAATTATTGTCGAAAGGAAGCCTCGAGTCACTATAAATTCTAGGTTAAATTTCCAAATCTGTTTATTAATCAATCATCACACTGACAAAGTTGACTAAAGTTGACTAGTTGACATGTTTCGGAACAAATTCCATTATCAAAACTATTTAAGTCGAATCCGCAAGCGTAGAGTTTAGAAATGGCTATGCTTTTCGACAATTTTTCAAAATTTCTTTTTTCATAAATTTAGGGATCACTAAGAGGTTTTTTGCATCTTGGTCCTTTATATGTATTATTGCACTCTTTGGTAAATAACCATTTACGTTTTCTTCTTGTTCCCATTTGCTCTTGATTAAACCAATTCTATATCTTTCATTTGTATCGCAGATATTTCATGTTGTTTCATGTATTAGCAACAATATATTTAATAAAGTTTAGTTTCTCTGCATTTTATTGATGAATTATTAGCTACTTTTATGTCTTTTAAACGGTCGAAAAATGTTAAACCCTAAATTATTAAATTAAAATCCAACCCAACCCTAAATTATTAAATTAAAATCGGTATTGCCTTTAACCGTATCCACAAAGGAATTTCAAATTTGATTTTAATGTAAATAGTTACCAAGCCGAGCGACACTCTTCTTAAGAGAGATAAGGGACACTTAGATACCACAAAAAATAAATAAATTTATACATAGCAAATCCCTGACGCGTGGGAATAAAGTGGCACCCACCCGCGGCGAGAAGCGATCGGTCAAAATCTGATTAACAATAGGCTTAAAGTTAGGCAATTTTAGTCATTCCAGAGACCTAAATGAACGAAACTGAAAGAAGGGACAGCAACTCACGAGGAGAATTGTTTAGGATGGGGAAATTTTGAGAAGATGAACAGTGCAGTTCCGTAGGGAGAAAAAAATTCAAAACTAATTAATGTTCGCCTAACCATCGTTTGAAACGAACATTCCTGATCTCTAAATTTAGTATTGAATTTTTCCTTTGTTTTCAGTTTATTATTTTTAACTGGTTTTAAATTTATTCGCGACCGTTTCTCGCGGGTGCTAAAGTTAAATTTTGGTGTGTGTGCAAGTGAGAGTGACAGAAGTGAACCCTTCACCTAGAACCCCTTCCCATGAGGAATTCAACTAGCCTCTGAAACGGGAGATTAAAAGGACCCTCTGCTGCTGATCTCCAGTAAAGGTAGGAACTCATATGTGTTTTTAAAATATACCTTGGTTTGAGCTCACAACCGACTTTTATTCCTAGTAGAGTATATTGTGGCATCATTATGTACTTGCAGCACAATTCCAACCCGAAAGAACCGTCCTAAAATGTAAACTTAAAAAGGAGCCGGAACCCTCTACCCTCGCCTCTACCTAATTCCGGTGGCGGCAGCGACAAATAACAAAATTTCTCTATTATACCATATATTAATCAGCCCATTAATTTTTTTATAAATTCCGCGGCCACAGTAAGAAGGGTTAATTACGGGGAAAGACTTCATTTTACGCCCACGACCCACAGTGGAACGACGTAATGGAAGCTACTGGACATGGCTGTTACATAGCTACATAGGTGTACAGATTTTTATGTAAATTTGTATATGTGTTATCAATGTCAACTGCAATACACGGTGAAAATTTAACTACGATTAATTCAAAAGTTCATACTTAAAATAAATAACAAACTTCTTGTTTAATGTTATATCAAGCTTTCTGTTAGCAGAGAGGGAAAATGAAAACTGAAATAATTTTTTCCCATTATTATCGTATGTTAGCGAAGAATTATCTAATATTTGTAATATATAAATGTAAATATAATAATATACAGCATGATCCGCAATAGGGCTTGTATTTTTTTACCAGAAAATTATTACTTTCAACGAAATGAGGTTTGGTAGTTTATATAAAAAACTTCTGCTATAACCAAGATTTCTACACAATTCACCAACAAGAATTTTAGATAGAAATTAATATTTCCGTTTATAAACACAAAAAGCGTAGGCATCTAATCGTCAATAAAAATAAAAAAACGAAGAAAATGTTCGAATAATCGAAATGAAAAATTAAAAGAACAGAATCTTGAATCTCGAAAAGATATCGACAAACTGAAAGATGCAGTAGAAATTTTGACGTTTCTCAGGTGCTAAATAAACTGTACTCTTTACTGGTACACACAATCTGCATCATTAATTTTAAAGTAATTATTCTCGAAAATGGTGCACTTTAGCTACATACAATAACCTTTTTTAAAGAAAAATAAATATCCTTTAAAGTTAACGAATCATTTTTTGAATATGTCCCCATACAATAAATATAGCAAAAAAACAGAAAAAATGTCAGAGTGTTGACAGCTACACTTTATATAAATAATAAACAAATTCAGATTCAAATATCTCAAGAAATAAATGAGTTTTCATGAAAAATTGAAGTAAAGAAATATTGTAAATTAAATTGATTTGTTTAATTGGCAGTATTAGAGAATTAGAATATCTTATAAATCACGTGAATTATTTCGGCCATATTGGGCCTCGTCAGAGATATGCACTAAAAAATTACTTTTTGAAAGGATAACAATCAAAATTACAAACTTACATATTTTTGAATTTCCAAAATCCCAAAAAAAAACCCTGAAAGAAAACTTTTTGAAAAACTGTCTAATATCTTGCAAAAATGAAGGAAACGTGTTATGTTTCATCAGTCAAAACGGCAAAATGTGACAGTAAAATAAATAACATAAGTAACTATGGAAACATTGGGTTTGTTTTTGGGATTTTGGAAATTCAAAAATATGTAAGTTTGTAATTTTGATTGTTATCCTTTCAAAAAGTAATTTTTTAGTGCATATCTCTGACGAGGCCCAATAAGGCCGAAATAATTCACGTGATTTATAAGATATTCTAATTCTCTAATACTGCCAATTAAACAAATCAATTTAATTTACAATTTTCATTTGGCAAGAACTACACTTTTTTTAAAGAAATATTCTTTAAAGGACCGTAGTTTTTTAACGAAACAAAATTGTACTAAAATAAAATGATCTAAATCGGTTTATTTTGATTCAAGGAAGCTACTCTTGATCTGTAATCCATTTTTTCTGGGCATCCCATATAAGAAATATTTACAGCTGAAATATATGTACAGGGATTTTTTTTATATTTTGCACCTCACCTAGAGCCTTCATTTTAGGAGCCAGAGAAAAACTTTAAAAGCAAATGTTATAGTTTTAAACGTATTATCTTTTAGGGTTATCTCAAAAAAAACAAAAGCGTACCGTGGAGAAGTGGAGAAATGGAAATAGGATGTTCCATTAAAAAAAAACAAAAATTGTATTTTTTTTCAGATTTGCGATGCGCTTTTGTTTTCTGTGATAGCTCTAACAGATAATACATATGAAACCCTACAACTTTTATATTTAAAGCTTTTCTCTAACTCTTACAATAAAACCTCTAGATAGGGTGCAAAATATAAAAAAACCCTGTATATAAAAATTTTAATATTTTGTAAAATCGCAGGAACTCGCAAAAACTGTTGATATCATCTTGAAACTTAGTATCGTAGTGTTTTAATCTAGCACATTATACAGCGTGCTATTGCGAGCGTTTTACGAAATTGTCAATAAATAATAAATTAAAATTAATAATTTTCGTTTTCTTGCTAAACGATTCATTGGAGCACAGATTTCATATGTCTGGGATAATGTCCTTAGACATCCTTTTTTATGTGCAAAGTTTGATGCCAATTAGAAAAATATTAACAGAGAAATTCAGATTTGAAATGTTGTTCTGAACTAAAAATATTTTCTAGCATTTATGTGGTTTATTTTTAGAGAAATCTAAAAAAAAGTTATAGATGTTTTAACATACTATCATAAGCAACAAACGTATATGAAAAAATTTTCTGAATTTGACACTTGAGTTTCTGACTGATGTCCAAAGCATTACATTACCTCATTCCACTGTGCGACCTTTCCTACAAAATGCTCAAACTTTTTGTTAAAGACTTTTGGCAACACTGATTGTGAGTGGACAATGGGTACAGTTTAATTTAGGAAAATTCGAATATCGGAGTTTTCCCGATTTGTGCAAACATGAACATTTTATCCATTAACTCTGCTTAAACCTGTTCACTTCTTGCTACGCCATGCGCCACTAGTATTGAGTATTTAAAGGACTTTAAAATAGTGCAAATATTAGATTGTGTTCTGGCTCAAAAAGTTTTAAAGTAAAGTTTTAAAATTACTAATAAAAATAGAAAGAATGGTTGTAATTGCTTTAGTTTAAAATGTCTCAGTTATACAGAATAATTGACAATAATTGTACCGACAAAAAAAACGCATAAGAAAATCGATGTCACAGATTACGGGATAAATGTTTTAAAAATTCTTGTGAACAGTTTATAATTAAAAATAATTAAAAAATTACTCGGGCACTGCGTACGAAAAACGACGGCCACGATCTATAAATGCGGCAGTATATAGGACTATAAAGTTTTTTATTGACTATTCGCTTGCAAACAATGCGAGCTTGACATACATCTTAATGGGTTTTATTACACGTTAAAAGCTGGGAACGCAAGTTTCTTTTACGAGACGTAATTATGAGTAATATCCAAAATAACTGGATTTGCGTATGAAAATGAAATACGAATAATAAATTCGCAAATAATTGTTTGTTTATTCGTGCGGATTATTTACTAAAGCGGAATGTACCAGCCGTTTCCTCCACAAAAAAATCGCAAGGATTTAAATCTGGTGATCGCAGCGGTCAAATGCACGGCGGGAGCAGGAGCGAACGCAATGCGGGATTGAATTCTGTGGCGGGATATCTAAGCCATATTGTACTTAGATATCCCGCCACAGAATTCAATCCCGCGTTGCGTTCGCTCCTGCTCCCGTCGTACCGTCTTGGTGTGAGGGATCCTTTAGGATACAATCTGTTGTTTTAAACGTCGTTAATATTATGCGTAATACTAATTGGTTATAAATAAATATTGCCATAAAGGAATAATTACTTGATTATATTTGCAAGGAATCGGCTTAAACGAATCGGTTTTCTCCAAAATGTGAAACGATTTATTAGACCTGAAGTTTACCGCCGACAGACTACAAAAACTTTATTATGTACAGCTGTTTTAACCGTCGTTGGTGATGTGCGTACAGTTTCGAATTAAATCGCGTTCGTGAATGAATGTAATATATTACGGGATCATGTTTAAAACATTCTAAGGAACAGTTTATAATTAATTAAGAATTTAGTTAAATGTGAAATGAAAGCTGCGTAAGGTAGAACGAGAAACTATTTACAGCCAGTGCACCAAAAATATGTAGATATAGAGTTGTAAATGTCTTGAATTTGTTAAACTTTTAATAGAATTCTGTTCATAATTCCTCACACACAAAATGAAATTACAATAATTAACATTCAAAATAAATTACAATTTACTGATTTATTTGTTTACCTGTAGAGCCGGTGTTCAAAGTGTGGTCGCTGTTATTCTTTGTGTGGAATAATCTACTTCAGGTAATTTGCTGCATGCATTTGTCAAGCAAATACTATCGAGCGTAATTCACTTCGGCCGTTGACTTAAAAACGGAGTTGTGAAATTCTACTTAAAGGTCAAGTTCATGAAGCCACGCCGCCACCGCATTATAAAACTATAAAAAAACTTTTATGACAGCATTTACCTCGTTCATCTGCTCCTCGACTTTTTAACCAGGGGCGCATCGTCGTTTTGGGGCTAATTTTTGATGAAAACTAAAGTAGAAAGAACATTTTAAACATTTTTACCTTATTCTCGGATATCGCTTCTTATCGTGGTTTCATTTTGTCGGCTTAATTAACAGTCACCCTGTATTTGAAGTATTGGTGTTGACCTCAACTCAACCCAATCTTGGAATTTAGTGTTCGCTGTTTAAAACGAAATTTTCAGTTATTTTCGAAACTGAAAAAAATAAATACAAATATGTAGTTTAAAAAAAAATAGACTACTTAAATAAAATTCCGAAAATGTTTGTATTGCGTTGTTATATAAAATAAAATTAATTATGAAAATTTAAAGCTCCATTTTCAAATAATTAATCATTTAAAAAGTCCATTTTAAAACTCCAAAATAGAGCAAATACAGGCATTGTGTTGTTGTTAACAATAAATTGAATTATGAATTTTAAAACAGGGCCTTCGTAAAAAATTAAATCTGTTAATTCAGCAAATGCAATATAAGCCTTTGGCCATTTTATACGAACAGGTTGTCGGGTATATTGTTGGGGCGGTTAAATTAACCGTGAACCAATTAACGAAAGCGCGAATCGCGTTTGTTTCCTCTACGAACACGCGTACAAAAAAAAAACAAAACAAAAAGACCCTGGCAACATTTTTGCACGGGCAGCTTTTCAAATCTACGTCCTATACAGTCACAATTAAGAGGAAACAATGCTATTCATAAATATCACGAAACAAAAACTAATTACGATTCAGGGTCAACGCGCGCAGGTACAGGACGAATGATCCTGTCGGTGGAAATCGCCGAAGTTCGTTTTAGGCACGCTATTGCACGAAGCGAATGCAATTCAGTTGTTTGTGGATGTTTGGGTCGTTTGTGTGCGGGTACAAACAACTGTAAACAAATGTGCGGCGATCGGAATGCACGGGTGTTTGTCCGGCCTTAATTACCGTTCGTACCGGTGATTAAACTATAAGATGCCAGCAATAACTGCCAAAGAGTTTAACTGTGATGTAAGATCGTGTCGATTAAAATGTTGATACCCGGAGTCTGGACTAGTGCTGTGCTTGTGATTACCTTCGCTGTTTACCTGGCCGCTTCACCGTTAGATCCAACACAACACTTAAAAGGTGACTAATTCAACCATTACTATTCGTCATGTTCACAGAAATAAAGGCTCCAATTTAAGAAAACACGTTTTTTCAGACGAGCGTTTGCGATTTAGAAACGCGTACTCGGTGACCGCCGCCAGCAAACGCAATAAATGAAAGTAAAAGTTTCGCCTGCTGTCGTAATAATTTTCAATTAAAATTATGTCACTGTTGTTTGTTTAACGTGTTGGACGAAGCACGTTTTGTGAACTTAATTAAAACAGTAAAATATTAAATTGTTTTGGTTTTGTAGTTTTTACACACAATACCGGTATTTTTGTCAATTTTGTTTTATTTGTAAAAAAATTAAGTCCTAAAAGTATAAAAATATATCATGGCAATAATAATACTAAAATAAAATCATGAAATAAATATTTGCAATATAATGACGAGTTGCCTAAATATATCAATAAACATTAAAACTACAAACCATTTGCATGTCACTGTTCGGTGAGTGAGTAGTAATATAACGATTAAACTCCTAAACATCCTAACAATGTCGTCCTGTTGTATTAGTGGAATACTCGCGCTTGTGTACGTTTTCGTGTTTACAATCAAGTATGAAATAGGCTAGGGCTTTGAGCCATAGAATTAGTCCCTTTTTGTTACCCAACTTAGTTTTCCGACTCACCATCACGGTCTTTGTGGGCTTGTTTGCGCTTACAGATCGAGCGCAAATGATTTAGCTGACCACAGTTGCTACATTGTTCGTTTGGAATTACTTAAATGACATTTTTTTCTTCTGTTTTAGACTATTTAGAATTCACTGAGTTCTTCGTCATCAATTGTTTTCAGTTTTTGCATTGGTACTAGACTTTTGGAGGTCCTCCGAGGAGTTACGCAACATTTCTTGTTCTTCAATGCAAGTTAATAAAACTCAGGCTCAAGTAAGAAGTCACTGTTTGTCATACACTGACTGCCATCCAGTCTCTGGATATCGATTTTAGATCTTTGCAGCGACTCACTTCGAGTTTTTAGTTGGATAGTATGGAGTTGCTTTCCAAAACGCATATCTGTCAATTTGTTAATGTCATTCTGAAACTCTTCAAGATTAGTAGTAGCTTTCAAGAAAAGTAGTAGCTAAAAATGACGAGAAGTATATAATTTGTCGGAAAAAGCGCTAGAATAGTCATTTGAAGAGAAACTAGTAAAAAGAAAAATTAAATCAAGAGAAAAATAAGACATGTAATGTCGTTGGAAAGAAGTAGGAACAGGCATGTAGAGTGAAAAGGATGAGAGACCTGGAGAATGGTTTAAAAATATTTGTAGAAAAAAAAAGATGAAAACAAAAAAATGCTAGTTGTTTAAGTAATACGAAAGTGTAAATTGTGAATTAACAAAAACAAATACAATGAAAGTAAAACATAAGCCTAGTGCTCAGAAACAATTAAGAAAAGAAAACTCAATCCAATGCCTGAAAGAGGCCATAGATCATAAAACGACAGAAAAACTAGCAGTAGAATCACAAAATCATGAAATCTCATGTTATCTAAATAGTTTGAACATAAGCAGAATAAGCGAAAGAAAGAGTACAAGGAGGTACAATCAGAAGATGTAAAAAATACGAAATTGTTAGATATTGTTTTTCTTTTATGTCAAGTTAGTTGCTTTTATTTGAAATATTAGAGAAAAGAAGTTACTTCTTGGGGCAATTACTGCAGTGTAAGAGTTTGAGTTATTTTCTAGAAAGGTCTTTTTAATAATCTTAATAATCAAAAGCGGATTGGATATCACCGAATTAAATTTTTTCGTCTTCAATTCGATAATAAATTTTAAACTCAAACTTTTTACATTTTGTCAACAATTTGAATTTTCATGGCCTTAATTATATTTATTGGTTATGTCCAAATCTTCTGCCTGTATTCTAAAGTATTCCATTTGCTCCTTGATTTATCCTTCAGGTCTTGCTTCACATTTTACGTTGACCTTCTCCAATTGTCATGCCATTCCCATCTTCATATTTTCGTTGACTCCCCGTTTGTTTTTCGTTTCTTTCCAAAAAAGAAAAATAGACGTCTTCAGTTTCGACATTGAACGATTTTGGTTCTTTTTTTTTATCTGTAAGAGCTTTTTTAAGTTGTTCTAGTAAAACAGTTTTCTGTTTAGAAGTTTCTACACCTTACTCTTTCGTATGAGCAGGCTAATTTTCGATTTTTAAAGATACTCGATTGCGACATCGATTTGTTACGAATTAGCGTAAAAATTTATTGTCAATTAAACTAAGATGCAATTAACAAAGAAGTTATAATAAATATTTCGCTGCACATCAACAAATACAGGTGTCCCGTGACGTAATGTCACCACTTCACCTACATGATAGTCAATTCAAAGTAAGTAAAAACTCTAATAGTTTTGTTCTAAAGTAAACCGTTTAAAAAAATACTGGGTGTTTAATGTTTAATGTTTTATTTTTTTAATTTTAAAGTTCACCTAATCATTTATCCGTTCACCTAATAATCAATTCAAACAAAAAAAAACTAATAAAGCAAACCATTATTTTTCAACAATACGTGTTTTGTAATTTTCAGAATTTTTAAACTTTATCTCAAAAGGTCTTCAAAGGCAACTACATCTCTTTTGAAGCATGCCAGAATGTGTTTAGCAAACAACGGGGGCTATTTTGAACACCTTTTGAGAGTTTAAAAATTCTGAAAATTACAAAACACCCTTGAAAAATAATGGTTTGCTTCATTAGAGTTTTTTTTTTAGTTTGAATTGATTATTAGGCGAATGGATAAATGATTAGATGAACTTTAAAATTTTAGAAAATAAAAAATGAAGTATCCAGTATTTTTGAAACGGTTTACTTTAGAACAAAACTTTATTACTTTTTACTTAGTTTGAATTATCACGTAGGTGAAGTGGTGACATTACGTCACGGGACACCCTGTATATCACCATTCTCTAATTGCTGTATTATCCCGCATATTCACGTTTCTGAATAAAATTATTCTAACTTCGCCCGCTTGGTTTTTGTAATTGGATTCCATATCGTCTAGAATATTCAAGAACTAACGATGAATGTCAGATATTTGCCCATGAAGCTATTTACGATGTAGCAGAAGTTGCAAATAGGCTGGTTGTCGTTGTTAACTGTATTGTCGAGATATATCAATGAAGAGTTGCCGTATGTACTCACTGTTCGGTGAGTGAATAGTATGATCTCTAAACTTCCAAACCACTTAACAAAATGGCTATAGATAAATACACAATCTGAAGCACCAGTTTTATTTGTTAAGATAATTCGATAATCATTTTAGCACTCAAGTGAGAAATAGAAATATGAAATTCTATGACCCAATCACCTAGCCATTTTGATACTTTATTATAAACACCATTGCAACAGATTCGAGTAGCCTTCAAATCAGCTCAACGGCTATGTCAGATTGGCATATCGAGGAATGCCTCGACCATAAATGTAAGCTTATTTTTTCGAAATTAATTTAATTATTCAATCAAAGTAATACAAGATGTACAATAGTAATTGTATAACATAAGCCAAAGTCTCCTGATTTAAGTGCCCCAGATTATGTCTGTGTTCTGATCGAACACTGGGGGTATTGAAATATTCTTACGCTGAAACACAGGCGTTACTAGTAGCACTTGATTAAGTGCTTTGCCACTCGATGAGATTTCATCGACTCATGTGGGATTAAATCTGCTTTGATTTGTCCTGATTCGCAAAGTGCATTAATGTCACTTAAATCCAATGTCTTCTCGGCAAAGTCAGACCCTTTGATGTTAAAACTGAAGGATTGTTATTTCAAATTGAGCGATTTTGAAGTTTAAATTAAGTTCCTGTGGATCTCCGCACGTAGAGGCATTCTTTGTAACGAGACGGCAGAACAAGCAGCTAGAGAGGCATGTCTTATGGACTCTGAGTTTACATATACATACACTTCACCCAACGACTTTTTGACAAATTTCAAGAGTAGCTTAAGAGAAGAATGGCAGTACAAATGGGCCCAATATTCCAGAAAAAAGGCAAAATTTTACTCCAAATATGTCCTAGTATATCCAATTCTGCATGGTTTGCCAGTATAGGAGTCCCTAGAAAATTGATTACGACGTTGATTAGAATTAGATTTGACTAATGTCTAACATTCTCACATTTATTTAAGATGGGTAGAATAGACACCTATTTGCACCTGCGGAGAATTTGGTGATGCCAATCACATATTTTTTAAACGGCAGAAATAATAGAATAAACTGCAACATATTACATTAAAAACGTATAGGATTAGCCTTGCAAAACTCCCTAAACATTGCTTCTGCAGTTGCTAACCCTGACAAAAAAAATCGTTGAAGTTTTGAGACAGTTTTTGGTAGCTTCCAATATCAAATTGTAGATAGGTATGTAAATTGCATGAAGTTAGTTATAGAAATGCCTTGCGTTAAGGTTTTAAACATTGACATAATTCCGTCACACTTCGTTATTTCAGCATTGTGTAAACCTTTCCGTGGTCCATTTCTGTGTAGTTGTAAAAGGCTCTACAGCAACAACTTTATATTATCTGATTCTACTCCAGTTCTTTAAGTAGTAAGACAGCAAGCGAACAATTCCAATCACTGCATAATTTGAGAGTTCAAATCAATTCAAAACTCCAAGAAAATATTGTGGCACGCCCTTGCGAATATTTAAGCACGTATTTGCCAAAAGCCCGAAGAAGAAGATATATTCTTAGCCTACTGAATCAAATAAATTTGGAACTCAAAATATTTTACTATTCAAAGTAGTCTCCTTTTAAATGAATGTACTTACTAGAGCGAGTCCGCAACACCTCTAGTCCTTTCAAAAAAATTTTGCTCTGTAAGCCAGCCTTCCACAACCTCTATTACCTCTTCGTAGCACATAAATATATGTCCCTTTAGGATTTTGTTTCAATCGAGGAATGAGATAATACTCCGAGGTCGCTAGACTTAAGGAATAAGATCCGTGTGCAGGTCCATTGTCCACCAAAAACAACACACCTTTCGCTAACATGCCTTTTTCCTTGATTTTTTTCTCCTAGGTTGGTTAGTAATTTAGAATAATAGTCTCTAGTTATTGTTTGGCCCTTTCCTAGATAATTGATCATAATTACTCCATGGATATTCCAAAAATGGAAGCAAGAAATTTTCTCACGGATTTTTGAATTCGAAATTTCTTAGGCACTGCAGTACCATGATGCTTCTATTCACAACACGGATCAAAAAGTCTGGATCTTCGTCAAAACGGGCACAGATTAAGCGCGATGCTTCTACTCTTGCTTCCGTTCAAGACAATCCCTTTTGCATAAATCGTCGTGAAGTCTATGATGAACACGTTCATACGAGATGATCTTTGGTGTCTCAGCTATATGTTTCAGTTCAATTTGACGGTTCTTCTTTTCTCTTCTCATCTTCAACTGATAGTTTCGTTTGTTGAATGATGTAATCCAACTTTTCACAGCAGTCGCGTATGAAGGGCACTGATCATTAAGGGTATTATTAAGCATATCTTCCTAAATCTGCTTACCTCTTAACCCCTTCAAATGTAGGCTCGATACTCCAGTTTAGCGATTTTCCCAATTATGAGAGATGTGTCTCCTTCCAAATTTGATTGCGTAGCAATGCTTCAACTCTTGAAGTAAAATTTCATAGTGACCTTTAACTGAAAAACGGCCTAGGCTAACTAGATATCAATACGCCCTCGTAAACATTGCAATAAAAGTCTGAATAAGAATAAAAAACAAAATATATTATCTTCTTTAAAATTACAAAAAGATATCGGCATATTTTCGTATCAAATTCAGGACTATTCCGTGGGTTAAACACCTTTTCAATTTTGAATGCTGTTTTGGATATACATTATATGGATTGTGACTCCAGAGAGAGTTTCTTATATTGGACGAAAGAGTAGAAGAAAGATAATACAACGAATACAGAATTTTATGACTTTTTGTTTGTTACTGACTTAAAATAAAACTTGCTATACCTACCTGGTTGCAAAATTGTTGAGCGAGCAAATTAAGTTACGTTCCCAACTGCCGCTGCCGGCTAATCAGTGGGATGGGTCGAGGCCATAACGTAACCCCAAAACACAGGTCTGAATTGTAAATAAAATCAAATTCACCAGTATTTACACACTTGTCTTTATTAGAGCAATTCAAAAGAAAAATGCTCAAAACTTAACTTATTAAGCGCCAGTACACATACTTATTAAATAATCAAATGTTCGACAGAACTTGCAAAACTCAATTGACAAGAAATGTAAAATCACGAAATACGGATCCGTTTGTTCGTTCACAAGAAACATGAAATTAAATAGTAAAACTACACTAAATTAACTACGCATGTCAACACAGTCTATAATATATGTAATGCGTCGAAATTATTAAAAATATAGTAAAATAAATCCGACCTTTAACTTCCAACTGTGAATGCACAACAGCTGATCAAGAGTCATGAAGTCGTCCGAGTAACGAACGCACAGGTGGGACGTGTCAAGAACATCAACTTGCGTTCTGCGGAGTAAGCGCCCTCTAACGGCGGGAGCAGTAAGCAGTCGTGTTAACGGATACTAAAATGGATGGCCGATATCGGTGCACAATGACGCTTTCAAAGGCGAAGAAACCCCAAGTAGCTCCCGGTTAAACGCTCCAATGAAACGTCTGGAACAAAAAGCCTAGATAAATGATCGAAAAACACATGTTACGACCTGAATTGCGTACAGCGGTTGCTTATACTAATCATGCCTGACTTGTATCGAAAGATCATGCTTTGTAAGGCCTGGAAGAAAACCTTTTGTTGCTTGAAGTTCACATTTAAAAACCCTCCGTTCAATCTTCACTTTAAACAACACAGTTTAGTGAATTTCACAAGCAAGGCGAAAAAGTCTAAAGCACAAGGTGTACGTTAAGCCAGCAGAGACAAGACTGCCGGAATTGGCACGATCGTACACGAGTGGGGGTTTGACGGGTAAACACTGCAAAGGGAGTTGTTAAGAGAGACAGCAGAATTTCACAGGGGAGTGAGTGAAATAGAACACTTTCGTGTGACGGAAATTATTGCATTTGTTTACTTGTGCAATAATTTGCAATCTTTCGAAATTAACGGTAAACTAGTAACGTATTTTCGATTTCCACAATATGCAGGATAATCAGGAAAACTAATAATAATTTTAATGAATTTTAAAACCGTAACAAAGTGACTAAATAATTTCACTACTTGTAACAAAAAGAATCAAACTCATACGCTGGATTTCACAAACGTCACTTAACTTTAATCATCGATTAAGAATAAACATTCCTATACTTTCAACACAATCATGTAACCATGGCAACGTTTACTTTTAACAGATGATTAAATTTAAGTAACGTTTGTGAAATCCGCCATAAGTATCTTTGTTAAAGTAAAAAGGTCTGTTCACATCAAAGAGTGTGACACGTACTAAAAACTGTAAAGCATGATCTAGTAATAACACAAATCTTCCTTGCTCATCCATTTAACGACATGCAAAATCTAAATTAATTTTGGAACCTCCGGAAGTAACATTTTTGTGACAATAATAGAAGGATCTAAAGTTTGGATTATACGTGCGCAGTTTTTTCCCATACTGAGTTTCGCAAAGAGATTACGCTTGTTTGTCACATTAATTAAAAGAATTATACGCGTAGTACCCACGGAGTTCACTTCTAATTTTGAATTTACCTCGACGTTTCGTCATATTACCTTGGAACAAGTTTTTACGTGCAGCTGCTCTCGCAGAACTCCGGCGTTTTTGCTTTCTCTTTACGTTGTGTTCGAGATTTTAAAATTGAGATACTTACAAGCGCCGACGTTATTTTCGGCTTTTATTCGACGCGTCGCTTTTTTCCTTTGATGACTTTTCATCAGAGTTTCTTCGGAAAACGAGGTAATTAGAACGACTGAGCTGAGGGGTGAAATTATGGAATTATGTAAACGGAAAATTTAATATTGTAGCCTAATTATTTATCGTGCACAAAGCTTTTCTTGAATCTGCTAAGTAACACGAAAATTCCATGATTTGAGTTTACTTCTTGTTACTTTTTGTTAAAAGGGATAATATTGATTTTATTATTTTATCCAATTTGGATCAAAGCTTTCGCAGCTCAACAATAATAATTCTCCTTATTTGATTTGGTAAAACAAGATAAGTCATTCTATAAAATAATGTGCTCCAGCAAGAATTGAACAAAGCACTGACGTCGGTTTCTTTACGATGGCCGGAAGATACAAATGGCCGAGCGAACTTAGCGCAAAACACTAATTTATTTCCGGACGTAGTAAGCAGAATACGAGACGAAATTTTATTTGAAAGCACAATAAATTTTTGTCGCATGGCATACAGTTATTTCATCTATTTAAGTGTTCCGTCGTTCACAATGGGCTTCAGTCAACTTTTAGCGGCGTTTTTCGGGCCCCGAACATAGTCCCTTTTAGGAGGGAACGTCAAACCCCACTTACTCGACCGCGTGAAAAACATTCTGACGGCCATCGTAAATGTTTAATATATGACATCGGTGGTGGTGCGGACTCGCCTAAAATATTTATAGAAAAATTCTAAAAAATCCGCCCGCTTTTAATTACATGCGCCGGACAAAACCGGCAGGACAATGAAAAAGCCACAGTTTCCTGTGAAACAATGTCGTTTTTGAAATTATCGCCTGGAAAAATAATTAACGTTCGGAGGGGTCATGGTGATTCAAACGAGGGAACGAAAGTTCGATGACTGACAAAAACTGCATGAAATGAAGGTCGTGGAACGTGTGATATTTATTCTCTGATGTAAATATTTATTAAAGTTTTTACCCTTGCTCTTTTAAATGTTGGAGCTTGGAAATGTGAAACTTCGCCATATTTGTCCCGCTCATTTAAATGTACATACCATGTGTCCCAGAAATGCATATAAAGCTTCAGGTAAACCTATTCCTCTATATTTCCTCATTCTAAACTCGCAAAAAAATGCTTCCCAGGTTAGTGTACTTTTCTTGTACGAACTTTCCAAATAGAGCACTTTTAACAGAAAACTGCGAAGTAAACGGCTGAAAACGCAACGAAAGTCTTTATCATTAACAGAACATAATTAAATCGCACTTCACCCACCTACGACTGCTTTTTGGGTTACTGTTAAAAACAGCAGTACAGAGAACAGTAAAATAAATATTTAATTAAGGCGTTGCAGTTGCAACTACATACTTGAAATTTATTTAGTCTGAAGCCCTTCTATAAATCGAATTAACTGCATACATAAGCAACGTTGTTAAGTTTACCAATTTTTTTTTTATCTCGTATTTTGTCTCGTGTGCTGAAACTAACGAACCCTGAGAATAAATATTTGCATTTTTGGGACGCTTAGGGAATGTAGAAAAGAAATACTTGAAGCTTTATATGCATTTCTGGGACACCTGTGTATTACAGAACAAAATATATAACTTAGTATTACACAAATATACAGGTTATCGCGACCTAAACTATTGATTAATGAAAAGTTTAGTATTATACACTGACCGGCAAAAAAAAAACCGGCCATCCTAAAATATATAACAAAACCATTGATATTCTGGTTTATTTAATTTGAGATGTACTTTATATCAAAGGACCATTCATTATTAACAAAAAAAACATAAAAATTACTCAAGAAAAAGACGAGATTAAACAAAATTATGTTTAATATGAAAAAAATAACAAAAACGGCAGTTCGAAAACTGAAAAGAAATGTCTTCAGTTAAGTTACTGGTGACGGTTAATAACGCGTATGACCTCCTCGTGCTGGAATGACATAATTTAAACGTCGAGGCATCGAATCAATCAAATGTGTCAACGAATTTTGAGGTATTGCCTCAAACTCTTCGTAAAGCACTGCTCTTAAATCTTGCAGTGTGTCTGGCAAAGCTGGGCGACGACGAATGCCTCTTTGAAGTTGATCCCATAAGTGCTCAATGGGATTGAGATCAGGGCTGCGTGCTGGCCAGTTAAGTCTCTGAATTCCGACCTCGTCTAAGAAGTCAGTCACTACTCGTGCCACGTGTGGTCTGGCATTGTCGTGCACTAGAATGAATCCATCTCCAATAAAGTGAGAGTAGGGCACGACAGCTTCTTGCAGAATGTCTTCCACGTATCGATGGGCATTTAAAGCCCCATTTTCCACAAAAAGAAGTTCGGTATGTGCCTCAGACGAAATACCTGCCCACACCATAACAGAGCCACCATTAAAAGATCGCTTTTCGGAAATTGTGCAGTCTGTGTACCGCTCATTTGGTCTTCTCCACACCCTTTCGCGACCCTCAGGCGAGCGTAGACAAAAGCGCGATTCATCAGTGAAGAGAACTTTACTCCATTGGTGAGGAGTCCAGTTTGAATGAAGTTGTGCAAATTCCAACCGTGCTCGACGATGTCTTAGTAACAATTCTGGGTCTGTGGCAGGTCTCCGTGACTTTAGACCTCCTTCAACGAGCCTTCTCCTTATTGTCCTCTCACTTACTTCAACTCCACGAGCTGTTTGGAGGCGATGTTGAAGTTGAACAGCCGTTGATCTCCGATCCCTTAGTGCGTTGAGCACAACAAAACGGTCATCAACTGCAGTTGTTGCTCTTCTTCTGCCGGATCCTGCTCTCCTAGTGCAGCTGCCCGTCTCCAAATACCGGTTCCAGGCATCCTGTACGGTGGTACGGGGTATTCCCAGTGCACGAGATACGTAACGTTGGCTACGACCATCTTCAATTAAACCAACAATACGAGCAACAATCTCAACAGTTAACGGCATTTTTTTTTCAATTGCGTAGCTCTTTAACTGTCACACTCCATTTTAAAAACAATGCAAAGAAGCCTCCTTGATTTTAGGCAAATAAATCATAAAAGACAATACATGAACTGCTGATGGGTAAACAACAAAAATTTCTTAATCTCGTTAAAAACGGATTTTATCCTTTAAAAATAAAGCTGGGAATAAATCAAACATCTTAAAGTACGAATCAAATTAACTTTCCATGTCGACTTGAAATATGTCTTTAGATTCGATTTTTAAATTTTTTTTGTGGTGGCCGGTTTTTTTTTGCCGGTCAGTGTATTTATTAATACGAAATCACAAGGCAGTAACTGACAGAGAAAGAGAGACTAACACTAATACTTCGAATAAGATTTCGTATGTCTTCTTGTGGAATGTTATTTCACTCTTCCTGTGTCGCATTTCGGAGTTCAACTAAAGTGTTTGGAGCCGGATTTCTTTATCGTACTCTTTTTTTTAGCAAATCCCATAAATGTTCTATAGGATTTAAATCCGCACTTAATAGTGGCCAGTCTAATTATGGAATATAGGTGTCATTTAAATATTGAGCGACAATATTAGCCGCATGTTCACGAGCATTATCATGCATATAACCTGTCATATCCTACGAAACCCATATATTGCAGCACATGTTCATCTAATATGGTGTTAAAGTAATATTCACCATTTATTCGTGTATCAATTTCTACAAGTTCCTCCCAACTAATTCCGCCTCAAAGCACCAATAAACGTTTTACATCTAACACAACTGTCGAAACTGATCATTACTTCGATGGGTGACTGGTTCTGATGGTTCTAAAGTAGTGTTACGAACTGCTGTACGAGCAAACCTTATTTCTGGACCCAAAATTCAAATGTCATCCACTCTGATACTCAAAATATCCCTTCTTCGTAGCACAGGAACCTTCATTCTCAATTTTCTAATCGACGACCATTTCTAAAATATTTTTCAACAAGTAATCTCTTTTGCTTCAACATCAACAAAGCGGCAATTTATTGGACACATGTAAACACCTAATGTGACGCAAACACATTATGAACATCATTCTTGTGCTCTAAGAAAAGACAAGCTCTTACACCTCCAAGGCCTACTAGGGTGACGAAATTTTATGATCACAAGAATTGAACAACGAGCGTCAATCAAGACCGGAGTTGCCTGTGGAAAAGTTGCAAGGGAATATCGTTGTTACCGTTGTTACCTTTAGGCAAGATACTATCGAATAGCAAAAAGATTGTGTTAGAAGATAATCCCCATGAAGGTCCTCGTTCCATTTCAGATGGACTCACCTCCAAAGCTGGCATTCATCTGGTTTCTACAATTGAACCCGGGTCTCATCAGGACACATAACGTTGGCGTTCTATCCAGTTGACATGACCTCTTGCGAAATGTAAACGCTGAATTTTTTGACGTGGGAGAAGTCAATGGACAATAGGGGTTAAATTACGTTCTTCCAGTCTTCTTCTTACAGTTTTATGAATTACATTGACAAGGTTTGTGTGTTGAAGCATAGGGTAAGTGGGGGCAAAAGATTCCACTGGCATTTGAAAAAAAGCGGGAAGAGTTTGAGGGGACATCCAGGTGGCAGTGGTTCCTCTGACTTCGTATCAGTTGCTACATCAAAGCTCATTGCGTTCGGATCGTTTATGTGATAGAAAATGAGATAAGTGTGTTTTGGACGCTTTCGTGTAATTTTAAGCAATTTTTATATGTCTGTTGACAAAAGATAGAAAGTTAGAACTGTTTCGGCGATATTTTCCCGTTATTTTGTGAATCCTGAATCCTCTCATTAGATTCTCCATTACTTGAAATGAACGTTGGGAATCATTCCTAATCTAGAAAATCCTCTTTTTCCAGTGGAATCTCTTGCCCCACTCGATGGGGCAAAAGGTTCCAAAGAGGTTTTTTTTAGATAAATGGCAAATTAGCTAACTTCATCTTTGGGAAAAATTCTTTTCTATTTACTGAAGCTAGAGGAGATATTTAACTAGGATATGAGCTAGTTTTCAGGTTTCTAGGACGTTCTGAGATATCAGGGGAAAGCCAAATGTCGAAACTGGAACCTTCTGCCCCCACCTACCCTATTTTTCAGTTGAGGAGCAGTTAATTCACGATTTTGTAGCGCTTGAAATTGCGGTCGTCAAGTTCTGTTGTATACCTTCTATGCCCTTGCCCTGAAAACCAGTGAAAATTTAAACTATAAATATTTACAACTTTTGCGATTAATTTTAATTTTTGTGGATATTTTTCGCTTACAAGTCTCCTTTTTCTGATGAAGGCCTGACTCAACGGTAAGTCCACTTAAGTAATCTGTAACATATTTGTGACTCAACACTTAATTATTCATTAAGATTATTACTAGTTTGAAAACAAAATAACTTTTTGAAACGTAATGGAATTGGAAATTATAATTAAGTAAATCCTTTCATAGACGAACGTTATAAAAATTCTTACATTAACTCTTACACAATTTAGAACAATTAAGTTATAATAACTTAACGCAGATTCGCACGGTATAATTTTTTTAATCGCAAAGTACAAAATTTATTGCTAGGAACGCGATATAATGCATGTATAATTTATCAGGTAAGAATTAATTAATGCAATGTGCACTAGAAGAACTTGTGGATAATTAGTTCAGCAAGGATTTACTCAGCGTGACATTAATCATCGAAATTAAAACTTAACGTGAGAATTATCTCACATACTTAATAATTCATTCAATTACATAATTGTTAAAAGCTAACGCCGAGTTAAAGGTGTTAAAACGATTTTAAACCGAGATGATGTCAACAGTGACAGTGACATTTTCAAAATCTGTTGACTTAAACTATTAATAAAAAAATTTAATATTTTAAAAGCATTTTCACTCATTATTTTCTTGAAATTTAAATATTCAACATTGTAGAAATAAATTGCTAAATACTGTCAAATACTACTGGGATAGTGGGTGGTGGTTATCAAATTGAAAGTAATATTTTGATCGTCAGGATTTCCCTGACATATAAAAAAATCCGGGCGATTTCATTAAAATTGCTTCGTGAATGGGCGCTAGAACCAGAACGTTAAGGTTCCTACGATTTTCGGGCAATCCAATTCTGGCAACCAGACTGTCCGAAAATCGCTACATGAAAGGATCCTTTAAGTATCCATATTTTGAGAACCACTGTTCTATGTTGAGCTATAAAATCCTAATTTGCAAGTGCAGTTTTTTTCCTAAATGAGAATCAATTCAAACTCCTTTCTAATCACTTCAACTTTGCCATTTTTCAGACAGCAGAGATTTTGTTACATCATCAAGAATAAAATAATGTTGTAACGACGATAAGTTAACGGATTCAGTCACACAGAGGACGTACGTACGTACAAACTCGCGTAATATTGTGAAGGCAGTTTGCGGAACGCAGAAGGTCAACGAGTACCTCAAAGGTTTCCCGGCAATTAAATGTCTACACAAACACGCCCACGGCGAAAATCACGTCATTTTGTCTTGTCTCTAATTCCCGTTTGCACACCATGACGAATACAGAAAGTTAGTTTTGAAAACCACTTAAACTTACTCTGAAATTTACAGATTTCAGGTAACAAGTACATACATATATGCAACTGGTAAGTAAGCACAAGGAAGAGAAATGAGAAAATTATTCATGAGGTAACATTAGAAAGAAGATCAGTATGATTAAATGAGCTAAAATGATGTTCACAATGCAGTTTTAAAAGTATGAGGGGATTTGACCTTGACTTTTAAATTTCTGATTGATAGCGATGAACAATATCCAAATTTACTTCATAATAAACAGCACTTTTATACTGTTCAGAAAAATGAAGTGTTTAACTTGTCTCTTCTTTATTTTCTTCGTTTTTCAATATTGAAAGAAAATTTCTCATTCTAAGCAGAATTATGTCTGGGCAACTTTAAATATAAAAATTTCTGCATTAACATAATGCGCTCTTTGATATTCCATTGTGAACTCCTGAATTTGTATCTGTATGTGGGTTGTTAGTAAAATACTGGCAATTTAAATGGTTATATAAACAAATTTATTTGCTTGACAACTACTTTTGCAGTCTTCAATATAACGGTCAGTGACAAATTCTGTGCAGTCTATCGTTCATAGATTAAAAAAGTATTGCATGTTCATTGAAAGAAGCACACAAGCAAGCACATCTGTTCCATCTAAAGTGGAAAGAAGACCTGCATGGGGATTATCTTCGGACTTTGCTCCATTAGATACGTACTCGCCCATCTTTTTGCTGTTGAAGGGTCCCAACGATATTCCCTTGCAACTTTTCCATAGACATCCCCGGTCTTGATTGATGATTCTTGCAAACATAACGTGATCATGAAGTTTCGTCACCCAGGCCTTGGAGGTGTAGGAACCCATCTTTTCTTCGAGCTCATGAATGATGTTTATAATTTGTTTGCATCGCATTAGGTGTTTATATGTGCCCAATAAATTGCCGCTTTGTTGACGTTGAAGTGGAAGAGATTGAAAAATATTTTAGAAACGGTTGTCGATTAGAAAATAGAGAATTAAGGTTCCTGTGTTATGAAGAAGAGATATTTTGAGTATCAGAGTTAGTGGTACAGAAACTACGTTCGTTGGTAGTGGCAATTTGTAACTACTTTGGAACCGTCAGAATCGTCGCCCATCGAAGTAATGATTAATTTCGACAATTGTGTTAGATTTAACTAGAAGGCTTTCGCGGCTGTCGTCCATGTTTGAATTGGCTTCCGGTTGGAACCGCGTCAGGTTGATTTCTTCTACTGCCGACGACGGTTCGTTCTCCATTGCAGAACTTCCTCAGGGCTGTTGCTGCTGATTCTCATTAGTCGTTGAGACTAACGACTAACGAGAAGCAGCAGCAGCAACCCTGAGGAAGTTCCTCTGCAATGGAGAACGAAACGTCGACAGTAGAAGAAGTCAACGTGACGTGGTTCCAACCGGAAGCCAATTCAAACAATTGTGTTAGATGTAAAACGTTTACTGGTTCATATTTCCAACGGTTCCAAACTAATCAAAACTGCTCTACGAACAGACCTATTAATATTCAGTAGTAATATTCATGAAGGATAAAAGCGCTAACGCTGAACTTAAATGACCTCATCGATCACAGCACAAACAATTGATAGCAGCAAATGATGGCTGATAGCACAGAGTTTGCAGTGTACAGATATTTTTTTTTACTATATGCTGATCAATAGATCGATAAGTTAAAGAAATTTTATATAGTTATCTCCTTCTAACTTTCGTAAAACGGCCTTGCGGCTTTTGTCATGTCGTTTTGTCGTTTATATTCTTAACACAGTGTACACAAAAATTGGAAAATGGGAAGCAGATGGCGGAGTACCTAAAAAGTGGTAGCAAATTGTTTTGGAGAGTACCAGAATTCAAATGACCAACTAAGGTACCAAATCTGGTACCGAAGCACCAAAAAGGACAACACTGAATGTAATTCTGACTAATCAAATGCTTGAAGACACACGTTTAACCTCTAAGGCCTATTAAGATGACAAGACTTTATGATCACATGTTACTTTAATTTGACTATTATCAGCATTAATTATACCTGCGTAATAATATTTTTCAAACATGAAACATTTCAAAATCTTTTTAGAAAAGGACATTTTTAATTTTTTTAATCAAACAGTGGACCAATCAAACAATGAAATAAATGGTTGTGTGCTACACACCCATGGTGCTTGGATTTTGCATTAATAGAAGCTTTCCTTACTCTGTGTATAAAATACTTTCTTGACCCACTGTATGTCTGTTTTCTTCAGCTTTTGAACCATCCATTCCATATGTTTTGGTCCTTTACTAATCCTATCATCTCTTTTACAGTCTGAGTCTTAATCTGTCAATTTCAACTTTTCTTTTTATCCAATTTTTCTCGGATTCGTACAATCCTGAATCCTTGTATAACTTCCTTAAATATTTTGGTCGGTTCTGTTCTTATTAAATGGAAATAATTTAGTGCATTAGAATGAGTAAATATAAAATTATTTTACGAGTAGTATAGGATTTTAGTATTAATTTTAAGCCGTGTTCTTATCGGAATAACTTATCAGTGAGCCGTTTTATTTCTATTTACACAACCAGTATCTTTCAAATAATTTAGATGAAGAAAAAGATTTCTCTTGAAACATGATATTCCAAAATATACAGTCCGTCTCAGAAAATACGGTAATATAATTTTTTTTTTCAAAAACACGTCGTACATATTTTTAAACTTTCTTGCTATTATTGCATCGGTACTGTGCATTGCTGAAGTATGAAGAGGAGACTCCGAAAAACAGAAACTGTACAGTAGCCATGTATGATTTATGAAAACAGTATTTCCAGATTAGTTTTGTCTTGAAATAAAATGACCTCGGTCTGTTTTTCTTACTGAAACTCTGTTGTTCTCTTGATTCTTGAGAGATTATAAAAATGTTGAGAATTCAGAAACGCACAGCTTCATTAATTTTTGTGTTTTTTGAATTCGAATAGAGTTAAACCAGAATTGTGTCCAGTCCATTTTGTTGAAAAAAATATGATTTTTGTGTTTCTTGTTGCCTCTATGAAATTCAAAGTTATTTTCTGGATATACTTCCACCAACTATGTGAACTCATCTATATGTAATACTTTTATATGTTACGGTTATGTTAGTAAGACGTGAACGATTTAATTAAGCCGAGTTCTCACGTTCTTATTTATGTCAACGAGCAACGGATAACGCTCAATTCATACCGTGACCGCAAATAATCATCGCGCGGATGTGATGTTGTTGTTATTGTTGTTATTTGCTGCCTTTAATGACATATTTCGGTTGCGGATTGCTTTAATTGGCTTGTTTGTGTTCTGACGCGACACAAAGACAAGGTAAAGACCGTAACATTTCAAATTCGGTTTATGCCATTTAACAGACCTTGGATATGTAACGATTCATGCTTTTTTTTGTTACTTGGTTAAAACAATGAAAACCGCTGATCTGTTGTCTAAAATATGAAAATAAATTTCAATATCTTTCCTACTTAAAAAAATCATTAATACATCAATAGAAAATGGTAAAAAATTATTGAAGCAATGAAATAACAACATGGTTTTTTTCATATAAGTACATCAATGTAATAGAAAAATCATATAAAAGCAAATATCTATTAAAGCACAAATCCGTTTAAAAATAAACGCTGTCAGAACCCAGTGACAGCATCATCGTCATCATCAATGAATTGGAACAAGTTGTGAGAGAACACAGGAAACGTTTCATAAATCGCTGTGAAGTCGGCGCATTTTTAATGCATTTTAATTTCTCGATTCGCCCGGTAATGCCCCTGTCATCGCGTTTAATTAAAAACGTTCCCGTACTAATCCGTGCGCACTCGTGTCTCCCTAAAATAAAAATAAAAATGATGGACGAAACTGATACGTCCGTCTCATAGGCAATGTTGCCAAAATGTTATTGAGGCAAATACGTAATTTTAAAGATGATATCCAAAATAAAAAGTATTAATTCATTCGTGTCCGTTTTCAAAATTGGAATTTAACAGCGCCTTTTCCTTAATAAGAAATTTTCACTCTACGTTTCTATTAACTCTCTTTTATTATTTTATAGATTAATTACTCAATTAATTAAATTGTTTGGGTATTTAAATGTATGTAGTAGTTGCATAGTTGGTTGAGTCCGTAACGGGTTTGAAGCTTGGTATGGAGCAACTATAAGCTGTGGGTTCGAATCTCCTCCTAGTAAGTTCGGATTCATACCGGTTCCTTTGAACTTGGTTTTCTGCGTTTCTCCAGTTTGTAAGGCGAATGACGAAGGAGATATAAACATCTGTAAGTTAATCGCTACGGGCAATACTTGGATAACCAAATGTAGTGCAAAAAAATGTTTAACGTCAAATGTTTTACAATGGCGCATTTTAAGGTACGAACGTTCCGAATATCTTTTGTGTTTATGGGTGAGATCTCTATTTCTTTTGCTTGGGAGTACTAGTAAAAAACTTGTTTATGAAATGAATTCAGAAGTTTTGGAACATCCAAGTAGCGCCAAAAGAAGAATTGTAGAACAGGGAAAAGAAGAACGTAAATTGGGTAGATGGATAAGACATAAAAAATAGATTGCAGAATTGGGTTTCGGAAGATGAGAAGGATAGTGTAAGTGAAATATTTGTAACTGTCGAAAGGCGGAAAATGAGAGAAGATGCCTGGTAGGATAAATGCAATGACGTTCAAGATGTAAGAAACTGTTCCCAGTTGCATGTCCACATTTTCTAGCATTTTATTACACTTATTTTGCATCAGGAAGAAAATCAAAATTAGGAAAGTCGGCCAAGATGTCTTTAAGTGAGTCTCTGCCATTTCCATTCAAGATAAGGTTACACAATTTTGTGCTGTCATCTTTGACTGACCTATTTGTTATAAAAATTGTAAATCGAGGAAAACATACATAATCTGACAAATCTAATAAACTAATAAATATAGCTATTACCATGTGCTCGAAAAGTAATTACATAGAGCTTAACCATGGAAAAAAGTAATGTCTGTAATGTCTACTGTAAGCTTTAGAATTCATTGCTATTGACATAACTTTATTTTGAAAGTTCATTCAGTTACTATTACAATGGTTTTTACCATAGAACACAGCTTGTCGCAGACATACGTGTTTTTCAGGCCCAAAACTTTTGAACTCACGGTACATACCATGTGGAAACAGATTTATGTGACAGCCGTTTGCACGATGGTCAATATAAAGGAGGAAATATCAGTTCCTTCAATGGATCTTTTTACGTACACTAGCACGTCATTTGTACAGAATAAATAAATCTTTACTTTAATATTTTTGACGTTTACCACATATACAAAGTGTCACTAGTAATTCTGACGTCGATATTCCAATGAATAATTCGTCTTTATTTTTTGTTTATTTTATATTTTGACAAAATACCTCAAAAAGTAAAATATTGGACAGAAGGCAGAGTTGCTGCGAGAGTTCAGTTTATTAAGTTTGATATTGATTTCTTTTTTACATTTTGACAAATATAATCTCAATATGACAAGTCAAATTCTTGTCCGGATTTTATTCTTTGCTACTGTACCTTAATGTCTACAAATGCTGTGCACGAAATGTGTATCAGAAAAAGGTTGCTTTTATACTAAAAAATAAATAAAAAATTTCACAAGGGATAGCTAACGCCCTTCCAATTTCTCGCCAGATAATCAAGGTCGTAAAACTCAAAATTCGATCCAGGAAAAAAGTAGACCTCGTCGTTAATAAAAACGCATGATTTAAGAGAGTTCATCACATTATGTAACAACTGAATTTGCTGATTAAACACATTTGTATATAGTTACTATTTAAACAGTATTTGATTGAACTGGAAAGTATTGATTTGTATCGTAGGGATAAAACTCGTGCTTAAAAGGTTTAAAAAGTAAGTGTTTAAAAAGATTACGGAAATTTGCGAAGGTCAATAGCAAAAATCATGATTAGAAGATAGCTCAAGGAGACTTGTCAGAAGCAGATTATCTTTGGTCAGGTTCAGGTTGAAGGAAGGTTTGTCAAAACAATGAAAAATGTTATATTGTAATTTTCCCTAAAAGCAAGCGATTTGCCAGTAATATGCAAGATTGCGTGAGCCAATGGTACGAGGTACCATTGAGTTCTTGCATATTTTTGGCAAATTCTATTTGCTATTTGTGTTCACGCTTATGTATATATGTATATTTTAATTTACTTGTTTTAGAAATAGTTTGTGAATTGTTAAGATTTAAAATTCCTTTAATCTCGTATCACAAGAATTCAGGTATAATACCTGCGGCACCTGCTCGAATATTACGTTTGTATTCTTTTCTATGAATTCAAAATTCAATCAGCGCAGTAACTCATAGTTTAACAATCGTCCCGAATCAATCTCAAATTTGAACTTAACTTCAGCTTTACAACTTTACTGATTTATTTCAATAATTATCAACAAGTTAGCATTAAGTTTAGTGTATAATTTTTAATATTAATTAAAGTACATTTAAACGGAATGTTGTGCTGTGTTTTCTTCTTCCATTTGCAACGAGAAAGCAGCCTTTGCACGGCGACACCCACAATTTGCTTTGACAAAGACTCCTTCAACCTGAGCCTGACCAAAGATAATCTGCTTCTCCTTGAGCTATCTCGTGGTAATCTTTTGATTATGATTTTTCCTACTGACCTTCGCAAGTTTCCGAAATTATAAAAGTGTAAATTAAAAATTCATTTGGGGTACAAACTTTACTAACGATGGGCTCGTATACCTATACAATTATAATATAATAAAATCATTACCAAACTACTATGTTATAAAAACCATGCGACAGATTACATGTGTACAGAAGCTCATAAAAAAAGTATACAAATGGTGATGCATATATCACGGGATTATGGTATAGAAGCTCGTCTAAAACAATTCCAGTATTACGTTGAACTGGCGACAGAAGGGAAAAAGCATTTCGATCCGAACCTGCGTCTTTAACTCCACCTATAAATTTTGAATGAAATTGACGTGACGTCGCGCGGGATCTTCGCTCTCTTCGGGCCTAATTTACGACGTCAGAGTTTTTACGTGGTTTGCATGAGATTTGGGGCTCGTGAAATTCTGATTAAGAAAGTGAAAGTTGAGGGGAATAATTAATGGGAAGGTGTCCATTCTTTTTAGACATCTTCGTGTTATCACTTTTTTTTTCTGATAAAGACGTCTTCGACAGGTGATTTCATGTTACCATGAATTAATTAATTTCTCATTTGTCTGATTGGTTCTCAGCCAACGTAAAGAATATTTAATTTCGAAAGATTTTTGAGCTATCGATTAGTTATTGATCAAGAGTTATTTTATTATTAAACACAAAACCGTATGATTCCTTCAAAAAAAAATGATGTTTCTTCTAGTTTGAGTTACGGTGCTATCTGCCTTCGCGTCTTTTTTTATTGAACGAGCATAACTTAAATCGTATCAGGCGGTCGGCACGGATGGTTTCGGGTGTAGAAAAAAGATGCTCGAGCATTATTTTCCGGGCACGTATTATTATTTATGGAATCTCTTCCTCCCAATAGCCAGAGCGCTATTTTATCGAATTTCAAACTTGACTTCTCGGTTACGTTCATCGTGTTTCTTTTCAGACGCACTTCATCTTCCGGTTGAAACGCGAACTGTAGAACCGCGTCCATTATCCTGAAGCGCCTTCTCGACGAACACGATGCTCGATCAATGCATATTTTACGTCGATAGTTTAGCTCTTTGAGGCTTTCGAAAATTTGCTGCGAATCATTCATTTGAAAGGAGTTTGTTTAAATTATATTTGAAGTTTTTTTTTATATATACAGGGTGACTGTTAATTAACCCGACAGAATGAAACCACGGTAAGAAGCGATGTCTGAGAGTATGGGAAAATGTTAAAAAAATTCTTTCTACATTAGGTTTCAAGAAATAATTCATCAAAAATTAGCGCCAAAACGACGATGCGTCCCTGGTTAAAAATCGAGGAGCATATGAGCGAAGTAAATGCTGTCATAAAAGTTTTTTATAGTTCTATAATATGGCGACGTGAAATACGAACTCGAAAGTACTTACTTGACAAATGCATGCAAACAAATTACCTGAAGTAGATTATTCCACGCAAAGGATAACAATTGCCACACTTTCAACACCGGCTCTGACAGATAAACAAATAAATCAGTAAACTCATTTGTAATCTGTTTCGAATGTTAATTTTTATAATCTCATTTTGTGTGTGAGTAATTATTAACGCAAATCTATTAAAAGTTTAACAAATTCAAGACGCGTTTACAACTCCACATCTTGTGTTCTTGGTGTACTGGTTTTAAATCGTTCCTCGTTCTAACGTACGCAGCATTCATTTAACTTTTAATGAAATTTTTAATTAATTAACTGTTCCTTAGAATTTTTTAAACATTATCCCGTAATCTATTACATTCATTCACGTACGCGATTTAATTAGAAACTACGCATATCGCCAAGGATGTTTAAAACAGCTGTACATAATAAAGTTTTTATAATTAAAGCTGGTTCTTGTCCGATGAAAATTGTATCACAAACTCTTCGCAGTTGTCCGAAGCTGTCGAGCGACTGCGAAACGTTAAGTGTTTATGCGCCATTTAGTGTCCGTTTAAAAGAGTTTGTGATATAAAAGCTTTTATAGTCTAATAAACAAAAAAAGTTGTCGGCGATGAACTTCAGGTCTAATAAATCTTTTCACATTTTCAGAGAAAACCGAAAACGTTTAAGTGGTTTCTTGAAAATGTAATTAAGTAATTATTCTTTTGTGGCGGTAATTATTTATTACCAATTTAAAACGTTTAAAACAACAGATTGTTTCCTAATTGTTTTATTATCTCCGTGCGATAACGAGACGAACATTTTACTCAGCTGCCTGTCGGGCCGTGCATTTGACTCCTGCAATCACCAGATTGAAATCCTTGCGATTTCTTTTTGTGGACGAAACGGCCGGTACATTCCGCTTTAGTAAATAATCCGCACGAATTAACAATTATTTACACAATTATTTCCGAATTTATTATTTGTATTTCCTACCCAATTACAGTTATTTTAGAAATTACTAATATTTACGTCGCGTAAAAGAAACTTGCGTTCCCCAGCTGTTAAACGTGTAATAAAACCAATTGAGATGTGTGTCAAGGTCGTATTGTGTGCAAGCAAGTATCAAAAACTTTATAGTCTTCTTATACTGTCGCATTTATAGAACGTGGCCGCCGTATTTCGTATGCAGTCTCGGAGATTGATTTTGGGGTATTTTTTAAAATTAATTATAAACTATTGACAAGAATTTTTTAAAAAAATTTTCCCGTAATCTGTGACATCTGTGATACGATGCATTTTTTTGTCGGTACAATTGTCATTCACCCTGTATATGCAACATCAGTTCCATTTTTAGAATTCCATTATATTGCTGCAATTGTAAAAAGAAATCGACAGCTCTTACCTACGAGCGAATTTTCACAAGTGTCAATCGCCCATGTCGTTCAGGAATTAATTACACAAGGGACGACAAGCAAGTCGGTTCTTCTTGGGACGTGGAATCCTGCGGGCGAATTTTGCCAGGCGTGGAGGCGGTGGGGTGGTATGCGGCGGATTTAAATTAGGTAAAGGAAAAGGGTTTACGTACATTAATTTCACATGAATAACACTATTATTGAAGTGTTTTGGCGGAGTTCGCGCGCATGTTCCTCCCAGATTGGGACGGATTTAATTCCGGCAGTAATCCTACTATACGTACTCGCTCCAGCTATTTGATCCACGTATTGCAGAAAATCGTATTGATTTAATTATCTTAGCGTACTGCGTGTGTTATAATTACAAGCCGACTTAAAATCTTAGTATCTTAGCAAATTATATTTCCTCCTTCAAAAGTACAGGGTGATACTTGATCAGACCGAACCGACAAAGAAAAAATGTTGAAAGAATAAACACATCCATGGGAAAATTTTTTATATATTTTAGGTTTCCAGAAATGATTAGGTGATGAAATATTGTTCCACTCAACGACCATATTTCCATGGCGAACAAATAGTAGTCGATGAACGAAATAAATAAGTGTATTACAAAGTTTTATAACCGCATTATAAAACGAATCATTCACAAACGTCCTTGTTGAAGTTTGCATGACGTAAAGCGTTCTAAATTTTATGAAATACTCGGCAAAATCTCCACCCTTCAGATTGCTTGGTGGCCTTGCTCTTGCAGGATTCAATAATTAGTTAAACATATATAGCGAATTACGTTATGGTTCAAGACATTGCATTCAAGCAAAGAGAAAGAATTAAAATTGCTAAAGAAATTATAGAAATTGAACTAAAAAAGAGACTTTGATTTTGTTTGGTGCTCGTAGACACAGCTACTCGATAGATGCAATAAATTTATTTTATCTTTCAGAGAATTACACTCCTGGCAGAACTGATAGATTACAGAGGCAATCCAGAACTGCAGTGCGACCATTACGCCCAGGATTTACTGTTTGATAGCTGGAGCGTCTGCAATAACAAATACCTACAAAGACAATAATTTTATCGCGTCGGAAAAACAACCCCCCCCCCTTCATTAATATTTTTCTCTCCGGCGAGCGCTCATGAATAAACAAAGAGCTAAGCACACACACACGAGCACGATTTTATCTGGTAAAATTTCGAAGGAATTCGTCCGCTTTGTCGAGGGGCGTGCAATTTAATTAAACAATACACTTCATTATTTTACATCCCGTCAAAGTACGTAATTGGATGATACGGTTACGCGGAAACGCGGATTATCATGGGATACGTGCTAAATATATTTCAAACAATTTACATTGTTGTCGCCTATTGTTCCGTAAATAATGGAAACGAACGACGTTTCAGTTGATGCGTCTGTGTTTGACTAAAACCTCCCCTGTCATTTCCGAATATACTCGTGAAAAAGTAAGATATTGTAAATCCCAATTAATTTATCAATCACCATGGACGTTAAAAAAATACATTCAAACAAAAATAAAGAGGTAACCGATTGTTTCAAAAAAAAAATTGTAAAAAGATAAAAAAAGATCTTTTACTTCGTAGGCCATTATTTGTATATCATCGTCATTGATTCTATC
Organism: Dorcus parallelipipedus; assembly: GCA_958336345.1. Taxonomy (NCBI): domain Eukaryota; kingdom Metazoa; phylum Arthropoda; class Insecta; order Coleoptera; family Lucanidae; genus Dorcus; species Dorcus parallelipipedus. The sequence goes on along the minus strand of OY284482.1, from coordinate 21,516,435 downwards.
ATCGTTCATAGAAATTTTCGTAATGAATTTGAATACCATTTAATCTTGATAAATTAATTACCTAAAAGGGCAAGGTAACTATAATATTCAAAGTAAAATGTTTATATTAAATTAATTTGTAGTAATTATTATTCAACAGCTTTCAAGAGAACGTTTGGAGTGTTGATGTTCTGTAATAATACCATCTCGAAACAGTGGAATTTTATTATTGGAAGAATGTTCACAAGAGGGACATTTAATGCAAAACGCAAAGATTACTTGTGTAGGTATATTTTAATTTTGGAATTTCTCATTACATTGGATTTAAAAATGTTTTCGAAGTGACTGTTTATTTTTGGCTAGACGCGACAACGTTGTCGTTAAAATCACTAGTGAGTTAAAAAAAATGGAATAAAGTAACGTCGTATAATAAATTTTTTTTAAAATAACAACGGACAGGAATATTTCGTGTGAAACAAATGGAAACCGTATTTGGAAACAGTACATTAAAAATGTCGTGTATGCAGTCGGGCATACACATAAGCAAACATTAATTATTCATGCATATCTAAATATAACTTTCTGCATATTTATGAAGCCCAGCTTAATAAAAGCTTCTCTTCCCACTTTGAGAATAATTAATCTGAAGCGTGTATGTACGAGCGATCGCTTGCATTAAACCTGTAGGTATCAAGGCCCCCTCTGGATTTTGCATTCGATTTAAACGAACAGCACAAAATTTCACTTAACTTCATTCGAATCAAGTCATTAAAAGCGGGATGATGCTGCAGAAAACGATCGGCGCGACGTTATATTTTCGTTAAGCTCATTCGAAATGACGAAAATGAGGTCGAATAACCAGCGGCAACTTCCACGTTTCCGATAAGGGCTCAATAAAGAGAGCGCGGAGTCGCGAAGATGCCGCTTGCATTCGAAAGGACCTCATTTACTTTCGTGCCGGATCCGGGGAAAAGGAAACGAAGCCGGGCATCAAACGCGGAAAATAAATAAAGCGGAGCTTCGTCCGTTATTTGGGGTGGCTCAGGACAATGTAGCCGCCCTGCAAAAAATATGGGCTGATTCGATTTTGCTTCGGAAAATTAAATCACCGATAAAACGCGGAACGCGGAACGTTTTCGCCGACCACTTTACGGAGAGCAACTAATAAAATGTCATTTCATTATGTGCCCTTGCGAGCTGGTCGGGGTTGAAACAGGTTTAAAGCGTTAATAACTCTAAGCGATGTCGTAAATAAAAGCGAATTCAAAATTTAAGTAGGCATTAGCAGGCTTACAGGATTGGACTAACCGCATTTGTAAGCTGGCAACCGCAACAACTACACGACAAACCCTCGTTCTGGGATGCTTTCCAGTTGATGTAGATCTGCATAAAACAACAACGCCGCGCCGTCAGGGACGGATTTACATATGAGCAGGATAAGTTGAAATTTAAGGTCGCATATTACCTAGAAGAAAAGAGGAACCTCACATTTCATTAACGAAATTTAAATTCAGAAACACGACTTAATCCGATATGGTATATACTTACTGCCGAATAAGAAGGAACAAACAAGCATGTCAATAATTCATCAACCAACGAATAAAGGAAAACAAAAGATGTTCGATCACATAACGTCGATGAAACTGATGAAATACAAGAGACCACCGTTTTTCAGCAAAAAAAGAAAAGATATGAATGAAATTCATTCGATTGATCATCAAAAAGCAAAGGACAGTGAATAAAAAACAACAAAAACGTAAAATAAGGGACAATCGATTCTTTTGTATGGCCTATGGCCCTAAAAAAAGAAACTAAAAGAATTTGCTTGAGGAAATGCACAAGAAAAACCCTAAAACAACGATCTGTTGATTAATTATATCGAAGGAAGGGGCTTTTCATCTTTTAAATAAAATTAAAAGAAAAAAATTTGCGAAACAAAAGGAAATGACTCGCCTGATCGAATACTATCTGATGAAAACTAAAAGATGATTTTTTTAATTGAGAAAAGAAGACGCTCGATAGATTGTCGAAGAAAAGCAGAAGAATTAAGAAAAGGAAGCTAGCAAATTCGACACGAAGCAAAAGCCGTTTTATTTTAGACTTGACAAATTAAGAGAAATGAAATATTTCTACCATTCACCAAATATGGATAGCGAGACACCTGTAACAAAGAAGTAACAAATTAATTTAAAAAAATGGTAATCCAGTGAACTGAAAAACGAGGAAATTAAAAGACATTCAATAGATGATTCAAGAAACGCACTTGTAAATAATGAAAAAATGACAAATAATCTCACACGTTGCTTCATTCAAATTGTTTTGAATTGAAATTCAAAAAAGTGTCGAAAATTAAAAAACAAAAAAGTGATCGGTTTTTAAAAAGTAAAAGGCTTTAAATTCTCACTTTTTTGGACAGAACAACATCCGTCGTGAAGAGGAAAGACGGGGATATCCCCGGTTCAACCACCACGACGACATCGCTTCCGGTTGCAGAGAAAGGAATATTTTTTCCGTTAGCGACTCACCTACTTGGCCCCAACGTCGCCGAGCAGGTCCTATGTTCCGAATTGAGAATGCTCGCTCGGTATATCTATCAAGAAAGAAGTAAATTTTTTAAATCTTTGATCAAATAAAGCTTAAAATGTAAAATACCTACACATTTTATAGCTTTGGAAATCGTATATATAGTATATATACAGAGTGTCTCAAAAATAGTGTCTACCCTTTTTAAGCTTAATCCTTATAAAGTAGGAAATCGATTGCAGAAAACATATTTATTTAAGTTTGAAAGAAAAGAAATTTGGCAACAATGTGCCTATTAAAAATGGTGGTTTTATTAATTAACAAAAACACGAAACAAATCTATGAGATAGTTATAAAAATTGTTCAAAATTTCGCCTCTGTGCATTTAAGCAGGCTTGAGCTCTTCTTCGAATGCTGTTATGTACATCTTCTATTAGCGTTTTCGATTGACTGCTCTAGAGCATTCTCGGAGTATTCTTATCTTATTTTAACTTCATGTAATAATAACGAATGGAGTGTATTCTTGCTCTAGAGCAGTCAATCGAAAACGCTATTAGATTAATCTCTGAATACTCGTCGCATCCTCTCTCTTAAAACATTTTTGTTTTCTATGGGTGTTCTTGTTGAGAATATCCAATATTAGACATTCCCTGTCATCTAGTACAACATTTTTTTTGTGCTAGTATCTGTGCATTCATTCCTAAAATATAATAGTTGATAAATGTAAATGTAGAAAAACAAAATATTATTCAGTTTCAATAGTTTACGTCAAGATATTATGTACCGTAGGTCAATTCACAACATCAACACGACCAATCCATTTATTCGGAAAGTGATCATTTATCCGGCTGTAGAACACCAGCATGAAAATGGGGTGTGGAGCCCCACCTAATTGTAACCACATATACCTTATTTTAGCCAAAGGGAGATCAACTAGTATATCTTCTAAAGTGTTTGAAAGGAAATCTAGGAAATGCTCCCCATTAAATCTATTCCGTAAAATACTGGGCCCAAAACTCGATTTCCTGTAAAGCCTGGCTAGACATTTACCGAAAAGCGAGGTCAGTGTGGAGTTTTGTAGTTGATATGAGAATTTTTTGCAAAATAAATGCATATTATGTTACTAAAATGTCTTCTATTAAAGTCTGAGTCTTAGTAAAATGAAAAGAATGAAAATGTTCCAGCAGATTTCGATTAACTGAAGATGAACTGGCATTAGCCAGTTATGCCTTCAATTTCAATCAACGTGGACTGCCCATTACCATTGAAATTAAATTTTTAGTTTGTTTATAATTTTTCAATTTATATCAAATTTTGATTTATGTCATAAGGTATATAGGTATAACCTTAGAAATTATGGCCAAAGTAAACCTTTCCTTTGAAAAATGACTGTGCAACGCTTTTTCCGTAAGCCCACCTTGAGATTTGTCTGTGTATACAGGCATTAGACACTTGTGTCTAGAACAGTGTATTGTTTATACGACTGCAATTTTTGAAGATGGAGTAGCGTCGGACATTAGTTTCGGGTTCAGGTGTAGGCAAAATGTTTCACGTTTGCCTACACCAGGGCCGAGTACGGTAGGGGAACAGTTCCACCACCCCTTATACTTCTCCGCAAGTGTTTCGGGCTTATTCCAGTTTAAATTGAAATCGGCACGCCTAGAACCAACGACGCGCAATATAATGTTGCGACGAGTGGCGAATATTTTCGAATATTTCCGATTACAGTTGTTGCTTGTGGAGGGGATGACTCACCAGGACTCTCGTGCCCAGTATTGGCCTACACCTCTCTACGATTTCGCTAGATTAGGAATATCGTGGGTAGCGTTTTCCCGAATCAAACTATGGATGAACAGTTATTTGCTGCTGTGATAGCTGCTTGTATCGCAATAAAAATGTCGTAGAAGACGAATACGGAAGTTAATTAAAAATAAACAAATTTTCGGTTGCTATTGCCTGTTTTACACGGTCATATTTTTGTTACGAAGTAAGTAAGTGAGAAGTGCCAATTCAACCAATCAAAATTCACTCTGGTAGCTCATCTCTCTCACTTTGTCACAAATTTGTACAAAAAATATAATCGTCTAAAACAGGCATTAAACACGTTAATTCGTGAATTAAGACTTGGCGAAGAAAAATTCTTCATGAATCGACCTGCGTAACGCCCGCAACATTGCAATTCGATCTAGACACAAAAGTGACGTCGTGTGTTCATAGCTTAAGCCTAAAACTTTTTCTATAGCATCCACTCTTACACCTCTTGGTCGGTCTCTGTCAGGTGCTAGTTTTTTGAACTGACCCGTAGCTAATAGTCTAGCTTCCACTCTTCTGATGGTCCTTTCACATAGGTGTCTCCTCTTTGGATAATGTTCAGTGTACGGCTCTGAGTGCAACTTCAGCATTTCCTACATGGCCACTCAACAAAAATATCATGTCGAAGTATTCTCTGTTAGTATAGCATGCTTTTAGAGTAAGAAGTACACGAATTTTTCACTATTTACTTTCTATTAGTATGAAAAATAAGTTAGTTGTCAACAGTTGTCCAGATGAGAAAATGAGTAAACACTTTCATGGCCTGGGTTACAAAAACATGGGCAACTGTAAGAACTTCCATAGTTGATACTTTTCTGGCTTAAACTAAGTTTGAAAGTATTCATTGTTTTTCCAAAATGTTTGTTAAAAAATTAACTTTAACAAACGTTTTGTTTAACTTTAGACCATTTTAAATACATAATGCCACCGAAATTTTTGCAAAAATATTATAAATAGAGAACGCACAATTTTTGAGACAGCCTGTAAATGCAGAGTTTATTACACTGCGTTCAAAAAACCCTTCCGCAGTGGCTGCGTAGAGTATGGGCGAAGCTATTGACAACATGACTAGACGAATTCAATTATGCATTCAATAACATGGACAGCACTTTCAACACGTAATGTACAGAGTGATTTTAATAAAGATATAAATATATGAGTTTCATTAAACGAATATTTTCCCATAACCAACTTGTCCACTGCAGAAGGACTTTTTGAACGCACCGTACAACTTTCACACCAGAAACTGCGCACAAAATTAAAGTAGGTATAATTATCCTTTTAACTCTTTAGTTATGATGTTATTGAATGTTGAAAATTGATGCTAATTTAATAAGGTGTGATGAATATTACCCCTTATCGGCAGAATTATATAAAAAATCGTCTTCATTTTTCCCGTTTACTTTTAATTTATATTTTATTGGAGCAAATTCCTGGCATTTTATAATTTGAGAGGAAATTGCGAGAGGTAACTTAGGGAACCGCGTGGTGTTAATATTTATTGGAGATTATAATAGACCCTGTATATCAAAGAATATACGTTTCATATGCACATTATTATAGGCAAAGTTCCACTGGAATTTGTGGTAGAATACGAAAATGCACTAATGTATAGTGTTTCATTTCAAAAACCTAATAGTTTTAAGTTAATTTTTGTTAAGTTTTGAGCTAAATATTCATTTCTAAACTCAAAAATAGAAAAAGTTTTTGCGCTAATACCGATTTAAGAATTATCTTTGATTATTTTTATATAATCGGTCTTACTGTTTTGATTACTGAAATGATTTCTGATGCATTTACAAAATATAATATATGTATATTAAATTTAATGAAAAAGTATACATTTTTTCTTATACTTCTTCATAGTTTTTGCTGCCTTAAATTGGATCTTCCCTGAAAAATGCAGTAAATTACTTTGCCTTTTTGCTTTGCACATTGCTTTATCTGGAAATACACGTATATATTCTGCATTTTATTATTTTCTTTATACTTCTGCTACTGTTATCAGCTGCCAGCAATAAAAGCAGAGTTTCAACTTCTGCTCCTCTTCTTTTCCTTCTTGCAACAGAGGTAAAAGTTTTTGTTTTAATTGAATTAGTAATGTGGTAGTAAGAACGACTCACTCAATAAACAAATTATTATTATTATTAATTAACAGAAATGTAGGACGCCAGTTGTTATTGTTCGATCACATTTACACCAAAAAAAAAAAGACGTAACAAATAGGTCTCTCGCCCGAGCGCTTTCTAGTTGTGTCAACGTTATCGATTGTGCTCTGCAGAGCTGGCTTTTTCATTCCATTCTGGTACAGGAAGGAAATGATGATGTGCCCATCCACAACTCGGACAGACTTATTACTCTAGCTGCGCCCTGGCACACTTTCATACATCACGAGATACCTCGTCCCAGCACGTGCTAAGTAATATGCTAATACCATTAGCATCGCTGATGGTAATTCATTTTTACCGCGGCGGAGGATTTAGTATTAAAATAAAAAAAGAGATTATTAGGCAAAAAGCTTTCCATCGCGTCATCGGTGAGATAACGACCGTTATCGTCGGAATAACGCATGATCGGACTAATGCTTTTGTGTTTCATGTCACTGACACATCGTTTAAAACAAAGACCCAGTTTTACGTATAACATGTTATTACGTGTTTCTGTGAAGCGCAGCCGTGCGAACGTTGTTAATCACGAAAAGTGTTACTGACCTGGCATACTGACCGATCATAAGCAAATCTAATTTACTGAAATCGTATAAATAAAAGTTAACGAGTTAAGACAAATCAATTTAAAAAAAAGCAACCAAGTACAATTTTATGGTAACTTTAACAAAATTACCATAAAGAGTTCTCTTATTTGCGTATTTATCTCTTTGTCTGTTTGTGCTTGTGTGCTTTTTACTTCCCCAATTAATTTCTTTGAGGTCCTATAGTAGTAGTTTCAATGTTTTTGTAACTTTGTAAAGTGCTCATGATCAAGGAGCTTACTAAGCTCATTAGCTAACTCTAGTAATTCGCTTGCATACGTGGCGTCTCAAACTACCCCCTAATATATCTATTCATGTTATAAATGGCCGCGATATGTGGCTGTTAATGGCAGTAAACATCTGTCACGATTAATTTCGTTTGCGTTCAATTGATCACGAATTGACAATTATTACTCACAGCGCGCATTAAACGTGATTAAAGGAGCCCTTTTGCGCTGCGCTAATCTGGTTTGCGCGGGGCCTAATAATATGGAAACCGAGCGCAGATCGGCTTCCGATTGATTTTTTAAAGATTAACGAAGTCGGTTTCGCTTGCTTTCAGGGGTCGATTTCAATTCGTGGATACGTTATTTCGAACCAGCCCATTACCAGCAAGATTCACACAGGCGGGTCCTACGTAGTGTTGGGGACGAAAAGGTCATACGCTTAATCATTAAGGGACACGGAAGGTATGTATGAAAACATTCTTTCAGTTTTGTTAAGCAGTTAAAATAAGAAAGACCTTGAATATTGGTTTAATGGTTAACAAAGAATTAAAGTTTGGTAAAGAAAAGGTGCCATACAAAAATATTTTTTTTAAATTTTAGCTTCGAGATTTTTCACACTTGCCACTTTTTTCTGTCTTGGCTTCTTCTCTCCAGTTCCTTACTCCTACATTCTTTACTTCTTCCAACCATCTCTTCTTTTTGTTCCTCCTTCTCCTCCCACCTGTCGTCGCATTCTGGCTATATGTCCCAGCCATCTCACTCTTTAGGTAATGCTATTACCTAATTCCAATTCGTCATTTGTCCTGCTTTTATACTCTCATTCCTTCTTTTTCTTAAATGTGTTTGTTAGTTTTTTTTTGATCTAGCAATCAGCAAAGACCAGGTATTGATATTTGTTTCCGAAAATTAAATCTTTTGTTCTTATGTCGCTTTCTCTTAGGATCTCCTTTTGCACTAGATTGAAAAGCACCGTGGACAATGGGTCTCCTTGTCTTAATCCCTTTTTTACTATAAATTGTTCTAACAGCACATCTCCTTTTGATATACCTAATTAAATACTTACAAGAATGTAACTATGTGTTAGTAAGCACGTGCTGCTCGTGGTGTGGGTTTGAATATAGAAAATTCCTTGAAGAAGGGGTCTAAATAGAATCAAATAATAAGTTGGAAGACCACGAACACTAATGTGCTCGAAGACGATAGGCGAAAATTAAAATTATAGCAACATGAATAGTAACTTTAACAAATGGAAAAAAATTGTACTAGCAATGTTAAACACCGTCAAAGAACACGAAGATCTCATACTGTTAGAACTCTACAAGCAATTAAAGCGGTAGAAGCAGGAATTGCGCGCAATCTGTTAGGAAGACCAAAAGTTATGTGCCGTGCAATCAACATTTCAAGCAATTCAATGTCGCGTATTATAAAAAAAATGATCTTGGATTCACCAGATTCAAAAAAATTCAAAACAATTTTTGACTGATATTCTAGAATTTGCGCTAGGCCAATCAATGAAGCAAAACAACCGATGCCCTCATATGTAATAGAAGAGATTTGGTAAGAAGAATATTCTTCGCCAGATTCCATGAGGTGTTATTTGTGTATATGTATATATTGTGGGTTGAAATGTTTTAATTCTTAATTTAATTCAGATATTATTTAACAATGAAGCGTGAACATTTCAGCAAGATTAGGCACCGGCCCACAAATCCAAAGCAACTCAACAGCGGCTTCAGTGCAATAGCCCCATTTTTTTTCTTAGGATATTTGGCCTTTCCCTAATCCCTATCTTAACCCCTTAGACTACGTTGTATAAAAGGTTTAAGCCAGGATTAACTTTAATCCTAAATTATAATGTGACACTTGTTATGACGTACAGCATTTTGTGTGTCACATTCTAACTTAATATTAACTTTAATCCTGGCTTAAACCTTTTATACAACGCAAACATAGTTCCTAAGTTGTCATCGGATTTAGAACGTACAGTATGCTCTAAAAGCAATCTAATTTGACATTTTCAAAGCACGGCATGGTGTTTGAAGTCTTGTGTCAAAGCAAATGGAGGTCATTTTGAGTAGTTCATTAATAAATTTATTATTTGTTAATTGGCTAATAAGTGTTACAGATTTGTGATAGTACTAGGTAGTGACTAAAAGGAAAGAAAATTAAATCTAAGAAAAAACTAAATAGAAAAAGTAGAACCAGTAAAACCCCTGCGATTTTTTTTTCGAAGGCACTTCTGATATTGTTTGATAATTTTTTGGTTATTGTCGGTACATACCCTATGGATTCAACAACACCTATTGATATGCTTATTATAAAATTTGTTTGTCATTCTTTAAATTCTAAAATATTATAGGAGAGACATTAGGGTTGGGTTGGGTTATTGTCGGTACATACCCTATAGATTCAACAACACCTATTGACGTGCTTGTTATAAAATTTGTTTGTCATTCTTTAAATTCTAAAATATTATAGGAGAGACGATAAGGTTGTAGGGCTTAAAAGTTTAAAGAAAAATCGACTCAAATCTTAAACGTGCAGTTGAGGGATCATGTACAGGGTCTTTATTTATTTCTGTGTATTATCGTGACTTATGACATACGCAACGAACTACCTAAGAGTTCGCCAAAGACGATTAATAGTTTCCACACCGATGCAGTTTCAACTGTTTTCTGAAAGCGCGATATATTTTAGAAAAAGTACTGATTTAGGTGTGAATAATACGAGGCAATATACGAGGCTCGTACCTTCCTGTTGCTCTAAATGAAGAAGTAACTAAAAGAAAACTTGTACAACATTTAGTCAAACCTTAAGCTAAAAAAACACTTTTTTTTTCTGGATCATATGCAGATATCCATGTTTCATTTCCAATCACTACATTGTCGAAAGAAGATGGTTCATGTTCCTCGAGAGAGTTTGTGAGATCAGCGCAAATCTCCGTTCTTTTTTCCTCGAGTTCATTAGTTAACTGGGGTGGAACCCATCCAGCACATGTCTGAGAATATCTAATATATTCTTCTCCAGAATATTGTGTGTACATCCCAAAGCATCAATGATGTTCCGAACCGTCACACGTCGATCTACACGGATCATTGCATCGATGCGCAACTTTGTTTTTTCTGTTCCAAATGTAATAGGTCTTCTTGATCGTGGTTTATCAAAGAGAAACCATCTAAGCACATCAATTAATTGTCTGAATTACCATACAATTTTAAAAGCTCTGAATTTCTGAAGCTGAACAACTGTTTTTTTTCCAAAATTTCTATCATAGTTCTCCGTTTTAATTTCCTGTGTCCATAGTTTTAAAGACCTAACAACGTGAGAGTTTAGTTCACAAGGAAACATGAATTGAGCATCGCCTAGATTATTTTATTTGGCTTTTACAGATCAGGCAACAATTATAACGAGTGTTTAAATAAAAATCTGGTCAAGTGGGTTGTGATCGACAATTTATCCATTGCATTTACATAGCAGAATTACTAAATGTAGCCTACTTAACCAGGTTTTTATTTAGGCACGAGTTAGCAGAATTACTAAATGTAGCCTACTTGACCAGGTTTTTATTTAGACACGAGTTAGTACATACAAGCCTAGTAGATTCAGAGGGAATTTTCTTGTAACACTAAATTCCAGATGTATCGCTTTGCAAATGGAATCAAAGATGGTATCCTACTTACAAAAGTTACCTTAGATATACATACATTAAAGATTGTGTATAGAAAGCAGCAAAATGCCATTCATTTTCTGCAGAGACTTTTATGGATAATAATTAAAACTGTTGTAGGTACATTAAACCTCATTCATTTATGAATTAAGTTAGCTGTAATTGAAGCGAGATACTTTAATAAATCAGGACAAAACACGGCGGTATCGATTTCTGCCGGGAACTCCGGCGAAGACAAAGGAAACCACCATACATTCGGTGGATCTGCGGAATTATTCACGCCATCATAGAAATTGCTCCCAAATCTTGACTAATAAACTGGCAAGCATTTTGTTATGTAAACCGTTAAAATTTCGCATTCAGAGCGCGCATCGGAGCGATCGATGGAAATGACCGTGGCACACATTCCTAACGAAATTCTGTTGCTCAACGTTGTTGGTAGAAAACAGGAAGTATCTAATCGTTCAGCTTAAAATATTGTGCAGTTACAAAACAAGATTATAATAACTTCGAATATACGATACCACGTACTGTAGACATGAGATTGCTTTCTAAATGTTACGTTGCTTGCAGACATGTTTGTAGATATGCTTGTATCTTCCTCATACAGTTTTCAGACATTCATCGGTTTTATTCAAAAAACTTAATATAGAACAATGATTGATTTGATTCAAAAATCATAGTCATACTTATTCTTTTGCAGTTAGAGTTTGCCTTATTTCCAACATACTTGTCTGCGAATGACAGGATCATTAGTTCAAAGTAGCTTAAAGCTGTTTTAAAGACGAAAAGAAACCAACAGAAAATTTATGAATACTTTGTCTGAGTCTAAAGATAATGTTTATGTGTATGTAGACGTCATTAATTTTACAGGTGATCCAAATTTAATTGTTTGTACTTCACTTTATGTGACTATAGGAGAAATATTTATTTATAAGTGTTTCTTAACTATTTCTGTACACAAAAGGAAAGGAAAACAAGGAATATTATTAACGACAGAAGCAAAATAGAATTTTTCCAAGGCGAATTTCTCGGAATCGTATTCAGCACGGTCATGTGTATAAGTTTTGAATAAATGAATAAATACATTGTGTTTCGCATCACGCGCGAATTTATTATCAAAATTCCGTCCGCCGTAAGAGCAAATAAACGGGAGTTTACTCTTGCCGGGCGGCAGCGATAAGGGAACGGGGAAAGTTTTAAGATGGAATCAAAATCAGAACAGTCTCACAAAGTTAAATTCGATAACTTCCCCTTTCGAAACTCGGGCGGACAAATTGTGAGATGCGGGGAATAAAACGTTGCGAGGACGATTGCACGTGCTAGCTTTTTAGTGCTCGCAAACAAATATTTCTGTTTCTCGAAAACAATATAAAAGGTAAGCTTTTGTGTAAAGCAAAATACACTGTATTTATATGTGTTTCGAGCATATTAAGAGTTTAAGTAGAATTGGTGGAAAGTTTTCGGGTATTTTTTTTGAGATACAGCTAAAACAAATGTAAAAAAAATAATTTACTGTGATAAAAAAAAAACGAGTTATATGAAGAAGTGAAATAAAGTGTTCCTGCGAAGGACCACTTAGGTGAACTAAGTAAAGCGTAGAAGAATGTGAATTAGAATATTTAAGCATACGTAAGAAAGTAAAAATAAAAAGTCTAAAAACCTCGATTCATTCTTAACCTTTATTTGCAAGTAATTTATTAAGTTTCCTAGAATTGACTCAAGGCTTGGCTGTTTTAATATCGAAAGTATAAAAATATTTAAATTAATCAAATCCGTTTAGATTTATAACTGGCATAAGCCGGCCTTTGTGTCATTAAAATGAAAATAAAATTGTCTGTATTACAAATTTATTCTTAACTAGAAGACATTTTATTTCTAACTTATATTCTTTCATAGAAATTTTAATTTCTCTCTCTATTGTAAATCTCTTTAATTTAAAATTTATGGCTTCCTTGTTTCGAAAAGCAATTTGAATTCATTTCCCAGTCGCGCTGCAAATTTTTATCGTATAAGCTCAAATCTAATCTCGAAGTGATGGGACTGAAACGACGAGTTACATTTGCCTTCTGCCATTAAATCATTGAATAACTGACATTAGTTTCCGTCGTGATGAGCAAATGCGGTTGGTTTGCGATGCCAATCTTGCAAATTTTGCAATTCTGAATATGTCATTTCTTCAATTAATTACCTCCACGTGCAGTTGTCTGCATCTATATGTATGATACGTACAAGTAACCGCTGCTGTGAGAACCTGAATACCCTTGTGATTGGAAATTGGGGAAGACGAAATCAATTAAATAACAAAAAATGGCACTTAACAATTAGTAATGTTTGTGAATATAGTAGAATGCTTATGGGACATGGTGATATTATCAGAAAGGAAGCCTAAAATATTATTTTCACCAATCGTAGTAAATGCACAGATATTTATAAGAAGAAAACATACCTCATTCTAAATTTAAACCAACACCGATGAAGTAGGACCTGAGGAGATTCTTCAACATTCAAAACACCATTACTCCATCAAGACGCAATTCCATGGGATGCCAGAGCAGAGGTTGCAGCATTACAACATACATTTGGGGCCACAAACCACTACAACATCAACATCGTTACCAAAATAATCAAAGAATATTATAGTCACCATAATTATAAAATGTATTCTTATTCAAAAAGAAAAAAAGAAAAAGACCAACAAATGACCTAATGGAAGAAGGAATAACGATCGAGTTCTTGGGTGTTCTTTAATTCACAAATGAATGTACTGACTGGCGAATTCATCGCCTTGAGAAAAACGAAAACGAATTCCAGTTTCATTGCCTCCTTTTTTTTTATTTGTTTATCTTCTTTCCACCTTTTGAAGCTCCTTATTTGTGATTGTCCCGTGTATACTATGTTCTGCAGAATCTGTTAGAATTGAATGATATAATTATGCTATAATCTTTACTATTATACATTGTTTTGATAATAATTGATAACATAGTAGTTAAAACTTCGCGCAGGTGCACGTTTGTAATATAAAACGCAGTAGCAAAACGCCTTTCAGAATTTAACTTTGATCCGGTCCTCGTCAAACTTTTTTCCAAACCTCAAACATTCCTTTGTTATATTCGTGTCTTTAAAAAAAAAACTCCCGTCGCGTCGTCAACGGCATCGGAAAAATCCGCTCCGCCGTCAGACGAAGAGATCTGACAATAAAGTTGTGAAATATTGGCAGGCTCTCTTCCAATATGTTGGGGCCTCTCGAATCGGTTGTTATTTATTCACGAAAATTGCGTGCGGAAAACACGTTTGTGCGAACGCGAGGTTTCGTTGCCTCGTCTGACCTGTTCGTGAAGAATTTCGTTAATTTCGTTCCTGTTATCGACTGCGATCGAGTGAGTCACTGGCGTCCTTCAGGTAGGTGACTCGAACGAGGAGTTCATGTTTTATGGACTATGTCTTCCTACACAGAACCGTTCACTTCTTGGAATTTCCTTTACCAGACCATCGATTTGAGTAGGCAACTTCTTGAACAGTCATGTGTTTCTATATGTTATCAAAGATTTTTCAGTTCAAATTCAATTGCACAATCGCAATAATTAATCAGGACGCTTACAGAAAGCTTACAGGACATCGTATTCATCTCCTTAAAAACTATGTCGAATGCATCCAAATCTTATCACTTAAAAGTGAATCCTGGATGTCGTCAATTATATTTTGCTTAGAAACCACAAATAAAATTATCTACGATGAGTTTTTCTGTAAAGGTTGTCATGACTAATTATTGAGACTGTACAGTTGTGGGTATTAAAATTGTTACGCCTGCATGCTAACTTTGCTCTTATTGACGTCGAAGAGTTCAACATTATCCTTTGCGATGGTTCATGGCCATGTTCAGGTTCGTTGCTTTGCTTATATCCCTGCAAGAAAAATTCATTAGCTCTCCAAAATTAATTATGTGACAGAAAAATTACCATAAGAGGTTTGCAGTTACCTCGAACATAACGTCGTGATGAACTCTTCTCGTCCCATTCGAGTTTTCCTCGATAGAACTATTTACTATTTAACTTCACGAATTAAAACCATACATTTAAATAAGAATTATATTTACCTGGGTGATATTTCAGTTAAAATTCATCATAGCGAGTTATCTGTTATCATGTCTTTGTTTGTATCAGTGTAATGCCGACGTATACAGTTTCAACAATGTACATTAAATGCTGGTCGTCACTGTCAGTCAAAACGTCAGTTTTAATTCCAGTATTTAAAACATTTCAGATAAGTATCCTATCTTTTACCGAAAAAGTGTTGAAAATAAATTAAATTTTTAAGGGATTATTGTCAATAGTCGATATTAAGACATCAACTTCCTTACTTTTAATAAAATACAAGTCAGGTATAAATTTTTGACTGCAATGACGACCAAAATTTATTGCTCGCGACTGTATATCCTATTGAGATACATCACAAGGCTGTGCCTAAACCACAAATCACTTATATCTATAGATGCTTAACGCACATAGTAGGCGGCTGGATTTTTTACTCTGGTGGTTGGAAGCGAAAGTATGAACTTAGCGCGCGAAATTTAAATTTCAGCTTTCTTTGTATATAGATTTAATTGTTCAAACGTTCATAAAAATAATCATTCGTTAACAGAAAAGTAAGTCATTTTGTCAAATAACTTGATGGTTTGTTAAAAAATATTGTCTTTGATGAATTTTTGTGTCACGTTTTGGCATTACTACCTAAAAGCCGCAATAGACGATCATAAATTAGATGTATGTAATTTATATGTATTTTTTGACAAAACGTAAATTTGAACGTTTTTCCTTGTTGTATAAGAAAGAATTTCATTAAATTTTACACGTAAAAATTCTTCATGTGCTTTCTTATCACAAAAATATTCGTTTCAATTTACGTTTTGTCAAGAAATACATATAAATTACATCTATTTTATGATTGTCCATTGCGACCTTTATGAGTTATTAAGAGCAGAAGACTAATCAAATAACTAAAACGTAATAACACGGAAACAAAGAAAATACCGAGAACACATTTACTTTTATATTTAGCTAAATAATTGCGTCTTATTTGGTGTCTAATAACTTTGACCCAAGACTTTGATACATGAGTTGTCTTTTATTTGCAACGGAGATCAGTTCACTTTTACCCAGGATCACATTTTCTAATCCAAAGTGACCCAGTTCACTTCCCCCCTTACCGATGCTGCACCTATCGGATATAAAGATCAGCTGGTTCAGTTTAGGAGGGGATACGATATTGCAGCTAACGTTAAACAATCCCACATGCAAATACTTAATAAAACTGTCATTATACACTTACTTAATTCTTTTTATGAAATACTTGTTAAAAATGACTTCTTCGTTTGAATGAAAATATAATTTTGACGACTAGACTTTGGAATGTTTTATTTGTAACTAAAGCGGATCAGTTAGATCAGTTCACTTTAACTCAAAGTGAACTGACCAAAGCTGCAAATAAAAGACAACTATGATTCACAAATTATATTTGAAATTTTCCATGGAAACGGAATAAAACAAGATCGTTTATCGTACTACCAACTTTACATCAATTGTGAATTGTGGCAAAAACTATCACAATGACATCTCGTGTTTGGAAGCGTAGTAATTTCCTGGTCCGTGAGTCTGTCATTTAACTTAAACGTCTATAGTAACTTAGTGGTTTGTGGCCCAAACCTAGTTCTGTGTAAAAAAAAACAAAATGAGATTCACTTCAGTGGTATTAAAGTATATAAGTATTTGGTATTACTATGGTATTACTATTTCGAGTACTCGAGTTGACACTATTGTGCCGTGATGTTCTTGGTCAAATGATACGCTGCCAAAATCTATTAATCTAACGTTCTTTTCACCCCGTGAAAACTGACATTAGATTAATAGATTTTGGTAAAGTGGCGCTGTCAAAATCTACTAATCAAACTCACTTCTTTTCACTCAGTGAACAGACGTTAGATCAATAGATTTTAGCACCGCCCCTTTAAAAATATCTATTAATCTAATGTCAATTCTTCAGCGGGTGAAAAGAACTGATGTTAGATTAATAGATTTTGGCAGGGTAACATTTGACCATCAACATCACAGTACGAGAGTGTCAGGTCGATATTATCTAGCACTCGAAGTTATATTAGGTAATACCAAATACTTTAGTACCACCAAAGAGAATCTCACTTTGTTTTTTTTTTTTACACAGAACAGGCACAGGTGATGGTATGGCTAATAAGGTGCAAAGAAAATTGCTACAGCTGATCAAAAACATGGCTAACGTGGTTTGCGAACCGGTTACTAAAAATTGTAAAAAGTGCAGTGT
The DNA here is from genome assembly GCA_958336345.1 of Dorcus parallelipipedus. Lineage (NCBI taxonomy): Eukaryota > Metazoa > Arthropoda > Insecta > Coleoptera > Lucanidae > Dorcus > Dorcus parallelipipedus. Next base: position 21,499,145 of record OY284482.1, on the reverse strand, counting down.
GGCACCGACGAAAGGACCCAAGTGCATCATCAACTGTGGAACTGTGTCGCATCCTAGTTGCGTAAGATTATTAAAAAATATTATAATGATTGACGACAACAACATTATTTGTTGCGATAAAAATGAAAGCATGGCAAATGACAATACGGCGATTCCTCACTCTCTAAGGATAGAAATCATCTACTTAAAAAGTTTGATAGAACAAGAGGACGAAATAATTGTATACCAAAAGGAACTTATTAGTGAGTTAAAGTGCAAAATTACTCTAATGTTGCAAATCTAGAAAATCCTGTAAGTGACACGTGCAACGGAATTGCCATCAAAGAGCCACCTGCCAATCCCGCTCGTAAACATCGTCCTTCGATCATTGAAGAAAAATCTACTATTTATAAGTCAAAGTCGACGCATGTCGAGAATAAATCCTTCGCTAATGTCTTGACAAGAGCACAGCGAGATGTCGCAGATGCTGTCATAAACATAAACAATGACGTCGAGAATTCAATATCTGCAATCAAGGTAAACCCCTTACAAACAAATCACCGGGAAACTATTAAAAATAAGATTAACAATAACAAGGGAAATACTCTGCACAAAACGAATACGGAAGACAAGGATAATAAAAGCAAGAATACCGAACCGGACTACCGCGGAAAATCCAAGCGAACTGTTATTGGGGCTAATACCAGTCATGATATGAAATTGAAAGCTGCTCCCAAGTTTGTCGAGATCCATGTGTATCGTCCCGAGACTTCAGTAGCAGCTCCTATTTAAAACCGAAATTTCCAGAAATCTTATGTGATACACTGGCGGCAAAACACCCAAATCAGTACGCATCCTTCAATATCAGTGTCTACGCCGAACACTTCAAGGAAGCTATGGACCCAACCACCTGGCCAAAAGGAACCTGCGTCAGTAGTTTTTTTTTTTACCACCGTGCGAAACCTCCCCACATTCCTTAATTTTTGAACCGCAATTCTTATTATTAAATATTCAATGTTTGACCACTAATAAAATTAATTAGATTGAATCAGAATATATCAGTAACTTCGATTCATTGCACTTCGTTTGTTTAACAGGGACCTGGCTCAAACAGGCAAACGTAGACTTCTTCAATTTACATAGTTTTAAGTTAGGAAGTACATTTTACCGCACCACCTGTAAGCGGGGCGGGGTCGGTATTTGGTACAAAAACGGTCTCAATGTTAACGCTATTGACTTGTGCAAATTTTGCGAGGATAAAATTTTAGAGATCTGTGCCATAAAATGGAAACTACCATCATTAGACGGTAATTATTTTGTGCTGTTATCGTTCCCCGTCAGCGGACCTAAAAAGATTTTTTAACTCGTTATGTGCTGTCTTAGATTTTATTTACAGTCCCGACTTAAGAATAATTTTATGTGGCGATTTTAATTTCGACGGATACAATCCTAATAATGATTTTAGTACCTTATGTAACATTTTACTAACTTATAACTTGGAGCATACGGTAGGGTGGCCGACTGGCATTGTCTCAGATACGATGAGATCGATAATGTTTTTTGTAATACCAAGTCAATAACGTGCGCTGTCATTGACAACTTAGTTTCTGATCACAGAACGTTAGTATTTCAAGAATTGTCTTTTGACAACCGGAATTCGAAAAACGACACGACTTTCTTCAAAAGAAAATTTACAGGCTCCAATTTCTCCCATTTTCATGACGTCATAGACTAAATTATTTCAAATATTGGTTGAAAGTATCTAGATTCAAATACAGATACTTACCCTAATTTGTAACTGGACAGAGTTATGTACACTTCTTTTTCAAAGTAACTAGATTCAGGTACAAATATGGTGTAAACGTTAGATACCTTTCAGATACTTAGGCACATGTATTTCATAGGTATGTAAACTGGCTCTACGACATTTGGGTGAATGACAAATGGGTGAACGACAAATGGGTGAAGTCATTTGGGTGAACGACATTTGGGTGCAAGCGACAAATAGGGGAATGCGACATTTGGGTGAATGACAATTGGGTAATGCGACATTTGGGTGACCGACATTTCGGTGAACGACATTTGGGTGAACGACATTTGGGTGAACGACAATTGGGTGAACGACAATTGGGTGAACGACAATTGGGTGAACGACATTTAGGTGAACGACATTTGGGTGAACGACATTTGGGTGAACGACATTTGGGTGAACGACAATTGGATGAACGACGTTTGGGTGAACGTCATTTAGGTGAGCGACATTTTTTAGTCTTATAAAAGCCGCCAGTGGACGACGAAACATCGAAACCCCCATTTTTATTACGAATTTTAAAAAGCGATATTTTTCATGTACTATCGCGGCCTTATAATTTCGCACGGTTTAATTTTCCGCTGTAAATATGGCTTTTTTCACGGCTTGTCAAAAATAATAATTTTAAACGTCAGATTTCACATGTGATGCTAAAGTTGTAGCAACACAATGCCAAGTCACGTGCTTTCTGAAGGAGAGAAGGGTTTTGCAATTGCAAAATTAGAAGATGGTTGATCGCTACTTTTATTCTGTTATTTCAGTTCTAATACCTTTATTATCTTGCTGTTCTTAAAACATAACCAAACAATCTGACTTTTGGTTAAATGTCCTTAGTGTCAAAATTGAGGAAAGAGCCTGTACTTGATAAAAAATCGTGCGAAATTTTAAGGTCGCGATAGTACATCTACAGAGAAATTTTAAATGTGTCACATGAGAAATTTTTTGAAACAAACGTAATTTAGAAAATTTTAAAAAAAAGAAAAAATGTTTACCCTAACTATACGTCACTTGACAAATAAATGCCTGCATGTCATTTCGTATTAAAAATATGCCATATTTTAAACCAATTTATTCATTCTTACAGTGGCGTACCCTTGGAGTACATTTTTTTATCCCTTTTAATTTTCAAATTACGTTTAGTTAATAAAGCGAAGTTTAAAGTTAAGCTCTAACAGGAAAACTGGGCCTTAATGTTCTTTATTGTTTTCCTTATAATTATAATTTTTTTAAAAGCATTTTACCTTTCAGCAGCAAGCAGTCTTCGACCCAGTCTTGTTACCAAAAAAAATTTATTCAAAATAATATTTACAAAACTTCAAAAGGCATTCATCATTGAAACATATTTTCGCAGTGGTGTTCACCAAAACGTACGTATGAATTAATTTAAGCTGTATGTTTTCCTCTTCACGGCCTCCCTTTATCTAAAATTTTAAAAATCATACATGAAAATGGTTTCGAGAACTTATATGAAGCACGTATTTGCTTAAAAGGCATGTCGAAATTAACATGAAACGTTAATTAAAATTTAAATTAGAGATTCAGTTCTTTTAGACGTAATATTAAAAATCACCCCTTCTTTGTTTTGACTGTTTCTGAATTCGCAACCCTAATCCTAAAGCCAATAAAAGTTGAAAAGAAGAAGAAGAAGAAGAATTCGCAACCCGTGAACCACGATATGCCTGTGCAGGGTTGGTAGAATTCATTTACCCTTTTGGTAGAATGTGAATTTCCACTGTTGGCAACACTGGAAGCGTCAACTCTGAATCAATTTTTAATGCATAGGCAAGAAATGGGCTGGCCCATTTCGCTAGTTCATTACTTTTAGAGGTGGCTGTACCTAATTACGTTAGTTATTTGGCAAATAACTCGATTTTTATGAATAGTATCCATGGTGATTGGTAAAGTTATTCATCAAATAAATTTATTAGCAGATTGATATCTCGGCCCCTAGTATAATAAATAACTATCTATTACTTTGTTGAAAGTATGCAATTATAATTAAATGAAATAACAGATCTTTCATATTTCATATAAACAAACTTATTGTTTATCCAAAATTGTCGTTCACCCACAAATGTCGTTCACCTAGATGTCGTTCACCCAAATGTCGTTCACGTAGATGTCCTTCACCCAAATGTCGCATTCACCCAATTGTCGTTCACCCAACTGTCGTACACCTAAATGTCATTCACCCAATTGTCGTTCACCCAAATGTCGCATTCACCCAATTGTCGTTCACCCAAATGTCGTTCACCCAAATGTCGTTCACCCAAATGTCGTTCACCTAAATGTCGGTCACCCAAATGTCGAATTTCTACCGAACCGATGTAAAAAGTGAATCTACCTACATCAGTACTAAATACATATTAAATATGAAATTACCTCAAAAATACGTGACAGCCTTTCGAAAATATTTTCATTAGTAAGGTCCGGTAGGTCTTTTTTGTATTGATCAAAATGTCTTTTGAAAAACGCTTTTTTGTCGACAGAAATTACTTTCGGCATTTTGAGTTAACAAGGAGTTGAAGGAGAGAATAAAATGCCAGGAGTAAATTACTAAATTAATGATTGAACTGACAAGACGAATTTTTTTTAAAGAAGCGTCAAGTGATAGGACGGAGAAGAGCAAGTTCACATTTTTAATACTTATTTATACAGTATACACTTCAAGAAAAAATGTTCAATATTGTGTCATACAATACAAAGAAAAGTTTGGCGTATGAAATGAAAGTGTCGTTAAACTAACGAAAAGAAATCGACTCCAGACTTCTCGTTACAAAAGTCGCCCTGAGAACATTTGTCTGGGAAATTATCATACCCGAAACGCGCCCCGCGAACTTTCGCGAGATTTTAAAACTTCTCGCCGGATTTACTTACCTTTTAAAAATATGCCTGCCGTCGTAATTTCCGAAAACTTGGGGCGATGCCTCCCTCGTTTCGCCCTCGACCTAATCATTTGCGAACGAGAAAAGAATGAAAGTTTTTGTTGTGTAATCGCCCAAGTTTTTTGTTTTAAGGAAACAAAAGGTGAATCTCTTTTTTTCAGGAAAAGCAAAAAGAAATTTTTCGACAGAAAAATTGTTACATTCGACGGAAGTAAGTTCATAAATACCTTAGTTTTACTTCAAAATAGTTATTTTTGTTTAGTACTGTGATTTATATTTCAACTTGAGCTTAATTTATGTATGTAGTACTTATCTACGTAGCACTAGTATATTCTGTTCTTTCGTTTTTTCTGTATTACAAATTTTGTTTCTTTTAAACAAGATTTGGGGAGAAAACTTCACAAATCCCACTGTAGTAGTATCCCATTAACTTCACGGAAAGCCGATGCAGGCATAAATTATTTCTGCAAGCGCCAACGATGCCACGACGCACAATAAAAGCGTCGGCGGAGATTATAGTGATGGACGCGCATCCGAAAACTGCGAATCCTATACGTCGCGAACTCTCCCTTGAGGGAATCTCCGGGAGGAAGCACGGAAAAAATTATTATAACGAAAGTAGAAATATGCCGTCCTCCTCCGTAAAAACGGCCGTAAAAGACGTGGGCGCTTTGCCTGGGTAAAGCCGGGAACTTTGCGTTTGATTGAAATTTTATTCAAACAACGTCGTCGTCGTTAGTTTTTTTATTATTGCATTTCATGAGATAATTTCGGTCTTAAATTGCTTGTTTTTGCTTTAAATGTGACTTTAAAAGGATTTCCTCTTGAAACATTGGCCAATATATGGCACGGTTGTAAATTAACTAAGGCTGCATTTCTTACAAGTTACTTTGATGTGTATTTGGTATATAAATGAAAACTAAGGACGTGAACAAAAGTAGTTCCATTTGAGAAAACTAAAAGTATATTAATTTTTAATGTAACAATTAATTATTATAAATGTTTCCCGATTCTCCTATAACACTATCCTCTTTTAACGTCAACTGTATCTTTTGTTATTCGCAATACATTTTATTTATTATCTATAAATAGTAATTTAGTTTTGAAAAGTTTCGGTATATTTTGAAAAGTTATACGAAACTTTTCACTTTGGTTGCTTTTCATGAAAACTTACATCCCTATGACTCTTGAAAATCAACGTGGTAGAGAGAGGGAAAATTTAAGGTAAATGGAAGCAATAAATATGAAACTCTAGGGATTAAAAAAAATTAAAGTTAGAATCAGAAATGATATTTTCGACTACATAGAGGAAGACTTACAAAACAGAGGAAATCGAAAGATGACAAATTAGTTTGGTGACATAAAGAGGATGTAGGAAGAAACAGGATCGCACGTTACAATTAAATTAGATCGAAGAAAAAGAAGCCCTGCATTTGCCTGTGTTAAAAAAAAAATTCTGTGAAGTTACTAAATTTTTTCAGCAATTTACCAGAGGCATTCGTTTGCGTGTAACTGTTTATTTTTCTGCAAAGTTTGAAAGTTTATCCCAGTTGTTTTGAAAACATAATTTTCCTATAGCGAAAACAATTTCGGTAAGTGAGAAATCAATCAGTTGAAGTTCGTGTTGTGCAATTTGCTTTGCATTTTAACAGAAAGCAATATCTTTTGGTGTAAAGTCAATGGTAAGTTTTCTTAAAAGATATGTTTAAAGATTGAGAAAATTTTATTCATTTCCTCATAATTAAATGTAACTTGATGAATAAGTTATAACTATTATTTTTCTAAAAAAAGAAATATGTTTTATTTTATGTGCGTGCTCTACCATTTTCGTTCTCACCTTGATATACTTTAACGTGTCGGTCCCCGATAAAATTCGTCGCAGGCGTAATATACTGAGATAATAAAAAAGTTTAGAGCTTTTTCATTTCACCGGCGGAAAATCGGCCATCGGTCGCAAAACAGCGCCAGCGTGCCGTTTTACTGCCGGCGTCTTATTTGTCTTTCGAAAATTGATCCCTAGCCTGAATTTATTATTGGAAGCGTCCGAAGACGAGTTACAATCGCATTATGTCAATATTTCGGTGACGGAGGCGAACGTCGGCGTCGCGACACTCGCAATCAGGAATGTTGTGGGGTGCTCGAGCTCGCTCGCTATTATTGATCCGGCGTCGTTTTATTTATTGTTTTTTTTTCTCTCACATACACAAACATTTTTTTTCTAGTAGTAACGCGATGCCTGAGGGTACAATTACAATAAAAAATTACTCAGTACATAAACATTTTTTATATTCGTTCGTGTCGTATTTCGTTTGCTAAAGTTTTTCTTTTTTAAAATGAAACGACGTTATGCTAGTTTTATTAAAATTTGATGCTATAATGGCTCCTGAATTGTTTTTTTTTTGGAGGTTCGAACGAAAAAATGTATAAAACTAGAAGCGACGTATACTTCATGTTGTGTAAAATGACATGGAAAAAGTCAAGATGAATTAAAAGTATTAAAGAAACAAGCAAAGGAAGTAGGTACAGATAGCGGACCAAGGTAACACAAATGCTATTAATAATGATCAACAAGAAACCTAACAACACAGCAAAAAATGGAGGAAAAAGAAAAAGTAAATAATTGTTAATGGTATAGAGTGTGGAATGGGAATGGAAACAAAAGCAAAAAACTAACAATAGAATAAAGAAAATGAAAGGACAAAGACGAAAAACGCAAGAGAAAAAGACAAATACAGAAAAGTGAGAAGAGAAGGCAAAAGGGGAAAAGCGAGGAACAACGGTACAAAAGAAGCAAAGAGCTATTATTGAGAGTAAGAAAGACAAAGAAAAATGCAAATAGGAGAATAATATCGCTACGGTATTTTTTGAATAAAAGAACCAGCCAGATTAAATAATACATTTATTAAGATAAAAGTAAAAGACTTACAAGGTAGAACAAAACGAACACTTGAATGTCTTACAAATGAAATCGACAAGTAGTTAGTTATAGATTTGAGTTCAGAATGTGCGGATGTTCTTTTTGGCATCCCTTGATGCAACTTTCTTGCGAGGTTAATCTCACCACCATGATGGCGAAGCCGTCTTTGAATATGCATTTGTTTATATTAACTCTAAGCAGATGTGATATCTGAGGTCGTTTGTTGGCGACGTTCTACCACGTATTTGTTTAAGTTATAATTTCCTTGTTACAACATTAAAGGAGTTTGTGGTTTTCCTCTTCGAGAATACAAAAAGATGACATAGAAATCATAGTGTATAGGCAACGATTTTATAATAACTAATGGTACTGTTCGTACCGAAGTCTCGAAAGGAATGCAGAAGGACATAAATATAAGTAAAAGCTTGCTCTTTGTTAAATAGAGAAAAAAGGAAGTGATAAAAATATAGTTAATGTATAAATAAACAGAAATAAGAGCTAACAAACTTTTGGCGGAGAATTTTTCCGCCATAATCGAGAATCGAACTTGAGTCTTCTACTTTCAATCTGCTTTTAATTTGTATATAGTTAATGTTTGAAGAGAAAAGAAAATAATAGAAGTTACAAACTAGGTGTAAGAAACCGGTATTGTGTACAGAAATTTGTTTAATTGAAATAAAAAGCAATTATAAATAAAATTTTAGGTGATATGATGAAACACGCTTAAATTTGAGGTGCGCCGGAGCTTTTTCATCTGATAACTAAATAAACGACGAGTGTTGTCATGAATTGGGATCATACATTCAGAAGTCGTATGGTCGTAAACGCAATGGCAGAATTGACTATAACCAGTGCCATGGTTTAGTGAGCAAAAATTAATTTAATTGCCAATTAATTCTTAGTGACTAACAATTGCTTTAATTGATGTACAGAATACCGTTTCTTCTCTATATAAAATTATTCTGAATTTGTTTTAAATTGTAAATGTAATTGTGTGTTTTTTTTCTTTTCTGTTGGGTTTTTACGATTGATCTTATTCGATTTGATAAGTAGAATGTAATGGATAGGGATGTTGAAGAAAAGAGTAAATAGATTTCGTTGATTTTCTCTCTCTTTTTACATTTATAACAGCGTTTAATTACGTCGTTAAAAGTTTTCGTTTTTCGATCCGCTAACCGATTCATCTTTTCCCGGAAATTAGCCCTTAAGCAGACGACGTCCCTAACAGATATCGATTTCATTCCCGAAGCAACCGGCTATCGATCGGTCTTTCCCCATAAATTACTCTCGAACTTATCACGAATTAAAAACGCCGCTTTTAAAACGGGGCCGTAATCCGGCCAGTTCCAGCAGACGGGTTAATATTAAATAACGAATGATGTCTATTACCCGGGCATTATCCGAGTGCGCCCCGGATTTCGTAGATAAGGCCGAAGATCTGCTCCTGCGATCAAGTGGGATAAGGGATGGAATGAGAGGAGTCCTTTTTTCTGTATTTTACGTTTAGGCTTACGCGTTTCTTTTGTATCCGGCGATGATATTCGGGGAACTGACGAAGTGCTAAGTCATTGATTTTCGCCCGCGCGGGGGCTCTCCCCCGTTAATTGTTTCTTTGATTTTGATGGATCGTTCGTCCGCAGATATCGCACCTAATTTCGGTGTGTAAGGTGCGGAGTAATGTTGATAAATTGTTCGAATCGGAAATTTTGATTTTAGATTTTTCTTTTTGTTACTTTGGTGGAAACGACTTGTTTCAGAATTTTAAATTAAAAATTCAGCTTAGTAATTTTTATACATAATGATTAATAATAAAAATTGTCGATATTCATCAACAAAAGTCGTTATAATACGATAAATTACGTTAAAGTACAATAAACTGAAGTGTACTCGTACAGTTAAACTAATTAATACATATAGAATTTTTCATTTTGTTATTTAACTGTATGTAAGTTGTGCATTCCAATGCAAGGGATGTTGGGAAGGTAATAGAGCCGGCGTGCTGCAAAACTATTTGCTGATAAGCTGTTGTGGTTGGGATCTAGCCATCTCGATTGGCAAGAGTTTCCTAGTTTCGTACGCTTTTGTTTTGCCCAAATGCAAAATTCTAAAGTTTATTTGTTGTTCTAGATAACACGTTTTAGTTGCACGTAAAGGCTAGGGAACAAAGGAGTGTCTTCTGCGAGTTTTATTTTTCGCATTAAACGACTCAGTTTTGTTCTATGCAGATGATGTGTTAAAAGACAAAAACAGATTTAATTTATTAAAGCAACGTGATCATTTTCTTATAAATAAAACGAAAGAAATAACAGAATTACTTTAAATAACAAGAATAACCTACAGCAAATAAATTAAGGGTTAAGAAATTTTACAGTCTTTGATTCCCACAAATTCTTTACCTAATTTCAGTTTTACAAAACCCTCTTCAAAGCCATAAAATGTCTCGACCTGCAGAACAGAAAAAGGTTATAATGAAAATGATGATTTTTTCATTAATGAAAAAGTGTTACACTTACAAAATTGAGCCAGTCTTTACAATATGTACGATTTTTTATCTCATCGTTATTGTTTTCTGTTTTAATTAGTAATTACAACATTTGTTTATTAAAAGTCTTTTCTTTCTGCGTCAGTTAGATTTAATAATTTTGTTCCGCAATAACTATTATATTTTATTATAGCTTTATTTCGTTTTATGATGTCGGCTAATTAAATTTTATAATTATCTATGGCAGTTCTGTTCATGGAATGGACAAACCTTATTTAAAATCAACGAATAATGCGTGCGTGCGTTATAATCAATTGTCAGTGAAATTGGTACCCTATTACTAAGAATTTCAGACGGGCGAAGCTACAGCTCCGTCGGGCGAAGTCGGCTGGCTGGTTACCCCCATTACTCTTTAATTACATTGCGCTGCGACTGTACATATATGAAAGTTATAGTATTTTCGTATATTATAAAAATAATACTATCACTATCTTGCAGGTAGTGTCGCCAAAATTAGATCCTAAAGAATGTGTGGTGATTGAAGACTCTGAAATTTCTTAACCGTTAGCCCTATGTCATGGAATCCAACCCGCCAAATTATTTAAAAAAAATGTTTCCATCAATTAATTACAAGATACATATACAATGTGTTATGTTCCTGGAAAGCGACTGACGTGACGGCGACGACCGTCAGGTAGTTGACCCGAGATGCAGCCACCTGCAGTCATAGTTTGGCATGCGTAACCGGAAACCGTGGCTTGAAAACAAATATGTTTAAACAAGCTTAAATTGTTCCTAAAAATCTTTCGGACCTTCTAGATTTTAGGACTGGTATAAAAGCACACCATTTCTAAACCTTTCATACAAAAAATATTATGGTTATGTGTCAATTACTTTTCACTTAATCTACTATAAAATTTGACAGTTCGAAGTTCGAACTACTAGTTTCAACAAAAACGTTTGAACCAGTTCCGAACAGTTCTAGAACTATTTTGACTCAGTGGAACGCATACAGCAATTTAGAACTGTTCTAGAACAGTTCGAACTGATGAGTGGAACTTCCCTTCTCTGACGTAATAAAAGGACTCTAACATTTTTCCTTCTTTTATTAAAACTTTAACTGTTTGACAACTGTCACTCGTTATACATCAATCGGTTTAGGAAGTCATCCTCTTTTTGCTCTTTCTTCTTTCATCAAAAAATCAAAGCCATCTTGTTGAACTTTTCAATTGAACAGTCGTTATCATATGCATTGTAACGTGCCTTTTTTAAAATTTCTCCTAGTAGTTGGCCGTGAATTGTTAGTTGTGAACCAACCTCAATCGACCTGACGTATGAAAATGAAATACATAACCCCACTTTTAAACTAACAAAACGTTCTGAAATGGTTCTCTTGCCAGATCATTAAATTTTTATGATCGAATCTTATTATCGAAATGGTCGTCAAATTGAAGGCGAGTGGTAGTACTCTATTCAGAACTGCTTCCATGATTTTTCTCAAAAATATCCGAATCTTTTGCTTCCTCATGAGCTCATGACAAATTTCGCACGTCTTTGAATTATGGTGGTTAAGCTAAGCTTTTTTGAGAGACAGGTTCTATTTTACGTAATTAGGGCAGTAGACGTTCCACAAAAAGGACTGAAAAAGTTATAGAAAATATAGGGGAACATGTGCATGAATCGCCAAAAACTCCGCTCAGTGAAATAATGGGAATTAACAATAATCCTCGTACCTATGCTCTTGAACGTCAGCAAAGGAGTTTTACCTAGAATCCAAGTCTACTTTACGTTTTCTTCAATAAGAAAAGAGAGGTTATGATATACGTCAATTTATTAATTTTCAAGCAATGTTGATTCACAACTAAGAATTCACCGCCAACTACGAGGAGAAATTTAAAAAAAGGCACGTTAGAATAAGAATGTGCAAAGTGTCATAGAAGAAGTAATAGATGGTTAAATATTTGGCAATAACAATAATCGAAAGATATCAGAATCGAAAGATAGATCAGTACTGACGTCTGCTGATGAGATACGGTGAGAAGAAAAATCAGTGACCAAATTAAGTGCCAGAAATAATAGTAAGTAATGAAGAATATCAAAGTGTTATTAATTTAATTCCATAACACTCGCAACATACCAGATTCAATCAGAGAAAACAACAGTATCCAGGATCTAGCTAAAAGTCGGTGATGGTCCTTGATCTTATATAAAAAAGACAAAGGAGAAAAGAGAACAAAAAGACAGAGGAGAAAAGAGAGAAAAGGTAAAGGAAAACACTTAGACATACTACGTAGCTTTTAGTATTTACTAATTGACCCTGTATAAGTTGCGATCGCTGGGGGAAACTCGTCGGTGTTGAAGAAAACCTACCTAGAATTATGCCCAGCGCAGTGGAGACGGGGTGGGCTACAATTGAATTTTCGGTAGCTCGATACCTGGATGTAAAAAAAGGGCGCTACCTAGCGAATATAAGTACCAAGTAGTACGGTGAAAAACGTGGAACCGCTAGGACTGCACACGTAGCTAAAAGCGTTCGAGATTCCCTCAGATTTAATATCCGCAAAGCGTAAGTGTTTATTAGACACCGTGTATATAACACAACTATCGGTCACCCTGTCTATTGACAATAAATAAGAATAAGAAAAACAGTGATGCAGTGTTTATTAATAAGCAATAAAATTGTGGCCCAGTAAAATGAGCGAAACGCTCAGTATTTGATTACAGGGGCGGCCTTAACAATAGGCCCGAAAATAAGTTCGTTACGTTAAATAATTTAGAAATTACAAGGCGTCAACGAACGCGAAATCACCGGCGAGTATATTGCCATGAACACATCTTAGATGCCACCAGTTGGTGGCTATCACTAGTTAAGGGAGAGGGGTACCAGATAGGCTACGGGGGACGGTAGAGTCAGTGGATAGCATAAGATGTTACCTGGTACACCTCCAAGACGAGCTGGGGTAAATACAGTGTGCTTAAGAAGAAGCTGGTGTTTCTTTTCTGCGCTCGACTCCCCTACAGCCATTAAAGAGAGGGTGTTAGCTAAGTACTAATTTCTCAAATACTAGGTACCTCGAGCTAAGCTAGCGCTACTTTCTGAGAGGGATACGACCCCCAAATACAAATCCCAAATCCCCGAAGGGGCGCGTAACAATAAATTGTACGGCTCACAAAATAACGTACAATAAATTCTGTCAGAAGGACAGTAAACGCAATTACAAGAATGAAACTTTATAAAAACATGCAACTAAACGCAGTTTCTTAAGGAACCAAAGCCTTCAGCAGGCAAAAGCGGTGTCACGAGGTACCGAAGATACCCAATAATTAATTTATAGACACGTATCAATAAAAGACAGAGGGTTAGTACAATACTATACTCGAATCCCGCCAATTCCACGTTACGTTCGGTCTGCAAGGGGGCTGCAGCACACGATAGTGGCTCGACCCAGATCGGCAGCTCCTTCAAGGGTTCCGGAGCGACGAACGACGGTGTTACAGTAGAAGAGGCTCTCGGATACGGTGATATTCTCGCCAAATCTCGTTCGGGGAAATTCAAACGGTTGCGTCAAGATCACGAAGAAGTGACGCAGATTTTTTCAAACTTAGCCCCCACGAAATTGCCCTTTTAAAATAAGGGCCCGAAGCGATAAGAAGCTGCGATATGCGGCGACACGTGGCGTCTTCAGGGACAAAATTCACGACACAGATTTTATCTGCTATAAAAGCACTGGATTAATCTTCCAGAAGTCGTTCACGAACGATAAGATCCCCAAGAGGTTTTGGGTGGCCAATTCCAACCACAAAACACAAAATTATTTGTCCAGTTTATTGGATTGCTCATTTGACATATTACGAGGAAGAATATTTTGAGACATCCAATATTCTTTGTTTTTTTTTTCCTAGTAACTTTTCTGTTTTTTCATATTCCTTACATGTTAATGCTTCTTCGCTATCGTTTGACAGTTTCGTGTCTGGACTGCTGACAAAACTGTCAAACGATAAGGAAACATTAATTTTATGCTGACGAGTTATAAAGAAATTATTAAACGCAAAAACGAAAACACCCTTTTCACAAAAACTGTTTATTAAAAACTAAATGTACATTTCGTACGCGATGCGTAGATCCTCAGTAGTATACAAAAATATATTTACAAAACTTCGCACTTAAAATTTAAAGTGAAAGTTGGCCGGACTTTTCCAGGAACGGGTGAAACGACTGGGGTGAAAGTGTTTTTTAGGTTAGTTTATGAAATCTAACAATTTATTGTATAACGGGGATAAATCATTGTTTAATAATGAGTCTTAATGTTTTTTCATATATATTGCTTCTAACATGTTTAAATTTTTATTTGTCGATGTTTTTAATAATTTTCCGTTGTTTATGGAGAAGTTATGTCCTGTCTCGATATGATGCAAAGCGACGGCAGATTTGTCTATGTTATGTTGTTTTAAATTGTACATGTGTTCTTTGAATCTTGTCTGTATATTTCTCTTAGTTTGCCCTACGTAGGATTTTTGACAAGAATTACAACAAATTTGATAAATGCCTGATTTTAGCAGAGGGTCAGACTGATTTCACAAGTGCTCAATACATCAAACTATTGAAGAAATTATTATTTTTTATTTCTGAAATAATGCGATTGTAATCGTCTGTGCATTGACTGGCGTTTAAGATATACATCAGCAATATGAAAAACTATATTTGAAAAAGTATATTGTCAGAACTTACGCCATCTTACCTTGTTCTTCTTTTCGCATATTGTTTTAAGTAGATAAACACAGCGTGGGTTCACCCTTGCCGTCAAATCCCTTTATTAGTTAATATTTATTCTGATACGGTCAAATATTATTACGCCGCCTTTATATAAGCTTCTTATCGTTTCTGATAGGAGCTTGGGGTGCCTGACGTCTGTCTGATATCATCCGGGGTTGATTTCTACTTTCACTAATCAATAGCTTGATGAGGTCTGTGAAAGCAAGGTGCACTTCATAGTGGTACTTATTCAATCAACTCTTTTGTGGATGATTTATTTTATGCTGAATATGGAATCCATTATTGAACCTCCCAAGGGTTTTCTTATCTGTGTCCTTTTTGACACCTTCTTTAGTTTTCGTTTTTACACTCTTTTATCCAGTCGGTACACTATATCAATTTCTTGTTTCTTCTTAAAATTGAATTTGCTAATTGGCGAACCTTTATTCTTGACTTTTGTTTCAAATCAATGATTTATAATTAATTTTATTGATTGAAAAAGATTATTATTTGATTAACAGTGTCCTGCGGTGTAATGGTTAGGATTACATATTACGTTTACTACTTATGTAACATTTTCTTTTCTAGCGCAAGCTAAATACCTCGTATTATACGGAGAATAGATGCCAACTAGTTTTTTCTTTTTTTATTTTATTTTATTCTTTTTTTCGTAATGCGGACCGAAGACTATTTGCATATCTCTGTCGGAATTATTAAGCTTTGTGCAGGTACCCTCAGCTTTTTCTGGTCGAATAATCTGCATGCATTAAATCGTGAAAATTATACAAAGGCCGCGAGCCTGCCGTCATGAATAAAACATGATTGAATATCATACGGTAAAGATTTAGCGGGTGGAAAGACGTTAACGCTGCAGTTCTCTCCGGTTCAAGTGCAGTGTTTACTGGAAATTGTTCAGCCACTTATGCTGCTGCTGCTACTGCTGGGGGTCAAGTTAATTCATGAACGTTGCTTTGAAATTTTGATTTAGTTGGAAAAGGTTCAAGAAAATACATAAAATAATTCATTTCAGTTTTTAGAATCAGAACTAATAGAAAAAATAAAGGTGTATTGACTTAACTTATTAACTTTGTTGTCGCTGTATAAAAAAGGTCCAGGTCAAATCTATTATTCTTCTGGTAAATACATTTTTATTTCTACTAGAGTTACATTTTACGTACCTACTCATAATTTATTACAGCTTTAAAGACGATTATGAAAATCGTCCAATTCACGTCGGGGTTAATTCATTTCGAGTCTAGGATTTACATGTTCCCTCCCTTAATCCTGCGGCCATTGATAAAACTTATCATCGCAAAATCCCTGCGCAAATTAGACACGTCTTGATCGCGGAATTTGCGCTCGTAACAACCCCCGGATTAGTTTTCCGGAATGTGAGAAAATTGAAGTGACGTAGTAAGCGCACTGTTTTGCTGTTGTGAGCGCACGCAAACATCTCTCCTCCGCTTTTCGCCCAGCTTTGTAATTTCAGCTCTTGAATATATTTACGCCTACATTGTTGTTTGCGTGCGAATTAATTCCTGTGCTCTTGACTGGAGTTTTTCCGAAACTGTCGCGCCGTCTCGCCGGTATTTCTTTCTGGGCTATATAGATTTTCAAGAGGATTCGAAGATGACGGGCTGGTGTTTTTTGAGTTCTCGTCGAAAGCCGTGACGGAAAGCACAAGAGCTGATAAAACATTTACGGTTTCAGCTCGAGAGCACTTTACGTCTTCATTAATTCAATATATTGACGTAGGTTATTTGCTAAAGTTTTTGACAAATGTCTTCAGCGGTATAAGGATTCTCATTTAAGTGTAACACTAAAGATTAATATCACAAACTCTTTTAAACGGACACTAAATGGCGCATAAACACTTAACGTTTCGCAGTCGTTCGACAGCTTCGTCAGAAGTGAAAAATATATATATAAATACTAAAGAGTAAGGTGACCAGATTTTAATTCTCGTAAGGCGAGACAAACTTTAGAAATTTAATGAACAATATTAAAAATGTAAGCAAAATGAAAAAAAAAATTGCAGGTCGTTTGATTTTCGCGCGCAATCATGTTATTTATGTCTGTGTATCTCAGACACTGCTGAAAAATTCTATCACACAACTGAGAATGGTAAAGGAGACAGTGGTTTTAGAAATAATTAAAAGATAGTCTCTTCCCATAATTAGATAGATACGCTACCATCTTCAATACACACACGCACTCAGGAGTTAAAAGCACTTACTTATGTTGACCATCCAGATTTGGTGTTATATCTCATACTTCGACGTAGGTGTAGATCTTGAACTTGATTATTACAAAATTATATTTAAAGTTGGTTCTTGTCCGATGAAATTTGTATCACAAAATCTTTTAACCGGACACTAAATCGCGCACTATACACTTAACGTTTCACCGTCGTTCGACAGATTCGTCAGAAGTGAAAAATATAAACACGTTGTCAAAATAAACAAGGTTGTCAACGGAAACTGAAAAGGTTTTTTTTTTATAAACATATAATAAATATTTTATTTTAATAAATAATAATAGATCTGTCAATTTTTAACATTTATTAAAATAAAATATTTATTATGTTTATTAAAAAAAAAAATCAATTTACCTTTTCAGTTTCCGTTGACAACCTTGTTTATTTTGACAACGTGTTTATATTTTTCACTTCTGACGAAGCTGTCTAACGACGGTTAAACGTTAAGTGTATAGTGCGCGATTTAGTGTCCGGTTAAAAGATTTTGTGATACAAAATTATATTTAAATCAAAAATTTTTGTTGATTTGAAACGCCTACCTCTTCACTGTAAACCTGTTTTTGAAAGAATAATAAAAATTGCTTTACATATTCATTATCTACGAAATAAAATATGAACTTTATTCTTGAATAAATGAATGAATAACAAATTAAGTACATGCTTTTTTTGTACTAGAGAGAAAGTTGAAATAACAAAAGTTTCAGTTTTTTTACGTATTTTCTTTTAGTTATCATAAAAAAATTAATGCACATCGTAAAGTGGAGAAAAAAAATTCGGTTTGTCATTTTTAAACAACGACAGCCTCTATATTATTCGTTAAAATGATTTTTATTGTACCTGCATCAAAATCCCTGTTTTTAAAACTAAAAAGCGTGCGAAAAAGGGCGATTAAACCATGCCGTGTTTTAAAGTTGCCTAGGAACAACATATTACAATCTCCATGTTATCGATTCAAAATGTGATCCACAGGTAACTTTACTGAATGAATTTAAATTTTAATGTCTTTCTAATTTTCACATTTTAGCGTAGGTATAATAAAAAATATCGTATAATACACGTGCATAAGAGCCTTTAAAGCACTTGCACCGTTGCAACTCGTCGCGCGTGCTTTAAAGGCTTTCTCATGCCCTTGTATTGTAAGATACTATTAAAACATACAGGTCGCCTTTTATTTTTGATTTTGATTCTGGTTAATTATAATTTTTCTTTCATCGTTTTCTTTTTCTTAGAAACTTTGGTAACTTTTGGTGAACTTAAGAAGACTGATTGCCTTTTGTATTTTTTCTTATGGATTGAGTATTATTAATTCAATTGTTTTCAGTTGTTATGTTGTGCAGTCGAACCTCCATAACTAGAATCTCAAAGGACCGGAAAATTACTTCGAGTTATAAAAATTTCGAATAAAGAAAGAGATTTCAGTTATACACGATGTGCCAGGGACATCAGTCAGTAACTTTCGACTTACAGAAAATTTCGAGTTGTGGAGATTCGAGTTATAGGAGTGCGACTGTAGTTGATTGGATTTCGTTTTTATTTTGATTAACTAGAATTTAATTAACTAGGATTTTATTCTGATTTACAGCAGTTCAGGACAGTTCTTTGCTTCTTCACAATTGAATAATAGGTTGTCTTTTATAATGGTTATTACTTTCCTTCAATTCTTTTCAACTGATCTATGCTGTCTCGTATTTCAGTTTTTGGCATTATTTTATTCTACATATTTTAAAGTTTAAGACTTTGTTTTGTAGTCGATCGTCTATTATTTATTTTTAGAAGCTATGATTTTTCGACAGATATTTTGTTACTCCAAAAATTGTGAATTCTAATACTCCTGAACAAAAGTAAAATATTTGGTGATAAGTAAGCGTTGCTTTCCCACAACTTTCCCAAAACTAGCTCAGTGAAGCAGGGATGGATACTAAATACAATAAACCGGGGCGCCAGGGAGTAAACCCAGCCGAGAGATTCACATCGAAACCGTTCCCAAGGTCTCGTCGTATTCGCTCGAGGTAAACTAACCTTCAGGAGATTTGTCTCAATAGGTATGTACCTTCAACGTAGGGTCAAACATTAACAAAACAGACACTGTATATATCAATTATATTTGTTGAAAATAAAACAAATATTCACTGCGGTTCCAGTGATTTTAAATAAACACACAATTACTGATTAGTGAACACTCGGTAGGCGTTTAATCAGAGCTGATTGCACATAAATGCCTTAATGGCAATTTCAATGAAAAGGCTATTTAAATGTTAATTCAAAATAAAGTGTTGGCACCGTAACGGGCCGAGATGGTCAGTGTTGAAGAAATATGAGTAAAAGTATACGTCACAACGTTATTTGACGTCTAGCTGTTGTCTGGTTCGCGCTAGCTCGTATAGGTGGCAGTATTTCTTCAGCACAAGTGAAGCTTCTTGGCGTCACGTACAGCGATATACAGAACTAAAGCGTGGTTCTTCGGTAGATTCCCAAGCAAGGTACCAGCCAGCAAACAATCGGCAAAAGCCTTCGCCATAAAAGAAAAAGTAAGTTAAAAACCCCACAAAAGAACGATCCTAAATAAGACAGAGAAGAACGATAATTTAACTTTTGCGTCGCAATAATGAGGGCTAAAACATACCTGCTAAATTAGCAAGATCGTTGGACTAAAACGCGACTTGCGTTTAACACAGCACTATGAGATACTTAAAACTTCCAGTAAAACTGTATTTAAGTTGAATTTTGCACTAATTCAGCAAAAATTCACGAGAGCGATACGATACGTGTATCCCACAAGGCGGTAGATACAAAAGTGGCGGAACTTGAACACGTCCGGCAACCTCAAGTCACTTTTAACGGCTTAAAATGGCGTGACCAATGTGTTTTCATTTCAGTTTCAGATTCTTTATTTTATTTCCGCTACTGTACACACTTGTATCTCGATAATAAACTGCAGATAATATTTTGTATTTGTATCTAGATATTTTCAAAGAAAGTATCTACAGGGTCGTCCAAAAAAATTAATGACGTATTTGGTTGTCACCAAATTTATAATTTAAATTGACTTGCCTCTCACTTACCTTGACAGATGACAAGTCTCCTGCTGTCTCTTTCACCAGCTGATCCCCTCGGCTAGCTGCAGTGTGAGGGAGTGAGTAACTTAGATGTTAATATAACTAAAGGGCGCCAGTTCGGACTTGAAAAAAAATCAACTGAGGAATACCAATCTTGTCGACGTCCCCGAATCGACAGAATTGGCAGAAATATATCAAAAGCAAACAGAGGCTTTACACTCACTTGTACGTGAAGGTGGTGAACAGAAATACAGCAGCGAAGGTTTACTTAAATTTAATTAACACAATTAAACAAGTCGTACAACGATCAAAGTACTGAAAGGTTTCACAAAGCCAATACAATAGCTTACGTTACATGAACTTATTTAATAATGAGGCGGTTGGTTCTTTATTGCAACACGCAACAAAGAAAGGGCCGTATTTCGCTCTTAAAAAGCATGCGCAAATCGGATTAAATAATAAACTTACGACCGAGCTGTCAAGTCACTGTGTCACCTACGCTGTGAAGTTGGCGGTCATCACGCCATCTGGTGGGGCTGGCCAAATCGACAACTAGTTTAAACCGGACGGGTACCGGTTGCAAGATGGCTGACTCACGCTACTCGTCGTTACAGGGTCGACACGGTCGAAGCTTATCTCGAACGGCACGGTAGACCACAGACGAGTTCAATGTGGCACCAAAACCCAATTTGAATCAAACGGAAAACCTCGCGTAAAAACTTGCGGGGTTAAGGAAGAACCTGAGTATAAAAGGAAACAGTTTCGTTAGCGACCATTATGGCGTCCGCCTTTAGACTTAATATAGATTACCTGAGAACTAATGAGTTCCCAGGCTTGGAATTGGAGTTAAAATTATCCCCAAATGTGTTCGATGGTGTTACTAAACGTTTCGGCACAGCCGCTAATGAATTACTTCTCCCTCCCAAAGAGCAAGAATTCCGATAACTTACAATGCACGTAAAACACGTCAGGATTGCACCACGCTTCGAACAAGAGAGAGCCCGATCGAGGCGAAATTGTAGATGGTGGTGGTTGCTAAGATACGAATTCGAAGACTGTCACGTGGTGTGTACCTCCAATAAACTTCGAGAAAGCAAATGAGGGATACAGGGTTGCCAACTGTGTCGAAGGCGGGTCAGATAACGTCTGGATTCAGCGTTTTCTTGGCGGGAAAATTGAAACGTAACATGGTAACAGATATTGTCACGAATGCACCAAAATTAAAACGAAATAAAAAATAAAAAAATTCATACCGACATCCGGCAATTCCTTGTGAAATGTTTAGAACCGCTAAATACAACAGACGGTGACCTTCACTCACAATAAGTGATCGAAGTTCCCTCCCTGCGCGAGACGTAAACATACCGATTAAAATGTCGTTTAATGTACCTGCCCACCACATGCATGTTGTGAAAATTAAACATACCATCCCTTGTAAACATTGATTCGTTGGTGAAGAAAATGTTATTAACAAAGTTCAGAGCTTGCAGTCTTTGAAAATGGAACGGGTAATTGTTCCTCACGAATAATTTGCCAAACAACAAACTGCACAACTGACATAAAGGATCTGCTATTTGGCAAAGGGAGATTTGGGTAACGCTGTGCATACAAGCGTCTTGCAGCCAACGCATTTTGAACACATTCATCGTAAATTAAAATCATGTTCACAATAACACTGTTGGAAAATTCGGCCAAGTTTTCAACACTGTTATCTGCAACGACGTTCACTTGAGAACTGAGTAACTGACCCACTTTAACAGCCGATGCTGGCACACCAGCATACTTCTCCGATTACGTAATACAGATAAACCAGGGACTATCAAACTGTTTCATCGTTCGCCGAAAACATTTATTATCTCTAATATTTATTAATCGATTGTTATACAAAAACTGCTTCATTCTATCACTTTTAATGTCAACTTTCACTGGTTTCATTTTTTGCATGAAGTTAAAAAACAGCTACTCTTAAAAATGTATCTTTAACAACATTGCTTACAACGTTGGTGTTCCTGCAGAGTATGATAAATTCGACTTAAACTTCATCAGTAGCGGGCTGTTGTTTACATTTTTATTTTCTTATTTTACTATTTATTATTATTATCAAAAAGGTTTATCATATTGCCACTTTTACCGCCGTATATTTTACATAGTAAACATTTTCCAAAACATGGAGAAATGGTAAAATAATAAATAAGTTATTGGGAAATTCAAATGCCTTTCAATGATTTTTGAACACATTGAATTTCGCATTTGAATGAATTTTTTGAAAAGGTAAAACTCCGCGGGATGCGGGATAAATTGTTAAAAATCGGAATTGTCCCCCCAAAAGCGGGACGTATATGGTCACCTTGCTAAAGATGAATTATTATGAATTTATTAAGAAAACTTTAATTTGGAAATTATTAATTCGTGTTTCTATATTTTGTAATTTTGTTATTCTATTTTTCCTAACTTTGCGTTGTTAGAATTTCTTATTATGATCTCTGACTTCGTTGACGACACAGTCGATGCACTCACTAGTTGAAAAAAAGTCGCAATTAAAAACCTAATCTGTTACCAGTTGATAATTTTTTTCATCAGTTGCAGAATTGTGATAATAAAAAAATGAAACGTTGACTTTATTTTGCCTACAGAATATAATCTGGGAAGAAAACTTGATCTTAGATGGGAACTGAGTTCTTTTTTCGTAATCTGAGTACTCAAATAACTTGGCGAGCCGCGGCGTCTCTAAGAGGGGGAAAAAGACATCGCCCAATATATTCAATTTAATTATTTTTTATCCCGGTTGCCATAGCTTCCGACCGAAATGTAGTGACCATTAGAGGGTGTGCATTTATCCATTCCGTATGTTTTATTGATACACCTACGCAAGACAAGTGCAGTTGCATCTTTCGGTTGCTGTGTCGGCGTTTCTCTTCTATAGGGTTGCAGCTGACCGAACATTTTCTGCGAATTGTTTACGACGACAACAAGGTTTCGTTTGTTCAGGTTACAGTTTCCATCTAATGCGCATTTTAATTTTATTATTGTAACATCTTGCAATTTCTTTTCTTATTTTGAAATGATAAACTTTTATACAGAATTCCGGTTTCTTACAATGGTATTCTCTAGCAAATAGAAAAAATAAATAACAAAGTTTCGACGTTTCTTTTATAGATACCTACCTTCACATAATAGTGAAAACAAAAATTTATTACTTTTTGTTGTCGAATAATAAAACAAAAGTTGTTATAGTGTATGTATCGCTTCTTTTTTGGTTCCAGAATTTTTAAACTAAGGCTGACTCCGGATCACAATATTTTCGCGGAGGGCGCAATTTTCGAAAGCACCGACGGTCCGTTGGCGTACAACCCGAAAACGTACAAGGGAACTTTAGAAGGTAAGTGCCCGTAGGTGTTTAATTAACTGGGCTTTCGAGCAAAAATAAAACAACAAAATCACGTTCGCGCGATCCAACTTCCCGGAGCCATTTTCTGTTTGTGTCCCGGCTTAAATTCGGGATGTTTACTTTTCTTACTCGGATCGAGAGAGAGTGATATGACAAGTCAATATTTCAGCGTCTCGCTCTGTAATACAGCGGCATTACTCTTCGTTATTTTCTGGAAGAACCTAATTCCGAACGTCCCGACCTCGTTATGTTGCAGCCGGATCGTAACAGGTATTTTATGGAAGCGTTAGGTATAATCCGGTTATACTCCGGTATTTTCTTCCCGTCTGCGATTCTTTTTTTTTTCTGTGGACAGAAAATTATGGTTCATAATTTAGTGAGGGATCAGGATAAAGATATTGAATGAGACACGTTTCTTGTACTCACACAGATGTTTTAACTTATAAATAACTCTGTTAGTTTTATCAGAAATTATTTCTGATAATATGTATCCAAAATCAATTAGTTCTTACTTACACATAATGAAAAGAAGCTTGAAATCTCCAGTTAGAGGATATAACGTTCGAGAAACGCTAACCTAGGTAAATTAATTCCAACATTCATGTGATACCAAACTTGAACACAAATTATGGTTTCAAGGAAAACCATATTTTTGGAAATATTTTAATTATTTAAAAATGCTAATTTTCAAATTATAGTGTAATATATTTTTTTCTTAAGTAGGCATATCAAATTATGCAAACGTTAATTAACATTTACAAATCAAATTTATTCAGCGAACTTCCGGAACACATCCAACGGCAAAAGCGATTCTGTGCGAACTTAATTTTAATGTATGCTGAGGCACAGTAGCAAAGCGCGCCATAAATTCCTCTTATCAATAAGCAGCGCAAGGAACTCGCCCTGAAATATCCTTTTGTTTCAGTTTAAGCGGGTCCCTAATTAACAGTAACAAGTCTTATTGTACTACAGTGTTTCAGCAATTTTATTATCGTCCCTATAAATAGCACGAATGTACAACAATGCTTCAAAATTATGAAACTATGCACATTAGTTGGTATTTATTTTCTATTAATTTATTATTTATTCTAAAATTGTAAATACGTTAAATTCACGTAATAATAAATATGAGATTTGAATCGCCAATAGGCGACGTTATCCTTGAATCGTTCTGATCCTGTTTCATTTAACATGCAGAACGATCACCGAAAAAAGAATAAATTTTAAGCTTTTCCACTAATTCTAAATTGGGAGTAAGTAAGTTACTTTTTCTTTAGACTTCAATTCGTAACGCGGTCGGATCACGACTCCTGTAATTAGAAGAAACGCCAAGTTTCCGGAAGTTGTTGCGACTTTAATTTAAAGCCGACTGGAAGAGAACATTTATTAGCGCGCAAATTTGAATTAAAATTTCTGTCGCAGCTTACAAAGACAATAATACAAGTAGAAAGTTTTCGCAGGTTCACATTTCACTGTCGGTGAGGTAATACAACAGCAAACTCGCCTTGACAATTTCTTACTACTTTATCAACTCGTTACGTGCAGATACAGACAGGATACCGAATGGTCTGAAATGATGGAGTATAGTTCATCGAAAGGATTCGAACGATAGATATTTCAAATTTTTCTGATTCTTATTCTTGAACTGATAAACACATACTCATAGTCGTAGACTGTACAAAAATCCCTGCTTTGGTTATTATAATTAAGGTGTCTCTTCACTTTACCTTGAAAATTTAAACCCAATTAAAATATTTATTAGTTTCTTTAATAAATTTAATTCTAATAAAGTATGTGATCTTGGCAGCGCAGCGCTATGTAATTAAAAAGGTAGAAGTTCTTGTCTTAAATTGGCGACATCAAAACGATTTAATTTACTTTGGAGTTTCATTGAGATCTCGGAACTTCGGAAGTAATTACTCAGTAATGCTCTCGTCTTATGGAGCTCATTGAATCTCATCATAAAATAATTAAGAATTCCATGTCAATAACCCGTTGTATTCTGAGAGAATTATTATTACTACCAGTTTATGTTAATCATAAATCTGATCTAGGAAAGATAATATTAAACAAATGCATAGTTTATGAGAGTATGAATTGTTAACTCACTGTGTATTATGTTATTCTTTTCGATTTAATAATACCTAAAAAAACAACGCTATGTAAAACTTTAACACTAATTTACACACAGCCTGTATATTACTTAAGTTAATTAGGTGGTAATATTTTAGAACGTCATCAAATTTCTACGCAATAAATTAATTCAAACAAATACTTTTCGAGGCAAGTATCTCATCTGGATAAGTAGATCGTACAAAAACTTAATAGCTTTTTACCTTTAAATTGCAATTTTGGTTCCGCAATAAATAATCCGGCGAGTAAAAATACTCATTTCATAAAAAAAACAACCCGAGGAACAAAGTCCATGAGTACTCCGGAGTTAAAGAGATAAACCAAATTAGACTTCAGAGTAAAATACGATCTGCCAAGATAGATGATAACAGATGGGCGAGCCGGAAACATTTTAAAGCCGCCCCGGCAATTTTAATAACAAACGTTCAATTTAAGTTGGAGAAAGCAGATTTAATTATCTTGGAATTCATATTTCCCGTTTAATGGGCGCGGGAGGCGGCCGAAGTTCTTTTGAATTCCCTTTCGGTGCTCACCTACGTAAACGCCTTGCTTATCCTCGGAAGGATCGCGCGCCGAATTCTGTATGTTTTACGACAAACTCGGCGTGAACTCTCGATTTATGAATGAAGTGATATATATTCCTTTACACTTTGATCTAAAATTCGATTGATAACAGATTGGTCATGAAAATCAACTTCACTCTTCTTAGAAACGGAGAATAAATTAACTATCTTCATAATAATTTGCATTTTGCTCTAATCGAGTATTTACATAATATTTTTATTATTTTTTCATAGTTTTGTGCTCGATTGCTTGTCTTCGAGAATATTAATCGAATGTTACGTTTTCATTCGAACAAATTTCCACTTTAACAAATGATATTTGCAGCAATTCCTATTTGAGCAAATATCCTTTCGAATAACTTACTTCGAACGAATTACCTGGAAGCATGAGTTAAGGACAACGTAATTAGTTTGATTTGCCATAAAGCCGGAGTAGATGTCGCCGCTATCAATTTAAGAATTCTGCTCAACCGGAGCAGTAAAGCACGCTTCCGGGTAACGAAGATGGAGTAATTCGAGTCTCCTCTTGACTTCGTAATTGGTTCGAGTTGGTGCTCTCCGGGTTAAAACTGCATCCTCTTATATCGATTTACGTGATCAAATACTTCGCTTCGATAGAATGTAATAACGTTATCCGGTGAACGATCGTGTCTTCACTTGCTCCTTTTTTAGAAGCGATTTGTCCGTGCCCTTATTGTATCTATTAGAAAGTCTATCCATCCAAAAATGGAAAGAAAAAAGAAGCGTTCGTCAAGACATATCATACATTAGTATTACGCATAATACTAGCGACATTTAAAACAACAGATTGTATCCTAACAGTTATTATCTCCGTGCGACAACGAGTCGAATGTTTTACTATCAGCTGCCTGTCGGGCCGTGCATTTGACTCCTAGGATCACCAGATTTAAATCCTTGCGTTTTTTTTATGGACGAAATGGCTCTAGTAAATAATCCGTCGCGTAAAAGATACTTCCGTTCCCTTGCTATTAAACGTGTAATAAAATCAATAGAGATGTGTATCAAGGTGATATTGTGTGCAAGCGAGTAGTCAATAAAAAACTTTAGAGTCCTATTATACTGCTGTATTTATAGAACGTGGCATTTCGTACGCAGTGCCGTAGCTTGATTTTACGGTAATTTTTTAATTAATCATAAACTGTTCACAATGTGTGACATCGATTCTCTTACGCGTTTTTTTTGTAGGTACAATTGTAATTCGCCCTGTATATAGTACTAATTAATGAAGTACTCATTTTAATAATCTCTGAGACTATTCTTTCTATTCTTTAATCGATTCTCAGTCTCCTCTTTAAGGGTTATTATTTTTCTGGAATACGATCCAAGAAAGTGCTCGATCAGAATGTATTCTACAATCTACAATACAATAGTTCTGTTTATGTATAAATTTTATGTTTATCATATTCGTGCGAAGACATCAAAACACTATCATTTATTTCCCGCATGATTTACTACGTTTACCCGGAAAACACGAGCACAAATCATTCGGTTGGCCCACGCAATGGGTGACGTAAATCCTGCGCGTCAAATATTTACGATTGAAATCGAGAGCACTTTTGTCTCTGTCGATGGGGGGGTGTGAGTAACGTCGGCGGAAAATCGTCGGGGAATTTTCTACCCGCCTTCCACCTATTGTTCGACGCGCTCCATTGTGTCGATAATTACAAGCGGTTGCACGGGAACAATCCGTTGTGTTCCGGGTGTAAAGCGCACTTTTTCGTTTTTTTCGACCAAATTAGGCAGAGAACTTACATGGATTAATCTCAAAAGAAAATTGAAGGAAGAAAACCAACTATGTAATTACTTTGCATTTGTCACATAAATTACGTAGGTACCTAGAATGAATCGATTACGTTGCAGCTTTTCTGGAAACAAAAACTTTTCGTGTGCATTAAATGTCCTGCAATTAAGACAAAGGAAAGCAGACGCAAAAGGATAAAAATTTCCTCCACTCCGGGGCAAAAGGAAAATCCAGGAAATTTCTGGCGTAAGTATTCATCAAAGAAAAGAGATAAACAAGAACGTTTGAACAAGACGGTTGAATTAAACTGATATCTATTACACGTACAAGTTGAGACGTGCCCGGAGAAATTTCCCGGGCTGGATTGCGGGATACGGCGGGCGCGGGCCCCCCGAGCCGAAATAAACCGAAACAAAACGCCGCGACGTAATTTACATGTGCTTAACGTCTCGGCAAGTTTTAGCAGCAGACGGGTGATTACGATAGAAAATGAAGATAACTGCGACGCTGCCGCCGCCGTCGCCGTCGCCGTCTCGGCAAATAATTTGTGACACGTGGGGGTGGAAGAAAACTTGAATGGAACTGAAGGACAAACGTGACATTCAATTTTTGTTCTGAAACAATTACACTGATTTGTTTGTTGCAACTGCAAAATTTACTTTTTATTTTTAAAATTTTTCTAGTGCCTAATTGACAATTTAATTTGTTTTTATTTTCTAATAAAGTTTCAAGAAATAGATTTTCAATTAGTCGAAAATTTTATTTTGTAAACATGATGTGCAAATTCGTATAAAAAATTGAGCAATTTCTTTTTTTAAGAATAGTTACTCAAAATAATATTAAAGCGCTTCCTTCAATTTAGAGATAAAGACAAAGACGAAGAACGTTTTTGCGATTGTGAGCAGATGATTTTATTGATAACCAGTGATCAATATAGAAAAGATTTAGAGTAGGCGTTGGAATTTAAATGCATGTCTTGGATAACGTGAATTGCCAATCAATTGTGACGTAAATAACACACCGGAAATGTTGTTTAATGTTTGTCACGTAGTTGTTCGTAGAGTTCAAAAGTATGTTGATATAGGCAGTGGTCATTTTATCTGTTTTATTATTTTTTTAATAAAACGTTTTTTTTTGCTTTGGATATTTTAATTTCCAATTAAGGTTAAGTTCGAATAGAAACGTCAAAAGTGACTGAAGGAACGTTCGATGAACGCATTTAGTTCAATTGCGTGTTTGGTTGCATCGCCAAATCTAATCGTTTTTCACTTGATTACTTCTTATAATTGTATATTCAATGTTAGAAAATAATTTATCGCAAATTTTGCTTGAAGAAAAGCTGCGATTACTTTGCAACCAGTAAAATCTTCATCCAAGAGAAAAATTAATTTAAATTTCCAGGATGCACAAGATCTTATACAGAGAAAGCAAGTATTAATGATATAAGAATCCAGCATCTCATAAATCATTAAGCTCAATGACCGCGGGAAATATGTTCACTAAAATTATGTAAACAAATGTTTGTTGCTTTGTCAAAAGGTTCGCCATTATGAGTCAGGACTTACCTTTGAAATGAGGGTGCGTTCGAAGAAATTTAGCTGCATCTAAGCAGTCGCCAAGATGACTAATCAAAAAACCGGCACAAGTAAGAGCGGACAGATCAGGAAAACACGATGATTTATAATTGGAATTTCCGGAACAAACGATACAAGAACGCGATCGGGGTTCACGGAGATATCAGACAGCTTGAAGCCGTTTTGGCCGAGTCCGAAGGTGTAATTAACATTCGAAGAATGTCATAGTGAGTAAAGAAAGTGTCTCTGTATCTAGTACTATGGTTTGAGTGAGAAATACGTTAGTTTGTTTGCCAATTATTATTAGTTATGAAAAATTATTGTCGAAACGAAGCCTCGAGTCACTATAAATTTATAATTATAATTTATAGTGACTCGAGGCTTCTTTTCGACAATAATTTTTCAAAATTTAAATAGTCACTAATATCATGGACAATCCTTTGGTATTATTAGGTATGTTATTAAAAACTAACAATTGCTTTATTTGATTTATGAAATGCTGATTCTCCTCGTTATAAAATTATTTTGAATTTGTTTTGCATTGTCTTGTATGATATCATTTTTATTTTGCATATCATGAAGTAATCTGTAATTACATTTGCATTTTGCATTTGTCTAAATTGTGTGCTTTAATAAATTGACTAAATTATTATATCCTATCAATTTCTTTCTTAAATTGTTTCAATTGTTATTTGATAATACATGATTTTGAGTTATTGTCTACTGTTTAGAATTTTGCTTTATGCCAAATCCCTTAATTCGATTTGTAATTGGTTTTACTTATTCAAAAATTATACATTTCTATAGATTTTCCCTTTTAATTAAATGTCATTTTAAAAGAATGAACGTAATTTCGTCAATCTCAAAAAATATACGTAGTGGCAAGCAAGGGCTAAAATCTCATTCCATGTAAAGAGGACATTAATAGCAATCTCTGGCTAAAAAGCTCAAACCAGACACCTACAAGCAAAGAAATTGCCACTTGGGTCCTTTATGGTTCGATTAAAATTTTGATCAAATAGTGAGAAGAAGTGGAAATTGTTGATTATTGTGATGTAATTATTTTTGTGAATTAAGGTATAGTGTTATATATAGGGCGTAATAATAGAACCCTCTCACACTCGTCGTGATATCTAGAGGAGCCGCAGTGTCACGACGAAGTCTTGTAAAATTGATAAGTTTGTTGTTGTTTTTGTTATCATTTTTAACCACTGCATAAAAACAAATTTAGTTCATTCGTCCCATTTGCATAATTTGTCAATTAACATCAGAGTTTTCGTTAAATTACATAAAGACATAAGAGATTAACAAAAATAAGTATCTATTCCGAGAACAGATGAATACAGAGAGTAAGAAAATAAAAAGGAGAAGCTCTGAGTGTAATTGTAATTGGATATTATACGTAATTACATAAATGCTCTTTGCAACTCGACTCTATCTTGTCTTTTTTTTTAAGGTAATAGCATTTCGAACCACTGTCTCAACTTAAATGTTCATAATCTGATAAGTCTTTGTATATTGGAAACAATTAATTTACATTTAGGTGATGCTTCTTAGTGAGACAAGGTTAAGCTTCTTAGAGTTACCTCTGTGTTATACATTATATGAATTATAAATAAAGTGAGAAAGAAAACTATAGCAAAGAAACAATGTGAGGGGATGGTGAAGTAAAGATCTGTTACGTTAAGTGGAGAGGATGAGCAATAACTAGAGAGCATTTAAAAAAAAAAAGAAGAAATATAACAGGATATCAGTTCAGGTTTTTAATTCGACATTATCAATTCCTGCAATCAATGCTCACTAAAATTTTTTTATCACTTTACAATTACGTTTGTTGTGTCAAATAACACGAACGATTTTTTAGCGAGAATACCAGTTCCGGTTATACATTTTGTCCACGATTGGTTTGTCAATATTATCAATTTTTGACTTCTCTCCACTGAACTCCAAAGAGTTACCAAAAGTCTCGCTAATATTCATTGGTTACAATTTGTTTCACACTTTTTTGATGTTTCCCGGTTCAACTGCTACACCTCAAGGACCAGTTTATGAAATTTGTAAACGGTAATAGATTTAAATATGACAACTCAAGAGGAGTGCATCGGTTACCGCTAAAAACCGGTCTCTCAGAAATGTCCAAATTGTTACCGACTATAACCTGGTCATTCGTGGTAATCCCCCTGAAAAAAAAAAGATTCTTTAAAATTTCTTTAGTTGTGGAATGAAATATATATCCTATTAGATAATATTGGTTTCTAAAATTTGTTAAAAAAATTACCACATCCTTGTCCTCTCATGTTTACTTTTCAAAAAACAAGTTCGATGGTGGATCTGAAATATGTAAGTGGGGGAAGGTAATGATGACATGCAAAAATAATTCCAAACGAATAACGAAGATGGTAAGAGACGGCCAGCTTTGTTTTAGAAAGTTAACCCCGAAGCAATTATCTGTTGAAATAACTTCCAGTAGGTAAACAGAAAGACTTGACAAGGTAGATCTCATGCCAAGTTTGGTTAATAAAATCTGCCGAATTTCAGCTACCATGAACATAAGAAGAACAGATACAGATAAATTTTAACAATAAATATTTTTTCAAAAGTTAGTTTATCAGTGACATTTAGGATGAAGGTGTCAAAACAAAATGAATTGAACAAAAGAATTATTTTTTTTTTCTTTTTGGAAAAGTGCTAAAGGAAACATGCATCATTTTATAGAAGACAAGTTAGCCGTAGAACTATTGTAGTATTATTTCGCCTTTCACTAACAATAAATCTTAAGAGAATATAAAGAAACCGGGTCGGCTAAGGAAGTTTAACTAAATTTATGGTTTGTCAACAATTTAAAACGCTTCGGAATAAAGTAATACAAAAGAACTGTTGCGCCACTATACAGTGTGAATAAAAAGTAAGCAACATCGAAGGTAGGTTTGTTTGTCACAAACTGGCGTTCTTGTTTTTTTTTCTGTGACGTCACAATCTCGGCCGGTGACGTCAACGATATTTTTTTTTAAATTTCAACCTGTATTTTTCTTTGACGGAACTGATACAGTATTTTTAAAAATTTCGAGAAAGTCACCTTTATTACCCGAGCCTGGCTGTGAATATAAAGTAAGGATCATCGAAGGTAGCGCCGTTATTATAAGTTTTACAAAAAAAGTTTCAAACAAAAATTAAATGGGTAATTATTTGCTATAAACTTGCGTTTTTCATTTTTTCCTATGATGTCATAAATAAAATAAAACTAAAAATAGTAAAGGAGACTGTGGTTTAAGGAATAATTGAAATTTATCTCTGCCCACAATAATTTTATATCCGTAATAAATAAAATGTTAAGTAGTCCGTACTCGTTAGATTTTTTTTGTTCGGCCTCCCCCCCCCCCCCCTCCTCCCGAAACAAGATTCTATCTACGCCACTGTATAAAGCCTTCTTATTCAATCATCCAAAAGACGAGCAATCAATGCTGACGTTTACATGTATTGATAAATGCTTGCTTATTAAAAAAAAATCTCATTCTGGGAATTTAATTCACATCTCTTAAGCTTTCACACATGTTGAATTACCTTTCGGCATCTCTCACCCAGCCTTCCTCAATTCTTGCTTGTTCTTCTTTCAGTTGCTTCTGGTTTATCGCGATGACAGTAATCACATCGCATCATAGGCGAAAGAGATATTGAGTTTAAACAACTTTTAACTTATCCTAGAAAACTTAAATCTGCTACAGTCCTGTTCCACAGAACATATCTACCCTCTGTTTCGGTGATTTTTGTCATCATATATCGCCTTTTCTCTTTCACTTTTAAAATAAGTTGCTCTACATTTTTCTTGATTATAATGTGTTTTTTAATTTGGAGGAGTACTTTGAAATTTTGTGGCGCTAAAAACGAGTTTATCATTGATAGTTGGCCGGTAACAACCACATTAGCAAAATCATATCAGCCATATTGTTTCATCAGCTGATCGAAGTTTCGATTTGTGTGAAGAAAATTTCCAATTCACTCCTCCGAATTAAAAAACAGACTATAAGTAAAATTATATGTAACCGAATCATTGATGGGACTGAATTCAGCCGGACTGATACAGATTCTAGCAGTATGAAAAGGTGAGGATCATCTTCCTACCTTTTCTATTTTTTTTCGTTCTACCAGCTTGGAATTAATTTGCTTTGATTCTGATTGATTCGAATTCTCTTGGTGTGTAAGTGGTCTTACTTTGGCCCGATTTAGCCTCTTGGCATTATCCTTAAAGGACAGATGAATTGTTGAATGCAAATGTAATTGTAATTGACAAATGTCAAAATAAATTCATGGCAAGTCTTCACACACGTTGCAAGATGCATTGATGTCGAAGTGCATATTCTCTGTTTCCGAAGTGAATGGCCACTAAACAATAAAACGATTCCGAGTTGACAGATTCCAATACGCTTAGAACTTGGGATGATAGGACTGGGACGTCGACGACGTGTGGGTTTGAAACGGTTGCTTCATGCCGCGGCGTACTTGTTTTGTTAGTTTAAAAGTTACGTTTCTCTTACTTTTTCTCTAGCAAACTTGTTTTAAGACAAGAATGGCCACATTGTTAACGTAAGCCTAACGTCAATACTAGAAGCCCAATGAAAGAAAGCGACGGGAACTTGTGATAATGAATGATTTACGAGCATCCACCAAGCAACTGGGAAGCGAAATGTAGCAACCCGTACATGAAATAAAAGAAAACAAAACTTTAAATCTACGAATGGATTCCATTGCATAATAAATAAAGAAAGCATTGCATCTTCGTATCGGAAGGAAGAAATATAGCGACAATGTATTATCAAAAGCAGACGGAAAATATAAACGACGTACTTATAATAATAATAATAAAAATAATAAAAATAACAACGACTCGTTGTTTGTGTGTTCCATTGTATCCTCCCCGGAAATGCATAGGGATTTACGGACATATCTATAATTGGAAAAGTTTTATATCCCAAGCACTTCCTTCTAAAATAAAAAAGTACTTACTATCGGAACTTTACGATTAATAACAGATGTTCTACGTCCGCCTCCCTCCGCGTCGTAA
Source organism: Dorcus parallelipipedus (assembly GCA_958336345.1). Taxonomy (NCBI): domain Eukaryota; kingdom Metazoa; phylum Arthropoda; class Insecta; order Coleoptera; family Lucanidae; genus Dorcus; species Dorcus parallelipipedus. The sequence goes on along the minus strand of OY284482.1, from coordinate 21,464,527 downwards.
ATGACTGAAAGTAATTTCAGACAGCGACCGCAGAATATGAACACAAACTTGTACCATAAAGTGGCGGACTTCTTTTCATTCTTTTCGAATACATTCGCGAGTTAATTAACGTAACTCGATTGAATCCGGACATTGCATAATAAAGGACACGTGTAACGTTGAAGTGGAAGCTTTGCGTTTCTACGTGTGCTTTTAATAAAAATAACACATCTGCACGGCTGCCCGTTTTATTGCTCGTAACGTTTCACGTTAAAATTTTATATACACGCCTGGCCTTAACAAAGACGGAATTTATCTCGCACAGTTTTGTAACAATGTATCTGCACCCCGAAAGTAGGTATCATATTTTACGTCTGCGAATGTAGAAAGTTTTATTAATATTTTTTTCGCTGTAAACTCGACGTTATTATATAAACGTCAGGGGGTGTGATATTATAATTTTAAGCAGGACATACTGAGGACGACAGAGTTTTATTTTATTTTTATTTTTTTGTTTGTTTACGATCACCTATAATACTGCCCCAGTGGTTTAGAATATTTTCTAAGCTATATAAAAAATATAACGTTTATTGTTTTCCATATTTCTCCTTGCAATCTCCTTGACTTCTATTAGGTTTCGAATCGCGCTTTTTGAGTTGAGCTTTTCTTATTTATTTTATTTTTCTTTTAGGTTTTCCTAGAAAATTATAGTTTTGATTTAAAAATATGTAAATGTAGATAAAATTTGAGAATATTTCACATCGACTCGAGTATAAGAGAAACTGCAACTTAAGACGTGCCGTTTTAACTTCCAGACATTTCTGCTGAATAGGTTTCGAGTTTCTAGCCTGCAAACTCGTGTCACCGGAGTGTATTTATCTTTTGAATTTTTCCGCCCGCTCATCGAGAATAGTTTGAGATGCATGTTCTATAGGGTTCTGCAAGTGCAGCATTTTTTTTTCTCGTTGCGGTGCGATGGCAAAGAAAGCAGCAGTCGGACGATTTTTGTTTTTCATACGGAATATCTTGCTTTATTTTACTTTTTCGACGTGTTTCGATCGAATCTCAAGAATTAAAATGGTTTGCAACTAAAAGACAATAGTAATTTTTATAGCAAACGAAAACAAAAACAAGAATTAATAAATATAAAACAGTGTCTTATCATTTACGGTTGTATACATGCGTAGACATGCTCGTAGACTTGCTCGAAGAATTACTAAAACTTCAAAAACTTTATGTAAAAAGTCGACGAGTAAGTTTGCAAACGATTATGTGGTGGCGCGCTTTTCTCAAACGTTATAATACCTCCGAAAATAATTTCCGGAAACATTCTCGCTCCTCGTTGAAATAAAAGGCATTAAAAGGAGAAGTATCCGCAGCTACAAAAATAAGCTTTTACGGCGGCAATCGCTGAAGGCGTCGATGACTGTTTTGGGACCGCCGGGGGCGGCGAGAGTTGAATACTGCGCTTCGGAGCGGCGGAAACGAGGTGCGCCATAATTTACAAGAATCGGCGCTTCCGGCGAGCTTTGGCATGTCCTGGCGTTCCTTCGTTCCGGAGGTTTTACTGGAATAAATGAATTAAGTCTGGTTAGCTCACGGTATTACTCAAAATATGTAAGAATAGAAAAGTTGATGGTTGCAAATGCTTTGAGCTGACAAGGGAAAGGATTTCACTTACAAGAGTCCGGGACTATCTAAGAAAATGAAGACTGTTAAAATTGTTAATTTAGAAAAACATACACATTCATGCTGTGTAAAATTAGTCCAATTATAGTTCCACTTTCCAACTAGTCCCGAGGCATATTATATCCAGACAGTCATCAACAAACGGATGAGTTTTGTGTGCCGTCGGTCGTTCGATGAAAACGCCGCCTGTTCGATCCCCTACTATTTATAAGAGAGGGGGCATCGCGTAATCGAAAAACTTCGACCCGGAGTTGTGCATAAATGAAAATTTCAAATTTCCCAGAGGCTCGCGAGCGACGGCGAATTTCGGAATGCGCTTTGTGAAAAACACGCCGCTGCGAATCACGTACGCGGCGTAAATTCGTATTTATGCCCTTGCGGGATGAGTTTTCCGGAATTATTGAGACGAGCGCAAACTTCCGCCCGCTTTACGTACACGGAATGAACACATTTAGCATAATAAAAACGGAAAGCGAGCGGATTTCTTTCAAATTTTCAGCCGCAATCTTCGGAACTTTCTCCCTCCGTGTCTGAGCCCCTTTCAGAATATACGATAACGAGAAATTAATTTATTAAGAAAATTCTACCGAGAGGTTCTGTATGACGTCTGCAAACGAACGCGAGAAACTGAATTTCAATAAATTCCAGAAACTCACTCGTACTAATAAGTTCTATAACCGTGAGAATTACAAATTACAAATACATTTTTGAAAGTGACTTTCGAACAAGTTATTACTAACTTTTATTAATGAAGCTGGACACGCAAGTACATTTATTATGTTGCTCAATTTAATGGATTTAGAGATTGAGTTGCAAGAAGTACCTAAAGAATTTCGGCTAATCTAAAGAAAACTTAGAAATACATGCTTGGCAGTTATTGAACCAGGTTATCAAGATGCGATTTACCTTCGTTCTTTGAAAATCTTTTAAAGAATAAACTAGTGGAAGGGAATGAGGACCCTAAGCTGATTTGAAAAAGGTAGGTATAATAAGAGGAAGAAGAAAGCAAAAATAGTAAGCAGAAGTACCAAATAAGAAGCTTAAACAATTTTGGCTAATCTAAAGAAAACTTAGAAATATAAGAAACTTTGCATTTGTTGAACCAGGTTATAAAGGTTAGATTTACCTTCGTTCTTTGAAAATCTTTTAAAGAATAAACTAGTGGAAGGAAATGAGGAAGTAAGCTGATCTGAAAAAGATATGTGCAAACCAAGGGCACAGATAATAAGGTCAAGTACAAGAAAAGAAAGAATGAACTAAAAATAGTAATCAGAAATACCAAACAAGAAGCTTGAAGGGATTTTGGAAAAGATCCAGACGAAAGGTACAATAACAATAGGAAAATTATTCATGTAACTAAGGTAACTGCTGGAAAAATAAGAAAGGCGTAGTTAAGAGGCAAAAAATATGAATCTTGAAAGTATGGAAGAAGTGGAATTAAAGAATGGATTTCGATGGAGTATTAGAGAAAGCTTTAAGTCCAAACATTGCAGTGAGATTGGATGTAGCAAAGGCCAGATCAAAAATTCAAACAAAAAGGTATGTGGGTTCACATAGTTGGGAAAAGAAATAATGAGAGTATTTAATGGAACCACGTACCTAAATAAAATACTGAAGAATGAGGAAAGAACCTACAACTTTTTATTCTGTTTATTATTTTTAACGTCAAAATCAATTATTATTATTTTCTTTCCCCGCCCACTATGTGACTATGTCATCAAACAGAGAGACATAATATGAGCTTTAAGGAATATTATTCACTTCGGTGTCAGTATAACTGAAAACCAGAAGGAAATTGACAACGGTCGCGGAAGCCTTCGAGTCGATCCTCTTAAAACAATATAGAAACATTCGAAGATCAAATTATTAAAATTAAAGAAAGATGGAATAATTTTTGACTCCAAATTATCTTGGACAAAATAGTCAGGCGATTGGTGACCATTCTTGCGGTGGCCAGACGAGCCTACATGACATTGTACACCAGAATGGTCAGACCCACAATGCGGCTTCGGTTTAGTGGTCCAAGGTCAAGCAGGAAACCACCAAACTGGGCAAGGTACAAAGACTTGCTTGCCTGTTTAGGCATAATGGGGACGATGTGTACAACGCTCACTGCTGCAATTAAAACCCTTCTAAACCTTCGTTCCTTACACATCGTGATAATGGCAAGATGAGAACTTTACAAACTGTTCTCAAAGGCAACGTAAACTTGCTCTTCAAGGTAAAAATGAATAAAGTTGCTGAGCATCGAGAACATTTTCAGGACATTCCTTCTGGTAGTTTGATCTGGTATACGGGCGGCTCCAGAACCGACACTGGAGCTGGGCCTGGAATAAAAGAAATATACGCTACATTAAGTTGTGGGCGGGAAAACATTAGTCGGATTTTCATTCTAGCCGACGTGACAGCCAGACGGCTTTGAAGGTTTTATTAAGCTCAAAGATTTCTTCCAAACTGGTGTGAGACCTTTAGGTGAACTTAATGACCTGGCGGAGCACAACTGCGTTACGCTGGTGTAGCTTCCAGGCCATCGGGGCATTATCGGCAACGATTAGGTCGATGAACTAGCAAGGCAGAGTGCGAGTATGGAATACCTTGGCCCTATACCTGTTGCACGTGTAACTGGAAGTGCTATTCTAGGCTTTTTCAGTGACAGGATAAGGACATCGTCCTTAGAGCTATGTGCAAAAACAGAGCAGCGGAACTTTTGCTTCTGCGCAGGGTGCAACTCAAGATCACCACAGGGTTATTAAACAGGACACCTGACTGTTAAGTAGTACCTGTGGAGGATTGGTAAATTCAATGAAGACTCTGCAATGGAGAACCAAAGACAGCAATTCACATTTTGTGCATGTGAAGACTTCAGTACACAATCAGTGAAAGTCTTGTCCTACTGGTATGTACAAGAGACCTGCCTCACTGAATGTTTGCGTTAACAGAACCAGGGCGAACACAATAACTCTAAATGGCTGCGGTGCCTCAGGTGCAATTAACAGGGAAAAGAAACTGTTAATCAAGCGGCAAAATTGTTATGGAGAGAATCCTTAAAAACAAAAAAAAGCACAAGAGAACTGCAAACTGGTGAGCGAATCTGATCCAGAAATCAAATCTCAGTTGCAATGGTTGTTTTACCGTACCCATATTAACGACTTTAATTAATTGCCACTTTTTTTACAATAAAATTCAGAAATTAATAAAATCGTCAGATTACAGAAAATATAAAATATTAAGGAAAAGTAATAATAAGTAACAAAGATAAAATGGATACTTGAACAAGAAAGTCACGTACAATAACCAAAGCTTTCGATGGAGTTTCCACTTTCGAATAATTGGACGGCATCCTTATCAATGAAGGAAAGTTGGATTTGAAAGCACAAGAAGAAAGTCAGACAATGCATGTTACGTTTTTGGTAAAAAGTGAAATCAGTTTGAAAACACAGAGATGGAAGCACCGCAGAAAATTGCGAAGAAGACAAAAAGGAAGATGTCGATTAAAATTCATATTTTAAAAATAAAAAAAAAGCCATCTGGAATGGTATGGTATAGGAAAATGATGTGAACGGGGCGGATGAAATTGCAAAAATTGGTGGAGCCAAATAGAAAACAACCATAGAGTTGAAGTGATATCAAGAGATGGAAAAAAAAACGGGAAGCAATCACTCATTAAGGAAAATGAAAAAAGAAGAAGAGAGGAAATAAATTCTTTGAAGAATTTTCCAAAATTCCAGAGTCGGTCACTATTGTTTTCCACCTAACGGTTTAATTACATCCGCCGCTTCACAGCAAGATTATTCCCAAACAAATCCAAAACAAATTACGTCCTGTTGCAATAACATAAACCGTAATTAATTGGTAAACGGGTGCTATGCGCAAGAATTCAACAAAAAAAAATACAGCTTTTTGACGTTCTCGATTGAAATTACGCTCAAACGAACCGGTGGTTGGCATATAACACAAACAAATTCGTTTCGATTCGATATAATTTAATTGCAGACACAAATTCCCGCTCTCCCCGCCGAAATATTTGCGCAAAATTTTTATTGTCGCGACTCGGATTAATGAACAAATTGTTCGGCGTCGGACAAAGCAGAGGAAACCGATTCGCTGAATTTGCATTCAAATTAGATATGACAGAAATTGGGGCAATCACGACGGCGATAAAGATGTTTTTTTTTCGCGTTCGCTTTCCGTTAAAGGGGTCGGGGCTTTACAATTAATTAGCAAATGGAGAAATAATTCGAGTACGCCGTGAAGGAGGACGAAAACAAGCGGATAAATTAATGAAGCGAGTTTAGAAACGAGAGCTAATTAATTTCCGTCGATTTTAATGAACATGAAAACTGAAAATGTTTATTAATAGTTAGTTCAATACAAAGAGAAGAAAACGGGCAATAATTAGCGGAACTGATATTAACAATATAGAAACTAATGAAGCAAGCAATGTAGCATTCATTTAAAATGTACAGAAGACCAAACTTACAATGGCTGAATCAAACTAGTTATTAATATTGTCCAATTGTTTTCCAACATCCGTAATGAGCATACGTGCAGCAGCAAGAAGAGACATCCCTCGTTGGCAATTTCATTCCGCACCGATGATATAGGAACTCCAGATTTTCTTCAACACCAAACACTGTTACTGTATACAAAAACACAATTTTCTAGAGACGCTTCATCACACATTTGAGGTCACAGATCACTATCGAGTACAACAAACGACACCACCAATAAAACGTTCAAAATCACATTTTTTACTCACCAAAAGTCAAAACTAAAACAAATCTTTATCGACTATAAGGGAACGAGAAAGTTATACAAATCCACATCCCAGAGGAAGACATCACTTGGATAGACGAATTCACTAGACAAGTACCTAACCATGTATGAATACTGCGATTATCATAAGCGTCCGATGCATCCAGCAACAACACAAGATTTTGGCCCATAACATCATCCAAGAACAAACACAAACAATAGGTGATATATTTAGAAGACGGTAGACGAGTAAAGGCTTTCCTCATCATTTGACAGTAGACTATGTTCAGTTCCTGGAAAAGAATCTGTTACTTTATTTGCCGGATTTTATAAACTTTGACGTTTAGTTATTAATTTCTTTTGATATCATAGCGTAACCGAACACCTGTTGAGGTGTGCCTGTAGATTAATAGATACATTTTATAATTATTTTAATTTTTGTTTGTGAGTAAAAAGCGGATCCGTGCTTCGTGATTGAATCTTATTAAATTTGTTGATGGTTATCATTTTTTTTTTAATTTAAACATTTAAACCTCTTTGGTTTAGCTTATTTTTCTTCTACAAGTTTAAACTACACCAATAAAGACAAGTGTGTCAGAACTGGTGACTTTTATTTATTTTTTTAAATTCTGCCTTCTGTGTTGAAGTTATGACCTCGACTTGTCCCACTGAGTCATTAAGACGACCTTAATTTGCACTCTGAATTTTGATAAGAATAAGTATTTAATTTCCTTCTGGGATAATGCTGAAATCCTGTCTATCTTGTCCTGCCTCTTGAGTCAGGTTCCTCTTTCCCCTAGGAATGTCCTCGTGAATATTTACAAAGAAACATTAACAAAAAATAGACATTTTTCACACAAAAGCTGTTACGGTGAGAACTGCGTCGCAGTTTGACCTTAGGAACTTGAATTGTTCCATAAACGATGCTTAGGATAGTAAACAACTTTTCTTTTGTAATGAGGGTGTTTCATGTTGAAAGTGGGATATATTGAAGGCCAATGGACCTCTCCCCCACCAGCGAACCGTTCACGTTTCACGCCGACCCGAGGTTGAAATTCGGCCAGTCTTGTGACCGCTCGCCTTGCAAACAGACTGTGTGAATTTTAATTAAACGGTGTTTGTTTGGAAGTGAAAACGGATATAACGCCCGGTTGTTAATTGTTTGCGGTGAGTCCTAGGCCTTCTTTTGGGCCTCTTCAAGCTTGTCCGTCGGATTTATGGCAGGTATGTTTTTAAAGTCTCGTTGTGCATCGATCGGTTCGTAATCCGTGTTTTCCGCTTTTAATTAGTCTTTATTTAATTAGTCTGTATTTCGTTCTTCTTAACCCCCCCGCCATTTATTCCGGACATTTCCCCGGAGTTCCTCTAACCTGGAACTGCCTGGCGATCCTCTTCATGGCGTCCTTGCTGAAAAATTTGTTGATGTTGTTGCAAGCCGACCTTGGCCGTCCATCTTGGTGTTTGGTAATACAACGGTTCATCACGCCGCACATCGCAAGAGGGCGCAATCCTTGGAACGAAAGTGGTCACTGAAATAGAACGCAAGTGGTCACTTAAAGTGGTCTCATGAAAGTGGTTACGTGGACACGCATTCTGCTCTTCGTGTCTTGACATGAGACTCCGGAATCAACTGACGTGTATTCACAGCTGGATGTTGAAGGTCGGATCTTACCTTATTATATTTCTTCTTTGTTTAATATTTTCAACGCATTGTAGTGGCGACTAGTGCGAAGTTAAAGTAACTGTTGTTTATCTTTTTGCTAGTTAAGTTAATAATTTCGGAACGAACAAACGGATCCGATTGTTTCGCGTTTTAACGTTTTATGTCACCTGATTCTTGACGTTCTGAACTGTCAGATTATCTGACTGCGCCTTGATTCCGTTTTGTTTTCATTTATTTTACAAATTTTTGTGAGAAACTTAGTTTACCCCTTTTAAAACATAAATACAAACAAGTGTGCAATACTGGTGATTTTTATTTCGTTTCATGTAAATTCAAACCTTTGTATTGGGATTACGTATGATCCAGCCCATCTCCACGAGTTAGCCGGTCGTGAAACGAACTTAATTTGCACGTTTCAACATTTTTGTAACAAGGTAGGTCACAAAACACACAAAATTAATAAACAAGATTGCGTTCCTGAAGGATTTGCGAAGATCGACACGACTGAAATAGAAAAATACTAATAAGATATATATATTTCACACCCATACACATATGTTACATACATAACTCATCGACATTACAATAATTGGCTTCCAACGTAAGAAGCACTAGAAATTATTTACATAATATTTCATAAATTGGCACCCAACGAGAGGGCCAATAAGAACAATATCATTGCATAATTTGGTTGCCCAAGGTGGTACAAGAACAATAAACTATATTACATAAAATTGGCGCCCAACGTGGGGCAACAACCCATCAACATTACATAATTTGATAGCCCAACCTAAGGAGAAACAATAACATCTATATTACTAATGTTTCATACATTGTTCCAAATATTATAATAATAAAATGTCTTTATTTTATTGGCGGAGTTCAGCTTAAATTGTTCCATCACACACTTTGACTTTTTGACTTTGATGTTTAAATTGTACGCCTCTCATACCTACGGTGAATTCTATGTTATTTACGGAATAAAAAATATTTCGAGATGAAAGAACTGTATTTGTCAGAGTTAACGACATACATAAGTGGTACTGAACGAGCCCATTTTACATGGAACATATTAACCAATAATGTCGTGCATTTTAAACTGCTAATATCGGAACTAGTACTCAAGTATGTACAAAACACGTTCCATTATTAACGTGTTGCACGTTATGGTATTGATTCGTCTGGATATTCCATTCAGCACTCAAACGTATGCGTACATAATCCATAAAAATTACATTAATCTGCCTTTTAATTTAGTGTTCATTTTAGCCTGCAGAGAATTTACAAACAATTAAAATTACACTAATACATCGATTTAAATAAATGATTATGTTGAACAAATATATGTACCTATACAACGGTTGTAATAAACATACAACAGATAATTTCTTAACGGTACACATTTTCTGTTTCTCTTGAAAGAAGTATGAAAATAAATTTCCATCTTTTTTAGTTGCTGCTTTCATCAAATTCACCCTCGGAATATAATAACACAAAGTCCTGAAGTGTTCCACTCGAGGACTCTTTTCCTTCAACAGTAGAATGAATTTCAGTTTCTGACTTTACCCCAAAAGCAGAACATGAGTTTAGATTTGAAGCTAACAATCGACGAAAATTAGTAGGACTTATCCGAACAGTAAATCTACTCCGGAGAGCTCCTAACAAAGAACAATGCCAACACAAGTTGGGGATAGTCTTACCAACCATAATAAATGAAGTACAAAATTGTTTTGTTTCTGATAATCTGATAATTGTGCAATATCAAATAATTTTTCAAATGGCTTTTTCTTTTGCAGGCTACAGTCAGAATTAAAAGTAATAAATATCTCCCCAACAAAAGCTTTAATTTCTGACCGCCATAACGAGGAACGCATCGAATTCTTGTCAATTTTTGGCTACCTGCTTGTTATGGTAATCAAAACGAATAAGACCACGCATTTACATTTTATTGGGGGAGACGTTACTTTTAATACGGACTGTACATATATATACAGTGACGTCCGCTTGTAGTGACATTCAAGGGAATGGATAATTAAGTCGTACTAAACGAACGACATTATAAGCGGGATGAAAGTAGGTACTCTATATGAAAACCAAACCACCGGGCACAAGTACGTCATAATAAGTGGTTTGCCACTATATGCGGAGTCATACTAGGCGAACTCCACTGTATTGAGTTGGTAGCGACATTTTCGGGTTTCTGCAATAAACGAAACAGTGCTTGAACACGAGCCCTCGAAAGTTTTAATTGTGTCCGGGATTTACACGCGATCAGACAATTGCGCTCCCGAGGAAAATTATAATAATGACTTAAATATGCTAAAGCGGTTGTTCGGCTCCGGCGTGAAATTGTTTTCAAATTAACGAAATGCGGACTCCGAAATGTTATTTAGCTTGGGCCGGTCGTTGTCTCGCTGCGTCTTTTGCTTTTGCTTTTGCTTCAATTAATATGCAGGATGGTACCATAAATATAAATTAACGGGGGTTAAATACGAAGACAGGAATGCTTTGAAGGGGGAAAAAAATAAAAGGGTTTGTGCTTAAAAAGTTCAAGTTTGTTTTGTTTTTTAATTACTAAAGAATTTACAAGACAAATTTTAAGGTAATTAAAGGTTTATGCTTAACACATGTTTATTATTTTTGGTAGTTTTTATTATTATCATTAGTCTGTTATTCTCTCTTTCAGGCCATAAATTAGTAACTTACGTGCAACTGAATTGTAAACACGTTCTCAGTATACTTATTTCTAAAATGTAGCGAACGCAATAAAACCGCGTGTCGCACAGAAAAACAAAAGAACCTCTCGGAGTGAATTGTTCCTCGAAGCAAACTTCGAACTAAAACTTCATGCTCGCCGTTTCCATTTACGCGAACAAAAAAACAGCCGAGGTAAAAGGTTTTAGATGTCAATTACGGCGGAAGTAAAAACTATTTCGACAGTCAAAACAGTTAATGGTCCTCGAAAGAGCTCGAGCTCTCGCTCACAAAGTGGTTCCGCTTCGAAAGGTAAGTTTTCATTAGGCGAACTTATGTTTTAGTTGAGTGAGGAATTCGCGAGATAAATTAGGCCTTCCGCGTTTCTGAATAATACAAAAGAAAGTGGTCGCAAGAAACGCTGCGGTTAAGTAAGTAATCTGCATGGAGTGCGATAAAACACTTGGAGGAAGCCCCGTTTGCGAACAGGTGAAAGATAAATGCGTCTGCCGACACAATTGAGGAGTAAATCGCGGATGGTTGCTGCAGTGAAGGAGAATTTCAGAAGCTTTTTGATAAGCGAGATCTAATTCATCACTGCTACTTTTATCTACTCGGAGATAGTTTTTAAATTGTTGTGGCACGACGGAAAGCTCACTGGAAAATGCAGGACGTTCTTGTGTACATAACAAATTCAGTAACGCTGCAGCAGCTATGAGGAAAAACTGAGAATGAAAATGTCATTTACCATTAAGAAATAAAATTGGACACAAAGATTTATTAACCAAGTAAAATAGTAAACAAATGGTTGATCAACTGATGCAATTTTTCAATTTTATTAATGAATTGATTATTGCAAAAAAATACCATTGATTTACAAGTATGTATGAGTATGAATCATAGGACACGACAAAGTGGAAACAGATAAATTCGAATGATATAATGTAAAAAGGTTCTCATTATTTTTACACGGTGCAATCTTGGAAGCCTCCTGAAAAATGTAAAGCTTCCTCGATGTCGAGGAAGGGGGGAAAACATGTTTCTATAAAATAATGATATCGGCACGTCTTCAATTATTTAGTCTAGACTGTACGTGCGTGCATTATTAACGCCGGAGACGAGCGCAGTTTTCGTGAGTTCCCCGGCATTAGCATAAAATATATTAAATTTTATCGCGTAATAAAAGGAGGCGTTTTATAACTCAAAAACTATCCCGCGACCGCAATTAACCTGGTGGACGTAAAAAAACTTTCGCTCGTAAAAAGGAATCGCGGAATCGTACTCCGCACCACGTAAATATTTATAGCTTCTTAGCGGGGAAGTTCGCGCGGATTCTCCTACTACCCTCATAAAAGGAAGTAACCAACTTATCGAGCGTGCGACGGAAATAATGAGTTGGGTCTCCAGAAAATTATGTAATTTCCTATGTAAATTTTATCGACACAAAAATTGTATGTACTTGAATATTTACAAAAGGCCTGTTCCATTTAGCAGAATTTTAAGTTATGAACCGTTCAAATCATGCGCAGTATGAAATTTATATAGAATTTTATGCACTGCTCATGCTCAGTACGATTTTGAACGATGGAGAACTTGACGAATGGAACGGACCTAAATTTAACCTCTCAAATGTACGTGCTCGTAAAGTGACAATTAAAATATCCGTATTTATTACATGAAAAAAGAAATCAATTTGCCAGATAAAAGCGAAATACTTTCAAAAAATAGTTATTAAGGAGTATTAGTAGAAGAGTTGTAAAGAAGTTTTTCTATGACTCGTTAACTGTAATCCTTAGTTAATCCCTATAGAGACAATTGTCTTTATGATTGTAGCTACGGTAATAAACCACGGGTTAAGGTTAACCAGTGATAGAAAATACTGACTCTTAGGCTGAGTTACACTAAAACCAGTGCTGTATTATCTTCTACATGCACATAATTTCTAAATAGTTACTATTTCTTAGTTTTTCTCTTATAAATTTGATTATAAATAAATATTGTTTTCCTGGACTTCTAAACATAAAAAACTGACGCTAGTTCTAATATGGAAGACAAGACTATTCAAGATGCAAGTCAGGCATATATCAATCAAATGGTGACAATTAAGAACCATTTTGAAAACGACGATAAAGAAAGAAAAAAATAACAAATCTTGAGAAAGCTGCCTTTGTTCTTGGAAACGAAAGTGCCAGAAGCTGCGGACTGGAAGTAAAGTCCTCTATGAACATTTCTTAAAGTCAACACGTAACACCATCAGATAAATTTCTGCAAATGGATGGCAGATTAGATCCTGACGTCGCCTTAGCTTCGTTTCAATATTTCTTTGTTTCATCCTGTAGATCCCCAAAAAAGAAATTGCACTGTGGGATTCGGATGTTTCAAAACTTATAGGAGTAATAACTTTAAGAATGACACTAAACTTCAATCGTATTAACTTTCAATTTAAATTGTGAATCACGTTCTTCAATAAAATACTATTAGATTCATCGTCATATCCGCCATTTTTCTTTTTTTGTTTTGCAGTGATAATTGTGTGCTGGTTTCCACAAATTTTATCAATTATGCTTTTTCAATAAATTGTCATTTTTCCTTCGTTCTTCTTTCCTGTCTGTTCATAATTGTGATTTTCTTCACCTTCTTCATTGAACTTTTTTTTGTTATTTTTTAAAATTACAATAGTTCGATTGTATTTTAGTTCTTTTATATTATTGTAACGTTCTTCTTTTTCAAGGAGTAAACGTGCAGTCTCTTCCTGCCTTTACTTTATACAGGGTGTCTCAAAACCTATGTCTGTATTGTATTGTATTGTATTGTATTGCATCGTAATGACAATAAATGTTCAAAATGTTGTCCTGGGTATTAACACATAATTCGCCATAACAGAGCACTATGTCTATCAATTTCTCATTGGAATACACATGAGCCATATTTATTACTTATTTACACTTAAATTAAATTATGTACACTGATATTAAATCAATTATTATTATTAATATCAATTATTTTTCAGTATAAATACTGGTGCCAAGTGTGTCCATGGCATTCTTTCTTCGACCTTAAACACGAAAACTTTTAGTTCAACTTAAGCGCGCTAACGCTAATAATTTCGCTCTTAAACAATTTATGTTGAAGTTACCTATGTACATTTGCGGACAGAAAATTTCGGATGTCACTGTCATTCCACTGACGTAAATCCTATATGTATATGTCAGATGAGTGACAGTGACATCCGAAATTTTCTGTCTGCAACTGTACAATGTTGCACATTCTTACACGAATTCTTACGCCTCTTGCGACAGAGTTTATACGTGATTTTGTGTTTTGGTGGCAAGGGCAGAAAGTGAGCATTAGCAGCCCGCGGCTATGAGCTGCAAGAGCGAGCGAAGCGAAGCGAGGGCAGCTAATATTAAGGGCTGTTAATGCATTTCTGCATGTGTGACACACAACTGTTTTTCGCCTAGCCCTAAATCAAATTCAAACTTTGTTTAAAACTGACGTTTAATGAAAGTCAATGTGTTGCTAGGTTACGAACTATAAATCGTGTTGTTATGAGTTTAGCAGCCCAAGGGCAGACAAACATTACTTTCCGTCACATTTTAGGGTTAATATGAGTTACTTTCACATATGCTAGGCGAAAAAATTTATAACTTACTGCAGACTTTACCTTATCCGCTAGCGCCAGCGATCGCTACGCCATTCTGTGTGATACAGTTGAACTACTCAAGTAGGGATTTAAAAGTCAAAAGACTTGACAGGACTTGACATATGAATGTGTAATGTTCCGTCACGTCACTGTCCTTAACTTCACTATCCTGTTCCAAACTTTGAACGAGCATAATAACAGCGATGATAGCGAATGACTACACAGTACATTATGTATTATGTTAGATTTTATATTTAATATCTATTGACTTGAAAACGTAATTTTTATTTATGTACTTACATAGTAAAGATGATTTTCTGGAAAATTTGTTTTACACTTTATCGTCACCTCTTCTAGAAACTTTTGATTCAGAATTTCATGTTTTTCAATGAAAAATATAATTTTATGGCATTGTTCTTAGCGTCACCTATCAGCAGATAAAATAATTTTTGATTAAATTTTAATCAAATTTAAAATATAAAAATATAAACGACGCTCTTTAGAGAAGAAATTATTTGCACTCTAGATGTGGTTTTTTAGGCTTTATGTTTGTATGCAAAAAGAATGAAGCCATATGTCTCTTTAAAAAACTAACAACTCATAATAAAAATATTATCTTAACTGCCTGTTGCGCTAGTAACTTGTCGACTGCAATTAGCAGCGTGCACACGAACATGCAAGTCCATTTTGCAAGAACGTGCCCCGAATTCTGTGCAATTACCGATGCCAACCGTAAAAATATTTAACAACTACATTTTCGGAGAATTCACGTGTCACGTGTATTTTTGACCGTCCAGAAGTTGCAAAAATTCCATCACGTGATAATTCAATTAAAGTGTATATTAAGAAGGACGAGTAATACAACAACCCTCTAGTCTAGGTAGTTCGAACATGAGATGAAACGATACACTTTATGGGTAGGTTGCGGCACGTCTGGAATCCGAGATTGAATGTTGGATTTTATGTCCTATTAAAACTGCCGCAATGACGTTTACGTCGGAGTATTTTATTAGTAATATTGTTGTTAAAATGTTTGCCCCGGAGGGACTTGCACAATGTTAACATGGAAATCCAATAGACGATGTATAACAGAAAAAGTTTAACTTGCAGTTAAATCATCCGTACAGTTTTGGGAACTTCTAGAATCAGTTTTGGCAGAATATTCTATTTCTATTTGAGTGCTTCAAGTTGATGAATCTGAAATTTAGGGGTAAATTCAGAAACACCACTCACGCACAAACTTCACCTTTGTCGTTATTTGAAATTGAAATTTGCTCTTATATTTACTCGTATAATCAAGTTTATGGTCAATATAGGTACTTTGATCATCAGTGATTTACGATAGAAAGTTAAAAAATCATTAAAATGAATATTAAAGCTTTTCTGAATTTCAAAAAGTGTGAGTGAAGTGCTCTCTCCACTCAAGTGAGGTTTTTGAATTTGGGCCTTAGTCTCCGTATGATATAAATGATTAAATTAAATAATAATTTTGTATGTCGGTATGTAGATATGAAGAGAGAGAGAGAGAGAGAGAGAAGTAACTTTCAATAAGGTGCTGCTGACATTTGCTGCTGCATTTCCGAACTTTCCTGCTGTGTTTCGAGTTCTAGACGTTTACCAGGCATAATACTCACGAAAAAATACCTACCCTATGTCTTGAAAATTGGCTTCAGACCATAATGAAAAGTGTCTGCGATACATTTTCAAGAACAATTCCGCAAACGGCGGCGGAGTCGATACACTCCCGAGAACTTCTTTTCAATATTCCATTGTCGTAGAGTGCGCCCTTACGCCGATGAAATATTAATATTCCTCGCCGTACCTTTACATAACGTGTTTTTGCATTAAGATCAACAAAACACGCCGAAATGAAAATATACGGTATCCATAAAAGCTCGTACGTGTCCTTTCAGTGGCGCCCGATATTTTCGAGTTTATGCCCGATAATATAACCATGGAGCTTTTATCGGCCGTACGTACACCGCTTTATATTCATTTGACCTGACCAACGCTCGCAGATGATGATACTGAAACGTCGCTAACTAACGTAATGCATATTAATGATTTTTTTCCCGAGTTTACAATCTATTTTAGGGATCATAGTCCTCAAAACTTCTTGAATGTACTCAACCAACTTGGCTAACAACTACCTTAAATTCATTTCTGCAAAAAAGACCAAGAAATACTTCTCAGGTAATTTTTTAATTCTTTGTTTGTGGTTAGCGCAATTTATGTTTCACCTTTTCTCGCTCTTGAGTCTTTTTTTATATTGTACTTCTACCCGGATTTCTTTCTTATTTGGAATCTCTTCGTGAACGTTTTATTATTGGAACTTCCTGAGAAGCACCCGTCGAAGAAGTGAGTCTTTATTGGGTTGATACCGGTCGATAATAATCTGGAATCCACCCCTTTCTTCACTGAGCTTGGCCGCCACAGAATTAATTTCCCGGCACTTTATTATTATTATTACCTTTCTTAATTGGCCATTTCTAACAATCGCTATAACACCGAGTAGCAGCTGCAACAGCGATAAAGGAGAACATCAGCAGCAATAACGACAAAGGAGAATATCAACAGCAGCAGAGACAAAATAGAACATCAGCACGTCATCAGCAACTGCGATAAAGGAGAACATCAGCAGCAACCGCGATAAAGGAAAATAACAACAGCAACCAAGGAGAACATCAGCAGCAACAGCGACAAAAGAGAACATCAGCAGCAACAGCGGCAAAGAAAAACATCAGCAGGAACAGCGATAAAGGAGAACATCAGCAGCAACAGCGGTAAAGGAGAACATCAACAGTAGTAACCCTTACAAAGTCTTTTTCAAGAAAAGATGAAATATCGGCAGAAGAACAAGAATTGAGACGGAATACTCCGACAGTCAGAAAAAGATGAACAACAGACACGGAAGCCTTCAAGTTGACTTTATTTCGTATCTTTACAAAAATTTTGCATGCGATAAGTAATCTATTTTCTTTCCTGATTCTCACCCTTTTGCCGAATTCTATCAGCGACCTTGTTGACGGATGAATTTGGCCCTTGGGCGCCGCTATATTTTTTCGGGGTTATCGAAATTACTTGACTTTTTGTGATTTTTTCTTTTGTAAATATTTAGTTATAAATAAAACAAAAGGTTTAGGACATATTCCAAAGGTAAAATTCAGTAGAAATTTAAAAATATCATTTAAAATAATTCTGCAAAGAGAAAAAATGGTATTAGGTATAACAATTAAAGCAGATGTTAGTTTTTGGAACTTAAATTAATTTTTGCTCAACACGTGATACTGAGAAGAGAAAAAAACAGGAACTTGGAACTCTAACACAATCACACTATGACATTATTCGAATGTCAGTGTGATGTGCAATACTCGTGCTGACTGTATTGTCACAGTTTAAGTAATTACTCAGTAGCGTCACTTAAACGTCAGTGTCAAAAAAGCGACCGTACTGTTTGATGCCCTTAAGGAAATGTAATGTAATTTGCAAATCAGAGGGTATCAAACAAAATGGCAAATGTGACAGTTATACTCTAGTGTGACATTATACTCTAGTGTAGATTCTTATACTGTGGTATTATTAGGAGAGTTGCCAGGAGGTTGTAAAAATTTTCAACAGATCTCCCTCCAATCTAAGCTGCGTTCAAAGCCAGTAGATATGATAAAGTACCGACATGAAGCGCCAAAGGCACCACGCACGATTTTTTTATCCACTAGAGGGCGCACATGTTTTTGCTTTAAAAATTTTGTGAACGGCGTTAGAGATAAGTGTTTACTTTTTATGTTTTCATTAGAAAGTCTTTGAAAACCAAAGTGATAATGAATTTATCTATTCAGTCGCACGGACGTCTGATGACAATTTTTAAAATCTCCTGGCAACTCTGATTATCGGCTTCTACGATCTTCTATTCAGTTTTGTTACCGAGAACATTAATTACGACAAAAAAGTTCAAACAAATTTATCGCACACATGTTCCAAAACGGATGCAAGTGTTTTCCGGTCGCCGTTGGTTTAGAACTCCTTTTTGCTTTACCTCTTATATTCAATTCACTTTTATTTAAAATATTTGCTCCGTAAACGCTTGCTTCGTGAGTATTTCGCAATATCAACTTATTTAAATGGTTCACACTGTACGTACATAAATGAAAACTGAATGTAAATAATTACCTGAAGTACATGGTATGGCATTCTTCGGTAAAGGAAAAAATAATAATTTGGTTTATGTTGTCGTGTACTTGACGCAAATTCTCTTTCCGAGTATGCGCTACCTAGATATACGTAGCACACGGTCATAATCGAGTTAAATTGAACCTGCGTTTGATGTAAATTGTTTTAAATGGCTTTTCATTATTGCAGCGCCAGCCGAACGTTAAATTAGTTAATTAGATTTCGCGCTAAGTTTGTCGAAACTGTTCGATGGCTCCGCGGCATCGCAAATATGTTTCATTTGATGCGAAAGTAATGTCGGTCATTTGAAAACAAAAAATTAACTCTTGAATAAAACATATTTGGGAGGGGGGGGGAACTACTCGATTAGAATTATGTAATTATTTTCTGTTCGAATTAATTAAATCATCCACATACCCTGAGTATCCGCATTTGATTTAATGAGAGGGTATCAGATTCATTTGGAATTCGTATTCGCTTTGAATTCAAACTAAAAAGCGCTGCGCTTTTGAAAATTTAAAAACGGCCGTACCATGCGCTCGAGTTTCATCAGTCATCTGCTTACTGCGAGATTGCAAGTTATGTTAGTATTAGTTGCTAAACTATTTACAAAGTGAAACTAAATTTAGGTCGTGGCTTGCGGCTTGATTAAACTGCAAGATTGCCCGAGCAAGTTTGTCATCATTAATCATTTAAACTCGGTTATCCCGTTATTTCGCTGCCATATATTGGCAGCAGTCGAACTGAATTTTGATCAAAGACATTTGCGTTGACTAGCCCTTTCGAGACGTTCTAATCAAATTACTTTATCAACATTCTCGCCTGAAACTTCTAAAAAAAAAGTCAAGATCAAGTTCTGAAGTTGCTGGGTTGGGTAAATCCCCGATATAGTACAACATCTAACGTAAACAAGCGATTCTCCATTGCGAATGATAATTTTCCATTAAAGGTGACGTGATCTCGTATACGTGGTCTGGTACCTGAAAAATTCAGTGTTTTATTAGCACTGGAAATTGAAGGTCGTCGATCGAAACTGAAATTGCAGCGAAGCCCGAAATATATTGCCGCAGATAGTGTACGTGCTCGGCAATCTTTATTGCTGAGGCCCGCCGGATTCCATTAAATCTTAATTAATTCATCTCTGTAATAAGATACATGTACGGAATAAATCACACGCCGTCACTTTGGGTATCTTGTTATTAATTGCAAAATTACTTACATCAAGCGTGGACCAACTTTTAGACACTTAATTGCATCAAATGAAAACTAGAAAAAAATTACTAGTAATATTTTATTTATTTTATGGCCACTCACACGTTGCTTAGCGACCAGCAAAAACATGTCACGATGATAGCACGTCATGATGACAGTTACGGGCGAAACGTTGACATCTACGTAATACGATCACGATGACGACTATCAAAATAAACAAAATTAAGCAACTGCATTCGTTTTTGATTGACCAACAAATAGGATCGCAAATTTCATTTTGGTCGATAAAACAACCACCGAACCAAACACAAAAAAGATTACCCTCTGACAAATAGGATGCAGCTTTGCTCGTCCCTGATTCGAGCAAGCGAATGGATCAATGATGCACAGTTAAATAATCCCGCCACAAAATGGGTACAAAAGGCAGAACGCGTAATAGCGCAAGTCAGTATTCCCTAGTTCTGAATAGTCTGACGGTACTCACCCGCTGGTGCTGTTATGGTCCGGAAAATCACGCATCTTACTCGATGGTGCTGTTATAGTCTGACAAACTATACGTCTCACCGCTGGTGCTGTTATGTTATAGTCCGGGTTACACTGTGAGGGACGGGTGGTTAAAAATGATGAAAGGAGATGAATTATCCTTTACTTTAAAATTTATCAATTTTACAAGGCTTCGTCGAGACACTGTGCTCCTCTAGGTGTCAGGACGAGAGCGAGAAGGAAATCCTAACTCTATAGCTTAATTCACAAAATAATTATACCACAATAATCAATCATTTCTACTTCTTCTCCTCACTCTTTTACCAAAATTTTAATCAAACCCTAGTGCACTCAAATAGCAATTTCTTTGTACGTATCTGGTTTAAGCTTTATTTAGCCAGATATTGCTCTCAGTGTCCTCTTTATATGGAACGAGATATCAGCCCTGACCCGCCACAACCTATATTTTTCGGGATTGACGAAAATACACTTCTTCTTCTCTTTTTATATGTTCTTTCTTTTAAATAAAAATAAGAGAAAATATAAGTATATAAATGTATATTTTCAAAAATAGATAAATCCAGTTAAGTAATTTCGCATAAGGCGGAATTCTAAACTGTAAACAATAACTCAAAGTCATGAAACAATTAAGACAATTTTAAGAAAGAACAAAAATGAATACTTATAATAATTCAGTTAAATTATTGAAGAGCATAATTTAGACAAATATAAAATTTAAATGTATTTGAAGATTACTTCAGAACGATATCATACGACAGAGTGCAAGACAAATTCAAAATAACTTTATAGCGAGAAGAGTCAGCATTTTGTAAATCAATGAAAGCAGTTGTTAGCTTCTAATAACATAACTAATTGGCAAATAAATTAATGTTTTAATAATAATAATAATAAATGTTTTTATTGTCCCATAATACTGACAAGGAATATGTGATATAGCTATAAGAATATGAGACAAAAGGCGAATCTTTAACTACTATACAAATAAAAATATATTAAGCGAAGCTGTAAGAAATGATAGCCGTAGGTAACAAGCAATTATTAAAAGCTAGTTAACAGGAGCACTAAAGTAAACTCCAAAAAAACAAATAACTACCAGAGTCCGTTTCCCATGACCTTCAGGTACGTTATGTAAGAAAATTGTAATCTGAAACCAAATCAACTATCAACTATTCCAGCTCGGCAAAGACATCCCCTCTTCTCTGCAGCTCAAGCAGATAAGTTCTATATTTCATTTTAAACTTATGTTTATTAAGGCATTTAAACTCACTAAGTATGAAATTATAATGTGCTGCCATACTAAAAGTATAGGGTAGTCCTGTGTACGGGAGGAGTAACTACATTTTTATGCCTTACATTAATATTGTGGATATCAGTTCTGAGGCGAATTTTGTTATATAGATAGGGTGGAGTTTTTAATCGTATAATATTTAAATAAAAAGAGTTAATATGTAATTTTTGTCTGTTTGACATATTAAGAATCCCAAGTTCATTCAAATGATGTGTAACATGGTCCTTTCTCCTTAACCCACAAATAAATCTAACACACGAATTTTGCACACACTGTATACGTCTAATAGTAGCAGCATTTAAGCATGGACTGTAAACCACATCAGCAAAAATTTTGACAAAACTAGGGACTCGCAAAGTAGAATTCTTAATTTTTTTATTTAGATATGATCTGTTGAAGCCAGTACAGGTTGGTTTGGTTTGCGATGGATTTCTCGAGCTACGCTTCTGCTGACGAAAGCCCAATTAGGCCTGAAACAGCGTTGTATAGAGGTTGCTTGAGGAATCCTCTGCAATCAAAACAAAATTCTTTAAAAACTTGCAATAGTTTAAGATGAATGTAAGGAACAGTAGAATGAATGGACAGCACAGGAATAACATCCTAATTTTTATGCAGTCACTACCAATAGCGTTAGTAGAAATTGAATGTAAAAGTTTAGAAACTTCCTCTTCATTTGTAGGGTGAAAAGTAAATTCTTCGGAGTTATGAAAAAGTCCGTTGCAGTTATAAAAATTGATGGTTTCAGGATGGGGAGTGCTTAGAGAACAATTTGCGTTAACAAAATAATCGTTAATTTCGTTTACATCTGTTAAATTTTCCGGCATTTTATGTTTAACATGTTTAAGTATGTTTATTTATTGTTAATATTAAGGTCTCTGAGATCTTTCCATAACGTTTTCTCACCCAAACCATGGTACTGGATACAGAAAGACTTCGGACTCTGGGTGATGTTCTCGACCATACTACTTGTAGTATGAAACCCTACCCTCTGCATGAAACCCAGTTGTCTTTTATATGGTTTATACCGGAAATCCGATTACGAAAAACCTTGCATATGAGCCATCATGATTTTTAGATCGTCCGCTCATAATGCCGGCTTTTTTTATCACCTCGGAGACTTTGGCGATGCAATATTCAGCTGACATTCCCCGAATGCAGTTATATTGCAAAGGTCAGTTGTGACTCATGACGTCAAATCCCTTGAAAAGCAAGTCGCTTGTTTACATAATTTTTAGGTGGGCGAATTTTCCGCGGTCGCATAGGCGACGCTGAATCCAATTTAATTTACGTAATGAGCTTAATGATTTACGAAATGCTGGTTTCTTACAACACCAACTACTCCTACTTCGTTGGCATCAGATCATTTCATTGATGGGTAGAAGATGCAAGACACGTACTTTCAAGAGAATCCCACGCTCACAACTTAATTCCCTGGATGTAAAAGATCCAACGAGAAAAACAAACATCCGCATACTTTTCATTTTGTAATTTTCGCCACTGAAAGAGAGAAAGCTGTATAGAAATTCGTTTATTATCAAGGTATATTACTGTCTACGCGTTTCCACGAGGCCAGTAGCTGGAGTCCAGTCACAGGACTCCAGGAAATAGGAATTCACTGGACTGGCAAGACCAGCTACTGGAGTCCAGTCACAGGACTCCAGTAGCTGGCCTTGCCAGTCCAGTGAATTCCTATTTCAACGTGGCCAGTTCACTGGAGCCAGTTAGACAGACCATTCGGGCGGCAACCATGGATGTGTGCGCATGGGCAAACAAAATACGCACTGGTTACTCCTCAAGCAAGTCGACTGGAGGAGCATTTTTCAAATGAACTGGACCGTCACTGGCATCCAGTGGAGCCACGGAGCCAGTCTCTGGAGTTCAGTCACAGGACTCCAGCTACTGGCCTGTTTACTGGCCTCGTGGAAACGCGCCTTCACTGGACTGGCAAGGCCAGCTACTGGAGTCCTGTAACTGGACTCCAGCTACTGGCCTATTTACTGGCCTCGTGAAAACGCGGCTTTAAGCTTGTAAGCAGCAATCCGCAAGGTTTTTTGACAAGAGTAGATCCAATTAATTTTTAGTATAAATACCGGCGCAAAGATCATCCGCGAGTTTCTCACTTGAACCTTAAACGCGAGAACTTTTATTTCGATTATAAACTCAAAAATTGTTAGAACAAATAAAAAATTCTTAAAATAGAGAAATTATAGAAAATTCTATTATATGAAATCCGGCGAATACCATACGCCCTGTAAATTAAAAAAGAAAACTATACATGACAGATATTGGCTCCCAGTTAAGGAGTATCCAAATAACCAGTAATTTTGAGTGCCTAACTAGGCAGTAAAAGAAAACTAAATAACATAGTAATATGTAATAGACTAGTATGTTGCGTGCGTCCAAAATTAATGAACAATTCCCTTCCAATGAAGTGTCATACCTTAAATTTATGTGGTCTGCCGTATTTATTCTTCTCTTAAGGCGCGTTTAGACTTGAGCACGCACGCACTGATCCACCGCGAATGCTCAAGTGTAAATGGTTATGCGCGCACGCTCACTATGTGTTTTTCTATGCGCGAACAACAGCGAGCGCGATCCGCTTGGTGTCGGTCTCGGGTACACGCTCAAAAGAATTAATTGGTTCTCGAATGCTCAATTTGTACAATACTGAATTTGCGGCGTATGTTCGAGGTAACTTGTATCTTTTTTGATAATCTTTGGTGCTATCAAGCTGAGCAAATATTCGAAATCGGTTTTAGTCATTCTCGTAAAGTCTCTGAATTGGTCATAATGACACTCTGACACTAAATTGTTTAATAAATTATTTTGTCTGTTACAAAAAATTGGCGTTTGCCACCAACGACGTCTACGTTTTCGAATTTCTTTTTTTTATATTAAATATTAAATATTATATTATATAAATATTATAATAAACGCGGCTGCTGCTATTTTGTCGCTCATTTTCAACGCACGTTTGCGAACAACTGGATCAGCCCATGCGTTGGAAAATGAATTTTAATTTAAACGCTCTTCGCGAGCGCGAACGAATACCGTGCGCGTATGCTCAGTGCGTGCGTGCTCAAGTCTAAACGCACCTTTACATCATGTTAACTGTTACTAAACCGTTTGTCATGCTCTTTATCACATCCAAATGACGTAAAATGATAAACTTAAATTGACTACCGCGTGCTTAAAAGCGATTATCTTGGCGTGCTCCGAGTTCCAGGTTTTTTGATTACAAGTTATTTTACAGGGCGAAGATAACGTTTCCGTAATTTACGAAATTGGAACAGATCGCCTATGAAATCGTCTTCAAGTCGTGCCGGAAATGAAACAAATGAATGGCTTTTACGAAATTAACGCGGCGCTTATCTCTGCTTAAATACAGTCCGGAGCGTAAAACGTCCTCCTCCACTTGAAACGGTTTCGTTTCAAAGCGAAATTAATTGCGCTCATTAATTACGGTGTCGGCGAAAGAGCAATTTTCGGTTATTATTGTTCCACGATATATTGTCTCCGTTAATTTCAGAGCAGAAAAACTCTTGAATTCGAAGGTTTACAGTTTTACTAATCAAACCACTTAATAAGTATATCTGAATTGATGTTAGAAAGTTCTACGTAAAGTTCTTTTTTTATTACCGATGGCGATGTGTATCTTGAGGTACGTTTTATGGAAAACTGCGCGAGCTTATGGTAATGCAGGCCTTATCTAAGAAAACTTCGGCGTTAATATTTCAGGGCGTTTTGTTATTTCGCGGAATTAATGTTCCAGTTTTTAGTGCTCTTCGGTTCACATTATTAAATTTGAATTTTAAATGCTGCGACATAAATAACATTCTGCACGGAGTAAACTGGCCGGCATTAAATGCAATTTAGCTTCCGTTTTTATTGTAGCGGAAAACAAATTTCAAGTTATCTACTTGCTGTTCCGCATTTAATTTAGATATTAAGACTGTAAATTTTCAGTTTTAAAACAACGCTCATTAATGACAATTACATTACCATTATCAAATGAATTGTTTGTGTTCCCAGAGGAAAAATCTCTTCGGAATCGGCAACAGTTTTTAGAAGTTTAATAAAAAAAAATCTGACACGACCAAAAAAGTTTTAAAGTTCTCGACTCGAAAGCTCTAGAAACTTTGCTGAATTCATTCGATCATCTATTAACGTTCGAACACAAATATTTTCATGAATCATGGCTTACATAGCATTGATTTTCTTTTCTTACTTACGTAGGTCTAGGAAAGTGCAGAAATTCACGTCAGATTTCATCAAACGTTTCGCAAAAAATCGATCAACCTAAAACGCCCACAAATTCAATAAAAAAAGACTCGAGGTTACGCCTATGAATAATTCATTATCGAGCCCTCTTATAAAAAAACATTTCCTCTAAAGCCACTTAAAGAGGTCTAAAAGCAAAAAGGGATCAAAGTATAACGGATTAGCTCCGGCTCCGGTGAGATAGACCAGGTCCGAGGTGGATGTCGCGCGCTCCCGCCCGGATCCGGAACTACCGGATTTATCAGGGCGATAGCAGCAACCGGTTAAATCGAAAGTTTGCAGAAAGCAATTATTTGATGATTAAACGGACGAGAGCGCGAAAAGCTAATTTGAATTGGAGCTGTTTCGTTTTAAAACTGGAAACCACCAACTATTGATTTGCAACAGGGTCTGTGCATGCAACGAAATAACAACCTATTGTGGAATTACTATTTATTATTGTGATGAACGTCAAAAAATTTCATTTCAATGGAAGTTTTCATGCCTGTCCGGAAAGTTTGAAGCTGGTGTTGTAGAACGTCCGACTAAACTGCAGCTGCAACGAAATATAAACTAATTAATTGAAAAGTTTGTTAATTCTGAATTTGGGTCATCGCTTTTTTGCAACAAAACTCCATTTCCTGAGTTAGAAAATGCTCATAAAACTTTTTAATTGTCACAGAGGTTAATTGCTAATTTAGCTGCTCACGTATTTTTCTGTTGTGCAGTAGGTAACATATTTGTGTAAGCATTTAACGAAATGATAGCACAGGAGCAAAAATTAACATTAAAGTATTTGTTGAATTAAAAAAGACAACAACAATTTTAATTTTAATATATACCACAAACCCACAACCACAGATATCATAATACCACACAACTCAAACCATCCACATAAAAACAAACAACAACCTTTCCAATATTATTTTAATCGAATAAAAAACGTTCCCCTATCGACAGAAAATAAAAACAAAGAAATAAATTACATCAAACAAATAGCTACAAACAACAATTATAATCTAAACAATTTAAACAAAATCTACAACAACATTAATAACAAAACCCTAAATAATACTAACTCTGATAATAATAAACATACACATTACACAAAACTCACTTTTCAAGGTACAATAAATTACAAAATAGATAAAATTCTAAACAAATATGATATAAAATGTGCCACATCACAAAAAACAAATTTACTAACTAATTTACAAAATAACAAAGATAAAATTAACAAACTTGAAAAAAGCGGTGTATATAAACTAGAATGTGAAAAATGTAAAGCTACATACATAGGTGAAACAGGCAGAAACGGATAAAAGAACACATAAGAGACAAAATAAATTCTAATGTTGGTAGACATTTACATGAAACAGGCCATAAACTTAACCTCACTAATACCGAATTATTACACGAATGCCCTAAAAGCTACAAATTAACACTACTGGAAGCAAATGAAATCTACAAATTAAAACAAAATAATAACATAACTTGCCTACACGACCAATTAAAATTACAATTCGAACCTAGATTCATGTCACTTAATAACTAACTTCACTACATACTTTTTCATTCAGTTTCTCGCAACCATTGATTTGACAAATACGTTATTATTTTCTTCTCCAATATTTGCAATTTATTCTATTTTAATTAATTATTTTCGACGTTAGCAGTAAGTATCTTAATCAATCAAGAACATTACCAAAATTTGTTACTAACATTAACTCTCTAATTATGTATTTTACAAAATCTAACCTAATTTTAGGAACACGTTTTCCAGTCTATTCATTTGTCAAATTTATTTCTAATTATTATATTTTCACACATTGTCGCTAACAATTTTCGATCTAATTACTCTTTTGCAAAATTCTAACTTAATATTATGAACACGATTTTCAATCAATTCAATTTTTATTTCAATTTATTGTACTTATACACAATTTTTCTACAAAAAATATGTATCATCACTCAAACTTCTTCTCTTTCCAAATTTGCAGGCCTGATGAAGGTGATTTTCACCGAAACCGGTCGCTAAAATAAATAAGATTAAGAAATTAGGAAGTGCCTTCTTCTTCATACATTAAAGTATTTATTTACAATAAGAGTGTGATTTGTATAATAATAATAATAAATGTGTCTTAGTTTTGTCAAGGCGGCGGGTTTCTTTGACCGTGTGTAGTTACATGCACATCTGCATTTTACAGCGTGTCTACACGTCACTTTATACTTACCATTTGTGATATGTGTTATACAGACCTGACTGTACTCACTGTAGTGTTAACTCCCTGCTGTGATTTACTTCATCTGTGATATTTTTATTTGTGATGTCCCCTGTATGTCCAAACTTGCCATCCTGATACTTACCCTTGCCTGTGTCACCCATTGTTCTATTAATGACCTTTTGCTGGTATTCTGAAGTTATGGCTAAGCCATACTTAAAGAGAAAGAAAAAATAAATGTGTTAAGTACTTAAGACTTAGAATCTTAGAATTAGTATAATGAGGTTAATGAAAATCTATTTTTATTGTTTTCATTTGTGCGAGAGGATAGTTTTCTTTAAATTAATTTTAAATTAAACGTAAACTAAAATTTCCAAGGATCCTTTAGATTTCCTCTTTGTGTAATTTGATTATATATTATGATTTTATCGAGACAATTTCAATAAAATTCAGTCGAACGAGTAACATCGCTATCGTATAAACCCACCGACCCAATATTTCTCGGACGAAAGTCGGCAAGGATAATACCCGAATGTTTTAATATAAATTTTACGAGCTCGCGAGAAAGTAGGTAATATAATATTACGGGATTAAAGTGTCTATCGGGCAAGTTTTACGGTTAATTTCGGATATAAAATAACAATGCAGGCGGGCTCATTTCGCTCGGTGTCGCAGGCAGGAATTGCGACGGAATTTCCGGCATTCCTGGGCGTACGCGGTCACTTTCCATCCCTTCAGTTTCTACCCCGTTCGTCGAATTAGGTTCGGAGAAACTAAATGAGGTATACGGCGGAATATACTAAAAAGTGCGCCCTGAATTTTTTATGCGTCCGGGAATTTATTCATGAGGCATTTGTTACGTTCAGCGCTGGTTTGTTATTGGCTAAAAAAAATTGGACGTAACAAATGCACGTTTGATTGCCTTTGTTTTTTACATGAACGTAATCGAACATTTCTTCTTTGTTTTCTTTCATAAATCCACTTTTGTATTTCACTTCATTATAATCTCTTTTTTTCAGGAACCTGTTAGGAATTTAATTAAATTAATCAATATGCATATTAATTTCTAAACAGTTTAGAAGAATTTTATAGATTTTAATATTAAGCAAGAAATTGTTTTATAAAATTTTTATTTTTAATTTACTACAAACTAGAAAAAAAATCATGATTATAAACTCACAATTAGAATAATAAAGCAATTATTTTAACTAATTTTTGTTCAATTTTTGCATACGTCTACGTGACATTTAATTCCACTTTATACTATTAAATATCATCGAGATTTTTCTTCAAATCTCCGTTTATTTCATACGTTTTAAGTTGTAATTTGTGTCAAGAGGTGCGCCAGTTTAAAGAGCGTTCGGGAAAAAGTACTGAAAACATTAAACTTTATGGCAAAAGTTCAAGTGAAGCCAAAACTCTTTCAGAAAATTTGAAATTGAATTTCGATCATTTCTCTGCGCTTTATAAAATGCTCAAGAAAAGTTGTCGATTTACTCATTCATTAGTTTTTATCTTAAATTATTTTAAGGTGTTTTAAGTTTTGGAATTCTTAGTCAAATAACTTTCAATACCTAATGGCCCTCTAATTTTTATATGTGTACGTTTCAAAGTTGATTTGTGCCTTGGTAAATGTCTTAAAAAATTTGGAGAGTCTATTTTTCACAATGTTTAGGGCTGCCTTTGTGGGTACATTTGTGAACAGACTTACAATATCGAAGTTGACTAGTATATCCTGATCAGAAATTTTACGTTTTTTGATTATATCTATGAAATGTTCTGTGTTCTTCACCGCCGAACACGTTTTACTCGATAACGGATTGATTATATGGAGAAGATTATATGTGATAGGGATTCTCTTGAACTGACAATTGGCCTAAGTGGAATCTCTTCTTTGTGGATTTTCGGTAGTCCATACAGATGTGGGGGTTTGCTGTAGTGAGGTGGAAGGGAAGAGTATAAAATGGCTAAAGCCAAAGATAAGGAAAACACACTCCAGTACATGTGGCAGAGTACCAACGTAGTCCTATGAGCAGCGAGAAACCTAGGCAGGAAGGGAAGTCACACGCCTCCACGCCAATCACCGACCTTTCTGGAAAATCAAATAATTTTGACCGAGAAGATCTACAGCAAGGAGAAAGGGCGACGGAAGGGTACCTGGTCTGTTCGACGGCCATCTTGGAGACATTTTGCATTCCAACGGAAATTCTGCATTTAACGGAATTTTACACTGTAACACACTTTTAAACAATTTTCATCATTGATCTTTTTCATATTATCCATATTTAGTATTTGAAGTTAAAATAAATGAGGCATTAACTGTAATTTTAATAAGTTACTATTAGAGACTGTTTCTAATCTGCAATCTAGAAATTAATTCCGGTTGGCATTCGTAATTACAAACAAATGAAATACGAGAGGACATAAAATTTCGACTGCATACGAGCACTTAAAAGTCGGTTAACAATCGCAAACACTCGTTAGCAAAACGAATTCGCGCCGAATTATACATGATAATGGCCGGGATTCATTAAATTTTCATAATTGCACCGTGTTACATGTACGTACTCGGCATTCGGCATACGTAACCGCACACAATTACCGACCCTACGCGATCTAATATCCTGCAGGACTTCCGGTTTAACTAACCGCTGCCCGCTATCCGTATCAATCCGGATTTAGGCGGGCATCAACTACAAGAACACTTCGGTGACGTACGAGCTTGGTCCGGATTTGCATTAACCGCATCGATTGTCTGTATCAACTTTAGTTATTAGATACACTGACGCGAACTAAATTATCCGAACCGAATGCGAGGCGCACTTGCCTGCTGAATTATGTTCGGCGTATATGAAATTTGCGGTCGACTTGGCTCTTGTTCTGCGTAAATTGGGACATATGTGCGTCCATAAATACTCCCTTGTACCATTAAATTAGTTCAGACTAAATAACATTTCCGTTTTTATTGTCCTAAGTTACAAGGGACTACTAGAAAATTTACAATTTGCTTATGAAGGCATGGTCTCCAATCTTTTGACTTAATTGGCCCTATATTAAGTGAAATCTCGGAGCAAATATAGAGTACTTATACAGTTTATCTCTCTGTAACAGTAAGACGTTTAATCAATATCATATGCACGTACGTAACAAGTTGGACCACAACCAAAAACTACCATCTCATACTATGCAGACCGACAGCACAGAACTTCAACTTTTTCTACTTTTCAAGGAAGTCATTTACAGTAGTTAATCTTTGTCTCATGATTGTTCTTTCTGTTTCCTCTACAGTTCTCATTGCATTTTTTTATCCAATCTGCTCCTTCTTTTTTTGAATCTACTTAGACAATTCCAACACCTTCTGATACATGAGAAATCTACATCTTCGTACTTGCATGTACCAAGATGACATGAAATCGTCATTTCTATAATTGTCCAAAGGGATCCAACAAAATTTAAATGCAAGCAGTGTGACCAAATATCCCAAATTGTCGAAAAAAAGATAACGGGTATATAATATACGGTTAAACTTCTTAAAAATGATTTCAATATTTCATTTCTCATGGGAAAATCTTTATGCTAATCATCATAACTCAAGCGAGCAAGTCTCGTCGCTTTTCTTAAGGGACTCACACACATACATACATCCACGCTTACAATGAATTTCTAAAGTTATATTGCTCCATGTCGGCGCAGCAGGAATGTTTGCAGAGACATACGTGCTCAGTCTCGCCGAGGAGAATTCAACCTCCATGTTTACCGAACTGCGGAGACGAACCCGCAAGAAGTCACAAGGGAGCTGAACTTTTGCGAGCGGAATTTCTAATAAGCCGGACTAATTAAACACCATATTGATGTTTACATGCGTCGGAAATAGTTCGCCGGTGAATTTCTAGCGATATTACGCCAGGCCCCCAAAAAAGGGACCTTATAAATCCGTGCGCGCCGTTTGTTCTCTTAATCACGAAAGTTTTCCGAACGTTTTGATTGTCTGCGATCGAAGAGGGCGGGCTCGAGATGTTTATTACTTTAAAAGACTTTTCCAGTTTCTCGTTAGCAAGTAAAAATGGTTTTAATAGACAAGTTGGGGGAATATTTTTATTCGGACTTTGCCTTCACTGTTAGGATAAGTTTTAATGTCTGGAAGTTTAATTAAAATTATTTCTTTCGTCTAGCTTAAAGGGATATTTCCGTCTATCTCAGATTTCCGTTTGGGATTACTCGAAGGACTTAGAACAAAAACGGATTCTTGTAATCTGTGATTCAATTATTTTGTTCAAAAATAGAAAAACTAAAGGAAACAAAAGTCTGAACTTATGAAAAAAGTAATCACGTTGGGAAAATAGGAGATGAAAATGAGCAAAAACTTTTTCTTTCAAACCCATTATTATTGGAGAGGATAGAAAAGGAAAATAAATTCCATGGACATTACAACTAGTAATGCAAAAGAAGTAACCAAAATTGGAGAAAGATAAGTGATATATTAGAAAGCAAGAAGTTTAAGAAATAATTAGAATGACTGTAAGTGGAGTAGTATTAGAGTGAGATACCAAAGTTGGGGGGAATGTCAACACTTTCTAAAACATGTTCGGTTGATAAGAAGACACATCGGATTTGACCAACATTTAGAGCTAAGTCGTGGATTAGCCTAATTATACAAAAAAATTAAGGAAAATCGGACAAAGTATGGCGTATTAAAATAAGTTGAAGAACTTTATTTATGACGGAAACCCCCCTTCTGCTTTAAGCTCTCTTCCTGTATCAAAAATTTTCTTTGATTATATGTCATGAAATAAGGAAGTCACGAAATATTCTATCTACTTCAAAGCCGACATAACACTGCCTTTTCACTGAAGAGAGGGAAACTATTAATCGGAAAATGGGGAGAGCATTCGAAGCATGCCGCTTTAGCGTCGGTCGAATTGCGCACAACAATTCCGCAAAACCATCAAAGACGCCTAATCCGGGCTTACCTCAAGAAGACAATTCCGGAAGATCGAATCATCGTTACGGTTCCGTAGTTTACACCCACGCTTGTGTGTCGCTTTACGATTGTACGTGCGGTCCGAGGGAAAATTGTTTTAGGAATTGTTGCTTTGTGTAATGAAAGAGTCCAATTTCCGGGTGGCAAGAACGCGGAGCGCACCGCGCGGGCACGGAGCGAGTTCGCCTTCGTTTAAGTGTTGCAAAGGAAGGCGGCAATTAAATTTCGGCCTCCGAACAACAGCTATTTCAAATAAAACGGCCGATTGTTAAAGTTACTTTCAAGTATTTTGTAAGTGATACTGCGCGTGGAAAGTAATTTTAATTCATTTGAGTATAAATTAAATTTTAGCTCAAGAGGCTTCATTACTTTTGAAGTTTCTAGAATTGTTCACTTTTACTGTCTCCGACATGGTAATGAGGATAAGATTTCATTACTCTATCTTGATTTAGCACAGTACTTCCTGAATATGTTATTATCTCAGTGGTCTCGATAAATGATATCAGTTTTGTAACACCCTATACAGAAGATATGTATTAAATAAAATCGCCTTCAATTTCAAGTGCACGATTTTGATGCTGATTTGAATGAGTTTTGGATACCGAAGGTTCACGCAATTACGTGTAAAACGTATTCGCAATTCTCTTTCCGTACGTAAATCGAGTTTCGAGTGTATTCAAGTTCACACAAGTTCAGCAATTTATAGGAATCAGATGCATCCATATTCGCGCGCAAATTTTAGTAGACTCTTGCGTTCTTATTTTCTGAAATTAGTAAACGAACGGAATAATCAAATGAAGTGTCCTAAATTTTTACTCATGCTTGCATCTCATCTGCAACCGGTGAAAATAACTGCATTCAGTTTGGATTACGTATAACTACAAATGCACTAGTATCACATCCGAATACTTTTCGATTAGAAATATTATAATAGGATCAATAGAATCACATGGACTTTATGAGATATCTTTCCAGCCACCTGTATGTAACTCGAAATCTTGAGTAAAGTTTTCTTTTTTAATTTGTGCTCGACGAAAAAAGAAACGACTTTTCTTTCGGTTTATCTGTTTCATATTCTTCTCTGTGCATTAAAAACTTTAAACATTTAAAACTTTTTTTACAATAATAAGAGTACTTCTATTTACTTAAATAGAATAAACAAAATTTTCTAAGTAAATCAGATTTGCGATCGCAATCAACCGAGGTTTTCCTTTAATACAAACGCATGCATGTAATTAAAAAAAAGAAAGTAGATAAGAAATCAAAGGTTGATAACCAAGTCTCGACGAAGCTTTAGCTAGTTTTCTTCAGGCCTTGATAACTGCTGCATTTTCCATAGTAATTCGTAAATGTTTTAAATTACATTAAAATCTCACAAATCATCAGAAAATTACTCGCTGGTAGCTGTCCTTCTTAGTGACGTTAATAAGTTGTCGATAATCCACACAGAACCGGATAGAACCGTCTTTCTTTTTCACCAATACTACTAGTGATGTCCATGGTTCTTCTCCATTTCTCGGATGATTCGTTCAGCTTCATTGCGTTTTGCCAACGATAGCCCCCTAGGGTTTAGACGTATCGATTTTTCATTGCCTATATCTATTTTGTGTTGGATCACATCAGTTCTCCCTTTAGATTCATTCTCCATTTCGAAAAGATCTTGATAGCGACAGATAAGATTCTTCACTGCTGTTTCCTGTTCCTGTGTCAGGTTTTGAGCAAGTGACATCACGACTTCCAACAGTTTCTTTGATAACTTTGATCTTTTCGTATCCGCTTCGGATATGCAGGAGATAGAAGATACCATCGCATAGCTCCCCAAGGTTGTACCTTTCTTGATGTTGACGGGATAAGAATTCACATTCATTATGCGAACAGGCACTGTCTCTTTTGCCATTAACAACATCTTTTCGATTAGAATTCCCCGTCCAACCTTTTGGTCGTCGTTGCTTGGTTCCATCAGCACTACCTCTCCTTTCTGGAAAGCACCATCTAAATTTGCATTTGCGATTATTTCAGTACGGCTTGGTAACACAGTATTTTCAGCGAGAAGAACACATGCTGCTACATCTTCCCCTTGGTGTAATACCAGCTCTTCGTGGTTGACTGTAATGACATCACACTTTAAATATAACTGGAATCCATGGGTGCTCATGATATCCATTTCAAAGATGGCTTCATCCTCTATTTCAGCTACCAGAGCACGATGTCTAATGGTTGTCTGGCCGATTTTGATGTTGACACATATTTCTTCATGAACGTTGACTGCTTTACCGGTTGCGGTCCTGAGTTTCCATCTGGTCGGTTCCAGGCATCTGAAAACGTCGGATCGTGAAATAGTCTTCGTCACACCCGTATCCAATAGCAGGGTGTGAAGGCCGCCGTCAAGGTGGCGTCTACAAAAACACTGTTAGCTATTCACCGCAGAGATGCTACACACTTGGTTTTCTTTGGGGGCTTTTGAACACGGGTCGACGTTTGCCCCTTCGCATCGACGAAGTTAGTTTTTCGGAATATTTCTTCTCGGAGGATCTTGCCTTGGTTTAGGGCATCGACTGCGGCTGTGCCCTACCTCTTGACAGTTCCAACATATCAGTTGCCTTTTTTCTTCGGAAGTAGTTCTTTAAAACTCCTTAGGACGTCCTCAACAGATTCCTTGTCCTCTTCCTCCAAGTTATCTGTTGCAGCGCGTACTCGCCCTTGGATCTTCGAAGCTTGTTTCGCTGACTCGTATTCCAATGCATCTGTCGACGTTTTTGGATGAGCCATTCTCAAAGCCTGTTGAGTTTCAGAGTCTCAAATTCCATCGATAAATGTGCGCATATGCACTGTAGGAAGTCATCAGGAGCCGCAGGGCATGCGAGACTTATCAAGCGAGCTATATTAGCTTGATATTCTTGAATATTTTCTCCAGGCTTTTGCAAAAGGTACCTCATTTGAGCATGATACACTTCGGATGGGCTTGCCCATAGCGAATGTCACGCCTCTTTACCAATTTGCAGAAGTCTTCGTGCTTATCTAATGTCATAGTTTGTAACACATCAATAGCATCCCCTCTTAAAGTTACAATTAGCAACGTGGCTTTCTTACTATTCGTCCACCCATTCGCTCTTGCTACTGCTTCGAATTGTTTGAAATAATTGAGCCATGAAGTCTTTCCGTCGAAAGTTGGTTTCACTTTTACTCTCGAAGTACTTTCTGATTCTTCCACCCTTCCACCGTATTTTCACTATCACGTTGAAAGATGCGCAAATGTAAATGAAAAACAAACTTAACAAAAAAGATCCAAATATATACTAACTTTTAATTTAAATTGGTTTAATAAAATGGAAATGTGACCATCTTTCGGTTTAGTGTCTATTTGAAGGCATCCTCAAGGTGTGCAAAATACACATGTTAGTTTAAATAATGAACAAATAAGTAATTTGTTTTCTGTAAATAGTGTGCGGGTCTTATAAAATAAGAAAATAAATAAAATCATCAATCGTTTCGACATCGTTCAACAGGAATTTAATCCCATGTCCTTTGAACAGCCTCCCATAAATCCTGTTGCGTTCTTGATGTAACTTGTGAAACAGGTCTTTTAAGATTCCCCCATAAGTTTCCAATGGGGTTGAGGTCTGACGATTGAGGAGACCATAGAAGACTTCAACCTCCACTGCATGCAGCCAGTCCTTAACCCATCTTCTCACATGTTTTGGATCATCATGGATAAAAATCCAACGTAAGGGCATACGATAGCATACCGTTCTGAAGTATCTGAAAGCAGATGAACTGATCCATCATTTCTTTAATCCAAAAAATTGGGCCAACTCCTTAAAAAAAACAAAACAAATATAGCTTTCCAGTTTTTTTTTTTCTTTACCATTGCAAACAGCATCCTGTAACAAATTTATAACAACCTAGCCGGAGTTACAATTTTTGCAATTTTTAGATCAGCTTAAAATTCCTTTCCAATCGAGCCTAAGTTCCTTCATTTTTGATAAAAGGACTACAAGTTGTAGGATTAAATAATTCAACTCTTTCCTCTACTCTTATTAATGGTGATACGATAATAAGTCTTGAATCAAAGATGTGCAGAATTCACTCAACTTTCCAATGGCCTATCAAAGCTGCACCTTTTTCTGAGACTTTGGTTAGTATCATTAAAATTGATTTTATTGATTAAGCTTCCTTGTGGTCAAATCTGTTACTTAAAAATATTTGCTTTGAAGTTCTCATGGCCACTTTGGATATAGTTTTTTTTTCCGGAAGCTCTAGGTATTACCGTTTTCTACCAGTTTCACCGGTCGCCATCCTTAATGGGATCCCGGTATATAATTTTTTTGATTCATTTAATTCAGTTCTTATTTTATCTATGCGATGAAGATTAATAAGCAACTAATGAAAATACATATCTATAACAAGACATGCTCGATTAAGCCTCGATTTACCTACTGAAATTCGATTCTGAACAATCAGTCTTCATCGTCGATGTAATTTCCTGAAGATATGCATTATTATTTCTAAACGATTAAGGCCCAGTTGTACAAATCGAGCTTAACTTTAAGCGAAGCTTAAACCCATAGCAACGTCTATTCCAACCATGTTATTGTAAAGGGCTTAAGCTTTGGTTTAAAGTTAAACTCGAATTGTACAACTGGGCCTAAGAAAATTTCCTATTTTTTATTAAAGCAATCTGAAATGCAAATGAAAGAAAATAAAAAATAAAACAACATTATGTTCGATAAAAAGTGGAGTTAAACTGGTGGCCTTTACATATATCAGCAACATATAAAACATTTTGGATTTGATTCTTTATTTATTTCAGAATTTTTAATTTATTAACACTGATGCGAGTATCTTTTAATATATTTTTTATCACAAGTTACTTTTTATGACTAAAATGTTAATTTAATTAAATATGCAATAGTTTTTGATTTTAATAAATTTCCTATTTTTTCAAAATTTATGGGTCTTCTATTAACTGTTAAATTTTAATCGACTGAATCTTCATAATTTGTTTTCTTTATCTCATTAAAAGGGCACTTCTCTGCAAATGTACATTCTTTCTTATTTTAAGTTTGAGTTTTCTTTTCTTACATCACAATTAAAAAAGATATATTCTGAATATTAAATGATATATTAAAGCCGCTGGAGGAAGTTAAATATTTCTGGAGGTCTGTTTTCTGAAATTACGTCGGTAAGGACATCTGGAAAAGATTT
Organism: Dorcus parallelipipedus; assembly: GCA_958336345.1. NCBI lineage: Eukaryota > Metazoa > Arthropoda > Insecta > Coleoptera > Lucanidae > Dorcus > Dorcus parallelipipedus. Next base: position 21,426,265 of record OY284482.1, on the reverse strand, counting down.
TCGCCCAATTAAAATGTCACTTGCAAGTTTGGAAGGCGCCTCCTAATTCGGCCTCTGCGAATTAATCCGTTTAATTAAAAAATTACGCCGAGAAAGTTGAAATTAAGACGGCCGAGGTGATGTATTATTAAAACGCGCCCTAATTTATTCCCGGAATTATTCTTTAATGGAGTTTTCATAATGTAATCGCTTTCCAGTAAGAGCCGGATTATGTTCAGATTACAGTTTGATTTTTGAACGTTTTCCGGAATGTATAATGTTTTAATCTGCTTTTGGAATTTATTATTTTTTTACAGCTTATTTGCATAGCCATGCATTTAATTTATTTCTCAGTTTTTTTTCACTTCTGTTTTAAATTTATAGTAAAACAATTTTCCAAATTTCTCTCTGATAAGAAATTTTTAGACAACTTATACAGGTAGTGTTATCGATTTAGCGTAAAATTTAAAAACCAGCACGTAATAAATGAGGACAACACAAAAAGAACGTCGTGATTTATTCCGGATAGAAATATTCCGCAACAAGACGAACGAGATCAGTTCAAAGTCGAAGCTATCAGTTCTGTAATATTCATACATAAACAAAACACAGAGAAATTGTGGAAGGAATACGTAAAACTCCTCGCTCATATCGTTCCCTGCGGCATTAGTTTTACAGTAGACCGGTTATTCAGCTTTTCAGATCTGATGCCTCAAGTTCGCATCCCGGAACTTGTAGGGCACACAGGGGAACCACACGGCACCCGCGGGCCGAACTTGCAGTAAACTACGCGCATTTGTTTATGTAAGTCAAACAGGCAAGTTATGGCCGTGCTTAAGCCGGTGGTGAACGTAACTTTAGATTACCGTCTGCGGTCTTTAAATAATTCGTGGTCATAACACCTCCGTCCATGTACCCTATCCCTGATGGCCTTACAACTAACTAACTTTCTTTCTGTTTACTTTAATATTATGGAATAAATAAAAATTTCATTAAACAACATGAAAATAAATAAAGACGATTGCTTCTATACAATGTTTTTGCAGCTGTTATATAAATTTCAGTATTGACGTTCTTCTGTTCATGCTCAAAAACATTGTTAAATTTGTTAATCCGATGGTAGATATTTTTACTCCCTTTTTTTACGTTTATCAAAGGCAATAAATTTTGCTTAAACACGTTTAAAACGACATGCAACGTTACTTTGCGTACAGAAGGCCCGCCACCATAATTCTTCATAAATACAAGAAACGATGTAATCACCGTAATGATACGCGTATATGGCGTATAATTTGAGCTTGTAACGTGCCGACGCTGACGGCGTTTTATCATCCGTCGCTTTACTAACGACACCTGGAGGCAAAACTATCCGGCTGTTCGAAGCGTTTCGTTAATGTGAAAGCGTGATATTTGCATATGAAAGCGTAGGGGTTGACTCGTGTCAATTAGGGTGTATCGTGACGGGATGAACGGTTGTCACAAACGCCAGTCGATTGTCCAGTTTCCTGTTTCCATATATTTTCAGACAGCAGGTTATTATTATTATTATTGATTTCGACAAAATTGTAGAACAAATACTTCCTACTACGTTATGTTATTTACAGTACACAAAAGATTTTCATCTTTTATTCTATGTAATTTCCTATTATTGTATTCTAGTATCATTTCACTCCTTCTAGTCATATATTCTTCGGACTCCCTATTTTCTTTCTGTTTCTTTTTCTATTCTTTTTGTAAGTATAATTTACGACAATGGTAGTTACAAAATAGTCTAATCATTGCAGATTTTAAATTGCCTTTGCTTGAATTCACATCTTTAATTCGATCAAACATTTTTCTGAAGCTGTGTAGACCAAACAGTTGTCCTGTATGCCTTCAATTTCGGCCTTCCTAATGTGCACTTTGTTCTTTTGTCTATCTATACTCCTTCCTTACCTATACTTATTTGTTAGCTACCCCTAAATACCGTACTGGTTTACTTAAGAGCATATAAGATATTTTCTTCTTTCCCTTAGTTTCTTTGACCACCATATCCTCAGTTTTACTTTGTATAATATGCTTTACAAATTCTTTCGCTTTGTGTCTTCCTTTCTTCTGTTTTGGATGTTATTATCAATGTGGTGTCATCTGTACCGATAGAAATGCTCTGTGCAACTGTTTATGATGCGTTGATGACGAGGCATATCCCGACTGTGATGACAGTACTGTACTTTGGAAATTCTGAAGCGAATAATTAGCAAAAACTGAATCACTGAATTGTCTTTGTGACGTGATAGTAAATGCAATCATTTTCGTTCAAGCGAAGTTGAAGAGGGCGGGCGGTACACCAATTGGAGAACCTCGAAACTTAACTAAGTCTTCTTTCCCTCTTACTTTACATCAGCATTAAGCTCTCTCGGCGATAACGTTTTGTTGAGACTGCTGAAGTTCCAAGACGTTTAACTGAAACTAATTAATAATTCCACGTTGTTTGAATGCGCTTTTCGCCGTTCTTCTGCAGCCTGCATCCAGGAACTTTCAGCCGTAAGCCGAAGAACAAAGCCATAATTTTCCGAGCGATTCACCGTACATCTGCGCGTCACTTCCGCGCGATAAATTCTTAGGGAAACTTGCCGCATTATTCGTGTTTGTTCTGGATCCGTTTATATAGACTCTGTTTATCTTGCTTGTCACGAGGGTGAGTATCCAAACAATTTTCACTTGTGTGGCGTATCCGCACTTTATTAATTATATTTGCGCGTTTCAGGCACGTTATTCTATCTAAAGGACCCCCATACATACATACCTAAACGTGGACACTCAAAAGCTTCGGGTGCTTTATTATTGTCATTGTCATATATGAGTAGGTAGATGAATTAGACAATACGACCCTTATTTGCTATTTGCTCTTGAAATCTCGCTTAAACAAGTTTTCATAAAGTGCAAACGTATAAGTAGTGAATAGAAAATTTATTTAAATACAGTTTTGTCAGTAGATAAATTTACAGAGTGAATTCCTTTGCAAAACATTGTGCTAATAATGTAATGAATCTATTACATTTGTAATAAGTCTGGGAAACCTTCCCTAGGGATGCCATAAATCAACAAAATCTGCAGAACAAGGACGACATTTCGGATACGTTTTCGATATAAATACGGCGTATCTCGGTTGATCCCACTCCCTCTGGCTGGTCAGAGAATGTATGCCTTCGAGAAACCGATAGCTTTATTAATATTTTACGTCACTGTGGATATACATCGACGAAGCGATGTATGCGTTGGATGGAATATGGTCCCTAAAGACCCGTCGTCAAAGCTGACATGTATGATGTGATGATATTTAATTTTTACTTGACCAAAAAATTCCATTCACATGCATGTAAAGCGGATGAAGTTTGATTATGACGCTCTCCCCATTTTATGGAAAAAAATATTGATGTTTATATGCTTTAATGCTCGCTAGATTTTTTCACGAATAGACAATAAAATACTTTCCTTTTCAAAAAATGGACCAACGGCTTTGGTCTTTTGTAACAATCGATCAACCTATGCATATCGTATTTCGTTCTATCTCCTTCGGAAATACCTAGTCAAATTGATTAGGTCCTAATTGCATAAATAATTAGATTCTAATTAAAGTTTTAAATAATTCTATTATTTACAGATGATGAGAGCGCATCTGTTTACGGCATCATCACAGAAGAGGGTTTATTCGACGGGACCGTCTCGACCACCCTCGACGATTTCTACATCGAGCCAGTCAGCCGGTACTTGAACTCAAATCAGAGCAGGGAATCCCCGTCCTTTCACTCCATCGTTTATAAAGCTTCAGATGTAGAAAACCCTAGCGTAGGAATGCCCTGTGCCTCACACTCGCTTCATCGCAAGCGACTCAAACATGAATACCCCAAGGCGCGAACAAAACGGTGGCTGCTCGAGGCGGAAGCCAAACAGCCCTTCGACGATCCGAATTACTGGAACCCCAACCGGCCGAGGCAGCCGCCGAATCCACCCTTTGATCAGCCCATCGACGAAATCGAAGTCGACCTCAACAATCGGACGTTCACCGACGCTTCCGGGTTGATATTCGGGAGGAACGTGAACAAACGGGCGATCATAGATCCGAAGAAGACCACGTGCATGCTGTACCTGCAAGCTGACCATCAGTTCTTTCAGAAATATGGGACTGAAGAGGCTTGCATCGATGTCATGACGAGGCACGTGCAGCGAGTTAATTCAATCTATAAAGCTACTGGTGAGTTTCTTTCTTTTATTTAATAATAATAAATAAAAAGTTAATTTGAACATTTGGAATAACTACTATCAAAGTAAAAAGTCCTGACCTCTGACTGCGTCTCAAAAACCGCAAACAAAGAGTAGGTATTCTTCAAGAGAAGGCACTCCGTGAAGGCACGTTTGATCTTTGCCGAGTAGTTTCGCTGACCTCGAACCAGTTGTCCCTTTAAATTGGCGTGGCGAAATAAGCGGGAAACTAATTACACAATGGCGTTGGCTAGCGCGACACAATGACGTCGTCTAGCGCAATGCGTGGCGTACAGTTTTCACTAATCAGATTATCCGCCCATTGTCGCTGTGCCGAAAAAATACGATTAATACACGAAAGGGTATTTAAATTAGCGTAAATCTTTTCTCTTTTCTAACTTGCACTTTTTTGTTCAAGTATCCCCTATTGTATATCTACTCTTTGCCGCAAACATGTTTCCTTTGATTGTGTAAAAAGTCTTACCAAAATTTCAGAGGGTTTTTACCTCTTCTCCAACTAAAAACCTTATGATTCTTCGTTACACAACAGAAATATCCATGTTTAATATTCGACAATTTTATTAACCAAATGAATCGCTGGTGACTTAATCACAACAATTGTCAGAAAAATTTAATATTTTTACAAGGAAAAGTTTGGTAGCTAGAAAAATATTATTTTGTTTGTAAACATAAATATTATTATTGACAGAAAACTGTACGTTTTCCTTCCGTCTTTCACTGGACATTTCAAAGACGTATAAGGAAACAATAAGCCGTTTTTCCGCAATTCTTTCTTGAACGACTGTTATTGTTTATCCTGCTAATTGAATTTGGAGCGCTAAAAAGGCGCTTAATTGTATTGCACACAAAAAAAAAACGTTCTCGTTATCTACAACAATGGCGCCGGCGACGTCTCAACGTCTACAGAGGGAACTCCACTTATGATAATAATCTAGGAAATTACACATCTACCAACAAACAACAAAGCTAATTCCACCAATGTCGCGTGTTCTAGACACAAACATGCACAGACAAGAGACAATAATTACTTTTGATACACAGAATTTTATTTCATCAAAAACGAAAGGAGAATGTATAACCTATGCACTTACTACAAAGTAAATATATCTTGATCTTGCAGGAACATTATTATAAGAAATATACGATTGCAGTGGACATATAAAATTGCGTTGTTATCTCTTATTGCTGCCCTACTTTAAAGTTGTGATACGACTTCAAATGGTTGCAGAACTTCAGGGATCACGTGTCTGAAAATATTGATGTATGTCACGTGTATATGCGGTAGCACGTTTCATAATTAATTAACCAATTTATTATTACCAACTGTTTCGCTTCAATTCAGCAATTTCTAATCAATTTGGACGTGAGTATTAATTACGTAGTAATCTCTCAAAAAATAAGAAATAAGTTTAATATAGTGTGTTACGTAACAATAGTTGTCAAAATCATATTACACACGGGTAGAAAAAGTTAATATAACTAACTAAGCTTCAGTGGAAAAATTGGTGTTACTAATGCGTAGAAGTTCTGAATAATCTTCCTTGGTGTTTTATTTTGGAAACACCCTGTAAGTGATAATACATTTCTTATTTCGCAAATAAACGGAAGTCAGAAGTTGTAACCGTTAATTTGCATTTGCAAATGACGACTGTTAAATAATGTAAATATCGGCGTTTCGGTAACCGTCTGTAATTACATACTCCATTACTGTTGATATTCTTAATTGCAGGAAAAGAAACTATTGATTTTCCAAATATAGCAGGCGGTCCAATTTATTCTCGATTTGTATGATTACACGTCTCACAACGCTTCAGCTATCATTTATTAGAAACGTAGTTAAAGGCAGGGGCGGATTAAGAACCGCGTAACAATTCCTTCTACTTGTAAAAGAAATTGAACAAAGTGAAACACAAGAAATTAGTAAAGCGTGTTTAATGACTCGTCGATTGTAGGTGTACAGTTAAGAGAGGCTTCTTCAAAAGCTTAGTCTCTGAAAAGTATTTTTGATTTGTTTATAATAAAATTAAAACCAGTAGCTTTTAAACAATACAATACAATTTTTTAAGGCCGCTTTACAATTGGCAATTTTAATAATACTGTGAGGAAGAAAGGTCTACAATTTTCTTTAAAGCACGTTAAAATTGGCCACTGAAATAGCAGAACTAGTGGAAGGGAACAACAAATATCAAGAGCCAAGAAGCATAGCTAATAGAAATGAATGAATTACTTTAATAGTATAGGATGTAAGTTAGCTGATAAAATAAAAGAGAGAAGTAAAGACTTAGATATCGTAACAACAAAAACAAGAGAAGAACAGAATCCATGTTTTTAGTGCCTACAGATCAGGAAGAAATACGAACAATCATAAAACAGTGAATCCAAATACCGCACCTGGATCAGATGGTATATCAGTCAAAGACTTACTTGAACCAGAAGGAGTTATCTGCCCCAAATTGGCTATAATGATAAAAGATAATATGGAAAAAGGAATATTTCCCGACTTACTGAAAGAAACAATCATCACACCAATACATAAAGCAGGAAATAAATTAGACCCTGGAAATTATAGACCAATAGCACTAACCAACCTTTTTAGTAAGATCTTTGAAAAAGTAATTAAAACTAGAATAGTCAATTTTATTTTGAAATAAAATTAATTGAAATAAAATATTTTGTGGATTTGATACTAGGCAGTATGGATTTCAAGAAGGAAGTGGTACAGAGTCAGCGTTAATAAACAGCTTCGACCAAATAAACAAGCAACTAGACAAAGGTAGTCAAAGGTGGCTGCAGTATTTATAGATCTACAGAAAGCCTTTGACACAGTTGATCATGAAATACTGCTCAACAATATGGAGGAGTAACCAATAAGTAAAAGTTATTTAACAAACAGAGCAATCAGAACAAAAAACGGACAAAAGGTTAGCGACGAAGTGATAATGAAGATAGGAGTACCGCAAGGAACAGTTGTTGGTCCTTTGCTTTATCTGATATATATATATATATCCAAATTATATAGGAAATTAATCTGAAAGGAACGTACACAGCATCTGCCGATGACATGATGATTATGCATGCGGCAAAAAATAACACAAAATTGGAGCGAGAAGTCAACGAAGATTTGAATAAACTAAGAATATGGTTATATGGAAATAAATTAACAATTAACAAAAAAAAACTGAATTCATATTATTTAAAGTAAAAAACAAAAAAATATGAACCTACAAGCTGGAATAGAAGGTACACAAATAAAAAGAACTCAATGCACAAAATATTTAGGAGCACTAGTAGATGAGAATCTAGAATGGGACAAGCATGTGGTGAATATAAAAAGAAAATAATTCCCTTAGTGAGAGCGTTGAGTAGATGTGCAAGATTTGAATCTAGATTGGCCAACATGATTTACCACGCATTCATATTACCTCATATAAGGTACAACATAGTAATCTGGACCCAATGCTCCAAATACCTAAGGCAAGCAGTTGGAAGAGTAATGAACAAATCATTAAAAATACTCAATAAAATGCGTTGGAGTAGGTAGGTACCCCAATAGTAGAAATATATTAAAAAAAACTAGAAATTTAAACATAGAACAATTAGCCAAAGTAGAAAGCATCAAACTAATCCACAAAATAGACCATTGATTCATAAAAAGCAACACATTCTTGACACACAATTACGAATTACACAGTTATTACACAAGAGGAACTACTAAATTACATGAGATTAGATCTAGAATCCAAAATAATGGTGGAAGTATCAGGAATGCCGTAAAACACTACAATAAACTGCCGGAAGAATTAAGAAATATAAATAATATCAAAACATTCAACAAAAAGTAAAAACATACATTATAGCAAACAATTTGCACTGGTAAAATTAAATACAAATAGTGCAATAACTAGCTTAAACGTAGGTAAAAATATGGAACTTGTCACTTTGTTACACTGTTATAGTTATAATAGTATTATTGTATTACAATTTTTAATTCCTTGTTAGATTAGAATAGTTTAGTATCCCTCTAGTTACAAGTGGCTACCTTTTATTAACTTTTATAATCGTATACAATGGACATAGTACAAAGCAAATAAGACTGATCTGAAACGGTATCGTTTCTCTACACTGTAGTTACAGTTTTCTTTAGCCGTTTACTTTCCTTTGCATTTCCCTCCATATCTAGCTTGTTTATTTTGTTCACCATATCGCCTGCAGTTTGCTCTACCTAATTTATAACTTGTAACAGACATGTTGTAGAGTTTTGAAATTGAAGATTTAAAACTTGTAAACCTTGGTTATTTATATCACAAAATCTTTTAACCGGACACTAAATCGCGCAAAATACACCCAACGTTTCACCGTCGTTCGACAGCTTCGTCAGAAGTGAAAAATATACGACGGTGAAACGTTAAGTGTATTTTGCGCGATTTAGTGTTCGGTTAAAAGATTTTGTGATACAAATTTCATCGGACAAGAACCAACTTAAAACTTGGTTATTTAGTCTTTCAAATTTGGGGATCGCAAAAAAATTGTCGTTTAATTTAAAAACACTTTAATGTCCCTGATTGTACTAACGAGCTCTTACACTTGTCACGAAGGTTATAATTTTCGCAAATGGACTTGTGTATGCCAATTTGCACAAGGAAGTCGTTGCTTGAAAACGTATTTTTTTTATTTGCACAAGCGAAAAAGACAAACTGATCGTGAAAATGGATTATCAATTCAGTTCTTATTTGTGCAAATTGACATGTACAAATCCATTTGCGCAAATTGCTTGAGCGTGAAAATGGACCTTAATAAAGTTTTGGGTAAAGACGGTGGAGTTTTTCTACGACCCGATTCTTTTCCAGCACGGGAGAAGTGAACTTAAATTACATTTTGCTAACCGTGATCTTCAATCCAGAAAACGAAACGGCATCAGCTTCCCCACTGACCTACCTACCCCTATTTAAGCAAATCAGCCTTCAGAATAATAATTGGTTTAAACAACGCGCCCATACTTGCCTATACTTATAGTAGAGATCCTTTCCTTCTCGAATTTTCTAGTAAACATCTGGAACCATTTAGCGTTCTACTAAAAACTCACTGGAATAATCGGGCTGTAGACGGCGCGACCAGGTCGAAATTGAATCATCGGCGATTCGGACATAACAATGTAATCAAAATTTATGTCGCAGATCTTTATGCACTTCTTCCAGTTATTGTTAGCAACTTTTCTATTTCATTCATTAAAGACTGACAGGGTCGGTTTAACGATACCAATTATAATTTACGTGAACATTTCAGAATACTTTTCCCAAATTTATGAATATAACTTGTCAGATACTAAATTCAATTTAAAAGTCGATATTTCGTTGTAGTTGACACTTGATAGCTTCTTTTTTTACCATGAAACTGTAAAGTAAATGTCGACTTTTAAATTGATTTAAAACTGCCTGAGAAATATGCGATAGTTTTCAAAAAAGAAAAAGGTGCTTTAGTTAGAAATTTGTAAAAAGTAAATCGTAAAAAATTAGTTTGTTTTCAGTTTATTTTTGTACAGATTTTTTCCTTTTAGTTTATTCCCATAGTGTTATAAATTATCTCGAAAGTTAATCCTTTGTGACCGCAATATTCTTTTGTTTTCTATTTACGAATTTATAAATCGTTCCAAGCGGCTCATATTTCAGCATCGATTCGTCGTTCCATTTAGCAATCATCTATTACCGACCGCACACGGGGCTAATTTGGGTTAATGTCTCGTCCGAGAGCAATTTTCAAAGATAATATTGTTTCTGACTGAAAGCCCTTCGCCAACAGAGAAACTTGGCCGATCCCGTTCCCCGGAGTTATCATTCCAAATTTAAAACGTTGTCAGGTCGGAGCCGGAACGCAAACTTCGGCCGAATTATCTCGCCCAATTAGTTGACCCCTGTTCGGACTTAAAACAATATTACGTTGACCTTAAACACGTAATTACGTGTATCATCGAGCGGTTTACACGTTTCGTTTTTATCGATCTGCATAACGTTGTTACCACGGGACGCGGACGGGACAGGGTCGATTACAATTTTCCTTCCCCGTCGATATTCTACCCGAGCGCATAATTTCGAATAAATTTGAATTGCGAAGCGCAGTCATTCCGGCGAAAGTTATTCGAATCATTTGAATCATCGCCGATTAAAAATTCATTTCGCAAAAATTAGTTCAAATCATAGCCTTGCCCTTTAAATATTTAAGATTCATGAACGTTGATGTTAGTATGTATTTTATATAAAAGTATACTTTTTCTAAATAGTAAATTCTAAAGTGAAATTATTTTTAGAAGAAAGAAATATTAAGATGGTAATGTGGCATAAAATAAAGATGTAAAGGTTCGTTTACCCTAATGAATTTCTGATAAAGTGATGCGAAATTCTTCCGATTTTCCCAATCAGATCTAAAAAAAAGAATTCCGAACAGAAAAGCTCTCGCATTTAATTTTTACGGGCAATATTGCGCCCTGAAAAGGAGACGAATGAATACATCTCTTCGGCTAAAAGGGGGGGGGGGGCTTCGAACGCGGATTTACGTGCAATAATAACAAAAGTTTCCGGGACGGGAGTGCGTATTGATTGGAAAACTTCCTCTCCGAATTAGGATTTCATCAAAATGAAAAGCTAAGTCGGGCTGGAAGAAAAATGGGAATAATATAGCCCCCGCGCGCGCGGATTAATTTTCTTTGCCGAACTTGCGCGATTAATCACACTTAGTTGCGGCGCGCCGTGGTGATACCGCCCGCAATATAAACGTTTTCGCGAAGATAAAGTGAGAGTTACAAATCGACATTGCAAAAAACTACGAAGGCTTTGAGCCCTGCCTTAATGAATGGAGACGCACTTAATTTCGTTCGCATTAAAAAATTTAGGGGCGTGTCAATCCTCGAAGACAAATTCTTAAGGAAGGACATTATCATTTTGCCACAGGAAATCCAATCACTTTATACAGAATTTTGTGAAATAATCATTATAAATTTTTGATTTTTAAGCGCTAATGGAAATTTAAATGCGATAGAAGAACACCAACCACAATAAATATGAACGAATTGATGTCTACGAATTACATTCTATGCCAATTTTAGAATCACATTTTCATTTTTTAAATATCATGAAAACTGTGTCTGAAGAACAGTGTTCCTTAAGTGAATATTACAGTTACTCTTAGAAACGAAAAGAAACCACGAAAATATTGGATTCTTGACATTTATTAAGAATAGACGGCAGCAAGGAGCATAATTTACTACAAAAAATGACTCTTTCAGATAAGGACTACAATTTTGAACGAAATTCGGACGTATATGTCAACAAATAGTTTTTTACGTCCGCGTCCATTTGAAATATCCGATTCATACATCGGATGTCGGATGTAATGAGAACCAGGCTTTATTCAAAAGTGTAGTTCCTTAATTATTGTTAGTTTGAAAGCCGAGAAAAGATATACCTACATGTTTATGACCTTTTTTTTAATGATGTCTCGCTCAATCCTCCTCTTGATTCACGAAATTTCGATCGTCTAGAATCTAGACCCCAAATGGTCAAAATGGTCCCAAATTCACCTTTTTAGATTACTACACTAAACACAAATTACACGCTTTATATTAAAAAAGTTTCCCCGCTTGAATTGTCCCCCTTTTGTAATTCGAAGTTTCTAAGGAGAGACTACCTAGGGTAGGAGGATGAAGTTAGTTTTACAAGTTTTATGTTAAAGTGTATCCCTCTTCAAATTGAGATCGACGTGTTAAAGCTATTGAGGGTGGAAAGCTTTAGTTGGAACATCGTGTACATCAACCTTCTGAACTTAAATAAGAATTTACCACAGCGTTAGTGGCGTTCTGTTTTCTTCCTTAAAGTTTTATTTATCAATACGTCCTTGTTGTAATAATTATAACTTTTATTTTTCTTTTCGTTACAAACGTCTATTTTTCTTTCAGATTTTAACCAAGATGGAAAACCTGACAACATAACGTTCATGGTGAAGCGCATCAAAGTTTACACCACCAAAGCCCTCAGAGATCCCTTGTACAGATTCCCGAACAACTACGGAGTTGAAAAGTTCCTCGAACTCTTCTCCGGTAAGTTAAGTTCAACTTTGCCTGCCCAAGTTCAGTTCGCGTCGGCGTTTAATAAACAGAATTAGTATGGATGACCCGACGCTGGTTTGCCATCACATGCGCAGCTTGTTAATTGGAAAATATCACCCACTGCGTTTGTTTTCGTTTGTGATCGTCTCGTTTAGGTATTGTGTTACACAAAAAATATTTCTGCTACCAAAGATACCCACTGGGGTTGAAGGCGTGCAATCAATAACTTTTGGTGAAAATGCTTTTCTATTTATATAATTTTGTAACTCAGTTGTTGTTGTAATGGCTCGAAATGGAATTTTCTCTCCCGAGCGAGCTTACTCTACTCAGGGCAAAAACAGCGGCGCTCGTGTGACGAATTCAATTTGACAAAGAACAGCGTTCTTTCGAGCCAAGACATTTTTTTTTTACCTAATATATCTTGATTGTCGTTGCGAAATAATAACGACGATGAAACTTCTTGCGATACCGTGAAATTTTTCTTCAAAAAAAAAAAAAAAAATAGAAACGAGCTTCATTATTGGCTTGATTTAAATACGGTCTGTAGTTCATCTTGAGCCGTTTAATTTGACGCGGCGCTTTTCTTATCTGTTTTTTGAAGCCCGCGCTCATTCTTTTTCGTATTATTACAGAATATAAAAACTGACTCGTCGCGTCGCGTCGAGTTGTTATTTTACATAATTAAATTATAATCAAGTTGTGTTTACCATCAGATTCGTGACTTGTTTTAAACAATTTTAAGTTCTCCATTAGCTGATGTATAAAAAAACTGCACACTCTTTTAAATTAATTTTTTTTTTTCTTTAAAAGACATACGTCAACAAAGTAAGAAAAAAGTTAGTAACTGCTTTACTCCACACTGCAGACATGATTTGTTTAATGCAATAAGTTTTTGATTTCCAACGTTCAAAATTCTGTGTTAAATAAAGAAAAATCAATAATCCTATGTTGACTTGATGGGGTACAACTTCATGGGAAGAAGTAAATTTTAAACAAATCAAATTACATCTGACATTCTAGTATGGTCAGTCTATGAAAGGGTAGTTTCTATCCAGGTATCTTCGATACATAGCTTCACAGTTGAAGAACACAAAACTCGCCAAGACTGCCGCAAAATACAACGTCAAGAGACCGCTGACGTGATGCATCGTAACCACCGGAGATGAGAACTTGTTGATTTCTTGCATTTGCTCCTTCTTTATCCATTTCGCTTCCAATCTCTTCATCACACCCGCGCTTTTTATCCTCTTCATGCTACGAACAGGATAATGATGCAGCGATAGTTAAAAATAAAGGATACCCACTTACAAGGCATTTATATAATTTTTCTGTTTGAAGGACTTCAACAGGAGGAAGTAGTTTGGCTTTTGAAAGTACCTCGTGTTTAAGTAAGTCATTTCACATGCAAGTTGATTTCTGCTTATCACAGTGGACATGACCACCCTATTCTCTAGGAAGATTAAGCCATCGTCACAGAGAATCTTCGCTAGATTCGTTTGGTCATTTATGTCCAAACACCCGTGACCATTCAGTATATTCCTCCACAAGGGCAAAACTGTTTTATTTCCATCCTGTGAGGCACATCATCTTTAATTCATAGAAACTATTTTGAGTTTGCTTACCGTAAAGTTGCTGTAAACAAAGTTATTGTAGACGAAGCTGTTGGTCCTCAAGCAAAGAGCGTGCGTCTTTCTTGCGGCTATGTCCTCCAGAGATTTGTAAGGTAAGTCAACATCGAAAACGGCCAGCCTTGCGACGAGAACTGCGTTCATGGCGCAGTACAAGAGGTATCCCAAGACGAGCGCTAGGAAAATCTGAATTCTCGCCGCGTAGCTTCGAATTCGCATGTCATAACCTGCACACAATTCCGAATAAACACAGATAAACCAAACAAGCACGAGCGGGGGCCGCATCCATCCAATTTGGCTTGTTTGACGCCTTCAGGCAACGAGCGCAGAGTTCTTTGTTTATACGCCGTGATTGGTTGTAAAAGAGACCGGGAAGTACATACATGCTTATAGAAAAAGATGCTTTGATCATAATCTGAATAATCAAATGTGATATCATATTTCGTTGATTGCTGACTGATTGTAAGTGTGGGAAGTTTTACCTTGATTCAAGAAGCCTCCGCATACTATAAGCAGACAAGTCGGAATTGATATGGCGTGTTCGTGTTTGCAGCTGACGTGTAGCATTTTGGATGTAAACCACAAGGATGCTGTAAGCACTCCGACCATAATCGCCGTGGCGTACCAGAGTTGATTATCGAATGTCTTCAAGTACGAAGAGGACGATGCTTTTGGTGTAGGGCGTTTGATGTAAAGGTGATACCTTAAAAATCATTTTATCACCTTTAAAACGATACACAATAAATTCTACGTAACTACTCAAAGACGGCGTGCATCATCTCCCTTTTTGCCCTATATTTCCTGTCTAAAATATGTACCCGCGCGACCATAACAATACGTTTTTGTTCACATGAATATTTTATGCGCGCCGATCTCGTCAGTGAAATATTCACGCAAAACGCCGAAATCTTTCTTACCAGTTGTAGAAGTACGGCTGCGAATATTCGACGTTCGACAGCCCCTTTTTCTCGACGACAGCTGCCAGCATCACGTCGGCTTTGCCCTGTGTTATCAGCTCCAAGCCTGCGTCGTAATTGACTGAAGTTATTTCGTTCCTGAAAAGTTTGTCACAAAGGCAAATGTGTTTTCAGAAAAGGTTGGGTGAATAGTACTATGATCTGAATTTTAAACGCTGAACATTAACTATCCTGTAGTATACACATAGGGCAAAGCTCAGATGTGACTGTCTTTAAAAAAAAAGATAACGATAAATATTTAAACAAAATAAAATATATCACCTTATTAGGGAAGTGAACCATATGTATATTACGGTGATTAATTATTTTTTACGTCAGAATATTTAATATGTGATATGATATGATCTGGCGTCATTTATATAAAACGTACGATAAAGATAAAAGTCACAAAAATGAAAAACGTCCGACCTCAATTTGCATAACAAAACATTTTCGTACGCGTGACGCCGTAAAACCCGTCGAAATTAGGGCGTAAAGTGCGAATGAAAATTTTTCACGAAAGCGCACCGAAAATAATAAACACAATTCCCCTGCGAACCCCTCGTCATAGATCATTCATACAAAACATTCGTACTGAAATTTTAGAGCTTCCTGAATAATGCTCCAGATATCCCCGAGATATCCTCCGAGCTCCTTGGAATCGTTGCTGGAAGTAATATAAGGCAGCATCTGAAAATGAGAGCGGCAAGTAAATTTTGTATTGCTCCGCTAGATGGAGGAAGGAAAGAGATAGACTTACGTTGTCTGCGATCACTCTGATAGTTCTTCCTTCCAAAGCCCTTAAATCATTCGCCTCAATTGCACCGAGCGTATCGTTCAGTAGCGATACAAAAGCACCTCGTCCTTTTTTCCATATGTAAATGTTGTCGCAGTCTTTGTTGCCTTTCAAGTTGTTTCCCCCGCAGACGTAGCCGGGGATTCCCCCGACTACATTTAACTAAAATTTCATCTTTCAGCAAGCACACTGCACACAACAGTCCTTGAACTTACCCCCATCAAAAGCATGATACACACGTTGTTCATCATCACCGTTTGCGTTAAAACTAACATTAAATTCACCCCCTGCTTAAGCATAAATATATTTGTCACTTGTTAATACAAACATACTGCTTGGTTCACACGCGTTGTCACTGGACCACACCTCAAACTTGGATTAAATTAAATTATTCCAATGGTAATCCATTTGTTATATGTATATTTAAGGCCCTGTCAGATATTGTGTGCGTACTAAATTACGCCATCTGTTAACTCCCTACCCGAATGGTTTCAAGTATCATCTTGATGCCCCATACCGAAATATTAATAAACCTTTTATTTTTTCGTTAAACCTCAGGGATTGGCGGCCGTTAGTGATGCTTTGAAATTATAATTATCGGTCGGGCTAATGCCCAAATGATTTCGGCAAATATTTGTATTGTATGTATGTATCCATTTAGAGTCTGGGGCAAAACTGGCGTTGATTTGCATAATTTAACATTGTAACTCCGGCGGACCGTCGTTTTCAGGCGCGCTTTGTGAAACTGTGAATTGAATCGGTGCTATTTTGCGTTGACATCCTTTGATGTTGTTATCAACCTGCAATTATACCTGCACTGCTTTTTAACAAAAAGATAAGAGAATCGAACCAAACGCGAATTATCATTTATCATTGTTACAAAATTTCTGACTACTACTACTAAAAAAAACTGTCCAAGTATTCTTTGATACATTTTCAAGAGGGAAGTTTATAATAGGCTTCCAAAAAATTTCAATATGAAATAACATCGGATAACGCGAACAAAAACCGAATTTCATCAGATAGATTTTTTCCTCGACTCCTAAGATTATTATACATTGGCATCAGATTTACGAAGGTCGTAAAAATAAATTCAAGATCTATATATCATCTCTGCGGTATCATATTTTCCTTGCGCCTACTCAATTCATGCCCGGAATAGCTGTCATAAACCGATCCGTCCGTCCGTCGGTATGGCGAAAGCTGCACCTGTCACCTCCCAAGCTCCGGAGTGTCCGGCATTAACCCCTGTTATGTATGTTTGGTGAATTATGGCTGGCAGTCGTAGTAAGTTACAGGGGATTGAATATTAAATGGGGCGCTCGCTGTGTTAGCGCCAGATAACGGCGTCCTACTTGCTCCCTAATGGCTTTATGTATATTCCGCGGAAGGCTGGATGGAGGAGTACACGACGGATACAAAATATCTGCCAACAAAGTTGGCCCTGGCAAAGCTGTGAGTAAATAAGTAAGCCCCCGAGTCTATTGTTCGAGACTTCTGAGTTCTAAGATTAATTAGTTGGGAGTATGTCAATAAGAAGAGTTAAAGAATACTTGCAGAATTTTAAAGGAACAATGAGCGTGATGTAATTACAAATATCAAGATGATCAGTGTCTCAAATGTACTTAATTAGAGAGAAACATTTGCATTGCAATAGTTTTCAAATTATTCAAATTAAGTGCACGATCAAAAAAGTTGGTACAGCTAATGTTGCATCCAATGCAATCCTTTCGAACGGCCAAAGTATAAAAGCTACTTTATATTAGATGGCGGCACTAAAATTCCCATTTTATCGGAACAAAACAATTCCTCTATAAAGGCAAGTTGTTTCCGACTTTCCGGTCAAGAAAACTTAAGTTGCTTTGTGATAACAAAATTGTGTTTTGTAAGTTTCTTTATGAAGCGGGCGAACTTCCGTTCTTTGTAACTCTTTTCTTGTAAATCACTGAAGTCATGAAAGAGGGAATTTTGCGCTTTTTATCATTTTTTTGTCTGAATTTTTACTTTTAATTAGGTTCATACTAATATTTTTTAGTCATCTAATATTTCATTATTTGTAGAATAATTAATTTCCACAAATCCAAAAAGAATTGTGGCGACGGTACTTTGTTAAAAACTGGTGGACTCTTTCATATTTTCTCAATACTTTTTTAGTTTATATTCTTTTGATATTTATTATACCTACCATAGCGTTGCAAATTGTAAGCTCAGGAATTTAAGTAAGGACTTTAGAGTTCGATAAGGAGATACTATCAGCAACTAATTACAATAATAATTCATACCAAATTGGCAGCAGCAGATAATTAGATTTCCATTAATTTTTGTTATCGTGTTCATTAACTTACATAATTTGATTTATTTCATGTCAAAAGAATTATTCTGCTAGACATAATTGCAAGTAGTACTGTTGCAAAAGATCTGTGAAAACTTCAAAACTCATTAATTCAGTCGACAACTACAAACAAAATCTAGAAACGCGACAGTAAATAATATCAGTCTCGGTCTCGGGATTTTCAGAAATACATTTCACATAGAGAAACACTGCATAAAATCCCTTTGATGCCCGTTATTTATGAAGTCGATTGAGTTCAGTATTGTTCGCCTGTAAAAGAACAAAATGCGAGACGATTTTCAGCGCGTTAAAACAGCGCAAATGCGCTTTGATTTGTCTTTGAACTAGTCTTTTCTGTGCGATACACAGATATATTTTTAAAAAGTAGAAACTTCTTTGTCTTTATATTCTTAAACGCTTGATTATATTGTAATTAATATGACAGTGCTTTTTTGCTTTCTTCCCAATTGCTTTCCATGGTCTCTTTTTTTCTGCAAGCAATTAAGCATCGTACTTTTTACTTTTTTCTCTGTTCCTTCGTTACGTGATTTAATTTCTTAAATGATTGAAAAAATAAATGAATGTTATTATTAGTTAGTTCGAATTACAACGGTGAGTGCGTGGACTTGCATACTCAGAAAAGAAAATGCATCAAATAAAATCAATGCATTCATTTATTTCTATGACTGAATACATGTTAGGAGAGACCGGGTATGGTTGTCTCAGGGATTGGAAGTCTCACCTAGTATTTCTCAATAACTAACTACTGAAATTGGCTGTGGCTGTGATTATTTACAATTATTGTAGACAATCACTAGTTATAGCCTCAGCGAATATCAGTAGTTAGTTACTGAGAAATACTAGGTGTGACAACCAACCCGTGAGACAACCATACCCGACCTCCCCTACTCTGCACGAGCTCTCGGATTTTTATTGGTTTAGTCCGAACGTAATAAAGTACATAATAAAATCATAAATGAAGAGGTGACGAGTATTGGCGTGCTTTTTTCCCAATAATACTTTTAGAATGTAGCCTCTGTTTAATTAATTATCATCTAATTTTTTCTTATTGTTAGATATGATATTCACTAGCTTTTTTCGATGAAGTAAGTAGGGGTTTGTCAGTTTACGTACAGTAGCGGCCAATTAAAACCGCGCAAGAATGTGATAAATTATGCGTATTAAAACAAATTTGGTAAAGCACGCTTGTATCGAGCCAGTTATAAATGTTTCCGACAAAATGTAAGATACGTTTGAAATGTCAAACTTAATAAACATTTAATACTTATCAAAATAACGAATTTATTATTAATAAATGGCATGCCCAGGTTTTACTGTCCACTACTGTACAAGTATTTTGACAGAGGTAAATATCTATAAAGGTAAATATGCTTAGCTCTGAAAACAGTTGATTTATGATCTCACTGAAAAGGGAATTCAAGAAATGAAGTTACATAACAAACCAAATACGTTAGACAACGTTAAACAACTGTTCGACAACTGTCATCCGTTAAACGTCAATCGGTTTAGGAAGACATCCCTTTTTCTCTCTATCTTCTTTTAACAGAAAATCAAAACCCATTTGATGAACACGTTATTTGACATGAATAAGATTTATAACACTTTCTAATTTGAAAAGAATGAAAAATAATTTTTTCTACGACCCTTTATAAAAAGACATTTTTCTCACCGAATACTTTAATAATAATAATAATTTAATTTCCGTCATTAGTGAGAAAAAAATTACATAACGTTAACTTCGTCTCTAGTGACGAAAATTATCTACTAATTTTCACCCTCCGTCTAGTTACCTGCTGTCGCTGTATCGCCTCCTTAATAGCTTTGTTCGCAGAGACGTTTCGAACTAGTTCGGAACTTTAAAATCCATGCATTCATGAAAGTTATACACTTGAAAGCGTTGTTAAAATCGATCATTATTTCGATGGGCATTTGATTTTAACCGCGAACAGACCTATTAAATCACGTCAGTTTGTGCTGTTCGTAGCTTAATCATGATTTCTGATTCAGAAAGTGATTTAGATCTTCGCAATACTCAATTCCAGAAATAATAAATCAAGCTGAGAAAACCTCTGCCGACTTATTGCCAGAAAAATCGAAGAAGAGTTATGAAGAAATCTATGCAAAATTCATGGAATGGAGGGCTGATAATGGCGATAATGTCATAGGCGAGGTCATAGAAAAAGTATAGTGTTTAACTCGTCGAAATCATTTTTTAAGCTCGCGAGCTGTTTCTCTCGCTTAAAAAAATGTTACTTTCGTCACTCGTTGAACAATATACTATTTTGAAAAGAAGAAGCTGTCCTTATACTTATGTTACTTTTCTCCAAATTGGAATTCCAAATCATTTTTGTACTAACTACAGCAGTGAAAGTAATGTAAAGGAATGCAAATAATAATGAATTCATACCTCATATCCAAAATTTTGAATTAGATTCAAAAATTGTGGTGAATAATTTAAGTTGCTTTCATTCATATCATATGATAAGTAATCAATACTTATCATTAAGCACGGATTTAGATGATGACTCATGACCTAAAAATGCTACTGTAATCGTGATGACACTGCTGCCCAGTGCCCACATTATTTCCCCCACCTCTGATTAAGCGATCATGATTACAATTTGAATTGACATGATTTGAACACCATAACGTAACCTAAAAACATAACTAGTCGTTCTTTTTCTCGTTATGTCTTATGATCATTATTAGGTAGGTGATCATATGATTACGTTCATATCATTGATTTGAACGAGAGCAGTTTTAGTTGATTACATGGACTACGTACGGTTTTGTTTTTCTGTCCATTTAGAGGGAATCAACGTACTATCATGGCCTTAAAATTTGGCACGATTCAATTTCCCGCTGTAAATATGGCTTTCTTTAACGGCTTGTCAAAAATAATAATTTCAAACGTTAGATTTCAAATGTAATACTAAAGTTGTAGCATCACATTGCCAAATCACATGCAAGGGTTTTGCAATCGCAATACTAGAAGATGGTTAGTCACTACTTTTATTCTGTTATTTTAGTTCTAATACTTTACTATCTTGCTGTTCTTAAAATATAACCAAACAATCTGACTTTAGGTTAAACGTCTTTAGTGTCAAAATTGAGGAAAGAGTCTGTTCTACAAAACTATAATTTAGAGAAATTCTGGGTACTTGATAAAAAATTGTGCGAAATTTTAAAGCCTCGATAGTACATTCAAATTTACTTTATGGATTCTGGTAAGTCACATAGGTACTTACTTAAATTATGTCAAATGTTACACTAATATTATTGATCTTTATGGAGTTGTGGCGTTTCTAAAATTTTATCTTTCAATTTTAAAAAACATGATTTGAATGAGATAAGTATTTTTCACATGTCGATGTCGTTAGAAAGAGTAGAGTGGATTTATAGGAGTCTATTTTTTGCCAAAAAAAAAAACCTAATAACATCTCGAGTTTTACGTATTTTAAAATGTTTCAGTCACATGCTGTAGTTTAACTATTGACTCGACGGTTTTTACAACTTGTCTGCTTATTTAACGCATCCCTTGTTTTGTCCATGGTGAATTAAGTCCGTTCCATTCGTCAGGTTTTCAAGCTCTCGACCATTCAAAATTAGTAGTATAACCCATGAACAGTGCACGAAATTGAATATAAATTTCATATTCGCGTGATTTGAAGGGTTCAGAAGTTGAGATTCTATCAAATGGAACCGACTTCTTCTTTCTGTAGTTAAATTACAAACATACCTGAAGCAATTCTTCTTCGAATGCTGCCGTAAATATGTTAACGACGAGAAGAAGGAGGAAATCCCTTCCTTGGCTAAAGAGATCGGTTTGTATACATTTTTTCGGAATTGAAAATAAATGAAAATTATCCAACAACGCCCTCAGAAACTCAAGTTAAATAAACCACAGACAGCAAATAATAAAGATCCAAATACAGAACCTGCAAAAGACAGCTCCAAGAGAAGAACATTTTTTCTGTTTGAAGAAATCTTCTAGCGAAAGGTTCCCAATGTATGTACATAGATCGCAAACTTGGGTTACTACAGAAGAAAAAAAAAGTGTTAAGTATTAAAAAAAAGCAATAAAACTGGCAGTGCAATATCGTCTGTAAAACTGAACACATTTGATTTTGATTATAAACGAAAGCAGAAATGACGTAATTTCTCGAAATTTGTGAAAAATTTATGATTTAAGTAAATAATTACATACTTGGAAAAAGTCTTTTTATATAATTTTAACGAAGTCATTATTTTGAAGTTTATTCGTTTTATTTTTTTCGTTTGTTTTATGTTTACTAAAATAAATCGAACATTTTTCATTCGAGTCTTGATAATTTAAGAACAGATGAGGAAACGAGTCTATTATCACCACGTCCATCATAAACTGACGATGATAGGAAATACCGATATGACATTCGCTTTTGCGTTAACGAATGAAACCATTCAACAAAGACGAATGAAACATTCATTCGACATAAACGCCTTTGTGTCTGACAAAAATAGGATATTAACACGTCCGTCTGTCGTTACGTAGCAAGCTTCCCTTCGCCGCAGAAATGAACACATTATTACGCCCGACGTAAAAGACTCATTCCCTCTATACATGGAAATAAACTGTATGTACAGAATGAAGTTCCCTCCTGCATACAAATGGAACTTCCGAGATGATATTTTTAGATTGCGTTCTTCGCCCGACGGCCGTCTGATTTAGCATTTTGCAGAGTTAAGCGCGACAAAAGGTGTCAGTCGGCGGCATTGTGCCCGCGAACAGGACGTGAATTTTGACGAGCGAGTCCGGAGAAATAAATGGGTCACGATAACAACTGGTCAATACTTTTGCGAGGCAGATCCGGAAGACATGTGATATTAAAGCGTTTAGAACGCCAGACATAAAACGACTATATTTCACGAGAAATAAAAATACTTTTACTTTTGCCGAGCGAGGAAGGACGATGCGCGGAATAACAAGCAGTCCTACAAATCCTGCAATTATACGACGCAGGGATACCGGAGAATTTCCAATTCTGAACCGGGCTAGGATGTTTCTAGGAGAAGGCAGATTTGTTTTCTGTAATTGATTTAAGTTATTTACGAAATCCAGGCCCGTAAGTACTACGGTTTCGATTCGGGAAACAATTTTTTAACGCACGTGATGGATCTACTTTCCATGTTTTACTGATTTGTAAATGTCATTTTGTGTTCAAAACAAGAAAACAACAATTTTTTAAATTTTAACTATATTCACGTCTTGTAGAAAACTTCTTGAACAGTAAGTTGAAATTATCTTTGATTTCATTCTAACTTCACCATATGTGATATTACTTTCTTTTCTTCTTTATCAATATTTAAATTTATGTAATGTACCCATTGTTCGTTGAGCTTCATAATGGATCATTGGACCAAAATGCGGAGTCATCCTTCAGGAAATCGGTGTTTAATGTCAAGGCTTCAAAGAACTTTTGTATTCCTTGTCACAAAATCAGAAATATTTTTCTGTCTGATGTATCATGGTCAGAAAGAGGCACTCGCTGTTGCAGATCTTCACAAGTAGGAGGTAATTCTAAACCCAATACCATTTCCTTCTTTTCTTGAGCCATCAAAGAAATAAAATCCTATCAATTCCCCAGAAGAATACCAGAAGTGTCCTTTGAGGTTCAAAAGCAGCAAAAGAAATTTGGTCTCAGTAAATTTCAAGCTCAAAGATCATTCTTCGGAGCAGATTTTCTAATAGCGTTTTCGACTGACTGCTCCAGAGCATTCTGAGAGTATCTCCATCCCCTGTTATTACGTGAAGTTAAAACAAGATGGAGATACTCTGAGGGCGCTCTAGACCTAGAGCAGTCCAGTTGAAAACGATATAAGCATTGATGAGAACCAGCTTGTGACGTCCTTGAGTTCATTTAGTCCAAGATTAGTTAAATGAAGTCCACTGTTCCGAAAAAGGAAGATCTTCTCCCAAGAACATAACCGTAAGTTCCAGTAACTCTCTGTAGTCATCTCTAGGGTGATCAGTATTCAACTGTCCAGTGGCATAAAAAAGGATCTGATTTATCATTGATTCTAGAATTGAAGTCGTCGCTGATTATGTTTAGCCAGAATTTCTTGAAACGTTTGAACAGTGGTATTTCTGGAGCTAAATAAAGGCCTATGCATGTAGAAAAGACTTCCTCCACAATAATTTCGTGAATGTGGTGACGACAAGCCAAATATAATATATTACGACTATGAGTTGCTTCAAGAAGCACACAAACTCTATTCACACATCCGGTATTGAGAGCTGTGGGATCAAAGCTGAATACTTTTTTCTCCTCACTGAGATGCCAGTCACCAATAAAATTGTTTGTATGATAACTTCGCTTCCCTTGAGAAGCTTTGGGGCACCAAGCAGTTGTCCAGTACGAGTACCATCACATGAAGCAAGAATTGGCTTCTCACTACCTGTCAAATCTTCCATCAATGTTTCATGTTGAATGGTAAGAGGTCGGCTTATGCTTTGGAAATCTGCTTTTAACTCTTCCGTAAGCTTCCTTCGATAATGTCGAATAGGTAAATGATTGAAAGAGTACTTCTGTTCTCCTGTTCCTGAAATCCTGATGCTACTTTGTACACAGCTAATTTTTGCCCTATCAAGAAAGGACAGCACTTGTGTGTGAATATTGTTACGCGCCCCTTCAGGGATTCGTATTTGGGGGTCCTATGTCTCTCAGAACGTGGCGCTAGCCTAGCTTGAGGTACCTAGTATTTGAGGAATAGAAAAATTGATACTTACCTAGAACCCTCTCTTTAATGGCTGGCTGTAGGGGAGTCGAGTGCAGAAAAGAAACACCAGCTTCTTCTTAAGCACACTTTATTCACCCCAGCTCGTCTTGGAGGTGTACCAGGTAGCACCTTTACTATCAACTGTCTCTATCGTTTCCCGTACCCTGGTACCCCTCCCCCTACTGATAACCAACAACAGGTGGTATCTAAGCCGTTTGCATGTTAATATCACCTTCCTGTCTCTCTCTTTAGAATAGGTGCACTACAACCAGATGTTGATGGCCCCGGAACTTCATCTCATTTTGCAATTTCCTGCGCTGAAGGAAGATGTTGATTCCATTATTCTTCTCAAGCTTCTTGTCAAGTCTCCTCATACACCCTGGCCTTCCTGGCTCTTGTTGAGCGGGCCAGAACTCACGATCCTTCTGAATGTTAATCATCTTCAGAGCATCTCTTAATCTGTATCAGTGGTCCACTTTATTTGTTCTGTGACCCACTTCATTTGTTGAGCAGTATAAATAGGTATATGAAAAACCCTGGCAACTCAGGAAAAGGAAATTGGACAAGTAACCTTAGAATAATGAAATAAGCATGCCCCAATGAAAAAATTCAAGGACACTGAGCATATCCCGAACAGTAATAGATTTGAAAATATTACATGTCAACTAATATGGAGCCCATCTAATATTTCGAAAGTCGAAAAATAATGACCACCCTATAATCAACATCCCAGAATGTTTAAAGAACAATGAACATTTTTAGCATTACCAAAGAAAAGCCAAGAATTGTTGACTTTGTTCAACGTTAATTAATTGAAAATTTTTGCCTTCACAATAAAAAAAACCTTATCGTTATTTTCATCGCTCGAAGTAACGATCAAATATTTTAAGCAAATTCATACAAAGAGGAAGATACTAACATGTTTTATTATGGGGAGAGGTAGGAGAACGAAGGAGCGCTTCTGGTATCATGCGGCTCAGTCCTCGGGGAAATTAGTCAATTACCTGTGCTATATGAGAGGAGTCGAATGATGTTCTGGCATTCATAATTTATAAAGGCGAATCTGTCAGATTTTGCTTTGTAAAACAGCGATAAAAATAACGAGCCTTACAAAAGGAAAGTTTGAAATTCAAATTGCGGCGATGATTCCTCGCACAAATAACACGAAACAAGTTTCATAAACGCAAAGCTTTTTTGCTTTTGTATTACAATTTGATTGTTGTAGACAGGTTAGATTAATATTTACAAAAATGTAAACATTACTATTATAGTAACCACTGATCAAAATAAAAACGAATTCGAGTAAGCGTTGGAATTTAAATGTGTGTCTTGGATAACGTCATACTAATAGGTACTAAATGTCAATCAATTGTGACATAAATAACATGCCAGAAATGTTGTTTAACGTTAGTCACGCAGTTGTTCGTAGAGTTCAACAGGATCTTGATGCAGACGATGGTCATTTTACGCATCTACTTTAATTTTTTATAAATAAAACTTTTCATGTTTTTGATGTTTTAATTCGAATAGAATCGTCAAAAGTGACTGAAGGAACGTCCAATGAACTAAATGCACTCATGCGCGTTTGGTTGTATCGCCAACTTTAATTCGTTTTTCATTTGATCACTTCTTATTTCTGATAATATTGTAATTTTAAGAAGTCAAATAGAATTACTTTTTCAAATCTTCATTTCTTTCACCTGTACTTAATAAATTGGGAATTATTTGCTTAGAAGAAATGCGGCCAGCATTAAATTTATTTGACGAATAATAATAATGCAACAAAAAAACTGTAAGAAAAAAATTAATGTCCCCGAGAGTTGAAAACGTAATGCAATATGAAAACCTTAATTCGACACTACGACATTTTCGCCGACATAAAGCAAATAAGGTACGAGGTTGATAGCACCGCAGGGTGCAATTAATAAAATAAACTAATTAAAGTAATTTTAAATTGTCCCGGAATTTTTTTTTTTTCCATTTGAATATGTGACGTGACGGAAAGCTTTCGTTTGCACCTCACGTAAGGCTTAAGGAGACGCCTCCGCCAAAATTATTAAGCTTTTCGAAGACGCACTTAATTTTAATCGATAAGCTCGTCGTTGGTAATTGTTCTCGTAAACGGCAAAATCTCTGCTTGCGTTAAACAGAGACAACAACAAAGTTTGCACGAGCGTGTGTCTCTGACAGCGCATCAGAATGGAATTATAGGATGATCTCATTTGCATCGCTCTGTGTAGTCGATAGCATTTCTGCCAGTTCCACATCTCCGAAATTAATATATTAGATCGCTTTGCTCTCTCGCACGAAACAAACATTAACAAGATAACCAGAGCAAACCCGGCATTCCATCATTGCAGCATCCAATTTTTAGTAATTTCCCCCTCGCCTCCTTTCACGTACTAACGTTCCAGCAAGCCCATTATCAAGGACGTTTGCAACACACTTTCCATTAATATTTCCGCAGACAACTCGGGGCAAAACGCATTAATACGAAATAACTTGCCGCGCGTAACAAATTTAGCCATAATTCATCAAAACTTGCGAGCTAAGGTACACACCCCGACGTTTAACTTCGGAAATGTGGGGGAGACGGGATGGGTTTCGGTACTAAACACAGATGGTTTCCAACTAGTTCTGAATACGTAGCGATAGAACGAAATTGCAATTCAAATCTAATAAACAACGCCCTAAATAGCATCCAGGAATTACGAATTAGGAAAATGGAAATACCCTTGTTTTTTATTCTCTGTGACGCTTCCATTTTATTCTAAAAATCTTTATAGTCTTTATCATAAAAAAGTGAATTAGGGAACGTAATAGTCACTTTAAGATTAACTTCGAAGAACTTAAACATAAGTTCATTACCACAGTGTGCTTGTATTACCGGTGTTAGGCAGAATAACATTTTCCACCCCCCGTTCCAGAAACGTATTACAAAAGCGCCAATGCACGCGCGGCGTTCCCCTTTTACATCCATCCATTCAATTAAATTTTCTAGGGCGTTTCCCCAAACGTGGAATCTCGATCCCTCTGGAACTTCTTTAGAAATGCAAAACTTGCGACTCGATATTAACATGAGGCCGCAAGTGTACACAAAGTATAACAATTCGGGACTCGGATGGGGGGTCCGAGTAGGTAGGGTCCCGAAATTGAATGCGCGGGGAGTAATTTACGGATGGGGGAACTTTCAATATATATTTTAATCAATCAAAAGTGGAGCGTAATGTATTATATCCGGGTCGTATCGGAACGTGATAGTTTTTTCGACGAAGCTGAGCTGACGATGTTTTGCATTACGTTACACTTTGTATGCACTATTCATCATCGAACGGAAAATCAACTTTACCACCCTTCTTGTCGACGTGTTTGGTATACAATACATGAAAATAAATACAAAATTTCTCTTGCAAGAAGTCTGTTACTCAAAACAATGCTTTAGGCAATCATTAATTATAAAACTAAAATTCTTTAATGAAAAAGTATTAGGAGGAGGAAAAAACGCAAATAAAAGAAAGAATACAGGAATTTAGATTATATGAAAATGGTTTAAAAAGGCTTACAAGAATCGTTACTAAACATGATGATGCTAACCACGATGAAATGGTTTAGTTATTCGATGAGAAAGAAAGGCCACCGATAAGGCAGAGACGTTTGAGAAACAGGTTTGGATTTGAAACAGGGAGAAGATGTTGATGAAGCTCTTTTTAAAGAACAACAAAACAGTAACAAAATAATAGAAGAAAAAAAGAAATGACGATGACGTGAATGTATAGTTTCTTCTCTCTGTCGACAGTTACTAGATTAAGTCAAAAGTTTTAGCCATAAAGTATCATTCAGAATTGAATTAATGCAGAAAATTAGTGCAAATAGGTACTGCAGATTGGCCGTGCAAATGTTTGACAAATGTATTTTGATGTCTCTATTCACAATCAACTTAGTGCAAAAAGTCTGTTGATTGTGAATAGACACATCAAAATACATTTGTCAAACATTTGCACGGCTAATCTGCAGTACCTATTTGCACTAATTTTCTGCACTAATTCAATTCTGAATGAGCCTTTATTCTTCAAAATATAAACCTTTAGATTCAATGACTTTTCTCCATCGATCCTTTAATTTCCGGATCTGGTCACGGTTCTTGGATGCAAAGAAGTTGCGGCATACGGTATCGGCTTCCTTTACATTCTCTTTTTTTTTTCGTCAAAGAAAATGCTGCGTTGCTCAGAACAACCGATAGTTCGAAAGAGCAACGTCGGAGCTATAAGCAGGATGTAGTAAAATTTCAACTCCATCCATTTTCTGCAATTTGAGCTGTGTTTGGACAGCACGGTGACAAAGAGCGTTGCCTTACTGCAGAAGTTTTGATTGATCATTGCTGGATATTCTTCCTGTATTCTGACATTCTGGGACCATCTCCAAGTGCAACACTTCTTCAAAATTCTTTCCAAAACGATCTTGACTGATTCGTGATTCTGACTTTCTACCTTTAGGAACCCATTGGGTTTTTCTGTTGGGATTATCTTCTCATCACAAATTACAATACGACGTCAAAAACGAATATCAGTGGGATTTTGAAAGGGTGTTGTACAGATATCCACTCGACGCTGAGCTTGTGCATCGATCGGTCAGTTCATGAGAATCTTACCTAGATCGTTTGCAATTATGATTGATAGTCTGTTGAGAAGTTCCGAGTGTAGGTGACAATTTGCGGGTGGTTGCATGGGACTACTCCTCTTAACGTGGCACGCAGTACTGGAGGATCGACAACAGATTGTTTTTCACTCCTTGGCCTATCTTCCAGACCGTTGCCTCCAGACACAAAGCGTTGGAATCAATCTGACACTGTCTATCTGTTGACTACATTCTCTCCTTCACAAATTGCCTTCGCCGTAGCCGAAGCCGTAGCCTTACATTCAACTTTTTTTCCACAAAATGCATCCATAAGATAGGTGAAGATTGCCAGCATTTGGCCTACCTTTCGTTCTTTTTCGTATTTCATTATTCCTACTTGGTTTCAGTACTCTTGATACTGAATACCTTGTCTCCTTTTGGCCATGCCTATATCTATGAACATACTTATTCATCATGTGGTGCGAAGCAGTTGCTTTATAACATGTGAAATCATCGTAGAATTTTGTTTCTTTATTTCTAATATCTAATGTAGATATATTGTGTAATGCCCTTAAATCCTACAACTCGGTAGCGACTGCGTCTTCTAACTTCTTCGTTATCCATTCAGCTGATGTACTCGCATCATTCCTTTTTCGTTGATATTGTATTCTTCTTACTCCTTACTTCAATGATGTTTTGTCAAAATGTTCCTATAAATCATCTTCGTCTCATTTGTTTCCAACATTGGTCTCATTTTTGAACTTTTGGGTTGAGTTCTCGAAGAGTCGTTATTAGCCCATCGTATTCTGGTTATATTCAAATCATCACATTATGTGATCCAATTTAAAGCCATCATCAGAAGGCCATGGAGTTAAAGATCATGTCTTAGGTAGATTCAGAAAATTTGAGATTATTGAGATATTTTGACAGGTATTATGATTCTTCCGAGTTTTAGAAAAACAGAAAGATTCTGGGAAAGGATTCGAATATAAAGACTTCCCTTAAAGAATACTAACAATACTCCCTATCGTTCAAATTTCTTTAAGCCCATTTCTCTTAGCAAGGAAAAAATACCGGCGTGTGTAAGTCTTTTGGCGTATAGATGACGCTGTGGTGCCTGAAGTTTGATAGTTTTACATGCAATGGTTCGAGTCTAAGCTGAATGCAAATTTAACATGGCACATTTTAATTTGTTAATTACTTCTTAATTGTTGCAAGTATTTCAGATTTATACAAGTGTGAAGCTAATTATGTAAACATTTCTGATGCGACAGATTTTAAAACTTCAGAGCAAATTGGCTTACTTATTAATGTTTTCCATCCAATTATTTAATTTTAAATATTTATGTATATGTGCACATTTATCTTGAAATACTTGATGAAAAAAAAACAATTTCTATTATTTTAGAGCAATTATTATCACGTTAAGCAGAAGTTTTTTTTATTTACTTGCGATTGATGCTTAACGTAATTTAAAATTTCAATTTTCTCCAAACAAATGTCTGGATAATAACAATATAAGTTATAAAATTTGTATGCTCAACGAATGAATGAAAAGGGCCCGAGTAAAGCGAACTGCAAAATATTTTATCAGTTTATCTGCGCTTGATATATGTTATGAATAATTTAACAGGAAATTCTTAAATCTTTTTAAGTCCGCCGTAAATTTTCCTGCGCGAAAATCGCGTCTCATATTCCTGCGAGACGGGCGATGCAATCTCCTAATGAGTTCTCCCCGGTTCCAATTTCATCCTATCTGATGAAATACTTCTTTTGCGTTCGCCATACTCTGCCCATCGTTATCGATTCATACCGCCCTTTATTATATTAACCGAAAAGTAGCGGGTTTTAAAAAATTTAAATTAATTAAATTCCTTTAAAAACTCCCCTTCCGATTCGTCACAAAGTCGAATAAAGATATCTGTCTTTGTAGTAGTAACCCGAGGAACAGCTTCACGAAGGGATGGAAATACGCATCAATGTAATATATCTTGTAAAAATATAAAAGACAATCCAGCTATGAATTTAACGACCCTTAAAAATATTTATCTTGCGTCTTTTCCGTTTGTCATATTCATTTTTATTCTCGTAATAAGTTCGTCCCCCTCTTTTCGTATAAACATTATTTTTCTTTCGTATTTGTTACACGAGCCTTAATAAATTGTCTTCTTAAAGTTTTCCCCTTTTTCTCGTCGCAGCGCCGCCGCTCGAATGAACGAGCATCTTCCCCGAAACGAAATAAATATTAACAGTTTCGCCAAATCCTCCTCCCGGAGCAGCCTTTTGCGTGCCGCACTGCGTTATTAAAATATTATGCAAAATTTGCACCTACCCTTTCGTTCCGTGGGTTATTATTATTAATACTAAGGTTGTTTTAATCCTCGTCCGAATTTAATGCGGTTCAGGCCCTGAATCGATTTAGCCCTGGCCGGCAGGAAATTGACGAGAGGCGTCGTTTAGATAATGGGAGTAATGTAGATAATCAAATAGACAGGGTGTGCCGGAATTAATGGCCCAATAAAACGGAGGTGCAAGAATTTGTGGTTTATGGTTCATCAATTGTCGGCCATGATATGACAGTAACAGAAAAAAGACGAAATCATTAAAAACCACCTTGAAAGAACACTAATATGAGTCAAATTGGAGTCCAAGTAAACTGAAGCAAAAAGAAGAAAAGAGTCCCTTAATTTGAAAAGATGAACAAGTAGGGAAAGAGTAAATGATTGAAAATAAACGGCCTTATTTGAAATCCAGAATTCATTTAAATATAACTTTCGGCAATCGATTCTTGTATGTTATGTTCTTGTCTTCGGGGAACTTAAATATTCATGGATCTCTCTCTCGTAAGCGTAAGAAGAATTACGAATGTAAGTAGATGCGAATGCATCAAAGGAATAAAATTAAACTCGAAGGTTCCACTTCAAACGCGCCTCGGATATGAATAATAAATGTGCCTAAAAAGAAGCCTAAAGTGTATAAAGTCATTAAAACGTAACGTCGTTACGTCGACGTTTACTGTTCGGCGTCTTGTCGGGTGAGATGAAGCCGTCTTGTCATCTTGCGTTTTTGTTTTGCAGATTTTCCTGAACAAGTAAATCCAAACAAGAGGCTTTTAAATAAAATGAGAATTGGAAAAGTTTAATGTTTTCTTGAAATAACCAATTCTTTTATTCGATCCTTTTCGAAAGCTCCGAACGTTGTTTTACTCACATCTAAAACCCTTAAGATGGAAACTCCAGAAATAACTACTTATTTCATAAATACTCTTAACTTTTAATTGTATATATTGTTGCGATTATATATCTGCAAAAGAAACGGGGCCGACATGTTAAATTTTTGGCCCCGGGCATGAGGCAAAACAGGGCTGAATGACACAATAATTTTTTGACGCCCAACGTGGGGCAATCAACTAATATGGTTGACATGATAAGTCGATATGATAATACGTAATTCTCTTTGGTACTCTTATACACTTAACATCTATGTAATATGTCATTCATCAATTCCTTTTCATCCAATTTTTCCAAGCAGTTCCTATTACCTATTTTCCACTTCTCCAATTTGTTTCAAAATGTTTTTAAATAATCGTCAAAATCCAAAAATATTTTTGGATGTTCCGGCACGCAATGTATAGTTCTTTTTGCATGAAGAGAAAAATCGTTGAAAACTCGCTGGAGGAATATTAGGAGCATTTTGTTTTTTCGAAAGCGACTTCTTGTTCTTTTAGGCACAGTCTCATCAGTAACGTAAAGTTCAGAAAATAACTCAGTTTTATGTGTTCCAACCCATAAAGAATTATTTTTTAACCTATTCCATTGTTCAGAGTTAAAGGCATGAAAATAGCGTTTGCTAGATACTTCATCATTAGGGTCTGATCATCAATCACCAGTCTCTCGTGACAACTCTGTTTCATCATTTTACTGCATCCTATTTTTGCCCATAACTTTTAATCTTTTATATGAATACTTTGGTAGGTACAATTTTTTCTTAGTGTATGCCTTAATGCCAAGTTTTTTATGTATAATTATTTGTATTATGCTTTTCTTCATTTCCAACTTCATTTCCGCATTACCCTCCTGATGTTTTCACTAATGCTTACAGTGACTGGGCGGCCAGAAATTTTTTTTGTCATCTGTTTCTGTATCTCATATTTTTTCATAGCTTAAATATTTAGAACAAGAAATTTTTGGGCTGTAGAAGTAGTAGATACGGTTTGGACATAGAACACAATTCTACAATTTTGGTACAATTTACTGTATAAATTTAAATTGTTCAAGAAGTTGAACCAAATTTCATACAAGAAAAATAGGGTAGTTAAAAGAGAAATTTAATATTTATTCAAACAGATATTGTCTCAATAAGTAATACCGCGCATAAGATATTCGTACAATGTAATGAAATGAATGAAAACGCTTTCCTCACTGATCAATAAACGAAGTTCTGTACTACACTCAGCAAACGCGAGCTCATTGATTAATCATTTCGAATAGAATTTCAGCGGCTATTTTTACTCGGTTTTGTCATAAAATATTAAAAAATCAAACTTTTTTCATCAATTAAAATTTCTATCACAGAGATTACTTACAGCGTTAACTATTTATATTATATAACTAGTTATATGTTAACTATTATACAAAATGCAAAATTACTGTGAAATGCAAAGCTTCAATTTCAAGCTGTTTGATAATATTTTTCTTATATAATTCTATATTATTTTTACTTGGCCGTAAAGAGAAAAAAATACACTAGAGAAAGAAGAAAAAAATACAAGTTGTATTTAAAAAAAAATCATGGATGACAGTCCGATTATAAGAATAAATTAAAATCAACAGTCCCATTAATTAGCTATTTCACTTTTGTTTGAAACTATTTGTATGAAACTCATAATAAAAGCTCTACCATTGATGTTCCTTACATTTTATTCACCCTGTATATACGCGTGATTACTAGAGGTGGGCGATACGGAAAATTGTGTATCGAATTTCGATACGATTTCTGTATCGATACGTATCGATATATCGAATATCGATATGTATCGAGTATCGGCTACCGATACGTATCGATATGTATCGAAATATCGGATCGATATGTATCGATATAATAATAATAATAATATTTATTACTTCCATAAGACGACAAAGACATGGTATCGGATGAGTCAAAAAATATAACCAATATACAATACTAAACTAAATTAATACAACGTAGATAAATATAGGATAATGAAAACACGTTAAAAAAAATCATATTGGTATAGATATACCATTAATTCAAAGTCAACTAGTTATCCTGAATAAATTCATAGAATGAGTAGTAACATTTTTCAATTAAGAAATCAGCAATACTTAGCTTAAATTTTGTAAAACTTAGGGATTTGTACTTGTCCGGAATTTTATTATATGATGTGATTGCTAAATATTTTGGCGATTTTTTAAAGAATGATAGTTTGTGACGTGGAATTTCAAATACTGATTCGTATTGTAACAATGATGAAAATTTAACTTGGGCCACTGAGTTGCATTATTTCTGGCATATAGAAGTAGCTGAAAGATAAAAATACATGGCACCGTCATTATGCGCCACTTTCTGAACAAATTCCTGCAGCTAGTTTTGCAATGGACTCCTTCCATAAATCGCATGACTCTTTTCTGGAGTAGTAAGATTCGTTCAATATCCTTTCCTGATCCCCATGCAATAATGCCATATGATAATAAAGTATGAAAATTAGAAAAATAAAATGTTCTTAATATAAATGCATTGACAGATCGCTTAAGGTGTTTTAAAGTATAGCATAATGGCGCTAGTTTTTTGCATAGCATATCGATATGATGAGTCCATTTACATTTGTTATCAATTATGATACCCAAAAGTTTGGTTTTCTCAACTTGTGCTATACTGGTATTGTTGTAAAGAATTAATAAGTTGTCATCTGTGTCTTGTGAAGCAGTGAAAGTAATACAAACTGATTTTTCGGCGTTTAAAACTAGCTCATTGTCCAGAAAGTATTCCTGAGTGATTAGCAAATCTGATTGTGCATTTGCAACCGCCTGAATACTATTTGTGTCATGTGAGAATAGAGACGTGTCGTCTGCAAAGATCACGGCATTACTCAATGGAAAGTCGTTTACATACAGAATATACAAAAGTGATCCCAGGACCGAACCTTGAGGAATACCTCGATTTAGTGTTAATACATTCGAGTTCATTCCGATCACTGCGACGTAATGTTTCCTGTCCGTTAAGTAACTCCTAAACCAATTCAGCGCTATGCCCCTTATACCATACTTGTATAGCTTATTAAGTAATATGTCGTGATCCACAAGATCAAAAGCTTTGCTAAGATCCAGAAACAAACCCAAACATGTGTCACCTTTATCTAATTTGGCATATAATTCCTCCAAGAAATTTAAATCGATACGTTTTGAAATATAAGATTGAAATATTGATTGAAATAACAGAGGCTTAAAAATACGAGATGAAAAATAGAACTGGAATAAGTTTAAATAATAACGCCGAATATTCGACCATATAAATACAAATAAATAAATAAAATCTTTAGTTAGTCTGTAATTCGATATTTCAAATACGTGCCGGTATATCGATATTCGATATTTCGATACGTATCGATATTTCGATATGTATCGGTATTCGATATCCGATACAGCTGAAAATGTGTATCGATACGCCAGCTGTATCGATACGCCAGCTGTATCGATACGTATCGATATATCGATACATCGACCCAGCCCTAGTGATTACCCCATACGACATTTCTCGCGACCTCGCTGCCATTGTTGCCTATTCACTTGTCAATTGTTGCCATTGACTTCTTGTAGGTTTCAAAATAGTCGTGGTCTCTTTCTTTTCCTTTTCCGCTTGCATTCCCAGAATTTTCAAGGCCATCTTTCTTTTGGCATTTTATTCTATTAGGATATTTAGCGAGTTCGTTAATTTTTGTAGGTGCGTGGATACTGCCTTAAGGCCCAAATCTTCACTTTTGGAGGATCAGGATTTTATGTAGTTTTCACGGGTCACAAATCTACTCAAATGAGTTATGAGAAACACCGACTGCTGTGTGTCAGAATGATTCCAAGCCAAGTTCTATAGGTGTGTTCGTTTGTCTTGCACTTTTCTACACTTTTTGCACCAACCGCTCCTGAGAGAGTGCGATGTATATAATATTTCGTAAATAGGAGTTAGAAAAGTAGAATAAAGGTGTTAAAAGTGTAGAAAGTGCAGAACAAACGAACAAACCTTATGTAACTTGTTGCTACGTACAGATGTGTTCAAAAAGGTGTTGTACAGCTATGTTTTAAATCTTTGCTTTTGAGCGGCAATTGGTTTTTCTATTTTTGTGTTCAATAATATTATTATCGCCAGAAACCGTATATGTAACAAAACAACTTGTACAACAAATTTTTGAACTTCATGAATGCACATACAAGCTTACACAGTACAAATTCTGTACAACACATTTTTGAACACGACTGTACCTGATGGTTTGCAAATATTGAGCTGTACAAATAATTAAGGTTATCCCATTGACCGGCTAACTCGATAGGATGAATAGGGGTCATATGTAACCCTCAAAACAAAGGTTGAACATTACGATAAATAAAAGTCACAGTAGAAGAATCTACACAGTAGCGTCACTCGAGTATAACTGTCACATTTGCCATTTTGTTTGATACCTACCAATTTGCAAATTACATTACGTTTCCATAAGGGTATCAAACAGTATGGCGGCTTTTTTTTGACACTGACGTTTAAGTGACGCTACTGGGTAATTACTTATACTGTGTAAAAGTCACCAGTAATGCACACTTTTGTCTTTATTTGAGTGTAGATTTAAAATAGTAAAAGACACTAAATCAACGCAGATCAAAATTAAATGAACGATAAAATTTAAATGAAATTAAATACGAAGTACGGATCCATTTTTCGCTCACAAACAAAAGTAAATATCAACTCAAAGTTTAACTAAAATCCGCGACGTCAACATATTTCTAACTAAATCGACGCAAACATACAATCAAAATTATAAAAGACTCCGACGTCGTCCAAAGATGCAACTGCATCAGCTGTACCAACGTCCTTCGACTATCAAACGTCCAGGAGGTAGCGTCCAGTGTGTCACCCCTCGATTCGAAGAACCAGTTCCCTCTTCCGGCAATTTTGCCAAGCAACGGTGTTCGGCTAACCGGAGATGAATACATCGAAAGTCATCGAAATTTTCTACCACGGCCCAAGGATAAAACATCCAAGTCGAAGCTGTAATAAACTTCGGTAAACGTCTCGGAGCGAACCTCTGTGTGAACGCGTCTAGAACGGAAAGCCTAGATAACCGGTACGACTTGAACTGCGTACAAAGTTGCTTATATAAATCCTACCTAATTGTCTGCAGACATCAGGCTTCGAAAGGCCTAGAAGAAAGCCTTTCGTTGCTTAGAACGCACTTAATCAAATCTCGGAGTAATCCTCCGTTTGAACTTCACTTTAAACAAAACAGTTGGGTGAATTTATCAAAATGGCCCAAAAGCACGATGCGTACGCTAAGCGAGGAGCAACAATACTAACCGGAACTGGCGCGGTCGTTCACGGGCAGAGGTTGACAGAATGAACATTGCATGGGGGGGTTGTTAAGAGATGGCGGCTCAATTGCGCAGAAGACTGAGTGAAATAGAACGCGTGTAATGCGTGGGTTATTGCATTTTCGATTCCCGGAAAACTAATACTCCTAATAATTATAATGAATTTTATAACCGTAACAAAACAATTGCATTTTTAAATTTCATAATACTCTCCCCATCGTTCAGATTTCTTTAAATTTGATTCTCTTAGCAGGGGCAAAATAAGTCTTTTGGCATACCGGCGGCGCTGCGGTACCTACTTGAAGTTCTACATGCAAAGGTTCGGGTGCTAAAGCGAGAATTTGCATAATAGTAATAATACATTATTGTGTATTATTATCCAATTAATATTATAGATAATATTTCATGTTTATAATACTTCATGTTTATTTTCAGAGGAAGATTATGATGCCTTCTGCCTGGCCTATATGTTCACGTACCGCGACTTCGAAATGGGAACCCTGGGGCTAGCGTGGACGGGCGACCTGAAGAACGCCGGAGGGGTCTGCGAGAAAAACGGGGTGAGTGTTAATGCGATTTCATCGTCCGTTATTAGCCGTGATATTTGTCCGGAGGAGTTTGCGAAAGTTGCCCGCCATTGTTAACGACGACGTACAGAAACTTGAGAATAGTTCACGCGCTTAACGAAACTTCATCGCATCGATCGGACTTATTACTACGTGACTTGTACCTAAACTAGCAGACGTTTACTTGAATTACTGTAATGGGATCATTGTTATGTAGATTAACTGTAAACTTTCGTTGTAAAAAAATGTTTGTTTTTTGACTGCGCCGGAGATAAATCTACTTTAGTGTTGCTATGAACCGGATTGCGTTGACGCTCCGAAGTGATGAATTAGTGCAAAAGCTCTCACCGCTAAAATGATATAAATTAGGCCCCGGTTGCTTTATTAAGTTTGTTTAGGCAATTCCCTAGTTCACGTGGGATTACCAAAATCCTAGTTGGTTTGTAACTCCGGTTCCAGAAAATTATTGTATATTTGTTTATTTTTTCTGTATTCTCTCTTTTGTCTGTGTTAAAAGACAACATAAAAATAAAATAAAGTTCTTCCATAGTAATTGAATTATGGCGTCTGTTATTGGTAAAATAATTGTCTAACTTTGTACGAGGTCTCAGCGTTGGAAAAAATATTTTGTGTCAATAAACCGAATTAATTTGTCTCGTTCCTAAAACTTTATCAAATTATCGAATTAATTACTGTCTGATCTAATTAATTTGAACGTTTGTGTTGCCCTTAGTTATTAAAGCAATTATTTCTGTATTATTTTCTCCGTGAAAACATTTTTATTTGACGTCAGATTAAATGATATTTTCCGAAATATAATCTGTTAAATTTGAATTCAATTTTTATTATTTATTGACTTGAAGTGAAGTGAGTAGAAGTGAGGAAGTTGCTTTCCCCAAATCGCATCCCTAATGATAAGCTTTGAATAAAGAACAAAAATTGAACGTAAAAAAAGTCACGATTTTAATATCTGATTGTGAGCTAACAAGAAGAGTTACAAAACGAATAAATTATATAGAAGCAAGAAAGCAAAAAGAAGATTAATATAAAAAAGAATGGAAAATAGTAAAAGGAAAGTAAATTAAATATGAACATTTTGAATTTGTTCGCGTGCCAAACGCCAAGTATCATCGAACGGTGCAGAGGAAATTAATTCCGAACGGCAAATATTTATTTATTTTTGCAGCATTGCGATACAGGCAAATTGCACTCGTAATTGATTTAGCTTTCGCAAAACGTAGAACGCGGCTCGGTTCCGTCCGACTTCATAATTAACTTACATAGTATTTAGCCGTTTCCCCATCGATTTTTAATTAGCTTGCCCCTGTAATTTTGCAATTTTTCACCGTGGCGATGGCAGCATCAGAAAACGATTTCGCGTGTTATTCGGGATCCTTTACGCCGCACGTGATTAGATAAGGGGGCCCGAAATCGAGAGCTTTAATTGCGATGGAGATTCCTAGCACCGCAGCGGCAATTAAGGCTAATTACACGTGCTGGTGCCGATGCGAGCAGAAGTAAACGCTGAATCGAATATCAAACATTAATCCGGCCATAATTAAACAATTACGCGAGTAAATCAAAGCGCCCCAATGTTAAACTGTAATGGGGACGCTTTGTTCGTGGTACTATCGCTACAATTGCTATGCGGTTCTTGTTGATAGTAATACCGATGCCGTGTAATAAGCTAAAAGCAAACACCTGTAACGTAATTAGGACAGCGAATGCTGCAAAATTGGATAACGTCCTTGTTCTATAGGTAAAGGACACAGAAACTATCAGTGTGGTCAAATCAGATTAAATTATCTAAATATGATAATTCACAGACAAAGGCAAAGCAAAAGTAATTGTCTCCTGCTAGCTTTACAACTTGCTTCATTAACTATCATCACTGCTATTGTTGTCATAAGTTTATTTTGAAAATCCAATTAAGCTTCATTTACAATGGTTTTTACAATAGAATAGACGTACCTTTTGTTTCCCATTGCCTAAGCCTTCTTGAATTGACGATAATCAGCATCAAATTTATACCGACAACTACTAGGATCAGCTCGTGGTGATTATTCAAAATAACTACAAAACCCAAATGACTATTTCTTTTTTCAAAAACAGGAGAAAGAATGGATGAAGTAGAAGCACCGGTAAAAGCCGTCGTCGTACCAGATTCTAAACAGGATGTTTCTGCTGGAAGGACATTTATTGAATTACCATCATTGCACGCTGTGAAAGGTGATACTAGCTTAAAGTTTGTAACGCGTGAAACCAAGGCAGATTCTAATAAAGGGAGATCTCTAGAGGAAAAGTAGTTCTAACCACCTAAACCATATTGAAGTAAAAGCCGAAGACTACGACGGTGATGCACTTATTGAAGCATCAATCTGATCGAAGAAAGGACAAGGGTGTTGCATACCACGTACCGTTATATACATAGCGAAGGGAAGACGTACGTCTTGTGAACTTGTCAGATAATGACATAAGTAGTGATTAAGGAAAACGAAACCGTAGCAAGGGTTTGGCCTTGTAAAGAGGATATAAGCCCAGTCGAAAACATTGCGAAAGTTTCCAAATTACGTGAGTCTGAATTGTGGCTGGAAGATATTAAAATTGGACCTGTTGACGATATGCAGAAAGAAGCTCTGTTTGACTTGATAAATAATAATAATAATAATATGTTTATTGGTTTGACAGTATGGAACACAATAAAACTAAATAGACAACTAAATTGACAGGCAGAGAGAAGAAAATGAGAATATAATAATAATGTATAAGGCAAGGAAAACTAAATTAAAACTATAAGGCGTATTACAATGTTTAATTAATTAAGTCAAACCAAAAGGTATGCCATCAGTAAGCTCGTAAGGAGCACACTGTTCTACCTGGCGTACCTAAAACTAAAAACTAAAGGAAACAATGAAAATGAAAAAGAAAAGAGAAAAAAGAAAGATTTTAGAAAAAGGATCTCTTTTCTTCCTTTTTCTAAAATCTATATATATAATATAATATAAGAAGAGAGAAGAGAAGCGGAGAGTGACAGTAAATAGTAGAAAACAGAGAAGAAATAAATAAATGAAAGGGGTTGATAAGAAGAGTAAGATAATGAAGAGAAAGTAAAAGCCGACTGCAGGAAGCCCAACAATAAGGATCTGAGGTGGTAGTATCTTCAGATCAGCATCAATGTTGTTTAGACATTGAGCAGCGGCGTAGGTAAAACATCTTCTAAATAAGGATATATGATGCAGATCAATGTCCAGTAAATCCTTGCGTTGAACATTAATACTGTGAACATCGGTCCTATGTCTGAACTTGACAAAGAGGTAAGGAGTTTTTGACTGAGCAAGCAAGATGAAAAAGTTGTTGTTGAAGCCAACAAGCAACATTCAGTTTGTGCGAAATGTGTTTTCGTCTAGGAACGCCAAAAATGAATCGCAGACAAGAGTTCTGCACAACTTGAATGCGCCTGGAATCATTAGAATCCAAACACGAGTGATAAATGACGTCGCAATAATTAAAGTGAGAAAGAACTATGCTATCACACACGGCTGTTTTGGCTTTAGTGGTAAGGATATGCCTACTGGGGTATAACATTTTCAAATTACAGAATGCCTTGCTGATGCAGGAAGTGATATGCTCTTTGAATCGTAGATTATTGTCGATGATAAGACCCAAACTTTTAAAACTGACACGTAGTATCATTTAACACAATTTTAATTAGAGGCAATGCAGCCTGACGATCTTTAATTCTTCCAAGTAGAGAGAAATAAAATTTATTGGGATTAATTTTTAAGCAGTGTTTGGACGAAATGGAGAAAAGGTCAGCCAAATCACTGTTAATGTTATTGATGGTAAGCTGTGAAATGAATTTAGAGTTTGCTTTGAACAATCACTGGAAGAGTTAGCTTGCGCAAAATCAGCGGAGATGGAAATAAATTTAAAAGAAGAAAAGTCGTTTACTTATCGACCTTACAGAATATCTAAAACGAAGCAGGAGACTGTGAGAAATATTGTA
Source organism: Dorcus parallelipipedus (assembly GCA_958336345.1). Taxonomy (NCBI): domain Eukaryota; kingdom Metazoa; phylum Arthropoda; class Insecta; order Coleoptera; family Lucanidae; genus Dorcus; species Dorcus parallelipipedus. The sequence continues at coordinate 21,383,662 of OY284482.1, read as the reverse complement.
TCCGAAGTGTTAGAATATGGTATTGCGAGAGAATCAAATTCTAATTATTCTTCGCCGGTTCTTTTGATGCGCAAGAAAAACGGAGAACAAAGATTATGCATCGATTACTTCTAGCTAAATTCTTTAACGGTGAAAGATAACTACCCCTTACCAGGATAGATGATCAAATTGACAGATTAGTGTAGACTTGCGATCTGGATATTATCAAAGTCCTCTAGCCGAAAATGCAAAACGCCTTAAGGTGTGTGTCCATTTGTGATATAATATCGAGACTTTGTCTCGAGAATGATCTCAGGCTCTTGTACATTTGAGAGCACTTTGAGTCTCAAGACAGCTGTTGGAGACTCACAGTCTCGAGACTAGGACAAACCCAAGTCTTGGAGTATTTAAGAGACTTTTGTACAGTCTGCTGATTTCGTAAGTTATGAATCTTCCGCCGTATCTCCTGACAGACACAATTAAAAACTGTCGCAAATTCTTCAAACTTACACATTTTTTTTTCGCGATTTCTGTACTGTTGATGTTTTATGTAGGTACATTCCACAGAAACTCATTTTCCTCATAACGAGAGATTAATTTAGAAACTTCGTCATCTGTCCACTCTCGGCTCATTTTGTCAATTAATTAATAAGCTGGTGAAAACTGTTTCAAATAAAAGTTTTAATGTCGAAAAACGAATAGATTTTGAGATCGCTTTCAGCTCTTCCAACTCTGCTAGAAAAGTTGAGACTAAGTCACAAGAGCAGGAATGAACATGTCCATCTGATATCGTGCACTATCGGAGCTCTGTCTCCGAGAGTGCTCTCAAGTCTTTGTCCATTGGTGATTGAGTCTCAAGACTGAGTCTCGAGAGTATTTTGTCACAAGTGCACACTTACCTTTACGTCTTTTGTAACACTAACAGGACAGTACGAGTTCAATAGAATGCCATTTGCTTTGACTAAAGCACCACGAACATTTCAATGGGGTTTTCTAATGTCACCATGAGCATGCTTACGCATGTAGGCAACATAAACCAAATCTTCGTAGCATATTATCCACGACCTACTAGATTTCGCGAGACGAAATCTCTTATTTGGCCTGAGCAATTTACTAGTTATAGTGTTTCTCCGCTGGCTCGCTTACCCAAAAAATTTAACTCAGGACTTATTACAATAATTACAATTTTATGATTTCTTATTAGCCTCCCTTCATTCTAGCTCTTGTAGAGCTTGATGCCAATGTTGTTTGTTTCCATTAGTTCAACCATTAGTTCAAAATCCTTAAAAAAAATAGACCATTGCTTGTTTCTTTTCCTGTGAGAAGTGCTTATATCTTCGTATTAAAAAAAATAATAATTGTAGATGTAGACGTTGTTTTTGCACGAATGACAGATGAGTAGATTGTAGATAGGTGCGTGCATTGCTGACATGCGCGGTCATACGTTCGATCGCCCCCCCACCCCACAAGTCATTTTTCTCCAAATCAGGCGAAACCTATACATATACATATTTTCTTTATTATTGAAAATTAATTTAAAAACAAACTTCAAGTGTATTTTTACGATTGTATTTGTCTACAATTATATTTTTACGATTGTATTTGTACAATTTTTTTAACCCTAACGTAAGAAACCCCCCCCCCCTCCAAGAAGCACTTTTAGGGCCGCGCCTAATTGCTGATGTGATGACGTCAAAATATTTTATTCCGATCCCTACTTTTCATGGATACAAATCACTGGGTTATTTCCAGGTTCGTGTTTCAATGTTTACAGTTGTTATTTTCTTAACAATTCTTTCATCTTCTTGAAGAAAGGAGTAAGAAGTAGAACAGAAGAATTAATATGGAGTATTTGACTTATGAAGTAAAAATCAAACCGACAACGATATATTTGACAATATTAGGTACTAGAAACGATAACAATAAAAACCTGTGCAAATTTATAAATATTACAATTATAGTACAAAATTTTATTTAAAATAAGCCGACAAATGAAGAAAAGTAATTTCTTCCACATATTTTTTATTCCTTGCTTACCATCACGCAACACTATCTGTTATATTATACTATATGTTATCCCAAGTTATTTCAAAACGAAAAAAAAAATATATGGAGTTCGTATATAAGCAATCTTTTATTATTATTATTATTATTTTATGATAAATTTAGTGGCAGAACGCAATTTTAAAGGTTAAAAACCGGTTTTCGAATTTTACATATTTAGTCAAGAAACCAGTTTTTTAAACTGACAAACCGGCTCTAAGAGCCGTTTCACACTTGTTAAATTTGATAACAATTTTGTTACATAGTGAGAGAGATAGGCTACCATAGTGAATGCTGATTGGTTGAACTGGCACTTCTCACTCACTTCGTAACAAATTTTCCATGAAAAATATCATAGTGTAATACGGCTCTTAGAAATCAAAAACGACCTTTAAATCAGTGCTTTTCAGTAACCTTGGTTCATCTGCAAAAAAGATTGAAACCTGCCCCTCCAAATCCTTTCCATGATCCTTTCGACTTACCTGGTCAGTCTCTTAATTACTTCACTTTGATATTTAATTTGTTCCTAATTGTTTGGATGAACGTTCCAGCTTTTATTTCCTCTTTAAAAGCGTCTTTTGTGTTTGATCATCACTTTCTTTCTTGAACGATTATTGTCTTTCATTTCTCACGCACCTTTTAATGGCCGGTGGCTTTAAATAATTTCCAGAATTTTTCTGAACTCTTGTCTTGTCTAAAATGTATTTTTATGTGTTTCATTTAGTTTTCATTTCTATGATCCAATCGTATCTTGAATCATTATGTAATTTTTAATTTATTCCTGTCTTGAACTTCCCGGTTCACGTTACTATTTTTAGTCCTTTAATAAATGCATGAGATTCGAGTATTTTTTTTTAAATTGTACCCTCCGCTTCGATAGTATTTCATCTAGTAATTTAAATAGCACAGGCAGCGGGAGATTTAGTTCGTTGCAGGATCATCAAAATGTAAAAATATTCCACCGCGTGACCCAAATATCGCCGTCCGCCATTGTGTAATTAATCTAATTTGTTGAAGTTTGAAAAGGTATTATATTTTTAAAAAAAGCGGGCTGCCCTAATTGGGAGCAGACGACGCTTTTTTACAGGGTCTATTATACAATTTTTTAACACGCACAAGATTGAATAGGTCGATTGTATTCTTCCATAGGTACGATTTGAATGGAGTGAATAAAACGATTTCAAATGAATAAATTCAGGGGTAGTTTATGTAACTTATAATTTATGTAAAACTTTAAAGATAAGAAGGGGACATAAAGATATTTTTTTAAATACCTAAATGTCAGTTGCGACAATTTTTGTAGTAAATCAATTTCAGAATTAATTTTTGGGTGCAAATTGAAAAATTTAATTCTAATCGTGTGTGTGTATAGAAGTTTCAGTATCTCTGGACTTTGGAAGTCGAAGATGAAAATTATAATAAACCGAAAGAAAATTTTGAAAATCATAATAAGAATATGTATACGAAATTTTTTGCGATAGAAAACGAGAAATAAAAATTTATATTTGAGGGATATTCAACTTTAAATTGAATTTACACAAACAGTAACGTTATGAATTTATTTTTATTTTTCAGGTGTTGATAGTATTCGCAATGCTTTTTCTCTATTTTGTAAAATTTTGCATCAATCGTGCACTTATGGCTTAGTTATTTTCTGTAATTAAATTGTCGACGAGTTTTATCAAAAAAACAGATGCCTACATGCTTTTAAAATTAAATTTCGCAAAGAAATTGTTCCCAATCGAATTCACCGATTTGAATGAAACTTGACAGGTTTGTAGACCCCCACAGGACAATGTAGAAAGCCGTTCTTCGTTCCGGTTGACAAAGCTTTTAAAGGGGTGAAATGGACCTCTGAAAAGCGCACGTTTTTCGCTTATCCTAAATTAATCTGTTCCCCCTGAGAGAGAAAATTATTATCGAACAGGCATATGCTAAAATCAACAGGACTCGCTTTAAAGTGACAGTTTCATTCTTTATACTTTCACAGTTACACTTTTTAACAAATGTTTGAACTTTTGCTAAGAATATTTTAATGTTTCTTGTGTACGCTCTTTATGCAAATTATCATCTGATTTATAATATACTTACATCAAATAAGAACCTTCTTGCCATAAACGAACTCCATATATTTCATGTGTAGTATGGTTTTAAATTAAACTAATTTTTAAACACAATTTGTGCAGGAAGTTTGGAAATTCTCATAAAATATACCTAATGAACAATTTTCACTCAAATGTATTCGTTTTGAAATCTTTATTACCGCCAAATTAATAATTATGCAACTCTTAATACTGAAAAAATAGTGTGAAGGGGGTGCTCTGAATCAGTCTTTCTTTGTTTTCATTAGTTTTCAATGCCCAATTAATCATGAAAAGGTATTCCCAAGTTATTTCAAAAAGAAAAAGAAAAATTATGGAGATCGTATATAATCTTTTATTATTATTATTTTATGATGAATTTAGTTAGTGCATACCTCCTAGACAAGCCACGTACAACATTTGGTTTAATTTAAAGAATGAAAATAGAATGTTCGTAAATGTTTCGAGGTACTCGCCTCACAGTATTCATTGTTCAGATTCAAGCAATACTGATAAAAGCTGTGCAATAAAATCTGCATTCGAAATGCAGTCGTTTTCGATTGAATTGCTTATTTCATTAAAATAACAATGTATCTGAGTATTAAAGGCACCGGATATTGAAGGCTACTTTTTCAAATACAGTATACATCTTGCAATTTATACAACGTGTCCAAATAAATAGTATACGAGTAGGCCATGGAAAGCAAAACGTTTCATTTGATATTATAGGTACTTATAAAGATTAAGCTATCAAAAACCAATGTAAAGCCGCGTACACATTTGCGAGCCGAACCTGTGACGTAAAGGCTCGGTCCCCTGACCTGTGTTGGCTCGGCAAGTCATGGCGAGTGACTACGATCAACGGCAAGCCACATGTCGTGGAAATAGGGTTATTCGTTGTCTCGCAATACTCCTAGTTGGGGGCTTGATGAAAAGTATTTAGTTCACTCGTTATTATGTAATTCCGAGCCAAGCACCTTTTTTCCATTGTCGAATACGGAGTTGAGATGAACATCTGTTTAAATTTTAAATAGTAATTGTATTTGTAGTATTTAATAATAATAATATTATTTGTATTAATAACAAACTATGACGGGCCTTTGCAAAGTACAGTTCGTGGGAATAAACAAGCCTTTCCGAACCTACCACAAGGCAAAGATTACATTACAGGTTCAGCTCGCAAATGTGTACGCACCATTATGAGCGTATTATTAAAAAATATTTATAAAAATCTTGCGCTAGAAGACATTCTATTTTAAGACGTATTTCCTGTGAAAAAAAAAGATAAATAATTTCATGTTTTCATTACTTCAGACGTTGAGGCCTTTTTTGATATAAACTTAAAAATCGCAAATTCTTGGATCACTTTCACACCTAATTTGATTTTCAGCATTACAGGGGCAGCATGAAGTCACTGAACACGGGCATCGTGACTCTGCTGAACTACGGCAAGCACGTTCCGCCTGCCGTGTCTCATGTTACTTTAGCTCATGAAATTGGACATAACTTTGGATCACCGGTGAGTTAATTTAATGCTTTTCTCCTTTGCTTCTTCGTAAATAACATTTTTCGTTGGAAAGTTTTAAAAGCTAGATCTGGAATCGCACGAATCACATTATCGTACAAATTAAATATTTAACTTTAAACAATTTTTATTTAATTTAATTAATTTAATTCGCCACGATGAATATACACTGTATCCCAGAACTCGCGCCCCAGAAAGCAAGGGCAATGCGAAGCACATATTCAAAAACTAAAATTGTCTAACGGATAAGCCAGGGAGTGTGGACGCAACGCCAGGGAGGCGCACGAGTTTTTTCCCAGCGCTTTCCTGATCGTCCCCTAGACCATAAAGTGATCCTTAGGGCTCACGCAAGAATGCAAGAGACCGGTCAAGTTGTTCCGACTAGTAACGAAATTGGTGGTGCACCTAGAACAGTTCGAACTGTCGAAAACGAAGAAGCCATATTGAATGCGTTTGAGGAAGATGGTACAAGAAGCATAAGAGAAATTGCACGCGAACGGGGGCACGATGGGGCACCACCACATTTTAGCAAATCTTGGACAAACAGTATCCTGGCCGAGGTGGTCCAAGAAACTGGCCTGCTCGATCACCGGATTTAAACCCTTTGGATTTTTTCTTTGGGCACACGTTAAAAACATTGTATATCGTGTACCTATTGAGACCGAGGAGCAGCTCAGGAACCGAATCCAAGATGCTTTTCGCGGTGGTTACTCCTCAAATTGTCACGGACTTTAAATGAAGCCTTTTGAGAAGAACACGGTTGTGTTTAGAAATGAATGGTGGACATTTTGAGCACTTAATTTAACTTTTTGTTCTTTTTAATTTTTAATGCCTCTTTGCGACCTATTTGTTGTCCCTATTAAAACCATCAAGTATACGTAAATACCGCCTCCTAGCAATATCGTCGGCCTAATTTCAAAACCTCGTAAGTCCGAAAATGGACAAAATTGAGTTATGAGAATTTTATTGTTAAGGTGATTTAAATCTACAGTATGTTAAAATCTCGTAAGTTGTCTTCGATCGTAGCAACATCTGGAAGACTTTAACCAAAACTCGTAAGCCGGCGCGGCAGTTTATTGGGAAATGAGATGGTTTTTATGCTCTCCTATAAAATAACCTTTACATGACTTACGAGATTTTGAAATTAGGCCGACGATATGAGTTCTTACGTTTTACTTACACGAGTACTCTCGGCATTAGCTACCGCTTTTTCGTCCTCATTCGAATACAGTTTAACCTAGACAATTTTTGTTTCCAAATTTGCCATCTCCATTGCTGTAAGTAGGCACGTCCCCTTACTCTCTGGGGCGCGAGTTTTAGGACAGCCTGTATAATTTGAAAGAGTAAGTAATAACTGCAAGCAAGTTTGGTTCAGATCCAAATAGTTTTGTTACTTTTATAATGACTTAGGTACCTAACAAAAAATGAGTGATATTCAGCTGGAATACAGAAGCGTGATCAAGTAATTAACGAAGGAAACAAAAATGGATCCAAAGATAGGGAAGATGCGACATCAGATTTTAGGATAAAATTTTGGTCTAAGCAATCTCGATGGCGTAGGGAATCAATTCAAGATGACCCAAGATGAGGAAAGCCTGTTGAAGCAAGAACCAATGAAAAAACTATGAAAGTTATTTATTGGAATTGGTCTTAGCATATCGAAGGGTTTCAGTGCACGTAGAGACATCAAAAACGACAGTATAAAAATTTTACATGAAGATTTAGCAATTAATCACATTCCCAAAATGTTACTCAAAAAAAAATTGTTTCGACAAAAAATTTGTGAGGAAAGTTTGGGGGCTTTGGCCGACGACAAAGATCCTTTTTCGAGAATGAAAAAAAAGTTATGAGACACTGGGACCCATCGACAAAACAGAGGGCCACAACCACAAGGGATCTCCGCTGCCAAAAAAGGCTAAAACTCAGAATTCTTTAGGAAAACTAATGGCGATGGTGTTTCGGGATTCGGATAGAATCTTACTAATCGAATTGAAAAAAGACTCTACAGGAGAAGTCGATAAGGAAGCAATTGAATCGGTCAATGCAGAAACGGCATGGGCATATGGATACATATATGCCCTTGGCCTTTTTTTTGTCGTATGGTCGTTTTCAACTTCCTACTTGAATCGGTCAATGCAGAAACGGCATATACATTGATCGATACATTTATACATTGATCGATTCAATTGGGAAGTTGAAAACAACCATACGACAAAAAAGGCCCCAGAATTGTGATCAAAGGGTTATGGTGCTTAATGACAATTGCTGAATCCACAAAGCTCATCGAGTTCGAGTGTGGCTTTATATTATGCAGCCTGGATTTGGCACCGAGTGACTGTTATCTGGTTCCTAAATTTAAAAAAAGCATCTGAATACCTGAAAGAAGTTTTTTGAAGACTCACCAAAGGATTTCTTTTTTTGGAAGGTATTGCCTAAGTAATTGGAAAAACGTTGGCATAAGTGTGTGATCGTTTGTGAATCATCAATATTACTTTTGTTCTAACTCTTTTCCTTCATGGCTAGTAGACAGGTCTGTTAGGGTTAATCTTTAATCTGAAATGCGTTATTATTCTAAATAGTACTCATATAATGTAAAACCAGGTATATGACAAAAAAAAAATTTCCGGTAAAGGTCTTGTCTAACGTAAATCTCTGTGTACCTAGCACGATCCGGAAATATGTACGCCCGGAGGCGAAGACGGTAACTTCATTATGTTCGCCAGGGCGACATCTGGAGACAAGAAGAACAATAATCACTTTTCCCCGTGCAGCCTGAAGAGCATTAATCCTGTGCTTAATTTTAAAGCGCGCTCGCCGAAGGGTTGTTTCACAGGTAGATTACGAAATTCAATTTTAACATAAACTTACCTGTCGCCTGCTGACTAACAGTTTAAAAAATATTCAATTTAGTCTTTTGAGACTTTTGTCTCAGTCCAATCACTATACATTGTACAACATTAAATTATTAAGAAATCAAAATAGATTGAAGTTATAAGAAAAAAGGGAAATAATTTTGTTGTCCTGTTATTTAGAACCTCAAGTTTCACTTTGCGGTAATGGAGTTGTTGAGGAAGGAGAAGAATGCGATTGCGGTTGGTACGAAGATTGTAGAGATCAATGTTGCTTCCCGCAAAAACAACATCCGACAGTTGGCGAACCACCGTGTCGTTTAACTTCAGGAAGCGTGTGTAGTCCCTCACAGGTATGCCTTTATTGTTCTCTACGTATAACTAAGAAAACTAATTCGATTTAAACAATAGACTAGGATACAGGATAAGCAAAAAAAGTCTAATTTCAATACAAGACGATTATTTTTATGAAATCTGAAGATTCTTAGGTGGCGTTGACTTGATTACATTACATAAGAGTCTACTTGACAGTATTGTTTAATGTTAATTCGCTGTTTGTACCTTAATAAAAGTTTACATGTAACAACTTTAAGGTGCTGTATGTACTAAATGAGTACAAATCGGACACATGTTTATGGGAACAAATGTTTGAAAGTCCATTCCCTACAACTTTTTTCATTCCTCGTCGCTATTTTTGAAACACCCTGTATATTTTGGTCGTTTTCTATCGCATCCGAATTTTTTATGTTTAATAGTAGAAACATACAAAACGTACAGCATAAAGTACAAAAAAGTTAGCAAATTTAATTCTACTGAAGATGAAGTTCTAAGCAAATTACCAGCAGGTTACTTTGGATTTATCGAAATTAAGAAAGAAATTTTTCAATTTTTAACGAAATTATTGGCAGATACTTAAAAGAAACATTATTATAATATATTTTCGAAGCAAACCGTCACATTTCAAACCGGGTGGTTTTTTAAATTTTTTTATCAACTATTGCCTTGAAATTTGGACGGCATGTCGTAACTTAACTGAAAAATTAAACATTGCAATTCTTGAGGTTATTTCACAGTTAAGCTAAGACATGCCGTCCAAATTACATGGCAAGAGTTGATAAAAATTTTAAAAATCATCCGGTAGTACACCCAGGAGAAGCTCAGCTTAAAAAAAAAAACAAACAAACACACCTTTACGTTCAAGTCCAATTTCCGTAAAAGTTTTTGATTAAATAAACTACCAGTTCTATTTACCGCAGTAATAAAGCAAAGCTCAATTAACGCCTGAGCGATTTTTACGATCCGTTTTATTACAAAACTTTTTACTGTAAACCTAATTTCTTAGGGACCGTGTTGCACGTCGGAATGTCGGTTTAAATTCGGCGATAAATGCAGGGACGACAACGGTTGCAGGGACGCCAGTTTTTGCAACGGAAAAGGCCCACAATGTCCTCCGTCGGTCAACAAACCCAACAAGACGATATGCAACAAGGAATTCGTTTGCTTCATGGGCGTAAGTAATATTGGCCTCATCTAAACACAATCGATATTTATTGTCTGATCAGGAATGTACGGGTTCCATTTGCTTGGCTTATGGTCTGGAATCGTGTCAGTGCATTCCTGGGAAAACCGACCCGAAAACAAAAGCTTGCGAGCTTTGCTGCAAGCTTCCGGGTGATGGGCAGCCGTGCGTGTCATCCTTCGAATGGAACGACATGCCTTACGACATTCCTGATATGTACTCTAAACCTGGAACGCCGTGTAATGATTACAGCGGTTATTGCGACGTCTTCCAAATGTGTCGAGAGGTTGATCCTTCTGGGCCCTTGGCGACGCTTCGGAAAATCTTATTGTCAGAGGAGAGCATCGCCAGCTATAAAAAATGGATGATGGATTACTGGTACGCCGTCGTGCTCATTATTTTAACCGTGATAGCAATGCTGGTAAGTTCTTTCCCTCTACTTTTCGCTCATCCTAACGAAACATTTTGGTTTATAGTTGAAGATACTTTGCATGATTTCTTACTTTCAAAATCGTGAGTTTTTCAGTACCTACAGAAAGTATTTTCGCTTAAAAACGAGTAGTTTAAGCTAAAGATTCCTTTAAGTAATGCTTAAGAGACTTTACCATTACATACCCGTTTCATACTCATTCAAAAATCATGTACTTTCGAGTAGAATTTGATAACTCATATTCAAAATTTAATTATCAATTCGTTACAGATACTCAGCACAAAACTATTAGGAAAAAGACCAAACCTCAAGCTAAAATCGGTTACAATAATGCACAGTCAAACAACGGAAACCGTAAAATTACCTGAAGGCGATGGGCAAGTAACCGTTCATCCTGCAGTACGTTCAAAACTACCTCTTAAACGCCGAGTCCGAGATGGCAAGAAGCTCCATCGAAAACACAAGGGGAAAGAAATCGTTCCAAACAACGTAAACAGCCCAAGCAAGAGCAAGGGTTCACCTAAGAAGAAAAAACGCGTTTCTGCCCCCATTGGAGCGGAGGAAACCCGAAAGAAAATAGGAGATGCCGCAGCGGTCATTGAAATTCCCCCAAGCAAGGTGAAGAAGTCGACCCAGGCGATGGTTTCCAAGAAGAAAAAGAAGAAGAAGGAGGTGATCGATTATAGCGGTGCCCAAATCGACGGTTGCGAGGGCAAAAAGGGTTTACTAAGTCCAGAAACCCATCACGCGCCAGTAACTACAGGTGAAATAACCGACCCAGTTGGTAAGGTCCAAAACTGGTTAATGAAGTCACATCACGTCGCGTTACCCAAATCCAAATCAACACCTGCCGGGCTCACGGAGAAGACCAATAGGAGCCCTCATAAGCGCCCCACGATAAGGCCAAGAACTGAAAAAAGCAAGTCCCATAGTGTAGGTAACATTCCCAGCGACAAGGAAAAAGTACGACTGCAAGTTGTGTATAAACCGCCGTTTAAATTTAGTGTTAAACTGAAAAAGCCGGACAAAACGAACTTCGTCGGTAAGAGACAGGCGGTGAAAACTCCGAGGACAGGAGTGCTCATAAAGACTGTTAAACAGCGCGAAATCAAACCGAAGAACGCGAAGACGGAAGACGCGGCGCCGGTTAGTCCCCTGCAGATAATGAATTCGACCGACGATATCGATTCTAACATACATACCGTCCAATCTGATCTAGAGGTCCTTCTTTCTGAAAGCAAGTTCCTGTTTTCAGATGACTGACACATTCCGCTTTGTTTTTTAATGACGGTCTGTTGTTTCATGGCTGTGGAAAACATTCCGCACTCTCAGAGCTGCTTTCCTCCGTTAAGTTTAATGAGTCAATGAGATTTGATATACCTTTTTTTTAATTTGATTTTGTTTGTTTGTAGTTGAAACAGATTAACAAATTTAAAAAACTAATCTTTATACGACAATATTTAGTCTGGTTAAGTCGGAAAATTTACAAAAAAAATAAATAATAATATGTACTTAAATCGTACTAACACTATTCAGCTTCCAGAATTTAATTTCAAGAAAATGTTAAATATGCTTCAAACTATAAATTAATTTTGCTATGAAATCAATATGTAATTTTGGGTAGACCTTTTCCTTTAACTTACACTTTTATTTATTGATATATTGAGTTCTATGTATTTTTTTACAAAAAAAATAAGTAAGTTAAATAAATAAGTATTGGGCATATGGGCTATGTTGTGCTGCAACTAAACGTATGTGTTGTCATTTCACAAAAAACTATTCTCAGTTTTTCATTTTTTTTATGTTATTGTGGTTTTCGCCCTGCCCAATGTGTAAAAGTCAGAATTTTAATTCAGAAACTTAAAAAATAATTTCATCCGTTTTGATTTCTGCGACTTTTGCCCACTTTAGAATATAAGATGTCGTTTTATGTCAAATTTGTTTTTTTTTTTAAATTTTCCTCTCTTTCCATTGCATTATTTCTTCTTATTTTTTTCATTCTCATGTTGTTATGTGAGGTATTAAATAAATATAATCGTTTTTGCTAATGATTGAAACAAACAATTGCAATTTTTCAAAGAAAGAGTAAGTCATTTTTTAAAACAAAGTAATTTAAATATTTTTGTTCCTATCATACAGTTGCAGACAGAAAATTGCGGATGTCACCGTCATTCCATTAACTTAAAAGTTGAACAATTCCTTTATGTATACTTCGGATGAATGACAGTGACTTCCTAAATTTTAAATTTTCTGTTCGCAACTGTACAAGGTGAGTAACGTAATACAACTGTCTTTGACCGGGTTTCTGGAACGTTTCAATAAGTTAACGGTTCGATTAAAATAAACGTTACTACGACAACACATGTTAGAACTATAGGAAATATTTATTTTAATCGGACCGTTAACTTAATGAAACGTTCCAGAAACGCGATCCTAAAGAGTAAGATTTATAGGATCTGGATAAAAGCGAGACTTGAAAGTTATTTTTAGCCACATTCATCAATTACCACAGGATATGTGATTGTGAATCAACTATTGCAACGGGCAGTTTATAGTCCATTTACTTGACATCTGCACTGTCAATGTCAAAATTTGAAAAAAGAAAAGATCTTAATTTTGAGTGTATGTGTATATTCAGTTACTAACATTTTAATGAATAAAAGCCAGATTAGATATGGTGTGGAGAATAATTAACATTAAAAAATATTCGTTTGCTCTCAAAATTAACGACACATTTTTAAAATATAATTATTATTAGTAAATTTAAAAATGTCGGCCCGTATTCTCATCTTATGATTTAATAACGTGTTTATTTTCCATGGTAACACTCGACCGTCACTCTCTTTATTAAATTGACATAAATCGTATAGTTTCTTGCTAATTTTAACCGCGACTTTAGTTAAACACGACCTTTAATCGTAAGACGAGAATACGGGCCACTGTTAAATAAAACAGAAAAATTTTGACACTGACATTGCACATGTCATACGTTTCAACTCGCGTGAAGCAAGTCTAACATTAGTTAGTTGAATTGGAATTGGTTGAAGTGAATATGCTCTGAATTGTATATGTTGTAACAAATCATTTAGATATAAACACAAATTTCTATGATTTTGCATATTCCACCTAAAATATTTTGGTGTTACCGACTTTTGAAACGTCATATTTCATCATTGGCGGTAAACTTAAAACTGGTTACTTATAGCGTTCTCCACTGGCTGCACTAGTGTGCACACTCAGTGTATCTGTTATTATTACATGAGGTTAAAACGAGAAGAAAATATAACGAGTGTGTACTAACGCAGCCAGTGGAAAACTTTGACTACTTTAACTTCGCTTCAATGACTTTTAGAATAAAGAGTATTAATACAAAACACTATTAAATAGGTATTAGCAAGTGAAAACAAGAATATTAGAAGCAAAGCCTTTTACATTCTTGAGATAAGTTGTGGTTATAAAAAGTGCGTTCATTAAAAACAGGGTTTTCTCTTTCTAACATGAACGTAGAGCCAATGAAAATATACCTAGATGCTTTTTGTCAATATTCAACCACTGCCCTGTTGTTTAAAAATCGTACTTAAATTTAATGAAAAGTCAGTGGCAGTTTCATTGTCAGTTAAATTCTTTGAACATACGTTCACAATAACAAAACACACAACCAGCCTACTTGACCCTGTTTTTTATGAACGCTCGTTATTTTACTAAGTATTAAAATTGGCAACTGATGAATGTGCAGCAACCAATGAAAATTGGTCAAAATTTAAAATGTTCATTTAAAAAAAAAGTAACAACGCATTTTTTATATTTATTGTAACAGATAAAAAGTAGGAAAATATTCAGATATTTCTTAATTTTCTGTGTAAAATTTAATTACATAGAGGACAAAATTTTCTTTATCTTTTTAATATTTTTTTACTTTTTTAATCTACATATTTCGAATTTCCAATTTAATACATAATTACACCTGTGATTATAACTGTTTGAGTTGGCAATACAATTAAGAGCATTTTTTTTAATTCGGCTATTTGCAACATTGCAACCGGAAATGTTTTGTTGGTTTATTTGACGTAACCTGAACAGCGACAAGATTGTAGGTTATGCGTTTTCTGGGTCAATTCTGCTCATATCTGTAGAAACCATAAATCTGTAAGCCTGTTACTCGATTATTGGAAAGTGGAATTTTGAAGTTTGCAGTATGATGTGATTTCTTGTAAGTCTAAGATAATACCATAGAGACTTACGAGTAATCCTAGAGACCTAGAAGAAATCTTATCTACCACAGAACTTCAAAATTTTATATTTTAATAATTGAGTTAGGTACAGGTTTACAGATTTTACGATTGCTACAGATACGAGCAGAATCGACACAAATTAATTTGAATTTGAAATGTTAAGTGACGCTTGTAAAATGACAGCTGTCAGTGTCAAGCCGTCAACAACCGGAAGTTGCTCCAGTTGTATCGCATAAAAATAAAATTCAGCACTGTCAACTCAAACAGTGATTCTTGACCACTTTGTATAATCTACATACATCTAATTTACAGTGTGTTCAGAAATGATTGAAAGGCGTTTAAATTTCCCGCTCGTTGGATTTTTTTTAAAAGTTGATATTAAATTCTGTACTGTTTTAACCTTAGGCGTCACGTGGGATAATTTATTTATTGTTTTATCACTTCTGCATGTTTATGTGGTCCTTTTTCATTTTTACGGCGGTAAAAGTGGTTAACGGAAAACCTTTTTTTAATAATAATAATGAAATACGGAAATCAAAACATAAACAACAGCACGCTACTGACGATATCTAGATTGAATTCATCATACTCAGCAGGAACACTAACCGTTGTAAGGTGAAAATTACTAAATACGACAGCGCGCTAAATTGAAACGGTCTTCAGTCCATTTCTGAACACTTGAACACACTGTATATTCAGCTTTTTTTCTTCTATAATACCTGTCAAATGTTTCTAATATTGGTACCTGTTACTTATGTTTGAACATTTCAAAAATTTCTGTTCTAACAGAGTCAATTGATGTTTGTGAACACTGAATACTTTTTGTTATTTACTCTTTTTACTAATTTATTTAACAATTAAATTAAATTAATTAATTGCGTTTTCATTTTTTGGCAATCAGGATTTTTAAGTTTTTACTGATTGATCAGACTTTACCATCCAAACCATAACCATGGATTCCATTGAATCAAAATTATTTGTACGGACACATGTACTTTTATTTTATATTTACTCATTCAACATCTTGTACATGACTTATTACTAGTTACTCTTTTAAAAAGTATTTGTTATTTCTACAACGTAGAAATAGTTTTTAGTTTCTATTACTGTCTCTGGTATACCATAGTCTTAAGCAAAATTGCATATTGAACTTTAAATTATTTTTTACCTGATTAATTCCTTTTCTAATACTTAATTAACTTACATTTAATAGCGTGAGTTATAAGCTCTGTTCCAACCACGCTTTCTGACCGTTCAAGAAACCGTCATAATCAGTTGTCCACCGAAATAATGATCGATGTTGACAATTTTGTCGAGTGTAAAACTTTGATGAGTGCATGCTTGTGACGGTTTCGAAACGGTCACAAAGCGTGCTTGGAACAGACCTATAATTTACATAAAATCTGAAAACTACATTGTTTTAATCTTTACTATTTAGCATTTTCTTCTGGGCTGAACATTAATAATACGTCACCTAAAAAAATCATTTCTTTTCATTTGTAAATTTAAGGCTAGCAGGAGAATTTTTCAACTTCACTTTAGCAGATGGATTACTTCTGTTGTCCTTAAATGTTATTCGAATTTGTGTTTACCTTTAAAATTAACTACTTAATATGAAACTATTGCGTGACTTACTAAACGCCTGAATTATATTTCACAAAACAAACACAGAAACAACAACAGCGGGGTTTCTACTTCTGTAACATTCCCGATATAACGACTAGTTTTCTCAAAGCAGTTAATCTGTGATGTTAAAAAAATAACACTGTAATATATATATGAAGAGAACTAAATTGTACTAAATATATTTATTTACGTAAAATAATCGACCTGTAAATAAATCTCGCTTCTATGGTATTTTTACAGTGCCATTTTGTATTTGTGTGCTCGTTGCAAGGCCCAAGACGAAACAATTTTTCGCAATAATTACTTATACTAATAATAGAAACAAGCGGTCCTTGCAGCAACGGGCATTCACATAAGATATCCTGTGTCAAAAAAAGAAGAAAATGGTTTCCGGCGAAATGGAGAGTAAGAGAGTTTAGCGTGCCAAAAGTTCGCTTACACGCTACTTATATTTTGTGTACCCCTCGTTTCGTGATTATCTCAAGGTACTAATCATAATAACTGATCTTCCAAGTGATTCATTGTTGTGTTTTATTCTCTGCTTAAGGAAACGCATTTTTACTTAAAAAGTACGTGCATTTTGGAAAGACATCGCAAGAATTTTTAAGCAGGTCTTGAATGATGCATGTACTGTGTTCATG
The DNA here is from genome assembly GCA_958336345.1 of Dorcus parallelipipedus. NCBI lineage: Eukaryota > Metazoa > Arthropoda > Insecta > Coleoptera > Lucanidae > Dorcus > Dorcus parallelipipedus. The sequence goes on along the minus strand of OY284482.1, from coordinate 21,366,737 downwards.
TACTTTTTTTATTTGATGAATTTTTATATAAACATGTATAAAGTATTTCTACAGTGATATTTTATTTTTGGCAAATAAATCCCATCTGTGAACAATTTCGTTTTACTTTTATACAAATATTACCTAAGTAACAAGGAGGGATAAGCAAACGAAGAATTTTACATGAAAATTTGGTGTACAGCCCAAAGAAGTGCAGACATGAAATTCAAAAATTCACCTGCACTGGTTGCACTCAGAGTATTTGCGTCTTGTTTTAACCTCGGGTAATAAATAATACGAGATGAAGATACTGGGGTGCACATAGAAAATGTTACTAGACAAACGGAAATATTCGACTAATTTTTTATGGTTAATGGGTTTGTGAAGGTTTTTGTATTAGGTCGACGTTATATAAAAATGAAACATCAAGCATTTTCCATAAAAAAAAATACCCAAATACCGTTGTTCCAGAAATTGAAGTTATTTAAGTTTTGAAACCTTCGTGCTACGAAAATTAAAAAAAAACTTTAAATGTTGGGGATGTCTAAATGCCGGTTTTTATTTCCACCCGCTTGGTGCGGTTGCATTTCATAAATTTCCTTCAAAATCTTTCCGTTTAATATTGAAAGACAATCTAAAAACAATTTGGTAGATTTCTGGTTAAAAATTTTGACTTTTCACACGTATTGGAAGTCCGACTATTTCATGACCCGCACGATATATGTAATTCATGTCTTTTGGGTTTTTTGGTTTCTTTTAAATATGTATTAAAAAAAATATCTTTATCACAGGCTTCCAATACACTGTTGGATAGTACCGTGAGAGCAATAAAAATCCAAGTCAAAGATACCCATGTAATTTCAAGTTCTTGTTTAGATTAAATAAACATTAAATTTTTAACTATTAACTTACATGCAACGCTATTACCTTTTAATGTATGAAGCTAACAAAGACAACAGATTCATATTCCAAGAGTATCCAACTCATAACTTGGGTTTTTATTGCTCTCACGGTTTATACAGTAGAAACCGTGCACAAGGAGCAAACTTGTAAAGTTCTAAAGATTATAATATATAATCTTATTTAAAACTTTACTACCACCGCCATCTTGAGCTGAGTTCGTTTATTTACACGGTGCAGGGATGGAATAAAATTAGAGTGAGAGCGAATAAGTTTTAATATAAATAAAAGTGAGACAAAAGTGCGAAAAAGAATAGAGTGAACGGAGTTGATCAAACGAACGCAGCTTATGAACGCAAGATGGCATCAACTTATGATCCAAAATTCCCATAAGTGGCACATAAAATAAAACAAAGCCTGGTAGAGGCGAATTCGACTCCATGCCATAACACTGCTTAAAAAGGACCCCATATAATTCTTAATGTACCTGGGCCCTGGACCACAGAAGGGGTCTTCATTCTCCCATACCATAGCACTGTGCTTAAGAAAAAGGCCTCACAATTCTTATTGCACTAAGCCTGGCATAAAGTTATCAAAAGCTTGAACAGAAACCAACAAGTAATATGTATTGTTCTCATTGATCTTTCAAAAAAATTACTTACAATTTATTAGTGTATTGTGTAATATATGAAATTGATTGAAAATTAGAAATCAGAATAATGTGGTAAAATACCAATGGAGAAAATCAGCTGTTATAACATAACCTCAAGTGATGATTTATTTTATTTTTCTTGGCTGGCGTGGTGATTTGTGAATTAGTGATATGAAAATATTTCTTGAGACTCATTGCATGAGAATAATATCACTCTTATGACAATTTACGATTATAGTACATAATACTTGAGCTTCCTGCTATTGAAATACATACATTACAATATTCAAGTTCAAATGTACACTAATAATTTGAAACGACTCGTATTTTCATACCACTAATGCAGAATATGGTCATTGGTGGCGCTGACTTCGCATGTGCATTTCGTTTCCGCGGCTTCGTCCCCCAAATTAAAAAGGAAGCGATGAAACGATAAAGAAGAAAAAGGATAGATACATAACAAGTTACTGTTGCTAAGGAGTTTATGAATGAATTTGATTAACCCCAAATTGCCCCAAATCAAAAGAGATAGAAAGTTGGCGCTACCTTCTCGATACAATAACCTTAACTGTATTTATACAGTAACCATTGGCTGCTTTCTTTTCACGAGCGTCACGCCCTTCGGGCTCGAAACGCGATGCAGCTCAGAGCTGTTCTGAAAAGAACACGCCATGAACAATAAATAGGAGCTTGACGACCAAATGGCGACGTTCATGGCCGACGCTACTCTATTTTACATGCACTTTGAGTTTCAAGATCAGTTAAATTTAATTGTGTACAGTTAACACTTTCAGCAGTCATATTGTACCTACTTTGTGAGTTCAGATTACTTTACCGGCGAAAAATCAAACTCACAAACAACGTAAACAATCTTTGACATGTTACATAACCTCGAACAATATTTTGAAGCTTCGAGCACCAACTGATTAGCAAGAGACTGGCAAGAGGACGAGCGGTGTGGCGAGTATCCGCTACTCGCGTATTCGCGCTCCAGTTCTCGAAGCCCAAATGAAAAGAACATTGAAAAGAACGCGTTGATCAGAGGGGTATCATTTATATATATAGGCAAATCTTATACAATTAGATAATAGTGTTAGCCATTCACAGAGGGCAATATATACAGATATCTGCAAAACGACAGATTTATTCAAAGATAGCGAAAGATGACAGAACTGGATGAAGCATAGACAAATAAAAGACAGCTCATTCCCATGCTTTGACACTGGCAATGAGTGAACAGTGGCGGTGACGCGGGCGGTACTACCGAACTATTCAAATAGCGCCACTTTTAAAATATGGCTTCCATTCAGAATTTTATTTTATCATTTAATTTAATGTCAAGAAAAATACAATGATAAGAAATTTAATTTGAAAATATGCAAAGAGTAACCACAGCAATAATATTATTACTTTGGTTAATCCTTAATTATTTTCAGATTAAATTTCTTATCAATATATTTTTCACGACATTAAATTAAATGGCATTATGGCAAAAAAACGTTGATTTCCATGTTTTAGGACGGTGATTTTATAAAACACAAAAAAATTATGGATACAAATTTATTATGCATTATGAATATTGAGCAATCAGTATAAAATTAATGTGTTTTGCTATTTTTATATAAAGAAATCAGTAGCATATTCAAATGTATGAAATGATAAGAACAAAAGCAACGGTTTATGAATATTATTGCTTAGTAATAACATTGTAGTACAATATTGAAGGAACTAACTAATGCAGAAGGAATTAACAATATTGTTAGGTCCTTATGCATTTACAATAAAAAAACAATACAATAGCTAATTTAATAATGCAACATTTTAGAAAACATTATACATATATTATACAGTTTCTTAAATTACAACTGTTCAACTATCAACCAAAATATATACACTATGTACTCAAAAGTGTACAAGGGACAATCACACAATGAATACTTAACCACAGGTCGAAAACTAAATTATTATTATATTAAGAATAAAAAATATCTGAACAAAAACAGAGATCCGTTTGTATATTGCTACCAACATTGGCCCATATCATAATCGTTTCACTAGCTACTTGAAACACCTCCAAACAAATTTTTAAACTGGACGTATGAATCTGCTTAGAAATTAAATACGTAATGAATACATACGAAAATATAATTGCCCCTTTGACATTTTTGAGTAGTGTACTTACAGTACAAAGTTTACAAATGTAGTATTTTTTGATATTTTGATTTGCTTTGAACCACAAACGATCTTTGCTTATCTTCCGTGAATTTATGCAAAATACAATTACATACGATATTAAAAAATTTGCTTGTAATACTTACTTTATGAACGTCACAATTAATGAAAGAAGTATCTACATGCTCATATAAGACTTCAAGAATATTTTGTTTGATATTATTAATATGGGGATGAGTTTCTAAGCATTTGTGAATTATATCATAAGCAACGGTTACACATCGAATCATGCTATTGTTGCAGTAAAACAACTTTAAATTTGTCGGATCGTTTTCTTTGAAACTAATAAAATTGTGTACCGTTTCAATACTGTCACTTTTAAAGCACGATGAACATTTTTCACAATCTGTCCTTAATTTTTTTATAAAGAATCCACAAACATACGCCATACTTTCGGCATCAAAAGAATTATGATCAATACTAATGTTAACCATATTAAGTAATTCAGATGTTACAACGGGTGGTGTATGAATATTACTTGCAGCTCCCAAAAAATCTTTTAAATTAATCAACATTTGACATTCATCATCTTCGCAATTTTTCGCCAACGTTTTACATGATGATAAATTATTGACTATTGCAGTTTTCAAATAACTTAAGAATTGATGTGGAGTCGGATTAATGTTGGCTGCACCATATTGACGCACCGTACTGAAATATGAAATAAATATTATATGGCTATCATTAAATCAGTTACCTAAAGAAATTCTCTAATAGATCTCGTTGTACGCATCTAGTTTTCAATGTACCTTGCTCACTTTGGAAATAGTGAGCATAAAACTCTTTCATGGAGTTCATCGTGAAGATGATACTTGATACAACGAGGAGCTTTGCATTGGACGCCATTTTTGAAAAACTTCCAATTTTCGAGTTTTGGAATAATGGTATTCCAAAACTTAATATGCCCACTTGAGCGACTTATCGCACGTTTCAGAGGTTTTCCTATAAAATCAAAACACAGTTTGTTAATATGAACACAACACTTTAAATTTTCGTAAATTACCTGGGAAATCTCTAATATTACGACTATTCAATGAATCAAAAATAGAGTCCATGAGATGTGCAAATTCTGCAGTATATATTGCCTCTGCTGGCAGATTTGCAGATGCCACCATCGATTCTATCGATGCTGCCACTGTTGAACTGAAAATTTGGGCAGCAAATGAAACTTTCATTTTAACAAAACTTAGATTTAGTTTGAAATGTAACGGTTTAATTTTCCTCATTGCTAAAACAAACAAAATCAAATAATAAGATAACGATAATTAATGCTTTTATGTATCCACCTTGAAAGCGTCTGGTCAAGTCAATTTTGTATGCTTCTTCAATGTGTGCCCACTTGGCTACCTTATTGATATCAAAATGAATATCATATTGAAGTAATGTATTCCGGATGTTCTTGATAATATGGGGAGTATCATAGAACATGAATATTCTTCTTCCATTAATTACGATATGATGTCCTCCTTCATTTGTACTATTAACTAATTGGCTTACTGCCGCTACATTCGTAGTCCCTAAAAATAAATATGCGTAATGTTTTACATTCTGAACACAACAATTTAAAATTGACTTTTACCTTGGTCACAAACACAACCAACTACATGAATGTTTCTTTCAATTAAACAGGACAAAATGTCAATTAATAATTTCTTCAAAGAAACGGTTTTAATTTGATCTTTTGTGAAATAAAAAGCTATAGGTTGCTTCCACTTTCCAGATAATGATGACAGCATAAAAACTAATGCATGGTTTGCTTCTTGGTTGGATCTTCCCAAATGTCCAAGATCTACATATCCAACAATTTTATCATGCGCCTTATCATAGGTTAATGTCTGTTTTAATGCCATTTCGTCGAATAATAAGACACATTGTTTCAATTCTTCTGAACAGCGAGCCAATCTTTTTTCTAAACTTATGATAATGTGCATATTAATTCCTACTGTTAAAGGAATGTCCTGTAATAATCTTTGTAATGTTGATCTCGAAGGTAAGTTTAAAAAATTCCTGAGAAACCGGTAGCATTTTGGTCCACGCTTATACACAGCTAATGCAAAAATTTCGTCATCCCGGTCTCATGAAGGATTATTCTTTTTAAAATTTCTGAACTGACTTCTAATTAAATTTGCCGTAACATTATTAAAATTTTGTTCTAACTTCCGAAAAACGTCAGTGTTACTGGCACGAGATAACATTTTTAAAGTGTTGCGTGATTTCTGTAATTGTGATTTTAATTTGCATATCCTTCCCTTTTGCACCGTATATTCTTTATACAAGACCTTCGTGCGAGGTGATAATATATTGGACCTTTTCTCACCAATCTTCCTCAAAATAGATTTGCGTGCTGTAAATAATAAAAATAAAATTACAATTCTGTGTCAATATTATTACTAGTCAATAAAAAAATTATGGTTAGCAAAAAATAAAACGTATGTAATAAGGGATGGCACAATAATGCTGTTAACTGTTATAACTATCACAGTACATAGTAAGATAGTAGTAGTAGTAGAATAAGCGGCTAGAAGAGAAGCATACATGGTAAATGCTGTTTGTTTTCAAGGAGAGAAGAAATTATTCAAGACAGGACGTGGTTACTACTGCCCCGGTATAACCGGTATACAATAAAAATTTAAATACAACAGTTATTAATAAATTTATACAATAAACAAACGTATATGAATTGTCACATAAACCAAATTAAATAGTCATTCGATTCGCAAATAAAGATACTTACTTTTTGAACTTTGTTTTGGAGTATGATAAACAACATTTGAAAAGTCTCTTTAAGATGTTGAAGGTCTCATACCACTAGTACTAGGTAATGAAAGAAATATAGGTGCACACTCTTCTGTAGAGGGTAATACTGAAAATATACAAGACCTTATAAATTATATTACTTATATCGAAGCAGGCTATGTGCGTGTATTTAAATTATTTAATGCTAAAACACTTAACAGTTACCTAATTCAGTTGGTGTCTTTGCCACTGTTACTTGGGAACTCTCTTGACTACATTCCCTATTAATTCGATCAGGATAGGCAAATTTCGGTAGTTTATGTTTCTTTGTATTTGTGAAGTGCTTATCCGTAAAATGCAGTTGACAAATTCTGCTCGTCGGCGTGATTCTGATATTGGGAAGTTGATTTAAAATGTTCATCCATTTTTCTCTTCTTGTAGTTTCCAACGGCAACTTAAAGAAGTGAATTCCACATTCGTTTGGATAATGAGAGTCACAAGATGGTACGCAACATCTAAATTTCGTTCCTCCCATCTATAAAAACTGTTTGTGTTAAATATCTTTGAAAAGGGTTGCTGAACTATAAAAATGTAATTGCAAATAATGTACCACACTTAAAATCTGTATAATATTTATGAACATTCAACGTGTCCAATTTTTTTAAAATAAATTTTCAGTGTGTATCTTGCGTAAATAATTCGTGAAGATTTAGTAAGGTGTAACCAATTTTAACTATAAAAAATGAGAATAGGAAAATTCACAACACTTCTGAATACGCCAAATTTCCCTATACCAGCTCTGATCTGAAATACTTTTTTTTGCGAACCTGCAGGTATAAACAGCAAATGATTTCCAACAAAAAATTTCAAATATTTAAAAAAATTCTGGACTATTCAGTTAAAAATAAATATTTGATTGTATAATATACGATTTCGAAATTGTTCATTTGTTTCAAATAGAGATTCCGGTCGTATGTAAAGTCTCTTGCTTACCTTCACCTTCACTTAACAATATATATCAGTTAAATTGTAAAGTATTTAATGTAAAACTAACACACAATTAACACGAAACACGAGTCGCAACTAGTTACTAACAATACTTAACTCCACTTGTTAAATGTTACTGATTAGAATTTACAAACTGGCATATTTATTAAGATTTGAAACTATACAAATTTTAGGGGGAAGTGAAGCTATTGGTCGAAACCGTAATTAGGGGCTGACCAGGGTTGTGCCTAAATAAAATTGTTATTAGAAATTAATATTTCCAGTAACTTACAATGGGTAAAACCGAGATGCTTTTAAATACATTAGGGATGAGATAAGGAGTCTTAAGCAGCAGGGGGTTAGAGCCCGATGCGGTATTATGAATATTAGGAAAATCCAAACTGTGTTATAATGAAGACTGCTAAGAAATTGCCATTAAGGAGTAATTGGTAAATTTCATTTTAAATGGGGTTGGAAATTCATACGAAACAATAAAATTATAATGCTAATTCAACTATGCGAAAAGCGCATTTCGACAAGATCGTGGCCCTATAATTATTTCTGATTATCTATAAGTTATTTTACTAAGAACTAATATACCACAAAATGATTAATCAAATGAATTGATTACAAATGTACAAATGCGCGCCAACACCACTTCTACTCAGTACGGGGCTTTTATATGCTTTCCAAAGAGGAATGAAGCTTCCTACAACTTTTTGTAGATTTTAGTTAATTCCCTTGCCGTTCGTAAAAACGCTCCCATCACTATGGAAATTGGTTACAGATCACTAAATTTTTACGAATTATTTACGCAAGATAGAGACTCAAAATTTCCTATTATAATAATCTCACTATATACAGGTTGAGTCCAAAAAAAACGCCTACGCGAATAGCGTCGTTGTTTATTGTCGTATTTAAGCGGTCAAAAAATCAAACAAAATGGCAGAAAAAACTCAGCTGTCAACTTTTGTTTTTTAAATGCAATGGTATGATTACTGTAATCAATATCGAAAGAACATTCTTTTCTGCGATCAATGATGTGCTGCAACAAACACTTATTTTTCAAAACAATAGAAAACAATAAAAATAAATTAATTAATTATTTACATGAAATGTCGTAATAAACAGTTGGTGAACAATAAATAGAGAGTTTTAGCAATTTTTACGATATGGATAACGTTTACGCTAAATGCTGTAAAAAGACTAACGCGCTTGCTCATATATTTGTGAACATGCGCATTAATAGTTTTGTAGCATTTAGCGTACACGTTATCCATATCGTAAAAATTGCTAAAACTCTCTAATGATACATGTTTTACGGTAAATAGTGTAGTATCTATAAGTACTTCCCCATAGGCAAAAAAATGACGATAACTTTCAATTTTTTTTTGTTGTTTTTTTTCTATTGTTTTGAAATATAAGTGTTTGTTGCAGCACATCATTGAACGCAGAAAAAAACGTTCTTTCGAAATTTATTACAGTAATCATACCATTGCATTAAAAAACAAAAGTTTACAGCTGTCATGCAGCTGTCTTAAATGTATTAAAGACGCAAGGTATGGTATTTTGTATTTTTTCTGCCATTTCATTTGATTTTTTGACCGCTCAAATACGACAATAAACACCGACGCTATTCGCGTAGGCGTTTTATTGGACTCAACCTGTATATTTAAATATTTTCAATTCCAAAAGAAGCTTTAGAAATTTCCTCATTCAATAGGAAACCAGTATTTTAGGAAATGTAATTTGTGTGGTTGTAAATTATGAACTTACCTTATACGAAAGATAGCTACTGCATTGATAAAATCATAATTATTGGCTGCCAATGTCAGGAAACGTAGTTATGTAACAGAATTTTTGGTATTTCGGAGAGACGTCAAAAAAATGTCCGAAATTTTCTGTCCGCAACTGTACATTTTGTTTTTTATTTGGTAATTTAAATGGAATTTTACCAATTTACATCCCTGATGGTGTCTGTGGTAGAAAGTCAAAAGGGCATAAATCACATTTTCTGTAAAACGGAGTTATGTACGTAAATGCATTCAAAAATGAAATTTGTTAATATTTCGTCCGTTTTGATCGCCCGAATGTGAAATACTGTAATGAATAATTATAGTTAAACCCTTATGTTGGACGAAATATTCACAAATTTTATTTTTGAATACATTCAAGTTCATAACTCCGGTTTGCAGAAAATTTGACTTTTGCCCTTTTAACTGCCTACCACAGATGTGTTAACTACGTAATTTTCTCTTCTGGCATTAATAAAAAATCGAACGCATTAATTTTTAAAACTACATTAATGTATTAGTAATAGAGATCGTGTTCTGAAATTCCATTAATAAATAAGCAAATAGTTACATTACACTAACAGAAACATTTTTGACAAACGCCATAAGTTAGTTTTTTCAGCCGAAAAATGATTAAAAAAAGTAATTCCACCTTAGTAGTGAGTTACGAATTATTTAGAAATATTTACATTTATAGACAATATGTATAATTAGATTTAGAAATTCTCGGCATTGGGGTACGAGACAGAATATTACGAGCAATATTCAATTTCGACGAAGTGATATTTTTAATTTAATTCATGCACAATGCTAATGCGTACTAAAGATGAGTATTACCGGAAAATGTTGTTTCTAGGTTTCATCTAAGTATGTTACAATTAACTAACATGACACTTACACATTACATACTTTAAATTATTTTCATTAAGATATGGTCAAAACACTAGCACTCACATATTGCCTGTAATTAACCACAAAACAAGAGGTTCCGTGTAAAATTCAAAATAATAAAATTTTGAAAATATGCATCCAGCATTACACGTATGCATTACAGATGTCGACATCTCACATTAGTCAGGATATTCAGACACAGCTATTGCAGTGACACCTATTTTCTATAATGAAATAACCATCATCAGCGCCCCCCTTGTGGGTACGCCCAACTATATTCACGTTGCCAGTTCCGTAATCCCTTTGGGACGTCTTATATTTCTCTATGGGATGAAGCGTAGCGCAACAGTTATATTGCAGCTCTAAATCACCGAAATTGCGATGCAAGTATTAAATTCATTTTCTTCCAATACGTACACACCAAAAAGTAAGTTTTATTATAATTTTTTTCATAATTAAGCATAGAATAATTAATTTAAAGGTTCACATTACAGAAATGATACGATCACGGTATGGTGTTCCTGAATGTGAAAATTTAATCCAAGAAAACGTAATTTTACATATTTTTCCTAGAAATAAACAATTGCGTATGAAATGGCTGGAAAATATTGGCAGTGCAGAATTAATGAATAAATCAGATTCAGCTATTCAAGCTTATAAGATTTGTAACAATCATTTTGAAGATATTCATTTTCAAACAGTAGAAAAAATTAAACTGAATAGAGGGGCTGTTCCGACTTTAAGATTACCTTTAAACTGTGAAGAAAGAATAGAAGCAAGAGAATCGCATACAGTTTCACTAGAAAGTCAAGAATTTGGTAAGTAAAATAATGTTAATTAAATATATCTTGTTAATCTGTCTAATTATTACAGCACAGACACCAGTAACATCAGCACATTTCTTAGGTAGTAGATTTGTAACAGAAAATATTCAAAAAGAAAGCAGCTTACCTGGGACTTCAGAATCAAGTAGAACAGTTTGCGTTACACCACCACCATCAACATCAAGGCTACATGTAATTTCAGGTACCTAATCAATTACAAACTCTTTGTTATTCAAACTATTATAATGAATTTGAAAATGGTAAAAAAAGTTCCAATTGAATTTCTTTTATTTCAGTGTTTCCATAGAATTTTAAAGAAATTTTCACATTTTTCTTTTCTTATTGTAATTTGAATTTCCTATTTCCAGAATTTTTCAAATTGCATATTCACCTGCTCTAAGCTGAAAGATTGTATCTCAAAATTTCATATGCTTTTAATATTTTTTTTATGGAATAGTGCTTGAACTAAAGGATATTAAATATTACAATTAATTTACTTTGAGTAAATAGAAATTCTGTCATTGAAACCTGGCAATATTGTTTATATTGTAAATATAACAATGATGTGAATGAAACCAAAATGTAGAACAGTTACAGATCTCCAATAGACAAAATATTCAGACATTAAAGTTTCAACTTAAGGAAGTTCAATTGTGTGTACATAAAATTATACATATTAACTGGCAGCAGAAGTGCAATTTATAAAAAATTGGATGTAGATTATAGTGGGTGATTTTTAAAAAAATTTTAACAACTCTTGCCATGGAATTTGGACGGCATGTCTAATAGCACTTTCGATTGACTGCTCAAGAGCACTTCTCAGAGTATTTTCATTTTATTTTAACTTCATGTAATAATAAGGGATGGATATATTCTGAGGGTGCTCTAAAGCAGTCAATCGAAAGCGCTATTAGTTTCGCTGTAAAACAGCATCAAGGAGTGAAATGACTTACTTTTCACCTAAGCTAAGACATGCCGTCCAAATGTTACGGCAAGAGTTGATAAAAAATTTAAAAAATCACTTGGTAAAAGTAATTATTATATTTAATCACTTATTGTTAGTGAAATATTTAGATGTAGTTATGTATTTGTTTTTTTTTTAATTTATAAACTTGTAAGTAAAATTACATATTTTTAAATATCTGAATTACTAGTGTAGGTATGTAAATAGGTAATAAGTTTTAAGATTTTCAATAAATTTCTAAATCTTGCCTTTTCCTTTTTTTGTAATGCATATTAAGTTCCGTTTAATTATAACGAAAATATATACATTTCATATTTATAATATGTATAAATATACATAGATTTCAGTTAAAAGAAAATAAAAATAAGAATTAATTACAATAACACACCTATCCTACAAACTGGCGAGTATTTTGTAAATTTTTAAAAGGAGATTTAAAATTTAAAGTCCGCCTTGCAAGAATCTTAAATTTTAAGTCTCCCTTTAAAAAATTGATACTGATCGAAAGTAAAATAGAATTCCAGGAGTGGGAGTCGTAATTTGAATTTGGCGGCAAAGAATGAAATAGTAACGTTAACCGTTGATAGATGACGCAAAAATTAGTGCATAAAATTTTCTGCAGGAATAGACGTTGGTGGCGTTGATGCACCGAGTAGCTCGGAGCAGCTCCGCATTGTGAAAAGAAAGCGGCTTTAATGTGGCATGGTCACATTTTTTTTCTTAACATTTTTCAAGAAAGTAATGTTTGGTTTGCATCTCCGCTAACCCTCACCGCATAACTTCGATATTAGGATGTAGATTTAAGGTAAGTTATTAAGAATGTCTCATTTTCGCGAATCTCTGTTTGCTCGAAATTAATTTCTTACTGCTTATTTTGCTTTTGATATTAATTTATTAGAGAATAGTTTTGGTGTGAACCTCGACTAAATGTCAAAGTTAATTTTGAAGTTGCTTGAAATTGACAAGAAGTCGCATAAATTGTCGTAAATTAATAGAATAATCTAATTAAGCTTGACAAAATATAATTAAAATGATCGCTGTTTACATAATTAGAAAGGTATTCATTCCTTCATTCAGCTCGTATTAAAACATCTTCAATTTGAAATTACTTAAAGTAGATCTCTTGGGCTAATTGAACATAAACATCTGTTAATAATTTACTACTTACTTTTCGGTTATATTTCGATAAAGTTTTTAATTTAGAACTTGACAGTATTGAAAGAAACGGTAAAAATCAATTGACGTAAAAGCATTTATTCAAATGTCTTTTTTTGTTTATTAAGTTTTGGAATTTGAAGTAAGGACACTTCATTCTCACTCCAAATCTGCGAATATCTCTACACATACTGGTAAGTCCTTTACTTTTTCAAACATATTACATATTTGTACTGTGAATCATTCTGTGGGATGAGGCATAATAAGCGAAATTTTTAATTTAGTATTAGGCATGTGAAGTAGGGGTTTATAAGTTAAGGTTATATTTTGTTCTAAATGTAAACAGAAGTAAATTTTTAAGATGTGGATTTAGCTTCAAGTTACGCAAAATTTGAATATATATTCGAGCTATAATATTTACCTACTTGAAGTTTAATTTATTTATAACATGTCAATTAAATTATGGCTTTTTGCTTGATGATTTTAAAATTTTGCAGTACAATCCCTGGCCATTGAGTTAGAACCACCTTGCTAAATGAGTTTACTTCATATAATTTGAATTCGATTAATTTATTAATAGATTAATATAAATTTGCTCCTCTTTCATGCCAAACAGTTTTCCAGATTTCAATGCTATTGAAAACGTCTGGAATGTAACTATATAGAATAAACATACTGTGTGCATACGAACAAATTCTACCGAGGAAGAAGACAACACTATATTATACAGGGAAGGTGAAAAGTATGGAACCGGTTTAATATTTCGGAAACTGTTTGACGTATCTAAATGATATTAGAGAGTTTTAGCAATTTTTACGATATGAATAAAGTTTACGCTAAATCCTACAAAACTATTAATGCGCATGTTCACAAATATGTGAGCAAGCGCGTTACTCTTTTTACAGCATTTAGCGTAAACGTCCATATCGTAAAAATTGCTAAAACTCTCTATTTGGTATGTGCGTTAGAGTCAATAAGACCTACGATATTAATTTATATCATCTGTTTATCTCCCTTTATTTTTGAGATCCAAGACCAACTTGTGTTTTTTTTAATGACGACCTCCTATTTTTTCCCTTCCTCTAAATGGCCATATAAAAATTTTGATACGTTACATAAGAAAATTTTTGAGAAAAGACGGTTGAATGTGAAAAAATTAAATTACAGTATATGTATATGTCAAAATTCCATAAAATATGCTCCTATTTACCTTTGTCTTAAAATAAAAATAAAATAATATTGTATTTTGTAAATAAAAATAACAAAACTACCAAACCAAAAATGAACACTCAAGAAATAACGAGTAAGGTGCAGTTCTTACTCATGATATTATTGTATTGATTCGTCGACACCAGTCGGCGCCAGCCTGTCTCTTGCGTCACAGCCGACGCGCCTTAGGCTAGAAGCTTCTGCAGACAGCCTGGAAATTCCGGCGGCGGAATAAAACCAGACATTCTGGAATCCTTCGGGAAACTTCACGTATAAACAGCCCGGCTTATAAAAGCGACGGCCGGTGAATGGGAGACAGTTCCGCATTAAAGTTCGACTTTCGCTCGGCTGTTAAAATAAATTAGATATAAGCTTGTAAATAAATTAATGTTGTAGAGTAAGTTTATAAATAAATTAGTATTGCTTTTAGTTCATTAGTTTATTAAGTATACCATGTTTTGTTTTAAAATAAAAATTAATAGAACCCTTAAAATCGTAACATTATAATATCACTTCGCTTTGACAAAAGTGAGCCACTTTTGACAAAGCGAGCAATCAAATTCGCGAAAGGTTAAGTAAGTACTGTAAATATGTATACTTTACTTTACTAATTTGTTTTCTTTTCCATATTATAATACCACGAGTAAAGAACTGCACCATACTCGTTATTCTTTGAATGTGCAATTTTCGTTTTGTTATTTTTTTACAAAATAGAATATTATTTTATTTCAGTTTTAAGATAAACAGTAAATAGCAGCATATGAGGATATTTTATTGAATTTTGACAGATTTATTGCAATTTAATTTTTTCTCATTCAACTGCCATTTTTTCAAAAATTTTCTTATGTAACATATCAAAATTTTTATATGGCCGTTTAGAGAATAAAATGGATTACTAAATAAAGCAAGAAATTAAGAGGTTGTAATTAAAAAAAAAAATGTTTGCTTTGGATCTCAAAAATAAAGGGAGATAAACAGATGATATAAATTAATAATGTAGGTCTTATTGACGATTGACCCTAAAGCATATGTCAAATTTCATTCAGATACGTCAAACTGTTTCCGAGATATTAAACCGGTTCCATACTTTTGCCCTTCCCCGTACATTTGTACTCACAATACAAATTTTACCTTAAGGCCCGCTTGTACAATCATAGTTTAACTTTAAACTTTGTTTTTTTTTCTATGGAAACAATTGTCCACAATTAATGCTATGGTAATAAAGCAAAGTTTAAAGTTTACACGTAAAGTGCCGTGGTGGGTTTTGATGAACCATCATTTTTTTAAAAACTCACCAGCCATACTGGTCTTGGTGGGTTACTCAAACCCACCGTTATTTTTGAAAATTTGGCTGCGTTGGGTCGGATTGATTCACCAAGTCAATGTTATAGAGACGTGTTCTTAGATGTATTAGCACCTGTGTACTGCATTTGGCCTATATCTGATATAGGCCAAATGCAGTACACAAGTGCCACCATTATAAAAAATCTGAGCAATCCATAAATAACTTTAGATTTACTCCATAAATATTCAATATGGGTTCACGTAACCCACCAGAGCTAAATGAAAATATTTATAGAGTAAATCTAAAGTTATTTATGGATTGCTCAGATTTTTTATAATGGTGGCACTTTACGTGTTAGACCATGATTGTACAATCGGGCCTAAGTAGTTTTACTATGCTTTAAGTTATTTACAAGAAGTAAGTACAATATTCTTATCCCAAAAATTGACGCAAAGAACTTTGTGGCGTATACATGTACTCCTTTTTCACAAATTTGGAAAAAAAAAACTAGGTATTCTGAACATCTCTCTCCACGTGAATCCGGTTTAACGAAGAATTGCCCTAAAACATACATAAAGTGATTGGCTATTCACAGCTTTAATCACATACAAGAAGAAATTACACAATCGTTATTAACGACCGTCTCAATAAGCCATTCACTCTGTGATTTCTCACTTTTCAAGCGCAGATTTATTGCTCGCCTTTCTCAGAGTAACAAGCAGCTTTCTTCCGGCGTAATTTTCAAATAAATACATAGATAATTGAAGGAGTCAGTGGAAAAGTTGCCTATTCCACAAATTTGACAAAATCGCCATACATTACCCTGCCCATTATATCATAAATACAACTATTTGCATCCGACATTTTCTAATCATTAAATACAGTATATTAGATGCTGCTAATAACCCTTTTTATGTTTTCTTTATAACCATCTATTTTACATTTTATTCTCAACTTTTAACGTTTTGTTCTCGAATCTACATCAAAGTGGAATAGGCACCTTTTCCACTGACCCCTTCAATTGTGCCAGATACTCAAAGATCTTAATTTTAGCCAATCCAATATGAACCTGAAAAAAGAAGATATCAACAAGACACGCTATTGCATCCAGTACGATGACCATTCCAGAATGATGTGCACCGTTTTGTGTTCTTTGATGGAACACCAGAGTTTAGTTGATCTTGCAATTCGCTGTGGTAGCAATACAATTCATGCACATAAATGTGTTTTAGCAGCAAATAGTCCATATTTTCGGGTAAAGGATACTTTCCCCTACTCACATGCATACTTACCAAAAATTGCTTCTAACAGGAGCAACTTGAGAAAGTGCCAGCCGTTGAACAAATAGTCATCAACGGATTAGATTTCGCCATCGTCAAGTCCATCGTTGAGTTCATGTATTGTGGCGAAACAAACGTCGTCGAAGAAAACTTCAAGTACATGGTGGCCGCCTCGAAAATATTTCAAATCAGGGGAATTCAAGCACTCGCTGCAGACAATCATTATGAAGCAGGTCTGTACCATAAATTTTAGCTTCCAATCAGATGATGAATGACTTAAAATTTTCAGATGAAAACATCAAAATTCCTCCGCCATTATTCCTGAGTAAGAAGCCCAAATATTCCAGTTCTTACCCTCCGGCCAACAACCTCAACATGGGTGCTTCTAATGTGAACGAGAAAGTTAGCATTTCGTCGGACCCAACATTTCACAGAAGACTCAAGCGGAAATACATGAGGACAGAAGCAGAAAAGGCTTGCGCCAAAGAAGCAGCCGCAAGTCGGTTGGCACTGGAAGCTTTGCAGAAAGAACTGGCGACCACTGACCAGATAAGTTCCTTCGTGATCGAGGAATCCTGCACAGAGACTACAGTAGAGAACTTCATACCCAACACAGAAGAGACGTTCATGGATAACCTCAATCAACTTGAAGGTGTTCCGCTTCAAGTAGTAAATTACACTGATTTAAACGCGTCCGTCTTAAGCAATTCCGGGCAGATTTTAAATCTGGCAAAACCAGTTTTGCAATACGATAGTTTGGCTAACGTTCCGAGAATCCAAGAAACTGCTGTTGAAAAACTAAAGCAGATTTTAGGGGGCGAAATTCCCCCGAACGTGGAAATCATGTTCAAAACTAGCGATGGTAACTTCGTTAGTTTAACCGAAGAAGTCCTACAGAATATCACCAAAGAATCTCTGCAATATCAAGTCATTGACGAGCACGGACGCGCTGGGGAAGTCCAGCAGCTAAGCATCAACGTTAAAGAACCGATTGACACCGGAGATTTCAGTACTGAGGCAAACCCCGAGGCGGAATGCGAAGACCCCATTGCAAAATATGTAAATCCCATTGAGGATATTGCAGCTCAACACTTGCAGGTAGAAAAATTCGAAGCTTCCGCCACTGAAATAAAGATGGCGGACATATCTGACGACCAGAGTATTTTGGAGTCAATTATTGAGAGTGAGAGGCGCGAAAATGAAATGAAAAACGCTGAACAATTGCAGAAAGCCGTGTCGGATGGAGAAGATGTTAGCATGGAACTAGAAATTCCGTCAAAAAATTTGCAGAGAAGCAAGTTGGATTCGTTGAAAAAGCGAGGCATTGGGAGTCGAAAATTAAGAGCCATGACTGCGTCGGCCGAAAGACAATTTTGCGACGAATTCCTCAACACCTCCATGGAATTATCTGAAGACACGAAGAATATTTACAATGAGAATATAAGCAACGATATAAGTTGCATGGAAATTATGGAGCCGACCATTGAGAGCATCGAACCGTTAGCTCAAGTTGGTGATGGATTGTTGAACAAAACGCCGGAATTGGCAGAGAAGATTTCGAATGACGGAAGTGGGGATTGCCTTTTTCCGAGCAAGAAGGTTAAGAAAACTGAGGGTGAGATGAGTTTTTTGGAATATTCTCCGCGCAAAACTAGGTCAAATCGACAGGCCAGCGAGATGCTTTCACCTGAAAAAACTTCTGATGATAAACAAGATTCGAGAACTAGAAAAATGTTTGCCAAAAGGCGAAATAAATAGTGCAAGAATTACGTGTTACAAAGTTTCTTTAAATGACTAATGCCTGATTGCACCGCATTTTTAATCATTGATTAAATTTAAGTCGTGTTTAGAATGTGACAATCGTGAATACACGACAGCATAATGTCAATTACTCTCTAATTGACACTTAAACTTCAACTTAAGTGTCAGTTAGAATGCGGCTGACATTATGCTGGATCTACATCACATTCTAAACACGACAATCTCTGTTTAAAAATGCGGTGCAATTGGCCATTAGAGTTTGATTGATTTTGAAATTGACTTGCTTGTGATTATTTTGGTGTTCGTCTTGTGTGAAATTGGAAATTACGGAACTTCCTATTTTATTTGTCAATGAAAAAGATTTCCTTTTTTTTTATTGTTATAAACAAACTGCTTTTGAATTTTTGAGTGGCTAGAAGTAATTCATGTTTAGTTTATTTATGTCTGGGCACCTTTTTTTATGCGTATTTGTAGATGATTTTTAGCTTTCAATTAATTCCGGCAATTGCAATAGCAATTCGTCTTCTAGGAATGATTTTCTTAAACTGTTTAAGACTGCTTAGTATAGAAGAAGACATTGTACAAATCAATTTCCAAAGCAATAACCGACCAAAGCAAATTTTGATATTGGATATTACATTGATTTAGTGTATTTGTGAGTATCTGTATTTTGAAAAACTTTTATTTGTTATGTTTAAAGAGGAAATAAAGTGCCTAAAATGCAATGAAAGTTTTCTTAAGAGTTCAAGTTTGAGTTTTATTCAAACTCCAAAGTCATCATCAAATTACATAAATAATCCTTAAATGAATTTGACAAACGCGACAAATATCTTTAAGAAATATTAAAAATTAAGCATACTTCTATTCCTGGGTCACATAATAATAGTGTTTTTTGGTTTTGATCTTTTGAAACAAGTTTTATCAACTTATAGAAATATTAAATAGGAAAAGGGAAATGCTAAGAAGTACCTAGGACATATTTATTTTTAAAGAGGATGAGAACATGTTGGGTAAAACAAACCAATTCTCCGCTGATAAAAGAATTTAGCACTATTTAATTAAATTTGCTCGTCAGCAAAGATCTTCTTTCTGCTGGTTGGATTTTGTCAGAAAGAACGTTTTACAATAAAGACACAATTTCTAACGCTCGATGATGGAAAGTTTCAAATCTGAGGACGTAAGACATTTATTTATTTAATTAAACTAACATTGGCTATGTTCCATCAGCGAAATGAAAGTCTCTACTCTTGGCATAATAATTACGTCTGCGATTGAATGTATATGCAGATGAGGATTTTTCGCTTTCCTTTTTAGAATCAGCGTTGTTTGTTATTCATATTACTTATAATAATTCTAAACAACTGTTCAAACAATATAAATAGTCAGACAAAAATAATAAAAAAAAGTTTAATGTGATCCGTCGCTAAACCTCACCACACCACATCTTGTAATTCCTTGTATTACGGTGCCATGTGCCATATTTGAAGGAATTTTCGCTAAAAACTGTAATTTATGTTAATGGACATTAAATGAGTTTACTTCCACCTTGACTTAAGCATAAGCTTAGGTAAGATGCACATTCATAGGAAAGTCACTCGTAGCCTATTTTTTTCAAACTTGAACCCGCATTAACAATATTTAACATTTTTGAATTTCTAACAAAAAAGTGAATAAATAATATGATTCACCTAAAATTAATTATCGGCCAAGGATGTGCCCCGTTCTTCATACATGATACAAGCAAAAATTAAAATTCACACGTCTAGTTACTGGGTCAAACTTGTAATTTATGGCCGTTTTGTAATTTATTGCTCGCCGATTTTCCCTGCCATTTGAAATTCAACCTTGGAGACATAAATAAATTAACAAAAATAGAAGCTAATGGTTTTTTACAGTTTGCAGCCACCCATTTCTTCACCTTGTTTTGGAAAAATTTATGAATGATTCTATGTATTTTCCAATTAACGTAAGTAGGTGGTGTGTTACATAATATTTGTGACGTCCGTGTTATAAAATTCATTTGTAATTGCTAATAAATTATTTGCCCGACGAGCACATACATTAGCTCTTTATTGTCGCTGGCATTTATTGGTTTCCATTATCATGCCTGTGGTAAATTTATTACCACGCGACGTTTACCTGCAACATGGAATTTATTTTAATTATTTTTACAATTTCTTTTATTTTTTTCTAAAGACTTCGTCTTAAAAATATGAAAAAATCTATTCCATATAACTTTAGAGCCAAGCCATTCAGTCTAGGTGCTTCGGAACTATAACGTTTTTAATAAAAATATAAATTAAAACACAGTTGGTTTAATAAAAGGATATTTAATAATGCTTCGTCATAACTAATGTATGTTCTTAAATAATTTATGTTTCATGAAATTGATGTATACGGCACGTCAGCGTGGTTCGCGGTAAATTGGGACTGTCCCTTCCATCCGATGGGGCGAGCTTTCATATCTCCATAGTCCTTTAGGAATCCCCTAACGAGTGTTCGAACGTTTTCGAAGATGCCCATGATGTGAACTCGCGTCGTCTAGGCGGTGACGTCATTTCGTTTCGCAATTTCGTCACAGTACTAAGTTTGATTTTTTTTTTGTAAGGAAATAGTGCACTTTTAGGCAAGGCCCTGTTCATAATCAACAGTAGATAATATAAATCAGTATTTTTTATTCAGTTTCCAACATCAAACTTTTACGCCCTGAAAAATTAGAACACCGCTTACATTTTCGCCCATGCTCTCCATTCAACTTAATTGCACGTTTGTTTACACGTACAATATAATTTCAGTTGTCTAGCCATACACAACCACACCTATTATTTACTTGATCGTATTACATTGCCCACTTTCATTAATGCCTGAATATTCAAGGCGTATTATTGTGAAAACGGGCCCTTAAGCTACGCCTTTTGGAAATTGGCGCTCGCGATTTTCAGGCATGAGATCACTGCTTCAAAGCAAGCGGGCCTGTAATTATCAAAATAGCATTCGTACCGCCCCAGGCAAGGTGCGTGATAAATCCGATCGAATGTGATATAGAAAAAATTAGAAGTAAAATAGGACGGACCTGTCAGTTTAATCACTTCATGAATTGATTGCGAGCTATTTTCGTGTGTTACGTGCTAAACACGAGTTACATAATTTAATGATCCTTGTACTGAATTTTAATTTTGTCATGTTTTAATGTAAATTGTTCGCTAGCTTTTGCCATATTGGGATATTTATTTGTTATTTATTCGCTTCTACTCGTATTAGTGTCGAGAAAACGTTATTTTCGGATAAAATTTACATATTTAATAGACAATTTGTCTGCGAATGCTCCGAGGATATGCTAATGTCTTCGTAACGCCAAAATAATGTTCGAATAATTCCCCGAATAGACCAAACAAAAACACAATAAAGTTAGCAAAAGCTTTGATGTGTTTTTGTTTCGCCAGTTCATGGATTATTATAGTAGTTTATTTTTGTTGCACACACGGTTTCCTTCGCGTACCTCCCATATACAGGGTGCTGCACCCAAATATTCCACGTTAATTTAGAGGTGCGCAAATATAGGCTTCCCTAATTATTTTACAGCAAAATTCCGCTTAGGTTTTTTAAAGTACTCTTCAAGATGAATTTGTCTGCGCAGTTTGAGAATTTCTCATTTGCTGAGTTTTAAAATATTTTAAAAAGATTCAATAACCAAATACAATTTATATCAAACTATCAGCACGGCCTCGATCAATCTGTTTCCAATATTTTGAAACTGAGCAAATGAAAAATTCTCAAACTGCACACACAGACAGATTCGTCTTGAAGAATACTTTAAAAAACCTCCAAAGAATTTTGCTGTAAAATAATTAGGGAAGCCAATATTTGCACACCTCTAAATTAACATGGGATTTCCTATGTTGCGTTTATTAATGTATAAAAGTCTAAGGACGTTAGACTTTGACAGGCCAAAATATCAGCCCCCTTCTTTCAATTGATCGATCTGATAACCACTGGTGCATCAACTCTTGCAGAGTGCAACAGTAAGGATTCTTTGCATATGTAAGTAATGCTGTATAATAATAATAATAATAATAAATAATTGAATATATAAAAATCTAAGGATGTTATATCTTGTGAACAGGCCAAAATATCAATTGATCGACCTGGTAACCCCTGATGCCTTCAACCCTCATCCTTCGCAGAGTGATTCTCTGCATGTGTAAGTACTTAATGATGTAAATAAATAAATAAATAAAAATAACTCTGGAAGCAATTATCTTCGAAGAGTAGATGCATTTCAAATGAGTTAAATTCATATCATTAAGGATGTATTTAACTGATTAACAGATTGTTTATGAAACAATTAGGCTGCGTACGTGATGTACGGACTTCAGTTTTTGTAATTGTCTCGGATTAAACTGGCTACAACTGATTTTTTGCATTTAACTGTCGTGTGCAAACGGTTAATGTCACAGAGTTCAAGGAAGTTTGTTATTTATTGGGAAGATCAACGCAACCGACATAGTTTTTATTTGCCAAAAAAGCATTTGCCAATTTATTAAGGAACTCTGACGTATTTAAAAATGTTTATAAGTCATTAATACAAAGAAGTCTTTTCTTCTGTTTTGTTCGACACAGTCATTATTAAACGTAAAAGTTGAAAAATGATTACAATTTAGGTATATACGAACACTGGCAACGAAGGACAAGGCAAATTAAATTTGAGTTAACCGTTTATTTGTGATTTTACCCATTAAAACTAAACGCAGGACTTCCGGTGAGCATCAAGGAGACCGCTTGTCATGATAAATCTCCTGATTGATCTTGATTGTATTGTGTTTTGGTTCTCGTGACCTGAACTGTGTAGATTCAGGTTCTAAATTAACTTTATCCTTGCAGTAAAGACTGTCTCGTTAAATTTGTGCGCAACATTTCTTGTTTAAGTTAATCAATGAAAATAATCAATTTTTTAATAACATTAAAAATGAAGTGGTCAACGAAAGGACTAGACAAAAAAAAACTTAAGGTTAAGATAGAACGGAAGTTATTAATTTACTTGTTTGGTTTTATCTATTTATTTAATTATTTTAGGCGAAAGCACTCTTCGATTTACCTACAATCTTTGTAACAGTTAAAATACTTAATGTACAGATAACGAATAAATCAAATAATAAAAATAACGGTGACAAGTGTTTTCTGAATAAAGTTATTCGCCAAACATCTTCCCATATATTCAACACTGCTTTTATTATTAATGATTAATGAGTTTTGATATTAAATTGTATTGGCAGAAACTTGGAAATTCTAGAAAAATGAATAATATTTTATGTGTAATTAAATAAATAAAAATAAAATATTGATTGATAAATTAAAAAATTAGAAATTCTTATATCACATTCAGGCAATCCTGTTTAATAACGTTTATTATCAAATTGTAAATGCAGTGAAATAAACAATATATTCTGAGAGTTTATTCCAAGTTTATTTATTAATTTAACTAAAACAACATGGACGTTCATCACAAGAGAGGAAGTAAATAACAAGTGCCACAAGATGAAAAAAAAATTTTGTTGTACAGCAATTTGCGGTGTTCGGGTTTGGAGTAAAGCTCAATTTAGACGTTGTGATTTTTCGTATAAATAATTTTTTCACAGCGCAATTTTACAAAATATCAGCGTGTAATATCCAATTATTTTTCTCATTGACATATTACCCGTTGACATCTTGTAAAAATGCGCTGTGAAAAAATTATTTGTAAGAAAAAACGTCTAAATTGAGCCTTACACGCATTTTTTATATTTTTTATGTAACTACGGATAATTGATTTTGTCTGTAATTTATTCTGTTAAAACGTTTTTAATTTATACCAATTTAATTGATCCCATTTGAACGAGTTTAAATTAGATTAAAGTTTTCGAAACATGTAAAAAGAACAATTTAATAAAACATTCGATTTCAATTCGCCTATTCTTTGCCCATTACTGTATAACTTCTCATAAGCAATAAAAAAAAACTCAATTCTTTCGCGTGTGCGCTATTAACATTGAATTTAATTTATTGCAG
This sequence comes from Dorcus parallelipipedus, assembly GCA_958336345.1. Classification (NCBI taxonomy): domain Eukaryota; kingdom Metazoa; phylum Arthropoda; class Insecta; order Coleoptera; family Lucanidae; genus Dorcus; species Dorcus parallelipipedus. The sequence goes on along the minus strand of OY284482.1, from coordinate 21,342,044 downwards.
ATGTCACATTAAGAAAGTTATTAAGTCTAAGTAGCAGTTCGTTATTTATTGTTTTTTTTTTCTCTTGAGTTTCCTAATTTGTTAGCGAGTGACGCAAATTCCTGTTCGCTTATCGTTCAACTAACTTCCTAGAGCAAATTGTTTATATTCAATAACACAAAATTAGAAAGTGTTCAAGCGTGTCCAAGCACGCGAAAAAATATATACATAGTTACATTCACAAAAAGGTAAACCTTAAACAGTGACTTTAATTTGCAAACATCGTCTGAGAATGACAAGAATTTGGAAATCTTGGCCCGGTTTACCCTGCACTTGCATTTTTTTGGCTCGAGCCCAATCACTCTTAATTGTAATTGAACCAACCTAGATTTTTTCATATAAAAATGTGAGTGTATATTTTCTAGGAGAAAATCTGCGGAAATTTCTTCTTTTTTTGCTGTACGCACTCGTACATAGGTGAGTAAGTTCTATTTCCGACGGTTTCCCAAACCAACTGTGATTTTATTGCCTTGCCTTACGCAAACCAGGTCAATGTCGATAGCAAGGTAAAATTTTCCATCTTTTCTTCGCGGATAATTCCACTGAACGAAAGAGAGAGAAAGAGAGAGGTAAGTTAACACTAGACTATTTGCCGCCGATGAAAGACTTTCCGATCGGACATGAGCGGAATTACGGAGATCGTCCCAGATTCCTTTCACGTGATTTAATCACATGCGAACTGTTTATTACTCCATAATTAAACTACAGTGGTGATAATAATCATTATAATGATGATGAGGACGAAGGTGTGATCGGAGAAGAGTAGCAATTTTACGCCTTGTTAACCAAAACCTGTTCGTTTAGAAATCGGTTTAAAATGCTGCATATTTGAAACGCAAACAAGGGGGGATTAACCGATACTTCTATTCTCTTGATTCGTTTCGTAAATTGATGGAAAAAGAAAATATAGAAAAACAAAACGAAAATTTGAATAATTGAATAACTAATGACTGGGAACTTTGTACTGAAAAATTAAAATATTTAGAATTAAATTCGGATGTATTCATCAAATTATAAATCTTTCTTTGTTATAACAATTATTAACGTTCCTTGAAGGGTCACCAAATCTTTTAATGACTGAAAATATTTGGAAAATCAGATGAAAATTAAAAAAAGTAAAATATTTTCTTAATCGTTCGATATTCTAAGGGCTAGAAAATGATTATTACAAATTTGATAAAACTTAAACGAATGAATTACCAATATTTTTGAATTTCCAAAAATGCCCTCAAGACTTTATCATTAGAGAGCCAACTAAAAATATCGATCCTATTTAGTTTGTGATTGCGATAAAGTTTCAAGAACTATGAATAATGTTTACAAGCAATGGAAATTAACTTTACTCTCTCAGATGACCTCTGGTTATCTTCATATCGCAATTCTTTTTTTAATATTTAAAGTGATTTGTCAATTGTACTCATCAAGGCTACTCACAACCGATTACCTAGATGTACATTTTTAAACAGAATTTTAAAATATGAAGATTTTTTTTTAAGATTCCACTATTCCAAAATGAGAGTTCAGTCCATCTTCAGATATGACAAAACATATGGTAGAACCAAAATAGAACTTCTACTGTAGCCACTAGTCGAAAATAATACTCAATGTATCACTGTGTTGCGTATGTACGTACAGCTTGCAGAACATCTTACTCATTTCTCATTTCCTTCAAAACTATGAACGTCAAACGCATTCAAATCTTACTACTTAAAAGTACAATCCGCGATGTTGTAAATTACTTTTTGCTTGGAAACTGCCACTGTACATACTAACGCGTGACCAATATCTTTCCTAATCAAGTGACCTATGGAAAGAAAATCGTATGTCTTTGATTAATTCGTCTTTTTCAAATGTCAATCTCATTTCAATTATTTATAACTGTCAATTTAATTCATTAACAGAAATCTTTGTTCATAAGAGTTTATTGCTACATTGCGAACAGTTAAATAACAATCCAATAATCTTAGCAAAAGTTATTAGCAATTTAAAGCGCAGAATTCCTTTGTGTCTACAAGAGAACGGTGGACATTTTACGCACCTTCGATGAACCAATTTTTCGTTGCTCTTGTCGCGTGTTTTCATTTTGTGGAAAATATGAACTTCAAATCCAAAAAACATGTAATACATAAGAATAGTTAGATTTTGTATAGGAATGCGATAAAAATAATTCAAATTGCATTTAATAAATAAACTAATCAAAGACACACGATTTTATTTCCATAGGTCACTTGATTAGAAAAGATATTGATCACTCGTTAGTATAATATTGTGTATGTCCTACCTTTCACGATCTGAAAACTCAATATTTTCTTCTTATGTAATCATCGTCTCGCTGCATATTTTTGCAAGCATTTAGAAAAGAAAAGGAAAGCAGAATGTATAAAAGAAATGGATATGTACTTGCTTCAAATTTCTAAATAAAGTGCGTGTAGTTACGTAAGCGTTTTCTTGAAACGCTACAGCAGGAAATAAATGCGTAAAAATTTCCGTTTACCTCGAACGGCTACGCAACTCTACGCGTTTTGCGAATCTTCAAGAATGTCCAGGCAATTTTAAGAGACACACACACGTCCGTACATGTTCACGATCGTATATGCGAAGCGATAAAGTCCATCTGTTTCACAATTTTAAGCAGAAGGAAGAGATACAGATGTTCCTGTCACACATGTACATAATTATGTATGCCAATGTATTCATATAATGTGCCTTTTAAAAATTTCTCCCCGTAGTTGGCCGTGAATTGTTACTTGTGAATCAGGCTTGCTTGAAACTTATAACGTTTTACACTGGCTGCACTAGTGTATATTCGTTATATTTTCATCCCATTTTAAGCTCATGTAATAATAAGATATGAAGTGTGCACTAGTGCAACCAGTGGAAAAGGCCATTAATAAATTGACGTATATCATAACTTCATTTTCTTGGGGTTAAGCTTTTCACACAATAGGGGCCTTCAACGGACGCAATCGATTTATGATTGCCTGCTGTTTAGCGTTCAATGCATCTGAATCGATTCAACATCGATCATGAAATTGTCCATAGTAAAAATTTTACGATTGAAGTGCGATTAAATATGGCGTTGCAGTTTGTGTCATGTGTGCGAGTTGTTCATAACAGTGTATTGTTTATTTCAGGGATTTATTTGAGAAATAACTTAACCGCACTGCTAATGTATTGTGATATTGCTATTGTTGAAAAGTTAAATACCAAATATAAAAAATAGGGTTATACAAGTCACGCCACCGTTCAGTGTTTTTATGAATCGATCCAATCTGATTGTAATAAATCGATTTGTGTGTTGAATGTCCCTTATTTCATACATCAGGTCGATTGAGGCTGATTCACAACTAACAAATTACGACCAACTACGAGGAGAAATTTTAAAAAAGTCACGTTACAACATATTGGGCGTGAGATCGAAGTGAGATTTTATGAGGGAAGCTTGAGAGAAATTATAATAAATGACAATTTCCGGATACAATTCGAATTCTTATTGCTCATCCTGGATTTCAAAAGATAAACGAATTCAAGTACGTTTAAAGATGTTATTGATTGGGTATTATCTTTATTTAAAACTACTTATACCACCTTTGTCATTTTCACATGATCTTCAATCTTGACTGCGGACTATAAACAATCCTCTCTCTAAAGTATTATTGCTTTCAAAAGACAGTTTTATTATTTTTTATGCTACCACGAGTATCGTTGCGGATATCACTGCCCATACACTCGTGAACTTGTACCAGCGTATGGTTATCTCTTTCAGACAACTGAATATTATTGTCATTCTAAAATATGTACTCGTACAAGAAAAATTACGGATCATTCACGTGCCCATATTAAATTATGGTTTAGTAAATGTGGCACGTACGGTCTTACAAAAGAAAAAAAAACTTAATTGCGTAATTACATCTTTAAAATGCATACCGGACTCGATCCGGGTTCGCCAATGCGGTACGCGTTCCATTTCTCTGCATTTTGCGGTTCCTTTGACGTTGGAAGTCGACGATGGCCTATTGAAATTTAAATTAAAAACAAACAATGCAACTGTCCCATAAGCATAAAATGCAAATTTTCTTTCTGCTCGGCCTTCGCTGATTGTTCTAGGTCGGGACGGCCGTAAATTTTCGTTTTAGGTCTTAAAAATCACTGACATGACGTCACCTCCGTGGTCATAATTAATCGGCCTCATTTCTACCTCGCCCAAATCTGGGATTATTTTGTTAGTGCCGTGACTTAGCGTAAATGTGTGATCTGATATTACATAAATTAAGGTGGGGTAGGTGACAAGTGGGACAAACAACTTGTTAAGTTTGTTTTTTTGAAAGATCGTCCGCTCAAAGACGTTATTAGCGCGATTATGTTGCAAGACGAAACGTGAACTGTTTATTTACGGGGGACCTTATACACTGTTCCAGTTATTATTTAGCACAGACTTATTTAGAACAAATTAGTTTCACGCTCAACGTATCTGACAAAAATAAAAAAATCTGAGAAAATATTAAATAAACCAAGCCAAAAGCAATTTTCGACAAAACCAGAAATGTTTTTTAAATGTTTGTTAAATACAAGCATCTACATACATATCTATCAAAATGTCAAAAATATATTTCAGACCTAGCACAGATCCCTTTATGTCTGGGCTTTCAAGTCTATCAACTTGAATGTGCTTTAACTTGACGTTTTACTTTTGATTTCTTCTTTAAATTAACTTCTTCCCATAACAACTGAAACGATCGGTTCATGTTACAAAATATTACTGCCTTCCACTTCTTTTACGGCCCAGCATTAACTCGTTAATTGCGGGCACAGCACGTATAGTCGTAAAGCATGTTTGTGCATGTACGGTTTATTTTATATTACGTTTGCAAATTGCCGTCGAAACACGTAAAAAACGCAATGTTATTTAACTTACCTCAAGGAAAGGTGAACGAGAAGCTTTGCGGTGCGGTCCGTTTCATGTGGCTCGTATTTTCGCCTTATGAAGAACGCCGGATTTTGGCTGAAAAAAAAAAAATTCGCTTCGCCTTGAGTTGTACAGTTTAATATCAACTTGAATTTGACGGAGAAGACATATTTTCGAACAGAAATCTCATTTGCGTATTGTACGTGTGCGTATACACACAAATGTTGCCTTGAGCAATCTTTTCTAATTGCTTCTGCGGTATAGTCCCGACCTAGGTAATTAACTTAATTAAAGCGATACCTCTTACGTTGGACTTCATTGACTTTAAAGTAGGAAAATAATGAACTGCTATAAATTAAAGGACTTCATCACTTTCTAATTGCCTGCTTCTCTTTTTTCTTCAGAGAACTTTCAAGGAGGCTGACGAGATTGTATGTGTATATGCGTATACTTACAAATTGATGACTAATTTCCATCGACAAACTTCGTCGAGTTATGTTAGTTATACTTACAATGGATTTTCACGTAATTGCATTTTTTTTTTTGGTTGACCATTTTTGACATACTCAAAGTCAACCTTTTGTATTAAAATAAACAATTTGTAAACTGTTTATTGTGTTCTAATAATTTGCAATGACATCTAAAAGTAGACCCGATTGGGAACTTGTTGTCTTTGTTTTCCACAAATGGTCTTAGGCCCGGTCTTTTCATCTCCAGATGACGGTTTATTCCCATAGTAACAATTGTGATCACAATAGTTAGTATGGGAATTAATCACCAGATAAAGTTAATTGGAGATGAAAAGACCGGGTCTTAGTTTTAAACAAAGGAAAAATTTGATGACTTCTTGTCTTTTCTTAAAGCTGGCAAAAGTTAGTTCTTGACATCCTTAAAATACATACGTATATGAAACAGCGTTGGTACTAATGCTAACGTATGGCTGCGAATCGTAGACTTTAACAAATAATACGAAAAGCAAGAAAAATAGAAGGAATAACAAAAATGAGAAGTGAATTTGTTAAACAAAGATTAAAAGTGAAATGTCCGTTAGAAACATGAAATACTAAAATGGAATGGTTCGGACACCTAGAACTTAGAACGAGAAAGGAACAACCAAAATAATATAGGAATATGGGATGTGGGAACGGATTCAAAAATAAGACGTGCATGGCTAAAAAAAAAACTTGGATTAACGAAATTGCCAATACATTAAAAGAAAATGAACTCAACGGGAAACAAGTAACAGATAAAAAAAAGATGGAGAAAGATCGACATCAAAGCTAGAAGAGGTTTCGGGATTAGTAAGTAAGTAAATGAAATGAATTAAAAATTGAACACCAATTAAAGATCGTACATTGTTTATTATTTCAGAAAATATAACACTGACATTTCTGGGAACACATCCGGGATTAAATCCGGTACTGACTCCGGAAATACTGATCTCAGCAGTCGACCGTAGACTTCGGTGTTCCTGGTTCGATAGTGCCTCATTAAATTGTTGCAATTAACTTGCATGTAATAAAACGCTGCGAGCAACATAAAGTGAGATTCACCGCAGAGATGCAGTTCAAATTTACATGTATGTTGAATGCAATGCTAATTGGCGATTTTTCTGATTCCGAACATGTCAACTCTAATAAATCTCTCCCGGCCGTCCGCAATTATAACGTCTGCTAATTATAAGTACAGCACAAATAACGCTAATGAGACGTGAGATCTTGAGTAATATTTACGGTTTAGCACGTGAAAAATGCCGTAATTATCGCCATTAAACAATGCGCACGCTTTTCCTCGAGCAGATTGTTCAAATAAGATAATTAGTCAGTGTTTGGCCTTTCTACTTGGGAAATTATCGACGAGCACTAAACGGTGCATATCTGTGTTGCTTAATATGAAGGGCAGGTTGTTAACACATCCCAAATTTAGTTTGGAAAAAGTAAAAATAGACTTATCGGAGGCTTTTAGATTTGAGTCACCGAGTGTGTTGCTCTGTTTGCTTATGGTGATAAAAGCGGAGAAATTGTGTTTCTAAGAAGGTTCCTATCACCTAAAAAAAACTTTTACGAAGCAAACATTAATATATTTTAAAATTTTAATTACTTACTGCAAATGCCAGAGATCTAAGTAAATAATTTCATCATTAACTTCTTGAAATTATATTATTTGTAAAGAGATAAAAAAATGCAGTCGTAGGAAAAACGATAAACTAGAACCTGACTGTTACTATCGCTTGAGAAAATTTTATTTGAATTATCGACTTCATTTAAAATTTACAATAACTGAGAAACAAATCATTCTGGGACATTATTTTAAAGACTAGGAAATTTTATTTTCTAAAAGAGTAATAATACTATTTGGTAATAAGCAGCATTTTTTTTAAATAATACATCACGAAGTAATTAGCAAGAATTTATCGATTTGTGTTATTTGGCCATGGATTGTAGAATTTCAAATATTTGACACATAGTTATATACTTGTACGTGGATATCGCTGCTTCCAAGTATCACTAACTACTTGCTTAGTTATTATTAATGGCCAGAGTCGTATTTACCATATTTTGAAGCACTGGATACAAAAAAGTTATTTACAAAATTCTCAGGGCATAATATACAAAATATTAGGTTACATGTTACACTACCCTCTCACAGATTACGATTTATGTAAAAACGTTACAGATAGAGAGTAAATAAATAAAAGAGTATATACAGGTGTCCGTTATATAGTGGCCCATTAAAATAAGAAAATAGGCAACACATTCAACTATTGTGCTTTTAATACACAAGAAAATATGAAGGGATTTCTGATTTAATTGATGGGTTGCCTATTCTAAAATTTTCAGGGGTCACAATTTAAAATGGGCACCCCGTATAAATGTAATGAATAAATATATATACCGGGTTAGTACAAAGTCCCGGAATGATCGAATAAATTTGTTATTTGAGAAGTAATGTTTTTGAAATTTGGTACGGACATACATATACATAGTTAAAAATAACTTATTTATTTATTTCGCTTCCAATTTGACAGGAAATGCTTCCAACTTTCTTTTTAGATAAGACACAAGATATTTTTACCTTTTCGGATGCAAAATAAAAATCTACCTTCAGAAATATCAACACATTTATTTTTATTGATACGAAGGCAATACAAAAAAGTAAAAAAAAAACTACAAATAAACGTAAAATAAAAATATCTTTGAAAACACAGAATTCATTGAGACATTTCAATGACCGACTACATCAAAGTTATAAGCGGGGTACAAATTGAACATTTATTGCAGTCTCAATCAAATTTCAAATTATTTTGAAACATACTTTTATTTTATGTTATCCGTAGGTTTTTTTTGTATTGTCTTCTCGTGAATAAAAATTAAGATGTTGATATTTCTGAGAGTAGTTTTTTATTCTGCATCCGAAAATGCAAATAAATATTGAGTGCCAAAAAAGAAAAGTAGTATACATTTCCTGTCAAACCGGAAACGAAAGAAAAGGTGGAGATGTCATAATAAGTTAGCTTCTTTTGACTATATATCCATAGACTAAATTTCAAAAAGAATACTTCTCAAATAATAAAGTTATTTGTCTGTTCTGGGACTTTATACTAACCCTATATAGATAAATAACAATCTGGAAAAAGGTGAAAGTAAAAGCTGATCATATCCAACACGTATCATATCCATATCCAACAAGTATCAGTATGCTTTGTGTAAAACCTTAAATCTGGGTGAAGATTTTCTGCAACGCATTTGTTCTTCCATGATCTTGCCAATAGTACCATTAACTCAATAACTCCGGCGGAGAACGACGAAAGAGGGACATTCAACGACAATATGCGAGACAGTGAGAGGGAAAGAACAATCGGCGCAAAAGAGTTGATTCTCACCAATTAATTGATGGCGTAACGAGAACAAAGTGTGGCCGATTCTCAATCGAGTTACTACCACTGATTCTCTCCTAGATAAGAGCGGTGGTAACTTCCGAGGTGTAATTGAAGGTTTAAGGCCCGATTTTACAATCGTCGGATAATCACTATTATTGGTATAACCTGTGGTATAACGTGACGTAGGTGTGACGTAGATATGGAGGAACATTAAAGGATATTTGGCGCACAGTTATTCCATTCTTATTGCAGGATTGTAAAATTGGGCCTAAGTAAATAAAGAATTTCTCAAACGTGTCCCAGTCCTTTTGCCATTTTTTCTTCATTTCGTCTTAAAATCAGCGTGGCGAATTGGGGCATCAATTATTACCTCGTATCCCCCAGATGTCACGGAATCTAGATGAAATCACTTCTGCGGTAAAGAGAATGCGGATCGCCTAAGACTAGATCGGAAATATCATCTTGAATGACACTGAAGGAGTCTGCATAGATAAACAAAGATCGATCACTATAACATTCAAAATGCACAAGAGCCTCAGACATGGCATATGGCATAAATTCTAATAGAGGAAGGAAAAGATAAAAGAAACTTCACCAACAATTAAAGAATAACCCACTCAATTTGGGGACTTAGTGAAAATAACAACGAGCTTAATTAAAACAGTGAGATCTTATATTTTTGGCGGCAATGTAGGTGAGGTCGAGATGAGAAGATATAGCAGGGAAAGCCAGGGAGATATATGTAGAACTCGAGCGTGAGTTTCAAAAATCAGAAAGGGCGTAATCTAGTCTAGAGATATTAACTAGTTTTGCAGGCGTATACCAACAGGTTCTTTAAAGGGATTTCTTCGACGATAGGTGTCTAAGTTTGAAGGGTTAAAAGGAATTTGAAAATGTCTGTAGGCGGAGTTGGAGTATACATCTATGCCGTATGAGGCTAATAAGCAGTCTCTGCGATGGCGTAGATGACAATAAAAAATATTAGTGACAGGACTTGTATAAAAAGCTCCCGTTGCGAAATGAATAACCGCATTCTGCACGACATCAAGGGGTCTCAAACACGATGAGGCAACCGAAGAATATGCGACACACCTAGAGGATAGTCCATTCAAGAGAGAACTAGGGATTTATGCATCTGCAGTAACACTTCCCTGTCCACACCCCATTTAAACTAGCCACTTATTTATTTGAATTTGTCTTATGTACTGTTGTAGTAGTGCACATTTTTATTGCGGGTCAAGCGTTTTTTTTTTGGTAGTACATGCATTCGTTATTGTCATTATTTTAATTTGTATAAATAGTTCTCTGCAGGCTGGTTTAATATGAAACCCCTTAAGGTTTGTTTTTATTTTAAAATTTTTTTTGCGCTCCAGTGGCATTCCTCCAGGATAAAATCCCAAAGATTGCCCGAGCGTAGACGTTGGAATAATAAACTGATCGGATTGCCTCGTAAGTCTGCTTATGGGCTTGTTCGTACAGTAGTTTCTGACTAGCTCGAATCGTCAAAAGTATGCATTCATCAAAGTTGTACACTTGTGGAGGTGGAGCTCACGTGCAAAACCCGATAAATCAAAAAAATGAAATTTGTCACAAATCGCGAAAACAAAATGTTGTGCAAAACCGAATTTTCTAAGCAAACGTTCTTGATGTATTGACAATTATTGAAATGCTATTAGTAACATGACCTAATTTCAACTTTATATGACCTTCCATAACATATCTTTTTGATATTTCATTAGGGATTTATCGCTTTATGCTTCAAAATGTTACTGTTTATGGCCGTTTACTACATACAGCCTTAAACACTAGGAATGGAACTTCAAATTCATGTAAACAAATTTTCCAAGGAAAATGTGGTCACTAATTTACCTCCTAAATCCTGCTACTCCTCGGTAATGAACTCTCATCTGTCTGATCACCCTTCACATTGATTTGAAACCTGACTTATATTCCGAACCAAAAAGGAATATCATCACTCGACGAATTGGTCAAGAAAATTTAGCATTGTTTAGCAATGCTTTACGCCAGCCACTTAGAAAATTGGACGTAGACGACAACTTCCGTTATTTTACCTTCGACTTATATAGGATTATTACATATAATATAGGATATATAGGATTTATACGATCTCTGCTGTCCACGCAAAACCGTTTTCTTGTATCCAGACCAGAAAAATTGGATAACTGAAGACATCAGACAAAAAAGTTCTGAACTCAAGGAACTCTTCCGCCTATATAAGCTCTCAAATTATGCGGATCTACGCCACAGATACAATGTCGAAAAAAGGAATTACAGAAAACTGATCAGCATGGCTAAAAGAAACCATAACAGTCAAATAATGGCTATTGCGAAAAATAAGTCATCAAAATAGTGAACTGTAAATTAGGTCGTAAAAGAACTAGGGAAAAAAATGTTCTTGTATCCAATGGTATTAATTTAACTAATCCACGTGACGTCTGCGAAGAATTTGGGAAACATTTTTCCCACTGTCGCTTCTACACCATCCAATGGACCTTCTGATGAAGACTCTGCTATCACCTACTCTTTGTGCTCCATCTGATAATACCATGTTTTCCACTCCTGTGTGTCACGAAGATATAGAATCAGCAGTCTCTGAGTTGAACAATACAAACACTCCAGGTAGCGACGCGACGGTCTGACGATGAAATGAATAAAAAACGTTATCAGTTCGATTTCATATTACCTTGCTGAATTGTTGAATCAATCCATTATATTGAAGGGATGTTTCCAAGTACTCTGAAGTCTGCGACGGTCTTTCCAATTTACAAGGCGGGAGTTCAAGAGAAGGTTGAAAATTACAGGCCCACCAGCGTTCTCAGTGTCTTCTCGAAAAATTTTTGAAAAGGTGTTTTATAAAAATACTCTCAACTACCTAAGCCGTTTTGAACTTCTCAGTAATGCACAAGATGGATTCAGACCAGGTCGGTCGACGCAAACAGCAGCAGTGAAATTCGCGGACTTCATAAACTCTGAACGTGATAAGGGAAACCTATGTGCCGGTATTTTCTTCGACCTGTCGATAGTGTGAATTTGAAAGTTATAGAGCTAAAGTTATATAATCTGGGTTTTCGGTCTAATATTTTGTCATGGATAATCTCTTTTTTATCAGACCGATCCATAACAGTACATTGTAACAATGAAAAATCAAGAAAGTACTACATGAATGTAGGAGTACCTCAGGGTTCGGTGCTGGGGCCGCTCATTTTTAACTTATTATTAATGACCTTCCCAATTACATTAAAAATGGTCATATTGTGATTTACGCAGATACTTCAGTAGCTGTTTCCGCATCTAATCCTGAGGGACTCCAAGCACATGTTTCAGCAGCTGTTAGTGACCTGGAGTCTTGGTGTAAAGATATTAAGATTGTACTAAACATCTAAAAAACCAAATGTGTGCCATTTGGAAGAAACGTTTCTCTATCTAATAGTGAACTCTCAGTTAAATTCCTGGGTAGAACCTTAGATCCAGAACTAAAATGGAATTTCCATCTAAATACAGTCCGTAAAAAATTAAGTAAATCACCCGCCCTTTTACAGTTAAGTTATGACCCAGATCCTTCTTGAGACCTATTATTCGCTAGTGTATTCTACCTTGTCGTATAACGTCATCATCTGGGGCAACGCATCCAATATAGTTAGAATCTTTAGTTTCCAAAAAAGAATTATACGTTTAATTTTCAACTTAAAGAAACGACATTCCTGTAGAGACACTCAAAATATCCTCACGTTGACCTCCATTTACGTTTTAAATTGTTGTATGCACGTTAAAAGTCATCTCAAACAATTCGAAAAAAAATAGTGATAATCATTGTTATTTCACACGAAATAGTCAAGCTCTAAGGGTGCCTCCACATCATACAACTTTCTATGAGAATTCTCCAAACTACTAAAGCCACAAAATATACGACCATTAACCTCAAGAAATAACTTCCATTGAATCTCCAAAAATTTTTAAATAAGAACTCAAAAAACTGCTTGTTAGTAAATGTGCATATACACTAAGCGAATATTTCAATAACTTATAACTAATTTAGATTAGATTGACATGTCCAATATCACATGTGTGATCAAATGGATAAATAAAGTATTATTATTAACTAAATTGAGAACAAAGGGGATAATCTTAAACATGAACAACATAGATTACAACAGTCATAGATCTTTTCGTTGCATTTCATCCTCGTGATATCTTTTATTTTCTAATAACTCCTTATGCCAGCCTAATTTCTCGTTTTCATTCCAGTATTTACCGAACTGCTTCTCTAAAAAATTTGCCAAAGTTTGGAGTTATCGAGTCTTGACCCAAAACATCATATTTGACGTGAAATTAGAGACTATTTAACAGAATTTTCTAATAAATGTTCACAAATTTATGTGGAGTTTACTAAACCGCGTACCAATCCACCAAAAAGGAAAAATTGATTCTAGGTAAGTGGATTTATCGGGTTTTGCGCGCGAGCTCCAAAACCGATGATAAATTCATGGGGCAGCTGATTCTGATTGTTTCAAGCTAGTCAGAAATGCTGTACGAACAGGACCTACTGTTAAGGAGTATGTCAAATCACTTAAAGTATAATAGGATATCTCTTCATTATTCCTGTTTTTAAAAAGGAAACGGAATGATTTCAAACAACTTGGATGGATGAGTTGTTGTAATTCATAATAATTTATAAATATTGAATTCTGCTTCTGTCTGCTTGTTTAGCTTGGACCAGAGACTAGATGATCTGTTTTCAGATTTTACAATTGATGAAATTTTATTGACGGAAAATAAACTCAAAACTCCGAGAACTGACTAAAGGACAAACATTACTTGAATGATATAGAATATCGAAATATTGAACACTTTGATATTTTCTTTTGAAGAATCACCTGCAGTAAGTACGTCTTTGATTAATGTCCGGTATTATAATCAATTAATTTATCGTAATTCATTAAATAAAAACAAAATTTTTTCAGTTGAGTAAGTTAGAAACTTTACTGCTTTGTTTTGAAATATTGTCGCTGTAATGTGTAAGGTAGTACGCCAGGCATATTTGTAATAATTATGTTCGTGTTTAATAATTATTGTTTTATATTTGCATAATTTATTTATATTCATAAATAAAAAACGAGATTTTTTCAATTGACTGCGGTGATAACTACTATTTACTTTAGAAAATATTGCCGTTATAAGTGCTTGTGCCTTTATTTTTTTTAAGCTGAAAATATCTTTAATTTTTTTGTTTTCTTTTAACGTATATCTATGATATGTTCAGTATTAATAGCTGACTTGTTTATACTTAGGTGAATACGTTCCTGTTTATGCTTGCTATTAAATTCACATTACTTCCTGGAACGGAAACGCAATTTTGATCTATTCTGAACGGAACCTTGCACTCACTTGTTGGTAATATCAAAAGAGAAATTCTTGTTAGTCAAATACGCGCCTGTTCCATTAAATGTAAATTGTTTTCAAAGCGGGCGGCAACAATTTTGTAATTGTTTCAAGGTCTATTTTACTTCTCGTCCCGATAAGGAATCTTTATCGAAAATTCGTTGTCAATTGTTTACAAACAATGCGGCGATCGGATTTCAGTTCACAATTGACCTAAATACAAGCAAGCCGCTCGTTCGATCCTTGCGATTATGATTATTTTATTGTTATTATCGCGACTTTCGAAAGGCGAAAAATCCAAATTCCAAAAACGAGAAGGTTGTTCATCTCTTCAAGTGCAACTTGCAGTGGAGCACAGTGGGGATCCTGTGCACATAGAAAGTTACTCCCTCCGAATTAAATCGCCATTCTCTATACTTAGAGCCGACTGTATATACTAACTAACCTTCTATCGCACATGAATCGCGCTATAATATAGTCGTTCAAGCGTTTCTTGCTTTGGTGTTGGTGAGTTTCAACAAGTAAAGTGTTTGGCATGGACAAGCACAACATAGCCTATCGTTGACCCACTACCGGTCTACAATCACAACCTCTAAAAGAAGACAACATTTACATTCTCGCGCTCGTGCAGACGGTACGCAAGCAGCGACTTCCAGAAGACTTAAGACCAGTGAATTAAATCGTGGTGCGAACCTTGGCCTTTGATCTTACGGTTCTGCGTCTACTCCTGTTGTGTTGTTGTTAACAGTGAACTCAAATCAAAACCCTTTAATAATAAAATAAGTGTGTCCCATGTATTATTATTAATCAATTAAAAAATTAATTCCCGAAAGTGCGCGCGACGTCCGCTTAATTATTAGCGAAATGAATTGAACAATATGCTGTTCTTGCTCCTGTTACTACCGCCGACAACAACAGCAACTCATCGGTAAACTATTTACAAACAACTGACGGAAAGTGATTTCTCCCGTTTGAAATTTTATCGCTGACGAAGTGTAAACGTGCCCGTTGTTTTTCTCTGGTTTTTCTTTAACTCTCCTGTGAAAAATGTTAAACTGTACCGACTTGGAGTGCATTCTCCATCACCATCATTATTATGCACAGCTACATCACCTTACACATGGAACTCACGTGGAGGATGGAAATGGTAAGTCGACGACTATCCTTGATAATAGGTTGTACTTTACCTTGATCAGAAGGTAATTTAGGTGAGGTTATTATCGACTTTGATTGTTACCCTGCACAAAATATTTACATTCTGCGCGGATTATATTTCAGAATTTAAAATCTGAAATATTTGTCCGACTTACTTGTAAATATATTGTTAGTGGAAAAGTTCGCCAGCAAAAGTTATTACATAGCACATTCCATTATTTTAACATAACTGTTACGAGACCGGCTGTTGTTGCTTAAGCGGCATCAGTTTTAAATTGGTTTCGGTTTTACGGAAGATATTGAGTGTTCAAGCGTAATTTTATAGAATTGTTGCGTTAGCGCCTGGGGGCAAGAAGATGAGGCACGAAATTTTTTGTATAAAATTAACTTTATTTAAACCAAACATGACGTAATACGGAATTATTCTTACAAGAATTAAATTTGCAATTTTTAGAAGGCAAACAACATATAATAATATTAGCAAAAATCTGATGCACTGTTAAAATTTAAATCGAATCAGAGGCTGTTCGGAAAAATAGAACATATTCTATCTCCAAACTTTTCTCGTTTTAAAATTTTATTGCTTCAAACGGCCTTAAGACTTCAAGAAAATTAATATACCTATTGTTTTCCATTATTATTATTAGTAATAATAAATTACGTTTTCGTGACTTTTATTTCATTTGTTCTGCAATTACCTTTTTGTTCTTTCTTTGTTTTTAATTAACGTTTGCATGGTGTTAATACTTCATACACCTAATATGTAGGTACTTCTTCTATTATTAAGTTTTTGCTTTATTTCATTAATTGGTGTTAAATTATATGAAATTAATTGCATCTCTTGTTTTTTATTCTATTTGTTCCTGTTATGTACAATTGACGTGGCGTACAATTATGTTCAAAAAAGAATGAATACAAAAATTTAATTGGTGAGACAAAAAAGCAATTTTTCAATAATAAAATACTTAAAGCAACAAACAAAAATAAAACAGTATGGAATATTATTAATGATATCACTGGTTGTAAATAAAATTTCCTTGCATATTGACAATCAGGTTATAGACAAGCCAGAAATAGTAGCGAATAAATTTAGTCAATTTTTTACTAATGTTGCCGCTGATATACTTGCACTCGCACTACCCAGGAGGCCGTTTAGAGGAATGCACAGTTGGACATGTAGTGTCAGTGAATCAGTCTACATATTTTTCGGATATATCTGATGAAGAAATTCTACAGGCGATAAAGCAACTGAAACCAAAAAAACTCATCAGGAGTTAATGGAATCCCACAAGAGCTATTAAACACGCTATGTCGGCAATCGTTAAACTTTGGACATATCTTTTCAATCTATCAATGAACCAGGGAATTTTTCCGGACGTTCTCAAGCTGTCAACCCTTCTACCTTTGCATAAAAAAGGTGACGAACATCAAATGAGCAATTATCGATCTATTTTCGATTAAGTACAAATGAATTCGCAAAAATTTTCGAAAAAATTGTCTACAAAAGAATATCCAGCTACCTGAATGCCACCAATGTACCAACAGATGTTCAGTTTGGCTTTCGCAGCGGCAGATCAACTGCTATGGCTTGTATTCACTTTTTGAAATATGTCTACGAATCGCTTGATCAAAACATGTATGTTGCAGCCATGTGTTTTGACTTAACTTGGGCCTTCGATACCGTACAATCAAATTTTGTGATAAACAAACTGCTCTGGGTATCAGAGGAAACGTTCTTGAATGGCTGAGATCATACCTTTGCAATAGAAGAATAAAAGTTAAAGTACAGGATCAATTCTCCAGTGAAACTAACAGTAATTATGGCGTCCCACAAGGATCAATTCTGGGTCCCCTGCTGTTTCTGATTTTTATTAACGACATGCCAGCTAACATAAGATGTCCAGGAAGAATGGTAATTTTTGCTGACGACTCTTCAATGGTGTTATCTGATCCTGATGTCTTCAATCTACAAACGAATTTAAATAACATAGCTTCCAATTAAATTGGAGATTTCGAGGAGCGGGATTGAAAATTTTTGGAAAAATTTTCTGGAAGGTATGTTCCTTCGTAAATAACTTAATTGCATCTCTAAAAGGTTGGGGAATTCCTAAAAACCCAACCTTATTGGGTGTAAAAAAAATAATCTTATTTTAAATAGTGCTAAGACCTCTTGTGTTCATTTTTATCAACGTAGAGTACCACCCCATATAGAAGTCAAAGTTGATGGGCGCGTAGTTGACTTTTCTGAAAGTGTTTGCCTTCTTGGTATTACAATTGACAGCAACTTAAACTGGTCACTTCACATACCTATGCAAGAAAATGAATAGTGCTTATTACGCTTTACTAAAACTGAAATTGTGTATCGATTTAGAGTACTTAGTACAAGCTTATTATGGGCTAGTGCACTCGAATTTGGTCTACTGCTGTGAACTGTGGGGAAATTCACGTGATGTCAACAGAGTTTTCCTTGCGCAGAAACGAATGATGAGACTAATATTCAATGTTGGTCGTAGACAAACTTGCAGATATGTTTTCGTACATAATAATATCCTAACACTTGCCTCAGTTTACAACTATAGGTGTATTTTGTGTGTCCTAAATAGAAACTAGAAACTAATTATGATGTTCACTGAAAAACAACTAGAAACTGTGATTTATTTCGAATTCATAAATATAAAACGGCACTTTTCGAGAAATCATCAATTTTTGCAGAACAGAAACAACTCAATGACATTCGCTGTATTAATAATTATAACAAATTTAAAAAATGTTTAAAGAAATACCTGCTGAAGCATGCTTTCTACAGTATTAATGATTTCTTTGAAGCTATTCATTTGCCTGACTCTTAGTGAGTACATGTTTCCCACTCATTTTTTATTGTTGTTTTAACAACTTTGTACTGATACATATGTCCATTTGTATTTTGTATTCTTTTTAAGTAAATTTTAATGTTTGTATAAGTAAGATAATACTCGTGATGCGTAGCTTCACACTTCTTATATTATATGACTTTTCACATCCATGTCATTTGGCTAAGTGAATAAACGATTGATTGATTGATTGATATGTTTTAGTAACGCCCATAATTGGGTTCTTGATTTTCTCGTTTATTTAATTTTTTCTTGTTTCATTTCTTCTTGTTTTGATAAATTTAAATAAATTCTGGAAGTACTCCTACAGTAAGTACATTAATGAAAGGATCAGTAACAATTGGAGGGAAATTATTCTTCTTCTGTTTTTGTCTAAGTTGTTATTAATTTGTGACTATCATATTTATTTTACTTTCCTTCTTTAAAGAAGGAAAAATCTAAACGAGTCATTTTCGTATGTTACTTTAAATTTATTAAATCAAACCAAAGTTTATACTACTTTTAAATAATTCGCTCAAGTTCTGGTGTCCCACAGGAGTTGCTTTTGGACCCTTACCTTTTATAATTTGTTTAAGCTGTTTAATTTGATCACTTGGGATTCGGTATTGAAGGGCATACTTATGCAATTTTCTAGCTAAAACTACAAAACTAGACGCATTTAAACGATTCGCAATCATGTAAGTAACAAAGTAACAAAGTTAATGTGGTCTCAACATTTTTTTAAATTTTACATTTCTTTAAGTTTTTTATTTTTAATTTGTAGAATGGCCAGCCCATGTCAGTAGGACCCCCTCCCCTTTTAACTTTACTCCAGTAAGGCCCGGTTTTTCAATCGCAAGTTAACTTTAACCTTCAGTTTATTCCCATAAGAACACAATTTATTGTCACTATGGAAATAAACCGAAAGTTACAGTTTAATTTGACATTGAAAAACCGGGCCTAAGGATGAAACCGCGATCGCAATAAAGAAAATAAAATATCATAGAACACTTTATTAATTGATAAATGAGTTTCTTTTGTTTTTTTGACAGTTTAAAAAATTAAGTCATTTTAAGTAGGGTCCCTAGATTTGATTGACATTTAATTTTTCCGATAAGGTTCCGTTTCCTTCTTTTTGTTTTAAAATGCAAAAAAAAACTTCACTAGAAATAGTTCACTTGCAAAAAATAGAGAAATTTTAATTCTCTGTTTACTTTTGATATTGTTTAGATTACGAATGTTTTATATTAGAAATAATGAATGAAAAGCTATTCAATTTTATTGATTAAATAATGTGTGATCGTAAAAGTATGCCTGTAAAAGAATCTGGATTTTTTTGAGTGTATGAGGGCGACAAAATAAAATTGATAACAATAATTCTAATAATAATAATTCAATCGAACAAAAAAATGTTTTCTTTTTTAATTTTGAAGTAAAAAGACGTGTAGTCAGTAACATTTTACATAGTAGTTATACTAAACTAAAATAATAATACTGATTTAAAAATTAAGTTTTCCATTTTTATAGTAGTTTTTTTTTTTTAATTTTTATGTGAAATGTAAGAAACTTTTCTTTACTCATTAGCAACACGAAGTTATTAAAATCTAATTATTTCTAAAATTCATCCTAAGCTTATATAATTTAGTGGAAAAAAATACGTCTAGTGCCGGAAAAGTTTAAGTAAAGCTTTGCTTCATTTTTATTCAATATTATATTTCTTACCGTTTTTCTTCTTCTTCTTATCGTTTTTTCTTTTAAATGGAGTCTGGATATTAAATACAAAAAAAATGTCACAGTTGTCACATGCCAGAATTACCATGATGTATATATTAGCGTATTCTTAGATGTCCCAGTTAATTTACATTACAGAATAATGACTAGGTATTTATAAATAATCAAACTTATAATTAGCCTGACGATTTAAAAAATATCAGAGAAAAGTCAAACTTTTGTGTAATTTTTGCAAAAATGACATCTTTTCGCATTTCAGAAGATTTTGCGGATTTTTATTTTATTTTTTTTCTTCTATCACAAAAGTGGTTTTACAAATGAGACTTGTGATTGTGAATTTTTTGAGAAATCTCGCATCACAAATACACAACTAAAAAGGTTACTTGCTAAAAAGTCGTGCCTCGTGTGCAAATTGCAAAATGTAACGCACGCCAGCTAACGAATTTACGGCCACTTTCACCAGTTATGTGTTTTAATAACATTGCAAAAAAGGTTACAGAAGCCCGCGAGAAGAAATTTTGTTAATTGATTAATTGATGTTTCGTAAGATATTTGCACGGGAGAGAAAATTGAAGGAGTGTTTTGCGGATTCTAGCAAACGTCGAGCGCTAAAAATATATTTTTGCAGAGAATTTCTTAAGTATTCATTGTGTGATAAAATAAATACACGCGAATGAATTTCCAAAATATTTTTACTTCAAAATGATAACTCACACGTTAATAAAATACACTTTTGGGTAGAGATGTTGACCATATGTTAACTAACTAATTCCTAAAATATTTCAAAAGTTTGGACAATAAAATTAGAAATACGTACAGTACTTTTTCGCAAATGAATGAGATAGTATTTAACAGTTATAAGTATACACTAAGCAGAGAATAAATTTTCTCCTAAGTACAATTTATAATAAAAAATATAACAACTATCGCGAAACGTGGTAGGAGAATCGGTCTTGCAATCGCATGGCCGTCGGTTCGAACCGCACTCGGGATTTTTCTCGGGGGTGGTCGGTATCGACTTCAGGCACCCTTCAGTGTTGGGGATCAAATTCGACACTGCTTCCCCTTAAACGGCGAGAAGGTTGGAAGTAACAAAGCCATGGAATACTTTACACACACTCAAATACACTCCCGCTCCTGAGGTCCTGACAAGTCTTTGACTTAGGACCCCGTTGGTCAACCACCACAAATAAAAAAAAAAGTCACAATTGTAAAGATGAAATAATAGGTTAATAAATGAAAACCTAAAACAAAAACAAAAAGACATTATATTTATAAAATTCATCACACGTCACATACTGTAAGTATATTACTTTCTTGCCCTTTCTCGCGTTTTTTACATGACGAAAAGATACATCGTAACAAGGAGAAGCTATAGTTAGCATAGCAATTTCAAATCAAACTAAAAGACAACACCTTTGTAAAATTATTACGTGCAAAATATGAAACCAAAAGAAATCCTTAAGGTGCGTTTAGACTTGAGCACGCACGCACTGAGCATACGCGCACGGTATTCGTTCGCGCTCGCGAAGAGCGTTTAAATTAAAATTCATTTTCCAACGCATGGGCTGATCCAGTTGTTCGCAAACGTGCGTTGAAAATGAGCGACAAAATAGCAGCAGCCGCGTTTATTATAATATTTATATAATATAATATTTAATATTTAATATAAAAAAAAGAAATTCGAAAACGTAGACGTCGTTGGTGGCAAACACCAATTTTTTGTAACAGACAAAATAATTTATTAAACAATTTAGCGTCAGAGTGTCGTTATGACCAATTCAGAGACTTTACGAGAATGACTAAAACCGATTTCGAATATTTGCTCAGCTTGATAGCACCAAAGATTATCAAAAAAGATACAAGTTACCTCGAACATACGCCGCAAATTCAGTATTGTACAAATTGAGCATTCGCGAACCAATTAATTCTTTTGAGCGTGTACCCGAGACCGACACCAAGCGGATCGCGCTCGCTGCTGTTCGCGCATAGAAAAACACATAGTGAGCGTGCGCGCATAACCGTTTACACTTGAGCATTCGCGGTGGATCAGTGCGTGCGTGCTCAAGTCTAAACGCGCCTTTAGATAGTATTCTAGCTTTTTATATGTAATATTCATTTGTTAAAGATATTGCAATTTATCTTGGTCATAATGTAAATCATAATTATAAAATATTGTAGTAGATTTTGTGCGAGTATTAGATTAATATAATTTATTTTTATATATATTATGAAATTATTATAAGTGTCCTGGCCTTCCGAGGAAGTGGCTTTTTAAAATGTATTTTATTAAAAAACTTAACAAAAATTATACAGTTTTATATTCTGTATTATTTAAATATTTTCAGCTATAAGTTACACACCCAATTTGTGTTTTATTTTTAACGGAACACTCCACATATTCTTGCATATTTGGATAGAACTTGAGGAGTTAAAGAAAATGATATAACAACATACCACGCGATCATTTAAATTTATAATTAGATTAGGCAATTAATTTTGAATTAGATTGGCAGCACTAACTGTTGACAGCTTACTTTGAGTTTGAATTGTCAAAGTGACGCTTCAAAATGTTTAATTAATTGCCGGTGGCGAACACTGAACATTTGCTATGGTTGTCACTAAAACTGTTTCACTTCCTTTAAATTAAAACGATTGAACCCGATGAGAATTCTAAAAACGTCAAAATATTTACATAATAAAAAAAAATTTCTGCTGCTAAATTGTGGGTGCGTTCAGTATATTCAGTATGGTATATTGCTGTTAGTATAAAAAATTCTCAACAAAATTATGAAGAATGGATTTTTTTGACCGATGACTCAATAAACCGATAAGAATTTTATTGTTTTGAAATTAACTTGTTGACAGATGAATTTTTAGCAAAAAACTGGTTTTCCAAAGTTTCCGTCCACTTGTTTATCGTCAAAATGGCCTCTCAATTAAACATTTCACGAGTCATTCGCGATTATACTGAAGTTACATTTTGTAATGGCTTTGCGTCGTAAATATCAGCTCTACGGAACGTAAACTAACAGTACTCACTTGCTTCGTGTTTTCTATTTGGCATGGGCACTTATATGCGTTGAAATATGCGAAGTTTCTACTCGCCAGGGTTCATCAGGCTTGAACTATTAGAAAATTAAAGTCTTCAATTCTCTTTAAAAAAAACCGACGCCGTTCCAGAATAAAAAGAAAAAGATGTGAACAAAAGTGAAAGATCGAACGTTCGATGGCGACCTAGAAAAAGTTTATGTGTTTTTAATGGTCTTTGGCAAATACCGATCGACGGTGTTCTTAATAACTTTGTAGAGAATTTTTACTTACATTACGCGTAATTACGATCTTAAGAGCTGTACCCTTGAGTGGATTAATACCGATCGAATTACCTTCTGCTAACTGTTTTTCTATTCCATCAATTGTAAATTCGTTCTAGTTAATGACGGTATTGAAAATTAATTTTTTATGCTAATTTTAATTTACCTCTTTGGATAATTGGATTTTTCTGAGATAAGCATCTCGTTGTGTGGAGATATTTGTTTTATGTGTGTCAGTTTCTAGGACAAAACTTTCCAGGTTTTCTGTGGCGTTTCATTTACAAAAAGGAAGAGCGTGCACGTAATTGGTGGCCAATTTTTCTTTAAAGATCAATTTAATTAATTAATTTATAAAATATCAAAAAACATTATTGAGTACATAGTATTTAACAAAATTGAGGGAGCGACGATGTGAGATTATACACCTTTAAACGAAAGCTGGAATACTTCAGGGCTCCAACCTTGGCCACTTTTATTTAATAACTATATAATATGAGAATGTTACTATTAAAAAATATTAGTTTCATTTCTACGTCGACAATCTCAATTAACATAATTTTTCTGTGGAGTACTCATATTAATCTTAAAATAAGTTATTTTATTTATAAGAAAAAAAACACCTTGAACGAAATGGCTCTATGAAATTGCAATGAAACAAACATACCTATGTCCGACTACCCACTCTCAAAGATCTCAATCTTATGTACATGTTATATTACAACCAAAGCAGAGATCAAACTATATGATATCTACTCTACTAGTTTCGTGTTTAAATTACAGTGGTCCGTACTTTAACATGTGGAACTTATGGGGCAAAACGTTGAGTGTATTTGGACATAAATCATTTTGAGTTTAAAGTTCTTACAGACTTCCTTAATGCCATTCTGCAGAGTATCGAGGTAATGAAATTACCATGAAACCTCAATAGTCGAGGTTAATGACGAATAAGGCTGACACTTTCCATGATTCCTTAAGGTTTTAAAAACAAACTTCTAAAACAAATCAAAATACCTCAATAGACTTTTTAACTGGAACTAAAGGCCCAGTTTTACAATCGTGGAATAAGGACGAAATAACTGTTCGCCGAATATCCTTTAACGTTCCTCCATATCTACGTCACGGTATTCTAAGAATAATGCTTATCCGACAATTGTAAAATCGGCCCTTAATACATTTATCTTGTACTTTTGGATTTCTTCAATGTCGTTTTGCAATTTAACACGATCAACAAATTATTATGAAGTTTATGCAGTCTTAAGTGGAAGTGAGCAGCAATCAAGCCTGTAAGACATTTGAATATAATTTGATGTTTATGATGGCCTACAGGATGCTGTCAAAAGGAATATCAGTTTTGGAGACAAATGTGCGGATACGTTTTTAATCAAATCAAAGTTCGTAAAAAGAAAATAATTATCTGAATTGCTTTGTAATGTGATGTCATGCTACAAATTGTTGCCCAAATTATCATATTCATGAAACCATTTAGCCTTAATCATCCTTCTTTCTGAAAAGATAATGATTGTATTGGTATCTAGCATGACATCAAAAGGTGTGCCTTCTCTAATTAAATTGTCTTTGACAATTATCAATGTCTGTATTTTGCAAATCTTCCGGGCTAATAGAAAGATGTCACTTTATTCTTTATATTAAACTTTGATTCACAAAGATTTTGTAAAAGATCAATGGATTTCCTTATCAACACTTTTAGGTCCTCTTGATTTTCATCACTTCACGAATATTGACTTATTGAAAGAACTAATAAGGTAACAGAAGAGGGTTTATGGAGTATTTTTGAAGTCCTTTGGAACTGATGTAGCATACCTTAATTGTGAAATATACAGAGTGAGTAAGGATGTTTATCTGATCCAAAAAAATACTTTTTGTTGTCATGGCTTATGTCATGTCGATTGGATTTGTTCAATTGCTCGTTTCTCCCTAGGTCTATCTTTTAAACAAGTGAGCAATTGTGTTATCCAACAGTTCTTGGAGATTTTCACTTAAAGAAACTCAAAACTAATCATCATGTCTTTGAAATAAAACATCGGTAAGGCGAATTTCTCTGTTGATGATAAAATTGAAATTTACATTTAAATTGTCACATTTTAAATTCGCCAAATGATCTTTAAATCCAGTTTGAATGGCGCTTTCTTCGACCCGCTTACATTTTGTAATAGTTTTCGACTGATTAGGATTCATCACGGTCTTCGTTTTTCTACATTTTGCATTATTTATAATTCTGATAATTTTTTTCTTTATTAAGACATATTAATTTAATTCTGAAAACGCACTTAAATTAAATCATTCAAACATGATTTGAATCTCGTTCTAGGAATTGTTTTGCCACTAAGAAGGCGTTTGTGGTCATTACATCAATGTTTCTACTTATCGTTATCTTTGATAGAGCAATCGACGTTCATATTTACACACAAGTTAATAAATAAATAGAAAACAAGTTTTACAGTCTCTTTGGTCTTTACGTTTAACAATAATGTTGTTACCGCACGCGCTTTCTAAATGTAATAAAATATTTATAGATTTACAATATTGCAAATAAAATTTGATAGTTAAAAGTATTTCCTGTCCATGGAAAATTTATGTAATAAGGATCTAATGTATTTATTATTTTTCAAATCACTTCGCTTCGCTTTTCCAAGATGGAAAAGTCTTTTAAGGGAAATGTCAATGTATAACGAAATTCGATTACAAAGAGACACATAAGAATAAAATATAAATAAATTAACTATTTTCAGCATGGACTCGTCAGTAATTATGAAAAATAAGATTGGTGAGAGCATGCCTGTAATAATTTTCAAGCAGATTATAGCTGCGCCGGCTAAATACATTAATTATTGTAAAATATGTAATCTACGTAAAAGTTGTCGGCAATTACATTTCGCAAGATATCGAAGTTACACAAGCATTAATTAAGGCGAGCGCACTAAATTCTTGTAAAATATGATCCAGTTTTAGGTTTAAGGGAACTTACTTATTCTGTAAAATCGCAAGTATCTATAAAAATAACGAAAATTCAATAATTTTTTTAATTACAAATGACAATTAGTGAAGATTTTCTACTATAACTAATGACATAGACATAAGTTTAAATGAAAACGTAAATTTAGGATTTATGACAAACATTATTATCTTTTGGCAACTCAAGTCAATTCACAAATATAATTATAATTAAATTAAGCTTTTTTTGTCATAATATTTTGAAATTTATCGGTTGCAAAGGTATGTTTTGCTTCTAATTTAAATTCGAATTTCATCCAGAGACCGTCTCAGCTCATTATAAATTATAATTTGAGATGCCCAGGAATTATGAATGTTGATTCTAAAATTAAAACGCTGCAGAGTTTTTTTTTCCGAGGAATGTACGCTTAAATATTGAATGAATTAACGTACGATTTATGAAATATGCATAAGCAAATATTTTATAATTAATTTTGAAAAATGCGAAGATAATTTTGGAGTTAATTGAGTACGCTTTTAAAAATTGGAATATTTAATTTATTTAAATGAGCTTTTTCTGCCAATTTCTGTTTTGAAAAAAGGAAACGGTACAAAGAAGACAGTGGTTTTAATCAACACCGACTAGAAGCAGTTCCACACACAGGCGACAGGCGAAATAATTTTTATTTTCAAACCTGGAACCTCCCAGTATAGGAGAAACATAAAAACTGAACATAAAGAAAGCAGAGAATATTCTAATGTAAAATTGGAAAATCAGGTGCAGCCAATCAACAAAGCAAAAATCAGAAAGATATAAAAATCGTAAAAAAAGTGAGAAAACCTGTAAAGCATAAGAACAAAAATGAATAAATATAGGAAAGCACTGAATGATGCCACTGATGCCAAAAAGGGACATAAACTCAAAAGGCACAATGGTAGTGAATTTAAGAAAGAAAATAAATTAATCTTCAGTTTATTCCCATAAGAACAATTGTTTTTATAATTGCCACTATGGGAATAAACTTAAACTATGATTGAAATATCGGAACTATGATAAGCTGCAAATATCATCGTTAAGAAATGAGTAATAATAGTAACGAATATCACTTTCGTTACTTGTTCCCTGTTGATGTAGGATGAGTTAATACATTATTATATGGAAAATTAAGTATGTGAGAGTGAGCAGAAAAATAAACCACGTAACATAGTCATGAGGTAATGACAAACAGTAATTACAACAGTGACTTGTGGTAAAAAAATGTCTAATCACTGGTTTGTGTATTGTATCAATTGAATCAATATTTATTCAGTTTGTCACTGTGACGTCCAAATTGTTTGCTCGCGCATTAACAAGTACTGAGTTTAATACAAAAATGGTGCCTAAAATCAAAAGATACAGTCACTGTACTTATAGTAAACCAATTTTCTTCCAAGGCATAATTGTATTGAACACATTCTATCAATGAAGTTTCCAAGATATTATCAAACAGGCAGGATAAATTTTTATTTGAACCAAAGGCTTTGAGGAGTTTTTGGGTATCTGTTACAGTTTATAAAAAGTAATTTAACAACTATCATGTTAGAAAGATTATTTTGTAGTCAAGTAAGATCAAGTTCAATGTGTTAAAGGAGTTCTTCATAATTTCATATACAGTTTTCTTGTTTTGACTCAATTCACATTTCAGGAAGGTATGTATATGCTACATGCAAAACAAACAAAAAATTATAAATCAATTGTTCGTCCAATCAGAGCAGAAATGAAAATAGGTATAGGAAATTAATTTAGAAAAAATAGCAGGATACGACGATAGGAAAATGACAATTTGGCAACCGACCAAATATAACCCGAAATAAGTAAATATAACGGGATATCATTTTCATAGTTTTTCGAGGGCTAGCCAAAACTGCAATAAAATATATAGTTTTCCATTTAAAAACTTATAAGTTAGATCTGTAGCTTGTTAAATGAACAACCCTGTATAAATATACGAAAATTGTTCGAAGATGGAAACCTAAAAAACTTTTATTAAGAAAATGTTTAATAAGGTGTACATAAAAGAGCAGTTTCGCACTGTTTGAGTGAGCCTGTACATGTCTAAAAAAGGGTAGAAAAGTAGTATACAGCGTGTTTCAAAACTCGCGACGCAAAATGAAAGGGGTTACAGGGAATGGAATTTCAAACATTTTTTCTCATATAACATGTGTCCGATTTCTACGTATTTACTAGATACAGGGCTTATGTAAATTTTGTTACCTGAGGTTGCTTTGACTTGATTGTAATCCTTTTGGGTTGTTTAAAGCAAATGTTCAAAAACACTCCCTACAGTTGCAAGACAAGCTTGATTGACATCGACGAACTAATTCGTGGGTGTAATTAAATTGAAAATTCCCATTTTGGATTTCAGCGAAAGCTAAATCAATTCTTTCCAAAAGCTGTTCTTCTGAATGAATTCCGACCTATTTCCTTTAATGCTCTCCAGAAATGGATATGCTTGATGTTCTTAGATGGCGATGATTTCATTACATTACATAAGTGTCTATTTAACAGTAGTTTATTGTTTAATGTTAATTTGCAATGTTTGTACCGAAATAAAAGTTTACATGTAACAACTTTGAGAAATCGGACACATGTTTACATTAAAAAAAAATGTTTGAAATTCAATTCCCTTTCATTTTGCGGAGCGACTTTTGAAACATCCTGTATAGAAGTACTAGACCACTCTGAAGAAATTAGAAAAAGCATTTAAATTTCCAAAACTAGTTTTATGTGAGTTATGTGACCCTTATAATGAAGACAAAATGATACAGTCAGAGAAATTCAGAAAACTAAGCAAAATAAAGAAAGGAAGAAGAGCAACTACATACAGTGTGTCCCAGGATAGATGTTACAAGAGGTGTGGTGGACTAAACATTTTTTGAATTTTATATTAAGATTGTAGGATTAAGTTCTGTTTGGTATGAATAGAATTTTAAGAATATTTTCAGTTTTTGAGAAACAAGTCGCCCTTGACAGTGAAGCAAAAACTATTTAGTTTTCTGGTAAAGTAGCCTTTTTGTTCATGATACGGCAGGAATGTTACTAGAGAAGTTGTTCAGAATGAGCAATTATGGTCCCATTTTAGGAAGATCTACGTATTTTAGTTAAACGTCATTTTTTAGATTAAGCAAAATAAACTGTATTTATCCACAAATTAAATTTACAAAACGTAACAAAAAATAATTTGTTCCCCAATAAATTTGTTATCAATACCTACATATTTGTTTCGTTCAATGTTCTACAAATAAAATTTTGAATAAATACAATTTATTTTGTTTAATCTAAGAAATGACGTTTAACCAAAATACGTAGATCTTCCTGAAATATGGGGCCATAGTTTCTCATTCTAAACAACTTTTCATAGTAACATTCTGCCGTACCATTAATAAAAAGGCTGCTTTACCTGAAAAGAAAATAGTCCTTGCCTCACTGTTAAGGCAGCCTGAAAATATTCTTAAAATTCTATTCACACAATCAATAGTTTAGGTCGCGATTCCGAAATGACTTCGACAGACCGGTTTGGTTGCAGTGGAGTTCTCGAGTTACTCTTCTGCTGAAGAGGCCGCAAATAGGGCCGAAATACCTGAAGATGCTCGATGAATCCATTGCAATCAAAGCCGAAATCCTATAAATCTTCGAAAACAAAACAAATAAATGTTACACAACAGTGATTAAAACATCTAAGTATACATGTACTATGCCCGCCAAAAAATGTGCGACAACTCTACGCATGCAAAAAGACTTATTTTATTAGTTTGAATGCAGCTTTAAACAATTCATTTTGCTTGTTCTGTGATAATGTAAAAAAAGACTGAGAAATAAACAAACGGACCAATTTTTTTAACAATATTAATGTTCTATTGTAAATACAATAGAACGTATTACATGTGACAGATTTTCTTGTCAGGCTTAGTACATATTACAATTACTACAAGAATGGAAAATTCTAAACAATATAAAAAAATTAAATAAATTCAGTAATATTTTCTGTAAAGCCTGTTCTACGTTATCATAAAAAATGATCCTAGAAAAAGGCATATCAAGTTTTAGGATAGTGTAAAACAGAAAAATAAATACTGTTATCAAAAGTAGTGCGAAAATAGAACATATGTAAAACCATGACATTTTTATTAATTTTTTTTGAGCATAATTATTCTCATAACAATTAGTGCAACGTAAAACAAGCTTCATATCCACGATTTTCGTGAACGTGACTTTTAAGGGCTGATGTGCCCATGTGGCCGTAAATCATAAATAACAACACAAATTAAAGTGTATTCCTACGCAGCGAGAAGTAAAGTTTTGCATAGCCTAGAGAATTATTTTCTTAAATTAAGGAATTCCGGTTTAATAAGTTATTGAGAAATTATTTAGAAACACATACATGAATTATTAAACAGTTAATTCGAAAACGTTTGGAAATCTTCGACTCTGCGGTTATGTTTATACATATCGAAACTACATTAAATTTATTATAATTAATATGATACACATAATCAAGTTCTATTATGTAAAACAATGATCCAACACACACGTAAGATGAAGCAAGAAATGAATACAATCTTTTTAGGTGTAGATGCGTTTCAATAATGCGAAAATGATGTGATGTACGATACTTTGAAAGTGTAAGTTGTGTAAGAGCAATTTTATTTTACCGATTCAGGAATTTAGAACATCGAGTTTATTTCGTTATTGGTGAGAATTATTTCTGAGTAGTGTTACCACACGGGTATGTTTGGTTGCCTATTTCTGTCAGTCACGTGGCTCTCAGTTTTATGTGAAGGCTCTGTATGACACGCAAATAAATTATATTTTTGGACGGTCAAGTTATTGCTCAAATTAAAATAATCTTTATACATATTTGGGTTTGAGTAAATAATATAGGGCTTATTGAATTTGTTTGTTTCCTTTTATTTTCTTTGTTAATGAGATGAATAATTACTTTGAAATTAATAGCTTTATGTAACCTTCCTCTTACAAAATTTAAATCCACGTTTATTTACATCAGGTTCTTCTAAAATTATATTTTATAAACATTACAAAGTTTTATTGTAATAATAATTGAACACCGAAAATCATAACAATAAAACTTCGATGTGTAAGCGAAAGTCGTCCTAGGCATGCGAAAGAGAGGGCAGACTTTTATTGACCTCTCCACTCTTACTTTTATTTTCAGCTTAATTAAGCATTTTTATCCAATTATTACTTATACTTTTCACCTTTCTCGTAACGGCTTAAGGTGTGAGGGGCGGGCGATTAAATCATTACCTATGTGATGGCCATAAATTTCAAACTGCCGTTAGTTATCAATTGAATAGTAATTTGTATGGGATAATTAAAGTTGAATGTCCTGCACGTAAAACAATGTAATTGAAGCTACGTTGAAGAGGAAGAGAGAGAGAGAGGAAGAAAGTATTGCGAAGATAATCATCACATTCAAGTGTTTTGTTGGTGGTCTTTAATACTCTTGCTCTTCATTTCCGCGAGTTACATTTTTGCTCGGTTGAAATCTGTATGGAAAACAAAATTTATTTCTTTATGTAATATACAGGATACTCTTAAAATAGTGGTCATACAATACCTAAAAACAAAAAGTGTGCTTTTGATTACAATTACTAAGATATGTTGTTGGTAATTTTTCCCTTTTTTTCTCTTGTTCTGAGAATAAAAATAATTGTACACAGCTGAAGAATTGCTTTTTGGAACTTTCGGTTAATCCTAGGTTTCGACCAATTGTTTCGGCACCAACTCGATATAGTGGATATTAGAATAATGCTGCAAGTCATTTCCTAGAGCCAATACGTTTAATTTCACTTTAAGAATAAAACCTGCAGGTACTGAATGCACAATTAAATCAAGTCATAGATGTCACGAGTGTAAATTGCTGAGGAATTTAAAATAAACGAAGTTGTCGGCACGTCATTAGTCAACTGTCTATTTTAATTGGATGTAATAATTAAATCCCACTTTAATTGGCGTAATTTGTTTCAGTTTTATCGAGTTACCGTTGACTCATTGTCAGCACTACAACAATTCGTTGCAGGATCGCAGCGGTTAAGTGAAACATATGGTTGAAT
Source organism: Dorcus parallelipipedus (assembly GCA_958336345.1). NCBI lineage: Eukaryota > Metazoa > Arthropoda > Insecta > Coleoptera > Lucanidae > Dorcus > Dorcus parallelipipedus. Next base: position 21,309,704 of record OY284482.1, on the reverse strand, counting down.
GTGTTTTGCATATTTGAAAAGTAAAAGTACTTTTTAATAAGCTACTAATTGGCGAGAAAATATATAGACATGTCAAAACAGACTTTTAAAATGTACGGAACAAAATGATGAGTAGGTGTTTTGAACTGAGTGCTGTAAGTAACTGGAAGTGGAAATGAAACTTTAAAACACTGAAAAGAAACAACAAAGTTCACCGCCAACTTAATTATACTTAATTACACAATGAATCATTTTAACTTTTCTCAATTACCGCTCACATTCTGTTGCAAAAACTCGATGCATAAAGCTTGCCGTTACGCAATATGCATATACTTGATTAATTTTTTTTATATCAGGAGAAAACCGCGGGATTCCCAAATACCATTCACCTGGTAAACAGGAGCAACTCGTTTCTCGTTTGGTAAACACTGCAATTACGTAGCGTACGCTTAAGTATGCGTATTCAAAACATTCTTTATTTGATTATTTATTTTTCTAAATTAAAATGCAGAGAAACTTAAGGTGACGTAATTTGGGACACGGTGTTTTACATAGAAGTTCCTTTGGCTCGTGTACGCAAACATTATTTTTACGTATGTACGTGTTCCGTCTTTATCGTTCAATAACTGCATATTTAGATCTATGTATTTCAATAGAGATTTAATTTTACTATTTTGTTGTTAAAGTGATTATCGCAGAAAATGTGTAAAAATTGTAAAACCAATCGGACACGTCATATTTTCCGACGCGATAATTTTCAGAGAATAAAGTTCTTGAATATCAGATTTGCTGCAGTTTTATTTTAGCTTTGACAAATAACGACAATCAAATAACTTGGATTTTTAAGTATCGAATAGACAAAAATATCGAATAGACAAATATCAAAAGACAAAAAAAGAAATCTAGTTCCACATCAGCTGCAAAAGCTTCATATCATTTAAAAACTTGTCAAATCGTCAATAGCTATTCGAGTCGTATAGAATCTCATATCTATTGCCTGCCAATAATCTTTTAAAATATGTTGAATTATTTACTTTGGACTTATTATCATTCTTGTGACGTTAAAATTTAAAATATTGTCTATGTATAATCGTTCATTATGAAACTTGATCACTTGATTTTTTTATTCTTACATCAATTGATCTCTCCTAGAGATATATTAATTTTTTATTTTTTTTAAATAACTCGATCATCTTTATTGTTTGGTAACAGCTTTTTCTTCCATCGATCGTCCTCAATTTCATCATTAAGTCTTTTTATAAAATGTTGAGAAATATCGACAGAAATAACAGATGCTCAGCTACTTACTCGTTTAACCTGGAACAAGAAATAGAAAGTAAGTAACGAAATTATGTTATTTGTCTTAATAGTAATAATTACAGTGTTATTTCGTTTATGTTTATGAGTTCTACTCCAAGAAAATATTGACTCCAACCTTTCTCTTATTATAAACAAGAACGAAAATAATGCTTTCTCTGACTGCTCCTTAGTTTGGGCAACTCTCGCAAATTGCTGTGAAATTAAAACCAGGAGAACTGCATACATTTAAATTAGGTTTTAAAGTGATCGACTAAAGAGTAGATTAAAAAATATTCCAGGGAATGGAGTTCTCGTTGTTTCTTGTAACTCTCAATTTCAAACGAAAAAAAGAATACCATGGGTTTTGAAGACCACTTTTATGGGAAGCAAAATTCCGGCTCTAACAGAACGTAGTTTAATATGGAATGTGCTACTTTTTGCGTATAAGGATCGAGTACTGAGAAACGCGAACAAAATGGCGCGTTATTTTACGCTAGATTGATTTTCAGTGCGAAATTATACTTGCTCTACATATATCCTGTTGGGTTTGTTGAGGACATGATTTAAATGCACGTTTTGCAAGAGCAAGTAATCTCGATTTTGCCACATTTTCATTCGACAGTAGTTTCAATTGAAATAAATATTATAGTTTAACAACTTTTCCCATATTGTGATACTTAAGAAGTCGAGTTAAACAAATAGTTTTGTAGTGTTGAAGAACTTCATAAGTTTCACCGATGACCTTTATGTAATTAATGAACATTGATCTGTCTGGTTATTAATCATCTACAGAAAGCTTTAACAATTCGCAGAAAAATTCAATTCTAACAATGGATTACTTATTCGGTGAGTGGGCGCTATTACAATCGTTATTTACCAGTTTCTCTTAACGTGAACTTCATAAACGACTATAAAAAGGAGGCAATCACTAAGGACATTCAGTTTTCTTTTTTTTTTATTATTAAAAATACCCTCGGTTTTATTTAATTAATTTAATAAACGCGATGCCATTACGGCTGAAGCGACGTGCGAATATATTTACACACTCGCGCGCCTTAAGAGATTAGAATTTTATGCAAATAAAGCAGCCAGTTTTAAATTTTAATTTTAGAAACACATTCTTAATGAGTGCACATGCAAACTGACTCACTCGAAGCAAGAAGCGGTTAAGATTAATGGAATTCCATAAATATTTCGATTTTTAACACGTGTTCTTATTTAAAATTCACGATTCTGAAAAATCAAGGATGTTAGAAGCGTTAGGGGCCTTAGAGGTAATGAATTCTTTTCATTAGCTTTTTTCGAAAGCTATTTTCAAATCGCTGTTTTAATTTCGATTTAATAGGTTAGGTTTAAGTGGCTACAAATCAGTTTTTTTTTGGTGACTCTAATCAGCAAGATAGGAAATGCAGATTAAGTCGCGCAGGTGTTTCGAATTTATTTATATTTTGTGCTGTGCCAACTTTAATGAATGCAAACGTAAATTATCAGCATTTTTTGTTCTTTTTGGACAAGTTTCTATTTTAATTCATTTCTTTTCCTTTCATTTCTTTATTATTCAATGCAATTTGGAAGGTTGCATACATCAAATTGATGCTTCGGGACTGATGATGATCGCGAAACATTTCTTTCCAACCAAACTCTAAGCCTTCATTTTTAAAATTAATGGTTTTTTACTATGCTGTTTCCGATAAGTTTTTTTTAAAATCAATTTAAATATCAAGAGTGTCAAATGTTTGAACAATGATCTCACTAAACTCAGTAACCCGCTGAATGTTCCATTCTTACTCACAGGCAGGGTTGGGTCATTTGATGTAAAAAATAGTTTTCTACATTACACGTAAATAACCGCGTAGAAAACTGTAGAATACGTATGAAACCCCCTCCCTTCACTATTTTATCTTGCATTCTGCATACTAAAATAATTTCTAACAAGTTTTTGGATTTATATTATGTATGTTGTGTGAGGATTTTTATATTACTGAAATTTTTTGTTAGGCGTTTTTTAAATTTGCAGCGGTACATGGATCGAGATCGAGGTAGTAAAGTGAGATAGTACGAATGCGTTTAATGCATGTAAGAGTGAGAAAATATACTAACCGGTAATACAGCTCCAATTTTCGAAAACGGCCATTGCAACTTCATCGGTAATGACTAATGACTGATTGATGGTAGACCAAGACGTAATTATTAGCAAGGAAGTGGGTTTTCATTACAAACAATTTCTGGTAATTGCAGTGTAGTGAAGAATATTACACATATTAATTGATTTTGTTTTCAGCTTTAGCAGTATAATTAAAGTTTATATATATTTTGTTAAACTTTTGTAAAGATTTTTTAGTTTTCTACCTTATTTACATGTAAAATATGTAGAAAAGTCTTCATGTAATTTACTGAGTATTTTACACGTAGAAAACCATGTATATTACGATACGTATTCTACTGATCCAACCCTGCTCACAGGTCATTTTTTCTTTATATGCCGTTCGATCGATCGATCAAGTCAAAGAACTTTTGTATAGCTGTCTTCTTCTAACTTTCATGAAATGGTCTTGCGGCTTTTGTCATGGCATGTCATTAGTACTGTTCGATAGCTCTGGACTTTTTTTACACTTTTAACATCTTTACTCTATTTTTCTTACTCCTGCTTATACTGCGTGATTTTTTAAATTCTTTATCAACTCTTACCATGGAATTTGGACGGCATGTCGTAGCTTTACCGTAAAACAACATAAACTAGTGCAATAATGTAATTTTAATTAAACCTAAGACATGCCGTCCAGATTTCATGGCAAGAGTTGATAAAAAATTTAAAAAATTACTCGGTATTATATTATATCCATCGTACTCTCTCAGGAACGGTTGGTGCAAAGAGTGTAGAAAAGTGCAGAGCTATCGAACAGACCTATTTCGTCGTATATATTCTTAACTCAGATTTATACGATCGGCGTATAAATAAAAAATGAACTTTATAACTTGCACCAGCCAACATTCAAACTATAATCAAATAGTTTACCTTTCTTCAAGCCAATTGCAATTATCTTCACTTTATTGGCCGCATAATCACTATTATGTAAAAAGCTTGGGCCATATTTTGCAATTGTTGATTCCTTTATACCATAGTCATCTCTCTTTGGTAGAATTTCGAAGTTGGATATCATATTTACAATTATAAGGTAATTATATTCAAATGATTTGCAGAAGCCTTTGCTTAAATGTTCAATAGTTTTCTCTGAAAATTTTTTCATAGTCGCGTCTTTCTAACCAAGATATTTAGAAATGATTTACAACTCTGGTTATATCGGAAGGAAATATAAGCTCTACTGCTTTAAATATTTTACTACGAATTCTAATTCTAGTCAATATACTTATTAGTTTAAAGTAAAAATAGTGCCTCTGTAACCTTTTATGACATTTTTGAATTGTAAGCTTTACGAAAAATTTCTAAGTATTCTACTCAGTTCCTTTCTGTAGAATATGTTTACAATGTACAGATTACCCTGTATGTTTCTACAGGATGTGATGCAGTATCGAATGATATACTGGTTAGTATTGACACTCTTGTGCTCTATATGTTTCATTTTTCTGCTATAACAATTACGTATTTGAAAATTGTGTTAATTTCACTAAAATAAAAGTAGAACTATATTAGAGAAATTAACTCAATTTTTTTAATATACACAGGAACTCTGTGATCACTTCATTGAAATGTTATATAAATTGATCTTGTTATCTATTATCAAATAATATGAACGTTAAATGACGTTTGAAATTAGCTGTTAGCCATTTTTACCTCTTCAGGTGGCTTTGTCATATTATTCGATTTCTCCAGTGATGACAAGGCTCTCTCCCAGTGGCATCTTTAATCTGACTGTAAGTACTGTTACGGCTGAAAAGTCAAATTTGTATTTTTACAAAAAGCCAATTTTCAACGGCCTACGTGCCAGCCGCCATATTTTATAATATTTCATCAGAAAAGACCATACGCTGTATATCCATATTTCACTCTGTCGCCCGGCTAAAACTGATTTCATTTGTAAAGACTTTCGTGGTAGCGATAGTAGAAAGGTACATTGTGCTCGTCTCGCGGTCATTCTTTCAACAGAGCTCGAGCCGTGCGTTTCGTTTATTTGTGTCTTCAATCTTTGTGTTTCTTTCATGGAATTTGTGATTGAAACCTGAAACGGATTATCTCCGAGATTTGCTAAAGCACGCCGAGTGACTTACAAACTAGTTAAACAGCTTTTTGATGGCCTGCCTTTGTGAAAAGGAAACAGGTATGTTTTGTTGGCCATTTTGTGCAATTGATCCCCGTGAGTAATGCATGCCTCTCTCTTCCATTAGGCTTCAAGTTCTAGCTTTTAGTGGTAGTTTTTACCTTGGGTGAGAAAATCGTCATTCCTTGGGGGGAGAGAAAAGGCCGGAATTGGAGTTTGAAACGTATAAAATCTCCGGCATCCCGGCTCACCCTTCGTTCGTGAAAGTGGATTCGACCGACCTGCAGAAACGACGCCGTTTGACGACGTAACACCTACGTCGAAATACGTCATTGTCTGACTGCACTTACCGTCGTAGGAGGGCGCTCCCTTACTGTTGACGACTGATTGTCATTATGCCGTATCCTGATTACAAGGTCGGAATTACTCTAATTATTTTTTTAATTACCCTTTTGGGTTGATTTACCTTTTCTCATTTAGTTGGTGATCAAGTAAATTTCTTTATTCACTTTAAACGTTAATTGTACACGAAGAACAGATCTGTTAGTCGGAAAAAATTCTAACTTGTCAGATTATTTATTTACTTGCGTGTTCGTCTCACTGGACCCCGTCTGGGTCATATTTAACTATGTAAAATGAACACCTGTTTATTATTTTTACCAAATCCTTGAGCATTTTAATAAAAATAAGTGTGCTCAGCTGGTGCATTTTATTTTATTCACTTTGCCCACCTTTTGCTTTGGGTTACGTCGAACCTCCCTTCTTCAAGAGCTTTGCTGAGCGGTGCTGGAGAAACGTCAGTCACTCGCACAATTTGCTGGCCTTCAGGTAGGTAGCAGTAGTCAGTATTTTAAAAATGTATGAAGCATTTTTAGATATTGGGATTCGTCTTTGCTTAACCTGTATTAATTTTGTTATTATTTGTACCCACATTGTCCACAAAAATTGTGGAAAGTATGAATTGACCAAACACGTTTGTCACAATTGTACATCGATTATCGTCCTATAAAAAGAAAATTTGTAAGAAAATTTTATCCCTTCTCCTTAATTGAAGATTTCTAATACCAGGAGTCGTTATGATTTGTTTTGCCTTGTGCGATTCTCCTACGATTAAAAAAAATATAAATACTGTAGAGATTTTATTTATGACGCGCGTTGAATAACACCTCAAAATACAATCAGAAGATTTTGAGAGTGGGCCGAGAAATCTTGAAGAGGCATTAAACTCTTTTACATGATGTAAGTTTATTACTAAATTGACGCAAATTTCAATTTTCATAAAATGAAGACGAAAATAAGGTGAAATAAAGAAAGTAAGATGGTGTTGAAGACGAGGATGAAGATAAATGCAAAAATAAAAAGAAGGATGAAGATGAAAATGGAGATGAAGAGAAGGCGAAATCGAAGATCCAGATGTCGATGACAAAGAAGATATTCAAGGATGGAAATCGTTGCTGGATGGCCAGCTTTCCGATGCTTTTGGATGATGCGAGTTAGTCTATACTTAATCGATTAGAGGACCTGTATTAGGTAATACTTTTGTTTATAACAATGATTCTCGTTTTCGTTACTCTCTACAAAAACAATAATAATAATAATAATAATAATAAAAATATGTCTTTATTTTCCGCCCAGAATATACAATATATGATACAGAATACAGAATATACAATACTGGGAAAATCAAAAGGCGGAGTTCAGAATGATGGCTGCAGCAACCTGCAGTCATCTTCTGCTCTTCCACTCATACCTTTATACTCTAAACATACAATAAAAAGAAAGGATTACTATTCAGTGATGCGCAATTAGCAGTTTGGTGTTGTTTTGCATTTATCTGTTATTCAACTCTTTTAGTGCCTTTCGGTAATCTTCACGTTTTTTCTGTTGTCTTGAGGCTTGCGTAATTTAATAATAAATTAATGATAAATGCAAATTCAAATACGTCATTTATAAATACAAAGTCTTGAAAAATTTTCCAGATATTTCGCAACTGTTTTGTTTTCTTTTCTTCTCTATTCTTTTTGACGCGTTCTGTAACAATTAGTAATAATAGGGCATCATGCCACCGAAGCATAAAAATTGGAGACTGTGCTTTGTAGCGTAAATAAAATTATGTCTAGATTCATGATTTAAAAAAAAAGTCCCATCAATGGTTAATACGTACAAACCAAAAATTTAGGCCCAACAAAGTTCATAAATCGTATGGCCACTTTGGGAAAAGTCTAGGACAAGCAACTGAATTGAGGCATTAAAAAAAAGTTAACTTTGAAATTTTCTATTTTTTTTATACTTTTTCTTTCCAGGTTCTCTTCCTTCGCTGGTCTTTATTCTCTTCTGTTTTTATTCTGTTTTAATTTTATCTTCCTTCCACTATCTGAATATATCTCATGTCGTCTTACTGCTACATATTTCATATTTCACATTTGAAGATTTTTCCCATTTTTATTTAACTTCTCTGCAGGTTTTCAGTTCTTACCAGCAAAATTTTTCTTGATCAAAATTCCTTCTTGTTGATATCGTGTTCATATTTTTCTTCACAGTCGATGTTTCCTTTTATTTACTTACTATTTGTTAATTTTTTTTTAACTTTACAATTCATGATACTTTATGATGGTTCAATTCTAATATAATTTTTTGTTTAACATTCAGAATCATTCAACGTTCATAATCAGTGTCAAGCGCAGTATTGAGATTCAATAGAAGAATTTACAAATTATTACAGCAAGCAATCAATAATCAGACTATAAATGCCAAACCTAAGAGAGAAAATCGGATTTTCCCATCACCCTCCTCCTCATTCGACCTCAGCCTTAATAACCTCTAACTCGCGCAAAAGTTACGGTAAACAAGATTTCACTTCTTCTCCGTTAACTGGCGGAAGCGGTTTCATCTGCTTTCAGTTTGCGCATTAGAACATTGATATCTCTTCGGGAAAGGAATGCAACGTTTTTGGTTATCACGTCTTTCTAAAATTAATTTGTCAAAGAAGTAATAAATTTATCAATTTTCTATATTTACGCAATGTAAGTAAAGAGTGAACAGCGAAAGCATAGAAATGGACTGCGAAAGAATCATTATCTACACTGGAATTAACCGCAACTTTATCATCAAATTATTCAAGTCACGGTCGATAGTAACGAAATTATTATTATTTTAGAATTCCATTAGTCGAAATTATACTTATAGTTAATTGATGTTGGGGAATTTTCGTTTTTCATTTTCATCTTCTTGATTTTGTTTTCAGATTTTCCTAACAAATAATTCCTTCTTCTTAATTGTTCTCTGTTGAGCCGTTGATTTTACAAATATTGTTTGAAATCTTATGTCTTTTATGTAATTATAATTTTGTCGCAAGTCGGGTTTGATTGCAATAGAATCTTCGAAGATGCTCTGTCAAATCTTGACAGAGGATGTTGATGAAACCTTCAGGATAAATAAATTTATCCTGAACAAGCTGTCAAACGTAGACTGTAAATAAACTCTTGTTGTGGTTGAGCCATTGAAAATATTTTCAATGCTTAGATCCGAAAGCAAATTTGAAACAGTCTCAGAACAATAAATTCCATTTTCTATAGTTTTCCTTTCACGACCCACTTACTACATCTACGAGTTTCGTCGTCGAGTTTCACGTAAAAATGCAAAATTTGCATTCAATGCCCACCATGTGCTTTATTGTAACTTCGTGTCGGTTTTGCAACAATTCGCTTTGTCGTGCTGGTGAAAACTACGTGCTAAGAAAAGAAAAATTTCCACCGTTTGCACAACACAGGTAGAGAGATCTTCAGTTTGTAATTCGGCAGATCTTACACGATGTAAATATTTATTTGTTGTGAAGACGCATTCGGAAAATGTTCGGAATTGAATTGAAATGCTTGCACACCCTTTGCTCTTACGCAACGATAAGGAAAACTATTTTATCGCATTTTTTTACGCAGGTGCAACTGTGTCGTAAGAGGTAACAGTACCGAATGGGTATCAAAATGACTTACAAATGAGATCTAGGAGGCGTGGAGGGAATTTTAAGTGTTACGTTTAAACATGCGCTGCGCTTCCGTTTGAAGAATCTGCATCGACATTCTTATCCGTATCGAATTTACATATGAGTATACCAGTATATTAAATATCTATACTACAGGACCGTGTATTCAAAGGGACTTCCTGGAATAAGAAATTGACAGAACAAGACTTTTTTGTTATAACAAGGCAGCGGACGGCCGTTGGGCAGGCGAGATTGGGCTCGTGTCGAACGGGCGGAAAATACATCGCCTCTACTAGTTTATGTATTTTTCGCCCGATCGACACGTCCCCCACTCTCGCCTGCCCAACGGCCGTCCGCTGCTTAGTTATAACTCATGTTTGCCATTTCCATTATGTGGCAAGTACGTTTAGAGTACAAAAAAGAGAAGTTTTTTCTTTTTCTTCTTCTTTCTTTCTCATATATCAGCACTTGGTCATGTTGTTCACACATTATGCCTCTGGTGGTCTTTTTCGTTTGAAGTGGATACCGAATTATCTCTCCATCTTTTTGGTGGTTTTACTTGAGGGTGTCTGATGTTTAGTTTTCCTTGCATGACAGTTTTCTGCAGTCGGCCATTCTTCCAACGTGGTATTTCTTTTCTTTTCTAAAGTAGAGTCTCAAATGAAGTCTTATTTTGCTTTCTCATTTTTTTAAAGGGAATATGTATTCTGTATTAATTGCTTCCATAGTAGCAGGTTTTGAATTTACTGTATTAATTTACTTAATTCAGTTTTTTAATTAAAAAAAAAAGATTCCAACAATTCTCAAATCGTCAATTAGGTTGCCTGGAAATTGTCTGAATCTTGTAGATATAATGTCGTAAACAAGGGGCATATTGAGTAACTCTGTAGTTTCAAAGTAGTGAAAGCGAATTTTTTTAATAAAATCAAACATTCACGACGATGAAGCCCATGTATGTATCATTGCACAACTGGTAGATGTAAGTACACTGAACAAGTTAATTTTTATAATCTAAAGTCGTTAGTACTATAATAATATGTACACGGCATATAACTGACCAAGAATGAGGTACTTATTTCATGAATTATTCATAGCGTTCACCGGGTCTTATGGGGGCAATTGGTCATAATGATAATTGAAATCACGAGGTCCATAAAGTTAAAGAAGTATTTATTCCACGTTACCCCAGGCAATTTGGTTGTTTATCAATCGGCTTTCTTTATGACATCATTCGCGAATGGTTTACATAATAAGCTAATTGGTCTTGGAAAGTTTCGGGGAACCACTTTTGAAGTGATTATATGAGACATAACCAGAATTATGTCGTCCCATTTTATGTATAAAGAGCGTTACGCAGTCCAAACAAATTAAGACACCGACAATTTTTTTTAAGTTTCGTTGTCATTGGATGATTGTCCCGGCAATTGTCTGTAATTTGGCGTATCCTCATTGTTGCTTCTCGTTGACCTTCAATGTGAATTTCGTTGTGGACGTGAAGAGGACTTTTACATTGAAACTGATCGTCTTCAAATCGTATTCTATTTTGTTACTTTACATTGTAATACGTTTCAATTATTTTTGATATTATATTACAATTTATTTTTGTTGTAAAACTAATACAGAAAAAATGAAAACCAATTGCAGGTTTGAGGTAAGCAAATTTATTTTTTGTTTGCTCTCTATATCAAGTTTAAAATATTTAGGCCCAGTTTTACAATCGCGGAATAAGGACGGAATAACTGTTCGCTGATTATCTTTTAGCGTTCCTCCATATCTACGTCACAGCTACGTCACGTTATTCTAAGAATAATACTTATCCGACGATTGTAAAATCGGGCCCTAGGGTTTTCGATGACGGATAACAGGTGGCGCGGCGCCTCAAATATTAAAAAAAATTATTTGGTGAAAATTTTGTATAATACTTATTGGATTAAGTTAAAATGAAATAAGCATCGGCCAAAAGCTAATCTTCAAACTGGAATATGTGTTTGAATCCGCCGAGAGATTGCGCTTTCTCTGGTTTTCTTGTTTCCGACTAAAAGATGGCGTTCACTTAGTGCAAACTGATAAAATTTATGTGAAACAAATTCATAATGATAGGAAAAATAAAATTTATCAAACTCATAAATTATATTATTTATTTTTGTTTAATTCATGTAATACAATCAGAATACAGAATTCAAATTTATTTCTTATTCTTTTAGAAATTCAACCTGATGTGATGTATTATTTAATTTCTTAAGATACATTGATGTTATACAGCGACTGCATTTTCAAGATGATGTAATGCCACAATTCGTGCTATTAAAGCACGTGATTCTTGAGTGGATGTAACCCACAACCTCGTCTGACTCACAACAACTGTTACATCATCGGGACTTTGTACCATGCATCGTCTTCAGTTTTAATTTTCGTCATTAGAAAGGTCAGGAATTTTGAAATTTCTACCACGTATTAAATAATTCGTTTCACGTACGAGTATAGGGATGACATTCAGATATCATCATTAAACACTTTTTCACATTTTCTTCATTAATAAATAATAGGAGTAATTTTTCGGGCTTTAAATCTCAGCTATTCTTTCATTTGAAAGATCTTGTTTTGTTAGTCCTTTAATAAGTTAGCCTTGACGATGAGAATTTTACTTTTTTTTAACAAAATACAGTATCAATCAAGTAAAAAAAGTTCTTATAACGAAGAAACTGACTAAGGCCCGATTTTACAATCATCGGATAAGCATTATTATTGGTATAAAGCTAAGTTCACATGCATTGCGGATACGCAAAATTTTTATTGGGATCGTTTCTAATTGGTTCATTTTGATTGAAATATACATAATGAACCAATTAGAAACGATCCGCAATAAACTTAGCTTAACCTGTGGTATACGTGACGTAGGTGTGACGTAGATATGGAGGAACATTAAAGGATATTTGGCGAACAGTTATTCCGTTCTTATTCCACGATTGTAAAACTGAGCCTAAGAGGCGATTCTTGTTCTTGTTTCAACGTATCAAGCTCGATATTATTCTTCCTTTTCAATACAATAAAAAATGACAGGATAGTGTATGTGTGACTTCTCGACGGATAGGGAAAAATACTTTACAGAGAAAACCAATTTCTAAAAACGTAATTGCTTATTTTTTTGCGATGTCAGTAATATGTTTTGATTCAAAAGAAGCTAGCATTAGGGCAACCACTATTTCTAAAGCTAAGGAAATAGGTTGAAAATCAAAGCTCCCAATTTTGAGACTGCTTCTTCAAATAGAACAACATTTTATTATATTCTTAAATCTCGGTTGGTTTGAGAACTAAAAGGATGACCTTTTGTGTACCATACTCTAGATATTAATATACGACAAATTTCGCAAAGTAGTGCAGTTTAATGAAATTACATAGGGGTCTGAAATTTTGTGCATTAGATGATCTCCTAGTGCTACTTTCTTCTGCAAAATTTGGAAGTTAATATGAGTCTACTTTTGTTTCGGTCTAACTCTTCATTACTCTTCCACCTAAATTTGCATGGAAGAAGTCATAATCTGAATCAGTACTCTCGATCTAATGCCAGTTTTACACGGTCATATTTTTGTATCAAATTTATAACGAAGTGAGTGAGAAGTGCCAATTCAACCAATCAACATTCATAGTGGTAGCTTATTTCTCTCACTTCGTAATAAATTTGATACAAAAATATGACCGTCTAAAACAGGCGTATGGATTTGTACACGGAGATATTGCAGTCACTATGGAAACAAATGATCTTGTATGTTCTTCGATTTGACATCAGTCTGCTGCTCGGTACGCCGAGATCACCACTAATCCCAAATTAATGTAACCAAAAAAATTGGCAACGAAAATTCATCCAAAGTATTGGATTCCTCGAGTATAGATTATGTACTTTAATAACGGATTTACTTGACATGAAATGATTCATACTAATTTTATTTATTTTTTGTTCAAAAACAACTCAAAAAATCTCGTCGTCACGTTTTATGAAATACTCGTACATGTCATTTACGTCTAATGGTTATCATCATCGCTTACTGTTCTAGCACGAACACAATTATGACTAAATGCATTCCATGAAATTTGCATTTTCTATGGCAGAATTCCTTTCATAACTCACGTTTATGAGCTAGTAACATCCGTAACTTAACGCACGATGTTTACAGGAAAAATAACTGAATTTTCTCTGTTGGCTGAATCACGGTATCTAATAAATAAATAATGCACATTTTAGAATTGCAAGTAACTTGAGAAGGACAATTTTCTCCAGTTTTTATTTTTAAATTTCAAATTTGTAAAGCACTTGAAAAGAAATCACTTTTAACCGTGAGCCTCAACTATGAACTAAAAATTATCCGTGTTTGCGAACCTTAATTTTCGAGAGACGTCGCAAATGTTGGGCGTAGGATTTTATTTTGGCTTAGCTACTTTTATACTTTTATATACCTACAACAAAACTGCGCATTCTCATTAACATACAAAACAAGATGTATGCGCTATTGTTATTAATTTAGTAGTTGCTGTCGCAGTGTCGCCGTTTCATTTGTTACTATCGAAGTATTGTTTGCGTGTGTTTTATTCATGTATGACGTAAGCGATTAAACCGTATTATAACGTGGTGTGAAAGCTAATCGATGCATATGCAGAAAGATTAATTTATCGCTCATTAATAACAAGAGCCGCACCTTTCTAATTAATTATTCATTCGCCTACGTGGAAATTATGAATGTTTTAGGTTTCTCATAAGTGTACTTTTAATTTTGTTTAATTATAACATCTAAACTTGCAAATATATACGACACCGAACAAGGTATCCAAAGAACCATTTCTCGTCATCCAAACCAACTCTGCTTCACCAGAACTTTAACATTCCATCCAAATTGGTAAATTCTCAAGAAATATTAAATTTCTTACACTCCTACGCATATTATACTCTTCCAACCAATGGTATATACATGTTGCTCTTAGTAAAACTCTTCACTGGCTAGGGTGAAAGTCTTCAAACGGTATACTTTATATACAAATCGGTCTAGTATTAACATGCACAATTCAAGAACCACTAGCGTTTTATATCACACGTCCCCTTTCACTATTATATGACAGGCAATTGAAATAATCAATATCGACCAGCCTTGAACGGCTGTTAAAAACTGACCTTGACTTGTCATAAAGTGTTCCGTGTCTTCTACTCTTAAATATTCATGCAATCTTTAATATTATTATTAAAATTTTGTGCAAATCGGTCTTGATTACAGCAGATTCCTCGAGCATGCTCTGTACAGCTGTTTCAGGTCTAGTTGGGCCTTCGTCAGCAGAACCGTAGCTCGAGAAATCCACTGCAAACCAAACCGATCTGTCCAGGTTATTCGCCCTTGCGATGTGAAAGTAATAAACAATTTAAGTAGCGACATCTTGCAATCGCTTTTTGACCTAACATCGCAGTAGGATTGACAAATTGAAGCTAGTTCGCCACATAATAAGTCATCCCATGCGAGGCGGCCATGCTTGCTGTCAAAGCATATGAGCATTTTAGAAAATTTTTGTGCAAATCGATGTTAGATCAAAAAGCGATTGCAAGATGTCGCTACTTAAATTGTTTTTTAATATTATTATTAATCCGATTTGTTATTTTCTTCTGTTAAAAAGAAAACATTATTTGTAAGGTAATAATCCTATTAAATATATTTTTAGGTGGCAAAGTAATAAGCCACATGATTTTCAGTCATTATTAATTTCTCGTTATTAACGAATTTCTTAATTACTTTATTTAAAAAGAAATATCAATACTAATTTGTTTGAAAGTGATGAGGAAATCATTAAAATCCATATTTGATGTACGTACAGGTAATGCAATTGATCTCAAAATTAATTAGGTTGCGTTTGAGTACTTTAACAATTGAAATATTTTGCAATTTAATTTACTGTGTAGTTAGTTGAGTTGCCTATTTAATTGGAAAAAGATGACATGTGTAATTGTCACGCGCAAATTAATTAAAAAATTAGACAATAAGTTATTAGCGCTTCATTAAATTACTGTCTAATTAAAAAACATCTCTCATTAAACCACTGTTTTAATTCCAATTTGTTTTTGTTAATGAGAAATATAAGGACAGGATTTAACAGAAAATAGGTATTCAAAAATTGAAATGCCTCGCGTAGTTAGAATTCGTTAATCGAAAGCACATAATTAGCATTATAATTATGACGATAAAACTCGTCGTCAAATTGTGGGGAATAACTCAATTCTTAAAAGTCCAGTCATGGCCGG
Organism: Dorcus parallelipipedus; assembly: GCA_958336345.1. NCBI lineage: Eukaryota > Metazoa > Arthropoda > Insecta > Coleoptera > Lucanidae > Dorcus > Dorcus parallelipipedus. The sequence goes on along the minus strand of OY284482.1, from coordinate 21,293,956 downwards.
TGCGTGTTAAGGCCAAAGTATAATGCAATTGATAAATCAAAGGCGACCGTAAAACAAATCGAAAAAAAATGCATTTCCGCCATTTTTTCTCCATTAATATTCGAACGCTATCAGTCGCACTAACAATTAGATAATTTCATGAGTCGACAGAGCATGAAGTGTTAAAAAAATGGGGTCATTAACGGCGGTGCTCAACTTATAAGTAATTGATTGGTGTGGATTGTTTATTATCAAAAACAATCAGTGGCAGTGCGCGTGAGCATTTTGCTTACAGTGAATTTTTCGCAGGGAATTTTTTTTTCGAGTAAGTTTGAACAGTTTATTTGAATTTGCGTTATGCAACGCGCGTAGCTGCTCGAAAGCTCCTGAATATTCATGCGTTTCTGACGTTGCGACTGTTCCGAAGGGGAATTCATTCGCTTCTGGGAATTTACAACCTCGCCGATAAACAAATACACCAGAGTCAATATGAGAATGCAAATCGCGTGCATCTGCGCGAAGTCAGTAATTATAATACCTTGCATATTTAAGCACAGGCAGTTCCATTTGTGCGTTTTCTTTTTTTTTGCTTCGGAACGCAAATAGCATTCGATTAAGTACCTACTCGAATCGTTGCGATAAAAGCGGGGAGACAAGGTTTTATGATGCCGTGGTGGAAAAGAAAAAATCAGAATCAAAAAAGAAAAACGTGAATTCCACATGTACCACAGGTACGTTTTAAATGACAGATGTTTACTCTTAAATCAAATAATGAGGCTAAAAATGTGTGACATAAATAATGAATAAGATAAGAATTTATTACCAGTCGGTATATCATTAAAAAATATATCTGTTACTTACCTACTTTTTTGGGTTTCTTCTTTCACTTCTTTTTGTCTTTCGCATTCGTCTTTCTTTTGGGATTTTCATTCTATGTATATTAATTCTTGGGTTATATTTTTTCTTGTCTTCTGCACCCTCGGTATTCTTTTTTCATTATCTGGTGTGATATTCAACCTTTGTCTTATTATATCATTCCTTATTTTGTGTTTAATTTTTGTATTACTGATACTACCTTGGGCATCTCAACTTGTATTTTCTTCTTTTGTGAATTCTGCAAACTATCAGCCTATAAATTAAAAAAAATTAATTTTTGATGAATTAATTCCAGACTATACGGTGGATGTTGTAATTTTTTTACTAAATTGCTCAAAAACTATTTTATACGTTGATCAGTATAATTCGAGAACACTACTTGTCCGTTTCTTTATTTTTCTTTCCCCAAACTAACAGAACTTGTCGGGGAGGGGTGTGACAGTTGCAGCCGTCTTAGATGTTAATTTCTCCTTCGGCATTCGCCTTACAAACTGAGGAAACACAGAAAACCCAGTTCGAAGGAGCCGGTATGAACCCGAAACACAATCGGACACATAAATACTCTATCTCTCACATAAAACCCATATGCACCAGGAGGGGATTCGAACCCACACCTAATAGTTGCCCGGCCAAGCATCAAGTCCGTTGCCAGCGGACTCAACCAACTCGGCTAATAACTAATTGTTATAATGAGCCCAGATTTTGAGATTTTTTCCCAATACCTCGAGACTGCTTTAACAGGGTTGGGATCCGCTAGAAGCGCCCATTGTGTTAATTGCCTTTTAGATTTTGGCTCGAAAGGTTATAAACGTTACAACTGCTTCTCAATTATCTTCACTGTAATTTTTAAGAGATTTCTCGCACGCTTTAGGTTTTGAGAATCTGTTAACGGGTAAGAAAGCCAGCAATAATAGATTTTTTTTGACATTTAAGTAATTAAAATTGTGCTAATGGTCATACCGATACTCAAGGTGCTTCTAATAAAATTCAACGCTTCATTGTCGATCATCTTTGAACTAAAGTCATGCTTTCTTCCGTTACTGCGTAAGTAAGGCTTCTCTGGCACATTTCATCGCTAAGTAGACTAGCTAGTCGTTTAACTAGCTATAAGCTAGAAGTGACTTTTTCATCAAAACTGGAGCGAATAATGGCAATAATAAAATCTTTAGTTAATGCAAATTAGAGAATTTATTGGTTGTTTAACGCCGGTATGACGCAAATGAAAAATGAAATAAAAAGAGTAACGTTATTTTAATAAGATCTTGGGTCAAATGGGTAGATAGGAATGTACAGGGTCATTCAAGTAACATGTAACAGTTAGTATCTCAGTAAGTAAACTGGAGCGAATAATGGCAATAATAAAATCTATAGTTAATGCAAATTAGAGAATTTATTGGTTGTTTAACGCCGGTAATACGCAAATCAAAAATGAAATAAAAAGGGCAACGTTATTGTTAATAAGATCTTGGGTCAAATGGGTAGATAGGAATGTACAGGGTCATTCAAGTAATATGTAACAGTTAGTATCTCAGTAAGTAAAGTGCAAGTTGTTTGGTTGATTTATATATTTTTTATATGAAATAAAAAAAAATTTAAATACCTATTTTTTAATAGCAGTATGTCTTGAATATTTGATACAATAATAAGTGATATAAAAGGCATTACCTTCCAATTATTTTTTACAATCTTTCATAAATTCAGTAAGTGACCATAACTTTTTAAAGAATCATTTCCGGACAATGTTTAGCAGAATTTTTATCTTTAATTTGAAGAGTAAAATACGACGCTAAAGTTTGGCCAAGTCATTCAGTGACACCCTGAATATCTACCGAACAGATTGTACTTGTACTTACTGCGACATTAACTGTTACATGTTACGTGAATGATCCTGTATATTTAAACAAAAATATATTACGAAAAACAGAGCGCCCAAAAAAAAAGAAGTCACGATTTCGTGCGAAGGAGAGAGGAGAGGTAACAATGTATGTATCTTTGTATAAGATATTATACGTGGGTTCCACCGAAAATGTCTTCAAAACTAGTACGTATATGATTTCCATTTATATAAAGTTCGGTTTCGAAAATATTACTGAATACTGAATTTCCAGCACTATTTACCTTATTGCTACATTCTCTTTTTATTCGATTCGTTAGTTTAGTGAATTAATAAGAACTTGAAACTTTCTCTTTTCCGTATCCAAGCATCCCATATCCGTTTCTTTCCTCATACATTGGAACCTTCGTCCTGTCTACAAAATCTCTCCTTATCTACGAAACCTGAGGGAACGTCAAAAAAATTAAATCTTAAGGTTCGAATGTTTTCTATTCGTTTTATTACAAATAGTGTATCCTGGGTTTCTCTAGCTGCTTTAAATCCATATTTTGCTTTATGTTTGTACACTCGTGGCCAAATAAAACGATACGATTCGAATGTCACGTAACCCTTAGCAGCAATATCAATGGGGAGATGCTAGAGATGATGTTTCCATTGTAGGTCCATAAGGGCAATATTAGCTAATAGTTAATGGTCACCACTGTACATACACATAGTTTCTTTTGTTTTCTTTTTGTTTAAAAAAATAGGTCAGGGAACGAATCTTAGTTTTTATTAGCATGAAACTCACTACGTTGCAATCAATAGTAAGTAGGGATTTTACAAATGAAGCGTAGATATAGATGCAAAAGCAAACATTTGACTTTTTTTCAAATCAGTTAGTTATGAATTCCTCATTGTAAAAATGGCCGGGAATATGATTTTACTCAGAAGTGCTTATGCGTCAAATGTCTGCTTTTGCATCTATACGCTTCAAATAAAAGTTAAATATACGTGTGAACCTCTTCGTTTGCGTTCAGAATACAAACAAGTTATCGAGTCTCTTACTGTTGCCAATTTTTGCTGTTGACAAACTTTTATCTACTAGAAACTCAGTCCGTTAAGAGAGGGCGCTTCGAAAATTTGTCTCTTTTTAAGTTTTTTTTTCCCATAGGAGTGCCTTTAGATTCTGTGTTTATGAAATTCTCCCGAAACTGCTTGGATCTCTCCCAATTCACGTCCATACTAGTGTGTAATTATTATTCTTTTTTATAGATTGTTACATTCTTTTAAGCATAGCAGATATAAATATCCATGAGTTCCCTGTTTCTTTTCTCGTTTACAAGTACATACATTATACCGAGTGACTTAAAATTTTTTATCAACTGTTGCCATGAAATTTAGACGGCATGCCTTAACTTAAGTGCAAAGTACGTCATTGCACTCCTTTATGCTGTTTATTACGGTAAAGCTAAGACATGCCGTCCAAATTCCATGCCAAGAGTTGATAAAGAATTTAGAAAATCGCCTGGTATTTGTCGTCAGGAGGAATGTGATCGCCATATAAGTAATAAATGTACAGGGTATCATCTTCCTTGAGGTATCTTTTTGTATACAGACTGAGTCAAAAGTATGGAATAATCAAAATATCTGAAAAATGATAGATACCACGAGGTTGATATTTTATATTAAGATATTAGCAAATAAGGCGGATCACACCACAATACCGACATTGTTACTAACTATTTAGTTTCTCAGAAAATGATACCAACTTTATTATTTTCAATGGAATACCATGTAATTTTTTTCACATTTCGATAGAATTCTGTTTTCATTACATTGGTTTCAAATTTTCCACAGTTTTCGTTACTAAACTGGAAAATATTGATATTTAAATATATGGTTGTTACATCTCAAATGAAATCTAACAGGCTGTTTATTTACAGTTTTTTTTTCTAAAATTGAATAATTTAATCTGGCGCTGGATTTCACGAACGTCACTTAACTTTAATCATTGGTTAATCAGGAATAATCATTCCTATATCGTCAACACATGTAAACCATGGCAACGTTTACTTTTAACGGATGATTAAATTTAAGTAACGTTTGTGATATCCGCCACTAATATTTGAAAAGTTAAACTATGCAATTTTGGAAATAAGATTGTAAACAAACAAACTATTAGATTTCATTTGAGAGGTAACAAGGCTCCCTTTCATAAAAGATATTTTATGAAAAATATGATAGTGTAATAGGCAATCTTTATATTTCTTTTATAAAAAAACTTTTATAAAAAGTAACGACAGGTTTTTATAAAAGATTTGGCACTTTTAAAACAATTTGGCGAACGGTGAATCTCTGTGGTGCGTTTCCTGCAACGAAATTATTAATTATATTCTATATAAATATATGTAAACGTAAAATTTAAATAAATTAAACATATTTTATAAAACATTTTATGAAAAATCTTTGTCAAAGTCCTTTTACAGTGTAATACTGGCCTAAGGATGACATGATTTTTTTTTAAATGTAGAGAACACTGGTTGACACCGAAAATTACACGTAATCATCTCTTTCCCAATAGGTCACAAACCATTATACTATCACTCTATATGGAAATAATTACCAAGATAGATGACTTTTAGCTTTTAATATATTTTCTTTTTGTAAATCGATTGTAATTTACCTATACCGTCGTTCTACACAAAAGATATCTCAAGATAGGTAACACCTTATATATGTAAGTATCGCTTGAAGTAATTAAGAATGTAACAAATGCAAAAGGTAAATAAAATTAATAATATTGGTCAACTCAGCCGAGTTAGTTGGAGCTATTGCAACATTCCTTGTACTAGTAACGGCCTAGCATAATTGAATAAACGCTTTGGATTCGGAGCTACTATAGCAAAGGATTTAACATTCTGTAAAGCTAGCTTTACACGATGCCTCATTTCGTGCGGCAAAACATGCGCTAATTGCATGCATCTAGTATGCAATAAGAGGCAACAAACGCATGCCTGCTTAATTATGCCTCAAAGTATGAGAAAAAATCGCGTTGTCATATAAATTAGCGCATGCAGGCAAGCATGCGTTCCATTGCGCTATAAACGCATGTATCAAGATGCACGAAATGTGGCATCGTGTAAAGCTAGCTTTAGGCAACTATAGTCGTGAGTTCGATTCTATTTTATCTGCACCTCGAATTGCAAGGTTCTAAATGTCGATGAATAAAGAATCCCAACAAACTTAGTAAATTTGCTCAAACACGTTTGAATGCTCAAATCACCAAGAAGAAAACGAGAAACTAAAATTTAATAAAAACCAGAGATTAAAAAAAAATCGCAGTTCAACTCACGCACTGTATCAGTTTAAGTCAAATAACGAGGTTGAAAATTTTGAAGTAAACAAATTAATAATATAATTTACAATTTATTACTATCAGTATATGTCGACATTAAGTGTCGTGTAAGTAACATTGTTTTAAATGGAACAAGCAACATACAAATCAAATTTACAGTGACGCTGGTAGGTAATTATACGAGTTGCATACATAAGCAGCCTTTTATTTTTTTTTGCTTCAGAACGTAAACAGCGCTATGACATCGACAGAGACAAACAACATTTGATCATACTGTGATGGAAAATAAAAAATGTTAACGAATGATAATAATTTCCGGTCGCACTGAAACAATTCAGCGTTACAGATTTTTTGACAATGAAATAATTACTAAGTGATGATTTAATTTTAATTGGTATTAATACAATAATAATATGTAAAAGTGATAAGTAACTATTGGAATGTGAATTGTAATCTTTCTCAATGCTTTTTAAAAAGTAACAGTAAATAGCTGAATTCAAAGTAAAGAAGTCGCCTATTTATAGTAAAAAGGACCACATTGAATATGAATGGAATCAAATTTCATTTTAATTAATTATTTTAACGCTATGATAGATTTGATTTTGATTGCAATGGATTTGTAGAGCATCCTCTGGACAGCTGCTTCGGCTCTATTTGCGGTCTCTTCAGCAGAAGAGAACTCCACTACAATACCGTTAATATTATTGGTTGCTACTTGTCCATTCTCACCCAATATTATATCAAAAATCGGCCGCAGGATGTCACGACTTATTTGACAACTATTTATTGATTAGTTAAATTTTATTTTAGAAGAACCTCATTAATTATTGTGTAATTTTTTAAAGACCATTTAAATAAATGATAAGCACTAAAACTATTGTAATTTTTTTTGTGCAAAATTCTCTCCAAAGGAATTACGCAAGAAAACTCTTCACTACACTGACAATTTATGCGAGAATTTTTAATGATAGGTATGTAAGTGCAAAGTAAACCTCGTTTCTGCGCCGTTCAAACAAGTTTCACGGTTCGCGTGCAAATGCCAAATATTTCGCGTTTCCTCTGTCCAAATAGCTGGCGGTCCTCGCAAGCAACATTTCGGATCACGCGGAATGTAATTATTTCGCACAACTACGAACAGGCGCTGCTAGATCATCCCAAAGAGCAAATTATTTTTTTAAATATTGACTGTGCCACACTTGGGAAAGGAATGCCTCACAAGGATCTGTCATATTAGCACAGCTATAAACGTTAGATGGAAATTATTTGATTTACTTTTCTCACAATCGGTATAAAAAGCTTTATTTTTAACATAGATAGTTTTTGAAGGACACAGGAAAGGTACGCGCTAAAAAGTTAACACGAATTCGTTCGTTCTTTCTCGTGTAGTTATTTTTCTAAATGTATTCACATTTTACAATTATTGTACTCGCTTGTTTTTATCAAAGGTGCGTACGAATTTATAATAAAACTTCTTTTCACATTTCACTGTGCGTTCTCGAATTCAGTTAACGTTAACCTTTAAAACCTGTTTCAATATTTTTTTTTATAAGATGCTCTTTCGCCATTACAAACTTGATATTCTGCAAATAATAAATACGAATTTATTTTCATCCGATCTTCCTTCCATGTCGCGTGAGGACTCGCTGTGATTTCGTAATTGTAGTAATTGCGGTGATTTCGATGAGTGATCAAACCGCAAGACGACTTAACGTTCAGGTTCATAATGAACAATAAATTAACAACGAACGCGTGCTGAGATTTTCGAGGCGCGCGCGATAGTCATTGATAAACATTATCAGCAATCCGGAAGAAAAGGTCGAGGTCGTCCTCGTGGAAAGGTCAAAGCTGATTGGATTTCCTTATTCGACGAAGAATTACGACGCCCTGCCTTTTATTTAATACATTAAGGACTCGTTAAGGCCTTGCAGGACACCAAAATAGACCGTCGATGTCTTCGCTATTATTAGATCTAGTAAAATTCCAGGACTGGAAGAAATCAGAAATCAAAACGAAACAAGTCCTAGCAATAAAGTAGGTCTGATATTAATATAATTAAGATAAAGTTACATAAGTTCGCAGCATTCGGATAGCTAGGCAATTATTTACAAAAAAAGTAATAATTACATACATCAGTGAGCTACAATGTAAAACGCTCTCAGCTAAATAAAATAATTTTTTATATACAAATAATGAAAGCGTAAATCAGTCGAACAAATATTTTTCTAAAAGCAAATTCGTGACGTTGGTTTACACAAGAACGTCGAGATCGGATATTAATTAGCGGACGCGTATAGTATTATGTATTTATGGGCGACACTAATTTAATTATGTTTTATATGAAAATTGCAACATAAGTCAGAATTGTATTGAAAACTGAAAACGTAAACAGAAAAAATACTTCTAATTTGCAGTCAACGCTCAAAGTCGCAGAGGGTCAGCTATAACTAATAAATAAGTACATGATCTGTGTCGCCTTAATTTAATAATGAAAATCAAATTGTTAATACCCTATATGTTTATTTAATGTTGGTTCTTGTCTGATGAAATTTGTATCACAAAATCTTTTAACCGGACACTAAATCGCGCACAATACGCTTAACGTTTCACCGTCACACTGACAGCTTCGTCAGTGTTTAGTTAAATTGACCTCGGAATATATGAACTTTATAAATAGTAAATAAAATGGGATCAAGTCTAAAAAGCACCAGGAAAAATTTCTTATGTTTGTAATGATAAATCTACAAGAAGAGCCATTTTGGAGTTAGTTAACACTTTGTATCTCAACACAGGACATTTAGACAAGATTTTGCATTCCCCTATCGGGCTAGAAGTGCTCCAGATAGGTGAAGAACGTGTTCCCTTTTTTGTCTTGGTACTAATTTAACTTTTACCTTACCTTGCAAAATATAATACAATTATCATCAAGAAATCAGAAAAATGACGCCAATCAGTAAACTTTTATGACTTTGTTTAAAAGTTAAATGCGAATATTTTAAAAATAAATAGTTATTTTGTGCTCCCTTGACTTCATCAGTATTCGTCATCTTTTAACAGTAAGAGCTTTGTGATTCATTGTAAGTCGAATTAGTATAAGTCCGAGAATTGTATTGTTATCCTGAATATAATTACAAAAAGATTTATCTCGTCTCAAGTAGCTATTAAAGTAAGCCTTTTAATCCTCACACATGTGAATGCGAAACGAAAAAAAATGGAAAATAATTTAGTATGTATTAACACGAGCTAATCATTTTCATTAGATCATGCTAAATTAATCAGTTTTAAATAAGTGTAAATTTAAATCATATTATAATGAGAATGTAAACATTTAACAAATTATCCATGTTAGTTTAATTAATAGAATTACAAATGAAAGCAGGGGACTAATCCTATAATACACAAAAATTATATACTTCTGTATATATATATTTTTAAATACATTTACCATTTCTAAAATCTACTTATGTACGAGGTATATACAGGGTGTCAACGAGAGAATTGTCACCCATCACTTTTACCTTTTCTAATTTTTGGTTTAGAAAGAAGTGATTAATATTAAACTTATACAGACTAATCTAAACTCTATGCTGATCTTCACAGAAAAACAAATGAGTATTGTATCAGTGAAATATAAAACTAAAATTTTGCTTTCTTCAGTTTAGTTTGAAGTTTAAGTTTTTATTGTTTATGGATTTTTAAAAGTATTTATAGGTTTTAGTAAAATTTAGAAAGGATTCGAACATTCGAAAGATAGTACACTCAAAATTGCATTTTTAAATACTTATCTTTACTTAAATTTCGTAATTTCTAATTTAAGTACAGATGGCCACGTACTAATGTGCCTTTTAACAGATTTCAGAATGGTTACTAAACCGAAACATGTCATCATCTAATTCATGTCTGTACTGATAATGAAAATATAATTCAAGATCTTGGAAGTTGTTTTTTGTGACCCTTGGCTTATCGTCTTCAAAATTATTTAAATCATGTATCATTTTTTATTAATAAAAAATTTTAATGTCATTACCAGACTTGGCGTATTTCGGAACGTTGCCATGGCTACGCAATAAATTGACACTTTTCATTGGTCCTCGTATTACATAACCATGGCAACGCAACGCTCCGAAATATCCAAAGTCTGGTCATTACATAAATACAGTACGGGTGTGTCAACAAAAAATCCGGACAAAGTTTAATTAAATATATTTACTTAATATTATGTTATATAAACAAAATCAATTAATAACTTACTTAATCTAATGTGAAATAACATGAAATAACAAATTGACTGCTTGTCTTAATTTGATTTTAACTCTAGCCATTAATCTTTCGAAATGATCCAAACTAACTGGCGAAGTCTTCTTTTAATTTTGTCTTTTAAATCTGACATGTCTTTCGCTTCCCACCCATTCTCATATACTTTTTTTAATTGAAACCAAAACCTTTTTGTAGATCTTTGTTGAGGAATATTTGGTACATTTGCCAATCGAGGAATGTACCAAATTTGATATTGCTCGAATACCTCAAAGGTGCTTTTCGTGTAGTGAGATCTATCCATGTTCGGTTTGATTTGTTAATTGGTTCCCATTATATTTAGGCGCCGACTTTCGCTTTCTTATCACGATATCATTTTCTTTTAATACTTTCCTGACTATTCGTATGAAATATTAAATTTTCTTCCCAATTTTCTATATGATTTTCCTACCTTCCCGATAGCCTCCATTTCCAGTTGCATTTTCTTGCGTTCCGACATTTTTCTGTTCTTTCTACCACTACCTGGCTGTCCATCTAATGTTTTACCATCACTAACTCTTTTTAATGTATCATACGATATAGTCCGATATTTTCAAACCATTTAACAGTGAAAGTTTTTTTAAGCTGCTTTTTTCGGTGCTTCATGAAAAATTCGCCAACTAACTTTTTGCTTTCATTCTCTTTGAAAAATTTCATTTCCTCCAGCAAGCATAATTCACAAAATGTGCTGTCTTATTTGACAGATACTATCGGTCAGTAAATGACATATAAGACAAAATTTCTAAAACCTACGACAATAGATTCGTATTCATCGAATTAAATTTGTCCGGATTTTTTTGTTGACACACCCTTAGATTAAGAGAAAAAATAATTGTTTAACACACAGTGTGATAAATTCAATAAATTTATACGGTGGACATGTTTAATCATTCTAAACTCATTGGTATAACCTGCGTAAAATATCCGAAATATCCAAAGTCTGGTCATTACATAAATACAGTACGGGTGTGTCAACAAAAAATCCGGACAAAGTTTAATTAAATATATTTACTTAATATTATGTTATATAAACAAAATCAATTAATAACTTACTTAATCTAATGTGAAATAACATGAAATAACAAATTGACTGCTTGTCTTAATTTGATTTTAACTCTAGCCATTAATCTTTCGAAATGATCCAAACTAACTGGCGAAGTCTTCTTTTAATTTTGTCTTTTAAATCTGACATGTCTTTCGCTTCCCACCCATTCTCATATACTTTTTTTAATTGAAACCAAAACCTTTTTGTAGATCTTTGTTGAGGAATATTTGGTACATTTGCCAATCGAGGAATGTACCAAATTTGATATTGCTCGAATACCTCAAAGGTGCTTTTCGTGTAGTGAGATCTATCCATGTTCGGTTTGATTTGTTAATTGGTTCCCATTATATTTAGGCGCCGACTTTCGCTTTCTTATCACGATATCATTTTCTTTTAATACTTTCCTGACTATTCGTATGAAATATTAAATTTTCTTCCCAATTTTCTATATGATTTTCCTACCTTCCCGATAGCCTCCATTTCCAGTTGCATTTTCTTGCGTTCCGACATTTTTCTGTTCTTTCTACCACTACCTGGCTGTCCATCTAATGTTTTACCATCACTAACTCTTTTTAATGTATCATACGATATAGTCCGATATTTTCAAACCATTTAACAGTGAAAGTTTTTTTAAGCTGCTTTTTTCGGTGCTTCATGAAAAATTCGCCAACTAACTTTTTGCTTTCATTCTCTTTGAAAAATTTCATTTCCTCCAGCAAGCATAATTCACAAAATGTGCTGTCTTATTTGACAGATACTATCGGTCAGTAAATGACATATAAGACAAAATTTCTAAAACCTACGACAATAGATTCGTATTCATCGAATTAAATTTGTCCGGATTTTTTTGTTGACACACCCTTAGATTAAGAGAAAAAATAATTGTTTAACACACAGTGTGATAAATTCAATAAATTTATACGGTGGACATGTTTAATCATTCTAAACTCATTGGTATAACCTGCGTAAAATATACAACAAATGACACTAAAGATTTTTTAAATATCAGGTCAAATTCATTCTAAATATTTTCCTTTAAACACGTCACTGTTGTCACAGTCTCCTTTCTGCTAGTAGGTAGTTTTCTTTTAATTAATTCTCCATTTCATTTAACTATAGAGTAAAAATGTCGCAACTAAAACAAAAGGTATTATAACACCAGCAATTGTTTAGAATGCACAATTAACGCTTTGTTTCGAGTTCTGTAGATACTTCTAACCTTCCGAAAATAGGACGTTGACGTAAATGCACAAAATTCGAATGCACGTTACACGCACTTAGTTTCACAGGTGTTTGTAAAATATCACTTGTAGTAATTGTGCGTGGATATGTTTTTTAATCGCCGTAGGAAATAATTCGTGTTCCGAATTGATATAAATTGAATATTGATTAAATAACATGGTAAGTCCCTGATGTTTAAATGTTACAGAATGTGTTCGTATTTCCTTAGAAAACGATGCCTGATTTTTTTCTGCAAAGAATAGAAATTGAATTTCAAGGACAAGCAAAACCGCATCACAATAGAACACACAATTAATTAGACTATCGGAGCCCAAGGCAAATTATCATAATCCTTATTCATAAACCTCCTGGCAATAAAATTAATATTCCACCTTGCTCATCTCCATGTCGATAATTTAAGGCAGCTAGCTAGAAACATGTTCTCCTGTTGCAAGTGCACGTTCACTAGAAAGCCTCCGCCAAGGAGTCAGTCTCAAGACCACAAGGATTAAATTGTTAATACCCTATATGTTTATTTAATGTTGGTTCTTGTCTGATGAAATTTGTATCACAAAATCTTTTAACCGGACACTAAATCGCGCACAATACGCTTAACGTTTCACCGTCACACTGACAGCTTCGTCAGTGTTTAGTTAAATTGACCTCGGAATATATGAACTTTATAAATAGTAAATAAAATGGGATCAAGTCTAAAAAGCACCAGGAAAAATTTCTTATGTTTGTAATGATAAATCTACAAGAAGAGCCATTTTGGAGTTAGTTAACACTTTGTATCTCAACACAGGACATTTAGACAAGATTTTGCATTCCCCTATCGGGCTAGAAGTGCTCCAGATAGGTGAAGAACGTGTTCCCTTTTTTGTCTTGGTACTAATTTAACTTTTACCTTACCTTGCAAAATATAATACAATTATCATCAAGAAATCAGAAAAATGACGCCAATCAGTAAACTTTTATGACTTTGTTTAAAAGTTAAATGCGAATATTTTAAAAATAAATAGTTATTTTGTGCTCCCTTGACTTCATCAGTATTCGTCATCTTTTAACAGTAAGAGCTTTGTGATTCATTGTAAGTCGAATTAGTATAAGTCCGAGAATTGTATTGTTATCCTGAATATAATTACAAAAAGATTTATCTCGTCTCAAGTAGCTATTAAAGTAAGCCTTTTAATCCTCACACATGTGAATGCGAAACGAAAAAAAATGGAAAATAATTTAGTATGTATTAACACGAGCTAATCATTTTCATTAGATCATGCTAAATTAATCAGTTTTAAATAAGTGTAAATTTAAATCATATTATAATGAGAATGTAAACATTTAACAAATTATCCATGTTAGTTTAATTAATAGAATTACAAATGAAAGCAGGGGACTAATCCTATAATACACAAAAATTATATACTTCTGTATATATATATTTTTAAATACATTTACCATTTCTAAAATCTACTTATGTACGAGGTATATACAGGGTGTCAACGAGAGAATTGTCACCCATCACTTTTACCTTTTCTAATTTTTGGTTTAGAAAGAAGTGATTAATATTAAACTTATACAGACTAATCTAAACTCTATGCTGATCTTCACAGAAAAACAAATGAGTATTGTATCAGTGAAATATAAAACTAAAATTTTGCTTTCTTCAGTTTAGTTTGAAGTTTAAGTTTTTATTGTTTATGGATTTTTAAAAGTATTTATAGGTTTTAGTAAAATTTAGAAAGGATTCGAACATTCGAAAGATAGTACACTCAAAATTGCATTTTTAAATACTTATCTTTACTTAAATTTCGTAATTTCTAATTTAAGTACAGATGGCCACGTACTAATGTGCCTTTTAACAGATTTCAGAATGGTTACTAAACCGAAACATGTCATCATCTAATTCATGTCTGTACTGATAATGAAAATATAATTCAAGATCTTGGAAGTTGTTTTTTGTGACCCTTGGCTTATCGTCTTCAAAATTATTTAAATCATGTATCATTTTTTATTAATAAAAAATTTTAATGTCATTACCAGACTTGGCGTATTTCGGAACGTTGCCATGGCTACGCAATAAATTGACACTTTTCATTGGTCCTCGTATTACATAACCATGGCAACGCAACGCTCCGAAATATCCAAAGTCTGGTCATTACATAAATACAGTACGGGTGTGTCAACAAAAAATCCGGACAAAGTTTAATTAAATATATTTACTTAATATTATGTTATATAAACAAAATCAATTAATAACTTACTTAATCTAATGTGAAATAACATGAAATAACAAATTGACTGCTTGTCTTAATTTGATTTTAACTCTAGCCATTAATCTTTCGAAATGATCCAAACTAACTGGCGAAGTCTTCTTTTAATTTTGTCTTTTAAATCTGACATGTCTTTCGCTTCCCACCCATTCTCATATACTTTTTTTAATTGAAACCAAAACCTTTTTGTAGATCTTTGTTGAGGAATATTTGGTACATTTGCCAATCGAGGAATGTACCAAATTTGATATTGCTCGAATACCTCAAAGGTGCTTTTCGTGTAGTGAGATCTATCCATGTTCGGTTTGATTTGTTAATTGGTTCCCATTATATTTAGTCGCCGACTTTCGCTTTCTTATCACGATATCATTTTCTTTTAATACTTTCCTGACTATTCGTATGAAATATTAAATTTTCTTCCCAATTTTCTATATGATTTTCCTACCTTCCCGATAGCCTCCATTTCCAGTTGCATTTTCTTGCGTTCCGACATTTTTCTGTTCTTTCTACCACTACCTGGCTGTCCATCTAATGTTTTACCATCACTAACTCTTTTTAATGTATCATACGATATAGTCCGATATTTTCAAACCATTTAACAGTGAAAGTTTTTTTAAGCTGCTTTTTTCGGTGCTTCATGAAAAATTCGCCAACTAACTTTTTGCTTTCATTCTCTTTGAAAAATTTCATTTCCTCCAGCAAGCATAATTCACAAAATGTGCTGTCTTATTTGACAGATACTATCGGTCAGTAAATGACATATAAGACAAAATTTCTAAAACCTACGACAATAGATTCGTATTCATCGAATTAAATTTGTCCGGATTTTTTTGTTGACACACCCTTAGATTAAGAGAAAAAATAATTGTTTAACACACAGTGTGATAAATTCAATAAATTTATACGGTGGACATGTTTAATCATTCTAAACTCATTGGTATAACCTGCGTAAAATATCCGAAATATCCAAAGTCTGGTCATTACATAAATACAGTACGGGTGTGTCAACAAAAAATCCGGACAAAGTTTAATTAAATATATTTACTTAATATTATGTTATATAAACAAAATCAATTAATAACTTACTTAATCTAATGTGAAATAACATGAAATAACAAATTGACTGCTTGTCTTAATTTGATTTTAACTCTAGCCATTAATCTTTCGAAATGATCCAAACTAACTGGCGAAGTCTTCTTTTAATTTTGTCTTTTAAATCTGACATGTCTTTCGCTTCCCACCCATTCTCATATACTTTTTTTAATTGAAACCAAAACCTTTTTGTAGATCTTTGTTGAGGAATATTTGGTACATTTGCCAATCGAGGAATGTACCAAATTTGATATTGCTCGAATACCTCAAAGGTGCTTTTCGTGTAGTGAGATCTATCCATGTTCGGTTTGATTTGTTAATTGGTTCCCATTATATTTAGTCGCCGACTTTCGCTTTCTTATCACGATATCATTTTCTTTTAATACTTTCCTGACTATTCGTATGAAATATTAAATTTTCTTCCCAATTTTCTATATGATTTTCCTACCTTCCCGATAGCCTCCATTTCCAGTTGCATTTTCTTGCGTTCCGACATTTTTCTGTTCTTTCTACCACTACCTGGCTGTCCATCTAATGTTTTACCATCACTAACTCTTTTTAATGTATCATACGATATAGTCCGATATTTTCAAACCATTTAACAGTGAAAGTTTTTTTAAGCTGCTTTTTTCGGTGCTTCATGAAAAATTCGCCAACTAACTTTTTGCTTTCATTCTCTTTGAAAAATTTCATTTCCTCCAGCAAGCATAATTCACAAAATGTGCTGTCTTATTTGACAGATACTATCGGTCAGTAAATGACATATAAGACAAAATTTCTAAAACCTACGACAATAGATTCGTATTCATCGAATTAAATTTGTCCGGATTTTTTTGTTGACACACCCTTAGATTAAGAGAAAAAATAATTGTTTAACACACAGTGTGATAAATTCAATAAATTTATACGGTGGACATGTTTAATCATTCTAAACTCATTGGTATAACCTGCGTAAAATATCCGAAATATCCAAAGTCTGGTCATTACATAAATACAGTACGGGTGTGTCAACAAAAAATCCGGACAAAGTTTAATTAAATATATTTACTTAATATTATGTTATATAAACAAAATCAATTAATAACTTACTTAATCTAATGTGAAATAACATGAAATAACAAATTGACTGCTTGTCTTAATTTGATTTTAACTCTAGCCATTAATCTTTCGAAATGATCCAAACTAACTGGCGAAGTCTTCTTTTAATTTTGTCTTTTAAATCTGACATGTCTTTCGCTTCCCACCCATTCTCATATACTTTTTTTAATTGAAACCAAAACCTTTTTGTAGATCTTTGTTGAGGAATATTTGGTACATTTGCCAATCGAGGAATGTACCAAATTTGATATTGCTCGAATACCTCAAAGGTGCTTTTCGTGTAGTGAGATCTATCCATGTTCGGTTTGATTTGTTAATTGGTTCCCATTATATTTAGTCGCCGACTTTCGCTTTCTTATCACGATATCATTTTCTTTTAATACTTTCCTGACTATTCGTATGAAATATTAAATTTTCTTCCCAATTTTCTATATGATTTTCCTACCTTCCCGATAGCCTCCATTTCCAGTTGCATTTTCTTGCGTTCCGACATTTTTCTGTTCTTTCTACCACTACCTGGCTGTCCATCTAATGTTTTACCATCACTAACTCTTTTTAATGTATCATACGATATAGTCCGATATTTTCAAACCATTTAACAGTGAAAGTTTTTTTAAGCTGCTTTTTTCGGTGCTTCATGAAAAATTCGCCAACTAACTTTTTGCTTTCATTCTCTTTGAAAAATTTCATTTCCTCCAGCAAGCATAATTCACAAAATGTGCTGTCTTATTTGACAGATACTATCGGTCAGTAAATGACATATAAGACAAAATTTCTAAAACCTACGACAATAGATTCGTATTCATCGAATTAAATTTGTCCGGATTTTTTTGTTGACACACCCTTAGATTAAGAGAAAAAATAATTGTTTAACACACAGTGTGATAAATTCAATAAATTTATACGGTGGACATGTTTAATCATTCTAAACTCATTGGTATAACCTGCGTAAAATATCCGAAATATCCAAAGTCTGGTCATTACATAAATACAGTACGGGTGTGTCAACAAAAAATCCGGACAAAGTTTAATTAAATATATTTACTTAATATTATGTTATATAAACAAAATCAATTAATAACTTACTTAATCTAATGTGAAATAACATGAAATAACAAATTGACTGCTTGTCTTAATTTGATTTTAACTCTAGCCATTAATCTTTCGAAATGATCCAAACTAACTGGCGAAGTCTTCTTTTAATTTTGTCTTTTAAATCTGACATGTCTTTCGCTTCCCACCCATTCTCATATACTTTTTTTAATTGAAACCAAAACCTTTTTGTAGATCTTTGTTGAGGAATATTTGGTACATTTGCCAATCGAGGAATGTACCAAATTTGATATTGCTCGAATACCTCAAAGGTGCTTTTCGTGTAGTGAGATCTATCCATGTTCGGTTTGATTTGTTAATTGGTTCCCATTATATTTAGGCGCCGACTTTCGCTTTCTTATCACGATATCATTTTCTTTTAATACTTTCCTGACTATTCGTATGAAATATTAAATTTTCTTCCCAATTTTCTATATGATTTTCCTACCTTCCCGATAGCCTCCATTTCCAGTTGCATTTTCTTGCGTTCCGACATTTTTCTGTTCTTTCTACCACTACCTGGCTGTCCATCTAATGTTTTACCATCACTAACTCTTTTTAATGTATCATACGATATAGTCCGATATTTTCAAACCATTTAACAGTGAAAGTTTTTTTAAGCTGCTTTTTTCGGTGCTTCATGAAAAATTCGCCAACTAACTTTTTGCTTTCATTCTCTTTGAAAAATTTCATTTCCTCCAGCAAGCATAATTCACAAAATGTGCTGTCTTATTTGACAGATACTATCGGTCAGTAAATGACATATAAGACAAAATTTCTAAAACCTACGACAATAGATTCGTATTCATCGAATTAAATTTGTCCGGATTTTTTTGTTGACACACCCTTAGATTAAGAGAAAAAATAATTGTTTAACACACAGTGTGATAAATTCAATAAATTTATACGGTGGACATGTTTAATCATTCTAAACTCATTGGTATAACCTGCGTAAAATATACAACAAATGACACTAAAGATTTTTTAAATATCAGGTCAAATTCATTCTAAATATTTTCCTTTAAACACGTCACTGTTGTCACAGTCTCCTTTCTGCTAGTAGGTAGTTTTCTTTTAATTAATTCTCCATTTCATTTAACTATAGAGTAAAAATGTCGCAACTAAAACAAAAGGTATTATAACACCAGCAATTGTTTAGAATGCACAATTAACGCTTTGTTTCGAGTTCTGTAGATACTTCTAACCTTCCGAAAATAGGACGTTGACGTAAATGCACAAAATTCGAATGCACGTTACACGCACTTAGTTTCACAGGTGTTTGTAAAATATCACTTGTAGTAATTGTGCGTGGATATGTTTTTTAATCGCCGTAGGAAATAATTCGTGTTCCGAATTGATATAAATTGAATATTGATTAAATAACATGGTAAGTCCCTGATGTTTAAATGTTACAGAATGTGTTCGTATTTCCTTAGAAAACGATGCCTGATTTTTTTCTGCAAAGAATAGAAATTGAATTTCAAGGACAAGCAAAACCGCATCACAATAGAACACACAATTAATTAGACTATCGGAGCCCAAGGCAAATTATCATAATCCTTATTCATAAACCTCCTGGCAATAAAATTAATATTCCACCTTGCTCATCTCCATGTCGATAATTTAAGGCAGCTAGCTAGAAACATGTTCTCCTGTTGCAAGTGCACGTTCACTAGAAAGCCTCCGCCAAGGAGTCAGTCTCAAGACCACAAGGATTAAGAGTTCCGTCTCGTTCGCCGTTTACATTTTCAGAGGTGTTACTGATAGTGATAGCACAACAAACATTTTAAAAATAGACGCCGCGTTACAGAAATAAATTATTTACGTCACGGCGCTTGTTTGCGCTTAATCACGGGAGAAATTGTGCAGGTGAATATTCGCCTTACAATTTGGATCAACTTAATTGCCGCTTACATCAATCAAGACGAAAAATAAAACTCGGCCCTGACCGAAAATTTGCTTGCCAGGTCGATAATTGCTTCGTAACGCGATTAATCGAATCGTGTTCAGAAAAATATGTTTCTTTAAAAGTAATTAAAAAATAACTTTTTTATGTTAAAGGTCGATCGTGATTATTTAAGTAGAATCTCATCAAGACAAGAAGCAATATAACGATAACAACAAACATCAATCAAGTATTTGGAAAATTAATCATCAAAGATTTCAGAAAGCTCCAGGAAGCTTGTTTTATATTGTCTTCAACATGTATATAAATCAAATGCATAAAGGGGCATCCAAACGCACGTACATGTTCGTGAACGTTATGCAACTTTATTGGAAATTGTACATTATTGGTTCTGAAACACTTAACAATGGTGAGAGATAACAAAGTGATAAACGACAAAATAGGTAATATTTCAAGTGACGCCAAAATAAATCAGTAAAGCAAGTAGCAAAAAAAAAACTATCTAACAAAACAGTCACTTAAAAACATAGACACCACAAAATTATTAAAAGTTTTAAAAACTGTATAAATTTGAATTACTTAACGACAACACCTGTGCTCCTCCGTTTCAAAATCACACCATCTTCGGTGGAAAAATTCGAAATTATTAATAGAAGCAGCGCATAAAAAATTTATTGTAGCAGTTACATAATTAATTTAGCAGTTGTTAGTTGTCTGATGCGAAATTTGCATAACAGGCGAGTTTTATGACCAAGTGCTAAATAGATTTACGCAAATGAGGCTTCAGTTTACATGGAAGAAGAAAACTGGTCGTTGGATGTCTGTTCCGATTATTTTCAGTCGCTTTTTTTCCCTGAAAAAAAAAAAAAATGCCCGTGTTTTCATAAATTTACATGCTGATGGGATTTTAAAATAGAACTTTTAAGGTTAAACTCGTCCAAATGAAGTGCCAACTGGTGAATAAAAATAATCACGCTTGAGTTTTGTATTTTTTGGCACATTTTTTCTCAGTTTTGATTTATTAGGCAAATTATTAAACGAGTTTCTTTAATCGATTAAATCGATAAATATTAATAGATTTCTTTGATTATATGTTAAAACCAAAGTACAGTTGTTCAAAATCATT
This sequence comes from Dorcus parallelipipedus, assembly GCA_958336345.1. Lineage (NCBI taxonomy): Eukaryota > Metazoa > Arthropoda > Insecta > Coleoptera > Lucanidae > Dorcus > Dorcus parallelipipedus. The sequence goes on along the minus strand of OY284482.1, from coordinate 21,272,787 downwards.
TATAACCTTGACTTTCACCTAGTATCTATCATTCAATTTCTATAGGTATGAAACATATACAAGGACTCGGTAAATTTTCCTATAATTCTGAAAATTTTATAATTTCCTTTGCGTAATACCTGCATGTTCATGCGAACATTACAAGAACTGGTTACACATGCAAAGTTCAAACTCCGACTTCAAATGACGCAGGTATTTGAGGCCATGTCTTGTGAGAAGAACTGGGAAAATCGTGCACTATGAACAGGATTTATTAAATGATTCTTACTTTTCCTAGAAACATTTTATGAGATAAATGATTTTGTGTATTTTAATAAAAGTATAATTAACATGTTTTTAGTTTCAGGGTACATGCATATTCAGTTTTGATTGTTGCAAGTGTTAAATTTTTTTTCCTTATTTTTAGCAAGTTGGTTTAAGCGAAACAATTACAAAAATCACAAATATTCTAAACATAAAGGTATTTTCTACCTAATGCCTTTTATCACTTCAGTAATTCAACCGACTTTGTGGTTAAAATCGATCCCAACGTTGGTTTCAATTCAAAAGTTCTTGCCTTTTACATCTTTACGCGTTTGACTACTTTGGTATTTCGGTGGTAGAAATAATTACTTCCTTTTTGAACATTCTCATTCCTATCAACCCTTTCTCTCATTCTTACTATCATTTCATAGCCCAATTCTCTCTTTCAGTTCCAATTACTAACGTCTTGTACACTTCGTTAATTCTTCCAGTTTCCAGATCGATTTCTTAACTGAAGGAGTCCATGCCTTCTGTACATTTACAATTCATTGGTTTGGAATCGATTCCTTTTCCTCTTCTAGTCACGACTTTCTAAGATGTCATTCCCTTTTTCCATCCTTTGTGACGCTACATCCTTGCCCAATTCACTCTTTGAACTCCAATCACTTATGCCTTTTACCGCTCAGTAGTTCATCCGACTTCAAGGTCGATTACTCAATTTTAGGATTTCGTGCCTTCTGTGTCCTTGTGTCTTCAATCAATTTGGTAGTTCCTTGGTTTTGAATCGATTTTTTAGTTTTGACTCCCGACATTGACAACAATTTTAAAGATATTCCTCATTCTCCTGCTCGTCTTGTTTCCACCCGTTGTTAATTGTCTTATGCTATTTCCGCAGTTTTATCTTCATTAGGCTTATCTACCTGATTGTGTTATGTTGAATGTCGCATGTTTTTTTTTTGTAATTCACATGTTTTCGTATTCTTTTTGAATGCGATCTGTTTCTAAATAGATCTACTTTAAGTAAGGTAACCAGTATTTATTTGCTTTATTGACTTATTCGCGTATTTCAAACTCCTTCTTGCCAAATGAATTGCAGTTGAATTACTTGTTCTATTTATTTTTCTTCAATGCTAATCTACGTCATAACAGCGTTGCGAATTTAACTTCTTTTATTTATTTGAAGACTGAACCATTTTAGGCCTAGATGTAACCACAAATAAAATAATGTTTCTTCTATAGTCCTAATGGTTTTGTTGAGAAACCATAGAATTGTGGTAGAAGTAGAAAGTTCAGTTTCTCGCACAACAAGAAAGCGTGCGGTTTTTTGACGGTTCCAGGACGGTTCTAGGACTGTCCTTGCGGGAACCCGAACAAGTCTGGTGAGTTCTGTGATGTCAAATTTGAAATACTTGCAGTTTGTTAGTAAACGAGCATGTGGATCGGTTATATTGCATTGTGTATCGTTTATTGTTAAAATAATTTGTTAACAATGAACATGACTGGTAAGTTTATCTGGAAAACATTTCTCAAAATGTCTACAAATGGATTGCACTTATAAATGTATTTTGTATTTTTTGCTATATTAATATACATATATATTTTCGTTAATTTATTTCATTTCTTAAAAAATTAAATCAAGCCTGAAAGGGTTTTCCTGAAACAGGATGTTTATTTTATGTATACATTCTCATATACTGTAAAAAGAGCAATGAAGAGCAATGAGAAATTGAGATTAAAAAAAGATGGAGAAAAATGAAGAATACTCTCTTCTGTGCAGTTTTATACATATTTTGCTTTTATCCTAAGCTTATGTGCGTCATTAATTTTTATTGGCTTTACTTGTAACAGGTCTTCAACGATTAAATATTTATTGCCCAAATGATGTATATATCTTTCTCCGTACTTTAAACACCACCTATTCATCTATGTAAGTACATATATCTGAATATTTTAACGAATTGATAGATAGATCTACTGCCAGCATCTCCCTACCTGTACACCTGAACCCCTATATGAGATCTGGTCTAATAATGTGTTCTATTATTACTTATACCTCTATTTATTCATTTATTTTTTAGAATTGTTATACTTTAAAGTGTTGTTTATTTGTTGATGTATGAGATATTATTTTCAGCCGTTCTACTTAATTTTCAGGGGCATTTTATTTTACGTCGACATTGATTTCGCAGAATTCCATTCCTGTTTTAGAATCAATCAAACAATTTAATGCATACTGGGAATTTGAAAGACGTCAACCACGTACATGTGTACGTGAAAAAAGAAACTTGATGTGTTTTCGCTTCGACTTTATAATTGGCTTGTGGATGTCACCCAAACGTTTTAGCAAATTACCAAAAAATATTCGCAAATGTTTAAGCATAACAACAATTAAAATACAAATAAAGCTGACGAATTCAAATTTAATTCGGGATGGCAGAGATGACCTGCCGAAGACAAATGGCTCATCAGTCATCATTACTAAGCGAATTCTCTTTTACATAATCGCACACGTCGAAGTGAATGCAAAACCGATTCTAAAAATAGGTTTTGTTGTTACTAGTAAAATGAGGTCGTAAAACAACGAATTTTGCCTAATAAATAATGATTGCTCTATTGACGTATTTTTCGGCCGAAGTTGATACGTCAATCCGAAGTGAAAAGTCTTATTAGCGATAAAAATGTGATTTGAATGAATAACAATGGTTCATGTTACCTTCGGCTCTATTTGTAATGGTCAGACCGCGAGGTCGGTTAATCACTTACGTTAATTTTATGCATCACAGCTTTGACTGTTAATGAATACACGAAAAAGAAAAAAATGAAAAATTTTAAATATGCCACTATTAATTCAATTGTTTTAGATGCAACAACAACAGGTAATGTGGTAGTTCTTGTCTAGGTTAGTAAGAACAAACTACGTGATCCGAAATAAATTTTGTTTGCATTAGCACGTTAGACACTGACACACATTGTGAGGTTGTATTGTTCAGAGATAAAAATGATGGAAAAGATTTTATTGTTGTTTGTTTGTAGAACTGTTCAGATTGCCTTCATTTTACATATACACATTGCACAACTTTACAGTTTTAGTAATTCCGTTTTATAATTAAAAAATTCAAATTAAAAAAAATACCTTTGTTCGTCTTAAATAATCTTCAATACTTACTAAAACTCATTTGAAGAGTTTCAAAACATACATCAAATTGAAAAATTACCTACTCCTATTATTATTTTTTATGAACTTTCAGGCAAAATGTTGTTACATAAATAATAAATCAATTTATGTTTGCAACGCAAAAAGCTATGTTATAGAATTTAAAATTGAACGTTCAGGGAGATCATTTTTACAAGACTCCAGAATTAAGCATATAATAAAAATTAATATGCGTGGATTTATGCGGTCGGTTTACTACCTATGCGGTTAATTTTATTTCAGTTGCTCCTGCGGTTTCTGTGTTTTTTTTAATTATTCCGTAAAAAGTGCACATGTGCACAACAATTGTACATAATAAAATTTCTTTGTAACGATTAATTAATAATAATGTATGCACATTACAGGTTATTGCAGACGATAGAAAAAGATAAAAATTAAGAGCAACCAAATGATTTTATGTAAAGTTTGAAAGGTATTAATGCAGTAAATTCGGTATTTAATGGTACAGCTTTAATAGGCTTGTTCCAGCTAGCTATTTCTGACTTGTTCGGAACCGTCAGTCAGTTTCCCTTCAAAATAATGATCGAGCTTTCGACGGTTTCGAACCAGTCGGAAATTACTGCTGGAACAAACCTATGAGTTCAACTTATTTTTTTTAAATAGGTATATTTTTTTATATTTTCGATTTCAGAATAAAAAATTACATCCAGGAGCATCAATACAAAAATTTGTATTCAAAGAAAGATACCAAATATACTAAAAAAACGAAAACCAATTATATTAAAAAATACCTCATGAAGTTCAAAATGCGCTCCATTCGAGTTTTGGCAATGACCTAATCGGGATAGTTCTGGAGAATGGGCTGGCCAGTAGATTACTCCTCCATGTCTAATCCAGTGTGCAGGAAACAACCATTTCATCCGAGTAATCACGAACATTAAGCGCAAAGATTGGAGGAGTACCATTCTGTTGAAACCAAACATTTTCGTCTGGAAAATTGAGTACGTGTGGATTTGGAAATAGAGCTGCAGTTGCTGGTACCAATCTCGTTTTTTAATAAATGACATTTGCCATTTAAATTATCTGTTATAAAAAGTCCACGTAAAAGAATGTACGTCTTTGAGAGATTTTATGTGGCTATTTATTTCTAGCTTTTCAAATTCATTTATTTCAGTCAATCACTCTGGTTGCTCGTTTTGTCCTCTTTATAATCTATTGTGTTTTTTCTGTTTTGTTATTTTATACCATTTCTTTCTATCCTTCATGTCATTCCTCTATGCTTCTATTTCTAGGTGTCTAATGATTGTGTTAATTTGATTGTTTGGGGTCTTCCTCTTGGTCTTCTTATGACAGGTCACCAAATTGGTATTTTTTTTCTTGTTTCTCCTTTGTATGTGTCTACGCCAGTTTGAACTTTGTGCTTTTATACAGGGTGTTCACGGGAAGCCGCTACAATAGCTAAGTTTTTTATTTGAATTTTTACGAGGTAGCTTAAATTAGAAAAGTTTCAGGACCTCTCCTGCTGAATTGTATGAAAAACAAATGACTAATATTTTAGAGACATAATTAATTTGATGCCTTGAACGCGATGCGATGTTAAAAAATATAACGTTCCATTTAGAAAAGTTGAAAACGATTGAAAATCTCTCTTGTTTTTCTGATGTTGCCATAAAATCCAGCAGGAGAGGTCCTAAAACTATTCTAATTTAAGCTACCTCGTAAAAATTCAAATAAAAAAGTTAGCTATTGTATCGGCTTCCCGTGAACACCCTGTATGTATATTTAACAATACCTTCATTCTTTATTTTTTAACTAATTTCGTTGTTCATTAATTTCCTTAGTATTCCTTTTCCTGGGCTTATTGGCCCAAATATTTGTCTCTCCATGATTCTTAAGGATTCTTCGTCTTTATTTGTTAATACCGTCGTCTCTTCTGCTTGACTTATTGTTGGCTTTATTGCAGCTTGTATGTTTGGAGTTTTTATCTTTTAGGAATTGTTGGTATTTGCAGTAGGTCCTGTTTTCTGTTTTTATTCTTTCCATGAGTTATATCGTTCGTTTATTGTTTCCATTTGTCAACACCCCCAGATATTTGAAATTGGCCACTTTATCAATTTTTTGCATTCCTTCTGCTTACTAAATGACATACTTTCCTCATTTATCTCTAATCCTTTATTCCTGACCTCCTAAAGCAACAAGTCATATATTTGAACGAATAAACCCGTTTTGAGCATGTCTTCAAAACTCGTCTTCAGCGTCATAGGAACATAACAATTCGGTGAGTGCACTCGCGCAGAGTACTAAAAAGTTAAAATAAAATATTACATACATGACTAAATCTTGAGGAAGCTGTCAACACACAGTGAAACGTAGATCGTTTACATTTTTGATTTGTAATTAATAGTGTATGTATGTTGACCAAATGCATCCACATTATAAAGACACAAAACTTCTTACCCTCGCCTCGTCTTCACTATGCAGAGTGTATGGGAAGATTCTTTTTTAATTAATAGGCAAGGTAGTTTGAAAACTTAAAGAAAATACAAATTTGTTTCTAGTCCCAGACAGGTGTTCTATTCTATTGACAAGGTACTACGTATAATTTTAACAATTTTTAGATTCTAATATGCTTGTTACTATGAATCCTATTGTTCTCGCGAATTTGCATTTCCGCATGACTATGCTTATGCACGTTCGCTTATGTATAATATAAATAAGTGTCTTATAATTCTACTTGACCTTGCGAAACTATCACAGATACTTTGTACTTGAAAACCTTGTACCTAGCAGGGTTATTATCCTGTGAAGGTATAATAAGGATCGATTGGTTGATTGAATAATGAAGAAGCAAACTCTCTAGTTTCAATCAGAAAGTTAAACACAAGATTCTGCAACAAAATGCTAGATAAAAGTATTCTTTTAGAACTTTCAGATGCCGAGAGTATCAGTATCTCATCTATTTTTCCAAAAATACTTTGCCTCAGGTTATTCTTTGATGTTGGTACAGTAATTTTCTATTCCATTCATTTAAAGGGGTATTTTCCTGTAATACTTAAAGGATAAGATGAGGTAGTGGAGTACATGTTCCTGTACTTGGTTACATTCCACGCATTGACAATTAGTTCTCCGCGTGTGCGTTCTCTAGAACCATCCAGTTTTTACCATATAAAACGTGCGGCACTTAATATGCGACGGCGACAATTAACCGCAATTAATAAACAGGATTTACCGGTGCGAACCGGTCACCGACCAAGACGACACCGAAACTCGTCACCACCACCATCATCATCATCATCATCATCGGAGGGCTAATTCCTTTTTCCCCGGGTGCTTAGAATTGGAAACAATGTTAACAACAGACTGATATGTAAACAGTGACCTCGTGGTTTTGATGATACGCGACTGCGCTGATCACCTGAACAGGTACGTGAAGCCCTCGCATTCGTAACATTGCCGGTCGCGAAACGGTCCACCAAACTCGATCTGTCCGGTAAATCAGCCGACTTGGATTTATTATTATTTCCACCGCTGCAACGCGGTCGTAATCTTTGATTTACGAATTCGATTTTTGCGAGGTGCGAAATGCGAAAGTGAGATTTAGTGTAGACGGTTTTTCATTTTTAATCCGACTCAGATGCAATTTGTTGTTATTAATCATTTACTTTTTGTGCAGAGCAGACGCCGGTCAGCGGGAAAAAAAATTCCAAGTTGAATTAAAAAGATAAAGTCAATTGTTACAACTTAAGTAAATTAGTGTCATCAAGTGATAAGTGCGATTATGTAGTGCTTTTTAAAAAGTTTCATCCGAACTGCACTAAATTAAACCCTAATTCCGAGTTCCCACGACTTGCTTTTATTCGTCAGTGTGCGGCACATAGTGTATTTATTTGGCAAGCGTAAATATTGGCACGTGGATAACATTCAACATGTGCACCCAATACCCTAGCAAATACGAATACGAACTAAGTAAGTTCCTTTTTGTTTTTAATAATAAATAGCATATAACGACAAAGGACAATCATACTTATGGTAATCAAAAAAATTAGGGTGTCAATTTAAAGTTACGTAAGAACATTACGTTGCTTACGCATCAAATCCAATGAAAAATTTTGAGGAAACTACAGAAAATAATTGAATTTTCTGAAAGCGTATTTCAGTTTAAAAAAATAATTTTTGCTATGAGATTGTCTCTCTCAGGTAAAGAGATTTTTATTTGTAACGCTGTTAGTCAGAGTAAACTAATAAACATCTACGTCATTTCTCTGCGGGGAAAATTGCGCTTATTTATGCACATAGATTGATTACGTGCTTGAGTAACATTATTATTTTAGTCACTATACACGAGAGTCTGCAATTAACCATGTTCCTTTCCTTCTTGATCTTGCAATCACTGATTAAGTTATATAATGACTAGCAAATAATCAATTGATTAATTGGGTTTAAATACTAACAATATTTAAAAAAAAATTAATTAAAACTTTGGAGCAAGGACCTTGTAATTAAATAATAATTTTTAAGTTTGTTTAGTTTGTCACATACGTCGATATCATATTAAAGTTAGTGGAAAATTTATCAGTATCGAAATACAATATGTTCTTCACTTCGTTTAACAAAGTTGTTAAAACTAATTGCCCTTCAATTTTTAGACATAAATTACTTTGGGGATTTTATAGTTCTTAAGTTGTCAAATATCAAATTCAAATTTTTTTATCAAATGTAACATTAGATAAAAGAATTATACAACTTTTTATCGTTCATAGCTGTAATATCGTAACGTATCTTGTTTGGATTAATAAATTAATATTGTATCGAAATAACATATCCAGGCAGATTTTATATCGATCATCAAAAACTTCGAAAAGCCCCACTCTATACTGTACACAACGAGGTAATCCTTTGCTATGGATAACCAAATTGAAGTAAGGATCAACCCATGCTATTCTTAATGTGGCTGTTCAACAGTGGCTGGCTACTGAACTGTGTAAATTGAGAAAAGTACAACGTTTTCGATCAGTACGTCGATTTTTATGGACAAAAGAAACAGAGCTAATAAATATTCATCATTGACGTCATAACTTTGAAGCAAGTGCGAAAATGGTACCGTAAATGTAAGGATGGACGAGTTAATGAGACTCGGGAACTAAAGATCGGACGTCCTTCAGCTTCAACAAGGCATTCATTATTCTACAAAGGAGGAGAATTTAGAAGAAATAATTAATTTTCCCATGGCACAATCTAGAACATTATTCGACAAATCAGCCATTCTTAAACAGCATTGTTCAGGTTATTGACAGTTAAGCTACTAACTTCCTGTCAGTAAAGGGCCTTCTGCGGTTTTTAAACCCGAAATATTATTTTTTGACTTTTCCTGGTATAATAAGAATTAAGTAGATAAATTAAATAGAAACTAAAATAAAAATGAAAAGGAAGTGATTTATTATTTTGGAATTTGAATAAAATATTACTTTATTATAATAATATGAGGAAGGAAATAAAAACTTGAAGTTTCAAAATTAATTGAAAGACAATAAGATTTCATTTCAACATATTAAGTAAAAAAAATATAGAACTCTAATAGAAAAGACGACACCAGTAGGACTGAATGTTAGAATAATTTATACAATGTGCAACATAAAGCACAAAAATAAAATGAAAAAGTAAGAAAAGTAAAAAGGAGAGAAAATGAAAAACAAACAAAATAAATTAAACAACGATAAGTAATAGTTATCAAATAAAATTTTGAAATATTCAGTAGCTGCATTAAGGTCTTCTTTTTGAAATAAATAATAGATGGTATAATAATGATTACAATAAAAGTTAATAGAGCTTCAGAAAGTGTGAAATCTGCTGAAGAAACGGCTTTCTGTAATTAATATTAGATCTGAATTGGTTCCAAAGCCAATACGTCTTACAGAACAAAACACAAAGAATTTCAAATTGCAACGCTTTCAAAAAGAGAGAATATGAACGAAACATTCAAGTACCAATTTTTATTTGGTCAAAAATCTGTGATATTTTGGAGAAATATAGCATTAAACAAATATCCTCGATTTAGGTTGAAAAAAAATAATAATACAATAGGAATAGAAGGAAAAAGACTCTGTATGATAGATGGGTTATTATACGAATGGTTTTTGTGAATGTGAATATTATTCCTAGCAGATTCGGAGATGGATGGATATCTGTTATCTTTAACTTTTCATAAAATTGCTACAAAAAGCATTACCAGGATTTTTGGAGGATATTCCCCAGAGAATGAATTGTCAGCAAATTGACAGTTCAAAACATACTGACTCAACCTTGAATAAAGTTGATTATGATGATGACTTGCGGCCTTTTTAATTCAATAGATCATACTACCATCCTAGGAAAATAGAATATTAGGAATACACATGGTATTTCATCGACTCATACCATCATACTTAACTAGATGAGTTTGTAGCATCAAGAAACAGAATTGATGCACAGATGCACCTTGGGATAACTTAGTGTAGCTAATTGTAGCCTATAACTTTTTGATTGGCCATCAAATATCGTATGGGAGTCCACCACATTACCGCAAGTTTTATATTCGATTAAAGAAAATAAAATAAATTGTAAATAATTTTTCATTAAATTAAAAACCTACTGGGTTACAGATTTCAAATCAACCTTTTAATTCGAATAAAGTTATGCTCTTGATGATAAAATATTTAAATTTATTGTGTAAATAAAATGAAAACAATTGGATGTTGGAAAGTTAATTCTTCTAAAAAACTTCTTATTAAATGAGCACTGAGCAGAAGCGATTTGACGAGTTTAATCGATTAAAAATTCAGTTACAATTAATTGATTATAAAATGTTCGAGTATTACAGCATCTTGTGCAGAACTAATTAATGTTAACTTTGCTTTTAATTATTGTAAAAAAATATTTTGTTGTTTCAACTCAAACATCAAAATTTCTTGTTGAGTCTCGTGCAGTATCTGTGTCACAAAAATTAATTAGTGATAGTTATCTGTAGGAATGCGATGTGAAAGTGGAAGTATGAAAGATAAAAAAAATCGAATGTTTGAAAAAAATTAGGCAATCAAGAAAGGAATTTCATTGAATGCGATCTTACGACGAGTCCGTTCGAATTTTTGTAATTATTGTCTCAGCATCAAGTGTGTAAGTTCAACGACTTTTGCCAAATTATTCAAACCTACATATCTCCATCTTTGCTGGGTGTTATTATTTGAACGTCAGCGAAGTTTCTAGAGGAATGTTTCGATTAGGTTTGATGTATACTTTTACTTTACAAATTTCCGATGTGCTTCGACAAAAAATTTAATTTACAATACACCAGCAATTGCAGCGATGCAAAAGTGAAAGTGAAAGCACGAAAAAACGAATTAATAAAAAATGGAAATATTTGAAAAGAAATTAGATAACTACGAGAGGTATTTAGGTCCACCTGTAGCAGGTACTTTAGTTCTTTTAATTCCGCGACTATCCCATTTGAATTTTTAAAATTCTTGTTTCTGATTTAATTTTTTTTGTGCCTGCCACATATTTTATTTAAATAATCTTACTGCGAAGCTTTCCGATTGAATATTATAATTTGAATTTTTCGCGCCCTTGTATTAACTTAATTAATGTTATTAGTTCTTATTAGTTTAATTACCGTTATTACCGGCACCAGACGAGAATTGATAATTAATTTTTTTCATACTTTCCGATTTTTGTTGTTGAGTAAACTCGTTTGTAATTTACCGGATTAAAGTCGAGCTCGTTTGTATATTTTCTGTTTTTCAGTTTTTGTAATCAAGGATTCACAAAATGCATGAATTACTTTTTTTAGATGCTCATGAGCGGGAAGGGGGTCATGTGAAATCTAAACCAATAAAAATACAACTATAGAAAGTCTTGTTGGCATACAATATTTCGTTTTACATTGTGAATAAATTGCTTTTGTCACGCAACTTATGTCGTCCTCTTTGGCCACAACGTTTCGTTCCTTCCCCAGGCGCTCGTCATTAAATTTTCGCACGAAATTAGACAGACACACAAACGAGGAGCTTGCCGAAAATAGCCCTGAACTTCATTACCGAAATTAACTGGGCGTGTTGGTGACTGACGTCGCGGTGATTCGCAAAATGCAATTCACGATCGTTTCCAGCGAATAAGCCTGATGTAAGCGCGAATATTTTTGCCGGACTTTATTTATGCGTTAAGCGATAACTTCTACGTTTATTTATTTTATTGCAGATGTAATGATTTTTATTTTGTTTGTTTTATTTCGGACGAGAGCCGCGATTTTATCGCCGATAAAATTTTATGTTCAATATGTCATCGAGAGTGAGGAATATTATTAGATTTAATTATGTTTTCAAGCGAAATGTAAAAAAAGATGAAAAGACTGACTAAAATTAAAAACTGTAAATTTATGTTTCGAGTATTATTTTAATTACCATCGTGAGGGTTGATTCATTGTTTTACGTTCTTCAATTTAAAATGAATGGCAATATGAGTATTATCTTTATTTTTCTAAACACTTTCCGATTACGTTCAATTTTAATAAGTCAGACTGACATTTAACATAAACGTTAAATAGTAACAAAAAAAAAATAATAAAAGTTTTGATAAAGATGAACTGCTTTAGAACTTTTATTCTTCTTCTGTTTTCTTCTTTTATGTTAATCATAATAATAAAATAGTAACACACAGAGATTTTGGCCAAAAGAGAACACCGGAGATGAACTAGATAGAGGCAGAGTAAGAAAGCAACTGGAGAAAAAATTTCGAGAAAAAGACTGACCTAAAAAATATTTCAAATCTTGCAACGAACGATAAATTTTATCAGAAGTTTACAAGTGACTTCAACAGTAGATATACAAAAAATATAACACATTTGAAGTGAGATAATCAAAATTTTCCTATTCGAAAATCCTTTTATAACCACTGCAAGTTTCTAGATGTAAGTATTATTAGTATTATTTATTTTGCTCGTGCGACTTTGTGATGTCGTAATGTAGTATTTGTAGTGGCATTTAATGCCAGAGCATTGCTTCACTAGATCTATTTTCTTTTCTGATCCGTCTGTAAACGTGAGTAAGGATGTGACTCGCGCATGTAGATTCAGACTAAAAATGGAAAACCTTAAAATTCATTGTTGACAGTGGTGCAGTTCTTATTTTAGACATTCTGACAAATACTCGGACAAAAATTTATTTATTTAATATAAGGCCCGGTCTTTTCATCTCCAATTAACTTTATCTGACGGTTTATTCCCATAGTAACGATTGTGATCACAATTGTTACTATGGGAATTAATCGTCAGATAAAGTTAACTGGAGATGAAAAGATGGGGCCTAAATCTTATGTTCAGTTGCACCAACTTGAAGTTTAGTCTAGGATTAGTTAACAATGGACGTTAGTCTTAAAGAGTTAAGAAACGCCAAATCAGAATTTTCTTAATTGTCTCCTGATATACACTGCTCAAAATTTGAAGTGGGACACTTAGTTGTTGTTTGTAAAATTATGTTTAACTCGAAAATAAGAGGCAGAAACTTTTATTACAACTTTAATTCTGGATTTACCTAAGTACATATTCATTAAGAAAAACGGCATTAAGTATAACAAAAGTTGAATAATTAGCATAAAAATGAAAACTGACATAATATTGCTTCGGAATAAAATTATTTCAAAATGTAATTCTGTTCTTTTTAAAACTTCCTGATCATTATTAATATCTAGTTGGACCTCCTCGAGACCGAATTAAAGCTTAACACCTTCTTGGCATACTTCTGATGAGAATGTCAATAGATTCTTGTGGCATTGCAATCCATTCTTCTCTCAATGCACCATCCAATTCATTCAGTGTATTTGGCCGATGTGCCCGCTTTGACAACTGTCTTTGAAGGTAGTCCCAGACATGTTCAATCGGGTTCATATCTGGCGAATTTGCTGGCCAGTCCATTCTGGTAATACGCCGTCTTTCAAGAGCTTGGTTTACAAGAGCGGCTCAATGTGGCCTAGCATTATCATCAACAAATACAAATTCTGGGCCTCTTCTGACCGCCAAAGGTAGTACAATGGGCAAAATAATGTCGTCATGATATCTTTGCGCATTAACTGAACAATTTCGATAAATGATTAGTTCTGTGCGCCCTCCTAAAAAGATACCACCCCAAACCATAATGGAGCCTCCTCCAAAAGCGACTCGTGGGATCATACAATTTTCATCATATCTTTCACCTTCCCTCCTCCATACCCTTGATCTTCCATTTTGATGATTTAATAAAAATTTTGATTCATCGGCAAAAAGACAATTCGTCCAGTGCTCAACTTGCCATTCAACATGTTCTCTCGCCCAATGAAGCCGTCGCCTACGATGTTGTGCAGTAAATAGAGGATGTTTTGCAGGTCTTCTTGCATTCATTCCAACCTCTTTCAGTCTATTTCTGACAGTTTGTGTGGAAATGTCTACACCAACTTCATTAAACAAATAATTTCGCACCATTGTTGCATTAAGATGCCTGTTCATTACAACATTTCTTACCAATAATCTATCTTGAGCGGCAGTTGTTTTGCGCATTCTACCTCCTCCGTGTGTATATCTCGGCGAATTATTACGTTGAAGTCTTTGAGATACCCGATTCACCACACTTTTTGAAATTCCAAGCCTTCTGGAAATTTCTCTTTGAGAGGTTCCCATCTCTAACATTGTACTAATCCGGTACATATATTCATCAGTAAGTCGTTGATTAGGCATTTTTTAAACAAAATATCAGAAAACTAAATATAGCAGACTCCTTGTTGAAAATTACAGGACTTGCTGGTATCAGTAAGCAGTATAAGCTATGACGCCACAATTAATAAAACAGTTTTGACAGTTGTAATAAAGGGAGAAAATTGGCATAGGCGACTTGACTAATACTCAAAAAACTAGATAAATTATATTTATAAACATCCAGAAAAAAAAAGTTTAATTAGGAAGATATACAAAAATTATTAAGTGTCCCACTTCAAATTTTGAGCAGTGTATATTATATACATGTTGGGCTTACAATTGTATCACTCAAATGAACGGCCCAGTGGTAAGAGGACCGGCCTTGCAATCGCATGGTTGTCGGTTCGAACCGCACTCGGGATTTTTCTCGGGGGTGGTCGGTATCGACTTCAGGCACCCTTCAGTGTTGAGGATAAAATTCGACACTGCTTCCCCTTAACGGCGAGAAGGTTGGAAGTAACAAAGCCATGGAACACTTTACACACACTCGTTGGGCAACCACCACAGATAAAAAAAAGTCAAGTTAAGTGATGTAGGTTTGACTTACAATTACGAATGTAATGTCGAACACAAATAATTCAAATCAAAATCCTTCATTCAAGTGTCTCAAGACCAACTCAACTCCAGCCTTTAAGGGGATCCTAAATTCTCTCTGTGCCATTTGAATCAAAATATACATAGAGAGGAGCCCGATCGCTGCAGTCCAACATTCTGGCATCTATATGTAGGGTACTCTTTAGATTCAAAATTTATGTGGCGAAATTTGAAACATATATTTTTCTCTACGCCAAATGCTTTCGGAAAACAACAAAATCTAATTAGTTATAAAAATGTCGTTATCAATTCTTAACGGTCGTCATAAAAACTCCTTTAACATAAAAAGAGGAAATTACGAGGAATTACAAAACGCAATAAATATTTTATGTGTTATTTGATTTTGTTTGTATGCGTGACTTTCACATAAAAAACAAGATTTTCCTTTATTTAATATAACTTGTTTAGTTTAAATCGCTTTCAATCACAAATAGTACTTGAAATTGTGAACAACGCAATGATACGAGTAGAATATGTAGTACACTTCTAAAATTCAATGAATATTTTATTAATCCTTATTTATTTTATTTTTATTTTTCCTACCAAGCTCTTGAAGTCCTCTCCTTCGATTGGCTTCCGGAATTCTTTTATACTAAATTGGCTTTTATTGTATCTTTTTGCTTTTCATGGTAGTTTTCCATTCGTTACATATTTTAAGTCTTGAGTTACTCGTGGCTTATGCATCAATCGTAATTCAAAGGGTTGCAATGTCCTTATAAACGTTGAGCAAATAAAAAGCAGATTGAAGTAAGCGGTCTGTGATTAAATAAAAAATCAATAAATTTGACAGTCCATGAATGTATTACATTAATTAATTCAGTTAATCACAGACATTGGATTGTCTACTCTAATCTGATTTTTATTTGCTCACTTTTTACATTTATTGCTGAATCTAAGTATTCCACATAGGCATGAGTTGTGTGACTGACAAGGAATTTGTATGAGTAAAGGTACGCACACAAAGAAAGCGGATTGCCTGTTTTCCGGCAATCGGCGCCGATGCGCATTTATAAACTTTTAAAATAAACACATATTTTTTAAATAAGTTATAACACAATTAAAGTAGGTCATTTTCCTGATTTTTCTCAATAGATATCTGTTTTTATCGGCGCCGATTACCAGTAAGCAGGCAATCTACTTTCTTTGTGTGGCTACCTTTAAGGTATGAGAATTAAGGCGCCTTAAAACGGAATTGGGAGTTGAATCATTAAAAAAATATGTGAGAAGAAATTCAGACAGTATTTAATTGTTATAAAAAATACTTTGAATAATGTAGTTTCGTTTATTTTTTCCAGATAATAATTATGCAAGGTGTTAAAAAAGGGGTAAGGACTGGTTGTATGTCCCAAAAGAAATGGCAAGTTATGTATTCATAAAATATGAGCCCGCAAATCGTCATCGTTGGGCAGATGAAAATCCCCATGCTGCCATAAAAACCACGCATTATCAAAGTTTTACTCTAAATGAGCGAGGTGATAGACTAATTGTTTTTCTCCAATCGGTTTATTGACCGAGCCTATCTAATTTTTCTAACGAAATTGTTTATTATAATAAGTTACAACTTCTATATAACTCGCCCTTGAAGTTTGGTCCTCTTTTCGGTGTCATGTTACTTTTTAACGATTAGGGGATTCCCTGCTTTATACAGTGCGAATCTCTAACTTGGAATAAATTCGGTAAAGCAAAGACAGGTTTTTTTTTCCGAAATATGCTCGGACACGTCGATTAGTATTTTAAATTGCGCTCTTTTTCATCTAAGAACATTTTATACAGCGTGTCCCAAAATTGAGATATGACGTCATCGACTATTTTTTTAAATGGCAATTCTTTTTTTTATGACTATTCTTAAAGTGTATAATCAAGTTACACAGGCGTACCAAATTTCAAATTTTTATTCCTTGTCATTTGAAAGATATTTAACAAACATTAACTAATTTAAAAAATAAAAAAATCTAAAACTCAATAGTCATAAATTCACTTCACTAAATGCTCAAAATATTGTCCATGTACTAACTGACAATACCCTAAACGGAACTTAAACTCGTTTTGAACATTTCTAATTAATTCGGCGGAAATTAGCCTACACTCCTCTCTTATTCGTTCTTTCAACACCTCACCCTTAAGAAATAGTCCAGCGGTGTTAAATCCGGAGACCTGGGTGGCCATTCAAAGGGTCCTCTTCTACCAATCCATCTGCCTGGAAATACATCATCCAGATACTCACGGACAGGTCTTGCAAAATGAGGAGGAGCACCGTCTTGTTGAAACCAGATGTTTCTATTCAGCTTCAACCGGATCAGGAAACAGAGTAGCCAAATTCGGAACTAGTTCTTTCTGTAAGAATTCTAAATATCTCGCTCCATTGAGATTTTCTTGGAAGAAAATTGGTCCTATTACTCGATCACCAACAATCCCTGCCCAAACATTGACTTTTTCTGGATGTTGAGTATGGCCTTCCCTCATCCAGTGTGGGTTGTTGTCTGCCCAATAACGACAATTTTGACGATTTACCCGACCATTTAACATAAATGTTGATTCATCAGAAAACAGGACGTTTTCTATGTTTAGAAAATTTCTGTTTAGTAGATCCATCATTTGTTCGCAAAACTGGAGTCTTTTATTCGGATCATCTTCGGTGAGTTCCTGGAGGATTGCCATTTTATAAGGATGCAATTTTTGCGCTTTAAAAATTCTTGCCACTGACGACTGGCTAATTTCGACTTCCCTAGCTATCTGCCTAGTGGGGACATGACAACTTTCTTGAACAGAGAGAAGTACATTAAGTTTGACTTCCTCATTGAGCGCACTCTGACGATGATTATTGGTTTTTCTTAAATGCCCGTTTTCCCGAAACTGTTTTTCAATCTTGCTTACGGTACTTTGCGATATGGGTGGTAAATCAGGATATTTCTCTCTGAATAAGTGAATAACTTCATTTTGTGTGGCTATCTCCGTAGCCAATCATCATTAAGATTTCAATCTTGTGGGTTTCAGTTAAGTAAGGCATTTTGGCCGATTTTTTAACAAACGGTGTTTATCACAAGACGACAAACTAATAATCTCCTCACTCAATACGAGTCGAATGCGATGCTGCTTTTTTTACTTGTTCTTAATAACGTTTTTATAACATTGTGATAAGACGTCAACCCAGTTTGACAAAAAATTAGTTGATGTTTGTTAAATATCTTTCAAATGACAAGAAATAAAAATTTGAAATTTGGTACGCATGTGTAACTTGATTATACACTTTAAGAATAGTCATAAAAAATGGGATTGCCATTTAAAAAAATAGTCGATGACGTCATATCTCAAATTTGGGACAAGCTGTATAAAATGTTCTTAGATGAAAAAGAGCGCAATTTAAAATACTAATCAACGTGTCCGAGCATATTTCCGAAAAAAAACCTGCCTTTGCTTTACTGAATTTATTCCAAGTTAGAGACTCGCACTGTATATGGTTAAGTATGAGTAGAGGTAGTATGTAACGAACCGTAAAATATATGATCCAGATTACGGATTGATTAGTTGCTAGTTGTGGATTAAGGGATACATAACACAAAATCCTGCTATTTCATTTTTGTCCGGATTACTGAAAAATCCGGGTTATTGGGAGTTCGGATTATCGGAGTTTTACTGTACCTATACATACATACATGTATACCTATACATCGTATTTGTTGTACGTAATTTTGATTAAGAAATAGTTTTTTCTTAATACTTGGAAATTCGATTAATTTATTTATTAAAACTAAAGATCTTGCAAATTTTAGATAAGAATTTGTGGAAAATTTAGTTAACTATGTAGGTAAATAAACTCTATTTTTAGAAACTATTGCCTCTCTTACTGCCTTTTTTTAAAAATAAAATTTGCCCTTCTAGATTTATAACGAAAATAATTTAATAGTGTTGATTAATCTACCCTATCGCTTCCTGCCTTCCATTTCAGCCTGTATTATAAATTTTTCGATATTATTTTCGGCCATGACATGGACAGAAAAGGTACTAATTTTCTTTACTTTGCTTTGACGATTGTTAACTTTCACGTATTTGGAGAATTAAATTATTGGAAACCGTCTAGGATATTTTGAGTATTTGCAGGTCCAAACAAGCAAATGAAGAATCTGTGCCTTTTATAACACCTGCACTTGCTTTTTCAGCTGCAGTTGTACATCTAAATAAATTATTTTGGTTTTTCACGTATACCACAAAAGCGGTTAATTTTGAATCCATTTCCTATCATATGTTTAATGCGGATTGAAAATATTTTTTTAAATGTTAACATCATGTTCTATTTAAATAAGATTAGATACTGTAGGTACATGTATAGTCGCTATCACAATTCATGTCATAACCTTTACAGAAAAACTCATCGTGGACACTTTATTTGTGATTTCGCAGCAAAAAATAATTTACGACATCTCGGATTCACTTTTAAATAGTAAGATTTGGATGCATTTGACGTTCATAGTTTCGAAAGAGCTGGGTAGGATGTTCTGAAAGCTTTCTGTTAGCGTCATGAATTATGATTGCGACTGTACATTAGGAAAAATTTATCAATGGAACGGCAGAGTGGAAAATTTTCGAATTACGTTGTTTAGCAGAGGCCTTAATACGAATGAGTCAGAAGTGTGGTTTTAGCCTGTTTTTTTTTTTAAGGACATTCTTGATTCTGATTTATGAATTTTGAATGAACCAAAAACGCCATCCATGCATGTTTGTAAGCTAATTATTTTTGACGTCACGTGTTTTTCATTGTGTTTGCCTTTATTTGGTGATTTATTATTTAGCACGTGCCCTCGTCATACGTAAACATTACGCGCGAAGTTTCACCGCCTTTGTGTTTGTATTTGTTCAATTCACGTGAGCAAACGACTGTTGTTATCAGAACACCTAGGTTCTATTGCCGGCTAATTTATTTACGGAAGTCTCTTTTAAACTTTGCCCCTGAACAGAACAAGGTGGTATTTTTTTTTTCTTTTCAAAATAAAACGACCATGTCCTTAAGTATTTTCTACTGTTTATTTTCTACTCCTGCGGTTTCACAGAAGGACCCTGGTCAACATTTATTATGTAACGCGAGTCTTTGTACCTTCCTTAATTTTCGTATTAGCATAGCAAGTTCAGAAAGAAAAGAATGAAGAGTCATGCACGAGCAATTAGATGATTTAAAAATCTTCAAAGTGAATGACAAGGTCGTCTTTGATGCTTCAGGAAAACAATACGTTGAGAATTTTTTTGTAATTATTTTTTAAATTACACTTGCCTATAATTGCAGAAGTAAGCAATAACACTTAGCTAATTTGTTTAGAGAGAGAGCGTGAAGTTTGCTAATTGAGTTACTAGAACAATGGTTGCAAATTTGATGGGTACACAGATCTGGCGTACGGTTTCTTGTATTTAAATTTTTTAAATCAACATGGTAATAATGCACTTAAATTTTAATTTAATAAAGACTATTAACTGTACTATTTTCGTTTCCTGCTCGAAGCATAAAAATTATCACGTTAGGGATTGTTTCACTCTAATTCCTCCATATTCGAAATGATTCCTCAAAGTCTTACAGAATTTTTGCAAAAACGTTTCACCTGAAATAGGGATTAATTTATCTGTCTAATCTGCTTCGATAAATACCTACTTTTGATTTCTGTAGAATTCAATTGGTGGGTTCAATAAAAACGATACACTCAATTTTCATTCAAATACATAATGAAGTGACTTAATTAATTGATGATTTAATTGTAGAAGATTTGTTCAAACTCATTCTATAATTCCTGACGAAAGTGACCTTGCAAAAATTAACGAGAAACCGTTATACAAAACAGAAATAAAATGATGTCCAAAACTCATCCAGTCTTCACGTTGACATTGAAAACTAACTTCCTTTCAACTAAACGATCCCAAAGAACAAAAAGGAAACAAAGCACTTTCCCACAGCTTAGAAATTCCGCCGAAACGTTACACAAAAAAAAATATATCGCAAATCGCAAACAAGTTTACTAGTTTTGCAATAAAGTCACACCTGACTGGCGTTATCCTTGACATTGAAGATTCGGTTTCCGATATTTAAAAATAGCATGTAAACAGGTGGCGTTGTTTTATTGCATTCGCGTCTTGATTAGTTTATAAAAGCGAACGATTTTTACGATCCTTGCGATCTTAACAAAGTGATTTATGGAAATTTTCTTTTTCCACTGGAAAAACAAGGTCTCTTCCTTGCATTAGAAACCATTCGCGCTTTGCTCAGAATATTACAAGAAAATATGTATACTAAGTTTGCAATTTGACTATTACAAGGCATCGGAAAATCGCTTCCTTATCGCTGTGCGATTATTCTGAAAGGTTTATTGCTAGATTGGACATGGTTTTTACAGCAAAAAAAACTGTAGCGGGAATAATTCCAAGGTTGGGCAGCTACATTCGGAATTTTACGATAGCGCTCTGTACTAGGAAATGCCTGGAATTACTATGTCGGCTATGTTATGCAACAGCGGCACTCGTATTTCAAGTGCATTAAATCAATAAACAATTTTTACTTCGAATTAAGTATATTATTGGCACGTCATGAAACTGTAATGAGCAGATTCACATCTGTACGTATCTTTGTCTTCTTCCAACTTATAAAGTTCCTTTTCCAGAAGTTCTTCTACTTCGTAGCCCATATTTCATTGGCACGTGGCCATCTCTTTAATTCCAAAATTAAGAGTGAAACATAAACTCCTAATAATTCAAGATTTTGTGAGAGCCAGTAGAAAGGAAATCTACCTAGTTTTGAAATTCGAAATATGTTTACTTATCAAATAGTGGTGTGTTCCTTAAAGCTACATGCACAATTTGAGTTAAATGTGTGATAATTGGTTTCCTTTTTACAGGCGCGGTCATACAGGGGGGTCGATCGAACCCATCGCCCTCCCCCAAGTCATTTTATTTTCGAACAAAAGCAAATCCCCCCAAGAAGCACTTCTAGGACCGCGGCTGACGTGTATTGTTCAAAAAATTAGTTGCTCCTTACAAAAAGAGGGAAATCAACCCAAAGCTAATCATGAAAGAATGGTTGCAGTGTATGGAAAGGATGCGCCATCCTTTTACCTTTTAAAATTTTGGTTTAAATAAGTTTTCCAGAGAAGTGACTTTATGGAAGATGATCCCAAATGTGGAAGAGGGCAACAAGCGAAGAAATGACTGCAACAGTCGAAGCCATGTTTCTCGAGGATTGTCCTGCAAAAGCTTCCACATAATGAAGTTAGGAATCTCTGAACCAAGTTTAATTACCACATTACATGATCATTTGATGTGTATAAGATATCAGCGAGATGGGTACCACGACTATTTGACTCTTCAGCAAAAGTTGCGTAGACTGCAAATTTTGACAAGTCATTTGGAACCTTTGAAAAAGCATTCTGAATTTTTATCGCAAATTAGACGGATGAAGAAACTTGGGTGCGTCACTGGGACCCAGAAACAAAATTTAAATTCAAGGAATGGGTTGATAAAGGTTCATCATCTCTAAGAAAACGCACCCGCACGATCATTTGGAGGAGAAATTATTGAAACAATCTTTGGAACGTGGGGGCTATCCTGTTCATCGAATATATGTAAAAAGGGACTGCAATAAATACAGATACAAATGGTAACATGTTTCAAAGAGCTATTAATGAGAAACGATTGAGAACTGCTTCTGTTGCATGACAGTGCAGCTGTCCATGGGGCTGCCAAAATTAAACCAATTGTGTAAGAATGTAGCTCGCTTCATAGAGAGGAACTATATCCTACCTACAGAAGATTATTGAAAATTAACTCCGGGGACGTCGGACATTCGTCGTAACATTCAATTACAGGAAACAGTATAATACATAGGCACTCGTATATGCAGATAGAGCTTAAACTTAGTACTTAACTAAGGAAAAAGAGTAGTGAAAAATAAGAGAAAGAAAACAGAAAAATAATAACATAACACTAAGGCATTAAATATTCGTCTCAAGCAATTTAGCGGCTTCTGAAGTGATAAACATTAGTGAGTTCGTATTGATCTCACATCTATGCGAAATACGATTGAAATAGTGACACATAATCGATATTGCAGATTTAAGTAAAGCATTAGTGCGACTTAAAGGAGTATAAAAGTTAGACTGTGGCGCGTATTATTTCTAGGAATAAGGAAATGTTTTCTGTTGGGCAACCAGGGACAATCACTTTTGTAACTAATTAAAAATAAAAAATTAAAAGAAATTAAATTAAAAATTTTATGGCCAAGCAAATTCTTCTGGTGTGTAAGACTTTAAAATCAAATCTAGTTAACAACCGTTCTTGACTATATCCTTGGCAAGGATAAACACCAACTTGACGGTAGCTTAGGAATTTCAAAAATTTGCTTTGAACTGATTCTAAGAGCTGAATGGATGTAGTGAAAATAGGAAACCATACAATGGAACAGTATTCATTCCGATTAGAGCTTAAAAGCTGTTGATGAGGATTTCTTTTATAAGTAAGATAAAAAAAGGCATGAATTCACTAAAAGAGAAATGGCGATAGTGTACTGAAGTGAAGGGGGAATATTAGTTATACCCTGTAGCATATTTGTATAGTTGGGCTACTTGAGCATACCCATAAAGAAAATGTAACCAATTTAAGGGGTGCCCGCGTCCGTCAAATTTCCT
This sequence comes from Dorcus parallelipipedus, assembly GCA_958336345.1. Classification (NCBI taxonomy): domain Eukaryota; kingdom Metazoa; phylum Arthropoda; class Insecta; order Coleoptera; family Lucanidae; genus Dorcus; species Dorcus parallelipipedus. The sequence continues at coordinate 21,249,389 of OY284482.1, read as the reverse complement.
TCAAATTTAGAATTTGACTCATATGTATAAGGACCACTCTAGGGAATATATTGAAAATAAGATTGTCAGGAGAAGTGTACGTCTCTAGTTTTAATGGCCCTCGTATTTGCTCTTTCATGCTTTTGTATCATACCTATTTTCCAGTTTTTACATGTGATACGAGGAGATTTTGATAAATAGTTGATCCCAAATATGTTTCCAGAGGTGAAATAAATAGTAGTAATATGATAGCTTTTACTTGTTTTTCTTTCCACTTTCGTACGTTTAATTTGGATATTCCTTATGACATGATGTACGAGGAGGTGCTGATAAATAGATATTCCTAATGCTAATAAAATAGCAGCAGAATTTCATAATGCTACGTTATTTAAGTATTGAAAGGGCTTCACAATTTTTTCTCCCTGAGCCCCAGGTGCGATTCTTATCTTTCCAATAAAATTTTATTGCTTAAGTGTAGGCAATTATTGTTTCATTATTCCTGCATAAAATATTGTAGTGTTTCGCCGACAGTAGCCGGCGTCAGCCCGTCTCGTGCGTCATCGCCGACGCGCCTTAGACCAGAAACTTCGGGCATTTCAATATTACGCCAGCGGTGGAATCAACCCTAGACATTCTGTCGCGTACTCGAATGTTCGCGAAAAACAACCACGGCTTATCAAAGCACGCGACCGGGAGTTCGGGGGCAATTCAGCGTTGGACAGTTCGGCGTTAAAGTTCGTCTTACATTTTCGCTCGGCTGTTAAAATAAATTAGGGATAAGTTTGTAAATAAATGTTAGCGTTATAGTGTAAATTTATAAATAAATTAGTTTATTAACTATTTCGTTCTTTGTTTTAAAATAAAAATTAATAGAACCTTTAAAATCGTTACAATATACATATATTTACGTAGAAGCATTAGCTTTTCTTGTTTTCACCCTATTCTTCTCCTTCATCCCAATTATTGTTCAAACACGTTGAGACAAAACTCGGATAGTTTTTGAAATTACACTTTTCGTTTTCTCTTAGGAATTTCCCCACAGATAGTTTTGTCGTATTTAAATTGTTTTACACTTTCCAATATAAGCCCCCCTTCTTTGCTCTCTATTCACTGTATTATCAATTATCATCCCAAGAAGTTGTTCTGAATCATGGTGTATTTTTAAATTAAAAAGACAGAACTACGTAGAAGGCATCAGCTCTTTTTTCTTTATTTGACCTGATTTTCGCCCAAAATGGACATTTGGCAATTTTCTTTCCAAGCTTTTTACTGCACTCCTAAAACCTAAGAGTAATTGTAGTAATTTACAATAGCAAGAGTCACTCTAAAAATGAAACATTGTTTTCTCAGAGCAAATTTAACTGTAAACATTATCTTGAATACTTATGTTATTTCTTGATAATAAGAAGTAATTTGCAGTACTGAAAAAATGAACTAAATTAAATACAGGGTGTTACGGTCTTCTCTGTATCCTTTTAGGGGGCGATAGTACACCTCAGAAGGAGTCGATAAAACTTAAAACACTTTAGTAAAAGTTGTCTCATAAGCGAGATAATAAATCTTTTATTTTTTACATTAAACAGTTAATTTGTTTTGAACTCTAGTAATCTACTATTTAATCAGCATCACCTACTACAAAAGATGTTCGAAGTTATCACCATGTTGTTTTATACAAAGTCTTGCTCGGCGTACCCACGACTCCACATACTGTGCAAGTCCAAACCTTTTTGACGAATTTTTTGTCAAACAAAGGTGATAGTAAAATTAGATTACTGATGACAACTTTACTTGTCAAATAACAACATAATAACAATTGAACAATAATTTTTGCATGCATCCAAGATTACTTTTATCGTTTAATGTAAAAAATAAAAGAATTATTATCTCGCTTATGGCACGACTTTTACTAAGACATTTTAAGGTGTATCGGCTTCTTCTGAGGTGTACTATCACCCCCTAAAAGGATACAGAGAAGACCGTAAACACCCTGTATTATCTGTTGCTTTTAGCGGTTTACTTTTATTGTCGGATTCGCATACGATGTAAATCGATTCAATCACATTTATTTAAGCAGAACATGGAAAGATTGTGGTTAGTCACAGCTAAAATATTCCACAGTTGCATTAGTAATGGGCAAAAAAGCTACTTTAATTACGCTTCCATTCTATTGAAATTACCTATTTTATTGTTTGGGTTATATTAAGCTTTTAGTTTATTTATTGTTTTAAAATTCCATTGATTAAATTGGTGTCATGATCATAATCGTCTTAAATATTAATTATTACCTTCAACGCTTCAACAACAAAAGAAAACACAAAATATGAAACTGTATTTGATACGTTTAATTTATACAGGGTGTCTCATAACATACGTAGGAGACTAAAAAGGGAAATCAAAGTAAAGCTATTTTCTTAGTAAAGATTTAATAAAAACTCAATAACTAGAAAGTTACAGCAAATTAAAGTTATACTAATTAACAATCAATCGCTATTGACTGTTTTAATAAACTACATTTTAAATTCAAATGTGGAGAACCTATTAACTTCAGCGGTAGTCAATCAATGGCTGTAAATTTATAAGAAATTTAAACTGCTGTAACTTTCTTGTTATTGATTTTTGGACAAAAGCGAATTAAGAAAAAAGCTTTATTTTTACCTCCTCTTGCTACCCTTTCAAAGTCCTCCATACGTTATGAGACACCTTGTATATGTATCGTTTGTAAAAATGGGCTTGTTTCTACAAATTTTCTGAGAAAGATCTGCACTTTTAAGAACGCAAACTGCATGTAATCGTGTTTAAATGTCAAATTTATTATAATTACATGCACGTGGAATTAATTAACTGGAAAGCTATTTGCCGGTAATAATGAATATGTGAATACGAAGAAGCAAACAGTTTTCCTTTTCTTTGCAACTGCAATATTTAGATTTCACAAAGCAAGAAATTACGATCTCCTATTCTAGAATTATTTATTTTTTTAACATAATTTTGCACGTTGCAGCGTTTACTTCCCCTTTCCATAGAAAAAAATCTTTACGTCGGTGTCATATTTAACACGGTAATTTTAATTTAATTTGCGTTAGTTTGGATTATATTTATGTATCTAATACTAACCAAATTTGCAAAGATACTAACTTTACTAAGAGTCTTAACCGTCAGGACAAATTAGGACAAAATCTAAGGATATTATCACGTATTGCCGGTTAGATCTAGAGTTTCAGGAGACGTTTAATAAAAAAAAATATTTTGAGTAAATAAAACATTTTTTTGTAATGATGATTTCCGAAGAAATTCTGACCATTGTACATAAAATTTAAAATAGAATTTAAATAAGGGGCCTTTTTTCAAACTCTGAATTAGAGTGACGTTAAAGGCAAACATACACACTTCTCTCTCCTGCTTTACAATTTGTAAAATCACCTCAAGCATTTTAAAGTGATAACGCCCAAAATAATAAAAAGCAGAACGTACATAAAAGTCGAAACATAAAGTGAGAATAAAACATTTACATACATTCCTACTTGTATGTGTCACATCCTCATAAACCGATGGCGTTCCCTTCAGGTGAATAAAGTAAACTATTGGTCATTATGTAACTGGTTTGCTCAGAGGTGATTCAAAGTAACAAGTGTAATACAACACGTTGAATTGTTTTGCGAACAAGAAGAATGAACTTTTGGATATGAAAATTGCAACAGACTAATCGAATGACTTACGCACATTCTTTTTGGAGTGAATGTTAGAGTTTTAAATTTTTGTTTCAAAACGACCGAATTTTTTTGTCTGTCGCCACGTCAAAATTCATATGTGTAACTCTATACAAATTCAGAAAACATAGTCACTAATCATGGGGCTTCAAATAACATGAATTTCAAATAACGATTTTTCAGCAAAATAATTAAATCGAAATAGAATACTAAAAGAACAACGAAAAACTATTTGAGTGTCAATTTAAACCAAGTTTAAATTCTAACAATTAGTTACAATGTTATAAAAAACTACGTGTTCTTGTATTTCTAGAAATATCAGTTCTGCGTAGATGTTTTTAATTTGTATAAATTACGCAGGTGCAGTGTCAGCGAGAATGAGGTTGCATTTTCTATTGGAAATAGAAAATCCTGCTTTAAAAAGAAAAAAACAAAGTGGATTTATGACTTGAGCGATTTGTTGTAAAATTCCATTGTTTACAATACACAAACAAAACAAAATTTAAGTAGTACTTTTTAACTTCATTTTAATAATGAGTGCACATTTAAAACTTAATTATTTATTAATTAAGTAATGAACGTCTTGACTCTGGAAAGTTCATACATCTTCTTCTTTTGCAGAAAAATACGTCTAATATTTTGTCAGTTTGTTTTCATTTCTGTTAATTAACAATGTTTCTTTTTAAATTCCCTTTAATTAAAAAAACATGTTGTGTGATACACCGAATGTAATTTTCACTTAACACAAATTTGCAAGTATTTCAGAACGTGTTGTTTATTTAATCTTCTGTTAATTTCACTGCAATTTTAAGTTAATTTCTTATGTTAATTTAAAGTAATTATTATATTGTTGCAAAATATTATTTAAAATTTTTAAGTTATTCGCTAGTACTTATTTTTATTGAGATTTGCAAGTAGTAATTATGCGAATGGTTGTATACTATTGCATTAATGAAAATTAAAAACAGAGTTAATGGCTCTCCTATTTGTCAGGAGTAACTTGGTATTTGTGGAATGGAATGTGATTATTTATGATGCGAACCGACAATTAAGACAAAGTGTGACTCACTGCAAACAAAATTATTCTGTTATTTCGGTCAAAAAAAAAACAAGACTTAACTAACAGGTTTCCACTGCTTTCATGAAAGTATCAAATTTGTTTTTTTTTTTACAAATTAATCATCAACATGCAACCAGTATTTTTCGTTAATTGCAGACATATTTTTAACTTTACAAACAGATTTGTTTAAAAATATGCCTTAAATATTCTTTGGAATACTATAGGTCTGTTCGATAGCTCTGCACTTTCTACACTTTTAACACCTTTACTCTATTTTTCTCACTCCTACTCGCATTAATTATATACATCTCACTATCTCAGGAGCAGTTGGTGTAGAAAGTGTAGAAAAGTGCAGAGCTATCGAACAGACCTATTATTATACGTGATTGATTCATTTGGTAGGTCTTTATGGAAATTTGTGACAACATTATTCAGTTAGAGTTTGGTAATGTTTTAAGTTATATAAATTTGCAATTTATATTTCTATCAATAAAATGAAATTTAACGTTCACGAGATGAAGTCGTTCATTTTTGTATTTTTAAAAAGTTTTGTTTAATTTAATAATTTACAAATAATTTTGTTATACGTATTGTACCGTGTAATTTTTAATGATTGAGAATATTTTGAATTTGGCGCCATAGTATATTTCACGTTTTAAATGTAGCTACGATGAACAAATATTAATTATTCAGTGTTAAATTTCACGTCGTTTTGTTTGGTTTTACTGCTTTTTATTTTACTCTTATTATTATAATATCAGAAAAAAAATGACAAAACTGAGTCATAGAACCAGATGTTGCCAACATAATAACAATTATTTAATTATTTAAATTATAATAATCTGTCCTTTTGTTTACAGCCTTTGAATTATTAATGATAAAACACATTTCAAGTGTACTTCTTGTGTGATAATTGGTTTCCTTAATCTTAACATTGTTAAAATCAAAACTACGAGCCCAGAATCATATCGTTTGGCCCATTTTACATTTTACAGATAACTTTTTAAATAATTTAATACGTTCACTATCCAATGATCCATGCTGCTCTTGAACCACAAGTCCGTGACTCATATGTGGGTCAGAATCATGGTTCTCATTTCTAAAAATGTATTACTTGGACGTGAAAATAATAACCATCTGATTTTCAAGGGACTCAAGAAGACCATTTGAAAAAAAATTATTGAGATATCTGATACCGTTCTGTTTCAAATAATTTTAATAGAGTCGCGTGACCCATATATGGGGCTGGAAAATCTTTATGGTGGACATATAGCGATCTAAATGAAACTGCTATATGGACAGTGTAAGTGTTCATTTAATTTATAGACATTTATTATTGCTAAAACTGTTTGAAATATTGTTGAAAACCTTGAAAATTATGATTAAGAGATATTAATCTGAAATACTTCTTTAGGTTTGTAAAACAAAATTATTTAAAACGTGACTTGTAAAATTCTAACTTGGGCCAAATGATATGATTCTGGGCTCGTATGTAAATTGTTTAATGCGTGGTTAGATAACATGGAGTATTCTACGTTATTATTTTTTATACTATATTTGTGATTGTACATTCTGGTTTTTACATAGTTTTTGGTTTGGCCTATGTATACCTTATCCCAATCAAGACAGTCTACTTTTTAGATGACATTTGATTTCAAGTTGGGGTCGATTTGATCTTTAGTGTTATTGAAGAAGTGATTATTACTGTTGTTAACTTTGCCTGTCAAAACGATGTCATGTTGTTTTAATTTCCTTTTTAAAACTTCAAAGGTGTTAGGAACATACAGGATGGACATAAATTTCGTCCGGTCTTCGACTATTGTCTGTGTTGAAATTTGGTTTGTATGTTGTTTGTTTTTAATTTTTGAGACTCTACTTTTGACGACTGAATTAATTAACTGTGTAGGAAAATTATTTACATGCAAAATATGTTTTATCTACCAGAGCTGTGCGAGTATTTACTGTTACAAATACAAGTCAATTACAAGCACAAGCACTTTTGGACTCGTACTTGTGCTTAAGCACAATTAATTACAATTGTGCTTAGTACTTGTACTTGTATTTATACTTGTGCTTATTACCGCAAGTACACTTCACAGCTGTGCGTATACTTATGGTTATACGTACAGTCGTACAAGTATTAAAATGTTAATGTTAACATTTACAAAATAACGCAAGATAAATAAAAATGAGATTGTCCAAAGTGAGGTACTTGCAATTAGTTTTAGAATATAATGAGATTGTTTTTCCATAGTTAGGTACTTGCAATTAGTTTTAGAATCAACAAATGCACATAATATATCTATCGCTGAGTTATTTTTATTTTCCGCATATTCCTTGATGATGCGATACGTATATGTACATATCTAGAGAGACGCGGCCTATCTGCACGACAAAATATTGATGCTTCATAGTCTGGCCGGCTGCGAGTCGTTCCCCCACTAATAAGTATTTATAAGCACGAGTCCAAATACAAATACTTTTGGATTTGTGCTTGTATTTAAGTGCAATTAAGCACTATTGTACTTGTGCTTGTGCTTGTTGTATTTATAAGTAGTACTTGGCACAGCTCTGTTATCTACTGTAAATTCTCTTTTTGGTAAATCTCACTTGAAAGTAAAATGGCTCTGTCTACACGACTGGTGATGACAGAAATTTTCTGATTTTTGGGGTGGTTAGAATTAAAATTGAGATATGCCCGACCAAGTCGATTTTCTATACCAGTTGCTTTAAACATCGTTCACAATAACTTAACGTAACAAAATTAACCTCTAAATACGGTTTGAAGCGTTTTGTTTTAATGTAAATACTTAAAATTCTAAACTGAAACTGTGTTTAATTGTGAAAATGTGTTTAATAATGAACAGTAAATCCTTTAAATTTAGAATTACTTTGTTTACATTAACAAACAGTGCATTCAAATTAATAATTTACGTTACGTTAAACGATTGTGAACGCTACATTAGATTCTTTTATTATTAGTATGTCTAAAAAACTGATCGTATTATTTTTTTCTGTTTCTAACGTGAATTTTAGGCGAGGGTGAAACTCATTGAATTTATTAAGTACTTTACTGAGAGGTAAAATTAGTAGGATGTCATCTACATACCTTTTGTACAAAATTGGTTTTGTGTCAAGGGATTTTAGTATTTCCATTTCAACATGTTCCATGACTATTTCTGCTATTATCGGGCTAACAGGGGAACCCATAAGCAGATCATAAATCTGTTTATAAAAATTTTCCATTGAATTTAAAAAACGTGTTTTTACCACCTTCTTCAGTCCATCCATGAATTGGGTTTTATTTAGTGTGGTTAAGGTACAAATTTTCTCCAATTTGTTCTCTATTAAGTTTAAAGCTAAGTCAATAGAGATGTTTGTAAAAAGATTAACTACGTCAAAGGAGCACAGTGAATATGTGGGAGGTATGATTATATCATTAATGGTTTTGACAAAATCGAAAGAATCCTTCACATTTGAGTCAGAGTTGCCTACTAACTTTTCTAGAATACGGGAGTAAAATTTAGACAAGTTGTAAGTTGGGCTATCTATGTAAGAAACAATGGGTCTTAGAGAGACCCCAGTTTTGTGAATTTTGGTGAGGGCAGCAAGGGTAGTTCTCTTGACGTGACTTGATCAATGTTCTTTGAATTTGACCACTCCTTAATTAAATTGTTCATTTTTGTTTGTATGATGTTGGTATGGTCTTTGGTCACGTTAGAATAAGTCAATTCATCCTTGAGTAGCATGTTCATCTTACTGGTGTATTCATTTTTAGTCATAATCACAGTTACGTTTCCTCTGTCAGCATTTGTAATCAAACGTTTTTTTGTTTTGTGCTAGAAACTGTTTACATTTTTCAGAATTCACTTTAAGTTCTTTGTGACCAGGAATGTTTTGATTATTGACTGTTACATTGATTTTTCTTAAACTATTGCAAGAATTAATTTTAGACTGTGGCATTGAGGACGAACCCGGCCGGGTTTGAAAATATTATGCTGTTTATTTATTTTATTTATTTATCCGAGTTATTTTTTGCTTCTTCTTGTCGAATTAATTTTTCGTGTTTTGCTAATTTTCTCACAGTCCAAAGAATGTCGACTTCCTTTTGCTGATCATTATTACAATTCTTTTTTTTTGCTTTTTGTCAAAACTTGCCCATACCGTCCTTTGTTTTAGTTTCCTTTTATTTCTTTTTCTTTTGAATTAATTTCACTCAAGTAATTTCTTTTTTTTTTCTTATTAATCTCGCACCTTTTTTAAACATTCCATCGGAGAAGTATCGCCAAACTTCTTTTGTTTTGAACATTTTTCAAGGTTTCCTTTTGTTTTTCATTACAAGCGAAACCTCGTCCATTCTTTATTTGTTTTATTGTCTTTCTTATCTCTTGCATTACATTATAGCTTATTTGGGTTATTTTTTGTTTCTTTCTGTCTAGTTAATTTGTCACCCAAATTTAAATTAAAATCTACTTGCCTCTACTTACCACGGTTCTAGATGACAAGTCTGCCGATTCTTCGATCAGCTGTGCCCCAGCTAGCTACAGTGGGGATGGGGCAGGTTAACTTAAGAGAATCTTACTGTGTGTATGAAAGTAGAGATTAAACTAGAAGCTAAAGTTAACACAATTTATTGCACAAACAAATATAAAAAAGAAACACTTTACACTGTTACGAAAAGGTGCTTATTCTCTAGTAAACCGTTTTATCAATTAAATCCGCATGAAGAGGCCTTAATTCGCCCTTAAAAATGCATGCGCACGAATAATTAAAAGGTTACCTCGCGACCGATATCTGACCTGAATCGTCTTCGCTGTGAAGTTGGCTGTCACTACGCCATCTAGTGATCCTGTCCGAGTCGATGATCGGTAGGCTTCACAATGGCGTACCCAGGCTATTTGGGGAACGGCAGACGTACAACAAGAATTTGTCGGGGCACCAACACTCGATAAACGGGGAAATCCCTCGCGTGTAAACTTGCGGGGATTACCTAAGCCTGCGCTGTAACTTGCGCCCAAACGGAAAAGCCTAAGTAGAAGAAATGATTTTCGTTAGCGGCCATTGTTGGCCCGTTTGTCGATATGCGTCGTCATATTTTACCTGAGAGAACTGGAGCCTCAGGCTTGGTAAGGAGATTAAAACAGTCTCCAATCGTTGTTCGGCGGTGTTAAATAGTATTCCAGCAAAGCTGCAGTTGATTTACTTCTCCAAACGAGCAAGATATCCGTTAAATTCAACACACGCGAAAAAGAACGTCACACAGCCACAAAGCTCGAACAAGAAAGAGGACCCGTTCGGGTTGAGGATGACGAAGGTCGATTCGACGCACAGGGACTACCAATGATAGCCAATGACAGGCGGCCTGGGAGTCACATGGGGTCTTCATGACCTATGAGAACTCAACGATCACAGTACGCACGTTTTCCCCCATAGCGATGTAAAGAAGGGACATCAGGGTAGCCAACGATGTTAAAACGAAATTACTAGGCGGTATGTCGCCGCTATATTTTAGCGGGAAATTTAACTGTAACAAATTTTTTGTGTTTTGCTAATTTTCTTACAGTCCAAAGATTGTCGACTTTCTTTTGGTCATTATTATTACTTTTTTTGACCAAAAGAAAACTTGAATAAATATCAATAATCCAAAAAAAACTATAGAAATGTAAAGAATAAGTAAAATCCATTAGTGTTATAAAAAAGTTAATCGATAAAAAGAAACAAAAGTAAACAGAAAGAAACTACAATGAAATAAAGAATTAAAAGAATATAAATAAGAGAGGATCGACGATTCTGATCCGGTGGAGAATGATTGAATGATTAAAAGAAGTTTTTTAAGGCTGTTGCCACATTAGGAGGAAATAATTTTGAATGTCTTTTATTTAGTAAATAACCGAAAATAAATGAACAGTTCTCAAATTGCATTGATACAAATTTTCCTGTCTGCTACAATACGCTATAAAAACAAACACATTAATTAAGTTTAAAAATAAATTCTCTCTTGAAAACCCCAGATATTGTGGTCAGAAATCAAACACTGGGCATGCCACAAGCTTGTATCACTAAATTGAAATTCAACCTACACAATTTAATTTTAAAATAATTTGTTCAGCATTCCGAACTTACGTAACATATTTTCTGCGATTTTTAGTTGTATAAATCCAAAGGATCGGTTAGCGATGAATAATTCTACGGCGCAAACAAATTTCATTTTCGACCATTATTGCTGCAATCGATTAACATTAATATCGTCTGTTATTTTCCGCCAGTAAACAAAAATCCTAGAAAAAAATGTTTACTACAAGTTTTCCTTTACTTCATTGAGAAAGTTATTGATATCTCCGGTCGTATATCGAAACCGTTTTCTTATTTATTGCCGGCAAAAAGCCAGTGGAATTGTACTCGTATTGAGTAAATAAATAATAGACTTTCATTTGGTGAGTTTCCTTATTAATTAATATTCACAATAAAATCATTAAAACTTAGTACATTTTGTTAAAGTGTCTCGAATTGTTTGTAAAAATTGGAATTGCACATTAAGAATTCCGTTACATGTCTTCTTGTAAAACAGTTTGCAGTAAACACGTTATAATATTACCGTTTCAAACACATACTTACATAGCTGCAGTTACGGGCATGCCACATAAGTCGCAGTTCATTAAAATTCGTGTGAAAAATGCATGGCTCATTGACATCGAGTTAGGTCAAGAATTTAAAGAGGGTTAGAAATGAGATCACAGCGAGCAATTTAAAACTTTAAAGGAACTGGTGCAACACTAATTAATTTGTCAGAAAATGTCTTTTAAAATCAAGTAAACCGTAAAATAAAAACGTCAAATTCATCCCTGTTTACAAATGGGAAGCACATTCTCACGAAGACAAACCGTTAACCGGATTTTAAACTTTTTGCCTGGCTGGCTCTTCGGAGTCCCACCGAAAATAATCCTCAGCAGAGCCGTACTCGAATGGAGACGAGAAACCGCCGATGAATCCGACGAATCAGACTACTCAAACCTGGAACTCAGCCTGAATTCCGAAAGCACAAGTTCCGAAGTTAAAAGCCCCGTGAAGCTTCATCAACCCATCTCGAGAAGGCAATCGTACTGTTGCAGTCGCTCAATATCCAAGGACAAGTTGAAAGAGTTGGAAGAAGAAATTCGAAAATTACGAGAACAAATCACACTTTTTATCCACAAAGAAAGCAGCGGTGAAAACACTAAGATTCCACCACCTCCACCACTACCCGATCAGACGACAATGGAAAAACCAAAAGGCAGAAGTGTCTTAAGTGATATCAGCAATGTGGAACTGAGACCAGTAAACAAAACACCCAGAAATTGTAAACGTTTTCCCCGGAAGCAGGACGTAAGAAGTGACTTGCACGAAATTTTGAAACGTAGGTACGCGGCAATGCATTCACCTGCGCCTAAAAGATGGAGCTTAGAGTTGGAGCCTGAAGATGAAGAGTGTTTAATTCCGGATCGCACTCAAGAAGTTGGCATTCTCATTTTATGAAACACAACTCTTGCATTTAGTGTCCTAGAAATTATAATTAGCGAAATTACCATAAGCAAACTGACTGAATTGCTTCTGTACATTGTTTTCGGCGTTCGCGTTTATTTGCAAATCTGCAAAGCAAACAGCGCATGGGTTAACAGTCATTTGAAAGTCAAACCGTTACGGTAAAATTATTTAATCGCGGATACCTTTTGCCGTGCGCTTAATTATTGAAATCGTTGTTGCATTTCCGTCTTTTTTAATGTGACAGGAAGTACGAGGTTCCGCGTGGAAATTGTAGCCCTGTTTCTATTACGACTCAGCTTATGATTTAATTTTTTCTTTTAAATGTGACGAGCTGTCGGCAGATGTTTCTTGTGAAGTTAAGGGGGAAATCGAAACTTTCGCGCTGATGTGAATTAAAATAGAATTGAATGTGAAGGTTTCCCTTGCATTAAAAATTTTTAAAAAAGTAGTCACGCGATTTACATTAGACAAATTTCGTTTTGAATTTGATTTTACGTAGTGCGTGCTTTATTTCGCATATTCCTGTTGTTTTGTAATGTACTGTAGAAGTACTTAAAATATACGAAGTATCACATATATCTCTGCATACTTGTATCTCTATACCCTTTGGTTTTAGCCTATCGATTGTCTGAAAAAATGTTTAAATTTATGTTGTTGATTGACATACATTTGGAAAGTCCAGAATCATCTCGTAAAATTGCTGCAAGCCATTGGTTCTCATCAGCGAGGTGTAAACTCCAAGATGTCGCAACTACATATTGTGTATCCCAGGAAATCGGTGCAGTAGGGAATTAACATGATGTCACAACTACATAGCATATATCTGCTGTATAGGGAATTACGTTTTCACATACTGTTGATTTTTTTCTTCCCAATGCAAATTACGGTAGAAATTGATACTATATCTGCTAGTTCTCGAATACAACTTGATGTTTTAAATTATGAAGAATTGTAGCACAACTTTTTAATCAGTGAAAAAATAATCTCTTATCACAATTAGTTTATATCCATACGTACGTATTTCAGCAGATACTCACAAATGTACTTTTAACTTGTGAGTTCATGAAATTTTTGGTTGCTATAAACCATCAAACTTCCATTGGAAATGCGTTTAACTGGCTCTGACATCCACCTATTTATTGTAATCGTCACGCTCTAGGGGTGCTGGCCAAAAACAAATTAGTAGATGATTAAAAAATGGTAATAATAATAAGAAAAAGAAAATGTGATGGGATCTGAACCTGAGGTATTCGGAGATTTTGCGCACTGAGGAAAATATTCACCGTTCTTTATGAAAATTTCCATAAACAACATGAAAAATGTCTATAAAATGAGGGACAAAATAACTGTTTTCTTACAACTAATAAAACGTTTATTCTGAATCGCTTTATTTGTTATAATAGAAAGATACTTATATCGACAAGAAGACGGATATCTGGATAAGATGTCTGAACGTATTTACGCCTAAAAGATTATTTCATTTATGAAAATGAAAATGATCTCATTGGAACACGAAAAGACGCAAATCGTAAAAAATGTCGACTGTGAAATTAAATATTCCTTATAAAAAATATCCGAATGCCAACGATGCAGTCTCGCATGCATTCGGTGATAAAGTTTCTTTATTAAAGATTTATTAGCTACAAATAAACTTGCATTTGCTAATATAAGAGAAAAATTATATATTTGTACTCATAACACTAAATGATTTGAATATTATTTATTATAACATGAATATTTTCAGTAACATGTCTTTCTATTTCTGTTATTATATATATTGTTCTTAGTGTAAGAATTTATTTGTTGCAATTAAACTTTTGCCATACGTAAACATATTGGTATATAAAAGTTAAAGACTCCTACCAAAGATACGCATTCATTTGCTCGAGATAAACAGTTAATTGTTTGCAGTTTACCAGTAATTTATCCATTAACAAAATGAGATCAAACAAACTTTTATTCTGTTTCATTTTTCTCAGTGTACTAATTTGACCAACTTGCTTGCTTAAATCAAACGTTAAAAAGTAGAGTATTAAAGTAAAACTTTTCCCTTTAATTATTTAAATAATAGTGGCATAATTCTTCATTTAATTAATTTCAAACATTAAGTTGTATTCGTTCGAGAACTAGCAGACGCAATGTAAATTTAACCATACTTGCCATAATGGGAAGATAAATATCAACAATATATCGAATAGCTCAGATTTCTTGAGATACCCGGTATGTGCTTACAGCTTATATTTACAACAAAGGTGGCTGTAATATTTATGAGAGCGTGAGCGCCATGCTTTCTAACGTCCATTAATCAAGTATATTTAGTTGACTTTAAGTGAAGTTTCTTTAGTATTTAATAATTAATAATTATTATAAAATTTTATTATTTCTTCAAGAAGGTTGTCATTATACAGAGTGTTTCATAAATCGAACCGAAAAATTAAGGAAGGATCAATGTTTAAGTTTAACTTCAATAAATAATAGCATGTTTAACAAAACAACCAAACGAACAAAGTAACTTTGACTTCTAATACACTCGGAAACAATTATTGGTTCTATCACCTCACTCAATTTTAATTTTATTTTACATTTTTTAACCAAAAAATCACCTCGTACACTAATTTTTCCTAATTTTTCTCCTCGAGTCATGAAATACCCTGTATTCGATATTTTCTTGTTTTAATACTTTTTTTTATAAACAGTAAAAACTGAACATTACTTCAGAGTTTTAAGTATTCACTGCCGAAAAATAGTTAAAAATAAATGCTTCCAATGCTATACATTTTCTAAATTTTTTGAAAATTAAGAAAATACAGATATTTTTGTTGGCTAACACGCGTTATCAAAGCAAACTTTACTTCTAAATTATATATACGTAGTTATTATTGAAATCGTCAGACAAATAAAGCATAACTCTATCCTTTTCTTATTCGCCATTGAAAAGGAAGTAATACTGAAATATTTGTTCATTTAACTTCGGTGATTGATTACGCAGGGTTCAACTCTGATGATTTTCAAATTAATAAAATATAAGTGAAAAGTTATCTTAAAGAATTGAAGAATTTTGAATATTGTAATGATACCTATGGGAAAGAGATTAAGGAAAAATCATTAGTGAAAATACAATTACGTGCAAAGTTATCGACCTACTTCATACTTTTGACTTTTTTTCTTTTTTTGAAACTAGATATCAGATTAAAAAAGAACCTATGTTATTAGAAAAACCATTTAACAAACTTTAACATGAAGCCAAATTTATTAAGATTTCTTTCGTTTTCTGAAGTGGATAAAAAAACAATCAAGTCAAAAGTGTGAAGTGGATCGTTTTTTTTTGCACGTAAGTGTACATGCCACTGTAACTGCGACGACATTGTGCACATGGAACTGTTTAATATAGAGGAATGTAATAGACATGTAATAGAACTACTTTTGGTTTTATGTTTATTGATACAAGGAGTAACTTTCGATCATCAACTTTTAGTAAAACTATATTCAGTTAAATACTCTTTATGGTTAAATTGTCTTTTAAATTGCCAACAATTACTCAAAGAAATTTAGTAGCAGAGGCGTTTATAATTTGTGAAAAAGAAGAAACAGTTACTATCCATAGAGAAGAACTAACTATTCTTTACTTTCATCATTTTTTTATATTTTAAAGAACCGTAAATATTAATAACAATATAACTCAGTATAACAATAAAATAAGATTTTTTGAGTAAAGCATAACAGATATCAAAATTTGCAGTCACAAAATAGTTTACCAAAGAATGACTCTTTCTGATAGTGAATTATTAAAGTATTTGTTTTTCGTACTAGTGATTCTGCAAACTACTAACATCATCTGAAAACATGACCTACGATTCTCTGCACCCTCATACCAAATATCATCTAAATTTATTTTGATGTCCTTTTGTCTTAAGCAGATTTTTTTTTTCGAGAACATTGAAACAGAATAGCGACTTAACAAAACACTTTTGGATTTAGAAAAATAGGATTATCTTACGCAATTAATCCACACATTTTAGAGACATCCTGTATACAAATTGTGAGGGTAATTTCGCTACTCATTTAATAATTCGAACGGCAATAGTTTTTGTAAACTGGTAAACAAACGTAGGGTCGGAAGCATTGTTGCATTTATTTCTACAAGAACAAACAAAGTTGTAAAAGCTGCGTCCAGACTTGAACAGGACGAACAGAACAAACTGAACGAACCGTACGCGCAAAGCAGAATAGTCTGAACAAGTGCTCGTTGCGTTCGGCGTATTTGCCAATTTTTTTCTTTTTCTATTACATTGAAATGTATATTTCCGTCCTCTTCTTAATTGTTTGGCGAAAATAAATCCTTTAAACTGTGTCCAGACTTGAATAGAACGAACAGAACAAACATAACACGCACAGCAGAATTCGCCAAGTTTGGACGTGAATGCGAACCGAAATAAACGGGCCAAATGTTTTCCGAAGCAATTCCGATTTACCGACAAGCTTCGGAAAACATTTGGCGCGTTTGGTTCGGTTCGGAGACACATCCACACTTGGCGAATTCTGCTCTGCGCGTTATGTTTGTTATGTTCGTTCTGTTCAAGTCTGGACTCGGTTTAAAGGGTTTATTGTTCGCCGAACAATTAAGAGGAAATATGTATACATTTCAATGTAATAGAAAAAGAAAGAATTTGGCGAATACGCTAAACGTAACGAGCACTTGTTCAGACTATTCTGCTCTGCGCGTACGGTTCGTTCAGTTTGTTCTGTTCGTCCTGTTCATGTCTAGATGCAGCTTGATTCTACAAACGGTTAGCAGATCCCTTCCTTTTGTGAATTATTTCATTATTATTTTCTTCTAGGAACGTTACGGTTGTTTACTTATTTAGCCCTTAATCATTCTTTAAATTACTTTTGTTTTCTCACTTTGTAATTGGTTCAGTATCAAATGTTCCTCTAAAGTAGTCGACAATACCGGCCGTAAGTGTTGATTCGGTATTTCGGTTAGGAAGAATTAAAAAGAAAACTTCTTTTTACTAGTAAGCTTTCGCTAGAATTTATTAGCTTCTACAGAGCATTGAAATGGTATTCTAATTAAAATTAACACATTAGGTTAAATTAATGAAAGCCGCTAACATCACAAGTAAAGATTAATTGTAAAAATAAACTTCAAAAATAAATAAAATAAAAGTTCAAAATATACGTTGTTTTAAATAATTCTCAGCTTTTGCGTGTAATTTTAACTTTTTATTGTAATTATCACCATATTTTTACAATTAATCTTAACCTGTGATGTTAATGGATTTGATTAATTCAGTCTTACTCGTATGTGTTAATTTTAATTAGAAGAGCATTTCACTGCTAATAAATTTTAGCAAAAGCTTACTTTCCATAGCTTTGCTCTGATGAAATGGCAATTTTTAGTAGAATACCTGCTTTCAATTCCCGTAAACATTTTTTCCAAACAATTTACATTATTTATCCGTCGTAATTAACATAACGACATTATCGCATACTGTCCGAAAGTCATTGAAAGCCAATTAAGTACGTCGCATTAGCTTCGAAGTACCGTCACCACCATCATTTGAAAATGTGTTTTGGTTTGAATCACTGCAGACTTTCCTTCCAACCAATCCATGCAACAAAGTCAACCGTATTGGGGGAGAGGTAACAGTAATTTATTTAAGTGGTACGAAATTATGGCATAGCCCGCATTGCAATTGCAGTTATTATATCATTGA
Source organism: Dorcus parallelipipedus (assembly GCA_958336345.1). Lineage (NCBI taxonomy): Eukaryota > Metazoa > Arthropoda > Insecta > Coleoptera > Lucanidae > Dorcus > Dorcus parallelipipedus. The sequence goes on along the minus strand of OY284482.1, from coordinate 21,231,405 downwards.
AAGTGTCGCTGCGTTAATAAGAAGATGAGATTGAACGAGGAAGGTGCCCCAGGAAAAGCGTGAGAGCCGGCATAATACCAAGGTTGGGAACATCCGCATGTAATATTTTTTTAATTGGCGCGATTAGTTTCCACTTCTTTTCCACATGACGCACAAATTGCATGAAAACGATAAAATTTCATGAGACGTAAATAATTCCATTTAAAAAAACGAATTAGGATGAAATACTGATTAATTCTTTGAAAAATTATCATTCAATTCAAGAATAGGTAAATAAATAAAAGTACACGAATTATACAAGAACAATAAGCAAGTTAGTGTAAACTGATTCATAAGAAAAAAAAAAGAAACAATATTTTCATTTCATCATGCCATTATGGCCGTTTTACACTATGACATTTATGATCTAAAATCTGTTACAAAGTGAGTGAGAAGTGCCAATTCAACCAATCAAAATACACTGTGGTAGCTTATCTCTCTCACTTTGTAACAGAAATTGATATCAAATTTAACAAATATAAAACGGGACTTAACAAAAATGTGTAGGTGTCTATAACGTAGAACCAGTACTATGAAAAAAATATTTAGTTGACAATAATTAGTTCTGTAAGGAGCTTAGCTTAAGTTTAAGGGAAGGGGTTGTAAAAGAAGTTATCAACAAAAAAATGATCAAAAAGTGAAGCTCATTCTTGAACCTTGAATAAGTTCTAAATCTCTGACTTCGGACGATAGTCTGAAGACCTTTTTCAAATTTTTCACCCTTCTTACCCAAAATTTTTACAAAGCAAAAGAGACGCAAGTCGCAGTTCCTTTGTTTGAGCGTGTCTGGAATTAGTCTGTAGATAGCCAGGAACCGCCCTCAGCGCCCTCAGATGATAAACTTATAACCTCGGGATTATTGAATGAGGATTCGTTGAATGATCTATTTATTTTCAATTTTGTTTTCATGTTTTCAGCCTAACTTTAATTATATTTTTAATGTTTCTTTTTCTTTTCAGGTAAGTTTTCAGTCCTATATGGTTATGAGAAAGATGATTTCTATAGAAATAAAGGTATAGTATTATCACCTTATGATCACCTGACTTTTTTTTAATAATAAAAGTAATAGTAAAAGTTTGATATAGATGTTAAGTACAATTTGAATTTGAGTACTTTCGTATCACACTTTGTTCGAAAATTCAAAATTTGTATTTTTCTGTTTAAAAGTGTAACTAAAACCAAAAACTATTAGAAATTAAACATGGCGTCGCGCATCGTTCGAAAATAATAAAAATAAAAATATGTTGACGTTGCCAGCATACTTTTTTAAACTTATGTGTCGATTCTGCTCCTATCTGTAGCAACCATACGATCTGTAAACTTGTACTCAGTTATTAAAATATAGAATTTTGAAATTCTGTGGAAGATTTCTCCTCCTAGGTCTCTAGAATTACTCGTAAGTCTCTGTGGTATTATCTTACAGACTTACAAGAAATTGTATCATGCTGAGAACTTCAAAATTCCACCTTTCAATAATTGACTTGTAAGTTTACAGACCTTATGGTTGCTATAATCCATTCACGATCTTTTTACTCAGAGTAGGCCATATTAGGGTGACATTTTTGTTGGTCCCTCCAAGTGAATATGTTCCATTTTAATTTGATGGTTATATTTTTGAAAACTGACGCCGAAAAACATTGATGATTTTTAGCATTTTGGCAGCAATGTCAGCCATAGGTACAAGTGAAAAGCCGTTAGATATAAAAATTATTTTTAACGTTGTTTGTTATTACTAATGTCTAATGCCTACGTTTAGTTCTCAAGGTTTTAAAGATCTTTTAAAGATGTCTCTTCGTTTCATTAGAATTGAAACGAAGAGATATCTTTAAAAAATCTTTAAAACCTTAAGAACTAAACATAGGTATTTCACCTAAAATCCGACCTCTAGTTATTAAATATAACAGATTTCAAAGGTTTATATCTTCTGCAATTTTAACGAATAGTAAATCTTCCCAGGCTCCATTTAGTAGTGATGGGAATAATCGAAATATTTTCATAATCGAGATATTAGTAACATTGCCTATATCATAATCGAAATCATAATACGAGATATTTAGTCGGATTACCTATAAAAATGAAATAAACGTTAATATAATATAAATTGTTGAATAGTTATAAATTCAAATTTCAATTTAGTATAGTAGTTACTAATTATGTGTATCTAAAACAGAAACCAACGCACGTGAACCGTAATTTTGCCAGAACCGCATTAAGGAATTGTGTAGTAACGTTGATTGAAGTATTTATTATTATTAAATCCTTTTCTGATATTACGACAATTACTGCGTCACCTGCATAAGCACAGACCTACAAGTTCATCACCTGCATATTTGCACAGCCCACGTATATTTTCTTGGCTTTATTCCAGCCTCTTCATAATTCATTTCCTACATGTAAATAATGGCAAACTCAACGCTCCTTCCTGTCTCACTCCCTCATTGTTAATACACAATTTTAATCTTAAATTACACTTACTTGTAAAACAAAAAGTATCATTCTATGATCAGAAATGACTAGACTGCGGAAGTTTAGGCAGTAACGAATTTACATTTAGGCCCAGTTTTACAATCGTGCAATAAGGACGAAATAACTGTTCGCAGAATATCTTTTAATGTTCTTACGTCACGTTATTCTAAGAATAATACTTACCCGACGATTGTAAAATCGAGCCTTAGGTGCCTGAAATGCCTAAACTTCCGCAGTCTAGAAATGACTATCAAAAGCACAAACATTACTTTCGTTTTCCACGTAAGTGTATTATTTGATCAACAAATTTGTAAAAGTATTAGATGAGGCACATGTTGGTATATCTACAAGTTGTAAATTATAACTAAAAAGAAATTATATTTGGAAATAAGGTCAAGAAGTTCGTTGCTACTCTTTACTGCTGCTTAATTTAGGCATTTGATCCAAATGGTCTAAGGGCCAGTTTCATAATGGAATTTAAAGGAGACTTTAAATTTAAAGTCACTTTCAGATGTCAAAACAAATATGAAAATACATTTGTTTACACGTCAGAATGTGACATTAATTTTAAAATTTCCTTTAAATTCGATTATGAAACCGGCCCTTAGTCTTTCTGGACCTAAAGTTGGTAAAAAAAGAATTGAAAATATATTTTTACGTCGTTTGTTTTTAACACTATTCTCTATGTCTTCCAGAATATTTAATAATTTATTAAATGTAATCATCTTGATTTATTGGTATTATCTTGACATGGTTTCAGGGTTTCTTACTTGTAGGTATGCATCCATATCATAATAAGTGGATACGACACTATAGTATTTACTATTCTTCACAGAAAAATTCAGCGATGGATAAAATCTGTCACCAAATCTTTTATTCTTCGCAAAAGAGTATCTTCTGTATTTCAATAATTGCGTGAGGAATGTTTATTATATTACATAGTTTAGTTCTAAGAATGCCTAAATAAATTTTATATCATAAGGTGCCTAAATAACAAGAATATTTTTTTTACTCATTGCTTCTGTTTCAGTAGTTCGATTTTCAGTTGTATAACTTGATGCAGGAAGGAAATAAAATCGTAGTAAGCGAACTTGTACCAGGAAAGAAATTAATTGTTTTTTTCCTCTCACAATTATTTATGCAGGAAGTAAAGAAAACTAGCGAAAAATAAAAAAATAGTATTCTTGACATTTTACATGTTGTTAGAGTTACATTGAAACCATTGAACAATTCAGTTGTTTTTTTTGAATTAATATTCCTTTACAGTCGTAAACAAACACAATTTTTATCAAATTAATTTCTCTCATGTTGCCCTATTCACTTAAAAATAAAAAAAAAATAATACCTTTAAGGATTTTACATACATTTTACATTATACATACTTTTTAAGCAAGTACATAAAGAGTAAGTAATAAAAAAGTTAATTATTAAGTACGTTGTTATTTGATCAATTAAATACAAGATAAAAAGATGAAGTATTTAAATTTTAATTATGGTATAATTATTGGAATTGTTTTTTATTACAATGTTATCTCGGACAAAAATTAAAAGGGCCATTTTCATGATATTTGGAACTTTAAATTTAAAGTTACTTCAAAATTGAAAGCTCTCTTGTTTTTCTATTCTTAAAGTAACTTTAAAGTAAAGTCTCCTTTAGTCCTAATTTAAATTTATAAAACTCCAGCAAGATTTTTCTTTTAACTAAGGATTATAACTTTAGATATGTATTTACTTGGGAAATTACTTTGAAAATAGAGCAAAATCCGTTACTCAATAAATTCCTTTTTCATCGAAACTTTAAAACATTTCCTTTCCGCGTACTGCTCGCTTTAATTAAACGAGAAGCCTCGTTAAGTGCTTGAAACGTATTAGCCAAGTTAATTAGAAACGCGTGTATGCTTCCCAACCAACCAGACAACGGCAAGAAAGAGATTCCATCACAAACCTCAACGACCATTCACGGATTTAATATCGATAGACACAGGTGTTCGTTACGGAAATCTGTTAACGTATACCATTTTACCAGGCTAGGTTCACCGTGAAAAAACTACTGATTCTGATTGACTACATAAGGTGAAGTGAATACGTTAGAAGTTTTTATTTCTATTTAATTAATCTAAAACGTGGAGGTACTAAGGAAGAATATACATATTTAATGCAATCACCTTTTAACTTTGCTATTAAAAAATAAACGACGTTTTTAATTTAAAACAAATATGTCGTGCTTTACTTACTAATACTATAAATTTCTACATTATTACGTCTTTTAGTAAATATTGGTGTTTTTTTTTGCATACCTAATATAAAAAACCTTGCATATTTGTAACGTAACTTGTTTTGAAGTCCCCATTTCATTATACATTTTATTATATATATTCGTAATTTAAGAGTCATTTATAGTGATGTAAAGTAAATATTAGCACAAGCAGTTACGTGAAACGGCGATCTTTTCGTTTCGCAAAAGTTACCGGACGCCATTTCGTTATTCATTGCGATTACATAACTCGCTCTGAGCGAGTTACCGGCTTGATCTAGCATCGAACTCTCTTCGCGTGTGAACGCGTGCCCGTGGGCGCTGTTCGCGCAGCTTTTTTCGCCTCTCGGCTGAATTACTGTTCCTTTACGGACGAACGAGAGAAGGAGAGAGAAAAAAAGGAAAAGAATAAAACGTCGGTTAAATTGCGTTCCTCTGCCTGCGGAACGAAATAGCCGCAGAATCGCAGCGGTTCCAAGTTCACGTAAGTCCAAGGTCTCGCTGGTAATTCGCGCCGCGAGTTTCGATGTTAATGAATGCCTGCATGTAATTAAAATTGTGTTCTGCGTTACGTAAAGCGGTCTGCAAACATCAATCATTGTTCTGCCTGACAAACATAATAGCTATACCGCAATTGTAAAGTCGTATGATTCAGATTGAAGTCATTTTTTGAATTTGTAATTTATACTTGCTGCGCAATTGAAAGCTGGATTGTTAAACTTTGACCCAAAAATAATACCTAACTGTTGTAGACAACTTTTGTAAAACTTCTTCTTCTAAATGTTAACATTTTGTAAAATCGTTGAAATCAAGGTTCATCTCCTTTTAAACAGTATGAGTTTCTGTCTGTCATTTCTGTAAAACACTTGTAATTTTGAATTCAACACAGTTCACTGAGGCATCCTCAAATTTTAGCAGATTTGAAATACAAGGCCGATTTAATAATTACAGGAGACAAACACATATGAGGGTAAATTGAAAAGTTTACAGCCTAAAGCTAGTTAGATTTTTTATCATCATCATAAATTCCCTAGGATTTTGGCTAACGCTGTGATGGAGTACTCCTCGTTTACTTTGAATTGTGGCTACAGGATGTTGTGGGATGTTGGCTGCATTCGTTATTTTTTCCATTCCTCCTGTCTACACATTTTGCTTTCCAGACCGCCACTTTCATTGCTCTTATGTCTTCTTCTATTTCGTTTCGTCATATCTTTTTGGTTTTCCTTTGTTTCTTCACGAAATGGAATCATTTATATCTTGTTTCTTTTCATTACATGTCCTACCTAATTGAGACGTGTGCTTTTATATGTATGTGTATGTTACGATGTTTATTATTTTTAACACAAGTTCAAATTCAAAAATTCAAATTCTACTTCAGTGAATTTTTTAATATTTCCAAATACACTAACCGGCAAAAGAAGGCCACCCTACGAAATCATATGCATAATTATTAAGTTAATTAATTATTAGGAATAACATTAGATGGAAGAACCATTCAGTATTCACCATAGATTTAAAAATTAACCAACAAAAGCAGGCAGAAAAATTAAATTTAATTAAAAAAAGTTAAACATGATGCAAATGCCATCGTTCATTTTATAACAGACATTTCAAATGGGTGTTTTCAATGAATTTCCTGGTGACGGTTAATAGCGCCTAAGTCTTCCGCTTGCGCGAATCACAGCCTGTAATCGTCAGGTTTGTCACAAAATCTTACCTTAAATTATTTTTCAAGAGTAAACCTTAACTTTTGGAAAGCCTCTGGTAAGGCTGGACGACGACGTATTGGAGTTGATCCCTAAGATCACTCCTGCCACGTGTGGTCTAACATTGTCGTACATTAGAACGAACCCATTTCCAATAAAATGAGAATAAGGAACCACAGCTTCTTGAAAAATATCTTCCACGTACCTATGCGCCATTTTACACGAAAATAAAGAAATACTTGTCCACACCAAAAATGAAACACCAACACCTTTCACAGATGATTCAGTTTGCTTATCTTTCATTTGGTCTTCTCCACACCCTCTCGTGACTATTAAGCAAAAGCGCAAGTCATCAGTGAAGAGAACTTTGTCTCCTCATTGACGACGATGTTAATAAAAACTTTAAATTTATCACTTGTGTTGCAGAACTAAATTGAATTCTTTAAGGCCTGGTTTTAGAATCTGTATTTTTTAAAGAAATTTTTTATACATCGATTCATAACAGTACATAGTTACATAATTGCTACACATAATTATGTTAACTTGATAATATTCTATAATAATTATACATCATATTAGTTGATGTGATATTAATGAATCTTAACAGACGAATCCAATTTGAATGCCGTCGAGCAAACTGTAATACTTCTCCACCTCTTCTCGCGACCATTAGATGACCGCAGACAAAAGCGCGACTCATCATTGAGGAGAACTTTGTCTCATTGGCGAATAATCCAATTTGAATGCTGTCGTGCAACTGCAACACTTCTTCACCTCTTCTCGCGACCATCAGGTGACCGCAGACCAGTGAGGAGATCTTTGTCTCATTAACGAAGAGTCCAATGTGAACGCCATCCGTTTACAGGCGATGTTGAAATAGAATAGCTGTAGATCTGCGATCCCTTAAGGCGTTGAGCACAATAAAAGTATCATCATTAGCATTTGTTGTTCTTCTTCTTTCCGATCCTTCTCGTTTAGCGTAACTATCAATCAGATACCGGTTCCAAGCAGGTTCCTGAATGGTGATACGGGATATTCCCAACGTGCGCTGGCTACGAGCATCTCCAATCAAAGAAACAATTTGGGAAACATTTACAACAGTTAACTGCATTTTCGTTTTGATTGCGTGATTTAATAACTGTCGAAATCCATTTAAAAACAATGCAGAGGAACCTACAACAAATAAGTGAGAAAAGACAATGCATAATCTGCTAGTGCATGAGTGACAAAAATTTGTTAATCCCGTTAAAAACGGATTTCATCCCCTAAGAATAAGGGTAAAAATGAAGAAGACTTTAGGTAATTCAACCAACTTCCAACTTTCCTTTCCATATGGAAATGAATATGTATGTGGTTAAGATGCGATTTCTTAAAATATTTCAGGGTGGCCATTTTTTTGCCCGTTAGTGTAAATGGAACGATTTCTATTTTGAGTCCTCTCACAACATAGTTGTTTGCAATCCTTTTCAATCTTTTTCGAATATATGTAAATTATCAATTTGTAGCTTTGATGACTGAATGACTGATAACATAATTATGATTTAACAGAAGGAGAATTTTATTACAATAAAGAACATTATTAAAAAGAGACCAAATTATAGTAACAATTATTTCCTGTAATATTGTAATTCAATTCGAAATGGTTCGGGCTGAATATTATCCTGTGAAAAATTCCAGTTTGGGGTTTTTCCAAGAGACTGAAATCCTTGATCTAGTTAAATGGCGTGAACCTCGTCCTTGTGCTTCCCCAGAAATTACGCGCCAATAAATTTTGCACTGCAGTTTTTAATTACATTAAATTGCAACGAATTGGTTTTTATTTCCCACAAAACTCGACACTTCCTAATGCATTCCATTAAATGAATTCGCTCTAACGTAACGGTTGAATGTGTGGCCTTCTCTCACTCAAACCGCACTCCCGATAAAATGCACCATGCGAGAAAACGAAACGATTTGTTCCCTCTCGCCTCCGCCAAACCAGTTCTCTCGGCCGTTTCGCACCAGAAAAATACCATTAATCAGCAACCTCCGATTTAATGAATGCACAACGTCGAGTAAACAAAGTGAATCACTCTGGATTGAAGTCCGCTGGAAAAAATGGCCAAATTTCCGAAAGATGATCGGCCCGCAGGTGTTAGCACGCAAGTTGCAAAAAAAGCTCGATCGTGAACGGGACCGGTTCGACGAGTAACTTCTGCGTCAAACCCTGTATAGGAACAGCTTTCCTTATTTAAACAATTAATGTTTTGATGTAAAAATCTTGACTGCTGTTTATCTTCAATTTATTACATGTGGGTAACTGTAAATGTTTTGAAGCATCTTGATCGCTTCTTTGCAACAAAACGTAACGCATGTCTTTAAACAGGTTGAGCTACTATTAACACCTATTTGAAAATAGATTTAGATTAAATAAGAGGACACCATTAGCAAATTTTTCCGTCACAACTTTGAACTCCAGTAAGGTTTTTGAAGTTGCATCCTATGAACCAGCGTTGTTTTGATGCTGCAATGTTTGCCCTCATATTCTGTACAACATTTCAGTATTTTTCAGTTTCCTGTAATGTAATATGAGGCTGTTACTTCTTCAGTACCTACTAAAACTAAGGAAAATAAAAATAGATATAGATGATAGATATTACCTTCAAAAATGTCACGCTATATTATATACAATATTTAGGTACTCTATTGTAATCACTAATCAGCTAGAAACGTAGAAGTTATTTTATTCTTTCGCAAGTGCCTAAAGGTAGTTAAGCGCTGACATTCGATTTTTATCAAGGAACACGCAATTTGAATACGTCGTATTAACAGCAACCGTAAACGTTTCGGATTGTCCTTCACATTCCTTACGGGTATCATAGTTCATCTTAAGTGACTACTTTCCAGATGCAGCTAGCCAGGTCAAGGGAGTGCAATTAGCAGATTTGCTTGACTCGTAGACCTCAAAATTGACAAAACATTAAACTGCGACCAAAGAATTACGAAACAGACAAAATTAGACCGTATGTTTCATATTTAGTTGAAAAAGTAAACCGGATTGTCTTACATTTGCGGGGCTTGTAGCCTGAATTTAAAGTAAAGAGCAGAGCAGGCAAAAGAACACTAAAAGTTTTACATTTCTCTTGTAATAACTACTTCTATTCTACCTTCGCTTTTTTTTCTAGTTTGAGTGAAACAATCGGTATATACAAGTTCATATGCAGAAATTGGATCGTGACCATTATACAGACAATTTAATATTAAGTAGTTTTCGAAGCTTGAACCACTACAGATTTATGAACGTGCCACATTTTTTTATCTAGGACAACCATGACATCATCCTAGGACCACATATTGAAAAATTAATTAACCTGCCAATTAAAAGTGGTTACGAAAGGTTAATTTATTGAAGTTTGTTTTAATCTATCATAAGTTTTGCTGATCTGTATTATTCGGTCTCTAATTTTTAGTATTGAAATTTTAGAAACCTTTTAATTAAAGTTAAAATTTTAGAAACTCAATCGTATATGAAAATGACTGTTCTTAATTAAGTATATAATTGTGTCATCGTCAAGAATTAATAAAAATTGCAATCAACTGAGAAAAGATAGAGGAATATGAAAATGTTTCAAATTGTGGCCAACATTGTGACACTCGAATTTCTAACCTCCTTTTCGTTAGTAAATAACGATTAATTACCGTCTCTGTGTTAAAAAAATATTTTATTTATTTAACCAAATGAATTCACTACTAATTATCTAAATTAGCAAAATGGCAAATTTTTAAATTTAATGAAATATTATCACTTAGACAGAATGTTAGAAACATTCATCCGAAATCATCTTATTTCAGAGATATTAAGTTTTTCTTTTACAAATATGCCACTTGTTTAAATTATTCAGGAAAACAAGAACTAGTACAGTAAAGCTCCGGCAATCCGGGTCAATTAAAACCTAGGCGATCGGAATTAGTAAAACTTCTTTAAAATTGGTACGTGGTACGCAGAAAAAACAATTTATAACACCAGCAGAAACATAACATCATTCGAATGAATGTTCTTCAAAATGTTTGGAAGTGTCTCTGTCTTCAAAAGACAAGGCGTCGGCCAAGAGATTCTTGTGGTAATGAAGTTTAGTTACAATTTATTATCATGAGAATTAATATTTTGTTGAGTCTGCATCATGTTACTTTCTGACGATCAGGGAATTCCCTGATTTATGCGCAGTTACTCTGCCCATATTCTTCTCGCGAGTTTATACGATCACATCGCGTAATGCATACAAGATTTCTATGTAGTTTGGCCTTAACGAACCGCAAAATGTATGATCCGGATTTCTGATTCATTAGTTGGTCCGGATTAAGGGATAGGTACATAATATAAAAACGTGACATTTCATTTTTGTCCGGAATTACTGGGGAATCCGGGTTATTGTGAGTCCGTTTAACAGTCCTATTCTGTAACTCATAACGATATCATCAACTAACAGCGACAGTCGTTAAGTGACATACAAGGTATGATCAATTAATACTGTGAATGTAGACATAGTTTTGGATGTACCCACAGAATGTACCGGGGAATCAAAAATTGTATTTGTTTTAAAAACACGATTTAGCAACCTTTCGTCATGCAACTGTTTCGACGCTAGCAGTTCATTTGCTCAGTTTTAATTGTTGTCTTTGCAAAGCTGTTTGTTGCACTTTGTCAACATAAATTTTCGCTCCAAACTTGGAAAAACTCCTACAGAAACATGTGAAATGTTAAAAATAGTTCACTCAGAAGCTGTAGTAACCTCAAAACTATGTACAAGCGGTTTGATAGATTTCGAAAAGATTTTGAATCGATTGTCGACGACGACTTCTTGCACAGACTAAAACACTGCAAAGGTGAATGAAATGCTTCGACCAAACAGAAGATTGACTATTCGGGAAATATATGATGATCTCTACCTCTTATTCGGTTCAATGCAAAAGATTTTAACTGAAGATTTGAACACGTTTTGCGTCATGACAATGCGCCCTGTCACAAGACGCTTCTTATCCAACAATCTTTGTTGATTAAAAAAATTGTTGCGTGCCCTCATCTGCCGTAATCGCCTGATTTAGCACCTTGCGATTTCTGGGCTAAATCAAAAACATAAAAATATAAGTGGGCTTTTTGAGAAAACGCAACTTAATTGATAAGCTTGTTTTGTGTTAGCGTCGTCACGTTGCATTGAAATCTTCATTCTTTTTTGTAACAAGGTTGATAAAATTATATTTAATGATAATCTTAATTACCAAAAGGAAAGTCTTCAAAATATTAAAAATTCTAACATTATTTACAAAAGATTTCTAAAAATTTCTATTTATACGCCTTTAATAACCAAATGATAATATTTTTAGTATAATTAACGGTAAAACTGCCTCAGTTTTATTACAATTTGGCTTCGTCTGTTCTATTCTTAGCAAAAATCTCCAATTGGCTGAATTTCACAATCTGATTGTAAAAAAATCTCAAAAATTAGTGCTTTAATCCAACATTATCTATCTATGGGCTAGTTGTACAAAGTAGGTTTAAACTCAAGTTTAACTGAACCAGATTTAGAGTAAATGAATTCGCATAGGATATTAATGGCATATGGCAATTAATGCATTCATAAATAAAATTTGATACGATTTTGTTCACTTTGAACCTGGTTCAGCTGACCTATGCACTATGAACCATTTTTAAATCTTGAAAAGAATTTAGAAATTAAAAATGAATTACCGTTCCGGATTATTGTTAAAACTTTTTCACTGTTAAAAAGAACTAAATTCTATGAATTTCGGGTTTGATTTTAAAAAACGAATTTTCAATTAAATTTCAATTTTTCAGGCTTTCTGAAGAGACAAAAAATGTTGTCAATTGTTTATGTTGTCACATCGCGACACCTCACGACTGTTTTCTTTCTGTTTATGTTGTCATAACATATTTCAAAATAGGTTTTTATGTATCAGAGATGAGATGAGATGTGATTTTGAGCCCGAGGCGTTGGCCGAGGACTAAAAACACATTAAATGTTAATGTGTTCTAGAAGTTTTGCAATTTATAAAGGCGTAGTGAGCCATAGCTTACTTTCTGTATTTTTTGCACCATATGAAATCTATTTAAGGGATACCTTCAACCTTCATGAAATCTATTTAAGGGATACCTTCAACCTTCAGTTTTCGATATCCTTTTCAAGTTATAAATTCCCTCTTGTCTGATAAATCGCCGTCGTGACTAGAACCGCCGCACTCGTTACCGTTTGAAAGTGTTTTAAAAACCTTAAAAGAGAAAACCCGCCGTATTTATGCACCTGCATTCATTGCAACTAAATACATCTTTTTAAAAGACTCGTCGAGATTTATTACGGACGAAAGGAAACAGCCATGCCGCTACACGTTCTAGGTTAATGGGGCGAACGCACGAGCGTCGAGATTTCAGGCGATAAATCGCATTTTTGCTCGCTAATTCGCCACCGGAATAAATTGATGTGTAAATTTCGCCATAAATGCATCAGTTTAACTCATTTTTACCAGCGAAATAGAAACTGCTCGGTGAACGGCGTCCGAGGCGAAAAGAACTTGTTCTTTTTTTCTCGTGATGTTGCGGACTCCGCGCGGAACGACAACCGCTGAATTAAACCGAGAGAATTTGTGTGTCAAAGCTGCGGTTTGATTAAATTACACCGTGATATATTTATTGCTTGTTAGTGATTGTGTGATGTGGGAAGTGTTATGCTTAAATTGAAAAGGTGTAAGTAATTGACATTATTGGAGAGTAAAGTGCCTGACTTCAAATAAGAAGTTTCCTATATTTTGCAATCACAACAACAATGAAGGGTAAGGTCAAGATTTGTACGAAACTATAGTGTATAAGAATATACCGACAATTAGGCCCTATATCTTATACTTTAACCCTTTTTTGTTTAATTTATTGCTTTCATTCTAAGCATTTCATTCTCGAATTTCTGTGTCATGAAATTTTGTATTCCTTCCTATTATCTTTCTCTTAGCTTCCTTGTCTTTATTGTTTAATTTGTTCGAATTCTGAAAAATGTCTTCCTTTCGTTTCTGACTCTTAACTATCTTGATATCCTTTCGACCCTTCGATACTATTTGCAATAGTTCTATTCAATGAACAATATAATTTTGTTGCCCCTTGATTATTTCTATTTTACATACTAACTTGTTCTATTTGTCTTTCTTCTTTGATAATATTTGATTCGTTCGTAACTTTGAATTAATATAGGTATATTTTTAATTAGAAAGCCGTAACTCCTAAGGCCAATATTACACTATAAAAGTTCTTTGACAAAGATCTTTTATAAAAGATATTTTATGAAACATATGACAGTGTAACAGGCAATCTTTTATAAAATATTTCCTTTATAAAATATCTTTTATAAAAAGCAACGACAGATGAATACATTTTATAAAAGATTTAATACTTTGAAAAGAGGATGGCAGAAGGCGAATTTGTACTGTGCGTTTCCTCAAAGAAATTAGTAATTTCGGAGTATGAGGGGTACGAAATGTTGTACAACAGTCAATATCCAAATTACAAAGATAGAAATAAGCGATTAGATGCATACAAAAACATTGATGAAGTAATAAATACGATTTCAAAAGGATGCACGGTAGATGATATAAAAAAGAAGTTGAATGGTTTGAGAAGTCAATATTTAGCGGAAAAAATGAAGGTATCTTCGTCCATTCTTAAATAGTTTTTGTAACTCTTGATATCTTCACACTCTATTTCGCGAACTAAGTTTTGATGAATTCCTTTAAGATCACGCCTTGCAACCCACGGTCTTACCCAGAGTCGTCGTGTTCTTTTCTTCTTTTTGAACAATAAAGAGATAGTTACCATGGCACTAACTATCGCTACACAAGCAAATACGTGTGTGTCGTCCATTTTACCAATTCCTTTTGTTTAAAGCTATAAAAATGTTGATGTGTTTATCAAAGATCTTTTATAATGTAATAACCATCAGGAAATATTATAAAATAAAAGTTTTCCAAATACATATGTTCTAAAAGTAATTTATATAAGATCTATGTCAAAGATCTTTTATAGTGCAATATTGGCCTAAATATGACAGCTTTAAATTTATGTCTCATTGTCATTGCCAAGTCTGCTGAAAAGAAAAAAGAAAACAATTATTTTAATGCTTCGCAATATTTGTGATTACCTCTATGTTTTGTCCCACAGTCTAATTGCGCGTAACAAAAAAAAATAATTCCTTGCTCAACACGTACATAATTTATTTCACCTTGCCATTAAGTTAACGTGCCTATTGTAGTACCAAGCGAATTAAATAACAAGCGCAAAATAACTGCGTTCTGCCTTTAGAATTTTCTTCGCTGCCTATGCATATGTATATTATTCGACAGTATAATTTAGATCAGTATCGATACTAATATCGCTTAGAAAGGATCGCTCTAATTAGAAACTGGCCGACCTAATTTTGTGATGTTGATAGAACACTTTCGTAAGCAAGTGCCGTTACACGTGTGTGGCTGATATCAAAACAGACCTTCCCTTCGCTTTTCTATTGACTGCGATACGATCTCCTTAACCCCAATAACAATGCAAGGCGTACATATATTTGTTACAGACATATTCAATCTTGTTATTAACAATAATACATGAATAAGTAGAATTTATGAGGGGTGGAGTTGCCTTAACTCTCCAGGACCCCAGACGAGTTTCAAAATGATCAGGGCTGGATTTCTCTATGAGAGGTAAAGGTAAATCCCAAATAAGCGCTAATGTAAAGTTATTTTGCTAAACTCTCAAAGTAGTTGTAAAGGAGCCTCCAACCGCCAGTACTTGTTCGCGAGCATGCTTGTGATGTCATAAATATTATGAAGACGTTTGTCTTTTGCAAGTGACACATCATCTGCTTCTAATGTTCAGTAAAACAATAAGTATATAAAATAATTACAGCACCACGAGCGTACCCAAGCCAAGAGTTAGTAATCAGCAATAATTATATTAACATACATACTTACATTGACATTTGACTGACCCGTTCTTTCTCAAAATGTAAAGTATGAAGTCACAATATTTCGTTGAATTTACAGGTTTGGTTGGAGGGAATTATATGTATGTACGCATGATAAGAAATTCATCATACTTCCTGAAATCCAAAGATGGCTAACAAACGATATATATGCAGATGGCTACTGCAGTTCTTTCAGAAATGCAACACAAGACAATCGAACTTCCTTATGATTATTTATTATTATCCAAACTTTTTTTAATATCATTATTTACTATTTTTGTTCCGTATCTATTGTGAATTTATTAAAATTAAAACTAAATTGTTATATACTTATGTTGCGCTCAATTCATTCGAATACCACAAACAAAGATCTGATAAATTTGACGAGTTACGCCCAAACTATTGTTGTTAATCTTCAAGTGCCTTGCGTGGCATAATTTTTTTTTACCTCGAGGAACGGTCATGAAAATTAACATTGTTGTCGACGACATAATATTACGACGCAGACGGTCTTCTGTTGCAGACAACAGGCTGGCAGACGTAATAGAAGCATTCGCGAAAGAACCAACTCGAAAGTCGTTGACTCGTCGGACTGGTAAACCGTGCCAAGGTTTGTTTTCATCTTCTGCGAGGGTGGAATACATAAGAGACGCAACTTGCGAGTACACAATTTACGTTGAGTTTTGTGAATCGATTTCCACAATTTCAGGAAATATGTTAGGCCTATCGGATAGAATAATTTCCTATTCGTAAACTTTTGATCATGACGACTTCAAAGAAGTCATACAACGAATGGTTTGCACAATTTTTTAGAATAGAACCAATGATTTGTATTTTATTGCAAATAGTTTAGAAATTGTGAGCTACTTGTTATACTGTAACATTCTCATTTTATCAGACAATAAAAAACTTAAAAATTGCACAATAAAATGCAATTGAATGTTACCAATACAATTAATTAAGTTATAAATAAAGTTTTCGAAAAGAATATTTGTAAGTTTATGCATAATGAATTACATAATATGATAATAATGATAGTAAACTGATTTTGTAATTAAGTAATCAGTTTACAAACAAGAATTAAAAGAATAAACAAAACAGACAAGCATTAAAGAAAAAATGTGTAATTAGGTACGTATCTTCATAATTTTCATAGTGCATCCAAAGTGGGAAATGTTATGATTTCCATTCGTTTATAGTACAATGAATCATTGAAAGAGTAAGTCCTGGAAAGTCGTTGACGCGTACCGGTAAACCGTGCCAAGGTTTGTTTTCATCTTTTGCGAGGGTGGAATAAATAACAGCTACAAATAAACCATTTTACATAATCGACAGGTCACGGCAAATAAACTCGGTCTGCGCGAAATACTAAACACGTGTTTTCTAATTAAAACACACGTTTACAAACCACAAGGAAACCTCCATTTCTTCTAAATTCCGAAAATTGACTAACCGATCATGTTAAAGAAAAACTTTTTTTAATTAATTTGATGTGGAAATTCCTGAACTTGTAGCTTTTTTTAAAATGCGCATAGTAACCTGAGGTCGTGCATTTTTTCATCTGCATTGCAAACGACGGTCTGGAATAGAAGACAAACAATTTCAGCGCTGTAATTACCCCGTAATTCCATACTGGTAGAGGAAATCCGTTGTTAAATCGTCGGAACGTGACATATAATTACATACAATCACGCAGTAAAAACAAGAATATTGAATTGTTGTTCGTTAAAGTTGTTGCTCTTTAAAGTTACATTTCAAAAAATTCACAAGAACTTCTTTTGTTGTAAATTGAAAGGCAATGAAATTCTTGACAGATATACTAATATGTTTTTCCTTCTTTTTTATATTTCTTGGTTCTAAAATTTTCATGAAATTCGACATTTTCATGCAACTTAATACATTGATTTACAACAATTTTGAAATTGATAAATATTTTGAAAAGGGAAATTACTTTTATAATCAAATGCTGTTCTGAGCTTGTAATTTGAAGTAATCGTAATTTTCACCTTTAACAGGAACCTAATTTTATTGTTGTTAATTTTGATCATTATTAGAATCCTGCAAGAAAATTAGGTATATATTTTTTTATAATCGCCTACTCATTGTTTTTCCAATTTATCGCATAACAGTTAAGGATGACCTGATATCATATTGTACTATGATAAACAACATTGATAATAATCAGAAAAAACTAGCTCAGATTAAAAAGTATTCAATTGGGGAAGTTATTTTAAAAGCGAAGAAACAGAAAATAATATATAATAGATACAAACGTGTTATGAAATCATCCTTCTAAAGTGCAGAATAAAAATTCTCTTAGTTTTCTTATTAAGGCCCAGTTTTACAATCGTGGAATAAGAACGGGATAACTGTTCGCCAAATATCCTTTAATGCTCCATATCTACGTCACACCTACGTCACGTTATACCAATAATAATGCTTATCCGACGATTGTAAAATCGGGCCTAAGTAAATTATTCTAAACTTTTAACTTTCAAACAAAAGAGACTGCGTTAATTGTTCAAGATTCATGAATGTGAGAAGAGCGAAGATGGAAATAAACGTAATTGATACAAATTGATTACAATGAGCATATTTTACAATTGCTTAGAGAGGATGGGAAAATGGATACTTAAGCAGAAATTGCGTCAAAGAAGCCATTATATAATGCAATAAAAATAAATTAAAAATCAAGTTTCAAGACCACAATGTTGTCGTCTGTAAGATATAAAAATAATGCCATTGAAAATTCAACAATTAATACAAATGAAGCAAATGAGTATGACGCAAACAGTGGATGAAATATTTTGAAAAGACAGCGAAACAAGATAGAATTAGAAAAGAACAAATCAGAGACTCGCTAACAAGGGAACTGTCCGAACCCGAAAATTCAAAATGGAAAGAAACTCTGTGAATGACCATAGGGTTAATGCAGAACAATTTTTTATCCAAAAAGCGCTCTAAGAGGAAGAAAACAGCTTCAAAATTTCTAGGATCTTCGGTTTTTGGTCTATAACTCGATAATCAGCAGATATTAAATTTTTTTTTTAATTTCCGAATTCAGAACCTTCCCTCGTAAGCCCTAAATCTATACCATGGACAACAATGTTTGAATTTCCCCCTCGTGGCACTGTACAAAAGTTAGTTAATACTGAAGCCCTAATGGCCAGTAAACAGATATTAAAACAGATTATTATTATTCTAGACACATATCTTCAACCGCTGTTGATAAGAGTGTGATAAAAAGAATTTAAAAAAGAAAACATAAGTGGTTTGAATTTCTCACAGTTTTTGGAGGAAGTCCATAGGGAACCAAGATAAGAAATCATGCCCATATAGATGGGCGGAGCAGAATTCAAAATACGGGAGAAGCAAGAGAAAATTCTTTAGAAGAAATGAAAGACAAGCTTGGATGATATGAATGGAGTTTGACGATAAAAAAGAATTCCAAAAGGATTAAAACAAAGTTAAAACTAATCATAGACGAGAATGGATTTTGCAGTTTCATAGTCAATCATTTCATTATTTATTCTATTAGTTAGAAGGAGACAAAATATTGTTTATCAAAAAATTACACTTGTTATTCAGTATTTATTTGTGTTCAACTCGTGCAATTTCTGTCGAATAAAGTTAAATCAGTTTATTTGATGCTAATTTATAACGGAATACTGTAACATATTTGGTGACACTGACTAAGATCGAATTTGAATAATAGTCGAATTTTGAACATAAATCTTTTTAATTAAATTGATTTGTTTAATTGGCAGTATTAGAGAAATAGAATATCTTATAAGTCACGTGAATTATTTCAGCCTTTTTGGGCTTCATCAGAGATATGTACTAAAAAATTACTTTTTGAAAGGATAATAATTAAATATTACACTTACATATTTTTACATTTTTTACATATATTTCAAAAATATGTAAGTGTAATATTTAATTATTATCCTTTCAAAAAGTAATTTTTTAGTACATATCTCTGATGAAGCCCAAAAAGGCTGAAATAATTCACGTGACTTATAAGATATTCTATTTCTCTAATACTGCCAATTAAACAAATCAATTTAATTACAATTTCATTTGGCAAGAATTACAGCTGTCATAAATCTTTTTCACTGAAGTTATTTGAAAATGCTAATAAACAAGTAAGTGCAGGGAGGTACTTACAAAGGCACTTAAAAAGTACAAGTCTAACCTCGAAATTCTCATGTTATCATATTCTTGATTGGTCCTTCAATGTTACAACATGTTCATAAAAATCATAGAAGTTTTTAATATCAACGTTTGGTTGTATCAATTAGTACTTATGCTAAGAAGTACATACATCGTAAATTTGTTAGAATAAATTTTCTGCAATCAAGGACCTACATTAAATATTAAAAATTCACGTAGTTATTAATGCCAATTTTTTTTTAATTTACGAATTTGAATTTGCAACTTAAATCTGGAAATTCCTTTGCATTCACTCTTCGTCTTCGTTCACTTCCGGCCTTCGAGCCTTCACCTGTAAACATCCAAACAGACTTCAACCGATCATTTGCAAATCCTTCACAAACACTTAATTATTAATTTCGACTGCGTAACACCTTGTTTTTCGTGTGCGTGTATGCACTCAAAGGTCGATCGTGCATTCAGGAAGACGAGAAGAAATCGGATCAAGTGCAGCCTGGACAAGGCCAATTAAATTACATGCGATTTACTTTTATTACTGCAATTATTAGAAATAGTGCACGACTTTAATGAGTGTTTGTGCGACGAGGATAATGAACAATATCACAATGTCCTTTTTTTAATTAGTGTAATATGACGTTCTTAATAACAAAATTCCGTGAAATGTTAGAGGCAATTCCGGTGACTTTCAAATTGGCTAACGCGATTAAATTGGAGTGGAAGGTGTATGTAGATTAGCTTAATTTGGTTTTTGCAAGTTCAAGGTTATTTAGATGGGAGATAATCGATAGTGTTTCCGGCTGTTATTGATAGTTTGCTTCTTTAACATTTTGCATAGCCAAATTATACGGTTGTAATATAATTGTTGGTATCGAAATCAATCCGATTGTTTATGCGTCACAGTTTGTAAAAAAGAAATTACTCTCATCATACAAAAAGTCAAATATCACGTCAAACTTTCTTTATCTGCCAAGGGAATTAATTTAATAGTTTGATTTCTGCGCAGTCACCTTGTACAAAATTCTATTTACTTTGTGTCACCTATTTCAATTAATCTGTTTTCTGTTTTCATAATTTCAGTTTCTTATTGCCGGTGTTTGTCAACAATTATCCTTGAATAACCTAGCGAACTATTTATAACTTACTCCACAATATTTCTAGACGGTGTTAAGTAACAATTTATTGTGTTGTTGCGTTTCCTCCCCCACCAAACTGCGAAGGGGAGGAAACTTCGACAGGAATCGACGAGAACTTTATGAATCCTCGAGGAATAATAGAAATGGCACATAAATTCGAGCCTTCCGTGCTTGGTCTTCCTTCTAGGCAGCGATGCGTGTGAAGTCCGGTAATTGATAATTAAAATCGTCCTTGGGTTATTCATTTTATATGTAATTTATGTGCGCCGCAGTTTCACCGAAGTAATTAGCGTGTTTTAGGCAAATTAAAATTAATTTCTTTAAATGCTTCCTTTTTAAATGGCAGCCTGCAGGCAAAGGTAATTTAGCCGATAGAGATTAATTGAATGAAATCGTTGGAGGGTTTTGAGAAATTACTTTCGATGTTGTTTGCTGTTGTTAACGACGACTTGGGTTGAATTTTTGCTTTTTGGGTGAGGTAACAACATTCAAATTCCTAGTGTTCAGCTATTGGCATCCCTGTTTACTTATATTTAAGTAAAGGAAAGAGAGAAAGTGATTTTTTTTAATAATCTGCAGTTATAAGAGACGAAGATGAACATAAATACGGGTGCTATAAGTTTAGCAACACCCTGTGAATATCATTGCGTAAGAATAAGAATTTTTTTAAATAATAAAATATTCAATCAATTAATCAAAATGTTTTGTTGCTTTTTTTTAATTTTAAATTTAAACCTACACCTTCTTTTTCGAACTTATTTCGAAATATTTCTGGTGGTCTGCATTATTTTCTTACTGTTTACTTTCTATTATTTTTATTGATCACTCTTGGAAAATGAGGTTTATTATTATTAAATTTTCACCGGCAGAACCTTTCCTTCCGTTATTGAATGAGTAGGTTCAGGATAGTTCAGAGTCTAATAGAAAAAGAACCACCCTTCTCTTCCGCATATTAATGTTCCACAAATACCTAAGTATGAATAAATAACAAAATTGACCACTAATTGTTCTGAATTGAAATGGTTTCCTGTTAAGTTATTTCTTATATGGTAAATTCTCAATTCATTAAAATACGGGAAATTAATATCCTAAGCTTTTCTTTTACATCCTAAGTTTAAATTTTCATATATATTTATCACCGTTCCTTTAAATTTGAACAAAAAAAAATCATATGATAGCTCTCGTTATTTTATCATTATGTAATACGTAATAGCACGAAATGATAGTGATTATCTCGTTCTTTTATGATTATTCGACCTTCCTTTTTTTTCCTGCGTACTACATAAATCCGGATTTTCAAAATAAAGAATTACGATAACATCGATTGTCACTTAGCATACGTTTTTAGATAACTAAGAAGTAGTTTCTACAACGATTGTGTTACAGTTAGATCGTTTGAAACTGAGAAGAAGCGTTTGTGGGTTAACGTGAAAGGAAATTTGATATTTGCGAAAGTTAATGAATGCCAAAAGCAATTACTAAAAATTAAAAGTAATTATCCGAACTTGCGGAACTGATTGCAAACTCTATTTCCTTGGCTTCACGTTAATGTTTATTAATATTCAGCGATTGTAAAAGTTGCAATTAATTTTTTTTTTCGTTATGGAAACAATTTTTTAGCACACGGTAAAAAATGCACAATGAACATTGATCGTAAATAAAAAATAAGTTTATGCTTTTCACATTAGTTCTTCTGGTTCTTTTTATTTCTTTTCCCAGACTAAAACAATCTGTCTTTTTGGTGAAAATTTACCTACATTGGAACATTTTAAATAAAAAAAACGATACTGAAAATGTACTTACTGTAGAACAGTATAAATAAGGATCGTAAAAGTGACGCATCGTAAAACAAGCCTCTATTGTGGTTGAAAAAAGGCTGTTAAAATATCATCCATGAGGCTACGATGTGATCTATCAGAGAGAAAGCAGTTTTTTGAAAATGATGACAGGCGGAGGATGGAGGTGTTTGGCACTACATCTTAATAGACTTTGTTGCTTTCTTTGCGTGAAATGTTGCTCGTTTTATATGTACATATAATAAATTATTTAGTATGTGACTGTGTCTTCTCTAACTGGTCTTCTTATCTAACATTTCTTGATTTTTTTTGGCCTTAAAACGTCATTCATTAAAATCTTTGGCATTCATTGTCTTAAGTCTTTCTCTTGTGCAATCTCGATTCATATTTTGCTTATTCCAATGCGATTGAAATTTCGTAATTCATCAGCGAAGGTTTCCACGCGTAACGACTTAATTATCCGTAACGTTAGGCTTCGGCCTCAAAATATTTTTTAGCGAAGCAGCCCCACTTCCTGCAAACAATTTTTATGCGAGCCCACACTCAGCATAATTATCATTGGCATGCCCTTATTTACATTAATTAATTTGGAATTAATATTACAAATTGTTTGAACATGCTTGAAGCATTCGCAATATTTAGATGGGATGAATGCCCCTTATTATCATATATTGTTTTCTCTTGTTTGTTTCTTCTTAGTGTGTTAAAAAATGTTGGTTTTTGAAATAATTTTTTTATTTTATGAAATTAATGAAATGTGAATACATTAACAATCAAAATTTGCATGAAACAATCGTTCAGACAATTTCCTTCAACCGAGAACGTTATGTTGGCATTCGTGCTCGCATTTATCCTCCACTTTTCAGCCTTGATTTCCAATTATTATAACTAATGCGTTAATTAGTCCTTTTCCAATTAAGCCAAACAGCGTAATGGAGGAATCACTTGTAGTGGTGCAAGTTCTCTGCAAAGAAGTAGGCGGGCAAGGAACTGCGAGTAAGTTTTCATTCAGTTTCTCTGCACTTTTTTCCATGTTATTATTCATTAAGCACCACTTAACAAGAAAAGTCCTTTTTTTTGCTTTTAAACGTCGCCATCGTTATGAAGGTAAACTCGCTGTAATTAATTAAGCTTGAAACAGACAGCAAATCACGTAGGTGTAGGTAAGGTTTTCGATGAAACTAAATACATAATTATTTGCTGATAAAGCGAAATATATATACTTTTTCTGGTACGATAATGCATTGGCTAGGATTTGGAAAGAGTTTTTAAAAATACATAAATGTTTTGTTTAATAAAGTTACAAACATTTGGATATCTTTTAGAACACTCTTTCTACATTTTACTGTACGTTAACAGTTTCTAAAATTCACTTTACTTTTTTCTCGAAAAAAAAAAAAAAAAACTGTGAATTTATCGTGAAACGTCGGACAAATAATGTTCTAAAATATGTCTGAATCATGATAATTAAAAATTTTCTTGTATAAATCTCAGCAGACGAGATTATAAATTATTCAATTCGTTTAAATTCATGCAGCTAAGATTGGATAAGTTTTTCAAAGAAAAAAATTGTTTCGTCCTTTTTATATGCAATGTTTAAAAAAAACTGAACTAAGCTACATAATCTGTGTTTTATTTAATAAAATGTTATGGAATTAAATACGCATGTTTAACCAATTTAAGTTTAACGTACTCGCTTTAGATAAAATTGTGTAATTTTGGCAGTGGACTTTGGAAGAATCAGACTGCACGAGTATCCACATCAAGTGAACCTTGGCTGGGAACTTACGATCCAAAATACTCTTAAGGAATCACCGACAAAGATAACCGCGCCAAATGACGTCTTAAAGCCAAAAAAATTTTGATATGACACAAATAAAAATTACGTTACTGTCAGTTTTATCTAGTACCATTTTTATTAATGAAATAGTTTATTTTTATGAAAAATACTGCGAACACGCAACATGGAGATGTTGCTGTGGGTTTATTTTTAAATGTGAAACCTCACGCTTTCAATCACTCTAGGATGCAATTATATGTAGATATAAATCTTTTTACATATGGGCGATTCCAGCGTCAATCAGGCGACATACATAGCAGTTATTGAAGTAGTATATTTAAATTTTACACATATAATAAGAATTAATACTTTTTCTTTTAATCGCAGATAGAAGAGCATACCATGTACTTGTTAAAATGTTTTGTAATGTTTTAAAAAATTGTTTCTTTTAAATGAAATATTATGTACAAAGTAAGCGTCAATCAAGCGACAGGATTTATACGTCATGCTTCTAGATGTCACTATATATATATATATATTTCTCTAAATTTATAAATGTTATTCGAATTCTGTAAAATAATTTGAAGATTGAAAGGTGCACTTCATCTAAATCTTTGTTGCAAATTTTTACTTCTGCAACGGCTCTTTTATAATATTTAGAAAACCGCGTCAATCAGACGACAGTATTCCTGTCAATCAGGCGACAGTGCAAAATATTGTATTAAAAATGATGCGAAACTGTAAATAATTTAAAAAAAAATTAAAACGTTCTGTAAACTGTTTGCTCGAAAATTAGGATATGTATCAATTAAACAAACTTTTCGCATTAACGTCAATCAGGCGACAAACATTTCTTAGTATAAATATTCACAATTTCTTTTTAATACATTAAACATTTCAGATTATTTTGCTCAAAATGATAGTAAAAGAAAACCCTCTCCCAGCCATAGTACCAATAATGATTTACTTCATTTTAAAATATTATTTTTTTATATGAATCGTCTTGCAAACTTTTTACGATGTTCTACGTATAAATTTCGGTAAGCTTTTAATAGACTTTTTTGATTGATAAAATAATTACAAGTAAAAAGTAAAGGTATACGAAACAAATTTATTACTCTCTTATGAAAAAAATATTTACTACTCCCATAAGAAAATCTTTACAAAACTAGAGTCAGGTTGACATTTTCGTGGAATCGCCCATATATAAGTTTCACAAATTTTAAAGTTGAGTAATTAGTTTTTTGTTAATTTTACAATCTTATTATTAATCCTTTAGTTGTTTCATCGTTTTTCTTCAAAATGACCAGTAACAATGTTTTCAAAAGTTGTATCTATTATTATTATTACTGTACATATACATATCCCACACGCAAATATATGTTGAAATATCTCAACTATCTACAGAAAATAAATTAAAAAATTAATGAATGGACATTTTGAAATCAAATACCGAAATGTATTTCCTGCTTCATTTAAATGGACTAAAACCATCAGTTATCTACCTGATTTACACATTATCTAATATGTCAACGAATGAACGAGAATTACAAATTAAAATTTGATAGTCGTATGGATTCGGCGCTAAATTAAAAGGAAATTACGTAAGAGAAAATTACGCATCAGAAAATTCCATCACGCGCGCCCCAGAAAGGTCAACAAACTGCTACGCCAGAAACGTACGAAACGTCAATCAGAAATTCGCACACATACATACGAACTAATATGTTCCACTTACGAGCCACGGAAAAAATTAAACGAACCGGTTGAAGCAAATCGCATTCGAATTGAAACTTCCAGATTGCATTGTATGCTAAACCCGAATTGAAATTCCTTTGATGGACGACGTGAGAACCGTTCCTAACTCTATTATACTATTACATAATTTAATCCATTTTTAGCCTTATTAATCCATTTTTATTAACGAGTTACGTAAAGTAGGAAGAGCCCCCGTGTTTATTCTGTCACGCTCGACGTAAAACAAAAATTAGGAACAAACTGTGGTGGCAATGATAAATGATAATATTTTTTTCTGCGTGCGCGTTTCAAGGACCTCAAATTTTTCGTGTCAATATATTTATTTAAATATTTATGTTACACGCTAGTATTTCGTTACAACACAACAGATTGAATAGTATCGCTTCCTGGGTCATTTATATTGTGGGACGGTTTGCTCGGTTGTGAAATTTACGGTTGCCGTTGAATTGTTACCGTTAATGACTAAATGAAATTAAAACAGAAGTTGCACAACTCGGAATGGAAATTTTTAAACCCAATTGCAATTTGCAATTCACTGTGATTTTATTCAAAAGAAATTTATGGTATTTTCAAATACATGTATGCATTTTAGTTACTCATATGCAAAATTTGTATGTAATTACATCAGGATATACTGAAGAAGCTATCGATGAATAGGGAAACGTGGACACTTATGTGTATGTTCGATTAATTATAATTACAAATTTAGCAATAATTTTCAACGAACGAGGAAGTTAATCAATTACTTTTTTATTATTATAATCAAGAACCCTTATAAATACCACGCAGGATGTCGGGTGTTTTATTTAACTATTTGTCTATCTGTCATTTACTTTCTTGGTATATAAACTTCTTCCATTCTTTCCTGTCTCTTGCTAGAACGGTTGCTCTTTCCACGACTTGCCTCTCTCTTGCAGTAAGTTGCCAATCGTTTTGTTCCATGTCTGTTTTGGTCTTCCTCTTTTTCTTTTTACTTGATTTCTGGCTTCATACGCTTGTTTTGCCTGTCGGTTGTTAGTTGTTAGTCACTCTTTGTATCTGTCCCCACCGAGGAAGTTTCTCGATAAATTCAGTGACTGGGTGCACTCCTAATTTCTCTCTGATTTGTGTGTTTCTTATTGTATCTTTTCTTGTTACTCCTATTATCCGTCTTAGGTATTTCATTTCAGTATTTGTATTTTACTCTCCTGTCTATTTGAGATATTCCAGGACTCACATCCGTATGTTGATACTGATACGTGTTAAAAACTTAAATTTCTTGTTCATCATCATGTAGGTAGTAAAGTTTAATTATTTTATCAATCCTCTCGGTTGTTATTTCGGTTTCTTGATTACCTGTTTCTTCTAGGGTTACTCCTAGATATTTAAATTCTTTTACTTTTCTATTTTATTTTTGTCTATTTCTATTTTGGTATTAGTATTCTGGTCTTCTATTATTATTTTCGTTTTATTGTTGTTTATTTTCATACTTTCTTCCTTCAATACTTTATTCCAGACATTAAAGTTTTTTGAAGTTGTTTTTCGCTTCCTGCTATTACTACTACATCATCCGCAAAAACCCCGTGAGCTATCTCTACTCTCTCTAAATTCATGTGACCGACACACATTTTGGTAACTTTTCTTTCACTTTTCTTTATTATATTGTCCATGTGTACATTGAATAATGATAGGCTTAATCCGCCTCCTTGTCTTAATCCCTCTTCAGTTTTGGTTCTATAGGCTTGTTCGGGTTTCCGTGACGACAAATCCAGAACCATCAGGAACATGCGCATAACAATAAAACTGCACGTTTCTTTATTGTGCGCATGCTCCTCGACGTTCTAGGACGGTTCCAGGACTGTCCTGGCGAGAACCCGAACAAGCCTTATATAAATCTTGGACAATTCTTTTATTTTGCCATGCACTCCCTTTTTCCCCAGTCCTCTCCAAACTTTCGTTCTGGGCACTGTGTCAAATGCTTTATTCTATGAAAGCATCTGACTTTTTTCTATTATTTGCTTTATTGTGAAAATATGGTCATGAGTGCATCTTCCTGGTTTTAATGCACTTTGTGGTTCTGCGGATTGAGGTTCTAGTATTAGTTTTATTCTGTTATTTATTATTTGTTCGTAAATCTTCACAATGGTGTTCAGTAGCGTTATGTCTCTAATTGCTCCATTGTTTTTTGTCTCCTTTCTTGTATATGGGTGTTCTTAGTGCTACTCCCCATTCTTCTGGTATTTTCTCATTGCTCCAAGCTTTATTTAATATCTTCTTCTCCCAAGTTTTTTATAATTTCTGTCGCCACTTTATCGTTTCCAGGAGCTTTGCCATTCTTTAGATTTTTAATTACTCTGTGTAACTCGTCGATTTGTATTTTTTCTATTACTTCTTCATTTCTGTGATTTCCTTTTATGTTCTCTTTAATGTTTTCATTCTTGGCGTTACTTGGTTGTTCTAGTAACTCTTGGAAACATTCTTTCCATCTCTTCATTATCTCTTTATCTTTTGTTAATATATCTTGCCTTTTGTTTTTTATGCTTGTTTCTTCTGTTGGTTTGTGTGTTCTTAAAAATTTTAGAACTTTGCGCTGGTCTTTTCCATTTTATTCCCGAATTCAATCAATGACTTTTCTTTGTATGTTTCATATTGTTCTTTCGTATTGTTTGTTAAGTATTTGTTACGTATTTATTTCGATAGTATACCATACTGTTTGTTTTTTACGATTGTCTATTCTACTTAATCCATACGTCTCTATCGCACCTGTAATAATCGTGTCTTTAAAAATGTCCACCCTTGTTGTATCTTCCCGGCCTTAATTCAATCGTATGTCTTTGATTAATTCATTTTTTCAAATGTCATTCTCATTTTAATTATTTATAACTGTCAGCAAGTTTAATTCATTAAGAGAAATTTTTGTTCAAGAGTTTATTGTTACATTGCGAAGAGTTAAATGACAAGTCAGTAATCTTAGCGATTGTTATTAACAATTCAAAACGCAGAATTCGTTTGTGTGTAGTAGAGAACGACGAACATTTTACGCACCTTCTATCATCAGTTTTTCGTCGCTCTTGGCGCGTGCTTTCATTTCGTGGGAAATGTGAACTTGGGATTTGATATCCAAATTTATAAAAAAAACATGTTATACATAAGAACAGCAATTAGATTTTGTATAGGAATGCAATATAAATAATTCAAAAGGCATTTGAAATAATGAACTAAGCAAAGACACAAGATTTTATTTCCATAGGTCACTTGATTAGAAACGATATTGATTACTCGTTATAATTGGGCCTAAATATAAATGAATAACATTGGATTCCAGAATATGATGATTTTAAAAAGTAAAATTTAATATTCTTAGAAAACAATTATTGCGAAATTTTATTAATTTTGAATTGATGGAATTGAGAACTTTAATTTAATCAGCGAAATTAAAAAGGTATCAAAAACTTGAAGGCCCCATAATACGTAAAGGAAAACATTTCTCAAAAATATGCTTTTCTGCACAAGTCACTGTTTAGTACACTGAACTTCTTCTAATGGATTTACTTTAAAAAATCGCCAATAGTTTCTTTACATATTTATTTTTTAATTTAATCTGGACTCAATATAATCATATTTTTAACAAAGCGATGTGGTAAGGCCCAATTTACAGAGTATAACTAAAACATCATTTAAAATAATGTTTACTTTCAGAAACGCTGATTTATTTGTCTGGGTTAGTTTGACTATTTTTTTTTATTTTCCAGTTAAATATTAAATTTCATTAGTTTTCCCTTAATCTTGGTTGTTACATTTTTTAAACAATTCTCAGCAATTCTCCGTTAAAAACATCAGAACTGTAGCTTCTGTTTTTTCAATAGTTCAGTATTTTGCTCTTTAATTCGTTTTCACTTTTCTCTTGATATCTTCTTGCTATGTTTTCAATTCTAAGTTTATAATTAAAGTTGGTTCTTGTCCGATGAAAATTGTATCACAAACTCTTTTAAACGGACACTAAATGGCGCATAAACACTTAACTAAGTTTATAATTTCTTATTGTTACATGATTTGTTTTGTTTGTTTTTAATTTCTCTTCAGTTTCTATCTTGTTCTGCTTTATTCTTGCTACAAGTAGGTGGTGATCGCTATACATAGATTTCTGCAACCCTTCTAATTTTTACGTAAGACGTAAAAAAGAATCATTACTTATTCAGTTAATGTAGGTACATATTAGCAAAAGTCGCTTATTTCTTACATTAATTACGTTATGTACTTACGACCTGGGTGTTCTAGAGATTGTTTCATAAATTTTCAACTGACAAGAAACTAATTATAACTGTAGAAATTCTAGTTTCGACATCCAATTGCAATGGCGGTATATGAATCAAGATAATAATTGATCTTCATCATCAAGGCAACTCTTCAATGAACTTTGCATTTTTTTTTTCTAAAAACTACTTTAGAAACTTGTTTACTGTTGCAACAGAAAAAAGTCTGCAAAATATGTATAAACTTTTATAATTATATACTTAATTTACTAGTAAATTCTGACATATCTTACTGTAGGTATATAGCAATTATTTTTTACTTCTTTATTTTAAGTATGGTCTGGTTCAGCCTTCTTCCATATCTTGTAGCAATTGACGCATTTCGTCACTTCACCTTCACTGGTTTTATAATTGTAGGTATATGGCTGATTCTGCTGGTTTAAAGTTTATATATACTTATATTGTCAATTTTGAGGAAGTACTTTACCATAATTATTTTTTTTACACTCAAAATTTGCCGCGTTAGCGTTGAGATTCAGATTCTAAAGTAAACCTGCTTTGAAGAAAAAAGAAACGGTTAGGTTCTAAGATTTTTCGAGCATCACGCACGTATACTTATAACAAACTTTATCGAAAACAATCGATAAGGATTTTATTTTTTTATAAATTTATTACATTTTAGATTTATTAATCCGACGATTCTTATCTCGCATTATTCGTTGCATTGTCCTTACTTCACAGTATTATTAAATATTTTCATAAAATAACAGGAACTAACAGAAACTATGCGAAATCAACATAAAGTAACAGAAGATCAGTTTCTAATTCACAACGTATGAACAATCACGTCATAAACCAACATAAGCAAGCATGTAATAAACAAATAATTTTTAATATGCATCGTGCGAATCACTTTCGTTCGGAAAGAAAGTACTTCGCCATTGTGCACATTATTTTATTGTGATCTGGCAAGTGTTATGCCCCCTTATTTTCACATGTATGTACACAACACGCCGTGCATACAGAATAATTTCGATCGTGAGAAATTGAAAAGCAATAAATAAAAACGGTGAAGCGGAATTGCTGTTTGATGAGTGATGAGTGATGAGAGTGCACTGCCTTTCTCATTCTCATCGTCTTCCTCATCCCTCAATGATCGTATAAATTAAAAAATTGTAACATGTAGTTAACATGTGACGACATCTCAGTAATAATTTTCCTATTAAAGCTCATTTCAGATAAGGATGAATTATGTATGCAACGAGTACGTGCATGCGTGAATAAATAACTTCTTGTAATCTGCGAGGATGAATTAACACAAAGTAAATCAATTTTGAGTTATGTGTGGCTGTTCAGTAATTAACTTGTTGAAATTATCAGGGAAGGATTAGCCAGACAGAGCAATAAGGAAATCTATTATATTTAAATTCAGTTTTCTAACTAATACATTAAAATATCATCTAATATTTTCAACACCTTTTAATCTGTTATAGATTTGAAGTTTTTTCCAAATCGTTTTTTTTTAACTTATCTCTATTATAACGATGACCGGTTTGATAACATCCAGTTCATTGTTAGATTTTGTGCAAATTCACTATCTCGTTGATTTACTGTGTAATAAACGCATATCCTAGGGCTGTTATTAATTTGCCATTTAAAATTGCATGATTGGAATTCTTTAACGAGAAGAAGAAAAAAACTAAGACGATGAGTTGCATTAAAACCCAACGAACACAATCGCAAAATAATTCCATGAAATCCATCCCTAATCCGATTGGGCAAGCACGACGCTTAAAGAATTTGATCTTGACTGATAAGATAAAGCACGATTTCACGGATGATGGTGATAACAACAATCAAGATCGAAAATCAGCACGCCCGTAAATAGATTTCTTATTTACGATCCGACACGCACGGTTCACATTTTTCTCGGCGCTTGATAAGCACGAGGTATAAATTTTTAATCTGCAACTCGCGTCAATAGATTAACTTTATTAAGGCCTTATTTTTAGATTTATTTTGTTATTTTCCGACTTACCCAGAAACTTTTAATTGCAAAATGATGAACAAATTCAGTTTAACCTCGAATTAGAGTAACGACATATTTTTTTTTAATCAACGCAATTCAAATTATTGTTTGTAAAGTAATTACATAAAAGTCAAATTTATATTCTCTGTACTAGCTTCAGTAAAGGCGGCTCCGCACATGCGGGATTCGCCGAATCCCGAATATTCGCCGAATGCCGTGATGCTCGGCTTGGTATTCACCAAATAGTGTGCATATGCATACATACATGCGGGGTTTCTCCGAACATCCAGCTTTTGCGGGAACAGCGAATACGTATTTGCCAAGTGCCCTGCGAGTCTTTAATTGAAAATCATCATGGACAACAGTGATGAAGTTATCATTACTGCTGCTGCATTTACTGTTTTGTGTAGTGGCTACAAACTTTTTTTTTTAAATCAGTGATAGAGTACTGTTGACCCACTTGTTTTCTATTCGTTTCCACGCATCGAAAACCTCATTCCGATTTTTATGATTCGGTAGAGAAGCCTTCCAAATTATGGGTTCACTCTCGTACAGTTCGAGGAATTCCAAGACTGTTTCGTTGGGCCAATCCATTCCTAAACAACAGAAAATAGAAAAGTTTTAAAAATGCTACATTATTTAATTTGAAATAATATGTTTATTCAATTGTATAATTAATTGTATGACTAGTTAGGAATCGACAAATTGAAATAGTAAGTAGCAATTAGAAAATAGAAGTATAAATACACTTACTGTCTGTCTGCTGAGCAGACTTCCGAATGTGGGGAGCAGCGCGAGTTTGCCTATTTGACGAATATTCGTGCGCTTTGAAGCGGACAAACTACCGACAACTAGCCGAGCGAGGCGAGCACTGACTATCGTTGCTCGGCGAGTAGACGAGCACACATCCACACTACTCGGGATTCGGCGAACATTTGTTCGGCATTCGGCGAATCCCGCATGTGCGGAGCCGCCTTAAGAGATTGTCTGTACATGATATACTAGAGCCAAAAAATGTAATCACACTGGCAACTTGAAAAAAAATTTACATTGTGTCGCTTAAAAATACGTTGTACTTAAGAAAATTTCTGGATACAATTAAATTTCCAAAATGTCTTCATTGCAACTCAATCACTACATCAAAGAAGACAATTTTGACGAGGCAGAAGTCTACATTTTATGCAACGGAACGGTCGTTAACTTTTCAACTGCAGTGTATGAATGACGAGAGTAAATTATCAACCGATAAAATGTCTTCAACGATAACACAAAAGGAGATTGTGCAAATATTTATTTAATTATTTATTTTCAAATACGGAATACATCGAAAAGTTGTAAACCTTGTGAAGAAGATCCTAATGGCTCCTCTATTATTCCATATTAAGCTTAATTACAGTAGAAAATTAAATGTAAATTAAGACTCCTACAAATCAGAGTGATTTACTCCCTCACTGCCATTTAAGGGACGAGTTATTGCGTGCCACTTTTTCCTTTGGAAGGGAAAACACGCTGATGCTTCGCAATGTGAAAGAAAAAAAAACAAGGTAGGTACAAGGATGCCGCTTTTAAATACCAATTTAGCTTTAACGTGAAAGTCGTTCATTATTGACTGGTGCATCTTTAACGTAAAATTCAAAGAGTTGCTGCTCTATACCTTATTTTGAAATTGCATGCACTAACTTTCAAGTACCAATTAGTACATGTGGTGGTTCTCATGTGAATCAGATAATCTTCGACGTTTTTATTTTTAATTGTATGAGGAAATGGGCAATATAAAAGATGCTGCAAATTGTCATGTCATATTAAAATTAATTAATGCAAAAACTTCATGTTATTGTAAAAAACTAAGAACTTTATAAACAGCCGGTCCTTCCAGTCAAATAAATCGGTCAACATCCTACAAAACCTCCTCTATTTTTAACAAAAAGTTTAACATTTAATGAATATTTAAAGCGGGCAGACGTCCATAATTTCAGCATTACAAATCAGTAGTAACCTTGTAGCGGCCAGCAAACACATATATATGTATAAAACGCGTCTACACTTCCACACTTCCACAGGTGATATCAGAAAGATCAACATAAATTTCGCAAATTTTTATTAGATACGAGACCCGGGCTAGACGGTGTGTGACCACCTACCTTCTACATTAATTTTATCGAGACACGTCGTCGCTTTTAACGACTCTATTTATACAGTCGGACGCCGTAATTTGGATGACACTCGGGACGGGACATTTTTCGGCGAATGCTAATGATGTGAACGTGTGTTCGGGGCCTTGGTCTAGTTTTAACGAAACACGTGACGTGACTCTCAAACAAAATAAATAAATCATTGTGACTTTTGAAAATCGTAAAAATTCAACTATTTTTTTAAATAAGCATAAAACAATTATTAGATTCAGTTCGACTAGAAAATGGTCAACGTAAACTTCATTGCTTTATTATATGCTGATTGTAGAAAATATACGAAGAAATGGCATGACATGACAAAACCGCAAGGGTGTTTTACAAAAGTTAGAAGGAGATAGCTAAATAAAAGTTCTTTGACTTATCGGTCGATCGATCGGTATATAATATAATATAGAAATGAACTGTAGTCCCTATATCGAAAAACCCACATATGTTTAGGAACTGTCAAAACGTAATAAGAATAAAACGAATAGATTCTTAAAAAACTGAAACACCAAAATAATTTTGTTTACTTAAACATTATTTAATTATCTTTTTCTTTTTGACAACCTGTAGTAAACTTTAGTAACAATGTTATGCAAAGTCAAATACAAATGTTTTTTTTACTATTAACCCCATTGTATTAGAAAGTACTATTTTATCAATTTTGTCGCAAGTCGGTTTAATTGCAGTGGATTCTTCGAGCATCCTCTGTACATCTGCTTCAGCCACTATTTGGGGCCTCGTCAGCAGAAAAAAGCGAACGCAAGATGTCACGATTTAACTTTAGGTAAATACTCCTACTAATTGAATCAAACAATCATAATTCTTCTGCAAAAAAAAACTAAAATAAAAAAAATTCAATAAATTTCAGTGAATCCCAAGCATGGTGTAACCCCAAGGCCAGTGATGGTGAAATCTGCCGCGAGTCACGGAGTGTCCCGTTAGAATATTTAGAACCATCCTTGTAGATATTTATAAAGTGTATAAAATTTCATCTTCGTAGAAATTATTTTTCTCGTGGACTTTTCTTTCACTTCAATAATAGGTGTTACATTTTTTTGCTATGGCTATGCAATCTGAATTGGTATTGGTAGAAAGTGCCAAATGTCATTTTATTCAAGTTTTCGAATTACTTCTACTTCCAAATTCTAACGCCATAAATCAATATTACAGCAGATACGAAACTTATAGGCCCAGTATTTGTTTCGGAGTTTAATTTTAAGCTTCGTTTTATTTCTACGGAAACAATTATTGTCCTTACAATTATTACTATGGGAATAAAACGCACACAGTTTGTTTAATAAGGAACTAACTATTATATCGCTTTGGTTTGCACCCAAGAAAAATGGTTCCACTGTATGAAAAAAAAAACGCGGTTTTGAACGTTCCTACTGTCAACTCAAACAATTGTTCCACCCAACGACAGAGGCAACAGAACTGAACTTAAGGCGCAAAAACTGAACCTACAGTAGATATGCAGAGATATGAGTTAGCGATGGTGGGGAGGTCTCGTGCTGTGACGATTTGTGTCCGCTTAGGAACAAAGTTCGTTGCGTCTTTAAATACTTGTGCTAGACAGATGAATATTGCCTGAATTTGCTGATAAAATCCCAATCTCATTTCGAGAACTGTCCATTCTCATGTTCAATGGGTTTTGAAGAAAATTTGTCAACAAACTTACTATTACCAATGTACTTTCAAAATTTGCACTAAAACATCAAATATGGCAAACCCTTACTAATTAAGGAAAAAATTTCGAGTTCGTCGTTGATGGTAAATTTACGATCCAAAATTGTGACTCTCAATATAGTGAAAGAATGAAATTTTAAAAATGTTATTGCGTATACAGAAATCATTCCAAGTCCAATTTAGAGCATCGAAAGCGCACGGGCTTTCGAATGCAAGAGCTTGTTATATTTTTAATTGTACTCAAGGTCACAAATGCGTTGATACGTAACGTTGGTCTCGTGAAAATTACCAGGCGATGGCATGCGTTGTTGGCAAGGGTTCAAATTTGTGGACAGTGAGAGCAGTGTGTTCAAGAATGCCATATTAAGGAGAGGACAAAGACACGAGTGTTCTTCCAAGTAAATTTGAAGCTGGGATATACAAAAGAGAAACTATGTACTTTTTTGAGATGGTTTGCAACTTTTATAAGGCCATCACCTTAATGAGACGATCTGAAAAATTGCCAAGCATTTGGACAGCATGCATGGATGGATACCAGCATTGATGGTATAAAATATTGTTGCCATACAACCAGTATTACCTTTTCAATCCAGATTAACATTAGCGTACAGCAAAGTTTCAACAAATTTTCAATTATTTTTATCTCAAAAACGAATTTTATTAGAAAAAATTTTTGTGTATGACTTTTACTCATCATCGCCTATAACTGATTTATAATTATATTTATATATTTATATATATATAAATATATATATATATTTATAATATTATTATATTTTATTTATAACTGGCACCTTCTTTCGGGACCACCCTGTATAAAAAAATAACAACAAATAGCTACAGTGAGTTTATCCGTATCCGTAAATAATTCTCTATAATAACACTTAGCTTTACCAGATGTTATTACTAATGGTGCTTAGTAGCACACTTTCTCCAATTGTTGTATTAAACAACAAACAAATGAATTATTCTTGCAACCATGTGTTCGATTAATTAGTGCGTACACTGTTAGCGTAAAATATTTATTTATTTAGCTTTTAATGTTTCCTGTGTACTAATTATTAGGTTTCCTTTATTTTCGTTACTGTCTGTCTCACTGTGCTTAGCTTCACAAACTCAACATCATTTGTGTACAAACTATATTATTGTTGTTTTTTTATTCCCCCAAACGACAATTTGTGACTTATTTTTAACTATTTTTCAATTACAAATTAACTTTAACTTCGGTTTATTACCATTATGAAAACAATTGATCTTATGATCATAAACTGAACCGGGCCTTAGCAGTGCGGTTGTATTATAAATATCGAGACGAAAGTGAAAGTAATGAAGTGGATTGAATTTATCGGGCGAAGAATTGTTCCTTCAGAAGGAAGCAGTGAATGCCACTTGAAATAGAATCACCATTTAGGATTCTAACGAATATCTTATAATTTTAATGATGAGGAAATTTAAATTTAGGAAAGTTAAAATTTGCTACAAAGAAAATTATAGGTATTTACTTTTAAGTTGGTTACTTTTGGTTTAAAAAGTGTGTGAATGAAATAATTCTAGTTGCATTTTAGTATATTACATAATGAGCCAATAAAAACACTTACGTGCAGTATAATTTCAACGTCACATTTGCTACATTGCTACGTACCTACTGCTTAATTTTGTAGTTAAATAAAATGATTTTATAATTATAACATAATGATTTATTTTTTTACTATTTCTCAACTTCCTGTTTTATACATATAAGTTTAAATTAATATTTTCAGCTGTCACGTTAAAATATTTTGCAACTCCACCAAAAATTGAATATTAGAAAATGAATTCATCAAGTTCATCAGGTTACACCTCCAATTAACCTTAATGAAAAGACAAACAAAAACTAATTGCTTCTCGTCGACAAATTTACACAGGCCAGGCCCGTTCTCGGCGATTTTTTCTGAATTATACCGCAAATTAGTCGCAAATGTTTATCTCGGCATTTCATTAGGATATCTACTTTATCTCTACCAGGTTTATTAGTATGACATTAAAGTGCCTATTAAGGCAGATAACGGCTATTCCTCGGTTTGTTTCGCTCGGTAGTGCTTGTTGTGTGAACACGGGAAGATCATGAAGCACGTGATGACGAATGGTATGTCAAAAACTCAGGGATTTCCCTTTCTATTTTAAAACGAATTTTCCAAAATCCAAAAAAGAATGTTGGATTTTGTCTTGTTTATAAATCGCGCTGAAGTGAGCTATTATTCGTTTTTAATGATGTAGATAATCGGCGTTGTTGAGCTTTCAATAAATAATTATTGTTTTGTAAACATGTTTTTATTTTAATTTCCGTTGTAGAAAATTCCAACTTCATCTCATTATCTTAGGGCCTAATTCCGAAACATCGCTCATACTCAATTCACACTCAAATTGACAGTTTCAGAAACCTTTTAATTTTAATTTTAATGATTTTTTGACTTTCTGTCGCAAATCACTAGTGATCAAAATACCTATACTGACTATAAACTTGGTTACACGAGTAAATGTAAAAGCATTTTTGAATTTCAAATAACATCAAACGTCAAAATTAAGTGATGTTTCAGAACTTGCCCTTAAAATTTTTAAATTTCATTCAAACTTAAAACATTTTAATCCCTGACTAGTTACAACTTGTCAACGGACAGTTTAAAATCGTAT
This sequence comes from Dorcus parallelipipedus, assembly GCA_958336345.1. Taxonomy (NCBI): domain Eukaryota; kingdom Metazoa; phylum Arthropoda; class Insecta; order Coleoptera; family Lucanidae; genus Dorcus; species Dorcus parallelipipedus. Next base: position 21,192,516 of record OY284482.1, on the reverse strand, counting down.
AAATCTCAACGTTTCGCTATAGTTTGCAGTTTCTTTAAACGCTAGAAAAACGTCGAGATTTATACGATTTTTAAGCTGGCCGTTAACAAGTTATATCAAATTTTTTATAAATATCTTCAACGTACAAGAATCTGGTTAAATAGTTGATATTTGATACTTAGAAAAATAAATAACAATTTCATACATTTATTTAATAATTTGAGAAAAAATTTGGAAGTATGCCGTACTTGTTGAAAAACAAATTAGGAAAATTCCTTCAGGGTTGTTCGGCTAGTTGGGCAGGATATTATAAAGACACTGTTTAGTGTTACGCCTTATATTTCGAAACGGTTTGGTTTCTTCATCATTACTTTTGATAAAAAATATTATTCCCAGGTTTTTAGTTGCCCAATGGATTCACCCCTAAGCCCTATTCTGGCTGAATACGTCATGAACGCTCTTTTAGACCACTGTATAGGTACCTAAACTTAATTTCAAATTACCTTTTTTAAAGAAATACGTGGATGACATCATCACTGCTATACCTATAAACCATTCTGACAACATTCCACATTTTTAATAACTACAATATTAAAATACAATTTACCATGGAACAGGAAAAAAACAACTCAGTCCCTTTTCTTGATACTTAGAAATGAATCAGAAATGAATCCAATACTACTGAACTTGATTGATATCAAAAACCAACCAATTCCAATAGATACATCAATTTCCATGCTTACCATAATTATAAAACCAAAATTAACTTTGTTTTAGGTACGAAAAATAGAATCAAAAAAATATCACATCCAAATTACTTAACAAAAAATCTCAACAAACTGTCCAATATTCTTGAACAAAATGGTTATCCAAAATCTAAGTCACAAACTTATCTACAGTCATGATTCCAACACAACAACAAAAATTTAAAAAACTACATCTGACAACAACAAAACGTTATATGAATTGAACACTATTAGAACATTCAAATCTTTTCCGATCATTGATGAAATTCAATCCAAAGTCACTAATTTATTTAATTCAGAAAACATAACTCTTGCCTTCAAAAATGTTAAAACAATCAATTCTCTTTTTTCCAAAATCAAAGATCCAATGGACAAAGAACTTAAACGTAATGTTGTCTATCGCATAGGTTGTGGTCAGTGTGACTACATATACATAGGACAAACAACACAACAACGGTTATCTAAACATAAAAGTGATATTACTTTGGTATACCTACAAAAGTCAATTCATTTATAGTTTTGGACACACAGAATTTAGATTAAGTTAGATGTAAGTTTCAATTTCTCATTATATTTTGTCTCATTTTGTAAGGTTTGGGTGGAAGACCACTATATATGTGAACCCCGCCTCCCTCTAATTGGCTCGGCACTGATTAATGTTAGCAATTCTTATTAATATTGTCAATGTCGTTATTTTACTGTCATATTTTAATGTGGGAAATAAACTGTAAGCACTGTAAGCACTGCACCACTGTAAGCAACCTATACAAAAAACTTTTTATGGAAATGTATCATATATACACTCATCCACATACCATGAATTCACAATTAGACATTCAAAATCTTAGTAACATATATTGCTATTTAATGAATAAAGAAAAACACAAAACTCAAAATTCACAAATTCAAATTTCGCGCTAATTGTTTTGTTTGCAAGTTATTCCAGGGGTGCGTTCAGAATAAACGCCCGACAAAGTGTGTTTACCCTGGCAGGACGATTGCCTGGGCTGGGTTCACAATCATAGCTCCGAGAGAGTGTTTGGCGTGTAATTGCGTCTTTCTCACTCACGATTTTTAACAGATTTTGCGTCTTGCTCATCCGTTTCAAAGCATCCTACTGAAAAGTGAGTCTGTTGTCATGACAAAAACGTAAGCAAAGGACGTTTTGAAACGGATGAGTGAGACGCAACATATATTACAAATCATGAGTGCGAATGATGCGATTACACGCCCAAGACGCTCTCGGAGCAATGATTGTGAACGCAGCCCTGGAATAGGCTATTGTGAACGCTATGAAACGAACTGTCAAAACGGTCAAATAGTGAAGATTGAAATACTGAAAGTGTCCTGAAACCAGAACAATGGATTACATTGTTAGTATTATATGTTTAGTATTAGTATTGTATTAGTATTATAGGCAAAAATTTGTTTACCGGACAAAATGGTGCGTTTATTATGAACGGAACATCTTTTTACCTTGAGGTTATTATGAACGCGAGGGGTAAAAAGTTGCACGCCCGACGTTTATTGTGAACGCGCCCCTGTTGATCTTTGTGCTTGTGGGTTTCCCGCACTTAAGTCAGCCATGTTTACTGTTTTAATCTAATTTCATGTGTTCGTCCGTTTTATTTCAATTTTAAAGTGTTTTTTCAACAAATGATTTTTTTAAATTGATGAACTACTGTTGTAATTTGCTGTTTTCATGCAGTGACGCAAATTGTTGTAAGTACTGTTTAGCTTTGTCTATTCTAAATTCTAACAAGTATTTTGTACATTCAGAGATTCTGATGAAGAAACCAAACCGTTTCGAAATATAAGGTATAACACTAAACAGTGTCTTTATAACATCCTGCCCAACTAGCCGAACAACCCTGAAGGAATTTTCCTTTATTTAATAAGACGAAAAGGTAATAAATGCAAATACAGTGATTTTTTTACACGTTTTTAAAAACGATAAAACATTTTTCTCGGTCGGTTTTATAGAGGACAATTAAAGAAGTAAGAGCCTTCAAGTTACGACAATGATATTTTTTTAAGCATCTTTTACTTGTTTGTGTTCATTTACATTTTATGGGAAGACCTTGACACTCATCGTCACATAAACAATAAAATAAAGGATAACAGAGCCACTTACAAAAGTCGTTAATTATTTTATTAATGTGGAAGGAATGCGAATTAGTGAGTAATAAAGCTTTTATTTTGTTTTTCAAATTCCATTAAATTATAGCTGAAATTGTTATGTAATTTTAAAATGTTTGTTTTGTGTTCCTTATGCTCCATATATGCAAACCGTACTATCTACAAATGAACGGAAAATTAAAAGTATCCGAAATGTGGCTTTATTTCTTTTTATTGAAAGGGGCTTTATTTTAGTAGCCAGAGAAAAGTTTTAAATGCAAAAACTGTTTTATCTTCTAGAGTTACCTTGAGAAACAAATACATAAAACATAATAGACATCAAAAATAAATTAATATTTGCCAAAACAGTTCAGGAAATTTTAACTTTTTTGAAAAAATCATTTGAAATTGTTTGTATTGTCGTAACGTAACTTCTTTTCGTAAATTCTTTTAACACTGAAGAAACCCATCACATAATTCATATAATCATTATATAAACTTCCTAAACCATAGCTTAAAAGTATTTTTGATTTATTTTGAAGAGTGGGCAAAGTAGAAAATCAAAATTTATTAGCATATTTAATCGTTAATTCTCAACCTTATCTAGATGTTTAAAAAAACACGAAAAGTAATCCTCAGAAACGAGTTTCTGTATCTTAACTCTTTTTGGTGTAATTTTAATTACAAACGTTTTACTTGGACACTTAAAACGGGCTTTACCGTTAAAAACAAAATGCAACATAATAAATATGACCAGGTCATCAAACGCCATTTACTCTTACGACAGCTCTGACATAATTGCACTTCAGATTCGCTGCGTTCAATAAATTTTAATTTGCAAGATGCCGCTCCGCGATACCAACGATATAAAAGTTGAAACGAAAATTATTTCATTAAACAGACCTGCTTCGTTTACTTAAGTGAACGGCACGTCCTCAATCTATAAAATAAATGGGGAAATCGCAGAGTGCGATTCTTTATGCAGTTATTTGTTAATGTTGTTTGTTTATTTAACAGAAATATTTTTATTAGTACCAAGAAGTTACCTACAAGTAACATCTGGAGTATAAATCGAAAGTTATATAAAAATATTAACATTGAAGATCTATTTGTAAGTTTTAATATTATAAATATTGCAGTAAATAATTCATAGTTCAAAAATGGAGTTTCTTTATATTAACTGTGTGATACATACTATACTTTTGATATTTAGTGTATCTACATTAATTAATAAATGAATTCTTCATCGTTGTATCACTCTTTATGAAAATTTTGCTCCTAATTATTTAGTGTCAAGTCAAGAATGATAGTAAATAATGACCGTATGACATACGCAAGACAGTCGAAAAAAGATGGATTAATTCAGCAGGACTTGTTTTGCCACTCTTTTATCATTTGAGCGAACGAGACGTGAACATTCAAATGAGATAAAACTCCTTTATCTTAATTAAGTCTGTCAGGAGTAATCAAGATCTTTGGCGTTATATGAAGATAATCGCCGTATGCTCTGACGCAACGCGATAATTGCGACGCAGATTTATGCAAAGTTACAAAAATAATAAATGGATACAAGTATAGAAAAGTATATTAAACTCCTACTTTATCAATAATAATTAAAGTTGATTCTTGTGCGATGAAAATTATTTTATCGGACACTTAAAAATTATATTAAAACTGAGATTTTGTCAAATTTTATAGTTATTTATGTATTAAGGGCATAATTAGAAGATTATAACCTGAGGGTATGTTTAAATACTCGAGGACTATTACTTACCTACTATTATGCCCGTGATACATAAAACGTTTTATTTTATTTTGGCCTTAAAATGGTCAAAACTTATGTTTCAATAGCTCTGTTCCAACCATGCTTTCTGACCGTTTAAGAAACCGTCATAATCAGTTGCCCAACGAAATAATGATCGATGTTGACAACTTTGTCGAGTTTAAAACTTTGATGAGTGCATGCTTGTGACGGTTTCGAAACGGTCACAAAACGTGGTTGGAACAGACCTAATATTATTGTATGTCGTATGAGAGTGATGTGCACTTTATTTCTATAGAATAATTATGTAGAATGTTTGCGTTCCTGGGTTTGTTTACAGGTTTAGCAACTTTGAAGCCCTTGGACAATAAAGGCCGAATTATGCCCCCAATTAAATGCCAATAAACAAGATTATGGTTCCAAAATAAAATAAAATGCATTTTCGATTTAGGAAGAAAAAACGTCCATTGCTCTATTTTAATAAGAAACAAGTAGATAGATTTTCTAAATGTTTTAGGTAGGTAGCTTAGAGTTTGGTATGAAATCCTTAGATTCAGCTACCATAATACAAATAAGAAATAAATTATATTAGGAATATTGATAGATACTCAACCGACAGTGAAACGTTGAGCGATTGTGTAAAGTGGCCATTAAAAGAATATGTTATACAATTTATCAATAATGTAAAATAAACCTCGTTTCCCATTGATTTCATTTTTTTTTCTATAGTTTCACAGCAAACAAAGTGCTATATCATTTTTTCATAAATTACAGAAGCAGAAAAAGTGCCCCTGAAGAAGTGTCACATATTTGAGATAGCTGCTTTTATCTAGGCACTTATAATCAGGCAATCGATAAATCTGTGATGTGGACATGTAGTAGTGTGACGGGATATATTTATTAATCCCGTAAATACTTTGATAAGATTCTAGGTTTTTGTCATATTTTCAAAACACCTTTTTCAAAGTTTGTGCAATAATTACAAATTATTGGTGACAGATTCGAATTCATTCATTATTCTGTTTGTATTACTTTATGCACGTTGTTCTTTATTGTTTATCACGTTGCCAAAGGATTTTAATTAATAAATAAACTTTCTTCGATTACGAATAAATTTGTAGGGTGTCTAGCGAACTCAACATCGTCAAAATATCCCAAACATCGATCTAAAATGTTTTTGATTTGTTTACGATTTTTTATGTTTTTATTTTACATTATTAAATGTTATCTTTATCTTCTTTATTACAAAAGAGTTGATAATTGATTACAACTAGGAAATGGCGGCGTTATTCCAGTATGTAATATTGATATCGATTTTTAGAGAAACTGAAATTTCTCAGAGATAAAATGATAAGATGTAATACCGGCGCTGGATTCAAATTAAATGTAATAATAAACCTAGGGCCAGTTTACAGAAAATTTTATTGCAATGAAATTTTAATGACGTTGTTAATTTGACAGTTCGCAATGTAATTCTTATGGCAACTTAATCGTGATTAGTTTAATTCGAAATTAAATATTTGATTTGCTTTCTGTAAACCCACCCATAGGGTTCTATAATTATTAATCTTAAGAAAAATCGTTATTTCTGAATAAAAAAATAATACCATCTGGCACCAGATATTTCTAAAATAAATTTAATAAAATATAAAATCTAAAATATTGTTAAAACAAAAGGCAAAATTACCATCTGAAGCAGAGACCGTATTATTCGCTGCTTTTTCACTTAAAAATGAAACAAACGAACAGTTTTTTTTGTTTTTTAATAAATTGAAATGTTATCTTCCACACTTCTATTCTTTTAATTATTTATGTACTATGCCCGACAAAAAATCTGGGACATGTAATAGGTATGTTCTATTGTAAATACGACGAATTATTGTTAAAAAAAATTCAACCGTTTGTTTATTTCTGTATTCAAAATGAATTGTTTAAAGCTGCAATTCAAACTAATAAAATAGCTCGAAAATGCATGCGTGTTGTTGCCCCAGACTTTTTTGACGGGCAGAGCACTTGTAAAATATGTGTGCGTTTTTCTATGAATTTTGATTATTTTCATCAATTTTCGTCATTGGCACGCGGATGTGACGTAAAACGATAATAAAACTGACCTGCTCAACATAATGACACTATTGCTGGGGTCTTTGGACTCCGATCGTTACGTCATTACTTACCGCGAAGTTTACAGCAAGCGTTCGAAATGCCCGCCATTGGCGTCCATACGGCGACGAAAATTTGCTTACACTAAAGTTTGCTGCTGCCAACTCTTGTTGTTGCATCCACTGGCAAAAGACGTGTCGCTGATGGTAATCCTCTTCTATCAAGTGCTGCACACGTTAGGAATTAAACAAATTTTATCTCAGGAATACAGTGCACAACAGTACGTGGCATACCAATTTCACGTGTACTGCGTCTTGGATTATTATTATTATTATTATTATTATTATAAATTAGAAACATATCCGGATATTCTTCAGTCGTAAACATGCTGGGATAAGTGCTTTTATATCAACAAAATGTCACAGATGAACTGATTGACCTTTGTGATCCACTGAAAGCTTTCGCCTTGCGGCACAATAGGAGTCCGGTTGCGCAAGTCAGGGATTCCCTGACCAGTGTTGGGTAATATATTTTATTTTTGGATCTAATGTTCTTGTACAATATACTTGGGAAAAATTGATATCTGGTGTGTATACAATATACTTCATTTAAAGAGTATATAAATATAGCTACATATACAGTATACGATATTTCATTTTTGTATATACATATCCATTTTGTATTACCTTTGACAACATATTATATCCGAATATTATACAATTCGTAAAGAAATTTTGCAATATTGTCACGAAAGGGATTTTCCAGAAAAAACACAAAGAACTTTCGGGTTGTATTCCGCGAACAAATAATTGAAACGCGAATCTGTGTAAACGAGGGCACCGCAACCGTGTCGAAATGTAAACACAATAAGGAGGTAACTAATACAACCTAACGTAAAGCTTCATATTTCGTAATAACATTCAGCGGAATTTACGCTAACAAAGCCGCAACCATACGGAATCGCTGGGCGAAACACGAGGCAAGAACAAAGAAGATACAACATGCAAACTGGCCAAAAACGGTGTATAAAATCGCGGGCCAAAAAATTAGGAACCAGTCGTTTCCACCCGACCGACTCAGCCACTCAGGGCACTAGTGCCAATCCACGAGGGGACGCCCAACATCGCCGTCCAGCAACATTGCCGCTGCCAACGTCCAACAACGCCGTCGCCGCCACCCGCATCGTCGTCGTCGCCACCCCAGCATCAACATTGCTGGAGGCCATCACTTGTCACTGCCGCCGACAACATTGCCATCCGTCCTAAAGGGAACAACGTGAGCTAGTCGTCGCCGCCACCCGCATCGTCGTCGTCGCCACCCCAGCAACAACATTGCTGGAGGCCATCACCTGCCACTGCCGCCGACAACATTGCCGTCCGTCCTAAAGGGAACAACGTGAGCTAGTCGTCGCCGCAACCACCCGGACCGCATTCCCACACTTCAAGACGCACCCCCGAACTAAATTTATTTAATTCTTTTTCGTGAATAAAGAGGTATTAATTTGTTTTTTAAACAACTGTGTTTTCAAGCTCTACCATCTACTACCATCTACCTACGTACATACCGCAACATGGTGAAGGCTTGGGCCTTACCGTAACATGATGGAGCCGCCCTTATCGTAACATGGCGGAGACGCCTTTACCGTGACAATATTCTCGTTTGCACGATGATCAACATAAAGGAACTTAAAAATCGAGCATAAAAATGTATAAATGTTATAGTATAAGTCAAAATGTAATTTATGTGGTCCGAAAAGTATATTTATCTAAATATCCTCGATTTGTAAAAGTATCTAATATACAATATACATTTCCGTCATAAAAACTTGAATACATATACAATACACCTACAAAGTATATTCTGTACAGTATATAATATACATTGTATATCATATGCCCCCAACACAATCAGGGAAGGCAGGTACTCAGTATTATACTGTAGCATACAGGGTGTTCAGAAATTAGGGGACCCGGAGGTCGTAACGCTGTTCCTTGCATGATTCTAATTTGAAGAAATTTTGGTCGGTTAAATGCACTTAAAACGCATTTTTCATTTCTCATACCTTCAACTTTGATGATCTCGCATATAAACAGGAGAGCTCGGACAAAGTTTTTGTATTAAGATTTTCTTCTTAGAATCATGCAAGGAACAGCGCTACGATCACCGAGTCCTCTAATTTCTGAACACGGTGTATATCGCAAACGATGTCGTTTTCATAATTTTGTTAAAGGAAAATAGTTTTTATACAGTATGTCCCCGGATTGAGTTTACAATACCGTATAATGGACCAAAAATTTTTGAATTAAGATTTCATGTTCTGCTGTTCAGACCTGCTTGGCGTGAAATGAATTTGTGCCAAATTTGACGCCGAAAGTCTTCAAGGTAGCGGAATTAACACAAGAAGAAGTAAAATCTGTGTAGGTAAAGTGGTCTTCCTTTTGAATTTAGGAGAAAAATTTAGTAAGATAAAGTGATTCACATTTCAAATTAGGGAGATATACCAAATTTCAACATCCTAGAAAAAAGATTGATTTATGGAAAATTACTAATTAAATTATAAATATTTCAGTAAAGTTGTAAAATGTTAAAGCCATCTACATATTTATTGACTAAAAACAAATAAAATATGATTATTCAAATAACATTCTGTCCATATTAGCACCTGACAGTGTTAATGTCTTACAACTGTACTGAAATCCTAATGTTCCGTAATTCAATTTTTTTTTCTGGAATGTTGGAATTTGGTATATCTCCGTAACTTGAAATGAGAATCATTTTATCTTACTAAATTTTTCTCCTAAATTCAAAAGGAAGATCACTTTACCTACACAGATTTTACTTCTTCTTGTGTTAATTCCGCCACCTTGAAGACTTTCGGCGTCAAATTTGACACAAATTCATTTCACGCCAAGCAGGCCTGAAATGCAGAACATGAAATCTTATTCAAAAATTTTTGGTCTATTATACGTATTGTAAACTCAATTCGAGGACATACTGTATATGGTCCACTGATATCCACTGCTGCCGTATGACCCCTTATTTATGGGACAGTCTGTATACATTTCAATCCGACCCCCTTTGAGAGACAATAACAGGTGAACTATTATCATCTCGTATATTTCATCTGAAGTGTTCCATCAAAAATCGCGATAAGCTAATAAAATACTCGTATATCGCGATCTGAAGTTCGTTAAGCCCTAGTATTTGATTCATTAATTGATAAATAACCGATAGGAAGGTACTCATAAATAAAGAATGAAAGCAACAAAAACGCAACAATGTCTTTAAATCAGTCACTGAGTTTGTGTTAAAAAGCATTGTTTAAATAAATTATGAAACGTTAATTCAAAAATCTAAGTCATCAAGAAAAAATTTGAATTTAATGAATAACAAAATAGTTTTTCTTTTCGGTGGATAAATCTATTTTAAACAGTTTTCAAAAAATTTCTATAATAATTGATTTTATAAATTCATGTTTGTTCTTGGTAATTTTGGTAACGGAAGCTGTAATCATCTTTTGCTATAGAAAAATAAATCAAATTCCACATTGGAATGCATCACACAATATAATACTAAATGCAAAGTCGACTATCATATTCCGTTTAGAAGACTTTCAGTAACCAATAACTTCTTTGATAATAGCTAAGCATGCACGAGCGTTCAATCCCGCAGGAAAGTGCAATCGTGAAGGAAAGAACGTGTGTTAGTGAAGTACGAGATGACTTGCCAACATTAATACTTCCTTCGGGAATCATATTAGGGATGTTCCAGTGTTCTTGACCGACACGATAAATAATACTTAATTTCGTGTAGACTTGAAGAAGTGGTATTTGTCGAAGGAAAGAATGACATGATTGAATGCTGGTGTAGGTATATAATATAGGCTTGAAAGTCTTTAATGCCTTACCTGCTGAAATTAAAAACGTTTCTAATTTAGTTAGATTCGAAACTCCACTAAAACAATACTTATTAAGTAAATGCATGTACTTTTACATCTTATGATATTCTGATTTCTTGATCTTTGATCTCTTGTTCTTTTGTAAGTTTCTTTGTTATAATCAACTTGATATTGAGCTTTTGTTCAGTTATACATATCTCTTATGTATATGTACATTTTCTGTTTAGATTTAGTTTTAGTTAATGAAGTTTATGTTTGGTGACATAGTCCGCACAGTGTATTATTATTGTTACCGGAAATAAATATGAATTTGAGTATCCTCTTACTCGATGAAAGTCATAATCAAAAATTGTTCATTTCGAATTAGCATTCGTTAATTTATGTGGATAATAAAAAAGATACGCTCCATATTGGTTCCTACTAATTTATTAAAAATAAATAAGTGACTATATAGTTGAATTTTGATGAGATGGAGATGTGTATTATTACATGAAATCAAACGTAGAATTTACTCAAGTACCTAATAGATAGCTGAATTGGTTTCGATAACACAAATGCATAAAGTAAATAACGCAGATGTATGTATATAATAAAGAAATATAACGCAGTTACAAACTAATCATTTTCCATATCACTTTTAAGTACAACGTAAATATTGCTCGTATAAATTTCTGAATTTTCGAACTTTTTAAAAACGAGGGTAAAATAGACGTAAAGAATACTTCAAGAGTAACAACTTTACGTCAAGTACTAAAGTCGAAGTGGAAGCCAATTTTATAAAATTAAAATAAGTATAGAAAAAGTAATCTTTCGAAATCTCATAAATTACCAATTACACCAACATCAAAGTCAAAGACTTTCTAGTTTAAATTTTAATGTTCTTGCTGATAGTTTAATTTAATTTCGTTTTATTTGTTTCAGCGATGTCCACTGAGGCGCAGGGCTACAGCGATGAGTCCATTCAAAGCCGCCTCAATGAAACAGGTGAGAACAAATCAGTTTCTTATTTAAATTAAATCAACACGCTCCCCGTTGAATTAATACATATAATACATTCAATTGATACCTGCTTGAATTTATTATTCAGTTGAGTGACTCAGTTTCTCTAAATACTTGAATGTGCCTTAAAAAGACTGAACACGCATTTAAGATCATTAAATAAATAAAACTTAATGAGAACCTCCTCCTATTTCACGTCTTATTTTGTGTTGTCTATTAGCTTTTCACTACTTTGTTTTTTTTTGTGTTGTTTTTTTTCCATGTTTTGTATCCATATCTTTTTATTTATTCTTGCTTGCCTAAGCCCGAGGCTATTTTTGTACTGTTCCTTATGAATTTCACGTACAGGACTTTTCAGTACGTTATTTTAAATTTTGTCCGTCTATGCTTTTCTTAAAATACTCATTTTCGTTTGTCGGTAATCCATTTATTCTGATTTAGTTATTACGTTGCTACGTTTCATTCCTCTTCTTTGTGTGAAGTATATTAATTTGTACTTCCTGCACGTTTTGTTGTTATCCCCTTATGGTGTGTTTGCCATAATTCTTTCGGGAATCAAAATGAGTAAACGTAATTTTTAAACGTGCAGACAAAATTGTATATTTTTTCCATCTAATTTACAAATAAATCAGTCATTTTTTAATTCGAAGATTTTAGAATAATTAACTTTGTTTAAAGACGCACGAGAATCGTTCACAACACATTTAATTTTTTAAACGTTTTCGTATTTTTTAATGTCGATTTCACGGTCATCTTGTCAAGAAAAAATTAATTATCACACAGCAGTTTTTATTGTCCAAATTAATTAAAAACTGGACGTCGGTTAAGTTCACAGGATTAGCCTTCGATTTTTCTTCTCATTGTCGTTAGTCGTTAGTGTTTCAAATAAATTTGCCGTCTTCCTACGTTTCAGATGGAAAAGTACTACACAGGAAATGTCATCAAAATACAAAATATTTTTGTTGTAACGCACACTTCACTTTTTTTAGAATTATGTTTTGTACTACTTCTGTTTCAGGCGAAAAAATAAAAAATCAAAATCTTCTAGTCTTTTTATACAACGTCAAAAAATGTTCAAAATGAATCTTTCAAAATTGACTATTGTTTCGCGTAATCCTTTTCTGCCTGCCTCCCCCCCACCTGTCACCCACACTTGCCTCAAGCACAAATGAAAATATCTTGTGTTTTTGCTTTGAATTTTCTTGGAGTGCCTTATTTATTGCAGCGTCCTTTTTCTTTAAAATCAGTTTTTATCCAAAAATTTCAATTTCGGTAATTACACCAGTTTAAAATAATGTCCATATCTTAATTCTAAACGTATTACCTATATGATGTCTAGTTGCATAAATCATTCTTGAATTACTAAATTTACTTAATTATCAAGAGAAAAAAAAAATATTTCTCCCAGAAAATTAACCGAGAAAGTATGGTGTATCACAGAAAAAATGGAGCATTACAGGTACCGTTAATCAAGAAATTGAGTTTGCATTGAATTAAAAAAGAATTCAGGAATTCAGAAACAATCATTTTCCTAAAAAAATATAGTCAATCGGAATTCGTTTTTCCAGTTAAATTATAGTGTGCCATCTACCAATGCTTTAAGAACTACAAAGTACAACAGTTATTAAAACCACTTGCCGTCCATTGCGCACGATAGAATTCTTTCTGTAAATCCTATGCCGCCATCTAGTTCTTACGGGCGAATTATAGGCATGCTGACACGAAAACCTGTAATTAAAGTTACCTCTCATAATGCTGTAAATCCTTTGAACTGTGTCGCCATCTAGTATCAGAATGTAAATTGCAATCATGCCGATAAAATTAAAAACCAATAGTTTATTCAGTAAACAAAGAAAACCGCAAGAAGCAACAGTATATTAGTTTTACTGGACATGTTTTTATATCACAAACATCATCAAGTCGTGTCGGACTTCATCTTATCTGGTTTGCAGTTGTGCTAGCGTTTCTACCTTAAATTTAGGTAGGCTCAAATAGATGTCGCCATAGTCAGCGGTACTAGCTGGATTACTAACCTTCGCTCACAGTGTGAAGTGCCGTGGATGAAGCAGTAGTTATTGTAAGCATTCATAGAGGTCCGCTCACTTATAGAAACCAGTTTTGTAAATAAATAAGCAGCCGAGCTGCTAACCGACGTTCACAGTGCGAAATTCCAGGCAGTTACTCTAAGCCTTCATAGAGGCTCCTGCATTTATAAGGCGATTATGAATAAATAAATAAAGTGATGTTTTTCTAGATCAATAAACTAGTTAAATAAACAAAATTATGTAGGTGTTTAGCAGAATTAAACAGCATAAACACCATCTAACAGATTGAGATATTCGTGTCTTTAGTTTAATAAACTTGTCCGTGTGTACGAAAACACGTGCGTTTATGTTATTTAGCGAAGAAGTTTTGTTAATAAAGTCGAGTTTATTTTTCACATCTTGTTGTTTCTCAGTAGCTAAATATTATTTTAATTTGGGTAGCTGACACTGGGGAGTTTAAATCATTATTTCCACTAGAATTTATTCGGGTTACTCTTTAATTGTTTTGTTAATTTTTTTGCTGGAAGTGAATTGCAGGGATTATTAAAGAAATAAATTAGATTTGATACGAAAGCCAAGTACCTAAAATATCCCCAGTGAAAAACAGAATATTTAGGGCCAGTTTACAGAAAATTTAATTGCAATCAAATTTTAATGACGTTGTTAATTTGACAGTTCGCAATGTAATTCTTACGGCAATTTAATCGTGATTAGTTTAATTCGAAATTAAATATTTGATTTGCTTTCTGCAAACCCACCCGTAATGTGTTAATATTAATAATAAATAATTTAGAATCACCTATACACTTTAAAAATTAAATTCTTAGAGCACATAATTTCTTTCAATTTCATACTTTTGTTATTGGTTCTTACATTTGTTGTTTGTTATTAATATACACATGGAAGTCCTGAAAAAGCCAAGGACACAACGTACTTTTGCTGACAACATTTTTGTCAGAGCAAGTTTTTGATTTGTTTTTAAAAAACCCAAATCAATCTATTAATTAATAATGAAAAAATGGAAAGGGAGCTTAAGCACAAAAGAATCATAATTATTTAGATACTCATATGTACATACATAGTAGGCATAAAGTTTTTGTTAATTCTAAAATTAGAATCATCTGATGCGAAAGGAAATGTAAAAAATTCAAAGAGAAGTAAAAAGAGAGACCATAAAACCGGGAATATTCCTCCACATTTATTAGCCGTCTTCAGGGCAATGACACCCAAGTCGTCAGCCTTAAATGAAACCTGCAAGAAGCGAGTTAAACTAACAAGAAAACCAAGGATAAGTAACTTTCGCTCAATTATTCCATTTTTGTTCGACGTACGTACTTATTACATTAAAGTTCCAGCGCAAAAATTTCGGTACAGTTTCAGCCCTTATTCATCATCAAACACGCCGAGCTTTTTCATGTTATTTTCAGGTCTGTAAACTACTCAGATGAAAGTGACCCGAACCCGGTCCTAAACGAGGACTAATAAATTAGTCGCTCGTCCTAAAGGAAAAGCCAAAAAACTTAATCCTTAGACCTTCTTTATTTAGTTAGAGAGCAGCGTCCTCGGCTCAGCAAAGCGAACACAAAGGTTATTTTTTGCTAATAAGGAATGTAGACGTTTTCTGTGAAATCGTTGACCGCAGAGTCTCGAACCCGGTTCAACGAAATGTCCGCGTCCGAGCAAATCCCTCGTCTAATCTTCGCCGTGAAGGAAGAAAAAGACTTGAACGCAATCGCATCACGCAAGGCACAATTTCAATTAAAACACCAACTAAGCCTTGGGTTGATTAGAAAAAATCGCAATTAAATCGACTACCGTTACACGGTTCGAGCGAGTGGAAATCGAAATGTGTTGGCAGGCCTGAAATTAAAAGACCAGCGGCTTTATATGTGACCAATTGACCCGATGTACTTGACCCCATATGTTAATTCGCGTGAACGTAATGCAAAAGCAACGTAATATGTAATGAAAAATTTATTTGCAAACTGTAAACATCTGGAAAAAATTAGTGTGCTTTAAATTATGAAGAAAATACAGGCCATATTTTTAAATGACTTTCCATATGGAAGAGTGATTGATTCATTTCGAATTCTGGAATTAAACTTTATGCTTTATTCATATATTAATAAATCAAATTCTATTACTGCTGTTTTTAATTAACTTCGATGATTCTGAAAACTTTTGGTGAACCAATTTCGTGTCATTCAATATTTGTTCAGAAGTCATCAGTTAAGTAATTAACGAAAAGCTGGGCTTCATGACGTCGTAATGCCGCCTATATTGCGCAATCACCCGGTCGTTTCCAATTTATTTTAATCCCCCTGAGAACAACTTTATTAATAACCAGGCGTGACATAAAAGTAGTGACATGTTAATGCGTCACGAAGAAAAGTAAAATCGGGTGAAAAAAATTGATTTTTGTCCAAGTACGTTCTGGCTCACGCGACGCCACAATTTAAGCGTCGTAAACACGGAGCGAGGCAAAAATAAATCACCTTTTCGGTGATGGTCAGCAGCAAATGCGATGACATTTGTTGAAGCATGACCTTTCGTGTTTTCGTTAATTACTAGGCGGATTATTAGATTTGATTTAGCTTATCATGCCATATCATTCGTCATTTTGGCTTCGTAATACCAGCAGCACGTGAAGAGCGGATAGTATGACGAAAGAACTCGTTTATTTGTGGCGTTATAATTTTGTTTTATCTGCGAGTGGCGGGTATATTTAGACGTTTCATAAATTGCATGGGATAATTAGTTTTTGAAAATCGCCGAGCGCGATAACGTAATGTGAGAAACAGCTGATTGATGAGTTACGAATTTATTTTTGTGTTCAGATGAGGCGTTCAAGGATAAACTGTTTTTGCAAAACAAAGATGCAATCTGCGAGTATATTCTTTTTACAGAAAGACATTTTAATAAAAACACAAGTAACTCTTTTTTCAGTTCAGTTTCGTTGACTTTACTTAAGGTCTTCAAAGTTGTTGCGCTTCATTGCATCATTCGCTTCAACCTTTTTTTTTTAAAACATTTTTGCCTTTGCTTGAATTGATACGTCTCTTCCTTATAATTACTAATCAGCTTTCCAATACTTATCATAACAAACTTAAATTGGTAATGTTGATTCGCCGGTATTTCTAGTACTTTCTTGAAGCTTCCTTCAATAAGAGACTCCTCAGAATGGTAATTATTATAATATGCAGCTAACTAATACACACTCTAAGCGATCCATTATTTAAGGAAGCCTCAAGGAAGTACTGAAGTACCATGAATACGAGCATAAGTATTTAATAAATTTTGGAATATCGTCTAAATCCTGGTGGATGTTCTTGCATTCTTGAATTCGAACTACAAATTTTCTTAACTATTTCAATTTTACAACCTTTTCGACCGCCAAACTTTTTTTTCAAATCCTTTTGTTTTAAGTACGCTCGAATCTCAAATATGTAATGTGCAGGTTTGTTGAACTAGTTTTTGTAAGTCATCTAAAATCCTGAATGATGAGCAGACTGCGGCGTTTGTTAGGACATTTCAGAGCCGGACTTATTTTATCTCATGCTCACAAGTTTACAAAACACAATAAAAATATTTAAAAATATTTCCCGACTTCCCAGAAATTATTATATGTACTTCTTGACATGTGTTAATAATTAAATATTTCATTAAGATCCGGACGCGCTAGTGATGTCATCGTCGAACAGAGATGTTGCATTGATATTGAGGAAGAAGAAGCATTGCATAATATAAAACTCGAAAGAGTGCACTATTGATTTTTTTTTGTGTGTATGAATAACTATTTAAATTATATATTAATTAATTATTATATGATATAAGAAAATAAATTTACGATTTACGAGTTATTAACAGGTCGACGGCCGCATTATATTCGTAAACAATGTTCTTTTTTGAGGGTGTAATAAAAACCGTCTGAAATATTGTCGGATAACTCATAACTTTATGTTTTATAAACTTAAATGTGCGCATGAGATAAAAATAGTCCGGCTCTGAGATGTCCTAACGAACGTCGGAGACTGATAATAATCTAATGACGTGACGTTATAAGGCGAACCATTCTGCCTGTTAGATAAATATGGCCGCTAGTAACAAGAAGAAGCTTTGCTGTGATGAGCATGCAATCGCATGGCCGTCGGTTCGAACCGCCCTCGAGGGATTTTTCTCGGGGGTGGTCGGTATCGACTTCCGGCATCCTTTAGTGTTGGGGATAAAAATCAACACTGCTTCCCCTTAAACGACGAGAAGGTTTGATAGTAACAAAGCCATGGAACACTTTACACACACTCAAATACACTCTCGTTCCTGAAATCCTGACAAGTCTATGACTTAAGACCCCGTTGGGAAACCACCACAGATAAAAAAATAAGTAAATAAAAGAACAGTAGGAAACGCTTTGTTAAGCGTCATTTTAAACAATTGACATGATCATAAACATGTTATGTTAGGTTTTCAAAAAAATACAGTGAAATAGGAAAAATCATTAGACACAGATCAGAAAGTGGTATGGCCTTTCTAGTTCAACGACTTCGATGATTCTAAATTTTGCCTTTTACCATTTCAACGTGGGGCGAATTGTCTTCGTTTGAGTTTTGTCAAAAAAGACATAAATTGAGTAAACACTTTTTGAAAACTATAAAATGCAAATTTGTGGAAGTTGGAACTTCCGAAACATTTCAAATACAACCTTCAAATTTTCAGGTACATACAACCAAGTATACTTCCATAGTGATGTCATTTTATTATTGCTTTTGTTAATAACTATTTTAACGTAATTAATTATTACTCTATTATTTGCTAACTGCACATCATGAACTGATCGGTGAACGTATCAGGTGATATTGCTGATAAAGCTTCCTTATCCGAGATATAAAATATTTTAAGAGATCATCAGGTCAATTAATTTGAAAATATTCAATGAAAAAAAGTTTTGAAACCGGCGACGAATTTTTTTTTTTTTTTGAGAAATTAATAAAATGCATAAATATCCAAACTGGTCTTGGTGGAAAAGTCTTTGGAATCCAAGAAAACTAATCAGAAGTTACTGTAATAACTTTTTTCCTGTAAAGTGAAAGACCATAGATAAGTGATCGTACGTCCCGTTTTCAAAGGGACAGCGTAGTTTTTAAACCCATTGTCCCGTTGTCCTTGAGAGATTACTCGGGACGCAAAGATGTTATAAAGATCTTAGCCGTATAATAAATCGATATTTTCTGTTTTCATCAGATACAGTGTGTGAAATGAAAGATAATCTGCCGGTGTTAGTGACACTATCCAAATAAGTTTAATATATTGTTACTTTATATTTGTTTTTCTTTTTTTCATTTAATATGAACAGGGTTGAGCTGACTTACATTATTTGATTAAAATCACGTTTTAAAATCACTAACTTTAATTAGGCGATTTTTATTTTTTAAAATATGATTTTTAAATTATTAAAGTCATTAATAAAATGGAAAATTTTAACGAAATTTGAAATTCTTCTGTTCTCCTGCTTATTTTAAATGACTGCCAGATTTTTGTACACTCTGAACTTAAAACTGAAGCTTCAGTTATTCCAACTTCTGTAGAAATTGATGACACTTTCAGACGTCCCTCCTTCATAGTTAAAACCTCAACTTTTTTACAACTTCTCTATTTCGAACTTCCAAAGGACTTCTACCTCTTGGATCGTCCTGAATGGATTCTCTACTCCAACGAAACTGCATTGACCAAAATTTGACTTGGAAATATGATGGGCAGTCATGGTTATACAGTGCCGTCATTCTCTCTCATGTCTCATGTAGTCAAAAGAAGTTATCACCATTCGATGTTCTAACTTTAAATCCCACTTTAAAAAGTTTTTCCTTTTGATCGAATGAATTGAATTTGTGCAGGGATGTGTCAACAACTTTTCAATTCATAACTGTTAAAAAGCCAACAACAAATCTCTTTGGTTTTAATACACATTAAGCATCTCATTTTAAATCAAGTTGAAGGTGATTACCAACACAAA
The DNA here is from genome assembly GCA_958336345.1 of Dorcus parallelipipedus. Classification (NCBI taxonomy): domain Eukaryota; kingdom Metazoa; phylum Arthropoda; class Insecta; order Coleoptera; family Lucanidae; genus Dorcus; species Dorcus parallelipipedus. The sequence continues at coordinate 21,172,862 of OY284482.1, read as the reverse complement.
GCCGGAAGGATTCCCTTAATCGCCCGCAACCTTTTTAATTAACTTAGCGATTACCTGTTACCATTCGTAAATAATCCAGGGAGATAAAGTAAGCGCCGGCTTAAAATTATTCACAAGTCAGTTTTATTTAATTTTTTTTTCTTCCCAAGACAAAGAAAGGCACTTAATCTGGGACATACGTGGAGCGGGGTGTTACGCAAAGTCCCCCCATAAACAGCGTTAATCCTTGCGTTGATTTAACAAACGTATCTCTTGAGAAGGTGTTCCAGAAACACCATTTTGCAATGTGGCAATCACCGTCAGCGATCGCGGTCATTAATGAAGCTCGGTATTTAAACAATTAAGTAATAATCACATTTAATTATGAGGTTTACAAAATTAATTTGAAAAATGTTCATTGAAAAATATATTTAGGTTCAAATGGAGTTTCTTGGTCAACTCAATTGTATGTATTTAGTTGTTGTTATACAACTTAAGACAACTTAAGGAATCGATTCTAAGGCGAGATCCCACTAGGGTAATATATTGCATATTTCAACTAATAAAGGATAGCTAATTTATTTAAATAATTTTTAAACGCTTGTAATACTTAACTTTCTATGATCAGTAAACCAAACAATAGTTTTCGCAAACTGCATCGACTTGGAGCCTTTAACGTTGCCATAGTAAAATCCCTCTTTAAGGAAAAGTTAAGATTATATGATTTTGAATCACAAAAATTTTATTGTTACGATATGCTGTTAGATTTATTATTTTATTATAAATTTTTAATAACGTAAATGTCAAAATAAGAATTTGTGTACTGAGTTTGAGATTGGTTTTATCGAGTGAAATTTCTTATGGTTTTAATCTAAATAATGCACATAAATCGGTTGTATTTATCAGCGGAGCCAACTGATAACACATAAAATTGTTTCACAGTTCGCGGCGTAAAAACCTGTCGTCAACGATTTAATTTCCTGGAAAACCCTTATCAGTGGTTGATACCGAGCCCGGCAACGGTCATAACGGAAAATAAGGTCGCCCCGATTTGTTTTCGTATTTTTCAAGTTTAATTATAATTAAACTATAGCTATAGCGTTGATAAAACAATTTATTGCAGTACACGTTACACCCAAGAGTAATAAAATTACTTTTGTTTAATCGATTGTAATCTATTAAACATAAATATTTTTAATTTGTTTTTATAAGTATATATTTTGTTAAGATAAAAAATTCAATGCTAAAATTATTTAAATAACGTGTCTTGGTAATGAACATTTTACAAGATAACTGAATTTACTGAAACACTTGAATTTTGTGCAATTTTGTAGGATATTTCCTTCAGTTGCTAAACTCAAATTCAAAAATATGAATACATATAATGATTGAATGACATCATAAGTATCCAAAATTCATAATAATTTTCTATCAGAACAGAGTTTAATTAAATACAGAAAAAACTTGGTCGTATTTGAAAATTGTAATATTTACTAAACACCCTATACGATGTATTACAGGTTTTTTTTAATAGCTTTCAAAAAGTTAGTTCTTCTGCATTCATTCTTGTAGACGTGATAATTTACAATTCAAAAGTAAATACATTTTTTTTAAAATTTACTATCGACCGAACTTTTCGAAACAATGGAATTTTGTTTGATAAACTGTATCTAAAATTGCTTCGATATCGTCAAGAAAACAAAACTCTTCTATTGTTTCGTGAAGATACATACTGAGTTATCTTCTTTTATTTCCATAACTATGCTTTTTGAGATAGGACAACTTATTGATAATTGTGTAAGATAGATATGTGAAATTCAAAAATTAAATAAAAATGCAAATTCAAATTATGTTAAATTGACTTCCGGTACAACCGGAAGTACATAAGAATGAAAGTATACAGAAGAATCACTTCGTATTAGAAAACTACATCAATTTTCAAAATACCCTCTAGATATTTATGTTATAGGTCAAAGACTCTGTTTGAATGATGGTATACTTGTAGTCTTCGATGTTTGTATTCAGAGAAGTAAAACTGGATTAGTTTACTTAAGAGACTGCGCAAAATATTTGGTCCTGCTCTGTACGCAAAGTAACTATTATTGCGTTTTTAATTATCCTTGATTGCTGTTAGATGGAACGTTAATCTTGCGCTTGAAAAAAGCACATACATAACGGACGGTGATACCGGGACATGCCTGTATTGGGTGCAGCAGCTCTTTCTTCGCATGACTGACCCGACTTAATGTCACTTGGTCGTTCACAAAATGCATTCATGCATGCATCACTCTTTCGACCATGGCCCGTACAGGATGGATTATTATTTATATTGTTAACGGTGCATAGAATGCAACACTGTAAGGACTGCATTGCAAATATATGAGTGAACATTGGGCACAACAACGAATTTCCTTTTTCAGGTAGTAGATTTGTGGATTATCTCTACAGGTCATGCCCTTAAAGTAATCCCAGTAAGAAAAAATCTTAATACTTAAATCTGGGTCTGAAATAAGAAAATAAATTTTTATTTTAATCTCCTGTGCGATAAGTTTGCACGAGCTCTGATTTTTTTTAATAATTCAAGGACAAGTCAACACATTATTGGGCTTGAACAGCTATAGGCTTTAAAATTTCACTTGAAGCTATTCTATTTAAATAAATAATTAGCACAAGTATACCTCCAGTTACATTTAGGAAAAGGATGTAGGTAGAAGTATAAGTAATCGAAGGATTATTGTAATTAGGATTGTTTTGACTAGAAGAAAGCACTGATATTAAGCACGAATGGTTTAGGAATGTATTTAATGTAATATTTACATTAGCCTTTTTTTATTTACATCGTTACCTTAATTTGTTAATTTTATTCATAATAATATTTATTACAGATCATAGGCAAACTAATGGTTCGTTTTCACGCTCAAATAATTTGCGCAAATGAATTTGTTCAAGCATTGGCGCATACAAATTTGCTTGCGCAAATGCATGTGCAAATACATGCAGTTTACCAAACTTTCTAGCTTGTGCAAACAAAAAAATTACGTTTACATGCAACGACTTCCTTGTGCAAATTTGTGTGCACACGCACATGAGCGTGAAAACGGACCTTAATAAAAAAAAAAAAATGTTCGGCTTGCGTATTTCCATGAAAGGTCAAACGTTATATACCTACATCTCCTAATGAAATTTCCATAATATCATTAGCGCGAACAATTAAGCTGATAACAACACGATTATTCACACTTGAATACGCAATTTTCAGAACCAACGTAATTACATTGGAAAACAAACGGAGAAGCTATTTTTAAATTGACGAATTACAAAACAACACAAAAAATTAGAATGAATGAAGTAAATGCACGTTAATTAATTAAACCTGATTTGATTGTATTGATTTGTATTTTATTATTGTATATTTATTGGTTACAAATTATTTTTGATATATTTGTTATCTCTTATCACTTTTAGTTGTTGACTGTAAGAAGACACGAAAAACTGCCATAGTTAATAAATCAAAAAAATTATCTCTTGCCACAATTAATTTACATCCGTAGATTCGTATTTCGGCAGTTATGCTACCATCTTGGTATATGTGTACCAGAAGATATTCTCTTTACCAAATTCTTAATCTACCATAGTTTTTGTTTAATTTATTATTATTATTGTTTAGCTTTGCAAATCCAGTCAGCCCACGTTTTGACTAACTATTTTCTTCAATCGCTTTCTCTTTTTACCTATGAATCTTTCCCTACTTTACGTTCCAATTTGGTTTCGGTCGTCCTCTTCTTCCTTTTCCCATCTATAGTACGTATTTATAAATTAGGAGTAATATTTTAGGTATCCTTACTCCACTTTCCAGTCTCACACCATCAACTGTATTCGTTCTGCTTTGTTAATGTTCATGTTTCACGCGCAAACGTAACTATCGGTCTTTTTACTGTGCTGTATAATTTTATCTTTGCTGTATCTGTATCCTGCCATTACTTTCGTCTGGATTTCTATGACTTGACTTCCTTCCTTTCAAATATACAAATTTCTTTACCTCTTCAAATATAAATCTATTCCCTTTTTCAATTGTTACTTTCAATTTTCAATTAACTACCTTTTTTAAACCGCCTACCTCTCCAAGTCCACGTATTTTGTCTTTACTTCATTTATGTGTAGGCCTATTTTTCTTTGATTTTCTAAAAAGATGATGTAGAGTATTCAACCTAAGAAAGACCAGAAGTATCAAACAAAGCAATAAAATATGAGAATACTGATTAAAGTGGCCGTCTTCTTGCACAAATCTTTTGTTTTGTTATTTACAGTCTGTCCCATTAGAGGATAATAGGTCAATAGTTTGACGATAGTAGCAAAATTGACCTGTAGGGATTGATTCCGTTAATGATACAATAAAGTTTGGTACTTTATTTTTAGACTAGCAACTTGATATCAATTAAGAGTTGTAAGTTTCAAATTCTCCAATACATTTGGCAAAGTTTAAGGCCAAGTTGTGTTTTTTTGGCAAATAAGTATGTATATGTTTTGCCTATACATTCCTAAGCCTCTTTTTATAATGTGAAAGTTATGTGCTTAGATTTTACCTCGTTAGCCTTTATTTTCCAAATTTTAAACCACTTCTGAATCCTATCCAGATCCAAGTAGATTTCTGTAAGCAAATACTGTTTCTGGGTGGGAGGCAAGAATAGGCCCAACATCGGCATAAGTGGCAACTGCAGTTGTTTTGGTGATCGGTATAGTTGCACACAGCAAATATAAAATGGGGCAAGGGAGACCTCAGGGAGGCACTCCAGCACTGGGTTTGTGTATAGATTTTGACATTTTGCGAGTATCTGTTACTTAGGTATGATTTCAGGATTTGATAAAAGTGATGTTCTAAGTTTGTACAGACTCTAGTTAATAAGATTTTAGATGTAAGGAATTTCATGTAATACTACTATTTAATTTTATCCTCAAGCGAAAGTACAAGTGCTAAAATCCGAACTTCTTAGAAAGTCACCCCAGATGTTGACGGCAAGTCTGTTGTACAGCGTTTCCGATTATTTTCCAGGAAATCGCAGTAGAAGGCCGTCACTACGCTACCCACGCTCAAGGGTTCGGTTTAAAAAGGGCACTTTCGGCATTTTTATACATTCGTTTCATTCGTTTCAATTCATTCAACAACAAGTGTTCATAACGACGACACAAATCGTGTTTTTCAATAATGTGCAACAGCAGACAAGTCATTTAAATTTGTATTAGTGTAAATTAAAATAAACTAAGTTAAATCAACAAAAACTTTTCTTTTACATCAATAAACGCGTGAAAGCCCCAACAAAGTTAGTTTTCACTTTATAACATAAACTGCGCATGCCTGACTTATGTCTTTAAGGCCCAGTTGAACAATGCCAGTTTAAATTTAAGCTGAAGCTTAAAGCCATAACAAGCTTTGGCTTAAAGTTAAGCTGGAATTGTACAACTGGGCCTAAATGTGGTCGAGCAGTTTGCTTTGCCTTGCTTTTGCATTGTGTACTAGATTCACTATCTAGTACACAATGCAAAGGCAAGGCAAAACAAACTTGCTACTCAACGCAAATTAATGTTTTGATGATTTTCTTTTAGTGTTGCTAGAAGTATTTTTAGCAGTAGTTTTTCTAATATTTTAGACAGAGGAGGTAAGAGACCAGGGTTGCCAGATGCCGCAATTTATTGCAAATTGGACTATTCTTATTCTTTATTTGAGATGATTCTTTTTTGATTTTGCAATGACAAACTTTGGGCTATTTCAACAGTAACATTTTCGATAAATAACCAATTTACAATAGTTTTTTCTTTTTTACATTTATGGCGAAGTTTTGAATTTTCGGGGCAAATTTGAAAAGAACCGAGTTTAGAACTAATAAACTTCTTAGAAGCGAAAGGAAAACAAAGTCTATCGATAATAAAGCAAATTATTAATGTCATTAAAAGTAAATAATAAAAGTGGGGCGCATTTCTTAATTCACTAGATTATTTCTAATTGAATTTTCGGCAATTTCAAACCAAAAACTAGGAACTAGAACTAGGGAAACAAAAGATTATTAAATATTTCGCGAACGGACTTGAAACAATTAAAAATGAAAAAAATATCACACTGAAATAATAAGAATCGAGAGCTTTCTGTTTCTACAGTCATAAAAAGATAAATAGAAAAATAAAAGATGATTGATTTCGCCGAACAGTTCAGAAACGTCATCAACTTTTTCAATAGAAAATTAAATAAATTTAAGAAAAATCGAAAAACTGAGAAGTAAAAGGAAAAACAAAAGACCGTTAATTGTCGAACGAATTTGAAATTATTAAAAATCACACTGAAATAACAAGAAACAAAAGTGTCTACAGTACAATATCATTTGATTTCTTTCGAATCATTGATATATGTATGATTTATGTAACCTTAAAAAACATCAGCAAAATGTTCTTGTCTCAGAAGGGGCAGAAGGGCATTAAATATCAATGGGAATTATTTTTTGGCATTTTTTGGATCTTTCTTGTAAAACTTTGTTTCTTATAAAATTGTAACCACGAACATTTTTTGAATTATCTTTCAATTCATTGAATTTAAGTTTCTGAATTGGTAAATCCAAAGTGTGTCTAAAAATTTTTGAGGTCTTCCTCCGTTTGTCTTTATTCGGCATAGATACTTTTGATAGGTGTTCTACAAAAGCCTTTGATTTTTTCCTTGTCGGTTGTACACTTTTACCTATGGATGCTTTTAATAGATGGTAATCTCTGAAGGAAGGGCAAATTGAAAATCAACGCACGCCTCCTTCTCTTTCGTGGTTTAAAAAAGAGGCAGATGAAATTTTACAAATGAGTTGAGAAATACATATAGAGAACTTAAAACGAAGAAATGTACGGAAGCAAAAGGAATGTTTAATTATTTAATGTAGTTCAGTTTAGAAAATACATATTTTTATCATGTTTCAGATTCGGATGTATCTGGTCTGTCACATCTCGGTAAGTCTCCAATTCACCCAATTATGCATGACGCTTTGTTTATCAAACGACACCATACAAGTGACTTAATTTCCATGTCATTATTAACACACATGTAACCTACATTCGCGATTGCATGATCTAATTCTCTCGGTACGACTTCGCTAACAATTACATACAAGCAGCTTGCTTATATACTTCGAAAAACGATCCATTTGAACTGTGTATCCAAGATTGCGTATCTGGAAGAGAGATTTACACTCGCACAAGCTACCGATAACAAATTCATTCAGCGTTTTTGAAATTGCGAAATATCAAGTGGCTGACTTGCTTTTAATTCGTGAAGTAAAATTGGACTTTGTTTTGTGTGCCATTTATTTGCTCCTTACTTGTAGAATGATGTGTGCGAATGCTGTTAGCGTTTCAGGCAAAATTTTCCGGATGGAAGTCTCATTGTTAGTCAAACATGCAAATCATTGCTTCAGTTTCAATTTATAAAACTCACAAACTTGCTGACAGTGGAGTATATTATTATACAGAGTTGTTATTTATAAATCATTCATTGGTCCCTAATAGGCGTTGAAATGTTCCGCCTCTTTACCATTACTAAATTTCGTCAGCTGTTTGTCAATTTACCAGAGGCATTCGCTTGTGTGTCGTGTAATTTCTTGCTGTTTATTTTCTTGTATTATTTTGGATAATATGTCTACTTTTACAGGAATTAGGAAGACAAGAGGCCAAGGTTAATCAAATAAAATCTGTTTTTGCAAACTATCTTTAAAGAAGTAAATCACGCAGCTAATGGTGGATTAAAAATAAACCATCTGATTAACCTTGATCGCCTTAACATTTGTCTAACCCCCACAAAACAATGCATGTATTCTAATCAAGGTTTTATATAGGTATTTTTAATTAAGTCTCAATCCGGCGTGGATAATCCCGGTTTATTTAAATCCTTACTTAATCGCGTCTAAAGTTAGCGGCCATAAATCAGGCGATTCCATTGTCTTACTATTAATAAATCCTGCACAGTCAGGGCTGTTTCTGTTTATGATCTTTCTCATCGGTTTTGATTTTGGTAAACGCGTGCGAGTGACGTCAAGGTTTGCGGAAGGTTTTTCAGACGTGGGTTTTTGAAAACAATAGCTGAAAATCACAAAAGTACGCGTTATTAGATTTATGTAAATGTTGAAGCAAAACTGACGCAATTCGAGGAATAATTTTCAATAAAAATGTTGATCTGTGATTAACGGCCAGTTAAAAGAAATATTAAAACTGAGATATTGCTGGAAGTATATTGCTTCACACTCATTTCTAAATTTTGTGATGGATAATAAAGACGTGCTGACGTAGATGGGCGATCTTAATTTCATTTTGCAAACCATTTCTTTCTATGCTCTAGAAATAAATTTTTATGAAGCTATTGTGTCGTTGGTAACAGAACGTCGATATGTTTGCCTCAATTATAATCGACGAGTTTTTCTTGTTTAAGTTTAATGAAAATGAACATGAACTTCGAATTTATCGATTGTTCTCCAACACGCCTGACCTTCTGGAACAATCGAGTTTGAAATATACATGACAAGCCATTACGTTTATTTGCTGGCGATTAATCGAAATATCGGCCGTCGTAAACGTGTACACGTAAACTAGCGATTACGTAAATGGGTTTTATGTCGAGCACATTGGGGTAACGTTAATAAAGCGAAAATTATATATTTATGCCCTTGGTAACGATTTCGTTTGCAACGCCTCATAACTTGTTTTCTTTTTTGAAACCGGAAATTTCATCCATATCCTTTAACTAATTTCAACATGTTTATGTTTTCAATTTTTAAGTTACGAGGATAATGTACTTACGCAAGAAATTCTGTAATTATAAAAATTAGCGCAATACTTTTTTTGTATGTATTTTTTAAATTGTCTTCAGCCTGTTTGCTTTCGATGTGCTAACTCCTCAGATCTTCTGAATAATTTATCTTCTTAACCTGTTTATCTTTGGTTTTCTTTTCTGTCGTTTGTAACACATGTAAAGGGTTTTGGTATATGTGCAAAATATTTTGAATTTGATTTTCCTTTTTCATTCTAATAGCATTACACTCCATTATAGTCCAAATCGGCAATTTTCCGATTCATTGTTGCCCTTTTTCAATTCCTCATTTCGATCTTCTTACCTTTTTCAAGATCCACCTTTGATCTTATTTCGTGCCAGTTGTAACACTTTTGTATTCTTGTTTTCATCTATCATGAAGTATCAAGATTACTGTATCTCTGAGTATATTTGGACGTTAGCCAAGTCTTCAATAAGGCTTTTCATAGAGGATTGCTATTTAAAATCAAGCAGTATCTCCCCATCACTTATTTCAATTTCAGAGTTAAGATCAACGAGGTGCTATCAAATAATTTTTCAATCAAATCGGTTGTGCCTCAAGGCAGCGTCATCGGACTTCTACCATGTTTATTATATATCAATTGATTGAAATCTTCGCAGATGACACCGTCATCCTTGCAACGAACGCACAAAAATCTAGCAATGGCTACCTAGATCAAATTCAACCATGGGAAATTAAGGTAAATGGAACTAAATCTGTCCAAGTGAACTTTACACTTAGAAAGAGGAGTGTCCACAGTAAATTTAAATAACGTAAATATACCTCAGTCTTCGAGCGCTAAACATCTTGGTTTTCACTGGATAGTAGACTCACTTGGAAAAACCACAGAGCCAAAAAACGCAAACAAATTGACGCAAAAACAAAGGATATATGTTGGTTGTTTGTAAGAAACTTCAACCTGTCCTTGGAAAACAAAATCGTTCTCTACAAATCTATAATGAAACCTTGGGTTTATGGGGATGTACAAGCAAATACATATATTGATAATCCAGAGAAGTCAGTCAAAATTACTGCTAATAATAGCAAACGCACATTGGTATGTAAGCGATCACGTACAGACCTGAATGTACCATTTGTCCAAGATGTCATCAAAGAAAAAAGTATCCAGCACCACTAATAAGGTAGAATATTACCCACAGGTAGAACCTCAGCCAAATGCACCTCTGTACGTTGTCCAATAAAAACAATGGCAGTAAATACGACGACCAATAGTGCGAAAGTACCATGGCTAACCGACGAAATATTAACTGCAAGCGAGGAACTAAAAAAACTCTCATGGATCTCTAGACAAACAGGAATTAGACTCTTCCAAAAGAGAAAAGAGACAATACAGATCATTAATAGCAAAAACTAAATCTACTTACTATAGTAACAGGATTAACGCTGCTCCTAATAAGACCTGTCAAATTTGGAAAATAATTAATGAAAAACTAAATAATAATAAAAAAACCAATAGTATTCAACTGAAAGATTCTACGACTGCCATGATAATGAATACTTCCGTAAATGAGGGGTGTTTCCAGATGAGCTCAAACTAGCTAAGGTAATACCAGTCCATAAAAGAGGTGATCCTGGAGATATAGCTAACTATAGACCTATATAAGTACTGAGCGTCTTCTCCAAAATCTTTGAACGGATAATGTACAATCGTTTAGTGAGTTATGCCGAAAGATTTAATCTGATAACAAAACACCAACATGGTTTCCGGGCAAATAGGTCCACAGAAACAGCAGCCTACCAGTTTACTAAATTCATACATAAAGAACTTGATAGTAACCATCATGTCGCTGCCCTTTTCTTTGATTTGACCAGGGCATTCGATACTGTAAACATAGAATTTGTATCGGATAAGTTAGAGAGTATGGGAATTCGCGACAACATTTTATCGTGGATAATATCATTTCTATCTAGCAGGAGATTATTTGTAGAGTGTAATGAGGAGCGATCTCAGCATTACGATGTTGAAATGGGAGTCGTTCAGAGCTCGGTGCTGGGACCACTGCTTTTTATTATGTTCATCAACGACTTGCAGGAACATGTAACCGACGCTTTTGTTACTATTTTTGCTGACGATACCTCTGCGGCGGACTCAGCGCCGAGTCCAGATAAGTTACATACCCTTATATTGAAAGCTAATAATCAGATATCCGAAAGGTGTCATAAAAATAGTCTAATCCTGAATGTGACTGAAACTAAGATCTTATATTTTTATAAAAACAAAGCTCCCTACCTCACGACTAACATCAACACTCCAGCTGAGGTCAGTAAATTTCTTAAGTTATTTAGGCTGTCGTGGCATGCCCACGTGGACCAAGTCTGCAGCAAACTCAATAAAACATGCTACGCTATCCTGAAACTGCGAACTGTACTTGACACTGCAGGGTTGCTCCAGGTGTACCATGCTATGGCATTTCCTCATATTGCCTATAACATTTGGGGAGGTACCTCTCTGTTATATCGTATACTGATTGCTCAAAAGAGGCTTTTGCGTTTAATATTTCGAATCCCACAAAGACAATCCTGTAGACCTACATTCAGTAATCAAGGGATACTCACCGTTATCGGTATTTATATTTACAAATGTGCGGTGTTTGTAAGGAAAAATGTAGAGGAATTCGAAAAGAATAACTTGTACCACCAATATCTTACTAGACATTGCACAACCCTGAGTTCCCTATCTCACAACACTTCTCTATTCGAAAAATCTCCCCATTATTCGTGTATTGCAGTGTACAATAAACTCCCCAAAGAGATAGTAGCATGTGCGACATTAGCCCAATTCAAGGCGAAATTAAAACAGCATCTTATTGCTAATGGTCCGTTTTCACGCTCAAGCAATTTGCGCAAATGAATTTGTGCAAGCATTTGCGCATACAAATTTGCTTGCGCAAATGCATGCAGTTTGCCAACCTTTTTAGCTTGTGCAAGCAAAAAAAATACGTTTTCATGCAACGACTTCCTTGTGTGCACAAGCACATTTGCGCAAATTGCTTGAGCGTGAAAACGGACCATAAGAGCTACTACAGGCTTGCTGATTACTTAGACTAGGTTAATTTGTAGTATTTGTGTACGGTATGTATGTAAATGTCAAGTGTCTAAAATAGATAGATCGATAGATGTTTAGTTTTGTAAGTTTGACCTGTCCAATATCACATCACATGTATCACATGTCTGATCTACTGGACGAATAAAAATTATTATTATTAATATTAATATTATTGTTATTAATAGAAGACACTAGCCAGTCGACCTAATGGTCCGTTTTCACGCTCAAGCAATTTGCGCAAATGTATTTGTGCCAGCATTTGCGCATACAAATTTGCTTGCGCAAATGCATGCAGTTCGCCAATCTTTTTAGCTTGTGCAAGCAAAAAAATACGTTTTCAGGCAACGACTTCCTTGTGTGCACAAGCACATTTGCGCAAATTGCTTGAGCGTGAAAACGGACCATAAAAGAGGGCTAAAGGGGAACTCTAATTGAAGTGCTTCATCACGACAATATAGAGCTTCGTAGTTCTTAAGCCTGAACGCTGACTCATAGAATTTGTAAATTCTGATTGTCAATAAAATAAGGAAGAAGAAAAGAAAAACATATCATGACAAATTTTTATTTTTGTTTATTCTTGATACAGTTATTGGTTACGTCAATCTTTATAAATTCTTTTCATTTACTGAACTTGGACTTTTTTTCAAATCGGATGTACGTTTTCTAATTCGTGATCCATGACCTGATGATCTGACCTGATGACGATTTTGTATGTTTCCTTTTTCTGTTGGATTTAAATGATGATAAGAACCAAAATATGCACAGAATGACTTTGAATTTCGGCAGGAACTTCAGATTCAGTTTTTTAGAAATATGAATTTCCGAACTGTTTATTTTTCTTGTAAGTAAAATTCAATTTGCCTGATTTTTCTATATCTAATAGGCTTTTATTATTTTGTCTATGTTTGGCTTTTACTTATTCTTTGGTCACACCTGCGACTAATGTGCTGCCTAACGTCATTTGAAATTAATCAGCGGCTACACTTAAGCTTATTCGTTATAAATTTGTTTTCTTTTCCATATTATCATGTCACGAGTAAAAACTACACCAAATTAGTCAAATTAGACTTTGAAAATCATGTTAGACGTTACATTAAAAGCAAATGTGGCCGCGGAATTATAGTAAGAATCCCTTCTGCATAATTTGTGTTGCAATAATAAATAAGTACCGTAGGTATACAACTTTGTTATTAAATTATTATTATTATAGAATAGAAAAACAATGTTAAAGCACTTTGATAAATTAAAAGATTTCCGTCAAAACTTACAACACAATAATAAAAACAAAGTGTGTGTAATGAATGTAGTAAAGGAATTACCTAAAATGATAAGGCAAAGGAAGTGACCTGATTCTCAGATCTATATCTTTATTGCAGTCGAACATAAACAATAATATAATGTTGCGAAATAGTCATCACTAAATCCTCGGCGTTTGTAGTTTCCAGACAAATTTTGTAAAAACAGGATTCACAAGTAATTCTGCATTTAATCCGTAGTTTCATCCAGAAGTCTTTGCGATAAAAGCGTAAACAAAGCCAGCTCAAAGTACAGAGTGGTTTACGCAATTTATTTCTACACCTTCTCTATTTTTGGTTATTGTTAAATTAATTGCGCAATTTAATTTTACGGAAGCAGAAATCTTTTTCACGGTATATGTATATGTATAAATTAGGTCAGTGCATAAAAACGCATATTCAATAACTGCTTACGTGTTATAAAGTTTGCACAGTATGTTGTTCGTAAGGCCGGCAATTAAGTATTTTAGTATTCTTTTTTCTTTTCGCAAAATCGAAAACAAAATATTACCAACAAGTTTTCACTCAAATTTATGCTTTTTCGAACAAAAAGTTCTTCAAATTTACTTTTACATACTTTATCATTCGAATAAACACATTTCAAATAAATAAACTTTTTCTGGTATCAACTCAAAAACAGTATCAATAAAAAGATTCTAGAAAGTAATTTTCTAATTTGTTTTTTATTATTGATCAAGTCATTGGGTAACTTAATCTATTCTCAGTATTTTCAAACATATAGTTTCATTTTAAAAAACCTGCGTGTAGATTGAGTGTATAGTAAACTCCACTATCTTTTCTCAATCAATTTGTTTTCGTTTTCCTCGCTAAAAATACAAACATGCAGCTCATTATCTGTTCTTTCCGTAGCGGAAAGGCGCCTGGTTTCTCGTTTCAACCAGTTTCTTCATTTGCCGAAGCCCCTGGGCAAGGGAACGCTCTCAGCGCCAGACTGTCCAGTCGATCCTTTTATTTCGTCCTTTTCTCCAAGCGAATCGGCTCCGCGGTGTTTTATTAAACCTGAATTTAATTAAAACCACCGCATTCTTCTTTGCTATTTATACTTACTTGCGTGCGTACGTTCGTTCTCCTTCCTGCTGAAGATACACACGGTTAATATACTTTTATTTATTAGCTGGACTCGTTCTGATTTAGGATGACGAAGGATCACTTATATGTATATGAGGACGAGTATTTTTGTCTGCCAAAGGGGTCACAGATGTTTGATGCGAAGTTTGAGGATTTGTTTGATGAGGTGATGAATAATCATAAAGATGTTGGCATACCTTTTTGCAAATTGCGATGCAGAAACAGATGTGTAGCGTTTGATGAGATGTCACTACCTCATTAAATATGTCGTCAAACTCTACTCATCAAGTGGCCTTCTAACGGAAATATGATTTTTTGCAATCAGTTCTATATATTATGATTATTTACCTTTTTAAATTGTTAGATCGAGTTGTTGACAGGCAATGAGATAATTTCTTTATTCGTGTTAATTTTGATTTGTAAAGTACTAGTATGTATGGGATGTTTGGCAACTTGTATGATGATCGATCGCACTTGAAACCTTGCAAAAATAAGTATGTTTGTTCTGAATTGAGTAATCTATTTTATTTACGATAATGTAATTCTAGTTACTATTACATTTTTATTTATTTATTTATATAAAGATGTGGATTGACGACTTTTTAAAACCGCGATGTAATTTTGAAATGCGTCTGCGGTCAAGTACATTCATACATAAGTTGCTTGACAACAATAAATGCATTCGAAGAATTGACCAGTTGTACTCAAATGCCAGTCTTTAATGTTAAAAAGATACTGATATCAATATTTACCACTTTTACTAAGTTTTTGTTGCCAAAATAAAAAAATGTTGATTTTATTACGTGATGAACTGAAGGATCAGTGCTGACGTAAAACGGAAAGCTTTTACTTTTAAATATGTCGTGTGACTTCTTTTATTATTTATGTAATTAGCTCTTCGTTTATTTTGGTAATAATAACAGTGACGTTATTTAAAAAAATGCCATAAATAATTTTTTTTCCTCCACATTTATACGTAGGTACCTACTAATCAAAAAAGCTTTCCTTTTCTGTTAGATTACAGTAAACTATAGTCAACGTTAACAAAATTAAATTTAGCAATTTATAATAGTCTCAATTGATCATCTTTCGACTAAATCTAAAGTAAAGTGGCAATCAAAAATATATGCTACTTTTATATTGTTAATTACACTCGTGCTTTAATTAAAGTCTACTTTTAATTGCCAGGCTTTTATTTATAAATTATAAATAACGCATGTAATTATTAAAATTAAAAATTCCTATTGTTCTTTGGCTATGGTAACCGGTGAGAACTGGCGGTGGCAAGTTATTTACAGCGATTTTTTTTATTTTTGTTTTTCGCGTTCGTCATTAACTAAATGGCAAAAATATCTTGAGTACCGCGATATGTATCAATAACAAAGGCTTTTATGTTTATTTCTGTCCACGTGAGCAGAACAAAATTAAAAATAAAAGCAGTGATAAAAATTCAATACGATTTGAGTAAATGACTTGCAAAAGGTCGTATACACTCGTAATGTAAGTACGATTGGATTACATTCAATTTATTAACAAATTCGATTTCAATGTCTAATTGTAGCAACTGGCAAGGAAAGTAGTTTTAGTCAAAGGTGATGATCAAAAAGCGTAAGATTCAGGCATATCACAATTTGAATTTTTTTTTCCTAGGGAAAAATTAAATAAAAAGTAAGAATTTATTTTGTTATTTAATGGAATTTCAATCTTTATTGGAATGAAGTAGTATAACAAAGAAATTTTTATTATTGAGTCAGAGGTTACAGACTAGATAATTAACTGCAATTAGTCATATCTAAATGGCTTTTCTGAAAATTTAACAATTAATTAATCTTCTGGGTAACATAAAAATGATGATAAATAACGAGATACTCAGAAAGAAACAATTTCTTTTCATGGAAGTTCTTTTTTTATTATTTGAAACTGACAGATAGAGATCTCTAGATATCTTACATTTGCGTGATAAAAAAGTGTATTCTGGGAATCGTTTGGTCTGCATTTTCAAGAATGGTTATTAATAAATTAATTTGGTTTAAAAAATTAAATTGATCATCTCACTTTACATTTTGTTAATCGTTTGAAATAAATAGGTTTGGAGTTTGAATGACCCATTTCACTCCTTGCTGTCTTCATCTGTTCTTTTATCTTGTTTGACTATGTAGTTCTTATTTCTTTCTTATTATGTCTCTTTTTATTTTGCTTATCATACTTTTTTTTATTCGTGACTTATACTGATCTTATTAGTCTAACACTCACACACATCTTGAAAGATCTCATTGCTGTTTAATAAATCATATGTGCTTAAATCTTTCGTAGGTCTTTGTGCTTCTAATGCTCCGTTCGTTTGCTTTCTGTAGTTCTGGAATGAAGCTTCTATTCATAGCACATAATCATGATTTATTCTACAAATGAAATTTGGGTCACTATAACGCTGTCGCTTTATTTTACGTTCATCAAAGTTAGTATAAAGATGACATGTTTCGGTGAACTACCATTTTTAAATCTTTAACGAGTTCTTAAAAGCACGTGAAGGAAGACTTCTTAGTTAAGACTCATTCAGACTTATTCTACAATATTTTCTTCTGCAACGAACACATCTTTTTGTTCGTGTTCCGATTCAACAGAAAAACTTTTTATTTTTGAAATAATTCATAGATGAAAGATACTTGCAGTTTGCAGGTCAAAACTATTTAATCATGTGTTCAGATCATTTTGGCTCTAAGCGTTACAGATGAGGACTCTTCGTGGAAACCTTGGGTGGTCGATCGTTGCGAAGGAAAATGGGGAAATCAAATTAGTATGGGTGCTGACCTCAGTTCCGCTAAATGCAAATTTCAAGAATCGCTTTGCTTGCTATGGATGCATTCACAACAGCGACTCACGTTGCATAATCAACGACTTAATAAAAGGTTTTGAGCTCGCGTGATTTAGTTCGTACAAATTTGGTCAAAATTCATGGCCACCTCGCGGCCATCGACTAATAAAATTCAGACGATCCTGTTCGGCCTTTGTACTGTTTGCAAGTTTTCATGAAATTATTCCGCTCAAGCTCAATTCGCGTTCCAAAGTTGTTAATGTGCCTTCTAATTTTTAAATAAATAGATTTAGTTTTTCTATACTAGGATATTTAACACTTTTATACATAGATTTAAGTAGAAGATATCAAGTATCTGGAGTTGCCTCGAAAGGAGAGTAATTAATTAACTTAAAACGCAAAAAATATATTGTACAAGAAGTCTTTTCAGGAAAAAATAAAAAAGAATGAAATGAAGAAATCCTCTATAAGCATGAAAGTATTTTTAGAAGTATTCTTACTGCGCATTTATTTCAAACTTAAAATAGAACGTTTTCTCAAAGTCGAGTGCCTTAATTGTAATTAAAGGGACGTATCAGGTTCGTTAAGTTAAATGGAATCGAATTAGAACTGCGTCCGTTATAATTGATATTAAATTTCCCGATAACCGGTTCGAGCCAGACGGAATTATGTCACGATATGACACGTTTACCCACAACAAACTGTTTAAACTGTCATTCTATAAGCACCCATTTTGATTACAGATAAAACGCAAATAGAGTTATTACTTGTATTAAAGCGAATTCCAATCAATCAAACAGCATTAGTTTTACTTGGCTTTAATAATCTTAATGTACAGTTAGGTTTGAGCTAGTTTCTAAATTAGAATTTATAAGCTATCAAATTTTTGAATGGTCCTTCTATATTATTGGAATAACTGTTTTAATTTAATTGAAAACAATTCGTTTACCATCAGCTTCGAAGAGATAAGATTTATTTCTGTGTATGCAGAATTTATTCTGTTTCTAAAATTCTGGTGTACCCCGATAAATTTACTGACCCGAATATTAAAAAAAGAAAATACATTCGCCCAGTGTTGACGGGTAGGAAACACTTCCTTACTTCAAACTAGCGAGTGTTCAGTTTATTTCCCAGCCTTTATATTTTAACTAGTTGCTCAGTATATTAGCACTCTATCAAAGGCCAGATATAATCAGCGTGTTATATATAGCCCCCCGAAATTCTTCCAGCACCATCATCGTGTTATTAAATATTGTAAACGATCTTCCGAATTTATTGGGAAACTTGAAACAAACCAGGCGAGCGTCCCATTTCTTAAATTCATTACGGACTTACGACAGTCAGCGTTAAAAGTGGACAGTCTGCTCTAAATATAGATGCATCCCAATGTCAGTTAACGAAGCGACAAGTCGCTCTTTGAAACCGCCTGTAAATATAATTATCAACAAATACTGCGTGCACATAAATCGGAGTGTGCTTCATATTTAATAGTCCCGTTTATTTTAATGACCGTGAGATATTTCTGTCGTATTTCAACACATGCACTGTATACTTAAGTAATCTTTAAACTAGTTAATGCAACACAGTTGTTGCAAAAGTTGCATTGTTAAATATCTGCGTTATCGATATTTTTTTTTTGCAGCAGACATTAAGTAGGTTAAGTTTAGTATTGCTGTTGCTAACGAATTCTTTTTTCGTTCCACATTTAACCCACCTTGTTCTAACCAGGTAGTACTACACAATCTCGTTTTTATGCACACGCAAGGATCGAAAAGTTTTAACTACTTAACTTCAAATGTAAGGCAAATGAAGGTGAATTACAGTTGCTCTTATTAAAATGCTTCATATTCTATCCATGCGCATGCCTCTTCTCTGTCCCGTTTCTCATTTTTTCCAAACTTTTCTTGGTCATTTACTTTTTTCTTTTCTTATTGTTCTTTTGCCTATTACCTTCACTTGGCCCATAAAGTCACCATTATCATTTACTTTTCTTTACCCTTTTCCTCTTTCCTTGGAACAAATAAGTTTTTTTTCTTTACTAAACAATTTTTCGCCATTTTTCCCTCCTTACTCCCGAATAACACAGTTAGATAGTTCTTCAACAATTCTGTTTTTGTTCCCGTTTCTCTATATCATCTAATTTTGCCAACTGTTCTGTTTCCTCTTATTTAGCAATTAAACATATTATCTTTTGTTCCATTTGTGGCCGTAATTAGATAATTAAGTTGAAAATAGTATTACTTCCTAATTTGATGTGTTTATTAATATTTGATAATTGCGGAGTTTCCAAATTCGATGTATCTTATACTGTAATTATTCATTTGCTATTAAAATAAATGTTAAAACAAAACCTTTCCCAAATTGCCTAACATTACCTACTTGATTCATGCGTGTCCATTTATTTTCGTGTTAAATTACGAACTGACTTGACTTTTATTAAGTATTCAAAATGCAGTAACACTCCTGTCCGGCGCCAACGAATTTCGAATTCCATCCGTGCAAGTCAGAATCACAAGCGAATCCCACAAATTCCAACCCCCACGACCATTTCCGTTGTAACCCAATTGGCAAAGAAGCATTCACACTTTCTTCTTTAATTATAGAATTGAGAAATTCCTTTGCGTTAACACACTCAAAGCAAAGCGTGTTGGTGTTTAAGGAAAAGAGTTCGCTTTGAGAATTACGAAACAGAGCCAGCAGCGCCTTAACCTACATCCACGCCAGAAATATTGGGCAAGGCGATCGTGAACATAAGTTTTCGCGAACTTGGTAAAAAAGGCGCTGGAAGGCCTTTCACTCGATGGCGCCAGT
This sequence comes from Dorcus parallelipipedus, assembly GCA_958336345.1. Classification (NCBI taxonomy): domain Eukaryota; kingdom Metazoa; phylum Arthropoda; class Insecta; order Coleoptera; family Lucanidae; genus Dorcus; species Dorcus parallelipipedus. The sequence continues at coordinate 21,152,981 of OY284482.1, read as the reverse complement.
AAAAGTTTTCTCGAGTCGTAAATATCGTGGAAGAACACGGGCACGGTGGGTAAACACCGACGAGGAGCTCTTGCGATGTTATTGTGTTACCGAAGCGACCTATTAACCTAGATGGCGATTACCGAGAAATAACAAATGAAAGTCTGAAAGGCTGAATCATGTTGGTTTTTCGCATAAATAAATTAATAAATAAATTTGCAATTCAAAGTGTTTGTCGTTTCGGAATCAGACTGGTACAGTGGAGCATGAAATTAAAAGAAATTTCAATTCAGGGAGAATCATTCCTTCCAAAACTTTTTCTCTTTTCTAACAGTATGTAGAGTGCAGGGTTACAATTAATTAAAAGCCCAATAGACTATAAAAGTTGTTAATTTGCGTAATTTAATTCTGAATGATGAATCATCGTATTAAGAATTTTTTCTTTTCATTGAAGGACTTGGAAATCTAAGAAGGCTCCCATAAAAAACTCAGTTGACGGTGGTATCTACGAAACCATCAATCCCGGACCTATTTCTTTGTATTCAGAATTTATTTGTAAATTGCAGGATTAAAAATCTAAGAAGGCGCTCATAAAAAAAACAGGTGCCAGTTGCATCTACGAAACCATCAATCCCGGCCTAACTCTTTTCACTGAATTAGATTGTCCGTCACATAGAATTTAAAAATACCGATTTTTTGTTCTATCTTAAGAAATAACATGTTCAAGATTTTCGAAATTGAGAATGTTCCATTTTTTTAAGATAATCCCCTAGGATTGAATATAACTCGTGTCTAAATAAAAACCTGGTCAAGTCGATAAATTGTCGATCACAACCCACTTGACCAGGTTTTTATTTAGACGCTCGTTAGATAGACGAATTTCTTTTTACATATATTCGTAAATCCCAACAGCACCCAAATATTTTGTAATTTCTTCGTCTTTATACTTCTATTAGCTTACGAGATTCCCGCAGTGGGTAGCCCTTTAATTAGCTATAACCTGGATTCTTTAAAATTGCTTTAATTTTTATAATTACAATACAGAAATTGTTACAACGTATTTGCAATGTAGAATTTAAAAAGTAAAATTATTATACAATGTAGAATTCAAAAAAGTAAAATTACAGAAGCAGAACTAAAGTGGGTTTATAATTAAGCACGTAGAAGTTAGTGCAAAACAAATAAAACATAAATAATTTGTAAAATTCAAAATCAACCAGGTGCTTCACTAGACTCTAAGTTTACAATTTTGTTTTTTAATGTGTAGTAGGTAATGTCCGCTTATACAGTATTTTTAATGTGTTTATACTTGACGTGCAATATTCCTGTATTGTGAAAACTTTGTTACACCACACTTAGACCTAGTCGCCTCGGAGATGGCCTTCTCTGAAGTCGAAACATGTCGGCGTTAAACCTCACGTCGTCTTCTTAGTAACCCAAAGACAAATCCTAAATTTCATTATTAAATTTATGGTTACTAATATCAATCATGGAGCAACTTAGCAAAATAAATAATGCCTGAAAAGAAAAATACAGGGTGTAATCGAATAAGTTTCACTTATTAATTCTGTAAGTTAATCGATTACACCTTGTATAAAACCGGAAATTTAGTTGTACAATATGATGTCCAATCGACAAACATTTAATTGTAACTCTTTGATTGTAACACGTAAAGATGTGTAAAATATTATTCATAACTGACTGCATTTCCATTTTCAAAAGTTTTAAATCATATCGCTGCCTTGGAATTATAGGGTTCTATGTTATGCATGATTTATATATAAATCTTCTAACTCCAAGGCAGCGATATTCATATTTATTTAATTTAAATTTATTTTTTAATGTAAAATAATTAATTAGTTTTCTTTTGTTTATTTTTACACAGTAAATAATAACTCTTACGTACACAGAACATCTTGTAAAGTAATTTCTACAGGATATACCAAACGTCCGAAATAGTACAAAAGTGCCTTTTTGTACTGCGTGTCTCTAAACCTATGTCTTTAATTGAAACCACAGATTTAAATGTCTCAGCTGCGCAGAATTGGTGTTTTTTTGTGAACATAAACGAATAAATACCGTGACATATTTGTTGGGCTAGGTCATGTTTGTCCGTCGCAAAAAATTTCGTCAGGATTCTAAATAAAAACGTTTTCACGCCGGCGTTCCTCATTGCAATTACTTATTACTATTTTATTTATGCTTATTTATTTAAAGTAAAATTTAAAAGCAAACTGAATTCGTAGCACAATAATGCATTTCAGTTTTATTTGTTTCATTTTCATGACAGTATATCGATCTGTGTTTATGTTCAATAATAAGACGAAAATAAATGTCTACTAAGAATGTTGATAACTATTAATTAAATCCAAGGAACGAGTGGCTTAATTAGTTTACATGATGAAAATTTGTTACTGGTTTAAAATAATTCTGAATTTTCAGAAACGTTTACCTACATTCGTCTTGGCGTTTATTGGTTACAGTGCACTGTCATAATAAAATTCGTTCTTTCGTTCTTTTATTCTTCATTTTTATTATCATGCTGTCATAACTTCACAGATGCTTACATTAGGTAGGAGGTTAGAATGAAAGAATTTATCAAATTTACGTAGTGAGTAGTTTGTTTTGTGTTAGTTTAATATCTGTGTACATAACTTAATTTAAATGTAAATAAGTAATAAATTTGGCTCATGTGTATTCCAATGAGGAATTGGTAGACATAGTGCTCTGTTATGGCGAATTATGTGTTAATACCGCAGGACAACATTTTGAACATTTATTGTAATTACAAATATCGGTGCCAAGAACAAGAAGTGAACTTTAGTAAAATTCTAAAGTTATAATGAATGCACAGGTATGACAACACGTTCGATATGCATTTTGTGCTGTATTGTACATTTTTTTAAATTTCGCATAAACGCATTTTATTTCGAAAAACGCATTTCGCTATTCCAGTAATTGTCGGTGAAACACGGATATAAAAAAATGCCAATGACGATCGCTGCGTCTGAGACCTTGACCTAATTCTTGCAAACGTAAATACAGTGCACTCGCGCTAACGTGAACACTGCTTAACATGAACTCCTGTATAACGTGAACACTTAAATTTTAGCATTGGCCAGTGTCTAACGTGAACAGTGCACCTCGCTAACATAAACAGCTACTTTATATACTATAGAAATTTACAACATAAGTCCAAAGAATCACTTTTTACTTAATTTTTTTCCAAAAATACATAATGTGTGGGACATAAATAAAGGTTGAAAGTGATGTTTTATGTTTTAATTGTTTTTAAGAGATGAAGACTGCATCTCGGAAACATGAGCAATCGCGCAAACACGAACACAGCTGGTTTTAATTAGTTCACGTTAGCGCGAGTGCACTGTAAAAAATTTATTGCAGTTTATTGCTTTTTATTGAAAGCGGACTTGCCTCAACAAGTCGTGAACTAAGTAGAGGTTTCAAAACAAAGGAAGTGCACGCACTTGTGGTAGGTCAGTTTTTCATTTTTGAACAATACCGTTCATATTTGGGGAATCAATGTCTTTTATAATGAGGAACTTACAGTTTCAATTAAAGACATAGGTTTTGAGACACCCTGTATACATTTTATCAAAAAAATCCTTAAAAAAAGTTGTGTAAGTTTCCATTCCGCATAATTCAAAAAATTTGGCACTCGATCAAATATGATTCATTTTATGCATAAAAGTAATTAAAGGCTCACCAAGGAATCTTGTAAACTAAGATAAATACGGTTAAATTATTAAAGAGTTACACTATTTTGGGGTCTATAAAAATGTGCAAATAAATCTTCTATCTTCATTCATTTTTGCAATATCTCCAAGAAACTGAAAACTCTCAATTTCGAAAATCTTGAATATGTATTTTGTTGTTTATTTATTAAGATAAAACCACAAAATTTGGTAATCTTATATTAAATTCGATGGACAATCTAGTACATTCAGAAGAAATAGGTTAGTATTGACAATTTCGCAGATAAGACTAGCAACTTAAATTTTTTATGGAAGCTATCTTATCACACCCTGCGATACAAAAGCAAAATCTGAAAATGATGATATGATGCGTTTACGCTTTTTTTTTTCAAACAAAATATTACATCATTAAGAAGTTTTCATAAAATTTTTAATCTAGTTGGTGGATGTTTACAAACACCAAGAAATAAGATTATTATTAAATTAATAAATCGTATAAAATTAAGAAGTGTTTCAGTAAGGTTCATTGGGAAAGCATGTTGTCACCTTGTTTGAACTTAACCGAAGAAAATATAATATTTCGATCCTTGCTTATTCAGTTTTAAATAAACAAGAAAAAAGCAAAAGAAGATTGAATCAAAAAAAGATTTGAAGGCAATAAGATAAAATAATGTATAGACGGTCTCGCAGTCTGATTATTGGTTCAAGTAAATTAAAAAAAATTGAATAAAACAACTACATAAATGTTGCAAATTAAAATTAAGTTAAAATCACGTAATTCAAATTGTTAAATTCAAATATCAAACATAAATTCCCACGATCTAAGTTCCACGAAGGGAAAACATAAAATAGAAAGAGAAATGCGTTCATAAAATTAAAGCAAAAATCTTAATAATAAAAATAGTATCTTGTAAGGTCCACAATTCACTAAATTTTTTTAATATTGTGTAAAACGTAAAAAAAATCAGTAGACGCCGTAACCAGATAACTGAAGACAGGGACATAAATATTATAGCCTTAAACATTAATTATTATTAATTAATCAATCGTATTTTGAAATTAGTAACTTTCAAATTTCAAATTCCGAATTGGCCTCTAAATGAGGGCAAAATTGATTCACGCCTAATTAGTAATTTATATACAGGGTGTTTCAAAACAACGTTTAATTATTTACAGAGCATGTACTATAGTCGAAAACAAGTTAAAAAGTACAGTTTGTTGAGTTGATCTTTTTACTCACGTCAATGATTTTTTCGTATGAAACAATCAATACTTTCAAGCCAAGTAATAAATCGTAAGTTTTACTTTACATTCATATAAAGACGTTCCTTTTTCATTCTGAACGAGTGATGTACCTAGACACAATGGCTACGTATAAAAATTGGTTTTACTAGTGCTGTTTAGGAAGGAAGATGAAAAGAAACTAACAAAAAGGACGTTTTTAGTAAATAATAGCGAAACCCAGTATTTATTTGAAACAAAATACCATTTTTACAATCGTCGGATAAACTGAGTATAAAACTGTTCTAGGAATAACGTGATGTAGATGAGGAAGAATGTTAAAGGATATTCGGGAAATGGTTATTATTCGACGAATAGTTTTTATTCCACGATTGTAAAACTGGGCCTAAGTCTTCCATACATCTGTGTTTATGTGGTGTCAATACAACGAATTTAAAACGTTTCTGCATCATGATCTTTCTCAAGTAGTATGAGATGAGAGATGGTAATATCCTGAAATTCATAAATCCAAAAGAATTACCTAATTATATGTATTAGAGTGAGTGGGGATGCAGTCCGAAAAGGTTAAATAAAATTTCTTTAATTTATGTCGAGCTTTCGGGAATGATTTTTCCCTGCATCAGGACGAAATGGTGAAGTTATGTACATGTAGGATGAAAGCATGTCTAACAAATGTCTAATTGACAAAATATTTTTGGATTGATCTTCCTCCACTTGTTAGACATGCTTTCGAGCTACATATAACTTCACTATTTCGTACTGATGCAGGGAATAACCATTCCCGAAAGCTCGATATAAATTAAAGAAGTTTTACTTAACCTTTTCTGACTGCATCCTCAATAAATCCTTCATTCATTGAATTACCAGTCCAGACATCAAAGTTTCTTAATTATATTAGTATCAGAACTTTAATAATTTGATATATCTCTATCTAGCTTCAAATTAACTCGGAAAGATTTCTTCTTTATTATTAGAAGTAAGTTTTCTTTTTTCTCTTAGAATAATCAACGAGATCTTATACATTTTCAAGCGAATTTCAAAAAAGGTAAAGGATTCAAAATAGGCCAGGATTAGAAAAGCGTACTTCTTATAATTAGTCGCATGGTATCGTTGAGATTGAGTTTGATATCGTTCTTAGAGAGCAATCAATACTCATCGTCAGCTGCGAAATAATCCAAATTAAGAGACGCGATTCGAAGAGTGACCGAATTTGTTGTTTCAGTTTGTAGATAAAAAAAGAAATTAAAATAGTTTGGCCAAATGTTGCATAAGTGACATAGCAGATTATTCAAGGTAATAGCAAACAAAAAAAAAACTCTCGAGTTGAAAATTTGGAAAATTGATGAAGATTAGAAATTTAAAATTTGATGGTTATTTATCTGCAAACGGTATCTCGATGAAAGAAAATTGTACAGCAAACAAACAAAAAATCAACGCAGTACATTTACTATTTTTCAAATTCAATAGAACTACGTAGGATCCTTTTGCGTTATCAAAGAAACTTTGCCCGATGCGCAGCATTTCTCGACAATAATTACGCCCTTCGGCATTGTAATTATTTCTGGCCGATAACGGAAAATCGGCTTTAATTAAGGACTTATCTGTTAATAACGTCGGGCTCCAAGGAAAGAAAATATTTGCGCTGTAGTAACTAACAGTAACACACATAGTACGCAGTTCGAGGAAAACCCGATAATAACACAGGATCGAAGTGTATATAAATATAACGGGGAGGTAGGAGTGGGCAAAGTGAATTATATATGTATATACCAGGTTAGTTAATACATATTTTATCACCTAATTTTGCGGCGGAAGTTTATTTTGAAAATTAGCACACCTTTTCAGATGGAAACTAAAATAGAATCATCGAGAACAGGAAATTACCTCGTTGAGGCTAGCTTATAGTGGAAATCAAACAATAAGTTTTGTTTTTTCAAAAATTGATTGAAATTTAAGATGAGACATGTAATCTAAATTGACGACGTTTAAATGTACTGCTCAAAATCTAAAATACATTAAAATTTGGAAAAACTAGAAAAAGTCTTAAAGAGTTTTTCTTGGAAACTAAAAATGAAATGTACTGTAACAAATTTATCGCCAAGAATTAATTAATTAATTTTCGAATGAAATTTTGATCTTTAAATGGATACTTATAGAACCTACAAGTTCTGAAGCAGGCTGAACCTTTTAGGAAGACTATCTATTAGTATTGAAAGAACTGTAAATACATACATATATTATATTACCTGTACACTTTTTTGAAGGTCAAGGAGATCTTGCTTTGCAGTCAACAAACACAGGGTCTAAATTAAGCAGATAGAGACATTTGTTGGCCATTGTTTGCAAGATAAATTCGCACAATGCATTTGCTGCAACTGCTGATATCTTCCGGTTAGAACCGGCTGGAAAGCACGCCTGGTCCAAATGATTGCGTCGAAAGAACAATCGTCCCGTTTTTTAGAACCCATTAATTATGCGTAGCACTTTTCTCGAAATTACAGATTTAGTCCCTCGTGTTTTAGACGATCGCAGCTGCTAATGGAGGGAACGACGAGAAAAACTCGGGTATATTTAAATTACAAGGTGAAGACGCTATCGGGTTTCTAAATTTATGTTACGCGGCGCTCCGCAGACGCAAAGGCGTCACGGAAAATTTTATTTAGACCGAACTATAAATCGGCTGAATCATCTAGATGAAACAAAGTCGACGAGTAAATAATCCAAAAGTTCTATGTTTTAAAATTGTGAAATTCGCAGAATGAAACAATCTTGTATTTGAGAATCATTTGATTAGGTGGAGGCGGAACTACGTTTTATTGAAAATATGGAAATCAAAATAAATTGACATCTAAAGCGTTTTTCGGTTACCTTTTGCACCTTCTGATGGTTCTTGTAAGATGTTTGAAAGTGCAAAACTTAGAGGGCTTTCACTTAAAGCAGTACAATCCTAAACTAAATACACAGAAGTGGTGGAAGTAAGTAATTCGAAGTACCAAAAGGGGTTACTTACAAAATACAAGTTTCCGAAAAGGACGAAATTAGCACTTAACTATGCAAAGCAAAGAGTTTACAGTGTTGTTCTTTTACGAGTCTTCGACATCTTCAACAACAATACATACTTTTATAATATCAGCGATAATAAGAGTTACCTTTGGGTAATAATAACTTGGCTCTCATTACCCCAGATAGCATTAATATTTTAGTTATGCCTATTACAAAAAGCATAGATAAACGAGAAACCAATAAAACATAAAATATATTAACAACCTAGTAATATGAAACCAAAACATTGTCCAGAAAATAGTGTCTGACTACTTACTTTGTCGATTAAAAATTACGAAAAATAACAACACAAGTCTTAATTTGTGGAAAATTTTTCTCCAGTGATGCTCTTCCTAGTCCTGCCTTTGTTCTTAAGCAGGAAGCTAATTTACCGCAAACGTTATTGTGTCGTGAATGCGCTCATTCACTTACCTTCACGCAACAATGCTTTTCTGCGAACAGTAATGAACAGTAAGTGACGTCAAAAATTTATCTAAGTAGGTCATCCATGACCGTAAAGGGTGTAACAATGACGTCAAAGATTCCTACGTTTCCACCGAATAGAAACTTCACATTCATAGAATCGTTCAAAAAACAGTAAATGCCTACGTAAATGTAATGACATGGCATGACCTGCTTAAGGTGTCGTTTATATAATGCTACTGATGGAAAAAACATTAGTGTCTCTGAATTTTTAATTGGTTCCAATAAGCAAGAATAGCTTTTTTTGTAGATTTTTCTTAATTTCTTAATTATTTAATATTTAGTTAAATGTATTATGTATTATTATTTTATTAAAAGGATATTATTTATGATATAATATGTTCTAACAAATTATAAAGAAAGCTTCGGCATTCTACTAGTCGATAAAAGAGAAAGAAATGCGTCACTTTTCTTGAGGTGTAATTTGTAGCCCGAAGACTATCTTGAGGTGTACATATTTTTTGTTCACCACTGAGATCAGAAGAATTACAAGAAGCCAAGCTTTTAAGAATAAAAAATTGTAAAAAATGCGAGTGTTACTTTTGAGAATCAATGAATCTCTGAAATTAGTAGTCGTTGACATTCATTATTTGATAACACAAACTCAAGGCCGTTTTATTCTACCTTATTTTGGTTCAATTTCTTGAACGATTTAAATTGTAGAGCAAATTGAATCTAAAACTATCTGAAAAAATATGACGTGTTCTGTCTCCAAACCTTGCATGTATGTGCAGCCCAAAAATTACTTGTTCCAAATATTTGTCGTAAAAATTGAACCAAATCTTGTACAGGAAATTGGGTAGTGTAATAGTGTAAAACGGCCTTTACGTTTAAATTGAATTCAAGTTTATTACTTGAAGGAAAAATTAATGAAAAATGGAAGAACAAGTACTACAAAAAATGCTAAACAAATTTTAAAATGGGTATATAACAAATTAAATAATAATCATATAGCCGCGGTGGTGTGCTGTGATCTATCAAAGACTTTTGACATGGTAGATCACAGCATACTACTTGAAAAGCTAGAATTCTACGACGTAAGGGGAGTAGCACAAAACTTTTTACTTTCTTATCTTGAAAATCGGGAGCAAGTAGTGGAAATTAAATATTGTGATGAATCAGGTACTAATCGAAACGTTTTTTCTAATAGAGCGACTACCGAACATGGAGTACCGCAAGGTTCCGTTCTTGGGCCTTTGCTCTTTAAAATATATGTCAATAACCTCTCCCAGAATATAACAGGCGATGTTGTTATGTACGCAGATGATACATACATGGATTTTGATAGCTTACATACCAAAATTATAAATGTTCTTCAAGAAGTTGAAAAATGGTTTAAATAAAATCGTCTTATGATTAATATAGACAAAACTAACATTATTATCTTTTCAAATAAAACGCCGAATTATTTTATTTCTCTTACGGAGAACATAGCCTCATACCAGTTAAAGAATGTAAAATACTAGGCATTACAATAAATTGCCAATTGTCCTGGCACAGTCACGTAGAATCTTTTACCCCTCGGTTAACTAGATCAGCTTTTGCTATTAGAAGAATAAATAAAATGTGTGATATTAAATATATTAAAATGACGTATTTTGGATATTTTGAGTCTATACTACGCTACGGCATAACGATTTGGGGCAATCCATGCATTTTTATGAGATATTAAAACTACAAAAGAGAGTAATCAGGACAATTGCAAAATTGAATATTAGAGACAGCTGTAGAGAGGCATTTAAAAAATTACGCATAATGACTGTAGTCAATTTATACCTATATGAAACCATTTTGTTCATCTTTAAGAACAAAAGCACTTTTTTATTAAATAATGATGTGCATAATTATAACCTTTTTATCTGCGCGCAAAACAACCTCGTCACAGGTTATATTCTTCATGCTTTCTATTTAACGGAATCAATTTTTTTAATAAATTACCAACCGAAATTCAAGCAGTACACTCCGGAGTTCTGTTCAGGTCCAAGATTAAAGAATATTTTCTACAGTCTGTATATTACACTGTTGAAGAATACATGAACTCGTAATTTACAAATTTTATACTTACAGCTAACAGTAAGAGTATGGGTATTATGGAGCATGGTTCTGTCATCAAAAGGTTAACTTTATTTTTATTTATGTAATTTGTGTCGTTTATTGACTATTGTAATAATTATTGTCATACTTTGTATATATGTAACTGTGATATTTTATTTATATGTAACCTGTTGTGTTGACTACAGTATTGACTGCTGAGATATTTTATGTGATTCGATGCTACTGGCAAAAGAATAAATATCTATCTATCTATCTAAACGCAACGAGTGGAACGGTGTTAAATTTACTGCCTATGGAATAAAAAAAATTCTACGCTAAGCGTCAATATAATTATAACTTGCTGGGAAGCGTGTCATCACGTTTACTCCCTTGGGAGTAAATATATTATATCTGTCACAAATCTCGTGTCATAGAAACTGCTGTCTATTCTCGGTAGTGAATAAAATTCTTTTTTATGTTATATTCATTATACCTAATTATTGCTGTAACTTGGACGACGAATTCATTATTTCATTTTATTTCCTTACCTATTTTATCTAAATTTAATGTTCACTATTGTTATTTCCGTTCATGTAAACAGAAAACTTTTGAAATAGACAAAAAAATGTAAAAAGTGTCATAAATTATTTCATGAATTAAATTTAAATTAGAATTAAATTAGAAGAAGTAAAATGAGGCAAAACATTGAAATATATGATTAGTAAGAATCGTTTATTACAGACATGCATCTATGTACAGTAGCGAACAATAAAATCCGGGCAAGAATTTGACATGTCGTATTTGGTAAATCAGGCTTTTATTGAGGTTAAAATTGTCAAAATTTGTATTAAACGTTCGTGGGCGACGTTCTCGATTTCGTCCGTAGTTATTTTACGTTGTTGGACTAATCAGCTGAGTGGTCACAGTGGTCGTGATTTGAAATGCGACCATTAGGTAACCACGATGGTGTCAGTTCCGTTTAGAAGAAAGTCGAACTAAACTCGTTAAACTTTGATGTCTATTGTCCACCAACTAAACGCAGGGTATGTATTAAATGTCCAAAATATTATATTGCACAAATGATGTTCCCGGATTTTATTGTCCCCCGCTATATATTCAATAGGAATACATATATTATAGACTTTTATTTGAAAGGAGTTGAAAGGAGGGAATTTCCTATTTTTTTCCTCTAAATCTCAAGAAAACACAATAAAACGATAAAAAATTTGGAAAGATAAATTTCAATTTCTTTGTTTTTTTTTTCGTTTTTAAATAATTTGTTTCTCTTCATTAATTTAATTCTCTTCTAAACTCCTACCTTGTGTTATTTCTATTTCTTTGTCTATTTCTAAACTGTCCAGAGGATGTTCGAGAAATCCATTGCAATCAAAACCAACTTGCAACAAATTTCTAATTGTCTTTCAGCTGTTAAAAAAATTCTGGCTCAATTATTATCATTACTTTCTGGTTAAGTATTTTAATTCAATTATGTCTTTTGGCTTGATTATTATTTGCAGTTCTATTATTATCTTCTAATTTAGTTATCTTTCTTCGTTCATCATTAGTCAACTTTTCCTCGTGGAAAATGAAAGAATTTCAAAAAATTGTCGATTATATGTCATCAAGATTGAAAATTCTATTTTTTAATCACAAAATTTTCCATAGTGTCTCGAAATTCTCTTTTAATTCTTCCTTTCGTTTGCATGAGTCGATTGATTTTCGCTTTTGTTTCTATTTATTTCATTGATAGCTTGGCTTACTTTCTCCTCAGTTTAAGAATACTAAAGGAGACAGTAGTTTAGAAGTAAATAAATGATCTCTTGTCACAATAAGTTTATATTCGTAGATACGTATTTCGACAGCTACGCTGCCATCTTCAGTACGAACGCATCACAGACTGACAAGTTATAAACACTTCATGAAACCTTTGGTTGGTTTGAACCAGGGGTTAGTTACCTCTCACCTCTCGTCACCTTTTGACAAAAACGCTGTCATCTTCAGTGCACACACTCACAAGTTAAGACCAATTCATAAAATCTTTGGTTAGTAAGAGGTTATTCAGCTCTCCAAATTTTCACTGGAAAACTCCTGCTGGAAATTTGGTGAGGAGAATACTAACCAAAGGTTTCATGAATTGATTTTAACTTGTGAGTGTATGTGCATTGAAGAAGGTAGCTTGCTGTCGAAACACGTATCTACGGATATAAATTTATAGTGGTAAGAGATCATTTCTTGATTAATTTCTTTCCTCAGTTTGTTTCTATTGTTTAAGTTTTCTCCTGCTTATTTTTCATTGTTCCGCTGCAAAAAAAGAAACGCTAAATTATAAATTGCTACAGATCGTTTTAGTTTTCTCTTTTTTATGGCTTCCCAGTGACATGAGATAATACCGGCAAATTACCATTTCCCGAGTATTTCTAGTAAATAATAGGAAGTGAATTTATTATTGTTTTTTAGTAACTTTCTACTAGGCGATGACGGATTCAATACAAGAATACTGATTTTAAATTATAATTTGAGATTAAATTAAAGAGAAAGAAATTATAAATGAGGTGTTCGATTCCAAGAAGACGGACAAGATACTGAAATGTACACGGAAAAGTGTTAATGGGAGCAAAAATGTGTTCCTTGTCTGAAATATTTGTTTATACCCACTAAGTGTTGACACAATATTTGCCGTTTCAATCGTGCTTCCTTCTGGAAATATTTCCGCGCCCAATTAATATTTATTTACGAATTCTATAACGAAACTCGCCGGACAAACGAGCAACTTGTTGACGGGAGTATAATTATAAATAAGCCAGCGTGAATTTCGGCCAGAGCATTCCACGCTATTTCAAAATAATATTCGCGTTATTTTCTGCGACGACATCATTGTCTGCCAAATGCGAAAAGCCGGATCCGTCCGGAAAATGCGAGACGCTTCGTGACACTTACTCAGCGTTGTTTTTTCGATATTTTATAAATAGTGGCGTCTTAAATTTGGGCGAATTTCCAGCTAGCTGACCCAAGGAATGACGTCACGATTGCAGCAACGACATAGCTGCAACGTTGACCCAAATATTGTCCATGCTTCCTGTCCATCGCTACCGTAATTGGTTTGAAGTAACAAAACACGTGCGAAGAAAAATCGAAGACGTAGATATATACCTTCGACGTAAAGCATTTCCTTGAGAATCAATAGAACACTTCCTTCCGGATAAACTATACTAATTCAGGGATATTCGCTCGAGCCAAGCCCTGCTACGCTTCAAAACAAATTAGAACTATTAATTTTATTTTAGCTAAAAGGAAATCCTTTATATGGGACAGGGAAGTAAGAGAAGAGAATTGAGTTTACGCCTTATAAGTACATTGTTTGATTGCAAAACTTTCTCCTTCTATGCCCTCTCAACTTCCTTATGCGATTTATGAAGTCTCTGATGAGTGAGTACATAGCTACGTGGGAAAACAATGAACTTAAATTAACTGGATTTTTCAGTTAGTAAGTACTTCAGCAAAGAGCTTGTGATGTAAGCGAGAATAGCATATTATATAAATAAGGCGCGGAATTATAAAAGCATTTAAAGTTACATCAGTTACATTCGATTAAAAAGAAGAGAGCAAAGACTTAAAAACAAGAGTAATTTTTTCCCTGTTAGTTTTTTTTATAATAAAATAAAGTAATTGTAATTATGATAATACGAAAAAAATGTTTTTTTTTTACTTTAAGTCAAGGAAACATATCCTGGCAAACCTTGTGTTAAGTTTTCCAGAAAATTTAATTTAATTTTCTGTACATTTATCTTTTATTAAACACGTGTATATTTTGTATATTTATAGATTGTATTGTGTAACTTCTTCTTCTTTAATAATTCATAATATTTGGTTGGTGAACTGTTTACTTTTGTGCTTGCATAAATCATGACATCGATTGCAACATTGTTGAGGAAATTATTGACGTCAAGAAAATTACTGTCATCTCGTGTGTTTAGCTACAAAATTATTTAAGAGGCAATAAATAATTTAAACGAAAATTTTCCTGTGTTTCCCTATTCTTATTTTCCTGTTGCACTTATTTGAGCTTTATGGTAAGGATATACCAAAGTTTTTATTGAAAGCACAAGAGACGCACAAAAGAAGTGTTCACTTAAATGAATCAGTCAATTTCATAACAGCAAGTAAGTATTAATATTCATGTAAGTAATGACATTGCGAAAATATACTTATACTCTTATATGTAAAGCAATGAATTTTACATTCTTGCATATCGTAGATAAAATAAATGAAAACATTACATACAACTATTGATGATTGGCATAATTTCTGAGCAAACATCTTCTAATAAAAAATTATTAGGAAGTAATGTTTTCTTTCAGAAATTTCTAGTTTTATTATTTTTGGTTTAAGTTCAATGACGAGTGTTTTTCATATATTTAGAAATTATTACTCAACGCGTTCGTACGTTTGTGGTGCATTTCAATCGTCACTCTGTTGGTCGAAAAATACGATGGGGGACCAAAGTTTATCGCTGTCCGCGTGTGGTAAAATTATCGACGCCTGAAAATGCGGAATAAACAGATAAATAACGCTCTTCGTTTGTGAATCACGCGTCCATCTGCATGTGCTAATTCGCGAAAAGTAATCATCCATCGATGGCAATTGAGATGTATTTTTAAATTTCAAGAACGCTGCTGAGTCAAACCGAAGAGAGTTGTTTCTTAAAGTGCTGTCGAAGCGTAAAATTTCAGAAAAATATTTGCTCAAAATTAGATTGCGGTTGCTGTTTGTCACAATTACTGATTGTGCGAATTAGCCAAACATGAAAAACACGCCGGCCTGGTAACCGGCTGATAAAAAGCCACAGAAAACAGGTCGATTTTTATTTCACGATATCCTGGTTAAGATAAAAGTATAAAAGCATTTTTTCCACGGAAAGCAATTTGGAGAGTGGCTTTCTAAGAAATGTGATTGACCACTCTTTGCCCTAAGTTGTTTTATATTGAGTGTAAATAATTTTCCTTTCAGTTTTATGTCTCGATAATTTATTAAGACATTTTTCTGACAAACAACTTAAGAGATTTCAATGTTAAGGCCGTTTTACACTAACCTTTGTCTTGTACATGCAAGATTTGGTTCAATTTCTTGAACTATTTAAATTCTACCGTTCAATTGAACAATCTGAAAAAATAGAACGTGTTCTATTTCCAAACCATATCTGTTTCGCTAAGAAATTTATTTTAGAAATTGAATCAAATCTTATATGTAACATACAAGACATAGAGCAGTCTAAAACGGCCTTTCCTCTTCGTTCGACTTATTTTTAAATGGACAAATACTTTTTTACTCAGACCGACCGTAAATAATGTTTATAGGAAAACGTTTGGAAACGATGGCATTGAATTATGGATGCTTTTCTAAAATTAGTGTCTTAATAAAACTCCCAATTAAATACTTGCGTCTTATATGACTATTTATAAAAAATACTATAACATGCAAAGGACGAAAGAAATATTATGAACTAAGTACCCGAACAAATTTGGAAAGGTGCGAGGGTCGAACGTAATTGTACACCATAAAAAAATTTGGCTTATTAAAAACAAATCTGTTCGACATTACAAGAGCACACGTGTATATTTGGCAGCAATAATAACTAATAACACATACGCCTTGCGATACGTAATTCATATATTTAATACATCGGACAAGGGCAGAGTAAATTTGCGGTTCACAGTTGTTACATAAGTAAAATAATACTTGGTTTCATATTTATTGTTTACGGAAAATCACTCTATCCAGAAATGCGTAGAAAATTGACAATTAATTACTGACGATATGTTGGATGAGGCAGAAAATGAGGACTTACATATTCTATATTTTCAGGCGATCAAAATTCTTGTGAGCAATCAACTATGATTTCATCAAATCTTTTATATATCTCAGAATCGAATGAAATGATACGTTTTTTTTAAAGTTTCTTAAAACAAATATTTTGTACTTGACATTTCGTAGCTTTAGTAATGAGAAAACTGAAAACAAAATAACATTTCACCTATAATTCTGGAAATCCTTTAGTTGCATACGAGGGCGCGGTTGCGTTTATACTGTTGAATAATTTTGTAGAATTAACAATTTATTTTTCAATATAATCTCCTCTTAAACCAATACATTTGGACAAAGGTGTTTAAGTCCTTTTAATCCTTCGCGGAAGTGACTCTTTTCAAGCCTTGCAAAATATACATTAAAAGTTGACTTCAGCTCCTTATCAATTGCGAACTTCTTACCACCAACAAATATTTTTAATTTAGAGAACAGGTGCCAAATCTGGCGAATAGGAAGGGTGCGATATAAATGTAAATTTTCATTTATGTAACTTTTGGGTAATGATAGGCACTTGAATGGGCAGGCGCATTATCGTGATGAAGGAACACTTTCTTTTTAATCATTCCTGGACATTTCTCAGTGATAGTCGTTTGCAAGCGAACTAAACGTCCAGCTCCGTTTATTGTCTTGCACTTATCAAGATCTGCCAAGGGTATACCCTTCGCTTCCTAAACAGATGCCATCACATTTCTGGCAGGGAAAACTGTTTTTGCTTTCTTCAGGGCAAACTCTCCATGTTTATTCCACATTTTTATTGACGTTTCGACTCTGTAACCATGTTTCCTACACAAGGTAAAAATCATCCCAAAAATCTGCTGTATTTCGATTAAAAATCTGCACACTCAACTATCAACTGAAACTGACATTGAATTCTTTTCAAAAGCATGACGCTCCACTTGCCGAAATTTCTTCAGGTAAAATGTAAACCATCCATTCCTTTTCAAGACGCACAGTGTCAGCTATTTCTAATACCTTCAATAGTCGATCATCCATTACCATGTTTTGAAAAGAATCGATTATTTCTGAAGTTGTAGCAGTTTCAGGCCGTCCACTAAATGAATCATCTTCCAAGCTTGTTTTGCCCCGTTTAAATCCATTTCCCCATTTCCGAATGGTTTTGTATGAAGAAACTGGTTTACGTAGCTTTCAAATCTGTATGAGTTTCAGTAAAGGTCATCCCCTCCTTCAGGAGATATTTGATAGAAGTACAAAGCTTAATGTTATCCACTTTTCATCGAATCTCGTATAATGTAAACTTCAAATAGATACTGACGTAAAACCACTTATTCTAGCCAAATCAAATTTCATAATTATATCAAATTCAAAATGTGATTCTATTGTCCTTTAACTATTGAACACGCCCTCGTATATGTAATCATTTTGAAACCTACTTGCCTTTCGGGATTATGTTTATTCAATATCTTTTCAAAAAAATTATTCAACATATCATTCCTTCTGCAGAAGACGTCCTCGTCAAATAAGTATTGGTTCAAATTTCCGAGTACATTTACATCTCTGTGAAGAGTAAGTAAGTAGCAAATGAGTTTGGTAACTTTGCATCTGTACCGGATTTTTCTGCCCGCTGCATCGAGCCTATCCAAATATTATCATTAAGTTTATTGGTAGTAAAATAGTAAATCATGGCGTTAAAATGAGGCAAGCCAAACAAAATCGCGTACATCACAGAATATTTATTTACCGTGTCTCATAACAAGCGATCGGTAGACGTGCTAAGCGTAAATTTAGACAATATTTACAGTTTTCGGCGATTTCCAAGAACGTTAGCCTGGCTCTCTGCCACAAATCATGAACTACCGTTTCCACCTGACAATGAATTTGTCGAAGCATTCTTTCACGCCAAGTGGCCAAGTGACCCACTTTATAAGTTGCAATGTTGCGAAATGCTGATGACCAGCAGAGGCTTCCTCTTCGTGCAAGAGGTTTAATGCATTCGGTTTTTGATGTCCACCTCGCGTTAATAAGTTAACTATGTCAAGTACAGAAGCCGAAATTTGTTGTTAACAAACATGTTGCATCACGAGACATGAGAAACCGCTTGCTCGCGTGCGCTAAGTGAACTTTCCTGTTGGAATTCAGTTTTTATTGCAGAAGGTATTTTCGGAGATTTGCGGAAAATTGGGTCAAGTATTTTGGAATATGTTATAAAGGAATTTAAATGCCGTAAAAATGAATTAATAGTCATTGGACAGTTCGTAAAATCAATGTAAATGTCGACGTTTCACTTTACGTTGACATCTTCAACATACAGCAAAACGTTGATTTTACAAACTCTCCGGTAATAAATTTCAACTGACAAAAATGGGCTTTAATTATAAGTAGGTGGATGGCATATATGGACTGTATTACTATCTACAACATAAACGCGATGCAAATAATTGGTAACGTCTACAAAAAAAATTAAAAACGGCGTCTATCATGTAAGTACAAACGTATTTGATTCTTTTATTTGAAGGTAACTAAATAAGGCAACTTTTTCACTAAATATAAACTTTGTTAGTATTTAATGAAGGTGTCTCGCAGCGTTTAAACTACAAACACATACTGATAGCAGACAGAATGATTGATAACCTAAATGGATTTCGTTACTGAACGTAGCCAAATTATTTGATCCAATTCGTGACGGTCCTTTGAAGTTATCGTCTTTATGTGTGTGTTTAGATAACGAATGAACGAACGAACGAGCGGAATGGTGTAGATTAGCGGTTCTAAATCAGTGGTATACAAAAGAAAATGATAATACATAGAATGCAGATAGATACAGTGTGTCCAAGATGATATTCCCAGGCATGGAGATCTTTGTTGTTATAAGACGTACAGATTTGGTTAAATGCGATTGAATTGTAGGCAATCAATGGGATAATTAAAGCAAGTCATAAATATTCCTCCTATTTCACATTAAAAAAATTAAAATTTTGTAAATTTTATTTTTGGTATCAGCTGGGTAAATTAATAGCACCATTCCTTTCTGGATGAAAAGTCGTATATACAGTGAGTGGCATTTAAATGGGTTTCTTCATTTACGTCGTTCCTATTGAAAATATGAAAAAATGTTTTATACAAAAGTATCATATTTTCAAGCTCCGCATAATTTAAAATTATTTTCGAACATACAGGATGTCCCAGTTTGGCTGTATGATGTGTTACTTCGTTATTTTAAATGGAACACCCTATATTTTATAACGAATTTGAGCTTATCAGGTTATTTTAGGGTAAGTTTGATAAGGATTCTCTATACCTAAGTCCTATAGTTGTTAAGATATTAGAGTTTGTTTACGGTTTTTGGAAAATACGGATATAACTTTGATAATTAATATCTCAATAACGAAGAATGTTAAAAAGCAGATATTGTGGTGCTATTGCGAGCTAAGTGGAAGGTATCTACCGCAGTAACAAAATTTACTTTTCATTAAACAGAGGGTCAGTAAAACTATTTCCATTTCGACAACAGTTGAAAGGCAATAACTTTTGTTTTTTAAATGGAACGGTGTCATTTTTATATCGTTGTTAGATGCTCCATAAAAGTATCTTTCAATTAGCTATACACTGCCCTATACCAATTACTGACGGTTCAGGAGATATTTAACGTTATTTCATAATTTCTGCATTTTAACATATTAATTAAAATCAGGAGTGAGTATTTACCCAAACTTTGAATAAATTGTCAATTTTCTAACTTTATTAATCTCTGTTATATTAAATGCGTACATTTTGAACACCTATTGTAAAATTACAAGACATCTTAGAATTATTTTGTTGTTCCTACAGTTTTCAAAAGTTTCGTATTTATTTTGGGAGACCAGTGTTTAATTTTGTTAGTTCTTGCTGTATTATTCAAATATGATTAATAAATA
Source organism: Dorcus parallelipipedus (assembly GCA_958336345.1). Taxonomy (NCBI): domain Eukaryota; kingdom Metazoa; phylum Arthropoda; class Insecta; order Coleoptera; family Lucanidae; genus Dorcus; species Dorcus parallelipipedus. The sequence goes on along the minus strand of OY284482.1, from coordinate 21,132,754 downwards.
TTTCGTCAATAATATTTAGAGCGTACTTTATTATTTGACATAAAAAAAAGTTAAACTGAAGTACAAGAAGTCTTAGAGCCAATTATATGAAACGTAGTTAACCACACAATCAAGTTAATCGTGTGATTAAGCAATACCACTTGAGGAAACAATACTTAAAAATACCAATCAAAATTATTTCTCTCGTTACCGTTTAACCTATCACAAGCCTTAACAATGGAATTAAATAATCATGTATTCAACAATATTTTATACAACCGAGACTTAAAAACTTAGCAAATTGACATTTAACTCAAACCAAGTATTATGTTTGAATAAATACTCGCTCCTGCTTTTAATTAAAAATGTTAAAATGTAGAAATTATGAATTAATGTTAAATATCTCCTGAACCGTCAGTAATTGGTATAGGGAAGTGTATAGTTAATTGAAAGATACTTTATGGAGCATTTAACAACGGTATAAAAATGACACCGTTCCATTTAAAAAACAAAAGTTATTGCCTTTCAACTGTTGTCAAAATGGAAATAGTTTTACTGAATCCCTGTTTAATGAAAAGTAAATTTTGTTACTGCGGTTGATACCTACCACTTAGCTCGCAACAGCACCACAATGTCTGCTTTCTAACATTCTTCGTTATTGAGACATTAATTATTAAAGTTATATCCGTATTTTCCAAAAACCGTAACTAAAGCCTAATATCTTAAAAACTATAGGACTTAGGTATAGGTAACCCTTATCAAACTTACCCTAAAATAACCTAACAAGCTCAAATTCGTTATAAAATATAGGATGTTCCGTTTAAAATAACGAAGTAACACATCGTACAGCCAAATTGAGACATCCTGTATATTCGAAAATTTTAAATTATGCGGAGCTTGAAAATATGATACTTTTGTATAAAACATTTTTCCACATTTTCATTAGAAAAGGCGTAAATGAAGGAACCCGGTTAAATGCCACACACTGTATACATTTACTCTATACATTTTTTCTATAATTTTTTAAATATATTTCTGAAAGTATGAGAAGGTTCCCCATGCTGGAAGTGTCATCTTGGACACATTGTATAACTCAGTTTCTCAATTAGCTAGTTTTGAAAGTATATGATATTATGTGATTCATGTTAACGTTATTATAGTTTTCCGTTGGTACTTTGTAATTATGTTTTCCCTGTGTAAGGTTTATTAACTGTATGTTAAGCGTTTAAGAAAAGTTTTTAATTTTTCTGATTGTTTAGAAAATATTGAATCACCCTGTATTCATTTTAATTATTTAACAGAGCAGTTAAAGAATCTTCACTTCATTAACTGATCGTGATCATATATTTTAAATACATATTTAATAAACAGCGTTCATAAATGATTGAAAGGCGTTTGAATTTAGCGCGCGCAGTGGCGTTAGTAACTTTCGTCTTACAACGTTGGTACCTACTTTTGTCACCTATGTATTTCACCAGCTGTTATTTACATTCTGATTACCATATTTTCATTTGAGTTTATTAGTATTATAAAAAAGACTTCTTATCTGCGGTAGCCTTTGGGAGGGAGTTTAATAAAGTAGAGACCAATGAGTGCCCCTCGGTCAGGAAATTCGATTCTCCTCAATTTTTTATATTAGTTTTCTTTTCTTTAAATTTGTTCTTCCATGTATATGGGGATTATTTTGATTTGGCTATAATTTCAAAAAATAAATTATGTATTTTTGATGAACTTTTAATAAATTCTAATTTTGTAAATTTTATCATGTGCCACCCAAGGTAAATACTACAGTATTTTATTAACTATCGGCCGATAGTTTATTCTGAATCAAGTTACGAGAAATGTGATTACATGGCCTATAATAATTTAATGTTCAGCCACTGTCACATTTCTCGTTGCTTGATGCAGAATAAACTATCGGCCGATAAATCTGCAGTGTGCGCGGGCTCTAAAAATAAGCTACCGAACAGGAAATTCAAGCGCCTTTCAATCCTTTATGAACGCACTGTATTATTTTTTAATAATTACGTAATACATCCGTCTCACGACTAGTTAGTTGTTTTGTCAGTGTGAAAGTATTTACATGAAAATGTAAAATATACAAATTCGCAAAAGAGAAGGTCCAAACAGAAAGAGGTCACAAGAGAAATCATTTTTGTTAAAAAAAAACTCGTAAATGTAGTCATCTGATTCCTCGCGGTTTAAATGTTATAATCAATTTAGGCTTTTTATTCAAATTACTATTTCTTGGTAATATGAATTATTATATGAAGGATATGTAAGTTTTTCGGAATACGTTCTTAAATTTCAGCTCATAAAAAGTTTTTCTTGTAATTACAGTAATTTCATAAGTTTTCTGACTCGCATTAGCAAAGCTAGACTTTTCTTTTCTATTTTTTTTAATCTGTGGTGATTGCCCAACGGGGTCCTAAGTCAAAGACTTGTCAGGACCTCAGGAGCGGGAGTGTATTTGAGTGTGTGTAAAGTGTTCCATGGCTTTGTTACTTCCAACCTTCTCGCCGTTTAAGGGGAAGCAGTGTCGTATTTTATCCCCAACACTGAAGGGTGCCTATAGTCGATACCGACTACCCCCGAGATAAATCCCGAGTGCGGTTCGAACCGACGACCATGCGATTGCAAGGCCGGTCCTTTTGCCACTGGACCGTTCAGGCGTTTTACTTTCTTTATTGAATCAATAACTTGACTAAAAATGTTTCATGGAATATTTAACCACCATCGGCACCATGTTTCACACAGTGGGGGATTTATTAAAAAAATTCCTTCCATTTTAACTTTAAACATTGCCCTGCATACTCCTACTTAGAACAACGTGGTATAGTATAAGTAGTGTTGTAAAAGTACGATATTTTAAAATATTTTGTATAGCCCTATGTGTATTATACCGTACTTTATGATAAAATCCCGTACTTTATCATAAAATACCGTATTTTGTCCTAAATTACCGTATTTTATCATAAAATATGATATTTTGTCATAAAATGCGCGTAGGGCTGTACAAAATATTTTAAAATACTGTATTTTTACAGCACTGAGTAAAAGTAAGAAAAATAAAGCTTAATTACAATAAATGTTCAAAATGTCTATTACGTTCTAAAAGTGATTGTAATTTTTAAATAGCGCATAATCACATTATAAGTTTTTTTTTTGTTGAAAGTGATCTCTTGTCATTTCTTCGCATTTAGAGCATTACATTCCGGGACACCTGTATTGAAAATTTTCGAATAATATCATTGACTTGTTTTAAAAATGTGAAGCATGAAATCTCCGTGCGTTTATAAAAAAAGGTTAAGAACCGCTGGTGTAGATAAACTGGCTTCGGTGGTCTGTCCCCCGTTTTATTTTTAGCTGAATAAAGAGCGCGAAAGACACGTCTGGGGCTCGGAAGGTACAATGTCCTGCGGAAATTTGAGACTCTAGAATCGCGTTTCGAGGTCAGGTACCTATCTGTCTATTGTTCGTAGTTGGGGCGACGACTCCAAAAAGACAAAACATGTAAATTTATACAGTCCAAGTAATCTCGGCTTGGTAAGAAGGGTTATCAATCACGGCCACTCTTTATTACTCCGACGCAAAACGGCGTTTAACCTTCACTCGAATCGCTTTTGAAATAATACACACACGTATTGACAGGCGGTTGTTGGCTCAACATCCGGTATGGATAGTTACATCTGAACACACCTATATGTGTCACATTTATATGTGCCGTGAGCTTTACGGTTGTCGTTAATTGCAACTGATTGCTAACCTCCGCGATACGTATGCAATATATTATTTGAGATGATTTATGGCTCACGTTGTTAGAACGTGGTTTATGTCCTTTAAAATTAGGACGAAAAATGTGAAACTAACAAGTATTTATGCTATTGTTTAAAAAAAAAACTGAGCAATAATAATAATGAACGAGTCACTAGGAAATGTCTTTATAAACGTGAATATGTTCAATATACTTTTTAAAATCACCGCGTTTGAAAAGGTAACCCAAAAAGTATAACATAGATCATTTCTGCTGTAAACCAAGGAGCAAAAGAAACGGATCACTTTTATCAGTGGAGGTCAAACTCAGCAGTGCTTGATTTAATATAATGATATTTTCATATTCTCTGTGATTGCAAGCATTATTGAATTCTAAAAGTGGTCCGTGTATTTTAGCACTTATTCTTCACCCGCAGCGTTACAAGCTTTTCTTCTTCAGCTTTCATGAATTACTGAAAGATTCTCTTGAATATGATAATGCAACATCATCTAACATGTGAGAAACTTCCTGTATAGTTAAACAATAAAGTTCCCGTTTTGCCTTGATTAACTGAACTTCAATTCTGCTCAAGCGGAATCACCGTTAATTATATTTACCGAATTTTTCGTACCCACGTCAAAAAACCAAATTTCACGACCGATAAAATCTCGCGCAAGCTAAAAACCGAATGGATCAACCAACGCTGAATAGAGGACCTTGTTTTGTCGAGGCAAATATTTACGCGTTCAAATTCGCCTTCGGTGATTGTGTTATGCGAATGTATTAGTTTTTAATTAATTGTGGTAAAAGCTTGGACTAACGCGTTTAAATATTTATTGAAAAACGCGCCTTTTTAATACATACTAAGTGAAATATTTTTCCCAAAACACGTGCTTGTTTATTTTCCCGTAATCTAATTTCTAGAAACATTTCGGGAGGTTTCGGAACAACACGTTTCTCAGAAGCTAATTTCACTTAAATAATTATTTATGTTTAGCCCAACTAATATGAGAAGGATTTCATCAAAGTCACGCAAGACTAATTAATGTTTGGAGATACTGACTTAAAATCCACAAACGCGAACGTGCTTCGGGGAACCGCAAAAAGAGGCTTGCTTTGATTTTGAATACGTCATGTTTCATATTAGTCAAAACAAAGTTAATCTTTAAACTATCAATCGACTGCTCGCAATTAATTACGTTTAAGAAAATGAGGGAACGATACTGCGAAACTACCTAAAAAATTGGCACAGTTTCTGTTAACTATTAAACGTGCAAACTTGGCTCGCAAATGAGAAACGATTATTTTAAAATACCTGCGTTCCGAACGTAGTTATTCATTTGTTTTTGTTTTTGGGTTTCGCAGTGGTTCTTTTTACGTTCGAGAAAAATTTTTTTGCACATGAAAATCATACCCATGTGAATATTTACTGCGAAAATGGACTAAATGTTTCATGTGCCCCAATAAACTGTAAATAAAATCTTATTTCGAACTCTGGAGATATTAGTATAAAGAAGTCAAGTGAAACTAAAGATTTTGAATTTTTACTAGAGAAGTGGTACTGAAAATCCAAATCAAACTATAACGAGACATAAGAGCAACTGAAAAGAGTTCAAGGAAGACCTCAAAAAAAGCACTTAATTCATATTAGCGGAAATATCTTATATCTAAAAAGTGTGAAAATAAACATTTTTCAATTTCATTAAATTAGCAAATGGCATCAAAATGACAAAAGATAATTAAATAGGAACCAACAACTTTATTAAATACGGTTAAAGAAATGTAAGTACCCAAGCAACACCATTTCGTTCATTAGACGGTTTATATACGACAAACAGGGATATTTTTGGTAATGGTATATAAAGGCTGTCCCAACAAGAGCGCCGGATTTAATTTAGAATTAAAGAAAAACACATTTATTTTTTTAAATAAGCAAACATTTTTATTTCAACATAAAGAAAAATAGTTCCGATCAAACGTGAAATACAACATCAGGCAAATGGCCACCACGAAACCTCTGGCACAGGGTTATTCTTTTGAATAACGTTTTCGCATAAATATGGCTGTATTTCACCAATAACGCGCCGTATTTCCTCTTTAAGATGTTCAACTGTTTCAGGCTTATTCGCATACACCTTTTCCTTCACATAGCCCCAAAGAAAAAAGTCCATCGGCATTAGATCGCACGATCTTGGTGGCCAATTTTTTACGCAAAACTTTCACAATGTGTTTTTACAGTAATTAAACGTTGTTCGTTTGAATATTTCTCCATATTCTTAAATCGCGTGGTTTGTACAAGTGTCAAAAAAAATCACCGTACAACTCGTATTAACAAAATGGCGGCAATTAACTATACGTTTTCAATAAATTGTAATAAAATGTCGCGACTTGCAAAACACGTTTATCAAATTATTAAATTCCATCTTATCGTGTAGGCGTAGGCCCATAACATACATTTTTCTCATTAAAATTTATAATATACTCTAAAAAAGTATAATGAATGTTTAGATGTAACATTTATTAACAAATATTTATCCAAATTGGTCTTGTGACCCTTGTTACATAGTAAATTTTCTATAAAACTACTAACATTGTATCACTACATAAGATGAGAGCTTAAAATATGAGTATCTTATAAATTTCGCAGCGAGATGTCGCGACCTAAACTGTTGCTCACTAAAGTTGTCGTTTATAAGTCAAAACCGCAGGAACTTTCTTGCCCATTACAAATCATCACAAAATATATAATTACTACAAACGAACAGACACTTGGTAAAGTTGAATTAAATGTCAACATTTCGCTGTACGTTTCACAGCTTCTTTAGAATAAGTTGTAATAATATAAATATATAATTATAATAATTTTATAATTCCGAAATATACGTCTAGTATAAACCATGTATAAACGCTGCGCGTACCCTATAAATATACATTTTGTGTAAACGTTATATTTATCCCAAAAAGAGACGTTAGTTAGACTGTCACTCATATGTATAAATACTAGTGTATAATATTCTACATTTAGACTAAATTCAAAACGTGTTTTAGATATATTCTATATTTGGTGTGTTACATGGGATAACTAACATTCGAAATTAAAATAAAATAAAGAAATGTTTGGTAAAAAAATAATAAAAATAAATCATTTCCTAATGAAGCGAAAAAAGTTATAATCTCATAAAACCGAAGTAGAATGTTGAAGCAAAAATTGAATTAAATAAATTAAGGAGAATGAACAAGCGATTTGAAAATAGCTTTTTCTTTTTTATAAAAAAATGGTGTGTAAAATTATTATAATTAATAATTATATAAGAGCATATTATTTTTTTCCACTTTTACCCAGCAATATTATTTTTATTAAAAAAAAAATAAATTAGAAATTAAGTACTCCTAATAAATTGATGAAGTTAATAAATAAAAGAAAAAGTGTCGCATGTTTGTTTTGGAAAGGACGATATTGTTCTATCCAAAGTATCTTCTACTTTTAAAGTCATCCTGCTACAATAACCGAATATTCCACTACATTCCTGTGTGCTCCACCTATGTACCAGTACCCTTCTTCCTCACCATCAACCAAACGATACTTTAATTTATAAGAAACGGGGGCGAAACTTTATTTTCTTCTATCGTTTTTAATTTTTATATCATAAATTAACATCCATAAAAAACAGTTGAGAGTCATATCTAGGAGTTTCTTCTTTTTGATACTATAGTTTTTCCACAACGCCAGGATAATTTGGCGTCTATATTTGTTCTTATTTCGTTTGTAGTGGAAATACATTTAAGACAGTCCACTCTTTCACAAACTATGTTTTGTTTTCGATTTGAAGAGTTTGGTCTGTCTTTCCGCATTCGGTGTCACATGTATTTGCTTTTCACTTTAGAATCTTAGTACTGATTTTTCAATCACAAGTTAACTTTAACTATCAGTTTATTCCCATAGTAACAATTATGAAAACAATTATTCCTATGGCAATAAACTAAAGGTTAAAGTTAACTTATGATTGAAAAACTGGCCCATAAAGAACTGAATCAGGCATGTGTTTCCATAGCAACAAACACATTTTCTACACCCTACTTAAAGGTATGTTTGAATTGGCTTCCGGTTGGAACCGCGTCACGTTGACTTCTTCTACTGCCGACGTTTCGTTCTCCATTGCAGAAGAACTTCCTCAGGGCTGCAGCTGCTGATGGTGTTGCTGCTGCTCCTCGTTAGTCGTTGAGACTGAGTGGGTATGTCTGTTGTCGTGGTATTTTTAGTGATCGGTGGGGGTAGTGGGTCGGAACGGTGCCCGGGGATTGGTCTGTTGGGGCGTGACGGGTCGTTAATGAGATGTTTCCAGGCATTGTGGAGGTAAAAGCCAGTGTCACGGTTTAGGTTATTGGGATGTTTGAGGATTTCTATGGATTCGCGGATTTTACGATTGAAAAAATGAGATGAGCGGGCTAGAAGTTTCGTGTCGGAGAATAGGATTTGATGACCGGTTTCTAGTTTGTGTTCAGCTAGGGCCGAGCCAGTTATTTGTAGTAGTCTAGTACAGCGTTCATGTTCAGAAACACGGGTGCTAACAGACCCTTTTTGTTTCACCGATGTATACACGCCCACAGGAACAAGGAATTCGATACACACCTTCGGATTGTAAGGGGATGTGATCTTTTGTGGAGGGTAGGCAGTCTGAAAGTGTCGTCATGGGTAAGTAAATTGATTTGATGTTCTGTTGTTTGAGTATTTTGCCGATTCGATCTGTTATGGTGTGAATGTAGGGCGACTGGAGGTGTATCAGGTTCAGAACGTGGAGAAATTGGGGTGAGATGATGAGAAATGGATCCTTGGATGTCGTGCTTCTTGCAGTTGTTATTGAGTAGGACTTTTGTTACGTGGTTCAGTTCAGTTTGAAGTGAAGAGGGTTCTGATAGGGCAAAGGCACGGCTGACTAGTGAGTTAATGACTGAATGTTTTTGAGAAGGATGATGTGAATGTGCATTGATATAGTGATCAGTATGGGTTGATTTGCGATACACAGAGTGTCCTAATCTACCGTTAGGGAGGCGGCTTACTAAGATATCAAGGAAAGGTAAGTGGCCGTCAGTTTCATATTCCAAAGTGAAGCGAATGTCAGGATGTTGAGAATTTAGGTGTTCAAAGAAGTTGTCTAGGGATTCCTTACCGTGTGGCCAAATAACAAGAACATCATCTACATATCTGAACCAACACTTGGGTTTAAGTGGGAAAGAAGTAAGGGCTGGTTCGGATGTTTCCATAAAAATGTTGGCTACTATTGGGGAGAGAGGAGAGACCATGGCTGTGCCTGAGACTTGTTCGTAATATTGATCACGGAACACGAAATAGGTTGAGGTTAAACGACATTCTTTTAAGGGAATTAAGTCTTCGGGTTGGTTATGGGCTGTGAGCAGTTGTTGGATGATTGTGATGGTGTCGGGAATTGGGTCTTTAGTGAAAAGAGGTTCCACATCGAAGCTGACCAGAATGTCCTGAGGGTCTAAGGAAATCTTGTGAATTTTTTGGACGAAGTGCCGAGAGTTGAGGATAAAGGTTTCACTTTTACCTGCAAACGGTTTGAGACTCTGTGCTAGATATTTTCTCTGATAAATTATCTGTGCTAGATTTTTTTCTACTTAAAAGTAGGTCGTGAAAAGTTCGTCTGTTGTCATATAAGCACTAGACTTCTTGAAACTGATGACGATGAGCGAGATGTAAAATAAGTGAAAAGTCATGAGTGAGATAAAAGAGAATTCAGAGATTGGCTGAAGCGTATAATTGAACCATGAATTAAGAACAAAATACAAAGGAGTACTGATATCTAATACTTACCCTGGAACCTTTCCCATAAACAAAATCGAAAGCGGTTACCATGACAAGTATGTACGAAAATCTCATTTTGATAAAATGGAAAATCGGTCGTTGATAAAGTATTTATTTTGAAAGGGTTTCCCGGCAAGCAAATTTATGCAGATATGAAGGATACATTGAAGCATATACGTTGAACATTTTCTAGGAACGTGTGTTTCACATACTACATCATGATTTGGGCATGAGACAAATATCTGTTAAATAGATCCTCAAATGTCCGGACGCCGATCAAAAACGACTCAGGTGGCTTTGCCGTCGCTTTGAAAGGGTTCTTCTCACTTTTTGGATCGAATTATAACTATGGATCCATCACTACGATCCAAAATCGAAAGCACAATCAAAAGAATGGAAACACACTGATTCGACCCGCCCGAAGAAATTTCGTATCAAAAAATCGGACTAAACGTACATAAAAGAGGTAATATTGTAACGGGAATGTATTATTCTATGTTAATAACTAAGCTTCTGGAAAAAATTTTGGAGAAACTCCGTGGTAATATTTCCAAAAGTATGTTTTGGTTGCAAGACAATGCACATGCTCACAAGCCTTTAGTTGCATTGCATTCTAATTGGATTCAAATTAATTGATCAACCTCCCAATTCACCAGACTATTGTCGATTATCTCAGACTATTATCTATTTCTGAAACTAAAAATAGCGAAAGGGAAGTAATATGGAGGAGAGGCTTGCAGATCAAGATAAACATTTTTTTGAATCGTTTGTAAATACTTTGTGTGTGTGTGTGTGTTAGGTGAATCTATATACTACGCATAACGCTAAAAATCTAAAGTGAAGGAAGGCTGGGCTAGAGCATGTCCAACAAAGGAAGGACTCTATGTGTGGAAGGAAAACGAACAAAAAGATGAACGGAACTAGGATTCTGGACAAATATAGAATAAAAGTTTGATATCTTAAGTATGAAGACCGCAGAACTGCCCATGAAGGTATAACCATGTACAGGTGGTCGGGTATCACGTCTACTCAGAATTGTGAATATGAAGTCCTGTGTGAATAAAATTATGAGTGTTATTACGTTTGTTTATATGTCTTTTATCTGGTTATTAAAACCAACCACACATCGGCGAGGAAAAACGGCGGAAAATAAAAAAGTATAACCCTAAGGAACTACTCAAACCATAAAGCAGTATTATTGAATACAAATATTTTCGATTGAATATACAACATAGTGCTTTAAAGGCTCTTATGCACGTGTATTAGACGATATTTTTTATTATACCTGCGCTAAAATGTGAAAATTAGAACGACATTAAAATTTAAATTCATTTTGTAAAGTTGCCTGTGGATCGCATTTTGAATCGTTAACGTGGAGATTGTATGTGTTGTTCCCTAGGCAACTTTAAAACACGGCGTGCTTTAATCACCCTTTTTCGCACGCTTTTTACTTTTAAAAACAGGGATTTTGATTCAGGTATAATAAAAAATTACGTTATGGATATATTTTTTTTTTTTTTTAGAAATTTCGGATGATTGAAAGTGTGACTTGATTTTAACATTAAGTAAATTCGCAACGTCTTCGCTTTAAAGAAGCAAATAAAAATGCAAATGACGGTTCTTGAATGGTAATCCCACATATTTATTTACATGCAAAAGTAACTGCAGCTTATCCGTACGCTATTATATTACGATATTACTTAACCCAAGGCAGCTGCGATTTCTAATCGGTAATTACGGATTGCTTACTTAATCGCAGAGAGTGTGTGACACGTAATACTCCTTGATTATGGGAATGGCAAAAATCGAAGTTGCAGGATAACTTTGAACACAATAAGCAATACATTAATCCGGATCCAGATCTAATTTAACTGCTGTTTCATCTTGCTTTCTTTCAACTCAAGGATTTAAAACCAATAAAGGAAATTAAAAAAAAGGATGATTGATGGGAAAAGTTTCTCTATCTGAGTATATCTGTGGTATTTACGTTATTGTTTGTAATGTCACGACAAGGCACCATTTTAAGTACAAGGTTGCGACTTCACATTGCTGACTTGTTTACATCGATAATTAGCGCCGTTCTTTTCCAAGATAATGGCACTAAAGAGGAGAGAACAAACTTAGAAAATTTCCAGTGCTACATCAAGTCTTCTGAAGTGTTTATCATGCTTTCGCAAAATTTATTTTGGGAATACATTAATTGTGAAATTTGTTTTTGTTCATGAAAACTTGCTTATTTCAAAATATTTTGAAAAAATACAGTACTATGATCTGTGTAATCCTTAATTAATCTATAAAATATGAACACTCCACTTTCATGATTTTTTTAATAAATTCTGTTAAAATAATTACCTAACTTTGCTAACCAGTGTAAAATGAAGGTATTGCCACTATGATAAGAGTGAATGTCTCTCTCTCTCTTTCTCTGTGTATAGATTAAGGACGTGATGTGTCGTCAACAAATTGTGCCTGTTACCATGCCGTTCACTTGACGATTGTGATTTCGATGCACTTTGCAATTGCATATCTATCAAATCGTTTATTATTAGGTATTTGCAATAAATTACAACGTTCGATCACTTCGTGACAGATTTAAGACCCTTTAAATTTGCCGCGGCGAAATTCAATTTGAAAAGCGTCAGGGGGGATAATCAGAAATAGATTAATGAAGATATATTTCTAATGAACCAAAATGACTTAAGTATTTAAACACCTTTTGCTTTTTAATTTTCTTTTTTTCGTTATAGTTCCATAGCTACTCTATTTACTGTATCAACAAAATATAGAAATTTTTCCTTGTATTCGGATGAGCACATAAAATCGAACGAGCACATTATCCTCTATTTCTGCGTTAAAAAGGTATTCTAAGTATGGTCAAGTTTTTTTAATTTCACTTCCAGTGGTTGGCTCATAGCGTTCCCCTCAATTGTTGTGCTTTTCTCCTTCCTTGAGTATCTCACAAGTAAGTTCTTTTTTATTCCTTCTAGATGTAAATCCAAACGATTTGTATTTCTTTCTTATAATTTTGGTAACCATTCTCGTTTGTTTGATCCTCTTCCACACTGTTGAAAATCGCATTCATCGGTGTGAAAGTAAAAAAATTGCGTGTTAAAATTTATATAGTGACCGTGTAAATTTGCCACAAAAATCACACTGGCTATTGCGTATTATTTATTAACTCCTTTTTGTTGTGAAATTACACAAAAGTGCTGAAGATAACACAGCTAAGTGTGTTTGGACCAACTGCGTAATTTTTTTTATACGGGTGATGTCAGCTCGAGCCGTCTACATATATGTATGTGCGATGAAAAACGACGCAACACAATGAATATGTAAATTATTTACACTTAAGGTCTGTGTTAGTTTTCACACAAAAGTCGGTGTGGATCGCAAATGACACTGCGATTGTGTGAATTTTGACGTCGATTTTTCAACAGTGCATAGTTCTATATTGTTATCCATTACACGGATATGACCACAAAAGATTCATGAAGTCCCAACATAACAATACCTATTTTATAACTTTTTGGTTATCGTAGGCTTTGTGTAAGGAAGGCTTTTAGAATTCCACATCAAGATTTACAATTTTTTTTCTTCTGTGATCGTTATTGTGGACGACTCAATCAAGAACGTTAGAAAAACTCCTCAAATCATCTGATTAAAACGAGTAAAGAAATCACTATTTAAAAGAAATAACACCACGTGTCGATGGCAGAAGGACTTTCCAAGAAGTTTACTGTGAAAGCTTGTGTACGGATTGTTTGGTAGATCACTCACATTCTTTTGATTCTAAGTTGCATGTTGAGTTTTTTTTTGATCAGCCTCAACTTTTTTCTTTCGCTTGAAACACGTCAACTGTTCATTAACTCTAGACATTTCATTCCCAATTGAGTTTTATCTCTCTTGTCATTTCCTCTATTGCAGAAGTTACATTCACTCTTTCCAAATTTTGTCATCTAATAACTGATAAAATTAGAGAGTTTTTAGATGCGGCTATTTTCATGTGTTGATAAAATGAAACCCCTACTTAAATCGTTTTCAAGACAACACTCCATTGCACAACTTTAAGGCACACTTGACGAAAAATAAAGTTGCTCCATTCTTCTACAACCTAGGCGAACATCTTTTTTTTTATTTTCGAGGAAATAATTTAATGCTTATGCAGCTACCTGGATTTATTTAAGGAAGAGAATAATCTTGTCTCATAAACAAGTTGACTTACCAAAGATAGATTTTCCCAAGTCTGAAACTGCATATAAATAACAATACTTATAAGATACATCCTGTGATATCACCATTCGTTGCTAATTTTAAACGATATCATTATCTAATGTAGTGTTACTATCACTGATTCATCATCATAACAAAGAACAGGTTTATTTAATGAATACAAAGTTGATTAAATAATAATACGTAAAAACGATAAAGTGGAGGGAAATTTTCAGGAATTGTTACTAATGTGTTGGGAGCTTGTTTTTGCGCCAAAATACACGGTCGTATAAAGTTTGTTAAGTGAGGTCCAAATAATTATTAAAAACAATAATGGCTTCCCTATGTCATTAAAAGCGAATTAACCTTGCAGCATAAACAATAACACACGCGTGCCTAAAGTGACTTTTAAATTGGCCGAAAATCTAATCGAATTTCAAATCGAGGCTGGTTCAAGAGCATTGTCTGAAGCCAGTGGCGGCGGCGACCATAACTCGTCGTCTGTCCAGAGGTTACCGGTTTGATCACGTGATCAAAATAATCGTGGGGTCTCTCGTCCTCTGCTAACTTTCTATGTAAGGCGACGGTTGTTTCCCTCGCATCACGTGTAAATAAGGAGACAGTTAGCCGCGTGTGCTATTTACGAAGCCTTTGTGGGCTTGCTTTGTTGAGGCTGAGCCTTTCGAAGCCAGGCGACAGATACCACAAACAATGAGCGTTGAAAACGGTTAACACGAAGGCTACTTTTCTTATATAATATCGCACACCTTGAAAATATCATTACGCGTACACACTATATCGTTGCGGAATTTAATACTTTGATTGCAGGCGACTCACGCACCATTATGATCTTCACGTCTTAATTCTGAGGTTTACCAGTTGCATAACGCGAAAATTCAACTCTTTTCTACTCACGGAATATTGGCGATAACATTCATGACCTCGTAAAAATTCGAACTCTGGACTTCCTGCACGCGTAGCTAAGCGTATGCTGCTTTAGGCTATTAATTAACCTACGCGCGTGAACTTTAATTAGGTTTTCTTTTTCTAATTATAATAAATCAGGCCAATCATCACACGGAATGCAAGGTATTTTGCACATTAACTTGTGACTTAATCGTTCTTAGTTGAGGTCATTTCGACGTTGCAAAATTATTACGCAATTTCAGGAAAAACTAACTAAGGGCCAATTGCTCAAACGCCGTTCAACTTTGAACTTGGTTCTATGATTACGGCAACATATTATGCCTTTACAAATGTTGCCATGATAATAAAACCAAGTTCAGAACTGAACCATGGTTCAATGTTTGAACAACTGGTCCTAAAAAAAAACAAGCAGAACTCTCGTAGGTTAAGCCCCAGCACATACCTTCACCTTTGGCTTTTTTGGTTTTTCTTATGATGGTTGTATTTTCTAAAGCCTTCTTTTATTTGGCATGTCCTGAGGTGTTCCAAACTGTGTTATACTGGTTGGTAACAAATCCAAAGCCGGGTTCAGACGACTTGTGTACTTGGCCAATACACCAATATTGGTATACTTGGCATGTGTACCAGCTTATTAAGGCCAATGTTAAGCAAAGGTGCTCAAACGACGTGTACATTTTTTTTAAATACTTTGATACTTTTAATACTTTAATAATTTGTACAATGTTGGGGGGATGGATAGAAGATTGTTGACCACCGTGCGTAACGGTCATCCTGAAAATGTCGTCTCCTGTGTAGCTTTTTTGGTAGCAATGAGTGGATATTATTTAAAGCTAGAGAAGAAGAAAAACTTTAAAAAAAAGAAGATGGTGGATGGATCTTTGAATAGAAGTCACAGAATGTTTCAATAAACTTCAATGTTTCGTATTTTTAGAGTGACAACTCCAATTTAATTTCTCATGATCATTAATAAACTGAAAAGTATTTTCAAAACACGTAGCGTCTTCAACAATAGTAGCAAAGCAATGTATGTACAATGAACCAATAATTGTGATGGGAAACTGACCAGTATTCACCAGTGACAAATAATTGTACAAGTAAACCACTTACACGGCATGGCAAGTATACGCCATTAACAAATATTGGCCAAGTACACCAGTCGTCCGAGTCTGGCTTAATACTCGGTTGAGCATTTATAAGCTGCTTTCTTTCGCTGAAAAATTTGAATCGCGATTCGAATAATTTTTCGTTACCCGCTCTGGATCTGAATGCATTTCAATCCAAACGGATCGTAAAATTGGAAGATTGAAAGGGGAAATAGCATTACCGATCGGGATTGAAATTTCCCGAAGATCCATTTGCAAGAGAGCATCAATCTTTGAATCTAAACGCGTTATGTTGCGTTTGGATCAAACGAAAGAAAGCAGCTATAGAAATGGGTTCAAACCTATCTTGGTGCATGTTAGTTCAATGCATGAGATTGAATTTCCATGTCTCTGACGTCTTCAGATTCCTACCAGCCAGCTCCTTCGAACAAGGGTTTTCGATGCATCAGCTTATAAGATGAATGGCGAAGTAGTAGTAGTAATCAATAGCTTATAAAGCTTGTCAAAAAGAAAAAAATATATATATATATATTCCACTTATTTGCTTAATTGTTGTGTTCTATATTTTACTAGCTTTTTATTTTTGCAGTTTTCCTTATTTGTTGAATCGGAAGGATTGGAGATATATTCGATTTTCTTCTTCTTCTTCTTTTTCTATATGAGATGGACATTTCTTCATATCTTTTATTTTTAAAATCTTTGTTTCTTGCTTTACTTAATCTCTTTACATTTTTTTCAGTTTAAAACGACATCTTTAAAGAAACCTTCCTGTTTAAAAACTCAGATGAGCAGCATGTTTTAATTCAAAATTGTAAAGGAGGCAAGCTCATACGAAAATTTTATTACAACATTCAGAAGCGTTCAGAGATCCACTCACATTATACACGAAACAATAACGACCGCCAAGTTCCTTTCTCAAGGTTGACATTGGGCCGGTATAGTCCTCAATTCATTAGAACTAAACTATACAATAAATTATTGTCAGTGGATGGGTCTTTCACAACAACGACCCTAAATAGTTATCAGAAAAAACTGAAAGACTATCTGACTCATAAATGTTTCTAGTCCGTTGAGGAATTTCTATGCGATTCAATTTTTTGTATGATTTGTGTTTTGTATTTTTATTTGTACATATTTATATTCAGTATTACATGTATCAAATGTAATTGTATTTGAGTATATCAGTTAACTAACATGCGTTATTTCACTTGTATGATTCAAGGAATAAATATTGTTATTATCAGTTTCCTATTTTCTTGCATTTTCATGCTTCGGAACTGAACACTTTTGGTGTAGTTTTCAGAGAATTCTGTGCGCAGTAGCTAAACGAAATCTTCATTAATTTATTCTTTCGGAAAAGATAGTCAATATGTAATACAGAAAATAGAAAGAGAGAAAAATTGATTTGTGAACAAGAAAAAATAACACAAAGTATAAAAAATTAAGGATACAGAAAAGAACCGTTAAATCTATAAAAGCTTTTCACAAAAGGATCAAATTAGAACAGCTTTTTCTTAAAAGCATTTTCCTATAGTATGAAATTAAATTGATATAAAAAGAATAACCACACAAGATGACTTAATTGTTAAAAAATGTGTTTGATAAATGCGTGAAACTCAAACGAGTTAATTTCGTTGCTTAAGGTCCTGCTCAATATTTTATCGCTCGTAAACGTCATCTCGACTCCCTAATAAAGATCACCTCGTTTTAAATTTAGATTAATCAATTCGGCTTTATTCCGAAGGTGTGGGCTGTTTGTAGTCGTCGCATGCACTTGAAACAGTTTTTATTTCGGTCACAATCGATGTTGTCGCATCACACTCTACATAAAACAAATAGAACAGAAAAAGCGGCGTACTATTTCTACAAGCCCTGAAATTACTACACAGTTGACACAATGTTAAAGTGAAAAGTAAACTTCGGTTTTTATCAATTTTTGATAAAGCAATGGCCTTCGTTAAGATTAAACCGACAACAGAGCACGAGAAAGCACGGTTCCAAATTGATTCTATTTTAAATTTGGGAAATTTTGATTTTTGTTAAATAAGGATATTAAATGACTAACTGAATTAGCCAAATCAAAGAAAACTAAATAAGACAAGGGGATGTGAAAAAATCATTTAGGGTGGAAGGTAATTGAAAAGAATTGAAGAAATGCATTTAAAGATAAGGCTATCTGTGATTGTTCATCAACAAGATACAGTCCTACAATTTCTAAAAAAGAAATCAAGAAGAGATACTTGAATTAGCAAGGTGGCCATCACAAACACACTGTGAAGTCATCATCATAAGAATATATTTTTAAGAATTTGACTTGCGCAAAAATGGCGACAAAATTCTGAAATATTTGAAAATCTTTCCAGTTTTAACTGGCATCAACAATTTCAGTAACTTTATTCTTACCACAAGCTCTACACATTACTGTGTTTAATCCATTTACGCAGGGAAATTCTTCCTCGAATGTGAAATCAATGAATCTTTCTCCAACACCAACACAATCTGATCAGTTTTACCCGTTTGTTAAGGCGATTAAACGAAAATAGATCGCAGGTTTTTTGTTAGGGCGAATTAAATGTCGACGAAAATAAATAACTTCGGCGAAACTGAGGTTAGCTCTGTATGTAACGAGACTGTTGTGCGTAGAAAAATTCTTTGGGAATGAGTGTGCAGCCGACGTTTAAAGTGCGAATTGGATAATACGTTGTTGGATTCAGTTGAACGTTTTGGAGTTGTTTTTTTTTTCACTTTCTGTAATTTCAAAACAAAAAAATTATGAACAACATTTTTAATTTGAAAAATGAGGTATTTATGCTGTTTCAGTCACTAAATTTTAAATCCAGTAAAAACCAAAAGGTCCAATGTTATTCTCTATCATCCTACATTAGTATATTTTGAAAGTATCTAAAATTTTTACTCAAGTCATTTACAAATTTGACGAGTTCGGTTAAAATTTTGACGAATTTAGAAAAGGAAGATGATTTTAAAAACAGAAATAAATAAATAATAATAAATAAAATAAGGTAATATAGTAATAATGAGCTTTATCGGAGTACCATGAGAGAGATGTTTACAACACATGACAAAATTCTAATAAAATGAGGAAAATAACCTGGAAAAGAAGAAGATCAAAAGCAAATACCATTCTATTTCAAAACTAAACGAATTGCAGAAAGAATACTGAAAAGCTGAATATTTTGAACGGCATTAAAAATTATTGTCATTTTCAATTATATCATATTTTCGAAGCACCTGATATGATTGAGAAAAAACCCATGATGAATATGAATTGTCCTTACATAAACTAATGATAAATAACATTAGCATACACTTCATTTGTGCATTACGACAAGTTTGTTTACTAATCAAAAATTTCTTTCGATAAAAAATAAATTTTTATTGTCAGAAATTCATGATATCGAGTCTAAATCAATTGAGAAACAGTTGTTGGAAGAAAAATTGAATGAACCCAAAGAGAGTCAGTTTCCTTTTATCCCTTTTCTTTGTTCTAAATCTAACGACGGATGCTTCTATCCAGTCCTCAAAATGCAATCATAACATTTGAAACATATCATAAAAATTTAAATACAAACTTCAATTAACCTTGAGCTTGTTGACTTTTATCACAATCTACAAAGGACGTGACTAAAAAAAGCAAACGGTTCCAAATTTAGATAAAATAAGATTAACAGAAAACCGGACCTACAAAACAAAAAGTAATCGAAGTATAGAATTATACTCGATTAATTAATTTCTCTTTTTGTTACAGGTAAGATTATTCACCGACTACTTTCAACTTTGTGGGTAAGCTGTAATTCCCCCGTTATCCAAAATAATACACACCAAATTATTTCTGCGAACCGCCGCAATGAAAACAAGGAAAAATAAAGCAAGTGTTAATTCGACATAACGGTACGTTCTAATTTCGCGTTGATCGCCCGTTTCCTTTCGACACTGACAATCGGCCAAATTTACGTCTCTTCTGCGATTAAATTTATCACCAAACCTTCCAATTGTGTGTGTGTCGTACGTATGCGGGTAATTTTATCATCGGTACTCACGCCATTAACCTTCGTATCCTTCGTTATCTCACCGCACAACGAGTGCCATATCGTAATGGCTTTTTTTTTTATTAAACGCATAACGTAAAAGTGAACGCGCACACAGCAGTAATTACGGACGTGAGAGAAAAAATTGCAAAAATTGCAAAACGACCGTTCGTTATTGCGGGTATTATTTTTCAGGATTTATGTTCGCTACGGCTATGACTAACGTCGTTTTAATGTCGAACGCAAATATCAAGGCTGGTTGTAAAATGTATTTTTACTCTTATAAAGTTGTGGATGTGTGAGTAATTTATGTTGTAATTAATTTGGTATTATTATGTTTTATTTGGACTTGCAGTTACCACAAGAAATTTTACTCCAAACCGTAATGCAGAAGCAAAAAGAAAAGGAGAGACATGCAAGGCAAAAAAATAATTTTGATAGAAAATATTAAGAAAAATTGGAATCACTTTTCAACATTATTATATCAGCGACGCACCGAAGGCCGCTTTTGTTACTACTATGTTACCTTCAATGTTGTTGTGACACACTTATGTAAACAAATCAGGTGATATTACAAATGATGTGGTTGTATTTGTCTGCATTTGAACTAATAATACCAATACCAGTTCTCTCTTTAGAAGTAATTAAAAAACCGATCTTTGAAAGGTTTAGAAAGACTGCGCGCCCGTAGGTAATCGTTGCCTTTTATTCAGAGATATTCGTTATTATATGAATGTGTGGCCGGCCTTTATAAATGCAGAATACAGTTGGTCTTATTTTCCTAGTTTATATAATAAAGGTGCAATCGATGAAGCAATGTCTGAGGAGTTTACTGTAAAGAAAGGGCGATCCGATCCTCTGTCCACAATTCTGTTCAATCTTGTTCAGGAAATGATTCTGAGGGAAAATGACATCAATACAAAAGGGTTGATATATTGCACCAGAGACCAATGCTTAGTCTATGCCGACGACATTGTGCTGATGACGAGATCCAAGGAGAAAGAAATAAGGACATTCAAGTTGTTGGAAAGAAAAGCAAAATAATGTGACCTGACAATTAATGAAAACAAAACGGAACATATATGTATTAATGAAAGATACCAGAGAAGTCTCCGTTAAGTTAGTCATCAATTGTTCAGAAAGTAGGAATTATAGGATAGAGAAGGTAGAGCAAACTGAATATCTAGGAGTAACGCTAACATGCAAAGGGGATGAAGAGAAAGAAATCGAAAAATGATTAGCGAAAGGAAGTAAGGCGCAGGGAATGTTTTCAAAAATTTTAAAACCAAAAAAATATAACAAGAGCAACAAAAGTAAGAGTATACCAAATAATATTGAGGCCCACAGGTACTGACGCATGTGAGACGTGAACAATAGCAAAGAAGGAGGAAAGTAAGTTGGAGGTTTGGGAATGTAAAATACTAAGGAGGATCTTTGGAGGAATTGAAGTTCAAAACGAATTCAGAAGGAGAAGAAATAAAGAAATACAGGAGCTGTACGAAAAACCAAACATTGTTCAGGAGGTGAGAATGCAAAGAGCTAGGTGGCTGGGGCACATAGCGAGGATGTCCGGTAAAAGATGGGTTAAAAGAGTACTAATTGGAGGAGAAGGAGGAAAAAATAGCTGAAGGAAGAGATGAGAGATCTGAGGAAAGTAGGAGTCAGGCACTGGAAGGTTGGACCGAAAAAGATGGAAAAGAAGAATGAAAGGTCTTGAAGCCAAGGATCACTAGGACTGTAAGGTTGATATCGACTTGCATATGATAAACCAATGGCTATAGGCTAATACTCTAACTATGTATTTTGAGCATATTCTTAGCTCTACTTGTGTTCCTACCACCATTCATTAAATAAAGTTCTTTTCCAACGGAGAAATTAGTACGAACATTAAAAAAATTAAGGAAGATTGAACTACATATATAAGGACGAGCATTTGATTTTCAAAGTATGATTCGTCATACTAATTGCTTTGTATAATTTCCAACATACTCCCCAAAGCAGACAACCGCAGTTTACCTTTTTCAAATTCAGGAAGTATACTCTTCGTCAAGTTGAAAGTTTTCTGGGTGAATCATATTCATACCTATTATCTCGTGATACTTATATCATGCTCTCCGAAGGAGATATTCACACCTTACTTTTTCCAAATTGAAAAAATGTACTCTTGGACGTCAACTGGACGTTTCGTAGATGGATCATGTGTGGTACTAATTACATTGCATCATTTTTACCACGATTTCCAAAGAAGACATTCACAGTTTACTTTTAGCCAAATTAAAGGAATATAGAACGAATAGTTCTACTTGCCAAGAGCATCACGAAAAATTTTATGCTCTACTTTTTGCCATGTTACTTTTGCTACCATCCAACATCTACATGATATATTCCTAAGCCAAAATCCTGCATATTTTCATCAGTTTCCCTTCTGTACGTTTTTCAAGCACCAATGTAAAAATATCTTTAAATTCAAACCATTCATGTTAAAGAAGATGTTAACAAAGACATTGAATATCATTGTTTCTCGTTCTGTATGATGTTTTATCAAACATTTCGACAGACAACGAAATAAATATCTTGCCGAGTAAAACCCTTCTAAGTAAATAATTCTGTAATCATACTGTATGAATATAGATAGTTTTATTGCGCAGCTTTACAATTTATTTGCATTCGGAATTACCTCGAGAAATCTTCATCAAACATAAAACTAATTACCGGATTATTCTTTTAATTTATTTATGTATATTTTTACTGCGTTCAATTAAGCCTAATGTGAAACGCACATTTCTGCGCCAGTTATCGCGTCAGATTGCCAACCTTCGCCCGCCGGTGGTTAAGACGTACGCAAATATTATTTATTTTTATTATTAAATTTATAATAATAAACAAACACTAGAAATGTTACAAGTTAAATATGACATTCTTTTGTTAATGTTCGTTGATTTATGGAAGCTGTTATGCTATCTTGTTTGATTACTAACCGGATTGTACCTGAATGAAGTGACTCAGGTGCAAGTGTTTGTTTTTGCACATTACATCTACATAATATTGCTGGAAGAAAAAAAAAAGATTTCTTCAATAGAAATATGTAAATAGATGAAAAAACCATTACAGAGAAAAGGAAGCAACATTTATGACTTAAGCAGTCATTCCTGCACTAATTGGATTATGACCTTTCTATCTAAATTATCTCCCTATAGCACACGAGAGCTGGCAAATAAAATAGGATAAATCAACGTATGATGAAGATGACACTATTAGTAGAGAAATAGTGGTATTTAAATTAATATCAAATCAATAGAGGAGTACCAAGGGGTATCATCTTAAGCCCACAGTTGTTCGTTTTAAATGTACATGATATTCCTGAAGGCATATAAAACATGAAATTAAGTTAATTACTGTAGTATTTCAGCTAAACAGTGCTATATACAAGCGTATATGGCAATGTCCACAATCTCTTCTGATTTTGATTTGCAATCCAATAATTTTTTAAAGTTTCTTGAAATGCAATTAAATGACGTACTGCAACGTAATCGTTAAATGTGTATATATGTTCGTATCATTCTGAATTACGTATCAAATTTCTAAAGTATTGCGTCTAGACTTCACATGCAGAGTAGGAAGTTTATTATTAAAGACTTCCGTCGACCAACTCAATTTATTCGAATGTTATGACGGCATCTTCTTTAGCATTTGCGTTCAACAACCGTTCCACTACTTATAAACTAGAAATTTTGGGCGTCTAAATCGTACTTTATAAAAGAATTAATTCAACGTAAAAGACTTAGATAAAAAGCGGAAAAAAGCAAACAGTGCAAATTCGTTTATGGTGTTTGACTTGCGTTTTTGTTTTTCGCTGCCTATTTTGGGCAAGAAATTTTCCGCGGTGATAGCGAGCTGGGTGGAATCTGGCAGTAATATGTCGAAATGACAAATCCTTTGAAATTAATAATAGAAAATACTTGGCGTGCAATCCCGCAGATAATTCCGATGCGATGGTTCGTCCAAGGATGTTATGCAAGACGATGTTTGTACGGTTCAATTTGGTGCACTTAAAAACATGACGGTGCAGAATAATTAAAATCAAAGGAAAATTAAGTGTTTTGAGACAATAAAAACATTTGAATTTAATGTAAAAATTTCCTTCATTTTCAACCTAAGTTGGTTTTGTTGTATGTTAAGTTTTAAAGTGAAATAGAAAGTCAAGGGAAAATAAATATTCTCGTTAGACTTACTTGCCAGTAAATAGTTTTGTTTTCTGTGCAAATCTGACAAATTGGCCGTGAATTCCCACGAATGTTTTCCACGTGCGATCAATTTTGTAGCTGCAAATGTGTTTATAAAGAAACCTAAATGGTCGTTTATGGTCGACTGTAAAAGAGTAAGTTTAGAAAATATTTACACTTTTTCCGTCGTCATATCTCTCTCGTCGTGATTAAGCTAAATATAAAGTTATTTTTGTTAATATTAGTGGTGCCTGAAAGAAGACAGAAGATTTTGGATACGGTCACAGTATTGCTACTTAGCACTAGATTTTAATTTAAGTTCGTGAAAGAAATTTTTCTTAAGCAGAACTATAAGTTTGTATATATGTATATGTATGTTCGTGTTTTGCACTGTTGCTGATGTGAGTCGATTTATTAAAAATAATAACAGCATAACTTTTCTATTTGCTTGAAACATTTGTTCCCCAATTTCAATTTACTTTCATCTTATTACTTGCAAGAAAGGTCTTTTTATTAATTTCTTTACATTTTATCTTTTATTTATATTTTCATCATCAGTTTAATTACGAATTTCCTCTGCTTCGATGTTTTCACGTTAATCTAAAAATAACTCATATAAAAATATCATCCGTTTTATTTACTTAGTTATTTTTATTTGTTTTAAACTAAAGTGTTGACATTTATGTGTTTCGAAATACAGGGCTTCTCCAGATTTGTTGATTATACTTTTTTTATCAATTGTCTGCTAATATAATTAAAAAAAATGTATGTCATTTAAAGTAATTAGAACTTGTTATTTTTTTTCTATTATGCACTGACTACATTAAACACCTTTCTCCACAATATTATTGTATGTAATCGTGTTTCGATTGCGATGTCAGTACTGTAACTAATTCGTTATTACTTCTAACAGACACCTTTCAAACCGCAAACTTCTCAACGTTTCACTGTTTTGGTTGGAGCTTCTTCTGGGAACCTCGAGAAATTCACGATTTTGAATTATCTTGCATTAATTGATTTTAAAATTTTTATACTTACCTAAAAAATAAAAAAATCTTTTATTTCACGAATTACTTTTTTGGATGAAAATCTTACAATGCAACTGTGAAACCGAATAAGGAAATTTATTGAAGCAACTTTTCCTTTTTGAATTTCGAAATGGACTTGATTTGGTATCACAGTTTTTTAAATTTCGATTTCTAGAACCCATAGTATAATTATGCAAAGTTACTTTTGCGTAAATGAATATAAAGAAAAGAAACGCCTTTAAACCCACCTGAACCGTAAAATAAAAAGCTCAATTAAACTGGAGCCTAATTAACTAGCAAGTACGGTCAATTTATTTTTTAATTAATCAGACGTAATTACATGCATTTTAATTAGCACCGTGCGTAATTATAAACTTGGTCAGCTTATCATCGAGGGCAAAAAAGTCTGACGAACACGAAACGAATTCATTAATTTTAAAACTGCATTATTTCACCTTGGCGCAAAACCAACCACTGCTTAGGCAATCAATCCCGGATGATTATTAAATTAAATAAAAATGCAGACCACTTGCGGAATGCGACAATTTCGTATCTCTTGGAGCTTACGTAATGGTCATGAGCGTGCAACTATTGTTTAGTCTGAAATTTGTTCATGAGTGCAGCAAATTCAATCTTGCTTATGTAGGGACGATTGAATTACGTTGCCATTTGAAAAAAAAAAGTTGAAGGAAAATTCCTTGGATTTATGTAACATTAATAATCGGAGACCATTAACGTAGGCGATCTGAAAATTCTTCAACAATTTCTCTCCTGTTGAAGGCAACCGGGTCGCAAAATTTACGGATTTGTGCGAAGGTCGTGCGGGTTACTTCAGTTAAAAATGTATGTATAAGATTCTGAAGGTTAGGTGAGATAATCTCGGCAAAGGTATTTATAAAACTCACTTTCAGTAAGATATAAATTACGTTTGATCGGTGCAGTGTCATAATTCTCAGGCGTATTTTATTTTATGTACATTTCCTGATTTCACTCACTTATCGTTTGTATATGGTAACGCAAAAGTATCTTGCTTTCCTTAATCGAGTTTTATATAAAATTGGTAAATAGAAGAGTTTCTTGGTCATTTTATTAAATCACATTTAGTTTTTAGTACTTGTTTTGTTTCACTTTATGATATTCTAGTCAGCGTATTTTTGACCGCTTTCCCTCTAATGCTTTTACCTTTCTTCAGTTCTTAATTACTTCTTTTTATTTTCTTTTTTCTTCCAGACAAGATATAAGCAAACGGTCACTAGTATACAAAACGATTTGGAATAACACAAATTTTTTTCCTATCCTACCTCAAAATATGCACATACATTTCCTCATATTTATCTTCATTTTCTTTATTGTTAATCTTGATTCAGCACTTAAACTCACTTTGGTTTAATTTTTTCTTATTATTATTATTTTCCGACGATGTATTAAAAATGGTGTAATAATCACTGATCATACATGTTTGGCGAGTGAAATAAAATTAAAAAAAGCAGATTTAATTTAGAATAAGAAAAAGATATAATTGTTGGAAACGAAACAATTTAGGAATAAATTCTGTTTCTCTGACGTATCATTTTCGTATTAAAATTTATAGTGTTTTGACATCTTTCTCAAAATTAGGGATAAGTATTTCTTTATAAGTGAACGACATAAACATTGGTGTACCATATTATAAACAAACAAAAACCACACATAATATTACCTTGTTTAATAAACAATGTATTTCTGGAATAATTTTGTTATTAATAGGTGGCACACGTTGTCCAACAAGGAAATACTTGACGATAGACCGGAAAAGCAATAAACAGTAGCCTACAACAAGCTAATAAACGATGCGGCGTTAATTTGCGAGTCATTTTCACTTTTTCGCAGGAAGCCAAACGGAAATGTATGTTTTCATTTGTTCTTTTTTGTTGTTGCTGCACACGTGCTGTTTTGTCTTATTTATTTGTTGTCATCGTCAGTGCAAGTTATTATCTGCATTTGGTACACAGGATACGAGTGAAATATGCTTCCGATGTATTTAAGGTTTGGAATGCGCTTCTTTGTATTTATTTAGTTTCGACGCACGTGGATTGTTTAAATTATATTCTATGACAATCACGCATTGCAAAGGCTTGAGCGAAAATGATCGAATCGAGAAGAAAATATCTCACCGAGAAACAAAATTTAAGAACTCTGGTGGGATTGGTACATCCTTTTCAAATTTATAAAAATTCCATCACGGTTTTGAAATAAGAATAAATTAAAAAGGAATAGAAGGGTCTTTGCATTCAGGTGCAAATTTTAACTTTTACATTATAGACATGTTTCCTTTAAGTTTTTCCATTTGTTTCTTTTAAAATTTTAATTTTTCTCTCTCATTTTTTATAATGCACATCTTTCTGAGTGAACCTCAGCGAACGTTAGTTTTTTTAAGTCACACTCTCAATAATTTTATTATTCGTTTATCCATTGATTACTATCTTAGTTATTCCTGACTTACCAATTAATTTAATTGTCAACAAATCAAAACTGCTTTTATTTTTTCCTTATTTTAAAAGACTGCATTGTGCATCATTCCTCTGCATTCCCCATACTCTCTATCATCTTTACCATCGGTGTTTTCTTCTCTGGTAATTCACCTTTTGTAATATTCAGATTTTGGCTTCTTATTTCAAAGATTTTCCATTTATCTATTTATGTTTTAATTTTCTTCCTTTGTAGTGTAACTGTGGTACGTATGTGTAGGTCTCAAAATATATTTTTTTAGAATAAACACACACGTGTCAGAATTTTTGCAAAACAATTTTAATCGCACAAGCAAGCCAGCTAATACATTGATATAATAAAATCCGAGGTAAGTATGCAAAATCCTTCTTCACTGAGCGAAGTCCACATTTTAAGACAACGTGGCTTCTTATCTACAAACTTGCGCACTGTTTATTTCCAAATTCGACCTTCACCATTGAATTACAAGCAAATGGCAAACTGGAAATTATAATAAAATTAAATGGATGATGCCAAGAATTTGAACCTCAACGTAAACAACAACAGAACAGAACCTCAAGATAAACAACAACAGATTACGCACCGTATTTAAAATTTCCTGAAATTAGACTGTCGTTGTTTTTATTTGTGTTTATTGCGCAAGAATTCTTGTGCAAGTGTTACTCATTCTTTATATTTTGTTTTTGGAAAAACCATATGAAATAACCAATCACATTTTCCAAGTAAGTCTGTAATTATGAAAACAGGCAATTTGATTTTATCTGCTTGAAGACGCTTATCTACTGATTTATTTATCGTAGACTGCATTCGTCTGGCGATAGATAAGTCAATTAAATTGGAACGTGAACGTGGATCGACGTGTAAAGTCAGAATTAATTGTTAGTTTAATCTTGACCTTTTCGTTACACTAGTTTTCCTTGGCAACATGTCATCGACTCGGCGCATAGCTTACGATTTATTGTTGTTAAATTGTGTTGGTCGAGATTTACTTTTTTTAAATTTGATTTACGTAGAAAAAATTTTCGATTTAAAATCTTGTTGGTCTGTAAAATTTGATTTAGGGAATTTGTATTTTTTTATTTACTATTTCTCTTTCTTTTCTATTCTAGAAAATTATTTCCAATACTTTTGCAAATGTATGTATGTATAAGAATGATCGTAAAGTTACAATTTCCGGAGCAATTTCTGATAGCAAAAGAAGGAAATAATGTGATGTTTAGTAAAGAAAGAAAAATAATTTTATTTTTGTGTATGATCTTTCATAGAAACGTTGCTAAATTTCTAATAAATAAAATGCCAGCATCTTTCAGTAGATTGTAATCTTAATTTTAAAAAAACGGTTACAGTTGTTAATTTCTTATAAGTTTTGGTCATTTTGAACAGATAAAATCTCTGAAAATTGATTTGTTTCGCCAATGGTTTATGTTGTTTCAGAATTCCTTGACGAAACTTGTACTACACAACCTACTAAAAGCTCTGTGCTTTCGTTCAATTATTTAAGCAATTTCTGTTTTTTTTTCTATGAGTGCTGTAGAATTGCTATGACGAAATAAGCTCATGGTCTCTATACGTAAGGTTAAAGTAATTTTTCGCTGTCTACACGTCAACTTATAAACAGAAAAATCCGATTAAGACACTAAAACAAGCTTCTGCACTTTCAGCATCTCATTTATATCTGCGAAATATTTACAGCATTAACCTTAAAGAAACACATAAATCACTTAACGAAATTGTTTCCAATAACATCAGTCGGACGTAACCAGCTAATCGTATACGTAGAGAGAGAAATTTTCGTCAGAAGGCAAACTGGGCAGGTTTTTAAAAAAATATTTACGTACGTCAAAAAATAACACTGCCTTCGAACTAGTTTCTCCGACTGGAAAAGTTTTTTGTTATTTTTATTTTTAATGTACCTGCCAATTTTGATTTTCACTGTAATTAATTGAGCAGGAAGGTTTCACCGAATTACTTTCGTTTTTACGGTGGTTAATTGCACGAGCGTGTGGAATTGAAACGCTTTCTGAAATAGAAATGTCGTTTTTAAAAACTTTTTAACTAGGTCAATTCAAACAATTAAAGAATTAATTTAGGCTACCCTATTTCTTGTACAAGATTTGCTTCACTTTTCTGAACAATTTAAATTATGCAGGAAAAGATTTAAAAAAAATCAAAAAGTATATGAAAAAATAGAACGTGTTCTATCTCCAAACCGTATCTGCAGCACAAAATAATTTTGTGTTCTAAATATAATAAAGTGAACCAAATCTTGTAACCAAAATTTATTATTAACGTATCACATTTTCCGCTTTAGAAACACGCACAGACGTAAAACATAGCAGGAAGAAATCAATGCGCCTACGTCAAATGCAATCTAAATGAATTCTATAAATACACTCAAATTTACACTATCGAAACTCAACTTTAGAACACAACGCTCGGTCTATCTAGATGCCTTCCGTTTCACGTTGCTTAAATAATTCATTTTTATTATTTTTACTGAGTTTAAACGACAGAGTGCAACCTACGTACGTCAAATGCAATCTAAATTAGTTCTAAAAATAGGCTCAATAAGGGAGACCGAGAGCGTAAAGTAAATAAAACGGGCGTTCTGCTCCCACGTTTCGGTTTTAGGTCGTATTCGCAATCACATTTGTAGATCTAAATTTAGAGAACGTGTTTAGTTACCTAACGAATTATCGCTCGCCGATCGAAATAATCGGAAACGATATCTAATCTTAAAACGCGGTGCCAAAGTTGCACTAATATTTGTTCTGTTCTCGTGTTTAGCGCGAAATTGAGGCTTTTGTTGGTCAATAACGAATCCATTTGTTTATGTTTTATATGAAACTTGATTTAACATTTCATTTCTTCTCTTATTATTTGATTTCCAATTCTGCTTTCATTGTTGTTCACCGTCTTTAATCCCCACAATTTCCTTGAGGCTCCTTTACATCCTTTTAAGATAGGAATATGGTTACCTATATCCAGCCGTAGAATCATAGGACCAATATTCTTCCACGATACAATCAATGGTCAACGTTAGGAAACAATAGTTTCAATAACAATAGTTATACTGATGAAGCAAAATGCTGACCACTTTCTTCAACACTTGCTGTGACTTACCACCTTCCGTTGGCTTTCTTCCCAATTTCAATCTCAACTTTGCATTCATATCAGTCCTTCGAAATAAATCACATTTTGAATTTTGATGTATATTTTGATATTGGGCTACTGCCTTCCTTATTTTCGTAGAGTATCGCTTCGTATTTTTACATTCTCAAAAATGAGATGAGAATAATTTTGTTCCACTATGTATTTTCTTTTTGTAAATCGATGGTAATTTACCTATGCCATTATTCTTATTATTCTATACAAAAAGACTTCTCAAGATAGATGACATCCTGTATTTTGGCGCAACGGTTCACAATTATTTTGAAGTGGAAGAAATATTAAGGTTAAAAACTTTATAAATCTTACTAAGACCTCTTTCAGTAATAATTTTCCTCCTAATTACATAGAAACGACTGCTCTAGATGCTCGTGCCAAAACTGTATCTCTCGCTAAACAAAGGAAAACATTATTATTCCAGAAATACACACAATATGGCTTTACTACCCAACGGCTGGCAACAATCAGTTTCCCTTTTTTGATTAATGTCTAGATGTCGATGGCGGAGCGATACGCTCGAGACGCCCATTAATTCAGTTGAATAAAACATGAATCACAATAAATTATCGCAACTCCTATTACATAAGAGACAAATAAGAAGCGATCGTGAGCTGGCATTAACGCGAAATTATTAACTCGGCGTGTCAATCGCGTGAAACCCAGAAATAAATATTCCCGTTCGTTTGTTTGACAGGAACGATTTGCTTTTAGCGTCCATCTGAAATATGTAGCTGGACGTCCTTGCTTGAATGCTTCGAGGAATACGGCTATTTTTCTTTTCGAAATGACGCGATGTGTTAAAAAATACTTCTTTTATCATTGTAAGTAAAGTACAGTGTTTTCCCACATTTAGGTCGTCATAAGAAAACAATCATCAAAGCATCTCAGTTAACTTAAAAGAAAAACAAAGGAAAGGACATTGTGTGGATTCAAAGTATGGAATACTGGTTCTTGTGTTTGTACTTTCTAAATTTTTTGGGCTAGTTTATTTTTTGGAGGGGCTCCAAGATTTTTATTTGAATAATTTAAACTTGGAGCTTGAATCGAGAATATTCGATTAAACTTATAAAACTGAAGTGTTAAAAGACCGAAGAAATTATTTCGATATCTTACAGAATTATGCCTTTCAGAGTAATTTATTGATGTCTGAACAGCGAGAAGTTGTCAGAAGGACAATAATCTTTGACAAATTGTTACTCATTTCCTTCAACAAAAGACCAGTTACGTTGATGCGTTAAAGAAAATCTGAATAAACTTCCCTAATGATATGGAATTAATTGATTTGATTTTAAACGTTAAGGAAAAAGACAATAGGAACGAGTACATAGAAAACCGACATTTCAAGATAGACAACTATAGCCCCTAAAAGCAAATACAGTTAAATACCAATAGGGTCGATTACAAGTAAAGAAAAGAAGGAAGAAATTGGTGGTGGTCTTAGGGCATTTTACGTAAATAAAACATTATTAAAAAGCCAAAACCAAGTTGAAAATACATATATAAAATTACATAAGCTACCCCACGATATGGTTCCATAGGATATATGACTTTAAGAAGTGAACACTGAGAAAAGTTGTTGTAAGGCTTATAAAGAGCTACATAACTTATTGCATAGATTAGTGATGTGATCAGATCAGTTTAATGAGTCATCAACTATGATACCCAGAAGTGTTCGGCACTAGTGAATTTTCTATCGCTAGATATGTACAAATTTTGCGTTTTTATGTGATTTAAGGAAAGATGGATTGCCTTAAACCAAGTTTCGGCGCTGGCTAAGTTACATTCAGCAGTATGTAGCTTTTAAATCTTCGAACTTCCTATTAAGATGAACAAAAGTTGTGTCATTTGCAAACAGAGTGCGCTTGGACTCTTGCCACATAAGTGTCATAAAACATTTATATCAATATAATAAAGAGAATGGGCCCCAAGACTAATCCTTGAGGTATTCCATGTTCAGGCTAGTTGAACATGGAATACCTCAAGTATTAGAAAAGAAGAAATATTATTGTTTACATTGACGCAATGTGATCTGGTACTTAGATATGATTTAAATAATTTTAGAGGAGTACCCCTCTGAGGAGTAACAGGAAAGTTTTTCCAAAAGCAAACTGTCGAAGACAAAATCAAAGGCCTTGGTGAGTACTTGATGAGTTCCAGATTCAAGACACTCCACTATGTCTTCCTCCACCTTTAAAATTGATTTAATTGTGGACATATTCTTCCTGAAACCAAATAGTGATGAATTAAAAAATATTTATTAAAATAATTTATTAATCTACTTTTTAAAAAGATTTCAAATATTATTTCGGAAGACATCATTGCTGTGGCAATGGGTCGGTAAGTATTCAAAACTTTAGGATTTCTCTTTTCTAATAGGTACACTTCATCCCTGGTAGTCGGATACAAAAAGAAATAATGATTGTTATGCAATTTTTGTAGAAAATCTTGAACTGTAAAGGGTGACGATGGTATTGCATCCATAATATTTTTAGCTATATTGCTAAAATGCTCACAGAATTCGTTATATAAGAAGAAACGGTAGAAAAGTAACGATGAATATTCTAGGACTAGTTAAAGTAACAGAAAATGAGAAATTAAAACTCTTAACAATTTGGAAACCAACAGGAGATAGATAGAGGGCCAAAATCGAGATGGTTGGATGAAGTATTAACCTAAGATATGAGAATGTTAAGAGTAAAGAATTGGAAGGAAGAAATGTTGGGAAAAATGGGAAGCTAATTATTATTGTTCTGGAATTCCTTTGCCCAACTATATTTAGATTCCTGGACAGCTTATCTTTTGGACTTAATTATTCCCCACTTTATACGAATTCTTTTATTTATTTTTCCTCTCTATTTATTATATAGTTTGGCTTGTCCAATTTCTTTCTTAAAATTATCTTTCCGCACTTCAATACTGTTCGCTTTTTTTTATTCATGTGACCTACCTCATATTTGCACATTACTATTAATTTCATTTTTATTGAATTGTCTTATTTTTAAAATCACATCGAATCTTTATTTTCTTTCTTCCACTTCCTCTTCAAATTTGCTTGTAATGACGAGGACCTCTAGCAGCTTACCTCGGTGCTTGTCGCAAACGTATTTAAAAATTTTGAAAACGAAAGGTATTCTTTTGTTAATTTACAGAGTGTCCTGTATTTAAACCTCTAGAATAAGAGATGTTAATTGCGAAGAAATTAAAATTAGTAAAAGATGCTCATTTTAATCCTCTTAATTTGCGAAGTACAACTGAAATGAAATAAACTCTGTATATTTATTTTTGTTGTTGACAGTAAACTTGTTATCTCTATTATTACATCGTTTTTATTTTCGAAGAAGTAATCAATTAGAAAAATAATTAAAAATCTTAATATTAATTTTCTTAAAAAATTTTTATTTAAAAAGTTTTATTTATTCGGAGCTTTTATAATTTTTTTATGATAGAAGCCGAGAAATTGTTAATAACACGTCAAAAATAAACTGTGTTAATGTCATTGCAAAATCATCACTGTTGTCCATAGATGTGCACGTGAACCTCTCCGAATTTGTTCATGAAAAAAGTACGACGTCATTTATGAACATGTCCTAATTCAGTTTATTATTACTCATTCATATAAATCATCTGCATTAACTATTTATCCTTCTACTTGTAGAAATAGTAGCTAAATGATCGTATAACTTTTATAAAAACCTTAACTTTTAACTTGTAATACAATTTCTAAATAAATGTCTTAAATTTTATATTAATTAAAATTATTAAGTCCACAAGTTGTTAAATTAGGTACATTAGTTCTGACGTAGTTTCTAGAATTATACAGGGTGATTGAAATTCGAGGGCCAGCATGGGGATCTCCCTTATTACAAGAGATAGAGAATCGGTTAAATGGAGGCAAAGTTGCCAAATTTAATGCTGATTAATAGTCTGTTAAGAAATTTGAAATATCTCGAACGGTTTCTTCATAATCGGAGAAAAACGAAAAATTGCGATTTTCGAAAATCGGACATAACTTTTTTATTCATGATTTTTTCCAAAATCTGTGAAAACATTCCTGAAGCAGCTTTTTACGCTTTATTGAATGGCGGACGTACTTTATTTCTAGAGCGATTCGTTTTTGTTTTGCCAGAGCCAACTTCATTTTTTCTTATCCGGAAAGAATAAAACCAAGTATTAAATATTTTTCCAAGTTGGATAACAATTTGATGTATTGCGGAAAATGGAAATGTCTTCGAACAAATGCTGTGATTTTTTTCTCTATTCTATTTCTGTACATTCTTTTCGAGTTTCAAATGTATCATTTTGAAGGAAATTGTCATCCAACTTGGAAAAATATCTAATATGTACTTGGTTGAATTATCTTCGGATAGGTATCTAAATACCACTGAGCACTTATAGTGGAATTTTGTGGCAAATAAAAAATGCGCAACATATCACGTTTTTCTTCATTTGAATATGCGATTCTGTATTTAATGACAGGCCAATTAAACAAAGGTATACGTATCCTTGGATACGCAGTATACAATTGAACCTATGTTAAGTTAATGGTGTTACATGAATCTAATTTCAGTTTTTTCGAAATTCCTCAATGAAAATTAAAATAAAATAGCAAGTGTGGCATACCAATGAATTCAGAAGCAAAGGTACTATCTATCTGTCTAAACGACAAAAATCGCGCCCATAAGAAAAAATGAAGTTGGCTCTGGAAAAACAAAAACGAATCGCTCTAGAAATAAAGTACGTCCGCCATTCAATGAAGCGTAAAAAGTTGCTTCAGGAATTTTTTCACAGATTTTGGAAAAAATCATAAATAAAAAAGTTATGTCCGATTTTCGAAAATCGCAGTTTTTCGTTTTTCTTCGATTGTGAAGAAACCGTTCGAGATATTTCAAATTTCCTAACAGATTATTAATCAGCATGAAATTTGGCAACTTTGCCTCCAGTTAACCGATTCTTTATCTTTTATAATAAGCGAGATCCCCATGCTGGCCCTCGAATTTCAATCACCCTGTATAATAACCTCTTATATGTTGCATGCGCTGTTATTTTCTGGTATATAAAAAATAAACCAATAAATAAAATAAGTAATATTTTGTTAAACTTTTTTGAAATATGTACACTCACATATGTGCGTATGTAGGTAATTAGAAAAGAAATTATTTTCTCTGTGTGTATCTAACCATGTTTCTATACATAAGTGACATACTTAATCACGCGTATTTACTTATGTAATCTTGTCAGAAAGTGGTTGATCATTATGTACTTTTAAAGCATTTACGTTTTAATATATTGTGCGAATATACCTTGTGGAATAAAACTGTAGTAAAATACACAAGAGAACAACGATTTAACATTAATGAAATAATTGCTGAAAATGGATTCCTTTTTTATATTAAATCTATTTGATTGATTAAAAATTTGTAGGTGTGTATTGTGAATCAGAAAATTTAATCAAAAAAACGTTGAAAATTTTATTTCTGTAACGATGATGGTAAATAAATGTTTTCTCAAAAGAATGCAATTTATTTCTTTATTTCATTTAATGAATTTGTTTGACTACTGTAAAATATATCATATGTAGGTATATGGACCTTATGATGTGAGTTTGACAGATTTATCTCCAAATCTTCCATAAGAAATATTTATTTATGTTCATAAAATAATACTAAAATAAAATTATTTCCTTTGCGAGTTTTTAACCGTGTTATTGTAAGTGGGCACACATTATAACATATATTTACGTAACTTATGTAATCTTGTCGAGTCAAAATTATTAGACCATTCTTTACTTTTATCGCATTCTAAGTCTTACATAAATATGACGATAAATGAGACGATACCTGAATACTTGGAAAGGTGATGGCTTATCAAAAAATTGAGCAAATAATTGATGAAAAACGTAATCAATCTCTTTTTATTACAAACGAGCAAAACGGCTATTATTTTCAACACACTTCAAAAAAATTCGATAGATATTTGCGCCTATATTTCAATTTTTCAAATCGTTTTATTCTTTGATTGCTCTACATAATTTTAAATTTCCATTGACTCTTAAGCTATGTACACACGGCGACACTTAGAGCGGACACTTGTGTCTAGAGCAGTGTCTTTACTGTCCACACGTACTGCAATTTTTTAAGATAGAGTAGTCTCGGACAGAAGTTTCGGATTCAAGTGTCGGCAAAATGTGTCGCGTTTGTCTACACCTCTCTACGATTTCGCTAGATTAGGAATTTCGTGGGTAGTGTTTTACTATGCAATTTTCCTGAATCAAACAATTACTGAACATATATTTGCTGCTGTGGTAGGTACTTGTACCGCAATAAAAATAAGAAATCGTAGAAGACGAAAAAGGAAGTTGTGGATAAAGGAGACGGTGAAAAATAAATAAATTTTCGGTTGCTATAACACGTTATCCGTAAATTAAGACCTGGTGACAAAAAATTGTACAAGAATTTTCTTCGTACGTCAATTACAGATTTTGCTCACTTATTGGAAGAAATTACATCAAAAATACAGAAAAGAGACACAGCATACCAACGGAAAAAAGATTGTAAATTAAATTGATTTGTTTAATTGGCAGTATTAGAGAATTAGAATATCTTATAAATCACGTGAATTATTTCGGCCTTATTGGGCCTCGTCAGAGAT
This sequence comes from Dorcus parallelipipedus, assembly GCA_958336345.1. Taxonomy (NCBI): domain Eukaryota; kingdom Metazoa; phylum Arthropoda; class Insecta; order Coleoptera; family Lucanidae; genus Dorcus; species Dorcus parallelipipedus. The sequence goes on along the minus strand of OY284482.1, from coordinate 21,095,358 downwards.
ATGCACTAAAAAATTACTTTTTGAAAGGATAACAATCAAAATTACAAACTTACATATTTTTGAATTTCCAAAATCCCAAAAACAAACCCTGAAAGAAAACTTTTTGAAAAACTGTCTAATATCTTGCAAAAATGAAGGAAACGTGTTATAATTTTTGAGGCAATTCTTCAATTTATCGAAGCTGTCCGCTTTGACCGCAAACCCTTCCAAAAGAGATCAAATTCTTTGCTTTTTCCTTGGTCCTGGTCCACTCGAACTTCGACATCTTTGCGACACTGATTAAAAATTTCCGAAAGATTTGAAACATGCTAGACCTCTTTTCGACACTCATTTTAACTTGTCCACACGTGAATTGCAACGACACTAGCGACATTGCAATTCGCTCTAGCGACACCGATCTCAAATGCTGTACGCACGCCGACACTCGGTGTATACACTCGATCTAAACATAAAAGTGTCGCTGTGTGTACATAGCTTTATATTTCACATTTAAAATGTTTTGGTCCGTTTGTTCAAGCACTTAAATTTCAAACACTTCGCCGCTGAAGCCACAGTTCTGTAGATTTCGCTATTTTATTGACTTCAGTATTGTTTTCTTCATTAATGTATTTAAAGAACCATTTTAAAATATTGCAATTTACCGTAAAACTTTTCGCCCACGGAAAATTGATCGTTGTTTCTAAAAAATTCTACGGTCTTAAACGGATCTATTAACAATCAATCAGACAGATAGAGCTCGTAAAAAACATCTTCACATTTACATTCATTTTATGGCACGTGTTTCGAAGTATTTTAATTAAAGTATCAAAAAGTAAGTCACTTTGAAAGTAAGTAAACATTTATTTGTTTGCTACCACTTGTTTGATATAGCCTTTTATTTACCAGAAAGAAAATTACCATTAATTTCAATTCATAGACATTGATTTTACGTTTGCTTGTAAAAAAAAATGCTCCCCTACCAAATAGGGAATCTTATTTAATAAATTTACTGTAATATAAAATAATAAGTAGAATTTGTACAAGTGTTACTCAGGTAGATAAAATTAAGAAAATTGTTTTAGAATACAAACACTTTATGTTCTGTGTATTCAGTAAATATTATGTAAATATATGTATACAGGGTGCTTCAAAAGTCGCAACGAAAAATGAAAGGAGTTGTAGGGAATGGAATTTCAAACATTTTTTCTCATAGAAACATGAGTCCGATTTCTACTAATTTAGTAAATACAGAACCTCAAAGCTGTTACATGTTGTTACACTTTTATTAAGATACAAACATTGCAAATTAACATTAAACAATAAACTACTGTCAAAAAGACACTTATGTAATGTAATCAAGTCATCGCCACCTAAGAATTTCAAGCATATCCATTTCTGGGGAGCATTAAAGGAAACAGTTTATGCTGTCGGAATTCATACAAAAGAACAGCTTTTGGAAAGAATTAATTTAGCTTGCACTGAATAAAACAAACACTGTCTTGTCAAATCCAATTTAAACCCTGATCGCAAAAGGGTTTGAATTTGAATTTATTATTATAACCTGATATACATCTAGGTATGTCTAATAGTTAATAACAATGCTACAAATGTATGCAAATTAAGATAATTAACAAATAAGATAAAAATTTAGAATAGACACAGTATCTATAACAAATAGCACTGAGGTTTAGGATCACAAGTTACTTGAATTTATTTGCTGCTCTGTCTGTTACACACATAAGTAATTTTATCATTCAAATTATACTTCAATGTCTTGTTGGATAAATTCTTCTATAGAGTAAGGGCACTTCCTAATTAGATAGCGTTTAATTGTGGTTTGAAATTGTCTAAAATTTAAGGTTTTCCAGGAGTGTGGTAACTTATTGGATAAAATTTGGCCTATACGAATGGGTAATGTAGTTTGTAGTCTGAAGGGTTGTATTGTTAGGTTATCACTAGTTCTTAAATTACAACCATGCATATCTCCTCTGGTGATTTGGGAATTTATATTTCTTTTCATATATATTAATTGTTTGTATATATATATATATATATACTTGGAAGGCTACGCAATTTATTTTGTATAAAAAAGGTTTACATTGAGTATTAGTAGAAACGCCTTCGAGTATGCGAGCGAATTGCCTTCTTTTGCAGAATGAAGTGTTTTGCAGTATGTGCTGAGTGACCCCGTACCTCAATAGCATATGAAATACTTGAATGGATAAGGGCATAATAAACTATTACCGCCGCTTATTTATTTACAACTTTCTTAATTCTTCTTAACGCGTATAATGTTTTAGAGATATTGACTATCATACTTGGGGTTGACATGTTAAATGAGTATCCAAGTATACTCCTAAGAACTTCGTACAATGAATATCTGCATTTCTGTTGGTGGTGAAGTTTAACTCATTTGTTTTGTTTTCGTTTAAGATAAGTTTGTTGTTTGCTGAAAACCAACGTTTATTTATTATTTTTTGTCGTGTAATCGAGAATTCTGTATCTTTTAGTGCAAATGTTGTATCATCCGCGTAAAGTGTGACATGACAATTAAATACTTGAGGCAGGTCATTGATGAAAATTATAAATAATAATGGCCCCAGGACAGACCCCTGCGGAATTCCTCATTCTATGGTTTTCAAGTTGCTCGCTGTTTCATTGTGATAGACAAACTGTCTTCTGTTGGTGAGGTACGATTTTATTAATTTACCAGCTATACCCCGGATTCCATAGTGTTCAAGTTTATGAAGCAATTCCATATGAGGCATAGTGTCAAACGCCTTACTAAGGTCACAGAATAAGGCCGTGGTTGAACTTTTATTTTCCATATTTTGCATTATGAAATATAACAATGATTGAATTGCGTCTATGGTGCTAAGGTTTTGCCTGAAACCAAACTGTCTTACAGAAAAGTATTTGTTAGCCTCAAAGAATGAAATTATACGTTGTGACATTCTTTTTTCAACATTTTTTGAGAACGATGGGAGTATACTATGGGCCGATAATTTGTACACTCTGTTGCATCCCCTTTGTTTGGTTGTTTGTAGATAGATGCCTCGCTCTTCTTCTCTTCTTGCCGTTCGCCTGTGAATATAGTCTTCCCGTTTTAAATTCTACCGAAGTCTATCTTGAGCCATTCTTTTCCACATTCCTCCTACTATATCAACGATGACAATTATCCAGTTTGCAATGGGTTTACCGACGTTCCATCTTCCTGTACTACATCTTGAATCTAATAATTTTTTTCGATCATTGATTATCCTTCAGTTCCATTTTCATTTTGCTAACGTAAGGGTCACTCCTGTTCGGTCCATTTTACTGAATCCCCATAAGTTTTCATTATGTTCGTTTATAAAAGGATGCGCAATGGCCAGCTAATTTCATATTGTTTAAAAATAACAGGCCGCAAAAGGACAAGGTAAGGAGAATATAAGAGAAAGGAGCCTTATTTCAGGTATCACGATGAGCTACAAGGTAACCTGGGGAATGTAATATTTATTCCTGAGAAGTAAAAGAGGGCCTTTTCTGTATCTCATCGTTAATTAAGACACAGAGAAAAGTAATTTTGCAAAGGATTTTGTTTTATAAATTGGAAGAGTTAATTGATATTTAGATACATTTAGCGTCATTTGAAAATTTTGAAGACATGAAATAAATTATTTTTGGCCCTTCCAATCGAGACCCCGCAATTACTCAGACACCAGATAAGTAAAAGCATTTTTAATTGGCGAATGTTTACCCAAGAGAACGCCGGTAATTCGACATTTGCTTAAGCAAATACCGACTTAAGTTAATATGTTTAGCGAGTCCCGAATATGCAATTAATATTTACACGGGAGGTTTCGCAAGAAACGCACACACTCCCAACTCAAATAATAAGCAATTCCTCGTTACATTTCTTGAAAAAGGGCGTTTATTTATAAGCCGGTGACACAAGTGACGGGACTCAGAGGAAACGTGGACTAATGGGGACTGATTTCATTGAAGATGTCTGGGTGCTCTTTATATCACCGGATTATAAATACTTGCACGTGCAAGGGGAAAATTTGCCACGCAATCCGGGTTGGGCTGGATGTAGTTAACACATTGTGTGATTCAACTCCGAGAGTTGCTTGCTTGCTTGCTCAGTGGAGAAAACGTTTCGTAAATGATGATAAATATTTACGATCAGTGCAGCGAACTGCAACTTGGTTAATTTCAAAGAACTGTTATAGATTATTTGCTTAGCAAAGCAATAAATTTGGTGGTTTAGATAGATTCTACAAGTCGTATTTTGTTTACTTTCCAGTAACGTGTACTTACTGTTTATTCAGGCTGGTGGAAGACACGTGGCCTATGATTTACAATATTTTGAAAATAATTATCAGTTTCATATGGTACATAAAAAAATTATTTCAGAAATATAATAGGATCTTCAGATCTAAAATTTCTAAGCAGTTTTAATCGTTTTTGTGGTGTCTATAAGCGGTCGAAAATAAATGTAGAAAGCCGTCTGGGTATAAATATAGGTGCATGCTGCTAAAACGGTTAGGCCATTAATTCAACTAGGCTATATTTAAACGAATTAGTTTGAATTTAGACGATGCAGCTGCTCAGGTGCAGTGACCTTTCTTGTTATGTTCTTGTTTGACGACGGCTCGATGGCCTGGATGGTAAATTGTCGCAGTGGTATTCGATTGCTGATATCTATCAACCAACTCTTTATTCCTTTATTTAAAACAGTTGTGAATACTAAAGTTAAAAACTTATAATTAACGATATATTTTATTATTATTACACAATTGTTTTTGCTGCCTTCAATATTTTAGGAATTAAAACACCATCATCATCATCAGCATCAAATGGATACGAAACACAGCAAACTGACGTCGATTCTTTTTTTCATGCGAACAATGAAAGCTATCCTCGTACCTAATAGATAATAGTTTTTTTTCCGTATTTGTTTGTTGCTATTCTTCAAAAAAAAAAAAAAACTGTCACTTGACGTCAATTTCCTAAATCCTCTTTACATCAACGAGCCATAAAGCACGCGATGAATGCTAATGTAGCCGCACAATATTTACCGTGTTAGGCTCCAACACGTCATTTTGTTGGCAATAAAAATGAAAACTGGCTGGAACCAGCTCTGTAACATTTTTCTAAATGCAATTGCAAAGTTGCAACCTCAAACACCACAGGTCAAAATCATACATATCTGCAATGTTTGGTATGAAAGTATTAGTAATAATATTTGTAACGGCTGTTTTATTTCACTTATAGAAAACAAGAATCAATCAACTTGAGAGAAGACATACCTTTCGTTTTCGTCTTCTCCCTAATTGTATTATTGAATATGAACGTAGTGTAGCAAATTTTCATATTACATTTAACTGATTTTAAATTAAACTCAGATTTGATAGAATTAAGTGAGTGCAAAAGACTGACAAACGGTTTTTTTTTTTTTTCATATAAAATATTTCACATACGAATCTTATCGTTGGCAGACATTCGGTATCAAGTTCAAACATTGCCAAACTCCAGAAGGCGTCAGTGTTGGTGTAGGTCATGTTCGTGCGCCTAAAACTAAATATTAAATACATCGTGTAGATAGATATCCATGTGGTAATGTAGTAAATGAGCGCGTTACAGTGAAAATAGATAATCGGTGCCAGGCGCTCGTTATTACATAATCGATGAAGAGCTGTGCTGTAATAATTTCATACACGTGTTAGCGCTAGATAAAACCCTGAATAAATGGGACATTAAAATGGAAAATGCTCAGTAAATCATCGTCGAGTCTATGTACGTAAAAACTATCATATAATAATTGCTTAATTAAATCTATCATATAAAAGATAGATTAAGGAAAAATATTTTAAATAAAAACAGCATGATTATATGACTCCCAAAACTAATTGCAATGATGTCACAGCTCGCGTGATATTTTATTTGGAAACAAAAAGAACAAAATGATTTCGCAAAGTTTCCATATGTTTTTTTTTAGGGGGGTAGATAATGACAAGTAAATTGCACTCCCAATTTCATACTTAACAATAACTGTAATCATACCCACTAATGGAATCAACCCACATATGATTATAACCAATCTTTCCTCATTTCAGATGCCCCAAACGAGAGCCTGTACATGATCGGTGGAGTCCTAATTGCTATGTTCCTAGTCGGAGTGATCATCGTGTTGCTAGCCGTTACGATCAGGTAATTAACACTCTAAATTTCGTAGCTATTTTGAGGCCCCAAATGTAAAGTCAGCACACAGCAACAGCCCGTAGGGAGAATCGTGGTGGCCACGAAAAAGAAAATAAATTATACTAGATTGTTGAGGCTTGCAAAGTGTCCTCGCGAATTATTGCGCCCAACAACGTGACTCGCAACCTTGCGTCAGTTCTGTAATTGCACTGTTTCATGCAGCGTGATCCTGCTCTAATAAATTAAATTGTTTACAAAGTGTAGTTAGGATTCAAATTATTTAATAATTTAAGGTGAACACAAAGGAAGCATTACTTCTTTCTATGTAGTGTACGTATGTAGTTAGGGCTCCCACATACACGTGAACTTGTTTGTTGATACAATGAACATAAAAAATATCAAAATTTCACAAATATGTCAGTTGAATCTCTTTCCTGTTGTCACTACGCGCGTAGGGAGCAGTATCATAAGTTCTATATTTATTAACGTTTCCTTTAATAAAATGATAAACGCTTATTATTGCCGCAATTACGTGATGAGGGGAATCCTTTTTATTACTTTTCTAAATAATTTATTCACGTTCATTTCACGTGATTGTTAATACCTAATCATTTTATTTACATTTGCTTTTTTTTAATATGAGACCATGATTTCGATTTCTGATTACTCTCTTCTTGCTCCTCAGACTGTACTTAATATACCTAATGAGAAAGTTCGATGGAACATCCAAGGATCGACGAGATTGATCCAATCTTGCGGTCAAGAAATCACAAAGCGTTATGCAAACTAATTTAGCGACCTTTTAAGAGTTCTTTGTTCGATTCGCTCACGTTCGAGAGCGATGTCTTTGCCGTCATATTTTCGCAAAAGAGCACGAATGTACGTACGTGTTCATCACGTGGACAAATAAATAATTAATAAATAGAAATGTTTCGCTTGCAAAATTCGCGACGGAGAAATCACCGGTTGGCCGCCTTAAAAACGAACAAACGGTTCGATAAAATTACCAGGTGTGGAAACCGCGATTGCGACAAAATGCAACTTGTACTTTGCGGTGTGATTATTCATAATTAATCGTTGAAACGATTGGAAATCACTTCGTAAATAAATAAAAGTTGAATCAGGAGCGTTTTGCAATTTGGTCTATTTGTGTTTACAATGCAGGTAAATTGTTCACTTCATCGAAACGTGTCTATGATGTGTCACAAGTTGTTTTGTCATAGTTTATAAAGCACTGATTCAAATTTTACTAAAAATAGAATGAAATTTCTAATACGAACAATATTGTTTAAATAGTTATACACACAGACAGACTGTTCCGTCAAAAATCACCATGAGTCGATTCCACCTCGTTTACATAAGATATGAGACTATTTCGTAAGACCTCATAATGAAATAAATTGTTTAATATATTAATACAAAACCACATTTAGGTATATTAAAAATCATCCTAATCACGGACTGTTGTTCACGGTACTGCAAGTATGCAACGGATATCAGTACATCCAGTGAATATATATTTGCAATGTCGACAGATACTACCGGTAACTTCTGTATCTTGTTATTGTAATGTTTTCTAGTTACTGACTTTCCATGTTGGTATTCTAAGAATATAACTGTGTAATAATCGAGGGAACTGTAGTACCGGTCATTAGTTTCACATATTCGGACAATACCGATAGCATATCAACATTAGTAACATTACAGTCGATAATATCTGCAATTGATGTTGTATATGAATGGGTATGTTGCTTAAAATGATCTATACATTTGGCAAAGTGTATAGGTTTTGCTATGAAACGACCCGTGTATTAATCACTTTAAAACTATACCCACCAGAACTGCACTATTATACTACAATTAACATTAGTTCAGTATCCTTTAAGGAACAGTGTATAAAATATCATAACCATTCGATTAAATTGTTCTGATGATGCCCTTCTATGATAACTGAAAGTTTGTACCAAATAACACCATACTTAATTTAATTGAATCTTGCACCTAAACCATGTTTCAAAATATTTCAAATTGTAACCTAACTGAATCTATAGACATAGTAGTACATAGAGAAAATTATAATATATGTATCTGACATTATTAACTTTTACAAAATGAGACTTTTGTGTGAAAGTTCAATTCGCATTATTGGGAACATAGGTTCTCAATAACGCCAATTTTAACATGCTATTTCTCTGAATGATTTAATTGGATCAAAACTTTTATGTAGGCTTAAACTACTTATATACGTACCGAAGATTATGCTGATACTAACAAACATAATGTTTGTAACAGATAAATGAAAGCTCCCAAAATATTCAGTGACTTCTGTTAATTTAGCGACCGAAACCATAAGTTGAAAATAATCACACCTAGTGTTTGAATAAAACGGTTTTATATGATGCGTTCTTTTCTATGGCAGGAATCTAAAACGAATTAAAAAAATGCCGCATGGCGTAATTGGGGGACATAGCGTTATTTGGCTCACATACCTTATTTTATTGAATGATTTTAGCTGGATCAAAACTTTTATATAAGCTTAAACTACGTATACGTACCAAAAATACGCTGACAACAACAAACACAATGTTATATATAAATAAAGATATTACTCCTTAAATATTCAGTGACTTCTGTTAATTTCGCGACCGAAACCATACGTTAAACATAACCACACAATAATTGAATTTTATTGTTGAATAAAACAGTTTTATATAGTTTTATATGGTGCGTTGTTTTCTATGGTAGAAACCTAAAAGGCTGCAATGAGCAAATTTTATATTGCTTTCCTAGAATTCAAAATAATGGCGCATGGCGTAATTGGGAGACGTGGCTCATATACCTTACATATACGATCAAATAAATTTATACTCGTAATTATAGCTGATCGCATTTTGAAAACGCTTAAAGCAAGGAAACATGTTTGCAAAGCTGATGCATAACTTCTATTGCATTGTGATAGTGCGTAGTATCCAGTAGTATCATATTCGTTATTTGTTATTCAGTGATACCAAGACTATAACAAAAATCATTGCCTTCTCTAATTATAAATTCAGATGTTCTCATGGTATTAATACAGGATGTTATTTGACGTGACTTATGGTCCTCTACACGTGTTTGCTTACTTATTCGATAACATCCTGTATAACTATATCAGAAAGAATTATTTTAGATTCCTAATTTTGATTCAGGAGGAACAACGAGTAGAAATTTCAGCACATGTGTTTTGAAGAAATGGGTAGGTAGCTCTTTACTCTATTTATGTTCTTCCATCAATCGTTCACCTAAATAAAAGTAAAGCTAAAATCAGAGAAGCAAAAGAAGTTTGAAAACTTACACTGAAAGTGTGGATACTACTGGAATTTATATGCACTTATACATGTACAAAAAAAATATTGTAAATACTGAGGGTAGAAATAAACAAGGTTTCTGCATTTTTTCTTTAAATCTTACTTAGAACATTCAATAAAATAAAGTAGGTTGTAAGAAAACAGGAAGAGAAGAAAGTAAGTGGTACAAGCAAAACGTCAAAAAAAAAAGAAAGAAATGAGGAAATTAATATTTTAATACATGCAAATGTAGTAATGAGACGAATTGATGTATTTTGTACGTATTGATAATACGTAATTATGTCCAGTACTTTGTACGAAAAACGAAAAGGTGAAAATTTATAAATCTAATTGAAACATTTATTTCATGTGTGTATATACAGGGTGATCAAAGTTACTGCCGCACTATTGTTAACTTCGTTATTATTGGAGCTACGAAATGGTTCAAATTAGCAAAAATTAACTATTTTCACTCGGGATTACAATGGTGATACGAAGAAGAAAACAATTGTGCGCATCGCATTCTCAAAATGATTGCATGTGTAAAGTCTTTTTTAATGGAATACCCTGTATGCAAATGAAAGAACGTCAAATTATAAATACAAATTATTCTTTACTATTTTTCCTTAAAACGAATAATAAAGAAGTTATTGCGAAAGTTGTATTCATCATTTACAATTAACTTTATTTAGTTCTACGCATTAACAATACTGTCTTAACACACACTACCTTAGAATTATGTACTTCAAAAATAAACAAACGTGAAAAACATGAGCGCAACATTTTGAGGAATTGGTATTTAAAATAAATGTAACTACTATTGTGTACAAAAATAAAATAAATTAATTAAAATGTGCTATTCTTGAAACTATTTTAACTTAAACTAATTTAAACAAAATTATAAATAACTTAAAGTAAGTGTTCAAAAACATTCCCACTTTGTTCTAAACATCGCTGAACACGTTTATACACGTTTCTAGTGGCATTTAGATGTTGCCTTGTATGGGTTGTATTAAATGTTATACCAACAAAATTGTCGCAATAACTTCTTTATTATTCGTTTTAAGGAAAAATAGCAAAGAGTAATTTGTATTTATAATTTGATGAGAAAGAGAAATATGGGGTGTTCCATTAAAAAAAAACTTTACACATGCAATTATTTTGAGAATACGATGCGCAATTGTTTTCTTCCTATCACCATTGTAATCCTGAGTGAAAACAGTTCATTTTTGCTAATTTAAACCACTTTGTAGCTCCATTAGCTCCAATAATAACGAAATTAGCAATAGTGCGGCAGTAACTTTGATCACCCTGTATACATATAAAATGAATGTGTTTTTCCTGGATTTTTAAGAGTGACATAGATATTTATTTAAAAAAAATAGGTTTTACACTGTAATTAACTGATAAGCCGCTTTAAGATTAGATGAGACACAAATCAGAAAATTTCTGCGGTTTACTTACCGCACCGACTAAACACAAAGAAATCCCAACTGAGAAAACAATATTTCTGGTGCTTCGGTTTGTTTTCGATTTTACTGATCAGTTAAGAAAATAAACGAACCTTGAGTTTTCGTTATAAGTTATATACCTTTTAGTAAGGTGACTGGAGTGAAGCATGTTTCGAATAGATACAAGACGCTTGTTTTGCTTGATCGAATTAATTATTCACTTCGTTTTATTATCTTTTTAAAATCAAAGCCACTGTGAGCGCATAAATAAGTTTTTTTGTTTTTGTTGGTGTGCCATTTTCATTTTTTTATAAACTGTTCCTTATTTGAAATAAGTGAAATGCAGTAGTATATTTTGTTACAAGTGCTAAATAATGTGCAAGTTGACGAACAAGGCGGAGCCCAATGAATTAATCTAACGAGGACATGATCGTGCACTTTCTAGCGATTTATGAACATTTTTTAGAAACCAAAAATAACAGTGGAATAATTTGTACTTGAATTAATTTCACTCGTTACGTAAAACAATCATTAAATAAATTATAGTAATCAATGAGCAACTATAGCGAGAGGACGATATGACTAATATCGTGTTAGTACCGATATATCCAGCTGCTATCTCAATATGGAAAAGTTAACTATTACAAAATGGCCGAAGGTTAAAAAATCAGTCCACACAACATCAGTGGTCCCGACAGACAGTTTCGCATCTACTGTAATTTTAATCTATGACTCTGGTTGCTATTGTTTATTTTTTGTAGAAAATAAAGCAAAACATCTTTTAAAAATGGCATTGGACTTTAAAGGCTACACTATTTAGAACTCCTAGAACCTCAATCTTTAATCTTTACCCAAACAGATAATGAAAATTTTGAGAAAAAGGCGAGAAAGTATTATGTGTGTTCAAGTGATTCACGGTGCTGTACTTTAAAAATAACTTCCTTATTTTGAGAGATAGAATAAAAGTCTTTAAGAAAAGCTGCTAAAGGCTACAGTTCTTGGTACCATTAATATTACTTTTCTAAAAACATTTTTCTTTTCTTTATCTTACAGGATAAGAAAATTATTTTAAAAACACAGAATCGTCACTCGCCCTGTATATTTAAGTTTAGGTTGGTTAAAATAAACGTGACATTTAAAAAGGAACAATTTTAAAATCTACTTCAAAGATCTAAACAAAAAAAATAGTATTAAGTTCTACAAGACGTATACATAATTTTTTGTTTCTAATCAATGCAGTTTAAGTTTTCAGTTATTCGACGAATAACTTGAATTTTCTGAATAGTTGATTGATTTTTATGAATTGTTTCCATGGTAATTATTCGTCCAATAACTATCTATTATTAGCAAAATGCAAACAAAGGTTAGATGTCTGTCCCCAAGTACATTATGTGCAACATTACTGGCTCAAATTCTTGGGCAAGTACATACTTCAAGGATAGTAAACAACAGGTGACACTGACAAGACCTAGACCAAATTGACTCGGTAATTTCAGGAAACAAAAGCGCTTTGTTTAAATAATTAATAAGTTTCTGTCAATACACAGGAAGAGGTTTCGCGCAAGACAAAGCCAAGTGAATAAACTCTACTGAAACACAAAGATTTGCAGTGAAGTGTGCCCGTGTTTACGCACTTACGCAAGAAAAATAAACATTCGCAGATTAATAAATGAATCATGCGTACCTAGTATGAAAGTAATGTTTTGAATTGCGATAATAATTACGTTTCACGACTTTAAGATTCAAATCCGGCCAGCTATAGAACGCGTGATCGGACGATGACTACTACTTAATGGTTTTTTTTTTCGAGGTGGCAAGAAAAACCATAAAATTGAAAATTGCAAAATACATTGTAAATAAGTGCGATTTTTTGATCTTTTTCGAGTTTATACTTCGGATTACTGAAACAAATTCAGTTTTTAACAAAATGGAAGTGTCTCGATGTCCATCATTACCTTTATAATTGTGAACACAAATTAACTTCTGTTCAACGGATTTTAAACTTGATCTATGTAAGTGGATCCTAATTATGCTTACTTCTAGTTGACCTTGAATGGTAATTGTTAATTTCTTTATTCGGACTTTCGAGAAAAGGAATTGCTTGGTCTGAAGCACCCTGGATTTCTTGTTATTTATTTTTTTTTTTTCATTAAACGGTTACTACTGACAATGGGATTCACCCGTACAAAAAAATACGTGTTAGTTTCTGGTGGAACTGATGAATCGTTTCCAGGAGATGAGAAGTCTTAATCAATTCACGCCTTGTCGTTAATAGTTAAATTTTACGTATAATTAGCGCGGATGTTTTATTTCCTCTAAAAATGATGTCAGACTTTAGCTTTAAGTCTGGAAAAAATTGCTCCTTTCCGAAACGCTGCGCGCTGGGTGATACACGCGATGACTGCATGCAGTCATTAAATTTCATTCAAAAGTTATTGGAATTCGTTGTAATAAATATGTATTGCTTATTGGTATTTTGGAATGAATCATTTATCTGTGATTCCTTTACTGATTATTTTTACCACTTTTGCGCGTGTATATTATATAAGGCGGTTTTCCCTTTTTGAAATTTTGCAATTGATTTCATCCAGGAAGCAGTGAAATTCTTGTTAATTTTTTCTCATTTCAGTTAACATTTAAAATTATTATACTGAACAGGAACTAATTATTGCAATGTATGAGTAAATCAGCATCAAAATATTAGTTTTCTAATAATTTATTCTTAATTGAAAGTTTTTGTTATGAAATGTTTCACTTACATACATGTATTAAATTTATTTATTAATTTTCAGGTCAAAACTTCCTGCAATAAATTTGCAATGAATCAAATTAATTTATTATCATGAATCAAATTAATTAAAAAAATCACGTGTGAGTTGTTTGAATTTGAAACATTTGTATTATGTATCGTTGCATCCTCTCTCAATAGAGTGCGTATACCAGGTGTCTCTAACATCAGTGACAAATTATGCAGTATGAAGGTTAAAATATTCCTCTATAATATCTTTTATTAGCCAGAGATTGCCTAAATGAATTAATCAACTAATTAATTTAAATTTAAATTTTTTTATTTTATACAAAGAGAAGATAAATTGCGTTTGAATTTAATTGGAGGTTATGTTCCCATCTTTCATTGGACTTCTATTACATAAAACAATAAAATTTGTCTTCCTAAAATATTGTAGGCGGTTATAATAATTATATAATACTAACAATTATTGTTTTCGTGACGTTACGTTAACAGATATATGTAGTTGTTTTCATAAGAGAAGAGCTCTGCGTCATAAATAAAACGCGTCTGGTGTTGCATCATTTAAGAATCATAACTCCATCCTTTTTTCTCATTCACCGTTAACAAAAAAGTAATACTAAAATAATTGTCGGTTATACCTTCGGCGATTGATTACGCAGAGCTCAAGCTCCGTGATTTTCATATTACGTACTGCCCTTGTTCTGTTTTACGTAAGATTACGTATTAATTTGATTAAAAAGTGCCTTGAGCTATCTCCTTATCTGTTTTGCTATATTTGCGGATATTTAATAACAAAGGAGCTAAATAAAACAAAATTGTACGTCTTTTGTGGCGTACGAAGCTTACTTTGGATTTCTGATGGATAACCAAAATAAACTTTGGGCCCCTCGCGTAAGCTGTAGTGAGTAAATATCGCTCAACTTTAGAAAGGTGACCGAAAGGCAATGATTTTTGTAATTCCTAGAATTTGGAGAGAACCTACCAACCATTATGGCAACTGCTGTTTTTATTTATTTAACATTTCCACTTTAAAAAAGGAAAAGATGAGTGCAACAGTGTCAATTGCCTAAAGGTTGCTACCGTGCCACATGGTGTTGAATTACCAATTCCAGGATCACCATTAATGGAGGTCTTTAGGCAAAGATGAAACTACATATGTCAACTGGGAATTTCATCGAAAACGAGTAAGATGGTTTTATACCTGAAGGGTCATTTTCCAAACCAAAAAAGATTAAGGCTTAAGAATTTATTAAATTCTCCAGAAGTAGGCTTAAAAATCTTGAGAGATGTGATTTGAGATTTCTGAAAATTTATGCTATTGCTCAAAGGTCTTGTTGACAAAATTGGAATTTCTTCAGTGGCTGATATTAGAGATAGTTCTATTAAGAGTGTATAAAAAGAATTACTACCCAATGGAATGGGTATTCTTCAATTCTACTGGCACATTCCCGTTCATTTAAGAAAAAATTAGGACTACGTCAAATTCTTGCTGCAAAAAAATTAGATGCGAAAGTTGGGCATATTTATGGAACCTCAGATGCTAAAATCATAGACTTTGAAAGATAAAATGACTTGATACACTTGGCAATCTTTTGGGCTGCTAATTGATAATTTTCTTGGCAATCATAAGAGCGAGCACTTTTAAGAGATTGTTCAAAATTTGATTCAGTCCTTTTACGAGATTGGCTGAAAGCTGTTAATGAAACTCTGCATTCCCATTTGGATTATTTTAGATAAAATTTACGACACGACACGAACAAATACTCTGTTAATACTCATTTAAAATCCTTTTTAGAATTAACTCTTTTCGTACACTGTCTGACATTCATGTTCATCCATTTGCACTTGGCCCGACTTATCAAGCACACGCAGCCCAAATGTCGAGCACAAATAGATTAAATGGTCCGCGTGAACTTTAACATATTCGCATATTTTTGTCGCGTTTCGTTTAGAATTACATAACGAATGGCAGACACACACAGAGGATCTTAAAACATGAATCGATCTGCTGGAGATAAGCCGGAAATAGATCGCACTCTTTCAGCATGTGCGACCCAGATTAATTAATTCAAAGTTTAAAGCACATAAACCTAGACGAGCACATTCGTTTTCAGCGTATATCTAGGTTTATGTGAAACGATTTTGTGATGTTTTTACTGCAATTTTGCTTCGTTTTACCGATTTTATAGACGAGGCATCTTCACCTACATATACATACATCTCGTGTTCAAAAAGAAATTACATAAGGCTTGGCCATAGAAAGCAAAACTTTAGAATTCATTAACTGCTGTTGTTGTCATAAATTTATTTTGAAAATTCATTTGAGCTACAAATACAATGGTTGTTACAATGGAACACAGCTTGCTGCAGACATTACTTTTGCTTTTCATAGCCAATTACTTTTTGAACTCACTAAGAGAGAAGAAAAATATCTATGAGTTGTGTAACATGATCTCTTTGTAATCTTCCTTAATAGTAATTACATCTCATATGTTTTCCCTTCAAACTTTATTTTTATGAATAGAGGAGAGCTAAAACATGTAATGGCTCTTGAAAAATTGCTAATGTTCTGTGTGCGTTCGAATCATCTAATTAACCACAATAATAATAGTTCTGTTCCTGTGAAACACCCTGTAGGTGTGTTATTATTAGAGAGTCTACATTTTATGCACTTTACCTCAATTCGAATCAATCCTCAACTCCTGTCTTTTCAATGCAATTGTTTACGGCTGGAAATATTTTTTTTTATTAATGCATTAAACAAAGTGAACCGTTTGAAATGTAAGTGTTGTGTTAAATTTGCGCATGTGTTTAGTGAGAATAAAAAAAGCGCAATTTATTTATAGACAGCATTGAAATTTTTCGGCGATGTCTCTCTCAATATTTAACATCATTAAAACAATCGGAGTATATTAGAGATGCTCCAAACAAACGATATTTTATTAACATCTTTCTAAAGCTGAGAATATTCCAACTTTGAAGTCGGAAATAAAACCGAAACTACTAAGAAAAAATTATGGCGTCGTAAGATTTTCTCGCGAAAATTGAAATTACTATTTGTCTGTTGTTGCTGTTTATGCAAACCAATAATTTTGTCGTAAGCGATAATTGTTTTGACATTGCAGTGGCGGCGAATTAAAATATTATAAAATAGTGGTAAAGCAATAACATAAACGGCTGTTTATTATTTCAACATACTAAAATGTTATTCGAGCAAGTGTGTGTATATTTTAATTCGCGAAAACGTGCGCCGATTTTCTTCAAATAAAATAATTTGTTTGAACGCCGGTCGGGCAAATTAAAAATTTATTTTTTTTAGTGACATGAAAGCAGCTTTTAGCCTTAGATCTTCATGTAGCGCGATAAATTAGATTTTGTACGGGCGCCTGTTTAAAAAATGTCTAATTATATTTGTGTTATAAGTTATAATCGAAGGCATGGACGCAGACGTTCGGAAACACGTGCTCGCTTTTTTTAAAAAAATGTGTTCGATATACAGACAAAGTAATAATTGTTTACTAATTCATAAATACGTTTCACATTTGTGTTAAACAAATGCTATAGTTTCAATACAACAAAAAAGTACTTTTTAGATCTCGGAATGGTCTTTAATGGATATTTTTCGAATTATTTCCTGATTTTGCACATCCATAAATCAATAATTTCTTTTAATTAGATGTAAATCTGTGAAGTCTTTTAAGAGGTGTCCACACGTTGAAACATATTAGCGAGCATGTACGCAGCGAACGTCCTGCGTATACATATATGCTCGCATACAAGTCTCTGCGTTTGGCGGTAATTGTAACGCAAATAAAATATTCCTTCTATTTTCTCGTATAGTCAACAAAACCTCAACGACCTCGTTCACACACGTAAAATAATTTCACCACAAAAAAATTTAAACCATTTACGGCTTCCGCATGAACATTTGTTGCTAGGTGGTTTAGATTGCGATCATGAATCGGGTCGGATACGTTCACGTGAAATATCACTGCAACAATTTAAATGGCGAATAAAAAATTTCCTGTTACGTAAGTCGGGCCTTGCGTTGTTGATATGATACATTGTATTAAGACGAATAATATCGCAGGAAATTTCGTCGAAAAAATGCCGCGTTTTGCGTTGCTGATTTGTTAATTAGTCGGACGGGCCTTAAATTAAGAGTGTCCTCAAATTGCAACGCTGAATTCCTTGAAACCCAGTAAAACTATGATCTCATCTCAACACTTCCTAATTCTATAATAATTCGTCTCAAAAGTTGCTGATTGTAAAACCGACATTACGTTTTTTTTTTCTTTGAATTGGCTAAGAGATAACAATTAATTTTATTACTTAGAAAGTAAATTCCTATTAAATGTAAACATAACTAACACTTAACTATTTTATATAGAGTAAGACCAAGCTTTTCATCTAATTCAGTGTTTCTCAATTCAATTTTAAGAGACGACACCAATTCAATTTTCAAAAAAATTATAGAATATGTATTAACCCTGAAAATCTTTAAAATAAATAACATTAACTATCCTACTGTAATAATAACTGTGATTCAACTCTATATGATTATAATTTTTAAATGCTCTTTCCACACAATTGTTACACTTGCAAAATGCGTTCTGCTTGTATAAAAAATGATCATATTTTATGTTCCGCAATTTTCCATTACTATTTTATAATCGTAATTAATGTACAGGATATCCCAAAACAACGTTTGAATATTTACAGGGCATGTAGTACGATCAAAAACATGTAAACAAATCTCAAGGTCCGTAATCGACCGTTTCCTAGATAACAAGAATTTACTGGTTTAAATGAACTATGTAGATGTACATTTGGTATTGCTATTGAATGGCTGGCTCAGAAACGGTTGATTTGCGGACTTAGGTACGTACGTTAAGGCTTTTTAAGTTGTTTTCGACCGTACTGCATGTATGCCCTGTAAATATTTAAACGTTATTTTGGAACAGCCTGTATGTTAAGATATTCCACTTTTATACATAATTTCTCTATGTACGAGAAAATAGGCCAACAGTAAGGACGTAAAGGACAAGCTAGAGAGAAGACTTCCAAATTATTTATTTTATTGCTCTATTTGATGAATTTAATTCTGATATCTCAAGTCGTTTTAAAACAGCTATTATAAGAGAAAAAGGTAATCTAGTGCTATATGTTTGTTCAATAAACTGTATTAAATCATTTTGTTCGTTTAATAAACCATACCAAATCATCTGCAAGTAGTAAACATTCGTTATCCAACAAGAGATTTTAACTTTATTTTTACTAAGAAGAAAAAACATTGGAAAAACAAGTAATGCGATAATTATGTCGCAGAGTATTTTATTTTTATTCACTAATCCGTATTAAATTTGCAAAATCATAAATAATCACATTTTTTTAAATGCATCATTTTAAATACAAACAAAATGTTTTATCTTCAACAATCAAAATTATTTTGATCTTTTGGACTTCCAAAAGTTCCTATTTCAAAACACCAGACGTGTTTAAAAACAAACTTCCTGTCATGCTTTTGCTAGGTTACGGTATACCTCGTGTTCGTGTTTGTCTTACTTAATCGCTCGTGATTTTAGAGCCGCAATAAATTTTCACAAACCACAATAATTTTAATGACGTACGTCACTGAGCGGGGGGGTAACACTAACGAACAGCTCCAGACTGTTTATGCTATAAGTAACATAATCATTTACGTTGCAGGAGTCATGTGACTGTCTTACATGTATGTTGTACTTAATAGTCCGTCCACTTAGACGAGATCACGTGCGTTAATAAAATTTTGCTGATATAATAAATCTCATGTTCCGCCTCAAAAAAACAATAGTTCCGTTCTTGAACTCAGTCATCATTGGCAAATTTTTTTAGTCACACTGACTACCTGATTTTTTTCTAATGTTTCGGTAAGTAATTTTACCAATTTTTTTTTTTTTTAATTAAATGTTGAGAATAATTTTTTAATGTCCAGTTCGTATTTGTTTGTTTGTTTTTCTCTTTGAATTCCTGTTGCCTATTTAATATTTTAGGGGTAGGTGTAGGTAAACTGAATTTCAACTTTTGGATTCAACCGGTTTAGATCAATTTTGACAAATAGAAATTAAAACGGAAGTCAATACGTGATCGTGTTAATTAAAAACAAGAAAAACATGGATAAATGAAAAATGAAAGTAAGAATTTTACATCAAATTAAAAAAAAATAATTATTAATTAATTTCTTGTATTACCTTACATCATACAAAATTAATTTTTTCCTTTCGTTTTCTTTTTTAAAGTCATTTCTTTTTTATTTAAAGACATTTAGCTTTCCTGTCTTGTCATTATTGTAACATATGTCCAAATAAATTTCTGATAAAGGTAGGCCATGGAAGATAAATTATTACATTATTTACATTAAAATATTGTCCAGTTCTTGAGTAGTTAAGTAAAATTGAAGTTTAATTGGCCATATCTTACAGCTTGATATGTCACTAACTTCAAAAACTGCTTGGTGTTGTAGATTTTTACACTCCATGACCTACCTTTATCAGAAATTTATTTGGACATATGGTAGTACAAAATAAATTTCTTTAGAAATATGAACAAAACCTTAAACACAGAAGAGAAAAACAAAATAATATATAAAAAATACAAATTCAAGTATGAATTAAATAATTTAAAGTCTCAACATGAAATTGGAGTAACACTAAATAATCTAACTAATTTAAAAGAAAAACGTTTAGACGAAATACGTTCAAATGAAAATCGAATCATGAATATGATGAAGATTGAGAAATAATAGCCAAAATAATGACCAAATTAAAGAATGTACTAAATAGTTTTATAAGTTAATTCTCTCCCTCTTTTTTGTTTTACCTTTTTTATTATATCATGTTTCTTAAATTCCTTAATTAGCTCACGCTCGTTAGATTTTATATTAAAAAAATATTTTGTATTCTTTTCCATTTTATTTACTTTCTTTTCTATTCCTTTTTATTTCAGTTTAAAGATTACTTACATCAATTATGTATTTTGCGTTTGTCCTATTTGAATTCATTTTTGTTTCAAATGTTTGGTTATCTTGAATATTTTCAAAATTCCTCTACAATTTTTTTTTTCATTGTAGACTATTAGTAAATATAAAATGGAAAATTTCCTTAGGTTATCATATCAAATAACTCTTGCGTTATGTCAAACAGTGGTAAAGATACCATACTTTCTGTCACTCCTTAATAGAGATCTTAGCGAGTAATAACCCCCCCAATCCCCAAATATAAATATCTTATTAACAAATCGAGATTATTTTTAAGTTTTTACTTCACGATAATTCAAGTCTTTTTATTTATTTTTAATTTCTTGATAGACTAACTCTTTTCAAATTTTATTTCTATTAAATTTATGTTTCTTCTTCCTATTAAATATATGAACTTTCTTTTACACCTAAATATCACGTTTATCTCATTTATTTTATTTTGATTAAATTTTGTTTGTAATTTTCTATTGTTGTTATTATGGAAGAGTCTGTATGAAATCCACAGTAAAGAACTAAAACGATAAAATATTTTTTCAAATTAAACTCCGCAACAATTCAATTTTTTATTTATTAAAATTTATTAATTCACTTACATTTATTAGATTTGTACCTATACATCCATCTGTAGTTTTCTTCTTTATGTTTTGTAAAATTTGCTTCTTTTTAATTCGATTTCTTGTCTGAAATTTTTATTTATGATTGTTATTTCATGTGCAGAGTTTTAAAGTTCGTTCTGTGTTTTTTATTTCGCCCTCATAAAAATTTCCAAGGATCCAAAAATTTTTCTTTCGTAATCTTTTTCTTGAATTTTTGTTTTGTAACCATTCAAAAGATTTCCTTTTTTTATTTGTTTAAGTACCACGTCTTTTTTTAATGCCATAAGGGGTGGCTATCGAAAATAAAATTCACGTCGTTGATTCAACATTTCGTCATTTTTGACATCTAACGAATTTAAACTAAAAACTTAAAACTGATGAAATATGAAGTGATTAGGTGTAACTAATGGTTAGTTATTGTTATTGTCTAATAGAAACTTTTGATTCTTAACAAATAAATTTGATCCAAGGATGAAAGTTCTAACGTAGGTCTACCACTCCCAGTTTTTTATTTTTCAAATATGTACAGCAACAAATGCCAAAACTGACGCTTTAAAATTCTGAAAATTCATGAATGGTGCTACAATATGAATTTTATTGTCCACATTAAAAAAAAAGCAACATAGTAGGTATTTCTATTGTATGAATAATTTTAAATAGAAAATGTAATTGTAAACGTTTAATTAAAAAGAAAAACATTCGGGTGAATTCAACTCAAAATCTGTCCTGACTACAATAATTTATTATACCTAATTATTGTATTTTTCCACTTTGCTAAATATTCTTGTTAATTGCGTAACTAAATTATTTTCTTACTAAAAAATACAACCTCATCGACACATCTAAGCTTACATAATCAAGAACATCAATAATATGTCTATCAACCTTTATTTATACGTGTACATGTAATGTATGTATATAGCGCATAATACCAACGAGCAAATTAATCATGCCCGATTAATTTCGGCTGATCGATTATTTTATGAGAAAAGTAGAAATAATCCGCTGTAATTTATTGTTCAAAAAATCAATAATTCGCATAGAAACAGTAATCAAGTTAGAAATCCAGTCTTGAATTCCAGAATAAAAGTACAGTTACGTTTAATTAAATTGGATACCCCAATATGGTAACCACCGAATCATTCATTATCGCTTTACTCAATTTAATCAATCTCTTGGCAATAAACTCAAACCTCGTTTAGAGGTTTATTTGAACTGCCCACGTAAAACCACAATGACACTTCTACAGAATTCGAATCATTCATTCCTATTATGTTATGAACCTATACATATGTACTGTGTTGCGTGTATGTAAAAACGATAAGATATTTTGCATGTTTTCCATGTTAAGGCGACTTTGTAAACGCGAGCTCTGTATACTTGGCACAACGAGTGTCCTTTGTGCAGGCAAGGCGTTAAAATAAACAACAATGCACTTGACTGAATTTAATTTTATCGCCTTGCACGAACGCGCATTAAAAAAACATGATTTACAGGGCACAAATGCACAAGGTGATCATCGATCATTGCCATCTCTGTTAAAGATTATTAATCAGCACAAGCGCTGTGGCAGTTTTACTACATATTAAAGCAAGTATTTGAGAAAGAACTACAAAATTAAGCAAGTTACTATCAGATTAAAAATTCAAAATGAACAGTATAGAAATGTGAAGTCGAATTAAAGAAATGTAATGGGATTTCAGTTTTTCATCATTTTCCTAATCAATCACCAAGTGACATGTTTAGTACACATAAGCAAAGTAAGGATAATCTATTGTGTATTATAAGGTAACATTTGTTAACAGATTAACAGAAAGCAAGAACAGAACGTCCGACACTATTTTTTTACTACTTTTTTATAACCAAAAATAAACATTTTAAATCTTTTGTAACAATAAAATGAAAGAATGAAAAACAAACAAAAAATATTCAAATCAAACAAAGGATTAAATTCTCCGTAGAAAAACTTTTAATTTGAAATAATGCTTTTGTTTAAGTATGGATGCACGAACTTTTATCATAATTTTTATTGTTTCCACGCGATAAATAATAAACATAAAACCAAGGCAAGAAAATATTATTCTCTTGCACTTTTATTATTCAGATCTCGAATGTTCTTGGCAACGACCAGCGAGTGTCAACGATATCAATTTTTGTTTTGTGGAAGTAAATTTTGCGAAATTTATGCTTGCCAACTTCTTGATGTAAATAACACGCGCTTGAAATCAACAAACTTCTGGTCTGCATTCGGGATGATAGTTTTAAAAAGTAAACAGAATTTTTTTGTTGTTAAACAGCGTGCTAAAAATAAATCAGATTTGTCAATATCACCGGTCGATGCTTTAACTTGGATTAAATCCACGTTGACTAATTCCAACAGTCATCCATAAAACATTTTTTTTAATTAATAAAATAAATTGGTTTAATGCGTCAACTGAACTTCTTATTCATAACTCATAACTAAAGAGCGAAATCTATGCTAAATGCATATTGCATGCATATTTTGCATATTTGGGCATTTTGTCCAATTTTCGCATATTTCTGAAAAACGTGCATATGTATATGCATATTTGAAAGAGTTTGTGTCAAAATGAGTAAATTTTTTTCTGAATTTCTTAATTCGTCAGAAAATGTGGTTGCCTTAATGCGACTAATTACGATCTGGTTTGCGCCCCTTCCGGGCTTAAGCAGGCAGAATTTTCCCTCTAGTGAATTAGGGATTTCCAACTACTTTTTCAACAGTTGTTCAGTTGTACAGGGAAAAATTGCCAAATGTACCTTTACCTCCCGAACTAGTGTTGACACAGTGGGGAACTTGGTTGGAAGCGGCAATCTTTTATGCTGAACATTTCGTAGCAATGCCCAAGACAGTGCTGCTATTGCAAAGGCACAAAATATTGGAACAAAAACTTCATTGGCAAATCAACTAATCTTCATCAAAATGCATTACAGTTTTATAGTAAAAACTATAAACAATTTAGAAAAACCAAAAATGTCCTTAATAGAATCCGTTGAAATTGTTAAAGAATTGGAAGAGGATATTTCAAAAGTTCCAGGTAAAATTGGTAATTCAGTAAATAAAAAATGTTTCTCCGTTTTAGAAAAAAAAAAAAAACAGCGGCTTCAAAACCCTTGAGGAAATTTACGAAATTTTGAATGGAAACTTTGAAATTGAGTTAGGTGTAGAATTTTCAGCTGTCAGTCACTTTAAATATGCCCCAATTACCTCCGTAGATGTTGAAAGGAGCTTTTCAACTTATAAAAATATTTTGTCAAATAAAAGGCAAAATTTCCGGGTAGAGAACTTGGAAAAATACATTGTCGTAAATTATAATCGGAGATTTTTTTAGTCTTGTTATAATTTACTTAATAATATACATACTTCCCCATTTGTAACAGCTTTCGTAAATAAATGTAAATAAATTGTATAAAAAATAATATGGTTTTTATTCGAATGAGAATGCCCATAAAAACTCCTAGATCAGAATAGCAAAATTATAGTTTTACAAATGCGCATATTTCATCATTTTTAGTGCATACATATGTGCATATTTCGTCATTTTTTAGTGCGTATATATGCGCATATTTCATCAAAATTGCTCGCATATAAATCCGCTCCCTAGTCATAACATTGTTTTTCCACTTTGCATTGATAATACAATGAACTTATAGTGATATCAGAAACAATTTAATAATTGAAGTTGTTATGGATCAGTTTTTCGCGAAATTTTGATTTATAAGAGTGGCAGTCTTTTCTGCATGCGTCAACTTATCAATCAACCTCATAAACATCAATGTCAACACAGTTGTGTTGGCTAATGGATCTGCTGATTCGCTTCAGACACTGAATCAAATTAGTGAATCGATCATTGTTGTTGCCTACAATGCCTCATATTATATTAAATGTATTCATATTTATTTATACAAATAAAGTTCTATTAGATTCGTTTTCGCTGCTCTAAACTCACTTGTACTACGTGCTATATGACTTCTTGTTTAATTTACTACATACACATAATTTTACGCTTTTGATTTTCAAAAATATAACTTTTAAGAAAACACTGTATCTACTAATTAGAAGAGAAGAATTGGAAACAGCTAAATTTGTTGAAATTATGAAAATTAGCAGGAAGACCCCGTGCTGGTACTCAAGGTTCCGGCATATTAACGAATGCTAATTGTCCTCAATAATTAGTTCAAATTCCCTGTGACTGTTATCAACAACTTAATTTTCTTAGCTCTTAGAAAAAATAAATTTCTTGGTTCCGGACTTTTACAATATTTCTTTAATCATAATCTCCTATATTTTCTATAAAACCAATTATGTACATACAAAATTACTTGTTTCTGTAAAAATATAAATATAAAATATGTATGAAAATATACGGGGTGTTTGTCAAACACACGACAAAAGTTCAAGGAGAGATACTTTTAAAATTGAAAAGATTAAAAACTTCTAAATAACGGCTTCGATTATCACCGAATATTGATAGTTTCTTACCAAATATGTCTATAATTACAACTGATCGGATACTCCATAAAACTGATATATGTACGTGTTAACATTTTGCTAACATTGATATAAATGTTAACATTTGACAGCTTCTTCAGGATAAATAATTTTTACTATTTATCTTGAAGAAGCTATCAAACGTACGGCGTTACGTCGACATTTACATCATATTTACAGAGTGTCCGATCAATTTATTGTAATTACACATTTTGTAACAATTATCAACGGAGAAGAAATTTGATGGTTTCATTGTGAAACAATAGAAATCTTTATTACAAATTAAAAAAAAATTAAATTGCAATCGAGACTTTTTAAATATTTTCTTGAAATCTTGTACTTTGCTGTTTTATTAAATGATAGATAATGCCTACATTAGCTTCTAGTTATATTTCTTCGATAAAAATTATTTAACTTTTAGGCCCGATTTTACAATCGTCGGATAAGCATTATTATTGGTATAACGTGACGTAGATGTGACGTAGATATGGAGGAACGTTAAAGGATATTCAGCGAACAGTTATTCCATCCTTATTCCACGATCGTAAAATTAGGCCTAAGTAACATTGTAAAGTTTTTCTGTTAGAACCTTTTATATTAGATTAGAATGTTTATTATTTTTTTATTATTAAAAAAATATACCTACTTCTATATCTTTAGAATCCTGGATCCAACTGGCCTACTCATATCTAGTAGGTATTAGATTCTGGATTGTGCATACAAAAAGTGAGTTTGTTATCTATTCATTTATCTATGTATCTGGCCCGTGGTGCAAATGGAAATGGAAACTATTACTACTATACCTTTTTATTTCTCTACTTCAATAAACTATTTCAGCCAAAGCGTTAAAGATTTGAGCCATCTGAAATCTTACGATCTCAGTAAGGACATCAAGGATTATCCTCCAATCGAAACAGGGTTCTTTCAGTTATCTTAGGAATCTGAAACTATTGATTTCGGGACTATCAGTAAATTGTGCAATTTTGAAACATTGGTGTTCATTTCACTTTGACTCTCTTTGGTTAAAAGAACACCGTCAGATACAGCTATCTTTTTTACGGGTTTTAAAGCTATTTTCTTTTTCTGTTTTAATCCTGAGCTCCTTACAGCTTCAAATTCACTAAATTTTATTTATTTATTTATTTAATTTGTCTTTGTTGGAAATTTTGCCAAACGCCGAGTTTCTTGTAATTCATTGTGATATATTTGGATAAATTTGAATAGAACAACGGTTTATTCAGGCTAACAATATACAGTGCGATTTTTAATGATTCAGGATACTTATTTCACGTTTGAAATGTGGCTGTGATGGACAAGTACTGATTGATTATTCTGCTTTAAATTTCAGTCGACACGTTATTCTTTTTTTTATTTTACTATTAGATGCTATTCCTATATCAAAAGAAAAATGACAAAGGTGAGTGACAAACTCGGATGTTGCCAACATAATTACAATTTCATATAGCGGTAAATTCAAATCATCCTCGGTCTTAGAAAATCGCACTGAGCATTCAACAATGCTCTAAATAAACGTTTAGGATTCTTCAGAAGATCAAAACAGTAACTATAGTAATCACAAGCAAACAATAAACAGATGGTTATCCTTATCCATGGCTAACAAGATGAGAAGAGTTTCTTACTGCTTGGTAACAAGTTTTTCTTTAGGTTTGCCCTCGTTGTGTAGGGCTTATGTGAGGGAAATGTAATCTATTTCTTCTCAACTTTCTAGATCTGCAATTCCTCAACAAGTTTATGAGGCCAGTTATACGACATCAAGTTAATTTTTCCTTCTTTTAAAATAAGTAATAAAAATTCTAGTTTTCAATTATATCCGTGAAATTACTAAAATTTTGTAATTTGTTTTATGTTCACAAACTAACAGTTCATTAATATTTTTTCATTTCAACTCAAAATTCTTCATTTTCTCTTAATTGTCCGTAACTTAAGGAATGCAGACAGGCTAATTATTATTTAATTCCGCAGCGTATTTACATGAACATTAAACACATTGAGTAACGCTGAATTAACATTATGTACATTGCTTTCGTTTTAGAAATTTCGTCTTTTAAGGACGAAATCAAAGTGTACACGAACATTGTAAAATTTAATAGGAAATTGAAAAATACTTAAATCGAAGGTAATTCGTTATCAAAATTGAATTAAACCCGAAACAATGGTCCTAATCTAATCTTAATTTTTATAGGTCTTCAAAACGAATGGACTTTCTTCCTATTTTTCAATGCCAGTAAAAACCCGATCGTACTGCAACAAGTGTACCGTAATTTATCACCCATTCAACCGCAATCGAAGTCATTACAGCCCGATTGTTCCCGGAACGATTTCTCATTTTAATCGACGAACAATTCTATTGTTTAAATTATTTGCAATTGAATTATTAATAGCCTGCATCGCGTCATTTGTTTCTTTTGCAATTTTTTTTTTTTAATTTTCATTCATTACAAACGATTATGTCAACGGTTTATAAAGTCGTAAGTCGTATTAGGTATCATTACATTACATAAAATACCATTACATTACATAAAATTTATTCGCACAGCAAAACGGCCACAAGTTGAAAGTAAAAGATAAAAAAAAATAATTATTGTTGTTGTTATGAATTAAGCGTTGTGTTATTATTATTATTCCATCATTTTGTTTCTGTTTACGTCTTGACGCTCGTCGTTACTCGTTACTAAATAGAAACCAAGACGTCAATAGAAAATTCTGCCCTTGCGTTATTACTATGTATTTTGAAAGCGCCGACGATAACTCTTGACCGCGGTGTAAATTAGCATTTCAAAACCGATTAAAATAAATTAGCGCATTTACGTGCGAGGTGTTTATTAGCGCAGAGGAAACCGTGGAGGAAAACCTTCATCTAGACGGCGAAGATCTTGATTTCCGCGTAAAAATTATCATTTACGTTTTCGGTTTTTCTTCTGCGTCGTTTTGGTTTTAACGTTTTAACTATGTATTTTTGTTCAACCTTTCCGTGTAGGTTAAACGTCTTTTATGTAGTAACCGCGACCACAAGCGTTGTTGTAACCATGCTAACGATGTTGCTCAAAGCGCTGTAAATCAATTATTATTTAATGTCTTCGAGAATTGCTTGGGGGACAATTTTGTTGAGTCGCAATTCCGAATTTTCCATAATTAAAGTAAATGGCTGTTAATGCAATTTTGTTTCAATATGTAGACGTGACGTAAATTACAAGAATTTCATTTCAAGTTTCACTTTCGCGGTAATATAAAAACAGTTGACGTTGTTTGGCTTTAAAAATTTAAAAAAGAAACTTTTACAGAAAAAATTCTAGGTGGCTAGATTATAAGTAACGGAAGAAAAGAGAAAAAATCAAAAAGATTTTCACAGATAGAGGCAAAAACTGTTTTCGTAAACTCTGACGATGAAGATAACTTCAGAATTACTGCATGAAACAAATGGACAAATCTAAATGAGTTGAGATACAGGATGTTCCAAAAAAGCATATACACTTTCATGTATTTCTTTTCTGCAAATCATAAGGGGCCCCAAACTACAAAAATTAATTCTCTACGTTTGTAGAGTTGTATGTTGTATGTTGTTTCAACATAGGAGGCAAAAAGAAATTGTTAAACTTGGAAACGTTGCTTATGTATGTGATTTATTCGATTTATAGAAGTGCTCTGGATTAAATAAATTTCGAATATCCAGTTGCGAACGCAACGTCTTAATTAAATTTTTATTTTGCTGTACTCTGTAACAGTAACCCAAAAAGCAAGTGAAGTGTGTTTCAATTATCTTTTGTTAATGATAAGGGACTTTTCTGATTCAATAAGTTTTTTTAGCCGTTTGCTTCGCAATTTTCTGTTAAAAGTGGAAGGTTTGTACAAAAAAAAAGTAAGGAAATGTTCTTTGCAGTTCAGAAAACTTCGCAAACCCTCAAATGTTATGGTCTTTCTACTTTAGTAACATTTGTCTTATTTTATTTATGGCAATTGAAAACAGTAAATTAATCGCATTAAGGGAGTCGCATACAAAAAGAATTATAAAAATACGATGAAAAGATTCTGAAATCGCTTCGTTTTCAGGACTTCTTATTGCAACATTAAATAATTAAACGTTACCAGAAGTTTGACTAATTGTATTTAAAGAAGAAGAAACAGAAATAGAAAATCAACACCTCTACATGAAAAAAAAATTGATAAGAGTACAAGAAGCCTTATAAAACATTATCAGTGATGATGAAATAAATCTGAATTAGTAACGTGAATAAGGGGAGATAAGGAAAGGATGGCTGTCAAAAGTTTGCAAAAAAAAAAAACGAGGAACTTGAGAAGAATACCTACCTACATACAAAACAGAAGATCAAGAAATCTAGGAAAAAGAACAGAGCAGTCTGTAGCTTTATAGTTGAACAGTTAGAAATGACAAAATCTAAAAGAGTTAGAAGTTAAATCAGCTGCTTTCAGAATGATTAAAAAACAAATAACAATGTTTAAAATAAATATAACTAAAATGAATTGCGAAAATGTACTGCAACATTTTTACACAGTTAGTACCGATAGGACCAGGTTCCCGAAATACACTTTACTGAAAAAACTAAAAATCTTCAAAACTTAAAAATGTTAACAGATTTATTTAGAATACAATAAATATTTATTTGTGTATGTAAGATTGAAGGAGAAACGTCTAATTATTTCTCATGGAAAAGAGGATCAACCAATATTAGTAATGGATATCTACAAAGAACGACAAAGAAATATCAGACAGCGTCGAAGGTAGCACCCTGACAACAAAGTAAAAGTGAGTTCTGACGTAAACTGATGATATTGTTCTGATTTCTTGCTTAAATAAGAAGATTTTAAATGTGGCGATTATACGTATGACCCGAAGAGAAACTAAAAGTACAATGGTCTTAAACATAAATACAATTAAACGAGGTGTTTATTAAAAAATACAATTAAAGAGAAAAGATCTAAATTATTTATAGTGAAGAAGGGGATTATTTACTAGTATATTACTAAAGATTTTGGTGATAAAACACAATAAAAAAAAACAAATGTCAGATAGACAAGTATCGAAATCTGATGTCCTGAGTAATAGATGCACCCTAGCTCTCACAAGAAAATATAAAATTTGGGCAATATATTACAAGAAGAGATACAAAGAATAAAGATGATCGTAAATGTAAATATAACTAGATGCATAAGTATGTGCATAATAATTAATGAAAGCAAATTAGAAAGAGTATACATATTTTGGGTAGGTAACTGGAAAACATAATTACGACAATTAAATGATAGGTAAATATATACAGTATGTCCTTGGATTGAGTTTACAAGAGGAAAAAAACATATTATTTTAAATGTTATAAAAAAATGTCGAAGGGAAATAAAAATTTGTTTGATTTATATCTGTAATTAAAACTTCAATAATAATACAGTGTATTCTTAAAATCGCCAAAAAAAAATCAACTTCATTTTAAAATATTCGATTAACCCACCACCCTTTTCGGCACAAAATTTCAAGTCTACGTGGTAGCTCCTTATAACTGTTAGGGAT
Source organism: Dorcus parallelipipedus (assembly GCA_958336345.1). Lineage (NCBI taxonomy): Eukaryota > Metazoa > Arthropoda > Insecta > Coleoptera > Lucanidae > Dorcus > Dorcus parallelipipedus. The sequence goes on along the minus strand of OY284482.1, from coordinate 21,064,001 downwards.
TTCGTAAATCAAACAATTTATGTCCTTTTTTTAAATTAAAAATAATTTTTTTTCCTCATGTAAACTCAATGGGGGGACATACCTACTGTATACACAATGGAACGAGGAAATAAAATAAAGATCTATTACGTTCTAAACAAAACTTTCTAGGAGCAAGGAGATTAAACAAACAACCAAATTATTTGTAGATGCAAAACGTGGGTAGTGTAATAAATAAATAGTTAATAAATACTTCTACAATAATACGATGAAAGATCAACAGCCAAATATATTAGGGAAGCTGCACAGCAGCAGCAGTACATATAAAAAAAAACAGGTAAACCGGTACTGGAAGCAAGAAAGTATAATGAAAGAGGAAAGGAATAAAATATATACAATAGACGAGGTAGAAGTTAAAGCAGATAAGAAGATTTCAAAAAACTGTCAAATAATAAGAAGGAATACAGAAAAGGGTCTTACATAGAAAGTAAGGATCCTAAAATCCGCCTCCTAATTGAGCGTAACAATATTAAGAAAAAAGAAGAACAGTTATTTCTCTTAGAGACCCTTCTATTATTCAGCTTTATTTCATACCGTATTTTAATAATTACGTTTGAATTTTGAAGCAAATCATTGAAAAAAATATAGAAATTCAATGAGTTCAGAGCAGAACAAATTCTATTCTAAACTCCTTTCGCATTTGAAAAAGTTTTTTTTTCATCAATCTTTTCCAGTTACTTAACATATTTAACTCGAAATTACATAAAGCATGATTCAGGTGGAGCTTCCACATAACAAATTCGAATATTTTTAAACGTCCATTTATACGTAAATATATTAAATGTTAAGTGATGTTTGTAAACTAGAATCTTGTACAAAATTAATCACAATCAAAAAATGAATTTACAAAATGGAAGCGTGAACAAGAAACTGATTTTTTAAAGAAAATCATGTTTATGGACAGGGCCCGTTTCCACCTTATTGTATTCGCAAACAAGCAAAATCGGGGGATTGGAAAATCCTATAGAGACTTGAGGCATCATTCCATACTTCTTTGAAAATGATGCAGAAAATGCAGTCATAATCGCTATAATAGGAACAACTTTTTTGAGATGAACTGGAAGACTTAGACACGAATGATCTTTGATTTCAACAAAATGGTGCCACCAGTCGTACAAGGAAGAAAACAATACCTTTATTTCTTTAACGCAGATTCCAAGATAGGTAATGGTCACGAAACGGCGATATCACTGAACCACCTGGTTCATGTGATTTAATTCCTGCAGGCTTTTTTCTTTGGGGTTATCTAAAGAGTAAAGTCTACAGGAATAAACCAAACACGATTGCAGAACTGAAATAGCCGCCCTAGACCCATCCAGGTGCCATGATTTCTTCCAAAATTATGACAAACGCCAAACATCAGGCCACTTGAGTCATAATAGCCATTTGCACAATATTATCTCTTACACATAATTTAATGTAATGAAATGAAAAAGTTCCATTAATCTATTTAATTATCCGCACTTTTTGTCATTTACATGTGGAAAACCTTTTAATGAATCACCTTTTATAAGCACTGGGCGTGCGTGATTATGAAGTAACACATATAAGAACAATTTTTGGAAGAAAATAATTCATGTTTAAGAATACGGTACTTTATTGAGGCTTTTAGATCATATAGTAAATAGATAAGAAATTAATCAATACAATTTATTTGTCAAAATTTAATTTATGCTTGGCTGGTATCACGGAATATATTCTGTATTTTCCGTTTTTTATTAGCATTATTCAGACGGCTAATTATAATATTACTCACTTGAGAGGAACTAGGTACTTTCTATATAAAGTGACCTTCACATCTTCATTCATACGTTTTTTTATTAGCACTTCATCATCATAGTAATTTAAGAAAATAATTTTCAGAAGTACGGACGTAAGTAATAATAATAAGTAGTATGTATTTAATGATTAATTAAATATATTTTTTTGTGATCAAAATATTATTATGCACACGTCATCTGCGCCTGCGATAATCGTATGCGAACTGACGTCGTGTCGTAATTATGCGAAAATTTACTCGAGGATTCATGCATATGTATGTGCTCCGAGTATTTCTTTCCCAGATGAAAACAATATCGTCACAATTTTTTGCCGTTACTTCAAACGTAGGAATTACGCGGGAAATTTTCTCGCGCGTTCGTCAACGGAGAGGTTCCCTGGAAATTGGTTCGTCCTTGTGCAGGATCTGGATTTTAATGACGAACGACGGCTGACGTCGATGGATTATGATAAATTCATCAGGTTCGCGATCGATATTGTCGTCTGGAGTGTATATCTATTTGATCTAAACACATGAGACAGGATAATGTGCAGTGCAAAAAAGTAACAGAAAATCGGGATATTTAGATTTTCTGATTAGTTTTTACCAGTCCACATCATATTGGTATTACTATTTAGGTAATATTATTATAGTGATTATTATTGACTATATTTTTTTCTCCTATTTAGCCGAAGGCAAAAAGAAACTCGAATGATCCGATGTGGCAAAATTAACCCTTCCAGATAAAACCGTCTGGCAAATCGTCGTCATATTTTGAAGCACCCACCCGAACAATGTGACATTGCAAGCCGCAGCTTTTGTGTCCGCTGAAACAAATATAGATTGTTCAGACCCCGGCTCTTATATAATTAGGTGCGTCCGTCTCGACGCGTGCTAAATCCGTCTGACGATTGTGCCAAATTTTTATGGACCACATTGGGTTAATCCCTCGCGTAAAACGCAGTTTATTGTTGTTCTCGCTGTTTCTAATCTTTGTTTTGTTTTGCTTGCGTCAATTAAGTTGCAGGAAGTGTTCGATGGTTCGGTCAAAACAATAATGCTGCGAGCAAAACCGAGCCAAGAAGTGTTTTTCTCACAATACGCCGTATAATTGCTTATCACATGACTGGCCATTACTCAGAAAGATAATTTTTAACACATAGTGCGTGTGTTACACATGATTGTTGCGTATTTCCTTTCTGTCTTCTAGAAAATCGTTTACAATTACCGACAACAATAACGATGTAAAACAGAGAAGCGATAATTTTATGGTTCTGTATTCTTACAATAAAATTAGTCACTATGTTTGGACGTGATAGTATTTATTTTTTCAAACAAAAGCTGATTCGGATACCTTGAATGTGACTTATTCAAATTTTTTCTTTTGATATAGCTTTAACGAAACCTTATATTTGAGGGGATAAAAATAGAATATATTTAAAAACTTTAGATAAAATCTAAGTAACAACGAAAATTTTGAAGATGGAATTAATTAAAACTAGCAACAGAAGTCTGTATAACAGAGTATCTGAATAAAAGGAAATACTGAATAAATTGAAGTAGAGTTTATTAAAAAAGTATAGTAATGAACCTTATATTTCCACATTCATGTAAGTCAAGGTTGATTCACCAAAAATAATTGAATAGCGTACAAACTACAAATTTACAAAAAGATCCACACCAAAAACGAGCAATTGAAGGACAACTTACTGAATAATTAAAGAACGTAATCAAATAAAGTCGGCAGGGTCAAATATTTAGTATGAAAAAAGATAGAATGACCAAAAGAATCTATATTCTAAGAGATAAGCAAGAAAAAGAAAAATGGAGGAAGGATAAAGTACAGTACAAATAAGACGAATAAAATATTAAAAAGTGATAAGGTTGAGGCAAATTAATCTTAACCCAAAAGGTTGAAAGTGTGAAGATTAAGTAAATTTAAAACGCTAAAAATGCTTTTATTTGCAAGTCCAAAAGTGACAGCTATATCCTTTCATCATAGTAGCAAAAGTAAGCATATCATAACTTTTAACATACTTGCAGATTTCTTTCGTTGCTTCGTATGTATGCAATATGTTGAAAGGAAAGCATTGTTACAAAGAAATTATAAAATGTAGTAGTAGCACTTTTTATAATTAATTTTATTCTTCCTACTTCATGCCCACTTCTAACAATTTTTTCCTAGTTTTCCCTTACTTCTTACCTAGAGTGATTCTTTGTTCGTTCGTTCTATATTCTTTCTTGTTTTCCTATTTTTAATTCCCCAGATATTATTTACTTAGACTTTTTCTCTCTTGGTTTTGCCATTTATGTTTTAATTTTCTACCTTTTTTTTATATTTTCTGATGTGTTCACTCCTTCATAGACGACAACTACGAAGAAGAGAAACTTGCTATTGCATTTGCTTTTCTCACTAGTCCTTTCAATATTTTCTTGCTGTGTCTACGTTCTTTAAAAGATGTTTCTTTTTGTAAGGATCTCTGTGCTATTTGTAGCACAATTTAAATCAAAAACGAAGAATATGCTGTATTTTGGTGAACTCCTTGCTTACTATTAATACCAGATGTCATGAACTGACCTCTCGAGGAAATATTTACATATTTAACTTGATGGTGAACATTTTTTTTTGGTTTGTCAAAAATCAGCATCATACTTAGGTATTGTAATTAATAATCTTTATTATTTTATATGGGTAAGAATACTTCTTTTTTGTCCTCAATTCGTGTTAACCCACTGCTGGATAAAAGCCTCTTCCAAATGATTTTACATCACTTGTTGTTTAATCCTCGTTTGTTACACACCTGGCAGTTCTTCCAATTGCTTATTGTAAGGCTAAATTATCTTTCAAGGACACAATGATTGATAAATTGTGTTCCTCTTGCAAATTAGGAAAATGTAGATATCGAACTGTTGGACATTAATCTTGAGCATTTCGTGTCCCTGACTGTATCTAGCATGTTTCGCTACAAGCTCGACCCATTGCTATTTTCATTTGTAGATACTACTCGTTGGATGAGATTACTAAATTTTTCTTTTTTTCTTAAAATCATGGTTTAGTTTTGTCATTTTCTTTGGTGCTTACTCTAAACTTTAAGTTGTCCATTAATTTTTATCAAATACATATTGTAACGATTTTAATGGTTCTTTTAATTTTTATTTCAAAACAAAACACGAAATAGTTAATAAACTAATTTATTTAAAAGCAAACTAATTAACATTATTTATTTACAAGCTTATACTTAATTTATTTTAACAGCCGAGCGAAAGTCTAACGCGAACTTTAATGCCGAAGTGTTCAACGTCGAATTCCCCCATTCATCGCTTTTATAACAGCCGGGGCTGCTTGTACGTGAATTTTCGTGAATGGTTCCAGAATGTCTGGTTTTATTCCGCCGCCGGAATTCTCTAGGCTGTCGCCTAAGGCGCGTCGGCTTAACGGCTGTGACGCAAGAGACAGTCTGACGCCGGCTGGTATCGACGAATCATTACAATATGTTCAGTGTTATATCTGATTCTTGTAATCTTGTAATCTTGTTTTCTTTAAGTATTCTTTCATTCTTGCACAAAATTTGATTCAATTTTCTTCGGAACAAGAAATTTTTGGGCTAATGATATGGTTTGAAAATAGAATACATTCTATTTTTTCAGGTACTTTTTGATTCAATTAAATTTTGGATACCGCATAATTTAAATTAATCAAATTCAGTTTTTATTATAGAATAGTATAAAGCGGCCTTATAAGATGATAATTTGAATACGAAGTTTAGATATTACACCTTTTTTGACTAATGAATTTTCTTGGAATTGAATCAACATTACAGTTTTTTCTATTGCTTTTCCCCTTTTGTCAAATGTGTTTCCTAATTTGTCGAATGACTTTCCAATACGTTCAAAGTATAGTAAATAAGCCTGCGGATTTGGACAGTCATTTGACAAATTCGGAAACATAATTGACAAAAGAGTAAAACCAAAAAAGAAAGACTGTATTATTAGAATTTCGAATCTTTGGACCCCTTCAAACCAAGAAAATCTGGTTTGTTGGTAAAAGTAAAGTTATTTGACTTAGGTGTTCTAGCAAATCCTTAGTTACATCAGTCTCGTTCTTCTCTTGCGGAGAAAGTCAATTCTGTCTCGTCTTGTAAGTTGCCCAACAATTACCTCATTTTGAGCACTCATTTCTCACCAATATTATTTAATTTTTTCCCAGCCGACATAATTTTCTCTGTTTATTTATACATATAATGTAAGTGTGTACTCAGCAGGCTTGAACTCAGCTTCTATTTATAACTCCCGTCCTTATTTCGCGGGATTTCATCGAATTGCAAAACCGCTCGCTTCACGCTCAGTTTGAAGTCCTAATTTCTGATTGGAACAGTCAATAGAACGGTTAGCACGATAATTGCTGATGAGTAATCCGGAGACATCCTATCCTAGAACACTCTAGGTCGCCGGAATGTTATTGAAAACACGTGAACACGTTATCAATGAACGGCGGGCCCAGAAGCCTCGGTGTGATGCAATTGCCTAATGTTGAGATAAATTCAGATAAATTGTTTGAGTAGCCTGTTTGTCACACTACGTACAAGTGACTCAGCCCCAAGTTAATCAATGAGTTTTTCTCTTACTTAGTTCATTGGAACAAATTACTTCACGAGAACTGGCGACGTATTTTTTGGGTAAAGTTACGTTATCGCTCGAGTAAAAAGTAGAATTTTGTGTGCGTTTGACCTCTAGGGCAACGCGTCAGTATTTTTTTCGTTTTCATACTCTTGTAGATTACGTCTCTTTGAAAAACCCGCCGTCATATATTTTACTTTTCATTATGTTCTTGTGGCCGAGCGTAATTATCGTAATTTACGGATTCCCAGCAGTCGTTACGATAAAACGAAAAGAACGGTTTAATGCTTGTGGTTTTGTCAGATTTATATTATGATTACTTATTGCTGGTGAGGAAATAAACGCAGCTTACAGTTGGTAAAAGTGAATCGACTTTTAATTCACTCTTGCTTTGAATTAAACTCAGCGTACATGATGGAAAAAATTAATTTATTTTAAGTTATTTAGAAGAAATAATTCTTGTGTTTATATCTTCCAATGAAACATTCTGAGTTTATTACCTTGCATTTCAACTGCTAATTTAGTGTGCTAAAATTTATTGATATTTCACACGGTACTGCGAATTCGTCTTAATTAAGTGAGATTACAGAACTCCAACCAGCGTTAAATGATTTCGATCATAAATTACACGCTTTCCGACGTTATCTGATAAACGACGGCCTTACCGCTAAATACCTTCGATAAAAAGTTGTCATCAAATCAGTATTGGCAATTTCACTATTTATTTAATGCCAGCAGAAATAAACAAACACGTTGATCGACACGCTATAAAACGTTATAAAGCGTGAATAACATCTTTTTCCCGAAAAGTCCGATTCGAACACATTCGAAAAATATTTTGATCGTAAATTTCGGCCGAACTGGCGTGTTTGTAAACGGAACCGCCGAATGGACAATTCTTGTAAAACATAGCCGAGGCCTTCGCGGTGCAATTTTGCAACTCTTAAATATTTATGAAATAATTGAGACGTTAAGAGGCAGGAAGGTATTCGAAAAATGTTCGATTGGGAATTCGGCGGCAGACAACAAGCGCGGTAATTTTCGATTAGATCATCGCAAATTTGTTTACACATTTTGGCTAACCTAATCAATACGTTCTTGAAGACGAAACACAAAAAATAAACCTATTAAGCAGCCGAATTTTTTTTGAACCAGAAGAAAGTTACTTCGGTAATAATAATAATAATAATAATGTCAGTAGTAATGTAATGCTAATGAAGCACGCCAGGATAACATAACAACATTATTAATAAATCCAGGTGCTGCTTATCCTTCAGGCTTAAAATTGGCACATGTAAATATACAAGACGGTCGGTCGGTCGGTCGGTCTCTGAAATGAGTGTTACGTTGCAGGATTGAAAGTGAGATAAAGTCGTTAAATAACAAGGCACTCGAGCATTTGGAAACGACGGTTTAATGAAAGTAGATATTTCTGCAATGCAGGCGGCAGGAGTGGTTCACAATTGACTTCTTAAATATTTCGAATATTCTGCACTCACTTCAAATAATTAAAATTCATCGTGGGACATCATTGCAAACCAACTAAAAAAAAAAAAAAAACAAGTAGGAATGCTCATTTAATTGGAAATATAAATCTCATTTTTGGAATGTTGGTAATATTTAAGTAAACTCATCTCTAAAATCAGTTATTAAGAAAGGCAATGAAGGCGAAGAAAAATTAGGCTACAAATAAGGAACATGAGGAGAAACGAAACACTGCTGAAAACTGGCAATTAATTTGTACTGACCACACACCAGTTCAGGGAAATTTGTAATGGTCAACATTTTAAAATTTACTTATGTAATTTACCGCTCATTAAAAGTCAAATGATTTCGAGTAAGACTGGGAAATCGCTGCTTGCGGAAAACACTGAGTTGGGAATTTTGTCGGCAAGAGACCTTGACAAATATGTGGGTTTACATGGAGTATCTCCATATGACTAACGCTTGACTTTTACAGTTTATTAAACGAAACAGTTTTAACTGTTACATTACTTAATATTAATATAATATACAAAATTCACACTTATTTTTCTAAAGAGGGCGTAAAACGAGAACAACTAGTTCATTAAATTTCTTTAAACGTTTGAGTCAAAAACCTAGATTTTGTTCAGATTTATAATAGTATTTTTGTTTATAAAAATTAGGCCTAAAAGGAAGCAAAAAAAAATTCTTTTAATGACTGAATTTAGCAAAAAATAAGTAAATAAATCTGTTGTAACCATGAGGAACATCTCTTACACAAAAGTGCTTTAATTATTATCATTATATTCGCAATTACTAATCTCATTAAAATAAAGAGTAATTGAAGACTCAGATTAAACTCAGTTTATACAGACTTTCTTATAATAAGAAATTTACTTAAATGTAATTATTTTTGGGAATCGATTAAATTCAAGAAAGTTAATGAATCACATGCAGGTACTTCCAGGCACTTCAGATTAAGAAATAAAATCGCATGATTTAATTTCATTATTACTTCTTCCATTAAATAAAATTTCAAAAAGCAATTTATATAATATACCAATCATATACATATTTTTTGATTTGTTTATCAGTGCATGTTCTCAAAAGCACTTTCGAACGAGTTCACCTGGACGGATTAAACTTTGAAAATTAATTGAATTTAAAAATAGATCAACTCGTATGAAATTATTAATATCATTCATTAAATTTAATTTTATTAAATGCATTTAAAAATATACCTCTTAATTTTTTTAAATTATTTCTTCTTTTTCTAATTTTTTTAAATTTATTAGATGTTTTCTTGAGCCGAAGGAACTGTTGTGAAAACCCAATCATATGTTTAGAAGAGAAACGTTTCACAAAGAATGGGAAAAAATTAAATCTGTTAAATTCATAAAAAGTTTTCAACTAAAGCTTTAAAAAAACACAAATTTTTATTACAATTATTACGTATTAAGTTTCGCTGATGCTGATGTAAAGTAAACCAAATTGAACTGAAATAGACGTGTTTGTGGAAGCCAAATTACATATTGATCATTTTAAGCCTCGTTACATCAAGCTTAATTGAAATGGTCTTCAAGAGTCAACTAATCGAATGTAATTGCACCCATTGTGTGTATCCATTAATGTATTACTCAATTAAGCAAATTTTCAATTTACTGATGGGTCGTTTGTTTCTTTAATCGACTTCTTAATAATTGTAATATATTCGAAAGTCAAGAAATAATTGAGTGCGCTATTGTACTTTTCAAACTCTAAACGCATTATGTACAGTATAAAGATTCTCCACTTTTATAATTATGATAAACACCATCAAATTCCATGGCATTATTCGCTCTTTTTTATGTCATTATAAAACAAGAACGAAAAGCCAATTTCTTACGAAACATGGATATTAAATATTAAAATTTAAACAATTAACAATAAAACAATAAAAAACATTAATTTTCAATTTTCTTGTTGTGATTTACGTTGTTTGTGTGACTCTTCAACAATTACATAGCCTACTGTCCTGAATCATTGCCTGTGAACCAGATCATGGCCAGTTTGCATACATATCATTAATTGCCTCCAATTTCTCTGCTCTTTTTTCTTTTAGAAAAACGCATACAATTAAAATGTTGCGTTTTATAAATACCTCAAGTCGTTTCTAATTGAAGTTAGAAGTTGCAATACAGTTATTTGAAGAGGAAGTACCCTAGTTAATTATAAAAGGCAAATATAAATTTGGGCATAGAATCTCGTCCAAGTAGATGAAGATGATGATTGTCAAAACAATTGTTAAGTTTAAATTACTGAAATCATGTAATACTTCGAGGAACTTGGGAAGTTACATTACATGCATAGTTAGATGGTTTTGGGAAAACTTGGGGATTTTGTTGCGATAAACTTTGAACAAAAAAGACACGCGAATAATGTAAAATATTTCGGATATTTTTTACACCACGTTGTCTGTACGTGCGTATGAGTAGCAAATTGTATACAGGCATACATACATAACGGAATCATGCAACAACACGCGTTGCGTTCAATAACAAACGAAATAATTCCAGCGTTTACACAATCCGACGTGTCCTTTAACAAGAGCTCATTTGCGGTAATTGTTCGGGCAAAAACGGGCAAAACAATTGTGCGCAGTTAACGTGCACTGTTCATTAAAAGAAATTAATATGAAACGCTGGTATTATTAAGTCGATTCGTATCAACAGCTGTTGCGACAGTGACGCGCCAGCCCCGGTGTTTGAAAATCCAAGTCCCCCCCTGACAAGTTTGCGCCAGGCCAAAGCCTACGTCACTCCCTCCCTATATATACCGTTGAGCGCACAGGAAATACTTCATACTCAGATACAGTTGAGAACGTGAGGTTGTTTAGCTCGGTGAAAAAGCTAGTCGGCCTAAAATCGCGAGCTCAAAATCTAGTCAAAAATTTTGTACGCGTATTCCAGTGAACTGTAAACGGAACTAGTGCAATAAATAACTGAGTTTATCTCGAATTAGTGAAACCAAGCAGGATTTTGGATTATTTAATATTTGAACTGTATCGAGCTGTGCTGTGTGACTGTGCGAGCTTGAGCCTTTTCTTGTCTCACTTCTTGTGTTTGAACTTCTTCTGAACTCGCAAGAGTTTAGAAGACCAACGGCCTCAAAATAGCTATCTTCGGTTTTTCAAGACGGAGCCCAGGCAAAAAAATGGTGGGCAGTAACGGTACAATGATCGCAATTCGTCTTGTCCGCAGTAAACTAAGGAAACGAGAGGAGCACAGCAATAGCGTGCACCCTGCGGATGTTGTTCACGAAACAGCCCCCGCAACAACAACCCCTGCAACAACACAACCACCTGCAGCCACGCAACAATTGCCAGCGGATCCCTTCGCATACAAAGGACAATTCCTTTGGCAGTTTCCACCTCCACCCCCTCAGCCTTTGTACAACAACAACCAGGTAAGCGAAGCTAAGAGAAATTCGCTTTCGCGAATTTTTACGCGATTCATTTCGGAAACGGCCGCGTAATTCGATAATTGCCACACTCTAAAAACTTTAGAAATGTTTTGAAAGTTGCGCGAAGAGAAAGTCGGGTTTCGAAGTGGAACCTTGCGCGCACACACACACACGTAAAAGGTCTGTAACGGAGAGGAAAAAAAAAGCAGGACTAAAATAGAACTCAACGGCCCCTATGTGTGCGGCCGTTGAACGGTCGGTCGGTCGCTTTGGCCTTTGTGTTTTCCGTCTCTTTTTACTTGCACGACCGCAGGATGTGGAAAGAAGGCCGACAAACAGGGACGGATCGAGGCAAATATCACACAAGTCACGAAATTCATTTTTAAATTTCAAATTAGCTGTTCATTAAAGAATTCAATTAACACCAAACTTAAACACGTGTAATAAAAATATAGAGGGAGATTCAAAATGATTGTGTTTTTATTGGAAATTGACTTTGATTTTGCATTCTTGGAATCTACTTTTGATTTTCTCATAAATTTGTTGATTTGAATTGAATGTGAACGAAATTTCGCTTGCCCAAAATACATCTAAACTTTTGACTGTTGAAAATTCTGAAAATTTAAATGTTTCCAATTTTCGTTTTGCCACTACCTTTTGATTTGAACTGATCGTTTTGTCTTGCTTTCAAATAGTGTTTGTAGTTATTATTCAAGAAAAGAAAATGGATAATTAATAATTCGTATTCAATACGGATCTGTACCAATACACTTAAATTATGTCTGCCTCATTTCTGGATAATAAGTAAAGATAAGTCGGCGCCGAATACCAGTCCCAATGAACTCGAAGCCGGCCCTGACCCCGCCAGCAACCTATTCCAACTACCGACCGCATCCTTTATTTTGTTTTACGTTTTTCCAGTTCACGGTTAATCTCGCGGCCTCTTACTCCTCAATAACGTGCCTGATTATATATTATTACATGTTCCCTTTTTGTGCACCGATTTGCAAATCGTGAATTCGATCAGCTTTTTGCAGAGTTCAACGACACCCCGCCTATCGATTATTCAACCCCTACTCGCATGCAAACGCTCGTTTTTTCCTCTCTCTTTGGATGAAGTAAACCCCCTCGTCGTCTAGACTACCCTTCTCCTCGTTAAAGAAGACATCGACCCCAAACCTTTTCTCTGTTTAAAAAGTTTGTCCTATGTTTACATATAGAGATTACATCCGCATATTACATGATTTTTTCAGTCTCTTGGTGTATTTACATTAAAGAAAACTTAGAGATTAAATCCGTCCCTGAAGAGTTCGAGACCTCTAGTAAATGTATTTTTGTGGTTCCCCTCGTTTACTAACGTGCGTGCTTTAAAAAATATCGTTATCAGCGGAAATGGTTATTATAATAATGATTTGTTTTGGTGGAAAACCCGTTTGCTAAAGTTCGGTGTTTTTGTTCCAGGATGCGCTTGTACAAAACCTACCAGCGGAAAGACCGGGTTTCGTTCGTGGTTTCCGTAAAAACCTCGGTGGTCGCTGGAGACGTCTCGTGAAAAGGAAACCAACGACAGAGGTCTACACCATTCCGGCGGAGCTGAAGCCCCAGCTGAAGCAGATCTATGTTTACTGATAACAGCCGAGGGTTGAAGACTCTCGTCCCGGAGCACGCTTCCTTTATGAGACTGACGTTCCCAAGTTTCAATTACTAGAGTTACTGATCTTCACTCATTACATTTACGAAGATTGTAGTATTAGTAGTTGTAAATATTTGTAATTAAAGAAAAAAATCGCGTTGTCTAGACGTATCAGAACTATGATGATGTAAGCGTCCGATCACAGCGACGTTTCTTTTTTACCTATTACTATAATATGAAACTTGTGATTTTTATATTAATAACTGCGTGACTTTGCTCTATTCCTGAGAGTGAACCGCGTCGATATTGTATAGATTTAGATTAGTTAAAAATGTCCAAACGCTTTTCTTAGACTTAGTTTAGACCGTAAGTAAGCCAATTAATTAAGTATTACTTTAGCTCATATTGAGCTCGTTAGTTCTTGAATGTTGTGATCAACAAACACTCCCCGGAACACGCATTCTTGAATCTCTGTTCTTGTTTTCTTTATCTCTCCTCCTTCTTTGCAATCAACCAGTTTAATAATTATGCTCTGTCTGTTAAGTTGTATTTTAGCACCAAGTGGGTCGCGTTTGTTGCCTCTCACTCTGTACTAGTCAAATTTTTTGCTGAATCGATTGTAAAAACAGTAAATTATGAATATGATGCATAGTTGTAATAATAAAACAAGATGTGAAGATTGAAAAAAAATTGTTTCTTCAGTATTATTTTATTTATTTTTCGCTATTTATGACACGCTCTGACTCTATGACCGACAGTAAACCACACTTACAATTAGTTACCTATGTTATCAGGCCGCCGTCGTTGTTGGAATTATGTAAAAAGCAATAATGATGTAATTGCTTCGTAAATTCAAATAAAAGCAGATTCTTACTTTTCCAAATGACTTGTTTTCTTTGTACCTGATAAATAAACTAGTATTTAAATGTCGACGAACGCTTTCTGCAAAGCTTTCAATACTAAACATGTTTATTCAACTACTTCTATAAGCAATAATAGTTATTTTCAAAGAAAATTGTAATAAAGTTTAATTACCTGATAGAAATTAACCCACTCCATCGTTTAATATTTCAATTTTAAGTGAAACTGATACTCTTACGAGTATTAAGATTTCTGAAATGCAAGAAAAAAAATTAAGGGAATATTACTAAAATACTCAATCTTACATGATTTCAAAATTTCTTCACTACCCTATCATATAAAACGTAACAAAAGAAATAAATATTGAGTGATCGAAAAAATTTAGAGTTTATTGGTCTCTCTTTTGTATTCTGAAAACTGATAATAAACTTCTTTTCACGTTGTGGGTTTTGTTTGTTTGCTTAATGGAAAATGTATATAGAAAATTAATTTACTTCTCAGATTAACTTGAAAATCATTTATTTATTGACGTCTGAGTATTAAATCCTCAAAAAGCTGCCAACCGATAAATGTGTCCGGAAAAATAATTTATAAATTTATTATACATAAAGTTTGTAACAAATTTCACTAGTATCAATTCACTTTGTGCATCGATCAAAATAAAATGCAACAAAATCACATGTAGTTGATCATTTAAAATTTGGCGAGAAACTCGAAAAATCGAAATTCCGGTAGAATTGATGCAGTCAGACAAAATTAAGTGTAAAAAATAACCTCAAGTGTCTAAAAATATTTTACAAAAACATGAGCGAACACAGATTAAAAATCCTTAAAAGAAAACAATTATTATAGTCATTATTTGAATTACATTTATTAATAAAAACAACAAATGTCATTTTCTTTGTCTTAAATACAAGAAAAGGTAAATTTCGTTTCCAAAAACACGTTTTGTTACATACGTTTTTAATAAAGTAGTAAAAACTAAACATTATTGCATACCTACACAGATTTAAAGTTAAACTTTCTTTGTCTTAAATACAAGAAAAGGTAAATTTCGTTTCCAAAAACACGTTTTGTTACATACGTTTTTAATAAAGTAGTAAAAACTAAACATTATTGCATACCTACACAGATTTAAAGTTAAACTTTCAACTGATCCTTTAGGTTGTACTCTGGGATATATTTTCGGAGAAACAGAATGTCGTGGCACCTATTTTTCTAAAGCCAAACTAAAAGTGCACTCGGGCGTAAAGTAAACACATACGTTATTAGTAGGCATACGAACAATCTCTGTTTTACTCCAAATATGAAAAACGCCTTCTGTTTAAACCAAGCACTATTTGGGAAATCTATTTACTGTTGTAACAGAAATCTGTAGAATCTCATTTAGGTACACAATTAAAAAATTCCTATTATGTAACTAGGCAATAATTATTTTCTGTAATTACTTTTGTTATCATGGTGGCGCGCCATCTATACTAAGATAGGAGTAATAGTAGCGGTACCCTCATTGAGGGTAATGTAATCTGTAATGTTGAAGATGTTCTTTCAATAGGTTGGTGCATAATTATCAGGCGTTTTTTATATTAAATATTGTTTAAAAAACGCCTGATAATTATGCACCATAGTAATAATTTATACAATAGAGCACATGTGCAGAATTTTGATCAAACAACAGTTAATCAAACATGGTTTATGTAGTTATTTTTATAAATAAATAAAAAAATCAAAGCAATAAATATTGAATGTTCGATTTGGACAGCCTTTACTTTGTGGTATGCCATAATAATGAATAAATTAAAACGCACAGTTTTTTTTACTTTGTTTCACCACTTATTTGTGAAGTGGTGAAAACAAAGTAAAAGTGTATTTTAATTTATTTATAAATAAATATTATGTATTTAGAAAAAAGGAACTTTAAAAACTTTATGATAAAATTTGAAAATGGAAATAATATCAATATCCATTCCAGAGTATGCACATGTGTGAATCCAACTAAGGCCCAGTTGTACAATGCCAGTTTAACGTTAAACCAAAGCTTAAACCCTTCGCAATAACATAGTTGTAATGGACATTGCTATGGGTTTAAGCTTCGCTTAAAGTTAAACTCGAATTGTACAACTGGGCCTAAGGGTTTAAAGCTTTAGCTTAAAGTTAAACTGGCATTGTACAACTGAACCTAATAAATTGTATTTTAAACACCAGCACTTACTCAAGGTGGCGATATTGAAATAATCTAGCTGCGCAATGTGATTGGTGGGTTTCGAGTGGAATTTATAGCCGGTTTGTTCGTTTGTTCTGCATTTTCTATACTTTCAACTCCTTTAGGGTGGACGCAGACTGATCAAGCAAAAACGTCTTTAGACAAAACGTTTTTGTTTGAACTTGCCAAAATCTGTTTTTTACATGCATTAAATAGGTACCATCGCACACTGATGAAACAAAACTTACCAACAAAACACAACGCTGTTAAACAAATTGTTGTGTGAAAAGACAAATTTGCTTAATCAGTGTGCGGCGACATCTAACAAAACGTTGTCCAACAAAACGAATTGCTTTGTATAAAAACGTTTTCTGTCTAATCAGTGTGCGTTACCAGCAGGCACCAACCAACAGGTTACAACAAAAAGCAACGTGTCTGGAGTGCAAACATAAATTTTTGTTTGACGTTCGTTCAGCCGACTGTTTTGACTAAAGTCGTTTTGCATCATCAATGTGCATTTCACTCAAACAAAGCGTTGTGGAACAAAACGAAACAGTTTTGTTGTAAAACGTTTATGCATGCAGCATTGTTGCAAGATCAAACATAATGTTTTTCAGTTCCACAAAACGTTTTGTCTGAAGACGTTTTTGCTTGATCAGTCTGCGCCTACCCTTACTCTACTTTTCTCATTCCTCTTTACAAAATACTATATACATCTCACTCTCTCAGGAGCGGTTGGTGCAAGAAGTGTAAAAAAGTGTAGGACAAACGAACACACCTAGCGTTATCTTTATAATAGGAGGATTACCTGTTCATTTTGAAAAATAGGGCACACAAATCAAAAGCAAAAAATAAATACTCCAACATTTTAATGTAACATGAGTAAGTATAAGCAGAAACCATCAAGTATGCGCGTGCTAATCGCATTAAGCCGGACTCAGACGACTGGTGTAATTGGCCAATATTTGTTAATGGCGTGTACTTGCCATGCCGTGTGAGTGGTTTACTTGTACAATTATATATCACTGGTGAGTACTGGTCAATTTACCATCGTCTGTCGGTAAAAATGGCACAAGTCA
Source organism: Dorcus parallelipipedus (assembly GCA_958336345.1). NCBI lineage: Eukaryota > Metazoa > Arthropoda > Insecta > Coleoptera > Lucanidae > Dorcus > Dorcus parallelipipedus. The sequence goes on along the minus strand of OY284482.1, from coordinate 21,046,905 downwards.
AAGGGATCACAATTATTGGTCGACTTGACAAGTTCATACTTGTGGTTGCGCTCACACGATTTGATAATATACTTGCGTATTGCTTTGCAACTACTATTCATTCTGTATTGCTATCCATGATGGCCAGCACTCTTCTATCTATCCCACCAACATTGTATAAATTCGCTGTCGTATTTAAAAACAAAATTGTACACGTCGTGTGAGCGCCTTTCCGTAAAATAGCTTTTATGAGCTGGTACATTTGCCAAGTATACCAATATTGGTATATTGGCCAAGTACACCAGTCGTCTGAGCCCGGCTTTGTAATATGCATTTTAAAATTTACCAAAACGATTGAACATAATCATACCGAAATTTAGTCATTTTGAAGTAATCAGCGATTTTAATTTCATTTACCAAAAGCAACTTGAAATGTGAAATTTTTTCGCTTCGGTAGGTCGAAATTGTTGCAATGAATTAAAATTGACACCCGGTACATTTTAAATTCCCACTTTGAAAAAAAAGAAAGGGAAAACATTAGGAAGATTTAGAATCTTTGATTTTTAGAGATATTTTACACGAAACTTTGCACATTTTATGATTTTATTTGTTTCTCTAATGCGAAATTCATTTCTCAGACTACCTTTAAAATACAACGTGTCCCAAAAAGAAGTGCCCAAACGAAAATGGTAGAATGTAGACGAGATTTCATCGATAAAAAGCCTACATTGTCAGGATCGGTAAGGCTTAGTTTTTCTCTACGGGCATTTGAATCTTGTTCCCAAAGAAAATGTTATTCATTCAGAATTGGCATATAGTTCATAAACAATTCAGTCAATTTAAATCAATAGAACATTTAGCTAATTAATATCTTTTTGATTTAAATATAATGCATCTTCGCGAACAAATTATTTTGATTAAAAAAAGTTTGTCAAAAAATTAACGAAAATTTCGTTCGCTCATATCTCGGAAAAAAGTCCGACTTACACTCCCCCACCCCATGAATTAATAAAGTTACTTAATGTTTACGAAAAAAATAATAATATTAAGCACTTACCGGTCAGTATCCTTTATGCAATCTGAAGTGGAACTAAAAAAAATCAAATTTGACTTGAAAAAAATTGTGATTTAATTATATTTTCCGGGCAAATTTTATAGCATATGGAATTCACGGTGCATTAGTAGTTTTTTAAATACCCAGCAACTTCTATAAAAAAAGTCCAGAAAATTCGTTTGGAAGATTTCATCAAAAAAACTAAATTAAATAAAACAAAAATTGATACTTACACCCTACCGTGATTCACAGCGTATAAATCTATTTCTTAAATCCTCACTGCTACAGCAATCGAGGGAGAAATTATCAAACACTTTCACTAGATACTGATACATCACTGAAAAGAGAAATCGTTGTTTAATAAAACTATCTTACAAGGATTGTTGTGGTCGACTCAAAAGTGTCTTTGAAATTGATCTGAAAGGCGTTGTCTTGATATTAAATACTCTTACCTAATTATCAATCAATTATAAATCATTAATTGCGTAAATATCACTTTCAAACATAAAAATTAACTACACTGTAACACCCCGCACTTAAAACAAGCAATGGCCCGATAACGTGCGGGCAAAGCTTACCGAGTGTTTTTACTGAAAGCAAGAACCAATTAATTAGCTTTTATATTTTTCTGCGTAAAAAATGTAAGGAGCTCATCATATCAAGGAGACGTTTTTGTCAAACACGTAACACAAAAAATGCATGCACAAGTTTTCTTAAGCCTAGCTTCTACGTGCTTTGGTTTCGAAGTAAACAAAGTATTTCATTTAATTCAGGACTAATCGTATCTAGGCTATGTGTACGTAAAAAACAAATAAATGAGAGAAAACATTCATCGTTATTAATTTCCTTTGAATTTATATTAATTAGAATAAATAATTTTCCACATCTTATACCAAAATTTCTTGAATTTTGTTTACACATAAGTAGGCCATGTTGTTGTCTAAAGTCCAAATAATTGACAAATGATCTACCTATGCATGTATACAACCAGAGATATTTATAACTAGATAAAGATATACAGACAGCAGCAACTGTGGGCTAACATGTATGATGAAATCCACGACTGATTGCAAATCGGTTTAATTTGTTCAGCATACAAGCGTCCTGACATCAATGTGTATCTTTCTTCGTCTAGAAGCTGAAAATGCATGCATGCGCCGGCTTTTAAAGAAGGAAAACATATACTTTAAATGTATGTCTAACAGAGATAGAATAAAACGTATTTCTAGATGTTGTCCCAAACGTATGTCCAAATTTATATACAATCCCTTTATCTAGTTATAAATATCTTTGTATACAACAAATAAACGAAAAGATGCATTATCGTTAGCAATTATTTTTTCAAATACTTATATGAATTAAAATGAACAATTTTATTAAAGAAAATGATGCAGATTAAAAAATGGGTAGACTACGTTTTTGGCGGATGGAATATAGGCAATTCAACTAATTTCATAATATTATTTATTTACTGGAATATGGCTTGGGATCTTTCAGTGAAAATTGCACGTACAGCAGAAGCCATGAGATGGAAAATTGTTCATTTTAATAATTAAAATAAATTCAAAACAAATTGTTCGTAGTAATGCTTTCTTTTGGACAGATATCATTTGTCAGTTATCTAGGCAGCTTGATTTTATACATAAATGGCCCATTCATTCGAAACTAATTTTCTTGAATTATTTCGCTATTTTATAAGCAGATTTAAGAAAGTTTGGTGTGGCTGTAAGGTGAAAGAAAATGAACCAAATGAACTACAAAAATTATCACATTGCTATTTAAAAAAGTTTGGATTTTTTTTTTTGAAAACCCTACTTGCATTTAATACTCCTATGCGTCAAGGTACCTCGATCATCACTACTTAAATCACATATACTTTTTTCAGAAAGTTTTATTCATAACGAAAGCCACAATTCGCCGACAAAAAAATGCATTACATTTCTGCTTGAAAGAATCCCCTTAACAAAAGTTTTACACATTTCGAGAAAATCGCAGCTGAAAATCGAGCAAGAATTAATCGCACGTCTACGTCTTTGAGGTAGATCAAGAAAAGGAAATTTATTGCGATCGCAGAAACCATCTGTTGGAACAAAAAGCAGAACTGCAATCGAGCAGGACACAGTGCCCTTTGCCGAAGTCGGGCGGCCAATAAAAGCATTTTTTTTCACGTCGCAGTAAGTCGTATCGTAGCCAAGGAACTTGCTTCATTTTTTTTATGATTATGACACATAATTTATTGCTCCGTATCCTTTGGGATCAACAGTTTAGTTTGTGCAAAGTGGTTGAACGAGTTAAAGCTAAATACGATTACTATTTTTTGTGCTTAGTATTACTCATTAAAATGCGGCAATTCACGAACGGCGAGAGAACAGATGCTCCTCATCTACGGCGAATCTCGAGAAACTGAAGAAGCACGGCGGATTTATGGAAACACATATCCAAATCAATGCAAGAACATTTACAGCTAATGTCTCAAGCATTTACGCGGTTATGGAACGTTATTCGAACCTTTCATGTGTGTGTCGCTAATGATGGATGCCACTTTGAACAGTTGTTATAAACATTCCTAAATTACTGTAGTGAACATTTGAATATGTTCTTCAACACAGATATTATTGGGTGAGTGAGTATGCCTTTGCATATTAGTCACGCCTGCGATGTTTATTGCCTACGATCAGTGAAGCAGGTTCCGTAAGTTTTTTTGTTGTTTCATGACCGTCGTATAAGGGGCGGATAAAATAATTTTCCCCCCGTTATGAATTTTTTTTTATTTTTCCGTATTCTATGTGCTCTCAGGGTAATGTGGTTAAAATTTTTGCACTTATTTTACAAACACCCTGTATAATGTCATATTATTTTGTGTAAATCTATAAAATATTTGACGTGACTTTGTGTTTTTTTCAGTTAGAAAGATGTGTCAAAACCCTATTGTCAGACATCTCAATTTCGTGAACTTTTGCCATCACGGGGACGGAGAATCCACTTATATCACGTTAAACTTAATCTTAATCATTTTAGTCAGTTGATGACATACAAAATGCTTTAAGTACGAATTGCAAAATGTAACAGCAGCTCATATTTTAAAGTAATAAAAAAATAATTCTCTTGCAATTAGATGAAATTAAATATGAAATACAACAAATAACTTTAATTAGAAAATTTCGTAATTTCATCACGTGAACTTCAAAATATAAATTTCTCAAAAGAAAAATGATAATAAAGCATTCTAATAAAATATATGTACTTCTAAAATTAATAATAATTTTGTAAGTAATAATATTTTCTTAGTCTTAACAACTTGTCTAAAATTAATAATAATTTTGTAAATAGTAATATTTTCTTAGTCTTAACAATTTGAAGTAAATAATAATTCTAAGACCATAAAAATAAAAACATAATTTCTGGAAGGAACTATTTTAATAAATATTCAAATTTATCACCTTCCTCATGTGAATATAACCTAAATGAAATAGAAAAGTACTTTGTTCAGCACCAAATCTCGCATCAGGTTAAAACTCCGAGCAGTCCGAGCTGCAACTCTCTCCCCACTCGTAAACGAACATTAACGATGTGACAGTAAATGTCGGACACCTTACTGTATACAAGAATAGATAACATTTATGGTTGAAATTATTCACTTAACGAATACCGTTTGTAAAATATGGAGTGGAGGTGCAACCTAAACGCTATGTTTCGTAGTTCATAGCCAACTATAATTAGAAAACTTCTGGGACACATGTTACACAGAGAAAAATTGTAGGGAGTCCGTAATTTGCAATTAATATCTGTTTTTTTTTCTTGTTAGTTCTAGCTAAAATTTAATGTATTTTTCACTTTTTCGGATAGACGCTTATCTTTTGGAGGTAGTGAAAATTAAGGTGGAATTATTTGACTCCGAGGAAACGAAAAATTCCACCACACTAACACCGAAAGTAGCTAAGCTTCACATATTCGATTTTTACTTACATAAAGTGGAAGTATATACCGAAATTTGTTAAACATTTTTGTAAAAGTTGTTACAATTTTTCGTGATGATGTTGACATCTTTTAGCAAAGAGTTAAAATAATCTTAAAATTTGTTACGTTTGAACACCTGCTTTTTGGCGTACGCATCTTTGATTATGAAAATGATTATGTTAACGCTAATGCCTTGCAGAATATAAGGATACCTTTCTTGCACTATATATTTCTGCTTAATAACAATCGCCCTTACATGTTGCGAACACCCTTGATAATACATTTAATATGCAATGTTATATCTGTCAGTTATTAAATCTGCAAATACAAAACAAAGTAGGAACTAGGAAGACATGCTATCAGAAGATATTGAAACACGAGTGCAAATAAACGTTTTCTTTTAAACTGATATTACTATAAATTTATCAGAAATAATATCTCAGAAAATTAAACTTAAAAGAAAGAAAAAACATAAAATACAGAATGTGAGATACAAAAACCCAGAAGAATTTTTTGTTATCGGCTAGAATAGTCGCTAATAATAAAAAAAATACTTTATAGCCAAAGCAAACATGTACTGTTATAATATTCTTAGTTTTAAAAATGCAGGGTTGCTCTTATGTCTTAATTGTTACGCATTCAAAAATTAACGTCTTCACAAAACTTTAACGAGTAAACGAATATGAAAGGATGAAACTTTACTTTCATGTAAAGCTGTCATGAGCTTTAAACCAACCAGTACCAGTTCGCATAACTATGTCTTAAGACGACATGGCTAACGTTAGCCAGTGTTGGCTATTGAGTAATTTGCCATGCCGTATGGACGAAATACACATGGCCAACCAATCGCTAATGTTGGCATTGGAATGCATTCGCTATGAGGGCGGCTTTTTCGACATACATCAAAGAGTTTAACCAACGTTGGCCTTCACATGCCATCACGTTTGTTTTTACGTCCAGACGATTTGAACAGTTTGCACACAATATTTCTAGGATATTATTTATTTGAACGAAGGAAAGAATAAAACTCAAATCTTCTTCTTCTTCACTAGTATTATTTATTTATTTTTGTGTATTGTGCGCGTTGAGTTGTAGGGTTGTACTAACTTGGTGGCAAAGTAGATCTTCTGCTTTCGGTTTACTGCTTTTTTTAAATTTGACCAGAAAAATGTCGTCATCAGAGACCGAATGGAATAACCAGTTAATTTTGGAATTCCTCGGTCTTTATGAAAAATACCTAATTATTTGGTATCCGAAAGAAAGCAATCATAATTTAATATAATTATTTCTTGCCAATAACAACTGTGCACAAGAAAGAACTACACAAGCACTTGCAACAATCGTATCATATTCTTCGTTCTCCATATCTTTTTAATTTACAAATGTAATATTGGCTATACTTTTTTATCTTTGAAGTTTGACAACCAAATCCAATCATGTGGACAGGTAATGTGCAAATGGTAAACTTGCCCAACGTTGGTTAAAAATTTTGTTGCCAATGCATTCACCAACGTTGGCTGACGTTGGCCATGTCGTTTGGATGCGGCTTTTACACCAAGACACCGTGTTTGTCACAGTCGAGTTTAGATTATCAAACTCAGACGATCAGCTAGGTATGTCCCATCCAGGTTTTAATCCCGATTTAGCCCGTCGAAATTCCACTTGTTTGGCCCAATGAATTTTTTTTTAAAAAAGGATCAGATTTCGCTTTTTCGGAGGACACAAAATGGATAGATCTGTTTTCTAAATTCAATTTGAGCGATGGGTTTAAAGATGACACAGATGTTTAGAAAGGCAAGGAGATTATGTTGGAAAACTGCTTAAGGTTTGAATAAACATTATACAAGTAATTTTTTAGTTAATTCTCAATTTAAGGGCATTTTAGAATTGAAAAGTTTGAGAACCACTGATTCAGTGTATCCTGATCTCTTGCTGGTAATAGCATGTGTAAGCAGTGCATTTTTCCAATATCCTTTCTTTTATCCTTTTTCATCTCTCTTGACCATTTAGTATCTTACAAAAAAAATATCATTATGATTATGAATGATCTCGGCTCTCTTTGATACATCTGAAAAGACAAAGACAAAGGTAAGTAGGTATGAACGCCCCTAATATCGCCCCTAATTTCTGAGTAAATAGAGTTAGCTTTCCATTACGAACGAAAAGAATAAACAGAAGTGCAATAAAACGGCCCAAGTAAATTATATTCCGTTCGCAAAATTAACCGAGCGCTACCAGCTTTAACTTTTAATTGATTTTATTTAGAGCAAAAGAGAAAATGTAGCTCGTCCGAAGTAGTTTCGGAGAGCGTAGGAGTGTAATCGATTCGAGGAGGAGTGCTCGAATAAACTGAATTAATAAATGCAGTTAGCGCTTGCTTTCGCGAGCGTATTGACGCAATTCATTTTAATTCAATTGTCTTGGAATAACTTCGCTGACAAAAGGCTCCGGAACAAAGGTGTAAAACATGAATTAGATAATGGCGATCCTCCCGGCCAGATGGCCGCATGAGCCCGTATATCACCCAGACAAATGGCCACTAAATTCACGTCCACGTCTGACAGAACCCTTCCGCTTCTCTTGGGTCCCACATTCTACGTGGAACATAACAAACTGCACCGTAATAAACATTCAAAGAATGCCTTTACAGTTTTGTCGGGAATTTTTAATCGGCCACAGACAGAAGCTGCTTCACTTTTGTCTTCAAAATAAGCTTGCACGAAGTATCCTAAATGAAAAATTAATTATTTTTCTTTTTATCATCGAATAAAAGGAATTCAAAAGTATATCCCAAAATCAATTCTTGGGTATGGGATAAAAGTCGTACAGAAATAAATATTCCTAGCAGCTTTTACTGTACTCCTACTTGAATCACGTATATTTTTCACTGAAGAAATGTAATCGTGCGCAACGGCGAATAAATAAGTTACGCGTAGGTTAGCAGGAAAGACACCGAGGAAGAGAGTGAAGGGTGGGCCGACATTATCAATTCAATTCAGACTAAATTAAAACGAGACAAACCTTTAAATCCGTTCGTTTAGATCCTCGCATCGAAATAATGCTGACATTTATCAAAGTCTCTTTCGGATCCTCAGACTTCCGTCACAATTACGGAAACTACGAGCCTGAGCTCCTGTCAACATCGGCTCTGAATAAACATAAATCTTGTTGCCAAAATTTCGAACTGCCTTTACCGCCCCTCTGTCGCCCTTTGTTTCACCCTAAAAGACTTTTTGAAATTAAACAGGAATATGAATACCCAAGATTATCTAAATGTAGAATTTTATGTATGAAAAGAATTTGTTCTTGAAGAGATATGAAACTAATTAAATTCAAAAAAAAGTGTCAAAGGCTTTGACGTGATATGTATTTATTTAATTTTAAATTTGAAAAAAATTAATAAAAATTTAAGAAAGCCGAGTAGGTAATTATGAACAGGAGTATTTGATTTTTTTTATGAAAGAAGAGCGAGAAAAGGATGACTTCCTAAACCGATTGATGTTTGACGGACGACAGAAGTCAAACGTCTTTCGCTTATAAGCTAATGTGACGTTTCGTGTTAATCTAATTGAAATCTAATCTAACGGAAAATCAAATGTTATTTAAAGTACTTTTCAATTGAAGACCTGATAGGTAATTACTGAGAGACGAAAATTAAGAAAAAGATGGCAGAAAATTAGAACTCCACAAGACAGAACCAATTTGAATTTGAAGTCAAAAAAAGATACAATTACTGCTTGTCTAAGAAAATTAGCGAATAAAATTACCACTAGCTCTGGAAGGTCATTAAAAGTTTAAATAGGCCTTTGGATTATAGGAACCTAAGTTTCAATTATAAAAGTAGACATGAGCGTAAAATTTGAACTGTTTATTCGGAACCTTGAGTCAACGAATTAAAACAGCTAACAAAAAACCGTGAAACATTTTAAGTATTAATATGTAATGAATTGATCTAATTCGTCTTTTGTTTTTTTTTAAATGTGCTTGCGACTGTAAACAATTAAATCAATTTCTTACTTATTACTCATCTAGTGATTGTGCTTCTGTTAACATACACAAAACTATTCCATTTAAAACCAACTTAATTTAATTAATTCAATAATCGCAGACGACCTCACAAGAACAACTAAACGAAGCGCAGATTAAATTAAACGTTACAGATGGAGCACGAAGCGATTTTTTGCTGATTCATTCGCCGTCTATGTCGAGTAACATAAAACTGCACCACGCCATATGGGACTTGCTAGTTTTATAGAAAATTACCTGGTATAAACATTATGTGCACTTCGGAATATATAAAACGAAGACGTAGGTACTTACCTATTTCAATATTTATCAAGATATTCCTGGGCTTCTTCTGAACTTAGTACAGCGATAGATAAAGGTAATGCGGTATTAACAAATTTTTATGATAACAAATCAAATGAATTTGACACAACTGCAGTATTCATTAAACATCTCACTGTATGCGTTTTTTTTTGGTGTCCTACTAAATACTAAATTGCATAAAAAATATCGATTTTATTCTTCGAGACCAGCTGATATCTAAGTTACGTAATATCGTGAGAGTGGGACGAGATTATTATGCTCTTACTGCTTTATTTACAAAACGACGCGTCGCGTTGTATTTCTCAGACAGTATCGTAACATGATTGTAGGGTAAATTTTTAATTCATTTAAATTTATTAATTAGAATTTTTCCCGTAATTTGTGAATTCTCCAAGTGATTTTATTTTGGCGGGAATTTGCTTACATATACGTATAATTTGCTTACATATACGTATAATACGTAGGTAGGTATAATGAGATCATCATCAGAATCAAATAAACTATAAAAATAATTTCATCGAGTGCATTCCATCGTAATATATTCCGACCACCTTTCAACCCCGTTTGTTGCTTTTTTTTATTGAACCAAAAGCGAACCTACACGGCAACACACGTATGATATATTAGTTTGTTTTTAAGCAATCTGGAAATACATACTTCGACGCGAGGCTTTTATTCATCGTCGCAAATTTATGTTACGATGGGAACACGTCCCCCGGTATATGCGTGTCTAGATCCAGTTTCGTATTATTGCGGATTTTATAACTTGCCGTTAAAATCTCTATGTCTTATTCGCTGCTTTAAATATCGTCGTAAATTGGCGACGTCCTTTTATTACGGTTAAAATTATCCTTTTTTTTTGTAAAAATGGATTGTGGCTTCATCATTCGTTTATATTTTTCGCCAATAGCTCCAGTTTACAGATATAAATATAGGTCTACAGATCTCGGAAGCCTTAAGTCTACAATTTTCTGTCACTGTGTCTTATTTTCTGCTACGCCTGTGTAGTCCTTGATTTGCAATTACTTTGAATCGTAATAAATTTACAGAACCAACGTATTGGTACCTTACCCTTCGTTTCCACCAGTTGGCTTTGTTGTTAGGGGTGTCACCAACTTCTAGGTATAATCTAAGAATAGCATCTGTTGTTCCATGACCACGTCGAAAGCCGAACTGGGCATCGCACACTAGCTTATACTTTTCAAGATAATTGACCAGATTTAAAAAAATAGTTTTTCTAAAATTTTTGAGAAACATGGTAGTATAGAATTAAGACAAATTGATGTTGCTGGTATACTGAATGTTTCACATACTGTAATCAACAGCCTTAAATTCGAAGTTTAGGGAGACTGGAACAGTTGCTAGTTGCTAGACGACCTTGACGAGGCAGAAGAAGAGCAACCATCAACACTCAACACCGTTTTATCACCAGCTTGGCTCGTAGAAACCCAACATTAGGAACGTCCAACTTCGAAATCAATTACTAGAGGCTACAAATGCAAATATAGCCCATAAAACCATTCGAAATAGGGATGGCCGTATCAGTTATTTTTTGATCACCGGTGATTCAGCGACAGTTATTTCAAAATCACGGTTACTTTTAACGGCGACCGATATCACTGGTAAGCTCCCCGTGCTGCGCATATCACGTAGTCACTGCGTTCGCATTGTAACAACTGATACGTAAAACTAGACTGATTTTTACTTGACACCAGCAATATTTCGGTGATACTGCAAATAAATAGGAGTAACAACTAATACCCTTGTCGGAAACAACACAATAATCTGCTCTCAATAAAGACGTGATCAGCTTCCATAGGCCTAACGTCGACGTAGCAACAGTGATCGCCAATGAACGAATGAACGCTTTATGAGCGTCAAGTAAGTGACCGGGAGAGTTAGAAGCACCATACAGTTTTCTTTAGTCACCGGTCGCTGGTTTTATGTTACACAAGTCGCCGGTAGTTCCAGCGACCAGCGAGTAACAGCGACAAAGTCACCGGTAACGATATATCGCTCATCTCTAATTCGAAATCGTTTTCACGAGGTAAATTTATAATTAAAGCGTCCTTCGAGAAGGGTTCCACTCTAAGCACCGTAATAGATATGTTAGGGCGCAAGAAAGACAAAAGTTGGGCATGCAATACTTTTCTCCAACGAATCTCCTTTAGCATTCCTTATCGATTCTCGGTGTGTACGAGAATGGTGACGACCACCGAATCAGCGAAATAATCGGAGGTTCGTAAAAATGAAATTCATCCATGTGGTGGCGGATCTGTAATGGTATGAGGTAGTATTTGCTTAGGGTACAGAACCCAGGAACTATGACTACAAGAAGATAACTTGAAGACATAATTTTCGGAATGAATGCGGAGCAGATATTGAACCAGGATTCTTGTCCTGCATTGCGAGACCACATCGAGTTGCAGTAGAGCTAGAGGAACTAAGAAACGAAAAAAATTACTCATTTGCCTTTGCCTGCCTTTTCTCCTGACGTAAAGATAATTGAACATGCTGCAAAAAAGCAATCAATAACCACCAGCCACCTCTCAGAAATATCCAAGGACATTTTGTTACTCGTATTATGGGATGGACTGGAATCAGAAGCCTTTAATAATTCAATTTCAAGTACTAACCGTAGGTATCCAGAAGTTGTAAATAGCATACTCTTAATTAGTTAAACGTAATTCTGATAGTTTCTCCAATATTTGAAGTCCCTATTCTAGAAATCTTGTTTTCGGAATACAGAATGTTAATGTAATTACCATTAGAATTTCATAAGATAAGTTAGTAATAAATAAATCATAATGATCAGCAAATATTTTGACAATAAAATTTGTTTTCCTTTCTTTAATATCCCTTAATTTTTAATATTATCAATTTCACTTAATTTCTTTAGCTCTTTTTCGTTTTTGCTAAATTGCTATATCTACCGTCTGCTTTTCTAATAACTGGTGCTTGTTACTGTAAGTACTAAGTAGTTCCCTTTGTTATTAGTTACTTCTTGTGACAGAGACGTAGTGAATTGCGCGTTGTGGGAGAAGTGCATACGTACCATTTCCATTGCTTACAAGTTAATTGCTTTTTACTTGCGAACTGGATGCGAACAACTAATTTTTAAGACGCCGCTGACCGACTTGATACTTTGGAAAATATAATTCGACCACTCTACAGTTATAACTTCAACTGTCGTTGAAACTGCCTCACATCGGGTGGCCGAAATTCCAACATTATTTCCTAAATGAAATTATGAAATTTCTAACCGGAAGTGCCTAGTAGCGATCTTATTCAAAATGATGTCGGAGCTGAAACTAAAATTCTCGTCATCGATCTAAATATTGTCCTGTTTTGATCCTGGCGCGCGAGTAACACGATCCACACGGAAGCGGCGTTAATTTCGTTTGTTTTTAAGCCGGACCGGTGTTCGCGCTGTGGGAGCAATAGCGGCTTAATTCATAAATAATGATAAAAAAATTCGCTGGGAATTGGACGCTAATTGAGGAAGCGAGTTTATAAATCAAATCGGGAAAATACGAGAGATTTTCAGCGACGTGAACCTGTATTTAAAATAAAAAAATTGACTTTCAGTTTAAAGCATCATTTACAACTATAGAATTTATATCAGTTTTCCTAGCCAATTTTAAAGTATGCATAAAAGAATAATTTTACCTAGTAGAAAATTCGATAAATATTTTACATAACATAAAAAGAATTTTTGCGTATAATCGTATACTTTACGACTTTAGAAAAGTTAATTAACATCAAGCCTGCACGTTGCTTTTTCTGCCTTAAATAATAATTACTGCAACTTTTCGAGCTAAGCTAAGTTCTTTTATGTTTATAACTACTTTGAAAAATTAATTAATAACAGAACCATAAAATAAAAATGATGAGAGTGTTTGTTATTTTTTAATTTTTCCATAAATTTTTCTTAATATAAATTATATTATGATTATGATATGATTAAATATGATTATATTTTACAAATGAAGTTAACTAATGTTTAAAATTGTAAAATAACCACCGTGTGCTTATGAAACACGTCTTCAATCAGTGATTTAAAAGCAGTGGTTAAGAAGTTATTATTAAGCACAGTGTTAATAAAGTGACAAATAACCACTGCATTATGGAATACACCTGATTGTCTCTAATTGTAAATTACTCAAATGCTCACTTTTATAAAAATTTGTTTTTTGAATACGTATCTTATAGCCACCATTCATTTATTTAATTTTTTCATTCTTTTTGTATTCATTTTTAAGTACTCAGTGACGTTTCTTTTCCTTTACAGGATTAACTTTGTAATTCTTGTAAATTTATAATTTGGCGGCAAGGTAAAATTTTCTATATTTACAGCTTTTGAAAAAATTTGAATGCAGCTATGAATCATAGAGAGCAAAAGTATTTTAGTTCTGGTCCTGTGGATGATTTCGTTTTAGAATTTTTAAATTAAAAAAAAAAATTACAATTTTCTTGGGTAAACCGTTGTTCGTCCCGTGTGAAAATCCAATAACGAGAAATTTAAGCGCGCTCGCAGAGGCGCCACTCGTATTTTGCATTAAATCAGCTGTTTTATAACAAATGCAAATTTATTTATGGATACACTTTTACCTATATATCGAGGCAAAATAGTAGCATTTACATATGAAAAGGCCCAAAATATCTTGCAGGAACCTTTCCCGCGTCGCACCGCAGAAATTCTAAATTATGCACCCCGCTTCCGCATTTCCATAGTAACAAGCAACAGATTCTTTTTCGCTCTTAGTAATGACTTAATACAACGAAAATAAAACGCCGAGGTTTCTTCCAAAGTCGAATAAAAAAATAATTTACATTAGCACTTTATTAAATAAAATCTGCACCTGCGGAAGACGTATTTAAATTTGAAGCCCCGGAAAGCTCTTATGAAAACGGGAATTCGTATGTACATGCATTAAGTGCAAAGCTCTCGAGTTTTTCGTTTGCGGGCTTTTATTAATTCTGATTTTCGCGATCCAGACAACTTGTAAAACTAGCGGGCGTATATAAATTAAATCCGGCGTTGTGACGCGTACCGCTCGGCTTCATTAATTTGCATATTATAGAACGCTTCTAATAAAATATGCTCCTGGAGCCGGCGAACTCAGACCGGAAATGCTTTTATGACGTTTTTTTCCGCGCGCGCCGAAAAATAAACCCCGACGAAACGACTTTCGAGCGGGCGGTTCACGCAAGGCGCACTTTTATCACTTCATTTCGAATTCAATTTTAAAACAATTTTACGGCGAAATTTTTAATATCCCGTCCTGCACTTTAATTCGTTCTAAATTTCGTATTATGCTCTCTATAATGTGTACACTAGTAGCTAGAAAATAAAGTTTACGGAGCGGCAATTTATTTCGCATTTTATTTTAATTACCCGCTATAGTTCCGCGAACTTCGTTTCCAACGTCAAAGGACTTCGTTTTAATATTGCCTCGGCTACATGCGTTATAAATAAATGTTGATTAATTTTCTATTGATTTGCGGTTATGAAAGAACTCGCTACTTTTCACCATTTGAACATTTTGCGGCAAAATCTAAATAATTCGAGAGGAAAAACAGAATTTTGAGACTCATTTGGCACATTGCTATCCCAAGTAGCATATAAAAAGTGAGCAAATAAAAATCAGATTAGAGTAGGCGGTGCAAAGAAAATGTATGTCTGTGATTAACTGAATTAATTAATGTAATACATTCATGGACTGTCAAATTTATTGACTTTTTATTTAATCACAGACATACATTTTCTTTGCACCGCCTGCTCTAATCTGATTTTTATTTGCTCACAGGTTACTTAAGTCCTAAACAAGAACACTATAAACATTCACCGGTCAGCATCCTTTCTGCAATCTGTAATGGAACTAAAAAAAATCAAATTTGACTCGAAAAAATTGTAATTTAATTATATTTTCCAAATTTTCATGGTGCATTACTAGCTTTTTAAATTCCCAGCAACTTTTATAAAAAAATGTTCAGAAAATTTGTTTGGAACAACAAAAAAAAATTTATATTTACCTTACCGTGATTTACAGCGTAGAAATCTATTTCTTAAATCTACCCTATTATAGCAATCGAGGGAGAAATTTCCAATCATTTCATTGAAAGAAAAATTATTGTTTAATAAAAACCATAATCCTATATGAACTTTTGTGGTCGACTCAAAAGTGTCCCTGAAGGCGTCATCAAAATATAAATACTCTTAACCTAATTATTTAATTAATTGCGCAAATAATGACTTTAAAACAAAAAATTAATTCCACTGTAACACGTCGAACTTAAGACGGAAAAGGTATGGGCAGAGCTTTTGCTGTTAACAAAGACCAATCAGCTTTTGTATTTTTCTGCGTAAAAAACGTAAAGAGCGTCTTCAAGGATTCCTTTTTGTCAAATACATAACACAAAAAATGCGTGCACAAGTAAATTTCCAGGACATTTACCTTCTAAACCTGGATTCTACATATTTTAATTTCTAAGGTGGCGGGAAAAATGTTATACAGGGTGAGTCATAATGGGCGGAACAAATTTTACCAGCATGTAGGAAAGACATTTTTAAGTAAAAAAGTTCCTATAAACCTATGTCCTAATCCGCACAGGTGAGGAACTACAAGAAGTCAAAGTTGAGTGTGTCATAATGGGCGGAACAAATTTTACTAGTATGTAGGAAAGACTTTTTAAGTAAAAAAGTTCCTATAAACCTATGTCCTAAGCCGCACGGTTGAGGAACTACAAGAAGTCATTAAGTTGTTACATTTTAAATTTAGCGCTAAAAAGTAGCGACTAATAACTTCGTTTTCGCGCCGTGGCAATCCTGGTACCCCTCCTTTACAGCGCTATGGGGGAAAGCCTGCACGCTGCGATCGTTGATTTCTGATAGGTTCTGGGGGTCCATGTGACTTTCAGGCCGCCTACCATTGGTAATTCCCTTGCCTCAAGGCGATCTGCGTGATTTAGCACCTTGGTCGTTCTCTTTTGTTGTTCGAGCATTGTGCCGTAAGGACGTGTCTTTTCGCGTGTGATAAAATTGTCGGATTCCTTGCTCTTTTGGAGAAGAAATCAATCGCAGCTTGGCTGGAAATTCATTCGACACTGCCGAACACCGAGCGGAGGTATTTTAATCTCCGTACCAAGCCTGAGGCTCCTGTTCGCTCAGGTAATATGTAACGACGCATATCACCATCAAAATGGCCGCTAACGCATATCGTTTCTTCCACGTAGGCTTTTTTTTAGTTCGGGCTTGTCCCTTTTCTGCTTGGCTTTTCGCTTGGGCGCAAGTTACAGCGCAGGCCCAGGACATCCCCGCAAGCGTATACGCGAGGGATTTCCCAGTTCATCGCGTGTTGGTGCCCCGACAATTCTTGTTGCCCGTCTGTCGTTCCCCGTCGTGTGAGTACGCCATTGTGAAGTCATCGACTCTGACAAGACCACTAGATGGCGTAGTGACAGCCAACTTCAGACGGTATATGACATCGATCGCGAGGTAACCTTTTTCTGTGTTTGTTGCGCATGCATTCTTAATAACGGATTTAATTTAAAGCAACTGCAACGATACGCTAGAAATTAAACGCATTAGTGTAACTGTTTCTTTTATTTCTATAGTTGTGTAATAAATTGTATTAACTTGAGTACTACTTTCATACACACAGTGGGTAATAAGTCTCGTCTCTATTTAGTAGTTTCCTTTTTGCACGACTTGGTCGATCGGAGACGTCGGCCAGTCGAATTTCGATTAGTTGTTTTTAAATTGTCTTCTGGCGCCCGTTATAACTTACCATCGTTGAGATAACCTGCCCCTTTTCCACTGTTGCTAGCTGGGGCACAGCTGATCTAGAATCGGCAGACTTGTCACCTGGAGCCGTGGTAAGTAGAGACAAGTAGATTTAATTTAAACTTGGGTGACAAAGTCATTATGGAAGGCAAGTCATCCAAGGTGGTTGAATCCTCACTACGCTGGCAGATGGATCGGACGTGCCTGGCCTGCGAGGAGTCCCTATTTAAATCCTCTACATTTTTACCTCTGGGGACATATGAAACACTTAGTATACAATACAGAAATTGACACACGTGAGTAAAGGATTTTTAACGCGGTCAATGAAATTCGCAACAATGGTCAAGTGGCTAGAGTGTACTATTCCCTTATTCATAGAGCTCATGCTTGTATTAGAGCTCAAGGAGCACAGTTTGGACAGTTTTTGTAATATTGTGATTCAATTGAACACTTTTTGTAATACTGTGATTTAATTGAACACTTTTTATACAGTTTGTCCAATTTTTTAACAGTTTTCACAGTTGCCGTTATTATTAAATATTTGTTTATTACAGAACTTTGACTTCTTGTAGTTCCTCAACTGAGCGGATTAGGACATAGGTTTATAGGAACTTTTTTACTCAAAAAAGTCTTCCTACGTACTGGTAAAATTTGTTGCGCCCATTATGACTCACCCTGTACTAAACTGGGTTAACAAATAAACACTCTATACATTTTTACAAATTTCGATCGCTTGAGTTCCTCTTATAATAAATATACCGTGTGTCCACAGAGTGTGGTTTTCTTTTCTAACGTCTATAATAGGGATAGGCAAAAAATTCAAGGGGTATTAAAGTTAAGAATTCGAGATATAAATAGTTGCTGCAGAAAATTTAAAAACGCAGAGCTTCAAGCAATTTATTCGTACTAGCTTATTAATGTTCTAAGATTAGTTCTTCCACATTTAAGATACTTTTGTGCTTGATTCGAATTACAGTATTGAGAAATATTCTGCTTTACATAGATTAATAGTTCTTGAAGGTTTCTTTTTCCGCGAAATTGAAACGAAAATATTTAAAAAAATTTGCTGCAAGTCATTCTCAAACAATATCAGGTCAAAAATTGATCGCATACAAATATAATTATCCGGCACAGAAGAACATTGTTTTTCGATAACAAAAAAATGAACCCCTAATATCTTCTTTCGGTTAAATAAAGAAAGAAAAAATTTAACAAATCTTCCATATTGTTACGTTCGCGCAGACTTGATGTACGATCGTTAGTAACATATCCGCATTCTTGATGAAATAATGAGAGGATTAATTTTTGCAAACAGAAAAATTTAGACGCATCCTTAAACCTGTCAGAAATTAAGCGTTGGTACAGAATTTTAGGAAAGCCGTTTCACAGTCGATTTTAAGAGGCCTCAGGTGTTAATCGAGGTAAATATTTAAGTTTCCCACTTTTCATTCTATAAGTTTTCTTCCGGAATCCTCCCGGTCTGCTCCTTTTAGGATTTTTTCATCTCCTAGTCTAAACTAGAAGAGAGATGAATTGGATAATTTAGACAACTCCAATTGGAATTCAATCCACGCATTGTACATCGGAGCGAGAGAGTTTTTTATCTTCTGTATTTTAGGATTCGTTTTCAGCAACCTCAATCATCGAAAGAACAGACCTTGACCGAAGTTCAGGATCAAACTATAACCGCTGTGTTAAAAAGACAGGTTTTTTCTAAAAATTTTATTTACAATTTAGTAGAAAAAGTTACTTTTGTATAAGAGTGTTCACACCCTCCGCCGTTTGTCTGTTTGTTTGTACTTTATTCAAACACAAAATCAAAGTATTATTGTTGAACTGTTAGAATTTAGTTATCAAATTTACTTTAATTTTTTTAAATTATTTATTAGAATTAGTTATTGATGAAAACGATAGTCATACGAGTAGCTATCAATTTATAAATTTATATCATCCCAAAATAAATTATTGTAATTTGATGTAAATTTGTCATTTGTAGCTTTTTATTGTTGGAAGATTCGACTGGGTACGATCTTCTACTAGAATCATGTCACCCAGTGACACACATTGAGGACCCATACCGCGGCGCCGCTTCCAAAAAAAAAAACTTAAATAAAATAAAGCTTGCTGGTGTTCTTGTACTGATCATCCTTGTATATATTTTGTTACTCCTGATATTTATACATCTAACAAAAGGACAATATTATATAATTCTAAAAATGATATTAACATTTATTACCTCAGCTTTGTTTCCTCAAAACGAATATATTAATTGTTCATAACAAAAAACAAATACTTGTCTTCAGATACTTTTTTATATTTTTTTAATTCAATAAACTTATGTCGTGCATGGAGACAATTCATAAATATTAAAGAAAATATGTATGTAGAAAAAACTTGCAGGATTTGGAAGTGAACGGTAGATTTAAACTGATGCGACGTCTAAATATTATGAATTCATATTATACAGGGTGTAAATGAAAAGTGAGTACACCACACTGACCATTGGACTTCGAAAATGTCAAAATCGAGAAAGTTAATGTTTAGTCCGCTTTACCTGTGAAACAGCTGACAATGTTAAAGTTAACATCTGCAACTAGTAAATGTGAAGTGATTAAGTAATATTCTTCGTTATGAACTATAAAATGAGGGTACATAATCGTTTTACGACTTAAAATTTTTTCTCTTGTATGAAATCCAAAGACTGGGTTTGAATATATTTCATTACACCCTGTATATTCCCTAAGATTTTTCTATAACAATGTCGAATTCATTGTTAGTAAATGGGTTTGATGATGAGTTAGTTTTCGATAACATTTATACAGGCATTAATGTGTATGATTTTTGTAATAATTTTGGTAAAAGAAATGAAACAACAATTCTGAATTGGGGTTGACTATTTTTGTTTAATATATTTTTTTACGATATTATTGACTTAATTACGCCACTCAATTTGTTAATTTAATTTCGATAGGACAAATAAGAGTTTTAATTAATCCGCAAATCCAATAACAATTGAAATAACTGCGCTTAATTGAACGGCCGCGCGTGAGTGCGCCGTAAAACAGAATTTAATATAATATAAAATACCTGTACATGAAAACGTTAAATTAAATAGCGCTCACTTGGAAAGCGGTTAATGAGCTTATATTGAAACTCATTGTTCGCGACGCCCATGGGGATTACCATTGCGCGTCGTTTACGGCGACGGCGTCGGGTGGTTATAGAAAGCGGTAAAACACTCGAAACGGGTTCAGATGACATGTGCCGCTAAGTATCAATATTGCGAGGACACATGATATCTTAACGTAGAGAGGTTTCGAGATTAGACGGAGTAATTGGTTCTTTGTTGATGTCCGAAGACTGTGTGTGTGTGTGTGTTTGGACGAGCGTTTCATTATATAAATTGTATATTGATTTTCTAAAAGTATTTTCCCAAGGATTAGGTTACTCTTAAAACAAGTGGGAAAATTTGCCAACAGGGCATTTTTTTTAAGAAGTGTTCAAAATCATAAAAGCAGTCAAATGCTAAGATGCCACTCATAAATAGTATTAAAACACTAAAATACTGAAGATCCATTTCATTTCAACAACATGTTCCTCACGAAATCTATGCTAACTATTCAGATGAGTCTAAGTGGGCTTTCACACCAAAGTAGCATGCTGCATGCTACGTGCATCTTTTCAGAAGTAGCGTGCCGCGTAGCGCATCTTAGAATTTTGCTTTCATATCAGGTAGCTTAGCAAGACTATGCGATTTGCGAATTGGCAATGTCTTGCGAGTTATAATCAAGATGTCATCCGAAGATGAAGCTATGGCGTTAATTGCAACGGTGGTTGTTAGGAGGAGAAAAAGAAAGAGAAGGTGTGATTGTTAAAGACCTCCATGCTGTTAGTAGCACGTGTATGAGATGATGAAAAAGCATCAAGGACCACAACATTGTGGTTCCTGATGGTTTGGTGTTAGCATGTTGTCAAGAACCCTCGTTTAGCTTGACAATGTTCTAATTTAAGACGAAACCGCGGTCTCTACTGAAGTAGTGTAGCAAAATATAGAACTTGTTCTATGAGCTAAGCTGCACATCGCAAGTGGCATGCCGCATGAATGCTACGCTACACCGCTGTGAATATTATCAATTGTTTACATAGGTTCTAAAATTAATGGCATGCAGCATCCAGGATGCAAGTAGCACGTAGCATGCTACTTTGGTGTGAAAGCCGACTAGCTGATATAGGTGGCAACAGGATCAAGATACGAAGCTTTTTGTTATTAGCTTTGGTCAGTGGAACTTCTAGATCTGATGTTAATTAAAGGATAACTGTTGTCTTAAAACTGAATATTGCAGCTTTCTGCATTTCGGTGTTAGAGTTGTTAGGTTCTGGTGATTAGGCCACCGGCGCGGTGCGCGCGTACCCACAGAGGAATGACCTGCTTATAAGTACGGTTAAGACGTTTAAATTTACTAAGGATAATAATTGCATAGAGTATAATTCTGCTGAGGAATTTCTTAGTGGTAATGATAAATACCAAGCTTGTAACAAAATGAAGAGTTTAAAATGATTCGTGTAGCTTACACGAGGTAAAACTAACTAATTTGGACGCTAGAGGAGAGTACCTGTCTCCTTATCGGTTTATTTATTCCTCGCCATCACGCAACAGGATTAATAGTTATATTTACATTGAAAGCTGGAAAGTCTCTTATACAGTCGTCAGTTGATACGGATAATGAATTCGCGTTCTCGAAACTTTTAATTTATGCATTCCCGGGACTTCCGACCGCTTTATATAAACGAAATTGATATCTCCGAAGTTAAAATTTAGTTTTCCGAAATAATAAAATTGATTTAAGAACGCGAAACGAGGAAAAATTACCGGCGATGTAGTGGTGTTATTACTTAGTTTTATGGGGCACATGCATCACGCGGCGGTGAATAATCCACACTAACTCCGGTAACTATTTGCCGGTTTAATGTCCGTAATAAAAGCTGTGCCCTGTCGCATCCCCCGGAGACGCGGCTCCTGAAACCTTAGGGCCTCCGCTCCGGGCAAGAGACATCGTGACTGCTCCGGTATTCGCGCACTCAAATTTTGTTTAAGCACTTTCGCAGAACTTTCTTTCACCCGTCATATTTTATTTGCACCTGAACTAGCCGTCTTTACTGTTCGCACGTGATCGGAAATCGTGCGAGTTTTTTGATGCTGTGCCCGAAAATTAAGCGCCGCTCGCCGGTATGATTTCTTGCGGGAAAATTCCCGAAGTTACTGTGTTACTTTTAAAGCCCGGGCGTAAAAAACAACTGCGAAGTTTGCGGTGGAAAATTACATCATCTGCATTATGTAATACTCATGGAACCCTGAAGATGAAGTGTGACACATTCTGCTCATTCTACGGAAAAAAAAATTAATTCTAGGAAACTTTTAATTAACAGATATATTAATAAGGGGTACTAACAAAATATTTATTTTAATTTGATTTACACAGTAAATTTTAAATTTAGTTGCATTTTGGAATTAAAAAGTTTTTGTTGGGAATGAAACAAACAAGCAAATATTTGGAAATATGTACCGGGTGTCCCAACGGTGTGTATCTCTTCTGTTTAGCCTATAGAAATAACAAGTAGAAAAAAAGAGATTAAGAAAGTTATACTAGACATCACGTGGCACATTTTAAAATTATTTTTAACTATACAGGGTGTTCTATAAAATGGTGGTGTATAGAGAGATAATTTTTATAAACGGAACACCTCGTATACTTTTATAAATTTAGATGTTCCGTGGAGAGCTGATTACAACAATATAAATACCGTATGATTTTTAAAATTTTAGATAAAGGGAGTCCGTGAAGAGGAAAACATACAGCTTAAATTAACTCATACGTACGTTTTGGTTAACATCACTGCGAAAATATGGTTCAATAATGAATGCCTTTTGAAGTTTTGTAAATATTATTTTGAATAAATTGTTGTATGTGCTAATTTTACGCCATACGTTTTGCTTTTACGGCCTCCTTTTATCTAAAATTTTAAAAATCATACGGTATATATTGGTTTCACTCAGTTATTTTCGTAAAAAAAAATTTTCCTTCGAAAATTCCTCAAAAAATTACAAATTTTGAACTTATGTTTCTGACTATGGAGATGACACAGACTTATTTTACTAGTAATATTGTTTTTACTACCATTAGAATTTTTTGGTTTTTAACCTTTTATTTTTGGAAATAAATTATAACCATAAATTTGAAAGTTCCTATAGCTTCCTAAACTCAAAATGCAGATATCAAAATTCGAATGCCACTGGTCACATACCGAGGAAATAAAAATATTTGAAGTGGACATAAGAATAAAGTACCTTTATTTTCCAAGAAACGCGGAAATATTATTTGAAAAAGTTATTCAGAATTGTTATAAGATCTCAAATACGAAATAATGGCTGACTACGATGAATTTTTTTTTTTTTCATATATTTACCTGTTTTTGTCGTATCAATGTGAGTATTGTAAAACGTTAATTGTTTAGACCTGAACGTTTCTTCAGGTGTGATATAAATACACTCTGGGATTAACTTTTTGCTCATTTACTATACAAAAATTATAAATGGAAGGCTAATAGTAGTAAAAACAAGGTTTCTATTGAAAGAAATGCTAGAAATATAGGTATATAACCTGGTATAGGTAGAAAGCTAAGTTTAAGAACTACCCATTTCTGATATAAAAAATAGGTCGTTCCATTAAAAAAAAATGAGATACTGAGTGCTTCGCAAGTACTGTTTGCCGTGTATAATGCTAAAAGATATTTTAACTTTTTTCATATTTTCAGAAATCCCAAAGTCCTAAGAATATTTTGTTATATTTTCGTAAGTCTGTGTCATCTCCATAGTCAGCAACATAAGTTCAAAATTTGTAAATTTTCGAAAAAAAAATTTTTCTTACGAAAATAGCTGAGCGAATTAATATATCTTTATATTATTGTAATCATCTCTTCGCGGGACATCCAAATTTATAAGAATATACAGGGTGTTTCATTAAAAAAAATCGCTTTGTATGCACCAACACTTGCTGGAACACCCTGTATAGTTGAAAATAATTTTAAAATGTGCCGCGTGATGTCTAGTATAACTTTCTTAATCTCTTTTTCTCTACTTGTTATTCCTATAGGCACCACAGAAAAAATACACACCATTGGAACATGCAGTATATCCAGTACCTTTCAAGAAATGGCCGTGTCTAAATGTAAAACCAGATAAAATAAAAGAAAGTAAAAAAATTCAATACATGAAAGAATTTACATATAAATATAAGATATTAATTAAATTAAGATTAATTAAATTAATTAAATTAATATAAGATATTAATTAAATATAAGATATTAATTAAATATAAGATATTAATTAAATATAAGATATTAATTAAATATAAGATATTAATTAAATATAAGATATTAATTAAATATAAGATATTAATTAAATATAAGATATTAATTAAATATAAATATGATAGTAATGATAAAAAAAATTATTAAAACAATTAAAATCAGAAGGATTATTATTTAACACCATGAGAACACCTTAGGAAAGGTAGAACTATCAAAAACAGCAAACAAAGAAACACTTGGGAAAAACTACGAGTATTTGATAATAATTGAAATTTTTTGAAAAAAAGAATGGAGCTATGAGAGGCAGCAATCAAGATGATTTTTATGTGTGAAAATGACGAATGGAAAAAAGTTACAGCAAAAATATACACCGTTGAAGAAACTGTGTTATTAGCAGACCACACCGACTTTTGTGCGAAAATTGACACGTTTTTTGGTGTGAATAATTTACACTCACTCTGTGCGTTCACCATCGTTTTTTCTGTGTTTTTCTTCGAAAAAAAACGCTGCTAAACGAGATCTTCTCTCTTCTTTTACCAAGAAGAAGAGAGACGAACATCTAAGTCAAAAGGAAGCGAGTCAATTAATATACTGCTTTCCATGGAAATGCATCGTCTAGTATTTTAAGGAAACTTGGTGGATATATATATTTGTCTTGAATAAAGTATTAAATGATTAAATTTGCAAAACGATACAATTAAAACGAAAGAAAAAACTAATAATGTATAGAACCACCGCCTTGTCTTATGTACTCACCTAGGCAATGAAGACCCAGTTGTAACGTATGTAACAAAAGTTTTGGGAAATGTTTTCAAATCTATTAATACAAACTGTAATTGTTTTATTTAAATGTATACGTAAGAAAACAATTCAGATTTAACAAAAATTATAATTTATTGCATAGCAGCTAAGGGACCATGAGATTGAATGGTTCGCAATTTAATGCGAATGCCTCTCATCAGCCTTTGGATGGTAAGTGGGTTAAACTCTCGAATCTTTTGGTAGATTTTTCGTCGTAGCTTTTCTCCATTTTGGACTTCCCACCCACTGTCGTAAACTTTTCCACCGAGTAAAGCCCAAAACTCTTCTATAGGATAGGCCTGGGATAGGCCAGAGGATTATCCTCTCTATGTACACATGGGATATTTTGTTGCCTTAACCAATCTTGGGTTATTCTTGCATAATGGCACGATGCCAGATCCGACCAGAACATAATATCTTGAAATACCAGCTCCCGAAAGGGCGCACCACACTAGTATCTTGTCCTCGAATTTCGCTTTTTCTTACATCATTAGGAACGTCTTCAATGTAGTCTGTATAAAAGCTTTCGTTTCTTTTTATTTTGGGGTTAGATAATGTAAAATATTTATCGTCGTCCAAAATTATCGTGGCGTTGTCTCTGAAATGTACTCGTCTTAAATGTCTGCAGCGCCTTTGAATTCTCTCCAACTGAGCAGCCGCGTATTTTGGACACTTTTGTCGATTTCTAAATTTCAAATGATTTCTGTTCATTTCTCTCTTGATTGTTATATGAGATACGTGAAATCTTCGACCTAATCTTCTCGTTGAAACTCCTCCTTTATTTTTTGCAGATTCAATGAAATTCTGAAGCCTTGGATGATTCAAAATTCAAGGGCTTGGGAAGATTCATGCTTGAGGCAAGGAATTCCAAGCTACTTGTGCCTCATACCGCAAAGGTGCCAAAGTTAGAGGAGGGTGAAGCAAATTGTTAATTCTTCTTCCCATCATATCCCATACAGGTTCAATGGGACAAAGATCAGGACTCCTTAGTGGCCATGGAAGAATGCCTATTCCTGATTGCCCCCGGAAGTCCATTGTCCTATGGATAATATGAGGCCAAGCGTTATTCTGCTGAAAAAGTTCACCTGATATACCTCTGAAATAAGGGAGAGCAACTTCTTGTAGAACATCCCGAATGTAGCGTTCCGCTGCCATGGTAGTACGGATAAATACTAAAGGAGATCTGCTCCCTGCACTGATACTAGCCCATACCATTAGTCCCACGGTGCGGGTTACATGCAATTCTACAGTGTGTCGTAGATTACGTCGCTCACCTCGACGTCATCTAACCCATTGTCATCCATTGTGAGATCTCAAACAAAACCGAGATACGTCACTAAAGATAACTGAATCCCATTCATAGTTCGGCCATGGCACCATTGAGGACGTTGTCTTCCGTGATCTCAAGTCAAAAGTAGTACCAACTGAGGTCGATACGAACGTAGTCCAAATGCCTTAATCTTGCGATATACTGACGACATAGAGACTGGCCTTCCCACTACATCATACCAGGCATCGGCAATCCGCCTTGTTGAAGAGAATTGGCTATTCTTGTGAGATCTCAAATAAAACCGAGACTCGTCACTAAAGATAACTGAATCCCATTCATAGTTCGGTCATGGCACCATTGAGGACGTTGTTTTCCGCGATCTCAAGTCAAAAGTAGTACCAACTGAGGTCGATACGAACGTAGTCCAAATGTCTTAATCTTGCGATATACTGACAACATAGAGACTGGCCTTCCCATTACATCATACCAGGCATCGGCAATCCGTCTTGTTGAAGAGAATTGGTACCTAAAAGAAAGCAGACGAAGACTTCGATCCGTAATCTTTCTTTGAGCTTCAGTACCACGGCGACGCTTGCGACAGCCTTCCTCTGCCCAAGCATGATTGCTCTGATGACCGTGGCAATATTGAAGGGAATTCCACCTTCACGTAAGCCCACAATTCTACCCCTTTCAAATTCAGTTATTTGGTGTAATTGTGGACGTCTTCCTACTCGAGGCATTTCATAAATTGTTCACAACACTAAATTTGAGGGTAATTCAATGTGTCAGGACAGGAAATCGAAAATATTAATACTATTTTCCTATTAATTCTATCCTGCATCAGAGGTTTCTGTCACAAAGTCGTTGATTTCAAAATCAAACATTATTTGGTCTCCTTGTTTTTTATTTTCAATTTTCTTTCTTGTTTAGGAAAACCGACCTGCATGAACAAGCGTTGCTATAGCCATTTTCTCAATTTTAATTGCCGCATCTACCATACGGATATTTATCTTATATTTGGATATTTATGTTCGGTATTAGAAATGCTTATTTTCATATTCTATACATTACAACAAAAGTTTAGTTTATTCTCACACCAGAATTCTTCAAAATGTCTAATATTTTTGTAATTCCTTTTTACTTACTACGGTTAACAGCTTGTCCTCATCAGTGGCTTCGTAGACTCGGACATCGGGAGGTAGTAGCTATTTGACGTCTGGTAGACGAAGGACTAGCAAATAGTATGAAGATTAAGTCTTGTATTGACGAAGTCATTGTATTGAAGGAAAATTGGCGCAGATGAGTATAGCCAGAGAGAAAGAACCAAACAGGCTCAATAACTCAGATTTAAGTGAACCCATGCAGACAGCAACTCCAAGCGGTGACAGATACTTTTTAACACTTATATGTAGATGACTATTCACGTTTTACAGACATACGATTGTTGAAGTCTAAAGAAGAAATCACTGGAGTGATAGAGAATAGATGCAGTTTTAATAGCGGTATACCTGATGAAGAGGACGCTAAATCGCAGTATTGGAAAAAACCAGATCTCAGCCACTTATTCTTATATTCCCAAGCAGAAAAGAGAGAAATGGGATTATAAACCCGAAGATATTCTAGTAGGCTATAGTGATAATATAATACGTTATCGTATTGTAGATCTCAAAACAAATCATGTGAAGGTCTGCAGATCTGTGAAAATTTTCGAGACGGAAGCAAAGATTTAGAGCACAATAGTACAGCAAATGGAATCTACCGAGAACTATTAGAAAGAAAATTTGAATTTGATTTTTATAGTAGGGAACCTCCGGTTGTTAATTTTGAAAGTGAGGAATCTGACGAAAATTTATTTGAAGAATGCTAGAAGCAAGAGCTTTCAACACCAACACAGTGAGAAAAGAGAAGAGTACTAAGCAACGAATAAACGAAGGAATCCCGCCAAATAGTTTTGCATACAAGGTACAGTCAGACTTTGTAACAAAACCAAAATATTGGAATAAAACGCTCCAGTTACCACTTAGAGAGCAACATAAATGGATAACAGTTGTCAAAGAAGAAATTAAATCACTAAATGAACATCAAGTTATGGAAGAAGACCTGCCTTCTCGGAAGAAAACAATGAGTCTCAAATGAGTGTTTAAGAAGAAATTAGATGAAAAAAGTCTTCAATGAAATATATGTATAAACTTGCTCCAGCGAGAGGAGGTGTTGGAATATACGCTCACAACAATTTCAACGTTTAGTAGGTTTGTTTACAAGAGTGTAAAGATGTAGAGTTCATTCAAATTTTTATAAAACCGTTTGTATCAAAAATATTAAAACACTCAGTTTAAAATACAGTGTGGAAAAAAATAAGGAACAAATTCGATAAAAAATAAACTATTGAGTTTTAACAAAAATCTAAAAATAGGTCAATTTTTGTTTTAAATTATACATGTTTTGACATTCAACTTAAATATACAGGGCGATACATGCAAAAGTTATTATGTCATCGACATTTTTTTTAATGAGAACCTCTATTCTTTGTTGATATTTTAGTAGCTAAAAATTGCTGTGTAAATATTTTTACCTTTTGTATGGGAAAGTTAGTTTTTGAGAAAATAGTTTTATTTTTTATCGAATTTGTTCTTTATTTTATTTTCACACTGTATGTTGGTATGTGCTGACTACATTATTTAAAAAGAACAGATACAATTTCGAGAATCTCTGAACTTTTATGTGGAAAAAACTAACTCGAAACAAAATTCCGCTGAAATTGGAAGATATTCAAACCCATGATGTATCATGTGTGTTAAGACAACATTATTATGTTATGTGTATTAAGATAACATTATTGTTATGTTCACTTAACTTTACTTGGATAACATCACATATAAATGCAACGAAAAATTTTAGTATGATGCATCAGAGGTTTAATGACGTTTAAATACGTGCATATCAGATCACAAATAACACTAATCGATCATTAAATAACACCACAAAATAAGTTTACAAGTTATGTTACGACGATATATCTTGTTAATTTTTGACAGCGATAGCAGTTGCACAGCGCTGTTATTTTTAATAGTAATGATACCTCATAGCCTGAATAGGTGCGTATTTAATTAATAAAAATAACATGAGTTCCCTTAATGTTAAATTTGTTATCATTGTACATTTGTAATTTAATTTTGAATTAATGTCCTAACAATTTATAGTTGTCATTTTCATAAATAATTCATTTTTATAGTCCAGAATTTATTTCTGCAATAATCAGTCCTTTATTACATTACAAGTGTAACGTATTTTTTTCATTGAGCAAAACAAAAAAAAAACAATAAATCAAACGCCAGAATTTTCCAGTATTTCCGGTTTTAAAGAAGTAATACGATTTTCCGTTGCTTTTGACTTATTATTACGAACTGGAAATGACACCGTCATCATTTTGCCGGTAGCAAAACAGCGCGGTAAAATTCCGACGGGACTGAAATTACGGGACGCAATTTTTGATTATTCGTTTCATTACCGGTTCGGTTTCGCATTATTCTGCGCTAGGCCAGGCCGCCCCCGTTCAATAACAATAGCATGAATAATAACGTGGGCGCATCGTGAAATTTTAATCACCCGAATTACCTGTTGATTGATTAACGAAAAGTGCATATCTAGGTGGACAATTTTTTCGTCAAATAAATATTGAAACTCTTTTAATATCAATACTTTTATTTTTCATGAACTAAATTCTTGATATACATATATTTTTTTAATTTCATTATTTAATATTCTAATTTTATCGTTTAGTGCCAATCCTTCGAACACGCCTTTCATGAACACGGGCTACGCTGCTGTAGTTATTGCACCTTGCATTTTAACTGCGCTTACAGTGGCGTAGTATCACGTCAAATTCAACCGTAACTCAAAGATTAACAAGTTCCTGAATTTTTCAGGTAATTCTTTTCAGTTCGAAGACTGATGAATAATCGCTGTATAAGAAATTTGGAGAAAAACTACAAATTTTATGATTTTTGGCAATGAGAGGGTTTATTTGTGAGTGGTTCGACTTACGATATATAAAATTTATAGGACCTCATCATAGGTTTGCTGATTATCTATACAGGGTGTTATTAAACATGTGTCATTAATTAAAACTGTAAGTTCCTCATCATATAAGAGATTGATTCTCAAAATTTCAATGGCCTAGCTCAAAAGCGAAAAACCGACCTACCGCAAGACGGCGGAGTCCTTGTGTTTTGGAACATCTACTTCGTTATGAGTTGTTTGGGCCATTCACATTCAATAAAATGTTTTAAACCGCACACGTTTATTTACGTTCAGAAGAATTCGGAATCAAGGTCTCATTGTACACGTGAAATTGACGAATATAAATCCGACCTGTCAATCGTTGTGTGATTACCATTTTGAGATGTGGGAGGTAAGAACATTGTTTACACGTCTCTTCAACGGGTGCTCATTCCATTGTTCAACTTATTTTAATAAATAATCGTGCTTTAATTACTGTACTTTGGTGAATCAATACCATCAATGCATAAATGAGGCAGCTATTTAGTATTTTAAATAATTAATATCAAACATCGACAATACGATCTCATTTATTTGAAAATGATAACCATCTTTCAGTAACTAATCAATGCTATGAAATGTAAAAAGTTACGACGAAAAACACAATAATTTCTAAAAACGTACACAACTAAACAAATTAAATTTTCTGCGCAGAACATAATAAACAGACACAGGCTGCGGCAAAGTAAGTCCTTCGACAGCTCTCAATAACCTAAGCGTTCGCAATCGAACACAAAACACAATTTGTTATGAAGGTAATATTGACTAATACTAATAAAGACATTAAAAAAACTCTTGCCCAAGTGCAGTTTATTTGAAATTTTAATTCAACTTTTATTTTTATGAAAATGGGGTACATTTTTGAAATTTATTTTGTTTCTAGAAAACAATGAACATTAAGAAACCAATTTTTTGATAATTGCTGTAAACACGCTGAGCCGGGGACATTTAAATCGTATCCAGTGCCTCTCAAATGATTTCTATGAAAAAACAAGATATTTTTTATCCAGGTCATTATTGACCTTTGCCTAATGGTAATGGGTGATTCATTTAGAGGTACTTTTTTCAAAAATAAAAAAAAATTAATAAATTCAATTTTATCGGGTAATCTTTATTATCATACAAAAGAACTATTCTTTACATTTATTTTTTAAAGATTATTTCTTTCAAATGCTGGCCGTAGCTGCGCCGAACATGGTCCATTCTGAAGTTCCAATTTTCGATGACGCGTTCGAGCATTTCGAGTGGTATTTGGCGAATGACGCGAGTAATGTTGGCTTCCAATTCATCAATCGTAGCCGGTTTATCCATGTAGACTTTGGACTTCACGTAGCCCCAAAGGAAAAAGTCTAGAGGTGTGATATCACATGATCTAGGCGGCCAATTTACCGGTCCGAAGCGTGAAATTAACTGTTCACCGAATTGTTCTCGCAATAAAGCCATGGTTTCACGGGCTGTATGGCAAGTAGCGCCGTCTTGTTGGAACCAAATTTCGTGGAGATCATGGACTTCAATTTCAGGCAGCAAATAGTCCGTTATCATGGCGCGATAACGGGCGCCATTTACAGTTATGTTCCGGCCGGCATCATTTTTGAAGAAATATGGACCGATTATTCCACCGGCCCATAAACCACACCAAACCGTTGTCTTGTCAGGATGTAGTGGCAACTCTTGAACCTCTTCGGGTTGCTCTTCAGCCCAAATACGGCAATTTTGCTTATTGACGTAGCCATTAAGCCAGAAATGGGCCTCATCGCTGAACAAAATTTTGGTCGAAAACAGTGGATCTTCTTCAAGCTTTTCAAGAGCCCAAATACTGAAACGGTGACGATTCGGAAGGTCGGCTGGCTTCAATTCTTGCACGAGTTGAATTTTGTATGCTTTTAAACCAAGATCCTTACGTAAAATACGCCAAGTTGTTGCATACGACAAGCCAAGCTGTTGAGAACGGCGCCGAATCGATTCATCACGATCATGGCGTACACTCTCAGCTACCGCCGCTATATTTTCTTCAGTTCGTGCTGAATGTGGTCTATTTGGTCGCGTATTATCCAGTAATGAAAATTGGGTTTCAAATTTTTCGATGGTATAGCGAATTGTATGTTCGGTAGGCCGATTATGAGGACCATAAGTTGCTCTAAGCGCACGAAACACATTCCTCGCAGAACGCTGATTTTCGTAATACAGCTGAATAATTTGTAGACGCTGTGCCGGACTAAGTCTTTCCATGATGAAATGTCAAACAATATTGAACAAAAATACCCTAACAGTTTGACACTACTCATACGTAATCTGTCATAAAATCTTCACTGAAAAAAGTACCTCTAAATGAATCACCCGATATATAACAAATTTTCTTCTCCTCAGTTCTATTTGTGGTTTTCATTAGTGATATAAGTTCACTAACACCCTGTATGTCATTTTTCGATTTTTGCCAGATAAATTATGTACTTTGTCACACTCGGAGAGCTTATTTGTGTAATTGCAGTCGGCTTCTAATTCCAATCGAACGCTCTCTCATTTATTAAATCGCGATTAGCGGCGTGATTTATGGCGGGCACGAATTCGTAATGAGTTCGCAACGTGTGAACATTCGCGAAATTTTGACTGACGTAATTATCTATTGCCGAAACGTTGCGCAGCTGTTGTTACTTTACCTGCACCTTGAATAATATTGGAGCTTCATGACGTTCTTGTTGTTAGCGGAACGTGCTCGATAAATGAAGGACGGAAATTAGCAGTTATTTTACATCTGTTTGCACGAACACTTAAACTGGAAACGATAATTAACGTATCGGAATAAGGGCAGCTGGGACGATTTTATTATTCCGCTATTCCTCGATGTAAATGCAGATATTTTATTTTTCCTGTTTCATACCTGTATCATACCACAAGACATTTCACTTCAAAGTTATTTTTATAACCCAGTTGGTTATTTGAAGAATTACTAATTTCGTAATTGGTGGCAAAAGCTTAGACGACGACAATACATAGATATAAATTTAATGTAAGCTAATATTAGCAAGTAGATGAACAGGTTGCTTTACAACTCAACACTGATTTACAGTCGACTACCCTGTTCAAATAATAATTTTAAAGGTTACGAAAACAGCAATAAAGCAATCAAAGGCACTTTCTGGCACTGGCACATGTAGACGATCAAGTTATCGTTTCATGAACAAAAAATGAAAATTAAAGAAGTGTAGGAAAGAAAAGGGAATTAAAAACTAATTTAAACGAGGGTCTTATTATAAAGAGTGCCTTCCCTTCTTCTTTCTGTTTTTATGTAAAATATTTGTGAAAGAAAATTATTTATGGTAGACAAATGTGATATCGATGCCCTTTTATTCCAAACGCGATACCCGTTCACATTGACTTACATTTTGGCACGTACTTGCGCCGACACACGTTAAAGCATGAACAGTCGTATTTATATTACATGCGAATGCGATACAGGGAGACGCGATAACAGCATGGGGGTTTCAGTTTGATATATGCAGATTGAATTACTATGATGTACACACAGATGTGAACGTAGAGGCAACAGCGAGCATGATTATAATTAACTTGGGCATGACTAAAATGCATCCTGTGTCTGCTATCGACGCTGATCATGCGAAATTAAGATCAAATAAATATCAATTCTCCTTACGTGTAGAGATTTCATCAGATTAGAAGAAAAATGTGAAAATCCCTCTATTTCTATTAATAAACATAAAAGTACGATTGCCGAAACAGTGCATCAAATAAAAATTGCAAAGTCATGAAATAATAAGTTACCTTTCACTAACCATTAAGTCATTCTTTAGAAATCAAGAGAGGATCTTGGATTACTAAGACAACAGCTGTAAACGTTTAATGTAGGTTGGACCAATATATGAAAATATCCTGTTGGTCTTCTTTTACTGCTTGTGTTCTTAAGCTATGCCAATGTAAATGTTCTTGTGAGGAGGAGTTTCAGCCAATATCCTAACATTTGATTAGTTTAAATGAGTGGGTTTTGTTTCCTTAGATTTTCTTATGGAAGCCTTCGAGTTCGTTTTCCTAGGTTCTCTTATGGAATCTTGAGTTTCTTCCTCATAGTTTCATCATTCAGACTACCTTGAACCTAGACTGCTAACCATCCATCGCCACGAAAATGTACTTTGATAAACGACATCCTTTGTCCCATGTATGTACCGTTTCGGCTTGCCCCCACTACTTGATATGTTCTATTTCGAAGAGGTCGCTTTGTGACGGAATGCCTAACGTGCTGAATAAACATAAAAAGTCGTCTCATAGTAGATATCTAGGAAGTCGCGAAGAATTAGGGTAATAAGTATTAACATTTAATCTCTTCTGGATCTATAAACAAAACAAAGTTTCGAATGTATTTTAAATTATGCATACAAACATGAACAATTAATTAATTACAATTATAGAAATAGACTTCATAAAATATATTTTCCCCCTTCCAATCATCATTTTCGCTTATCTTAATCCCTTCCCTTTGGCATTTTGACTTCTTTTTTTTCTTCAATCTCACACCAAGATCCCTTTTCATTTTCTCCTGTGACGTCTGCGTCAGAACTTGTTTTGTTAGTTTTTCGTTTCTCACTTTTGTGTAATACAAGCGCTAGATCTTTTGCGCCAATTGTTTTCACTTCCGGATTTTTCCACGATTTTCTTCAGAAATTCAGATTTAGTTTTGGTTGTGAAAAACATCTGGATGTGTTAGTTCAATATGTTTATCGCATTTAATTTCGAATTCGTTGAATCAAGACGCCACGTGTTAGGGTGAATTTCGTTCGATTTACTTTCTTTCTCGTCGTTCTATTTTGCTTATTTTTGTGTTTCTTCCGTTAGTGGTACCTGTGGTTTGAATCATCCTTCTTCAAGGCCTTATCGTAACCGTTTGGATTCGAACGAGCCTTCGATTCTGAGAACCTTTAACTACAACTAACTCGTTCGCCGTACAGAAACCCTGTTAGGAGCTGCCGATTTGTTGGGGCACATCTCGTCGAGCCGCAGCCCTTCAAGGCCGAACACAATGTAGAACTGGTGGGAATCGACTTGGTATTGTACGAACCCTTCTTGTATATCTTGCGCTCCTTTTACGTTACTTTTGAGTACTTATTTTGTACCACCGCATACAGAATATCTGACAAATTTATGCGTCACGCGGGTATAAACCTGTAGGAATTTCGAACGT
The DNA here is from genome assembly GCA_958336345.1 of Dorcus parallelipipedus. NCBI lineage: Eukaryota > Metazoa > Arthropoda > Insecta > Coleoptera > Lucanidae > Dorcus > Dorcus parallelipipedus. Next base: position 21,011,111 of record OY284482.1, on the reverse strand, counting down.
TTTCAACGTGTGCAGTCTTGGCGATGCCACGAATTTTACTAGACTATTTGGACAATTTTACTCTAGGTGGCACCCTTTTTTACATCCAGATTTCCGAGCTACCGACAATCTACTTGTAGTCCACCACGTCTAAACTGAGCTGGGCATATTTCCAAGTAGAATTTTTAACATCAACGATTTTCACCCAGCGTTGGCAACTTGTACAGTGTCAAACAGGTACATCGAAAAAGTAGGTAGCAGGAGTTATAAATCTGAAATTTTCATAGAATAATTACTAATTTGTAAAAAGTAAAAGATAAAAAAATTCAAATAAAATAGTTTTTCTAAAGATTTGTATGCATGAAATAGATAACTTTTACCGCCCATTTTTAAAACACACCTGCAAATGTCGGCGAACACGAAGCTAGTTTCTCTCATTCAGAAAATTGCAGGTCATTTGGATCGAAGTCATTCTTTGGTGCTTCAGATGTGGAGATCCTGATATAAGGAAGGTCCAAACCGATCTCTTGATCCGTAAAACACAAACGAGCATGAATATCATCATTATCACCTTTGACAAATGGATCTAAGCAGCAGTTGGGATGGATTGGGTGTAGGATTTGAGATGAAAGGTGTCCACGTTAACAGTATATAGAATCATCTTTCTTTTTTCTTCTTTCTATCTTTTATCAGTTATACCTTCCACACCGACACCTCCCGTTGACCAATTTTCATAAAGCGGGCAGAGTTCAATGGTGTCTCGAAAGGAAGTACTGGGTCAACGAATGGGATCAGGTTATCCTTACTGACGAAGCTCGATTTTGTTTGTAGAGATGGACGCTTGAAGGTGAGACGGTTTCGCGCTGAAAGACACATCCTGGAGTTTGCTTTGAGAGGTCCGTCGAAGCATATGTGTTATCATGCCTTAATGAGTGCCATATGTATTGGATATTTGATTATATAAGTCACCTTTAATTTCACTCAGGGCAGGTTGTCACTGCATTGACGAGTTTTTGAGGCTCATTTTGTAACCTATATGCTCAACGAATACGCTGGTGTCATTCTTCAGCAAGATAACTCCAGACCTCACAATGTTGTCAGATTTCCTGTAACAAGAAGATGCAGAACTCTCTTGCTGTGGCGAGCTCATTTTCCCGACTAAATCCCATCGAGTATTTATGGGATGTGATGGGTCATTGCTTAAGGCGTTTAACCAGAAAACAACTTAGAACAGTTGCAACGTAATTGATAAGAAGCCTTGGATGAAATACCTCAAGAGGATATAGACCACCTCATTCGCCTACTTTACAAAGCTACCGTACCAATTATTTATTTCGCAATTGTACATTGTATATTGATTAAAGATATATTACCTATTCCTTATCTATTTGTTATCACAGTAGGTCGTGATTTTAAGTTGGCCATCATGTTAAATTAGACAAATTTAATTTAATGTCATTATAACATACGTCAAATTGTGACAATTCAAATCAGATAGATCAACGAAACAGATTTGAAAAGTAACCCAGCCAAAATTAAAAGTGGAGGGAAATGTTTTACAATTTATTTATGTGAATTTGGACGTGATGTAATGAAAATATCGCAACATTGCCTAATTCAGAGTAACCCTAAAATCTAAATTGACATGACATTCATTGTCAAAATTTAATTTAACTCCTTTTAACTCATTTAACTCATTTAACTCATTTAACTCATTTAACTCATTTAACTTTAATTTAACTCATACACATATGAGTACCCCAATCTCAAAAATTTCAAATTTTATTTTAATGTGTTCGTAATTGTCATTATTGTGGGCAACAAGCTTTAAAGTTTTCATTATTGGTTATTTCACGTTAAAAGTGTTTTCCACGTGTGCGATGTTAATGCAATTTTAATAAACTTAACCTCAACCGATGTAAGTAGCAGATTGTTAAGCCTTTAACTTTTCTAATTTTGTTATTTGAATCTGTAGCAGCCCTGATGAAGGTAATAAACATTACCGAAAGCTTGGAAAATCGAATAGAGTAGTTCTTTTTCTGCCCTAAGTTGAGTGCTTTCTGCAACGCCAACTGGTTCCTGTATTAAGTAATATAAAATTTTTCTCTGAGTGTTAAAACGATAATCGGTAGCGTTCCTCTAAGACATTTGTTTAATTATTCCTCATTTACATCCAGACTTCACTCCTTGTATTTTACTTAAATCTTTATAGTAGTAAGCCAAAACAGTTTGGTTTTCAAGCAAGTATGTTGTTTCTTATCTACCATCTAAAAAATTGACAACTTTTGATACCATAAGTCTGTTCTCAAATTTGGTAGCTTTGGAATATCACAAAGTTGTGTGAGTTATTCATAGAAAAATGTGCTTTTTCATTATTTTTATTTTTGAACATTACTTTTACTTTTAAGATTTTCTTGGAATGAGTCAAGATCAGATCTCAGGGACCTACGGCTGCAGAATGATAAATTTTGTCGTGAGTCACAGCTTGATGTTTGCCACATTGAAATGTATAAAATCCAACATCGAAAACTGTATCTTTCTTGTCAGTTCTGACGAGTATTGGAAAATACAGTTTCATACAAGTTTTAAGCTGACTTGTCGTGACTCGTGCTCGTCTTTGTGCGTTAAGTTAAAGGCGGCCATACATTACATGGCAAACTAGCCAAACGTTTGTGATGTGTGAAGTTCGGCGAATAGTGTGTATGGTAGAGCACTTGTCAAACTCCTTCCAACGTTTGCATTCGTATACGTTCCGATAGAAGTCGGTAAATGAGACATGAGTCAAAGAAATATTTGCCGCTTGTACATACTTAAATGCGATTCAGCAACACCGTACACATTATTTGACAAACGTTTGGAAAACGTATTCATACTTTTTTCATAGTTTTGTTCAGTTTTAACGATTTAGTGTCTTTGTACATCCAATAAGGAGTGGTCCAATAATTTGATTATAGAGTTTTTGAACTTGGAACCCAAAACAAAAAATTTGGAACCCATCATAGCGCCAATCCAGCACACCTTATTAAAGCACTTGCAGCAATAATTACTGTATCATCATATCTGTTCTTCGTCTTCACGCACTACTTTAATTATTATTTTTTAAATGTATGTACAAACATGTGTGCTTTTCCCACTACGAATGTCAAACTATTAAAATGTCAGGTGATTCGACATAATATTTGTATGGACCACTCGACAAGCGTCACTTGACATGGAAAAATGTACGGTTGCGGAATCAAAAAAAGCATACAAGTGTTTAGGCGTTTAGGTCATATTTTGCAATATTAGAGTAGTGTAAATCGATCTCTGTCAGATTGACATAAACGTTGACAATTAAATCATGTAAAATGACACAATGCATTATTCAACTTTCACTTTTAGGAGTCAACAAGAAAGCAATAGTAAACTAAACTGAGAATTCATTTACGATAAAATGACATACATAAATATATTTAACAAATTAATGTCTAATGCTTCACAGCAGCTCCATTATTTCTCACAACACTTTACAAACGCTCTGGTATTAAATAAGTACAAGAACGGATAGAGTCAGGGGAAAGTTATTCCCAATTTCTTCAATCTTATCTAATAATTCGTGTGCATTTGCAGGTCTAAAATTAATGGCGTACATTTTCTTAACGATATAACCCCAAAGATGTTCAATGGGGTTGATATCTGGTCTTCTGGAAGGTCATGGCAAACGCACAACGTTATTTACTTGAAGCCAGCTGTTTACAACTCTAGATGTATCTTCTTACTGACCACCCTTCTCCAATTAGTGTATTATCTGCGGTTTTTGGGCAACAGCTAAATACGGCATGTTACTGTCGGTATGTCACCTTGACAATTATTATTTTGACGTAAAAGTCGAAAATATTTCAAACAAAGTTAAGTTCACAGCGAGACATTTTGAGTGTATGCTTTTTTTAATTCAGCAACCGTACACATCACCAACGTTCGACATTCGCCTAGTTTGTCATGTAATGTGGGGCCGCCTTAATTTGCAAAGGCTCGGCAAATCTCTACAGGTCCAAACGCATTTTTGCGAAATTAAACGAGCCAGGTCATCGTAAAATGCTTTGACTTGTCGAGACGATCCCTCATGCACCGAGCCACGAGCACCGCGCGATGACGTATGACTTATGGTGGCTCTTGGTCACTTGCCAAGACTTGTCGAAGGAACACAGGCCGTGGAACTTAACACATTTCTTTTTCCTGAATCGAACAGGTCGACGTGATCTTATAGTTTTTTGTGGAATTTCGAAATTTCACAGTTTAAAAGTAAATATCAAGAAATTATGAGATAACTCCAGGTTAAAAACAATTTCGAAAATGATAAAGCTAATTGTAATTTTCAATGTTTAAATTTTAATGTTTTGAAAAATGTTTAGACCTGTGATGTTTTATGGCTCTTATGAGATTAATTTTACCAAAAAACCAATTCTTAAGTTACTTCATCACTACTTAAACCATAAGTGTTGTTACTTAACTGTTGTTACAGAATACTCTGAAGTCAACAAATTTTAGAGAAAACTTAGCACTGAAAAAAGGGTTTTAGGTTGCTTCCTGTCAGGAAGAATGTAGACTTGATATCCTTGACAGTCATGCGGAAAGTACCATGTAGTTTTGAGTTGTTTTGGATTTTGAGGTACCCGAATTAGTAAATTCATGGAAAGTGAGGATTGCTATTGATTTTCAATATTTTGCGGTACGGTTCCTATCGGAAATCTTTCTAACTTGATTGATGAGGGAGTGTTCAACTCTGATTACGAAATGTAGAGTTCTTCCACCCATTTGAATTGATTTCGGATTATCCTGAAGTAATGATGTGTTGTTCCTAAGTTCCAGAAAACATAATTCAATTTGTAAGTATATGCTGCCATACATGGACTGATTATAACTTTTGTGTTTGCTAACAAAACTGAAATCTTGTTTAGGGAAGCAACTGCGAAGGGAATTGTATGTTGCATAACAAAAACGGCCTGCTCAGCGAACTTACACAAAAAAAGGAGTTGTGTTAAAAAGCTGTGGACCGTCGAACAATGGTTTTTTGCAAGGCGTGCAGGTGATAGTACATTAAGGATTAAGACTGCATTCGTCCTTCGGTAAGGTTCGTCCCTGGCCGTCCGGTTGCGCGGGGCACAACTCGTTCGCCAATGAAACGCCACCTCGAACAAGTCAGACTACATCAGGCTCGCGTGCGGAGTGCGTGTGTCTTCCCCAGCTATGTCGGGCAACATCGTGGCGGAATGGCTGAGATCTCTTCATCTCGGACAGTATTCGGAAAGTTTCATAGATAACGGCTACGACGACCTGGAGATCTGTAAACAGGTCGGCGATCCGGACCTGGACGCCATCGGCGTTTTCAATCCGCAACACCGGAGTAGACTCTTGCAGTCCGTTCGCACCTTGCGTGAAGAAGGTGCCGCTTCCGTTTATTTCACCCTCGAGGAAAGTGCGGCGGTGCACGAAGAGTGTTTGTGTGACAATGTGAGTGCTCGTTCTTCGCGAACTTCATCGGGACGATGTTCGGATAAGGAAGTCGCCGCAAGTAGCAGTCGTATCCCCGTCTCACCGGGCGCGTCTTCTTCTGCAGATAGCGGACAAGACGTTGCCAAATATCTCGACGAGTACGAGGAGGGCAAGGCTGAGCTGGTGAAGATACCCAGAATGCAGCTGAAGATGCTGTTGCGAGAAAAACTGGCTCAGGATGGTATCCGACTTAACTGCCAACCATACTCAACAACGGTAAGTTACACGTGGTTACTGTTGTTACTAAATTTTAAAAAAAACAACTTTAGCAATCTGTGAATACTTTTGTGAAGATTAACAGGTCTTTTATCTTACGAATGGAACTTCCATCCTTTCATTTACAAGTTTTAAACTAAATTGCAAATATACTAAAATAATATATACATTTCTAAGTCAGGAAGATTTATTATAAACTTAATTTTTAACTTGAAATTCTGATTTAAGGTTTTCCTTAGTTAGTACTACAATTGAAGAAGCGAAAGTGAAAGATAACAACTGTGGAAATTAAAAATAAAAAATCTCAACTTTTTTAATATCAGTGCCTTGGCATTGTCAGGGTATAGTTCGTTATGATGATTGTGAGGTAGTTATGATTCATAAGTAAACTATTTATTTACATGGAATGTGTTTCAAAACTTATTTGAAACTTTAACATTTAATATTAAAAACTGGAATAACTGTGTTACATTTTCTAAAATTAATTTTAAAAAGCGTTATCTCTTATTTTTAAATAAACTGTGTCATTCTCAGATTGATTCAGAATAGATTTCTGCTTTTGTTCATCAAAGAAAATGTTTCACAATTAATTAAGTTGGTAATTAAGAATGAAGATAAAAATGTTGAAAACGATGTTGTCACGATTCGTAATCGGAATTTATCTTTAATTAAAAGAGAGACAGTTCCAGGAAGCAATTGTTTTTCGCGTGCCAAACTTACGAAAGTGAAGGTACCTGGCGTGCCATTCGGCCATAAACATGTATCAGCTTGTTTAGGAAATGTTGCAAATTATTACAGTTAAGATTCAGTTTAAAGTACTCAAGAAGTTAAAGTTAATTAGTACAGACATTTCATGTAGTTAATAATAAATGATTTAAAAAAGTGTTAGCTGTTAATTTAAATCGCAAAGTAAGACGGACAATTTTAATTTTGTTGCAAGAGATTCTTATTATTTGTGAAAATTTGAATACATTTAAAAGCTCGATAAAATAATACCTAATGCTTTTCATTTTTTTAAAATAACGAAAACGAAAGTTGTGTTGTTTGCGAACGAATGGTAAAAATGATTGAATCATTTTGTTCATCTTTTCTTCTGAGATGGATATTTGCTAAACAATGGATGACAAATAGGATTAGCGTTAAAGGCACATTTCTATCATTTCGGACACTTTATCCAACTCGTTTATCTTATTCATCTGGTTTGAAAAAGTTATATTATTGAACGAACTGATTCAATCGTTCACTACATAGATTCGTTGGCAATGATTTATTCGATCGTCAACTCTACAGTCATTTATGTGCCGTGAAGGACTTTCAATACATGTTATATGCAGATTGTCTATATGTACTATCGAAAAAGCTGTGTTAAAATTAATACGATCGCTGTGTTAACTGCGGTTCACGCCGACTTTTGTGTGAAAATTTGCAGGTGTCTTTAGTGTAAATAACTTGCGCATTGCGTCAAAAATTAACAAAACTGACACCGAATTTTAACACAGTTTAAGTATGAATTTAGACATAGTTTACTATGAATTTTCACACAGATTAAGAGTGCAATTTCACACAGATTAAGTGTAAATTTTAACACAGATTGATTGTGAATTTTAACACAGATTAAGAGTGAATTATGACACTGATTAAGAGTGAATTATGACACTGATTAAGAGTGAATTATGATACTGATTAAGAGTGAATTATGACATTGATTAAGATTGAACTATGACACTGATTAAGAGTGAATTGTCACACAGATTTCACACAGTTTAAATTAAAGTAAATGGTAGTCATTCCTGTGGGGTAAAGCATTTCCAGTACGTGTTATATGAAAACTATTTACACTGTAGAAAAAGCTGTGTTGTTTGCGCTGTATACCGACTTTTGAAAATTAACAAAATTGGCAATGAATTTTGACACAGTTTAAGTGTGAATTTTCCCACAGATTACGTGTGAAGTTTGACATAGGTTAAGTATGATTTGTGATAGAGATTTAGTGTGAATTTTGATACAGATTAAGTGTGAATTTTAACATAGATTAAGTCTGAATTTTAACACAGATTAAGAGTGAATTTTTCACACAGATTTCACACAATTGAAACTGAATTAGATTCTTGTCCGATGAAATTGCAAAACAAATTCTTTTGACGGACACTTAACATATTCAACCATAACCACAATATGGAAAAATCGAGAAAAAATTTAAAACTGCTGCTAGTGAATTTTTTTTTAAAAAGAAAAAATTGCCTCAGTCTACTCACGAGGATAAGCAAAGGAATACCTATACTATTTTTACAAGAAAAAGCAGAAGAATTTGGGAGCTCATTGGGAAAAGAAAATTATTATAAATACTCAGAAAGTTGGATTAATATTATACCTACCCAGGCAAAACATCGGGTGGTAATTAAAGTGTAAATACAGAAATCACGGATTAATAGATATAAGTTGTAAGATTAGGGAAAACTATGAAGACGAACAATTTTTAAAACAGACGAAACGCCGCAAACAACATTAAAATTCAAAGGTGAAATATGTTCAGTAGGAAAAATGTCCAAGGAAATAAATACCGTATTAGTGACTGATTCAATTAAAAGAAAACTAGTGGTAGCAGGCAAATCAGCAAACTCTCGCTGTTATAAAAACGTCAAACCTTTACCTGTGATTTATAAATCGAATAAGAAGGCAAGGATTTCAGAATTTCTTCAGGATTGGGACAGAGAATTGAAAATAAATCGAAAAAGATGATGCATCTTTAAATTGCTAACTGCGCAGCACATCCTAACGTATAGAATCTAAACTGTATCGAATTACGTTTCTTATTTCCAAACATCACACCTGCGGTTCAACTCCTAGATCGGGGCATCATTAAATCTTTAAAAATTTATTATATTGATATGAAAATGATAGAAAACGATATAATCAATATGTAGAAATGAACATTTATGTGTCGATTCTGTTTGTATCTGTAGTAACCGTAAGTTCTGTAAACCTGTAACTCATTAAAATATCGAATTTTGAAGTTCTGTGGAAGGTATGACTTCTCCTAGGTCCCGAGGATTACTCGTAAGTCTCTGTGGTATTATCTTATAGATATACAAGAAATCCTATCATACTGAAAACTTCATAATTCCACCTTTTAATAATTGACTTATAGGCTTACAGATCTTACGGTTGCTACAGATATGAGCAGAATCGCTCCATTAATCTGTGGTTTCAAAAGGATGGGACATGGTCCTTGGTGCAACCCGCGAAATGTGAGGAAATCTGAGGAAATATATTGATTTGTTTGAAGAAGGAGATGAATTGCCTCTGAACCAGTGGCTACAAACTGTTCGAGCTATGGAAAATATCATTTTCCAAGAAGAATTTTTTGAGTTCGTAAAAATCGATGAGGATATGGAGACGTGTGGTGAAGGAACAGATGACGATATACTGGATGGTGTACGAAAAATGTTATTAGACGAAACTCAAAGTCAAGACGATGAAGAAGACATGCGTGACGAAGAATTTAGACCCGCTGATATTTTACAAGCAATGCCAGGCACTATCAACTATGAGAAACTTTGTTACTTTCAACAATAGCGAGGATTTACTGCAAACTTGAGAAATAGTTTGAAAAAGACTTGCTGGAAATAATCTAAAACAACCTATTGTCTTAAAAAATAATAATCACAATAGGTATGTGTTTATTATTATTTACCTATTATACCCCATGCTGGAAAAGTGATCTGGGGCATACTGTATTCAATGCATAGGATGATTCACAGTCTTATTTAAAAGTTTCTTAAAGTCGGGTTTCTGGAATATTCAGATGCTTTTAAAATCACGAATACTCGGCACCGTCTACCGAGAGCTACGTTTACCCCAACCGTTGAATCCATTGCAAGCGCGTATAGACATTATCTGAACTAAAAAAATGCTAATAATTTATATGAGGAAGTAAATTTTATAAATCAAATTATTCTAATTTCTGCTTCCACAAATATTACTTTTAACATTATGTAAAATAAAAGAAAGTATATTTTTGATCACAGAGTGATTTTCGCTGTTATTAATTTTTTTACTGGAATGTTGGCGGTCTGTATTAAATAAGAAATTCATTGACAGTTAGTTATATAATTAGACTAGCGAGAATTGTAAATCTCTGATCTGCAATAAACTTGAAACTGCAAAGAAAATTTTATCACTACTTCTGTGTACTCTGCATGACTGCGAGGCGTTCCTGACTAAGCAAATAAGAACCAGCAAGGGATCCTTCGCCGGTCACCATCAGACAAAGCAGGTCGGACACGGCCGTACACTGCGGAATGCAACCCGAGCGATGCCAAGAAGCCCGGCCGGTTTTTACTGGGTCAAATTCAGATGTTCAACTCGGGGGTAGGCACGGTCGTCACCATCACGTCCTAGATAGGCAGGCTTTTGGCAACGATTACCTTCCAGACGTCACGAGATAAGGTATCGGCTTAATAGAGTCATCGACGCGGAAATTTAGAATTTATTCAGAGAATTTTGCTCCTTTTACTTCTGTGGACGATAGTTCATCAACCAAATCCATTTCATTCATATACATATTCTATGATATTGGAATTTTTATGATAGTGTCGAATGGTGTCTGAAAGAACCGTTTAAATATATTTTGTAAATAACTCCTGCTTGCGAGAACTTACTAACAGTTAATTAACCAAAAACAGTTTTATGAAGTATTATAAAAGAGTAAGCTTGAGAGACTAATAAGAATATACCTACGTATTATATAATCAGTTCTGTATAAAAGGTGTTCCTTAACCAAATTAAGTACATTTTCAATTTTTTACATTACCAAATCGTATACAATTCTACAATTTACAGTGGTATAGATTCAGAACAATTGTAAGTATATACAGGCTGTATATGAATTCGACCGACAAATTTCCAGTGCACATTCTTCTCCTAATCTGAAGCATAAAAGGTTAGATAACATTGGCCTTTATATGAAGAATAAAGTCTGTATAAGACAAAACATTTTCAATAAACTATCATGAATTTTTCATTAATTCTTTTATTAAATCTTAAAAATATCATATAAATTTAATAATAATCTTTTTTGTCAACTGTAGCCTGTTTTCTTTGAAAAATTGAGAGCTTCTTAGATGCCAGTGAACTTCAGTTCCAAATGGAAACAAAATTTAATCAGTGACTTCAATGCCAGATTAGGAAACAAAAACAAAATAATAGGTTGTAACTTCTAAACGAAAGAAGATAGATTAAAGTATATGAACAATTTAGGTACACCTTTAAGCAAAAAATATACCTTAGAAGTTTGTCGGTCGAATTCGTATACACCCTGTACATTTGTACTGGTATATGGTACACTTTGCTTATTGTGTCCTGTTTCTTCAGTCAAAAGTCTCCAACGTTTAAAGAATGCTCGCACGGCCTCTTCTAACAATTAATTCCATATGATTGACAAACTTTGTTTAAAGTTACTAAGAGTACTGTCCCACATGATGAAATTCAAGAGATTGTGGTCTGGGGCAAGTCAACTTTTGCAGGAGATAAAATCGGACACGTCACTGTTGAATACACTTTGATTTATGCGCGTATATGTAGTATTTTTTCTGCCATATACCTAACGCTGAATCATTCATAAAGGTAGCAAATGATTCTTCAAAACATGGTCGATATATTACATAAACAGCGTCTATGTGCGATTCTACGTGCGTGCATTTTTTAAACATTTGAGTCTTCTGATAAAGAAAAAGGAGAACAATTTAAATTAAAGTGTAACATGTACTCCGGGAGAAAGTATCAAAGTCAAAGACTGGGTTGTTTTGGCACAGCGTGGTTATCGGGGAGAAAAAGTGCAAGAAATTATTTTAGGTCTCAACCCTTCCTAAAATATGCCTGCATAGACGAAGAAGAAATTCAAACCATCCTTCTTTGTGAAGGATGTTCGCAAAATTGCTCGAATTATAAACAAAACAAATCTATGGCGCAAAGAGCTGTTGCAAGCACTGGTACTTTTACCAGAAGAAGAGGACAAGATGCCAAAAGGAAAAAAAAAACTGCCAGAGCAGATCGCCTCATACAGCTGCAGCAAAACCGTTTGTAACGTATTGGACGTTAAAAAAATGATCTACGCCTGACTATTTTAAAGGAAATATCGACAAGTTGTCGGAAGGAGGTTAAAAGAACTTAATCTGACTGTCAGGCAATCTGCAACTGGTTCAATTCTTACGGAGTTGCACAAAAGAAATCGTTTGACTTTTTTTTAAACAACCACGATTGAGATCAAACGCAATGGGGTTTGGTTTTATTCTCAGATGAGTCCCGATTTCACCTTTCCCATAACGATCATCGTCCTCTCGTCTTGTGAAGACCAGCTGAGAGGTACGCGCAATGCAACATTCGAGGAGTTTGGCGGAGGATCTTTGATGGTATGGGGTGGGATAAGCTTGAATGATCGTACAGAGTTAGTTATTGTGAGCAATGGATCACTGACGATATTATTTTAGCCCATGTACCCCCATGTGTTGAAAATTTTGGTCCAGGCTTTATTTTAATGCACATTACGAATCTTGTAACAACTGTCTTAAGATCAGCAAATATTGAGTTCTAGAATATGGCCAGCGAAAAACCCATTGAGCACTTCTGGGATCAGTTGGGCCAACGAGTTATAAAAGTGTTTCTGGGTCTCCAGTAACATACGAAATCCCATTAGGATTAGGAGTATGCCAAGAAGGATGGAAAAAACGTATATATCTGCGAGTGGCGGAAACACGCGTTATTAGCTCATGTTAATGTTTCTCTTGTTGATTTTTTAATTTACTGTTTTTCGAAATTTTGATGGTTTTTTATATGTCGGCTAGATTATGTCGAATTTGTTAATTTCTTTTTTGATGTATATACCAGTCAAATAATGTAGAAATCATCTGACCCTGACATTTGTTAATTTTATTAAGTTATATGAGTTTTCATAAAGTAATTTTGCTTTTTCTTGATGGTCCTCTAATTTTGTCCAGAAAATTTGTTTTACTCACAGTTGCGTCCTAAATCATACTGTAGATAAATTCTACTGAGGACGTGTAGTAAATATATTTTGAAAAAATCTCTGTATACGAGGAGTTAACGATAATTCATTAACCAATTTGGATTCCTCTGTAATTTTTTGACATTACTCATATTGTGTGAAATTCAGATTTGATGTAGTCTGATGTGGTCGAATTCTAGATAAGGAGTAACTTTAAAAACATTGGGAGTTTCTGTTACAGGGTATTGTTCTAGAGCAGTGGATCTCAAAGTGGTTCCTACGTAGAAACGAAATGTTTTATTTATATTTTATTTTTAGGTCACCATCGCCATTCAAGACATCAAAGCAAATTTAAATTTGTAATTTTACTATTATGTAGTTGTGCAGAGTTATTGCACTCGAGGGTTCATGGTCAGGTTTTTGCTATGAAAAGGGGTCCGGGGACATAATAAGTTTGGGAACCTCTCTTCTAGAAGCTACCTTGCTGGTTTTTCTAAGAAATTCAGCTTCATTGGACATATCTTTTCAAGTTGTTGTGAAGATATGAAGTGATACTGATTCGTTAGTCTGCTTTTAAAGGTTTTCCCGTCAAGGGGCATCCTTTCTCGGTAAAAACATATCTCTAATATATGGCTGTAAAATAGTAATGATTGATGATTATTGTATTACAAACTATAAAACACATTTTACGGATTTTGGGTTTTTTTTCATTTAAATTTAAAACTAACCGTTTTATTGGATGAGAATAAATTTATGGGTCTACAATCGAATACGTATGATGAATAACGCGATTATCTCGTCGTGATAAAGGTAATTGTAGTGGGATTACAGACGAGTTAACCGTGGCCATTCTCCAAATGCAGCAGATGCTCGCCTGCTTCTTGGGTGCGCCTTGAAAACGCAACTTGTCCGGTCGGTTTCTGCGACAAGTTTTTGCCATAAAGCGGAATATTAACCGTTCTCCGATTATATTATGGGTTCGCGATGTTTTGAGTCGAGATTCACTGCGAAATGTGCCGGTTGTTTGGTTTTATGGGCCGCCTAAAAATGATTAAATGAAATCGTTCAGATAAAACTACGCATTACTTTTTTTTTTCTTTTTTGTTTTATTTAAATAAGGCAACTTTTTAAATGGATTGTACAAGAGGAATAAGAAGTAATAATTAGAAAGGCTGAGTAAATTAAAGAGAAGATTGCAAATACCTGTACCTTAAAAAAAGGAAACCAATCTAATTGAATGTTTAAAAAGCAATTAAATATTGAAGTAGAAGAGGCATTTTATGACTTGAAAGGCCAGTTCTAGTGCAGTAAATCGTGAATTATATACACGCATATGTTTGCATAAGTTCATGTCCTTTTACCATTGGGTGTCAGATTACAGGATTTAGTTTCACAGTTCTAATAGTTTCAGTTATTTTTTCCCTTTCTATCTCCTTATGTTAATTAATCATCTGATATCCCCCCAATTATCCTAATCACATAGTGTACGTCCTCATATCCTTATATCACTTCTAATTGCACTATTTTCCGTATATTTGGTGTATAATTTTTTTATTAAATTATCATTTGTCCAAAACATTCCTCGATAAATGTAGGCAATGGAAAACAGATTAGGATAACAATTTATTTACTTATTTGACAACTTATTGTTTAAATCTGGTAGTGGTTTTGACTAAAGGACAAAGAGCTTTGTAAAATCTTATTTCTACGAAGTAGGAAAAGTAATTGAACAGTCACACTTCCTGGAAGGTAAAAATTGTTTCCATGATATTTCCTTATCAAGTTCGTTTTCTTAATTCTTTCTACCAAAGAATTTCAAAGCGACATAAAATTTATCAGCGAGTAGTTGTAATGAGAAAAAAAATTGAGAAATAACGTGGTAATTCCACTAAAAGAAATGATTCGTTTTCTCGGGAAAATTCTGTAATCTAGCAAATACAACAACATTTTATGTAGTTGTCGTTTTTCGCAAGGAAACTTTCACGTCGATACATACCCACTTCGTCGTGCAACATCATTGCAGATACAGCGAGCAAGTAACTTCGTTGGAATTTTATCGTCGTGCTGTTCTACTTTATTAAGAAGGATAGGCACCGAATTAACACAAACCGCAGTAAAGAAAAGGGACTTGATACAGCAGTAAATTATTTTAACTGGACTCTATTAGATGGGTGGGATAGGAAAGAGTAGGCGGCCATTATTCTTCTTGTTAAATAAAGGAATCGAGCCAAAGGTTTCCAGAAATTTGAGATCTAAAGAATAGCATTTACTATTTCTAATGATTTTCTGATTTTTTTATCACATTCCTATTTTAATTATCAAATGTCTGCCTTCTTTTTATCGAAATATAAATTATCAATTCCAGTCTAACAAAACTACTAAGGGCAAAACTACTTAACAAATCTGGGTTTAATACCGTGATAATGTTATACATTTACGGAAGCATTAGTACAAAGTAAATGTAGCTATTTGGATTTAAATAATTTATTCATAAACCGAGTTATTACTACTGAAAGTCATCTCATCAACCTAAATGCTTATTCCTTTAATCGCTTGTCGAAATGAATTGCTATTATAATCAGTATTATGATGATTATTGCTTCTTTGTGTAGACCTAAATATTTGTATTAGCACGAAACTCCTTTTTCTGTGTCGCACGAAATACGCCTTCGGAATTGGCATAGTTTGCAAACCGACACGGAATGGAGGACGACAGATAAAATCAGGCTCTTGGTAGTGAGTCGACGAATATATTGCGACTTCCTAGAAGTATATGCCACACATTGTTTTGTCAATATGAGATAACGACCGATAGATTTGGAATTCGTTGCGTTCATACACATGCATACATATTCGTAACGGGAATTTACGTGTTCTAAATTTAGGAGTCGTGATGGTGATTGGTGGATTTTTCAGATAACAAAAGAGAATCAACTATTTTTATATGTACACGCATTTGAAGTTTTCTAAAGTATTTTACAAAATCAATACTGCAACCATAAGAATTTGAAAGTACCAGAAGAACTACACAATTGATTGATCGAAGCGGCTATCTTCTATCAATCAACTGGGAAAAATGGGGCATTCTAAGTGTGCATGTTCCGGTTCCTAGCATGTGTATATTATAGGAAGTCTTCCTTTGGTGTTTTGGGCATATTTTGACTCGCTTTGTGCATTTAAACTTGTATCCACACGTAAATGCACAAGTCACTGCAAGGTTTTTTTTTTAATTACATATAGAAATTTTTTTCAGATTAAGGATAATATCAATTGAGAACTGTTTGGATTACTGGATGTTCAGATTATCCTTTTTCTATAGTATCGAGGCTGCACTGTACACATATTAATATGAAAGCACTTAAATATCAAATTAATTTGAACTCAACCAAACACAGTATAAGAACAACACGAAAGTACTAATGGCACAAAACAATAATTCCAGGTATCAAAGGTGTTGAATGAAACACATGTGCATGAAAAGTATTCAAAACAATCTAATATATCAAAATTATTATCGATCCAAACGAAGGTCGTACATGTAAATCAATAGAAAAAAAATTCTACTTAAAGTAAGAGTTGCAACTCACACTAGCTTTTATAATAAATTGATTACAATGTACGGAGAATTAAGAGAATTTTGAATGTAACGGACGAAGACTCAATGGAAATGTAGTAAAATAAAACTGTCGAATAGTTATCGCTACGACATTTCGAAGAGAAATAAACTTCACCTAATTGGTTTCAACCTCCAATAAAACCCAGAATTAGCACATAAAAGAAATGCAACGACGCATACAACAGTAATTCCAAAAAACGTTAAAAACAGTGCTACTTATTTAACATAATAGTGATAAATAATTAAATTAAAGAGAGTCGCTCATATCATGCGAGAGTTTGAGCCAAATTCTGAAACATCACTCACACTCAACTTGATAGTTAGATGTTAATTTGAAATTCAGAAACTCTTTAATTTTCACTTTACTAAATTTTTATCTTTCTATCGTAAATACTGACCATAAACTTGATTATATGAATAAATAAAAGCGTTCTGAATTTTAGATAACGTTAAACTGTCAAGTTTGAGTGTGAGTTGAGTATGAGTGATGTTTCAGAATTTGGCCCTAACTTTATAAGACCCCAAAAGACTATAGGGGGTTTCGAGAGCAAGACTTGAGGAGGATAAAGCTTTTCTAAGAAAATACCATGCAGTCGGAGAAGAAAAAGGGTAATAGATTTAAATGTAATGAAGTTCAGTGAAAAAACTGATTTATTTAGAAAATACGAGGGGGCATTTTATATTATCCACCTAACGACGAAGAAAAGAAGTGACAATCACAAATTTTTGCTGTCAAGTAGCTACGATATTTTGATGTGTACTGACCAAGTTTGGTTCAGATCATTTTTACAAAGTGTTTCTTAACAAAAAAGGAGTGAAATTTAGCGTGTTTAAGTTCTTAAAGAAGAAAAGAAATGAACGCAAGGTTATTTCTCAGAGGATAATTAGCGCATATAGGGAAGACGAGCCGTCATAATTTACGGTAAGATTTTGGTCTAAGCAATCTCGATGGGGTAGGGGAATCAATTCATGAAGAAAGTTGAGGAACTGGTTTTAGCAGATCGAAGAATAAAGTTTTCAGTGATCGCTGCTGAAGTAGGGATATCAGAAACTATGGCATTAAGAATTTTACTTGAATAATTTATTAGATATGAACAAGGTGTCACCCCGTTGGATTCCCAAATTGTTTGCTCCCGAACAAAAATCGTGTTGGAGAAAAACTTGGAGGTTTTGACTGACCACAGGAAGACTCGAAAATTATAACAGGCGATGAGCGTGGGTGTATCACAGTGGCCCATCGGTAAGACAAGAATCCAAGCAGTGGTCTCACAAGAGATCTCCGTGGAATTCATGAGGAAAACTGATGGCGACGTTATTTTGGGATAGCGGAAGGAATCTTATCAATTGAATACAAGAAAAAAGGCTCTACAATACCAGGAGATTTCTATAAGGAAACAATCAGAAATTTGAAGACTGCCAAATACCTTAAAGAAGCGGCGGATGTGTTTTTTGAAGATATACCGAAAGGATCTTTTTGGAAGTTATAGGGCCAGTTGTACAAAGTAGGTTTAAACTGACGCTCAACTGAACCAGGTTCAAAGTAAACAAATTCGCATAAGATCTTAATGACATATGGCAATTAAATACATTCATAAATAAAATTTGATGCGATTTTGTTCACTTTGAACCTGGTTCAGTTGAGCGTCAGCTTAAACCTCCTTTGTACAACTGGCCCATAGCCAGATTTGAAAAACAAAATATTATTCCCTTCACAGTTAAGTAGATAATTCGAAAATCTCCACTCGTAATATTATTAGCTCGCTGGCGTTAAACTTACAATCAATAGAATAGACCAACCACAGCTCGATATGAAAAGTTTTGAAAAAGAAAACAGATTGGAGGAGAGACATGTTTTTGTAGTACTTACTCTGATGTGCCTTGAAAATTTGTCAACTTAAAACATACTGAAAGGAGTCCAAATGAAAACTAAAATACACAACACTCTTAAATGCATTTCATATCAACTTGGTTCAAAATTAGTTGAGAGAGTGTAAAGTAAATTGAATAAAAATTTTGTACGATCTTAACTTCTACAATAACCTGATTCAGTCTTCTGTTTTATGCGATCACAAGTTATGACTTCATACTGATTTAGATCTCTTTAGATCATTTGATATGTTTTTATTTAAAAGTCGTAGGCTTTCACGCCGGTGTCCAATGCTTGGGGAAATGAATGATTCAGTTCCTGAAGAAGATGTCAGTATGAACAGCAAAACGTCGAACTACAACAAGTTCAACAACACACGGTAGAACCCAGAAGATATCGATACATGTCTTCATTTACCCGACCATTTTATTCTTAATTGTTGCTGATTCATGAATTTTTATATTTATTAAGGGGGCTACAAATGATCTGCTTTAGTCAGGCCATCAGGTCAATTCGGTAAGATCAGACATAATATCAGGCTGTGTATGTCACGTGACATATTTCGTGTATTAAATTAACAAGAGTCGCGTTCTTGCAAACGAAACTTTTGGACGTTTCGTTAAAATGGGAGCCATTTACTTGAAGAATATTCAAGACAACTAAAGAAACTGGGCACCGAATCCGACTGTTTGTAAGCCTTACACAATTTGGTCAGCCATTTTGTCACATTAATCAGATCAGATCAGATCATCTGTAACGCTAACGCCCTTTATCCTAATCTCTTAAATTCTTTCGTCCATTCTCTACATATGCATTCACTAATCTTGAAGCCTCGTGATTTTTTTTTCAAAACGACTTTTGAGAGAAGATTTTTAAAAGGGAACATCTGTCTCTACTAGTTTAACTTTTGAATGGAGCTTGAAGTGGAAAGGAAATTAACTTAATTTCTTTAACAAGATTTTTTTTAAACCTACATTTCCAAGTTTTGAATTCAGTAGGCACATATGGACTCAAGGTCATCCGTGGCTAATTGATCTTGTCAGAGTTTAACCCTTTTGTATTGACTTTCAATATTTTAATTGAAGGAATTAGAACCATGAGGATCTAAGCGCAAGTTTTTTGTGAAGTGCTAAAACGAGAGATGAAGTACTAATTAATCTGATGGCATAACGAAACAATTGCTTTTACACCATACAGTTGACATTTATAAGCTATCAAATATATGAATAAATTTACATCATTGCTTTGGCTCCAAAAAGGGTATACGAGTATCTGTTGAACCAATATATGTATAACTTAGATCCTTATGGTTCTAATCCCTTCAATTACGAAAGTATCACATCATTCTTGTTTGTCTTATTCATTTTGCTCAGTGACGAAAAAATTTTCAAAAGGCGGAGATATTTAAGAATTCTGTTCATTCATTCAAGGTCGAATGATATGAGAATACGGTCTTCATTCAACGTTACAAACGTAGGTAGTTTACAATTGTTATTAAGGCATTTAACTGTACGGTAAATTTATCTCGCGTTTATAAAACCGGGCCTCAGTTCACTCATTTATTTAGGCAATTCTTATTGAATAATAAATAATAATAATAAATAATAAATAATAATAAAAAACTTTATATAAATTTGTTTATTGTAAATATTTTAATATGACTTTCAAAGTTAGGGTCCAAACATTTTAATCTTATAGGAGTTATGATACTTATTGTAAGTAAGAAGAAGATTTAGTCCAGAGCTTCTGTAATTTTATTTTACATTACTGCTAATACCGGCGAACGCCGAAAGTATTACACGGTTACCAGGGTGAGATTAAGCGTCGACCTCGGGACGCCCTAATTTTCCCTACTGCCCTTGCGGATACAAACAAATGCCCCGCGACCGGTGTGCCGGCCCCACACAATAATTCAAAATGTGGCCCCTGTCGTTCTTAATCCGACACTGATCCTCAGAAATACGTCCACCTACGCTTTGTTGTATTCAAGAATTTCATAATCACAGGTCAACCACCCCCCGGATTTAACCTTTGAATTCGAAGATTAAATTGCAAAAAATATTTCGCTTTCCAAGCCAAAAAAAAATCGTAAATTTCGTTTAAATTTCGGACAGTGTGATTCTTCAAAACTCGACCGAAAGCTGCCGCGGCGGTAACATGAATCCTAATTTTATTTTAACGGTTATGGCTTTCCTGATACGCAGCAATTAAAAAGATAGCCGGGCGTGCAAAGCTGCATGTTTCATTTCGCGGCCCACCATCGGAATTAATGACCCGATGTGTCTTTCAATTACGTTTATTTGTCGAAAAAATGCTGTTCCACGCGTTTTCGATTCTAATTACTGAAGCTTAATGATACGAAAGTACGAGGTGAATTAAACGCGGACGCGAAAGCGAATCGAACGCAGAAACTCACACTCACACCACATTCCTACCACAACCTAAGAAATAAATTTGTTTTTTATCAATATTTAAAATATTCGAGCAACATAGTCAGATACCCGATAAATATACCCAAGTAACATGTAGTATTAAAATAGATGTGTAGTGATATTTAAGAATTCTCTTTTATTTTAGTTAATACATTTTTGTCAGCCTTTGTAGATACGTTCGTTTAGTAAGTAAGCTAACTTCATTCGTCCTGAAACGCCTTGAGTGTATTCTGTCATTCAATGACCTCCTAAATTTTGCACAAGTGGTCCGTGCAATAACATCTAAGGAGTGATGGATGGGCTTGTAACAGAAATTCTTCTTTTCTCTCAACGTATACGTGGAATGTTTACAAAGTTCTGGAAATTGTGCTCTAAGTTTTTTCCTTTACTAATTTACTATAATTCCCATTTAATTATATACACTTATCCCAGCGCGAAACTAGCTTTTTAATGCCTTCTCCAAATAATTTTTTAGGAGTCGCTTTTAGGTCATTCAAATCCTGAAATTGTACTTTCCGAAAAGGGTTTTCAATTCTTCAGAGAGATGGATATCGCTGGACGTGAGATGGGATGAATGGGAGTTATTCCCAGCGCAAATCATTTTCCTAGTTCGGCGAGCAGTACGTGCTCTTGGGTTATCTTGCTGCATTAATGGCCGGGTATGCAACTCTCTGGGCCAATTCTTGATAAAAGCAAGTCGTAGTGTAGCAGACAGGAAATTGGAATAATATTCTGCGTTGATTGTGCTTCCTCTTGTTAAGATTATCCCGCTGCAATCCTGGAAGACGGTAATCATTACCTTACCAACAGGAGTAACTGCACGTGCCTTTAAGTGGGGACCCTTCTTCTAATCTGCACCATCCCTTAGATTGATTTTTAGGTTTTGGATTGAATTTTACGATCCATTGAGCTAGCAATTCTTGAAACTGACGACAAGTCGTAACAGTTGCTGAAACCTTGCTTGTACTTGTCCATGTACCAAGGCCTATACTTGTAGTAATCTCACGAATAGTTATTTACCTGTTCTTCAACAATAATATCTTCATCGCAGCGATGAATGAATCCTTTACAGCAGTGTTCGGTTATCTCGGGATATTCTGCTAGCTTGAAATCGAGCAACTCAATGATAAAAGGTATCTTTAGATAGTCCCTAAAATCGTTGAATGATTCTTTAAGCCCTCTTTCCGTAAGATGCAAAACGGTTCATTGAGAATTCACAGCGTCTTCCATACTCACAGTATTAACACGTTTGCATTCACTTACCATTTGAATGATACTGATGGGTATTCACTTGCATCGCTTAAATAAACATGACTTGTCTATGCATGATAGCATTAAACTTTGGAAACACTCGTCATATGTGGGTGTATTGTCAAAACAAAAAGAAACTTTTCTTAGGTGTAGTTAATTTCGTTATGAATGTTAATAATAAAAGAGGAAGTCGGCTTCGATCCCTCACGAACGAATAAATCCGTATTTTTCGTGTTACACGAAATCCCGCCGAACAACTATGTACGTGCCTTGAAACGGATATCGACTTTAACAGTGGGTCAATTCGCATACAAGTGGGCCATTAATTATGGCCGAAAGGGTGCTGTACGAAAGCGGGGTGTCCCTGAGTAAATCTTGTTATAATATTTCATCGTCGACTCATAACTATTGTGTTCGGTACAAAACATGGAAGAAGATTTCATATTATTGTGAAGTTAATGATTTCGACGAATTCTATTTATTATTTACTTTGCAGTATTTTTTGTTCCTAAAAAAAGAAACCTGGGAGCTTGAGGATCTTTATTGGGGAGACATTACTTTTAATTCTAGCTGTACTGACATTTTTTGCTTATTTCCAGGTCTTGAATTCGGGTTTTAAGTTTGGCGGTTAAGCCTGAAACACCCTGTATATACATAATGCGCGTGTAAACACGAATCAATTAATAACAAAACACCTCATCGTTACGAATTTTCCATAACGCGTTGAAAATTAACTACGTCATTTGATCTCATTTCTCCCTATTTCGGTTAGGCCGATCGGATATCACCACCTCATTAATTTTTATCATTCCCGTTTTTCCGCGACTTCCGCCGCAACGCCGGGGTTTAGCAGATACACATACATATTTAAGGGTGTAATTTCACACTTGCCGGCGCGGCTGTGCCCGCCCTGTAACAGTTACATATTTCAGATAGTTGCAATGATAATCAATAGATTACGGGGATAGTTTCGGCGCGAGAGCCCGTATTTCCCTCAGGAGCCACACGTTATCAAAGGTTGCAGAGCGGATCGTGTTGCAGGGTTTAGGGTTCACCTTCTAGTGCGTCCACAGGGGCAGAGTTTTACTATTACAATGTATAGTTATCTCCCAACGTTTACATTGATTTACATTATATTTGTTTTCGCCATTAGATTCTGTAGTTCTGTACAGAACACATTTAGAATTCATTTTTGTTTGGAATAATTATTAAAATTGTTTACTACAAGGATCCATGGTATGTGTTCTACAAATGTTATAAAATGTAATTATTTCTTTGCTACCAAATGTTTACTTTTATCCTCTTTAGGGTAATTTACATCTGTTCCTCTGCTTCTACTCTATGTGAAAGAATAAATGAAGCAGGACGTGTCAAGTATCAAACTGATTTAGAAGTTGCTTTTTGTGATATATTATTTTTTCCTTAATAATGAAGTGTTTCATTTTTCCTTTTTCGTTTTCTTGAAAACAAACCGTCATTTTGCTAAGTAAGATTTTGTATTACAATTTAACGTATTACTGAACTTTCCTCGTCATAAATAAAACTCGCGCAAACACAAATAAACTTTTATACTTCCGAAGACAGACGGAGTTCTTTTATTAAAATTTCCAGCTGATAAAATTTGCAGGTTGCTGCTGCTCGCTCCTTCAATCGTCCTAGACAGGATCAGACAGGCTTCCGTCGAAGATCAACCGAGAAACGCGCACTTTTTGCGTTGCGTTTCTATTCACTGGAATTTAATAATGAAAGTAAAACAACCGTGTGCCCCGGCGTTATTAGAACGGTACTGTGTATGCCTCGAGGGGGAATTCCTCCGTCAGACACTTCTTCTTCACACGGTCGAACGCCCGCTTGCTCGTCGCGTCCTTTGCTTGCTTGCTTGCTTACGGTTGCGACAAAACCATTAAGAAGAACCGCTCCGAGTGTATTACTTATAAACACAATGAATGCAGAGTCCCTTTCATTTTCTGAAATTAAAATCTACTTGATTCCGTCGTAAAAAAAGCGTAATTTACATACATAATCACAGAACATAAATCTTGAAGAAACAAGAGTTACTTCATTCTTGAATTTTATGGTTAGCTTGAAGACTACAGTGGGAACAGAAATCTTTTTATTCTCCTAAATTAAGTATCTATTATTATTTCAATTCTCGTTTATTATTATCAGAAGTACCCATAAAATGAGAAATGTTTTTCAAAATTTTGTCTTTTGTCTTCTGTTGCTTTACCGATTTCCAGATTTGCACATTTATTTGCTTTGTCGACTTAATATTCAAAATATAAAAGCCTAATTTATTAGTACCGGTGGTAAGGTTCTGTGTTATTGTGATCAGACTTGGATGGATGACCATCAAGTACAGTTACCTCAGGGCAGTTCTGTGATCGGCGCCCTTACACTGAAAAGTAGAAAGCGTTAAAGACGTATGTATGTAATTTTATTATTGTTACATATTACTAAACCAGTAACACTGGTGAAAGCGCTTTATTCTCACACAAAGCAATTGAAGTTCTAATTTTGTATTTCTACACGGAACATCCTTATAAAAAGGAAATTAGGAACATGACCCAAATTATTTCAATTGGACTTATTCCTTTCTGATATTTATTTGCTTCTGCGTTCCTCCATTGTACATTAGTCTTCCCACATTTACTTCATTGGGTTCTCCACGATATTTCATGATATACACTTTTCATCCCTTTCACCTTTTAATAATTTAAATTATAATCAAAAGCTTGCACCTGATAAGTATGGGACCCTGATTAAACTCGGTTGCTACAATTAGAATTAACTTTTTCACCACAGAATTCACTTGTCCAGCTCTTGACAAATCTTACTATTTTGGATTTTAATTTTTTATTCTGCGCCTGTTCTCTTTCTCGTTGTGTACCAAAAGTTTGGTTGGCGCTGTTTATTATACTCGTCTTTTGGATCTACCTAAAGAAGCCTTCAAGCTATTATTCCACTAAGGCAACAGAAGTGTGTAACACAAACGATAGATGGCATTTATAACTGGTACTTTGAAGCGTGTTGAAATCTGTTGCTTTCTTTCTTAACACAGTCGGACAGTGCCAAAATTAATGAGATCAAACAAAACGATTGTTTCTTTTTTGTTGCAAAACACAATTTAAGAATGTGCTAAAACCGTCCAGATATAAAGGGGTCAGTATTATAAAATCAAAAAGTGAATTTACAACCAAGATTTGGATTTGCAGTTAAAAATGTAAGCAAAGGAAAGAAGATGAGGTTGAGGTGCAGACACAGACGTGTCAAGGAAAGTAACTTTCCAAAAATGCCTTTTCAATCCACATTCATCTTTCTGGAAAGCAAATGGAGACGTCCTATGTTAAAGCAATCTACTTCTACCTGTTCTATTATTTCTACTGATGTGACGGTGGTCTTCGATCTTATGAGTTCTTGCTTCTGCCTAAGTTCTACTACCAGTAAAACCTTGTCTCAACTTGGATCCTTATTCAGCCCCAACCGACTACTTCCTTAATCTTCATGACGTAGGACAGTAGCAGTGTTAGTGTTAGGTTAATCCAAAAATTAAATTTCCCAATGACTTGATGTCAGATATTCACGGGTGACAATTACCGTTGAGTTAACTGAACGTGATACTGCAATGATAAAACCACGAGAAACCGTTTGGATATTGTTACAAACATGATGAGTACAAAAGATCAGGATAATAGCGAACGTCAATTGAAGATTATCATCGAAAGGAGAAAGTGGTGTTACTCTTTAAGTATTCTTTAGGTGTTCCGTTACATCCAAATTCTTTATAATAGGAAATGCTAAGATCTCGAACGTTCCAATACGGACATGGTGGAATGTCATAAGTCATGACCAGTGTTCTTACTGATTGCAAATTTATGACATTATTTTACTTTATGTTCACAGTTTTTATTAAGAATTCCAGTGTACCATATGGAGGCTAAGAACAAGAAGAATGTTTGGTTTTATAAATAAATATGCAATAAAAGTAATATTTGAAAAAGAAGCAGACATTTGGAAGTTTTTTTAAAGAGAACTTTAACGGAGCATTTGTTAGTTCATGACTTCTCTCAAAGAAGGTCAGTTTCTTGTAACAAGGGAATTGCTTGACAGGAGGTTGTAAAATATATACAAGTTGAAATTCTCGTTGTTCCAGAGGAGAATTGAACCCCAAATCCACATACCTATAATCTCAACTGAGGATGAATAGTTTTCTCTAACTCAATCATCATGCAATGGTCACATTTGTTTGCGACAAATGTTTTCTGAATTTGTTTTTTATATTAGCTATATACGTAAGAAGGAGGTAGACAAAAAAATCAATGTGTGGGCTTATGCTGGAGTATAAGAACTTAATAAAGTTGGAATTTCGCGAGATAAGTATTCTTAAATAATTAAACCCTTACTGTTCTAATAAAGTCTGTGGAGGGTACGTGCGAAAGACGTAATGAATTTTATATTTGGCAGTTTAGCTAAATGTTCGGTTATAAAACCGCAGTATCATGAGAATGTATAACCTTTGAGCGTAATGCCGCAAGATTAGCTCCGGAGTTGGTTCTGCAAACAAAATGTTTAATGAATGCAGCAGCGGTCCCACAGTGCAATTAGAGTCCTGATCCGCATACCGCCGTGCTGAAGCTGTGTTTCAGGCCATAAGACATCGCCTTTGTTGTAATGAAGGCCGAGGTTTTGTTTATTTTATCCCGCTTTAAGTGCACCGATGCGATGTTCCGAACAATCACCGTTTAAATGAAACTGGAACGTTAGTGAAGACGTTATTTTCCGAGCGATATAATTTTACTAACATTCCGGGCACTTTTATGAACACAATATTAAACATTTACACAACAAACAGCACTGGCTGAATTAATCCAATAATTTAATTAGCTGAGTTTTTATTTTTTTCTGGAAAATTTTCAAGTTTGGAACTGCTCGTTTAATTTTGCCAGTACAAAAAGATGATAACAATAAATCATTGTTTTTATTGACTGTCAGAGTTAATTAATTTCGATGTGTGTGTGTAGTTTTGCAGTTTTCGTTCGTAATATTATGTGATATATATTTGGGTTAACTGTTGGCACCAGAAAATTATTCGTGTCGCTTTTAAATTTGATTTTATTGATATTGCCAGTGCGTCCAATTATTTCGCTCGTAATTTTTCGTTAAATTGCGGTAAATATTAATGTGCGACCCTCCTTTGTGTCCTGCAAATTGGAAAGCAATCAATAATTTAAAAACTAGTGTGACTGTTAGTGTTCAAAAAAATCGCCGTATAAGAAATACCGAGTGACTTTTAATGATTGAAGCAAATTTGTATGTTGTGAACACTGAGGAATTGGCATTACCTGAAAGTTCGTTAATTTTGCGGGAATGCGTAGCTATAGGTTAGAGTTGATATTTACATTGATGATGAAAACTGTTTCAACAGATTATTATTATTCAAGACCTGGAAATGTTAGCCCCCTTTGCGTAAGCAGCACCGAATCCTTTGAGATAAGTTATTGAAGACATTATTAACGTTTTAGGTTGTCTGATATTTTCAATTGCCTCTTCAATTGCCAGCTGCACAATTCATCCAAATTGTTTAATACGTATTCTGAACATCACATTATTGAAATGAGGAAATAAGAAGTTCAAATTTAATTGAATATTAGAGCAAATCTTCAAGCCCCCTTAAGCAGTACCGAATCCTTCGAGATATGTTATTGAAGACATTATTAGCGTTTTAGGTTGTTCGATATTTGCAGTTGCCTGCTGCAATTCTTCCAAATTGTTTAATACGTATTCTGAATACCAAATTATTGAAATAAGGAAGTAAGAAGTCCGGATTTAATTGAATATTAGAGCAATTAGGCCACCAACCAGCACTGATTAAACATCCTGGGAAAAACTCCTCTAAATAATTTATTGTGGTTCGTGCTGTGTGAGCAGTGGCGGAATCTTGTTGAAAGTAGCCATTTGCTAATTCAGTGTCGTCTAACTGGTTTATAAATGTATCCAATATAAGTCTCTGATATCTATAGGCGTTGTTTCCCGGAAGAATATTGGTCCAATAATTCTCCAAGACATTGCCACCCAAACACCAATTTTAAGTGGACGTAGTGCTTTTACATCAATCACATTAAAGGGATTATGTTCCGACCAAGTCCTGAAATTTTGTGAATTGATAAACCCAGAGAGATGAAACCAGGCTTTATCAGCAAAGAAAGTTGTATCTTGTTGGTCACTATTATTTAGCAGATTATTGTTATACCACTGACAAAACTGAATTTATTGAAGAAAATCGAGTGGGTGAAGTTGTCGAACCATTGAAAATTTGTATGATTGGAAATGAAGGTGTTTTTTCAAGATCTTCCGAGTGGATTCGTATAGGAAACATGAGGATTCTGTTATACAGTATCATTAACATTTTGTACAATATCGAGTGTTATTATAGTGGGGCGATCAGTGAATTTTCCTTTTTCTACATTACCAGTTTGAAGGAAACGTTCATTTATTAACCGATTTTGAACTGAACTGACTTTAAAGTGAATAGAGAGACTCATAAAAGGAATTATGTTTTGGAACTAAAATTAACATAACCTCAGAATATGTATGAAATCACATGAAACTGATAACTGATTTAGAAAACCAGCTTGATCAGTACGGTGTGCGGGAGGGGAAATTCAATCACTTCCTCATCGATTCGTGTTCGTTGTAAATGGAGGACGGCTATTCTAAAACAGTGTTGTGAAAAAAGACGAAACTCAATTTGTTGTTCAGGGTATATTTCAATGAAATCGCCATAGGCATGCTGCTGTGAATAAATTCAATTACTATTGGGCTGATTCAGCAGAACATATCAGTAACAGTTCCTGATCCAACAGTTGAGACTGAACACTTATTTCTGCTGAATGAAGTTCACTCATCATAACATGTTCCAGTCAGGTAGCGGAGAAGTTACGCTACAAAAAATGGCGAACCCTCCAACTCATCAACCTCATGAGGTCGCATTCAGCAGAAATTTGTTCAACAGTTACACAACTTTCGGGTCTGCTGAATGTGCCCATTTTCATTTTGTACTCCGCTTCGAAAATAAGCCATTACTAAAAATGTATTTTATTCTGTGCTCAAAACCATTTTGGTAATAAATTGTGATAATTAAATATCTTATTTATTTGGTTTTCTTGATTCGACAATAAACGAATTTATTTGAGTTTGACAATCTAGTGCACTAACCTAAATCTAAATTTTGAATTTGAAAATCCAGCACACCAACATCAAAATTGAAAAGTGTTGCCAATCTAATAAAATAATTCTCAATCATTAAAAGTCACTCGGTAAAAAAAAATTACTTACACAATGTACGAAAATTTTTGAGAAGAGAACAGGGTGTTAGACCTTCAAGATCCTCTCCCTGATAAAGTTGCGGGTCTTGCTGTCTTCTTGGGTACGGTTAGGTGTGAAGGAGCTTCATTTGGATGATACTCAAACAGAATGTCGTCACTCGCTCGTGGGAAGGTGACGATATTCTGTTGTAATTTTCCTTTAATCAATAAAAACAAAATCTAAAATATGTACTTTAAATCCTAGCCTTATCCTTTGGCCCCACGTTGGGCGCCAATTGATAACGATGGGTTTCACACTATCTTAGATTTTTTCATTGATAACTTATATTCTGTTTGTTTCCAAATTCATTTTCTAAAATCTGTTGGTGTTAGTTGATTTTCCTAGGAATTTTTTTCTCTTGAAATAGATCCGATATCATTTCGAAATAAATTCCCTTCCAAGAAATCGTGAGTTAGATTGATAAACTCATCTCTGTACAATTACAGGGGTCTTCATAACGAATATCCACAAAGAAAGAATACCAAGGCAGAGCCGTGAATCACGGAATCGATAATGCAAACATTGTGCCCCGAACTCATTACGAACACATTCATACGTCTTACGTGCGTCCACAAACGAACGATTGTGCCTTGGCTATGGCGTGCGTGCGTTAGCCAAGCAACAGTGTATCTCATAGGTGAGCCGCATTCCACGGGGAAACGAGCGGATCAATCAGGCCCGGCGATATCGCTTTAGCATTTCTCGACTATCCGGTCGAAGCGGCTTTGCCGCACATGACTTACGACCAGAAAATCCTTGTGATTGATTTTTTGCTTTTACATGGTAATTCCAGGCGATTAAAGTGATCCGATATGTTAAACCTTGTCAAGCGGACGAGGACCATTTCAGAGACATAGTAATATCCCTAGAGTAATGGAATTAGGACTTTCTCTTTCGGTAATTGTTAATACCTGATTTTTTTCTTAGTCGATTTAGGGCACACTGCTTTATCATCGACTCATTCTCATTAGCTAATCTCTTAAGAAGTTGAAGTCAGGCCTCAATATAACTTGTAGGTGTAATTAAGTATTGTTGAGTAAAACTCGATTTCGGAAATGTTTAAAACTGAAACGAAAATTATTAAAAAA
This sequence comes from Dorcus parallelipipedus, assembly GCA_958336345.1. Classification (NCBI taxonomy): domain Eukaryota; kingdom Metazoa; phylum Arthropoda; class Insecta; order Coleoptera; family Lucanidae; genus Dorcus; species Dorcus parallelipipedus. Next base: position 20,980,762 of record OY284482.1, on the reverse strand, counting down.
GAGAGTATGTGAGATGAGTATTTTTCCTTTTTATGTTTGGCACGAATGGGAAAAATAGTTTAGGAAGAAACTCTCTAAGGAAGACCGTGTTTAAATTATGAAAGAAGAAGTATTGGAAAACTAGTTGATAAAGATGAAGACATCTGCAATAAAAGGTGCTTTTTTTAGAGTTGTAGGTCTTTGAGTAGGGGCAAGATTTCTTTCCGAAACATAGAGAGACTTTGCGGCGAGTTTTCAAGGAACTAGAATAAAATTAATAAGTTCGTCGCTTCCAAGGCAAGATTGCTACATCTTTGTTGTTGTTTTTTGGCAGGTCTGCAGTATAAGGAAGATATGGTATAGGTACCAATACACTATCCACTGGCACGCCGGACTTGATCGGATGTAGCTCGGTGTCTTGGTGTTTAGTAATGATATGGAAGTTTTTCTTTAGAAGGCCCTCATGCCTGACTTTATCAAAAGCCTGACTGACATCTAGAAAAACCGTTGCGACAAGAGTTTTCTCTTCTCAGATATTTTCTTCATCATTTTGTAGTACCATGTTTGTTTCTAAATCCAGATTGATGGTCTGGAAAAATTTGTTGTAATCAATTAATGGTGTTGTCAAATACTTTTGTGAGTGTAGATAATAAGCTTATTGGGCAGTAAAATATTATTCCCTCAACTTTTTCACCAAGTTTCAGAAACATAAGCATTTGGGTCACTTTCCATTGGCTAAGAAAATATCCAGTTCTCAGTACTGCATTAAAGACGTGTCGTTTGGCTTTAAACCCCTTCATTGGCATTCCTTGCAACATCTTTCCTGTTATTAGATCGTAGCTAGGTGGTTTCTTTGGATTGGTGGCCTTCATGATTGAGTTTCTTTTCCTTCGGCGAGCGTAAAATGTTTAAATTGGTATATCCTTTTGAAATGGGGCATTTAGATAATTTATAACTTTCTCTTCCTCAGTATTTGAGTTAGCTTCGTGTGGCACTTTTCTTGCCCATTTTCCATTGGTATCTTTCACCGGTGGAGATAATTATTTTAGTTGCTTGAGTCTTCTCACAGCTTTAGGGGACAGTGAGGGGTGACATGTTTTCTGAACATTTTCCGGTCTATTTTATTATTTTACCATCTGGGTTGCTGCGAAGTTTCTTGAATCTGAGTATACTTGGTTGCTATAATTGGGGAGTGGTCAAGGGATAAAGTCAAATAATAATGATTGTACTTTTATGCTGAGTTTCATAAAAGCCAATTAAATTTAATCATTGGTTAAGAATAATCACTCCTACACCTTCAACACATGTAACCATAGCAATGTTTACTTTTGACGCATGATTAAATTTAAGTAACGTTTAATAATAATAATAATAATAATAACAATATAAATTTATTTCAATAAATTATAGAAAAACTACAAAAAATTGAAAAAGTCAACAGTGACATAAGTACATGTGAAACAAAAGAAATATCCAAAATCAAAAACAAAATATAGAATAAGAAAAAAACAATAATAATAAGTAAAATAAGTTAAAGATCTTAGATCCTTTTAGCATCACTGTATGTTAGAAATTCGTTAACACTGTACGGCTCCATATTTAGTAGGTATAAATAAAGTTGTCTTCTAAATTTAGATGTCTTGAAGCTGCCGGTAATTTGTTGTAGAAGGACATTGCGCTGTATAAGGGACCTTTTTCAGTTAGCTGTAGCCTGTGAATAGGGAGACTGTAATTATGATGTCTAGTGGTATACTGCGAAACTTCGTTGTACACTTGAATTTTGTCCTTATGTTTGTGTAGAAACAGCAAGAAAGCTTGTATATAGGTACCTGGTACAGTAAGGAGTTTGTTTTGCAGAAATTGACCTCTACAAGATTAACGACAAGGCGTGTTGAGCATGATACGCAATATTCTTTTTTGGATGACGAATACTCGTTCCATATGTACGCTGCTGCCCCAGAATATTATTCCATAATTTACTAAAGATACAAAGTAAGCGTAATACACCGTCTTCAAAGCAAAAGGATGAGTGTGGTGTTTTAAGACTCTTAAGGTAAAACAAGCTTTATTCAATTTAACTACCAACTTATTAATATGCTATTCATAATTTAGATGTTCATCTATAGTTACACCTAAAAATTTCGCTTCATTACTCAAACCAGAACGCCATGTGTTTTTACAGTTATAGTTTCTGACTCATAGCCAGCACGACTAGGTCTGAATAACAAACAGGCAGTTTTTAAACTATTTAGGACCAGTTTGTTGAAGGCAAACCAATTTTGAATTCTTGGCAGCAGTTTTCCAGAACTTTTATGTTGACAATATTGATTAAATAAGTTGGCCATAGTTTTGTTTAAAATAGTTGTTATCTAAAATTTTGTAATTGGTACATGCTACAAAATATATGGTTCTTAGAAGTTAAACGGTGTTATTAATTATAAAAACCCAACATTTTATGATTTCCATAAAATCTTGACACCATACCAAAATGTTTGTGTCATCAGCATAATTAATTATCATATTTTCATTTGAGCAAGAGGCCAAATCATCCATGTATATTACAATGGTGAAATCCACCATAAGCATTTTATATGGATTCCTTTGGCCATCCAGAAGTCTAGTAAATATGGAATTTTCTTTCCATCGTCAAGCCAGTTTCTTGGCTGTCTCGTTCATAAGTAGCTTAAGTTGTTTGCCTTCATAGCTGCAAGCAGTTCTTTATCTTTGGGTGTTATTAATTTGCATCCCCAATGTGTGTAAGGATGAACTCGCTCTACAGGATTGTTATAGAAATGTATCAGTCAAAGGTGTTGATATAATTTTTCTCATAATTAGCACCCAAAAATCTATAGACATCACTTATCAAGTTCAAAGAGGCTTTTTTTATTATAGACCTGTATTATTTGTTGTACTAGTAAGAGTAAAAAGAAGTTCTCGTTGAATGTTCAAGTTACACGCGGCAAAAAAATCTAAGACACCGTCGACGAGCCGAAACAAACAGTAATTACACGAGTTCGATGATGCATAACGAAAGCCGTAGTAAAACACCAGAGGGCGCACTGTTTCGAATGATACTCGTTCAAAACGATGCGCGTCTAATCGCGTCTTTTCGCGGGCAAAAACCTTTCGCCGAAACGCCCCGCGAACCTCTTTAAGACTTGTGGGAACAACGGAGGACAGAGTTATTAGCGTCTTCTTTGGCGGAACGGCGTCGTTCCAAAGAGCAACGATTCACATCGTCATGTCCGATCGGGACCGATGCGCGGTAAAAAGCCGGATTCCTCCGGGGCCTACATCATTACTAACGATGACACCCACCTTCCTGTCTTTAATCATCCCAGCGTGGCGGATTACATTTACCAATAAGAACGAACGCTCTTTATTCTAACGGCGCGGCCTGTTATTAAGCGCGACGCAAAAAAATAAAACAATGAATTTCACTTCCTTCGATTCGTTCGAAGTTAAATTCTAATATACTGGCTGTTTCAAATTAAGTTTACAATGAAGGAGTTTTCGAAATCAATTCATTTCAACATTTTTTAAAACTTGATCTGAATTACATATCGTGATGATACTTGATGATAACACTAGTTGTTAATTACCTTATTGCTCAAAAACGTGGAAAGATGGAAATCTGTTTGGCCAAGAACTGAGAGGATTAATAAAATATTTCACATGAACCCATACAGTTTTTAAACTAGCCCTGTTTGTATTTGGTAGATCTTTTCAATTCGGAACTACCACCAATATAAATTAGAATCAACTTGACGAATAAATCCCAATTAAACATATTATTAATAAATTTTATTAAATTTACGCGGCACGAAATGGAATTTTTAATCTCCAAATTTGTAATAGATTATTCTGTCATGCCAGCAAATTAAATATTACAACGCACCATTTATATTTTACGTTCCATTATAATGAGCGCTTTGATGTTGTTGGATTTTAATCATTGTGTACATTTTCGGCAATTGTCTTTTTTTGTGGGGGTTATTCCCCGATGATTATAATTGAAAATTTTACAAATTGCGAGCTGTAATGTTGAAGCGATTAAACATTGCGTGTAATTAGTCATTGGCAAAATATTTGTTTAAAGTGTTGACTTAATACATGTGTATACTATCGTCCGTAAGTTTAGGTACACACACAGAAGTAATTTTCAAATTAAAAATTAATAACATTACTTTTATAAATACGAATAAATTTTATGAAAAATCATGTTTTGAATTGTTGGAGTTTTTATTGTTTACCAATATACAGTTTAGTTACCTAAATCTCATAATTATATGTTTGTTTCAGGTAAGAAAGCAACTCTTTACAATTTACTTGCTCCGTGCCATGGAATAAAGGTAAAGTTTCTTGAGAGTCTTATATCTAGGAATAAGTTATCTCATCTAGAAACAATGTAAATAAAAACTAAAATAGAGAGGCGAAATATTTATTAGCAGTACGGTGTAAATTGGATAAAAATAATTCAAACATATTAAAAATTAAATTTGTTATGATATCAGCTCAATTTATTATACGATAAATTAAAAAAAAAAATGAAAGGAACATTTGTGCAAGAAACTTTTTCTGTTTTAGAACATGCATTTCGAGGGTCGAGTAGAAAAAAGGTTACAAATTGTGATACATATCGGTTGTTTTCGCTTGTCCAATACGGATGATTGAGAGTTGTTTACATACCTTCCGTTATGGGCGTAATACGTTCACAACATCTTGAACTACGACTTCGGGGGACATGAAACCTGCCCTCTTGACGTCATGTCATATGTATGTGTATCTCACCCTTTATGGCATGTGTCGTCATTTGCGAGTAATGTTCAAAGAAATTAAATCATAAAACATCTCACACGTGAGGAGGCAAAGTTGTAGGAGTTTTGTTTAAGAATTTTTCTTAAAAGAAAAGACTAAGAATTCACGATGACAGTGACATTTTTTCTTGATAAAACAAAGTTTTAAATCATGAAAGTTTAAATTTTATGACTTTCTGAACAAAGATACTATACAACAAATACAGTGATCCGAAGTGTCCTTGTGTTATGTGAAAAATAAAATAAAATAATTAGTTGATGAAAAAGAAATTCAGAAGAAATAATAAAGCTGGAATGGAAACAATCGTACAAAGTTTGTTATGTGGGAAATCAAATTATTATTTACACACTGGAAGTTTTCTCACGTACTACAAGGTGGAAATGCAGTTGCAACCTCAGTTAATGTCGCCAGGTAATAGAGAAGGCGAAACACGTTCATAGGCCTTAAAGACGACTCGCCTATATCGAACAGTGTCGGCAATTTGTTGACTCTCTTTTTTCCATGATATTAATGAAGAATTAAGAATAATTAAGAATTCAAACAAAATTAAGAAACTTTCATAATTTTTCTCAAATGGAAGATAACATGTGTTCATTTAATAATCCTCAGTATACAAATGCCCTATCGATTTTTGAACTATTACCAAAATAACTTTCAATCATGAATTTTTTCTGCTCTAATGTAAACACCATTTTGTAATTCAATAAATGTAAACTAAATGAAAAAGAAAAAAAGATTATATATTTAACTTTACTGACGTTTCGCAAAATGATTTCTTGCTTTGTCAAATGAATGATTCCCAAAAATTACTTATTTTTGTACAAAACCAACAAACAATGCAAACAAACAAGAAACCACTTACTCTACAGTTGACAGGACGAATAACACTAGTACAATTTTGTTCGCGATGAACAAGCTACGACATGCCTTTATGAAAACAAAATATTTTCATAGCCAATGCTACCGGAATATGAAATGAACAAATGATATTTGAACTATTGCGTATTGTAATTTCCATAAAATTTACATATTTTTGTTTGTCGTGATAAAAATTTTGGCGATTGGCATAAAAAAATATAAATGATCACCATTGTCAAGTTTTGGAGAGTTCATTTTGCGTTAAAAGTAACATATTTAACACTCATACAAAGTCACATTTAAATTTCACACCTAAGTATTTCTTGTTGAACAGAATTCCTCATTCCATTTGAAGAATAAAATCTAGAAAACATTGAAGCAAAAGTAAAAGTGAAGAGGAGACGTATGTACGAGAAATGAAATGGAAAATATACAGGTATAAAAGTAAGAACATTGACAATATGACGGAGAGAAAACGGTATAGGCAAAGAGAGATGAAAGAGGCTTCCCTGTAGAGGCATCTTTCCTTTCGTTTATATCCGTACATATGGGACTCGTTTTCCTGTGTATAAGTAACAATAAATGAGGAAAATAAACCCAACAACTTTCATTACTTGTTATTATTATTAATGCATCCCTCTCGCACTTCATACATTTAAATCTTCAGTTATCTACACTATTTGCTCTCATTAAATTTCTATGATCTCATGTACTTCAACAATCTGTAGACAGTGATGGCTTATGATTTTCTAAAAACTGTACAACGATGATTATAATATATATAGTATGTAGTTTTAAATAGAAAATATAAAAAAATAAATAAATTGTCATAAAACTACGGAGTTAAAAAACAAAGTTTTAATTAGAAATATCACATAAAACTAGAAAGTAAGAAGAAAGAAAAAAGAATGAAAGGTGAAAGAAATAATTAAAATAGAAATTTGACGAATTGATTGAGAAAGAAGAAAGCCAAATAAGAGCAATATGCCAGGATCAATAGAGAGAAAACACTCTAATTTTATTTTTCCTAAATCCACCTCTGTGAAGTTGGCACTTCATTTTTGAAAAAAGTATTTTTTTAGTGAAATTCTGGTAGCACCTTGAAGAGTTCTGGAGTTCTATGTGAAAATTAAAATAGTTCTGGCGAATTAAATATAAAAAAATGACTGAGAATTTGGGGTGCTAAGTTCACAAAACAGGATTTGAAAATTAGCTGTAACATTTTTTTAAACATTTAACCGTTGTAAATAATTAATTTCACTATTAAGGCTTTCTTTAGGATCTTGAAGTGCGATTCAGAACTCTCAACTGAATCCCGAAATTTTGAAAAAACTAACTCCTCCATATTCAAACAAAACATCAAAACACGAAAAACATTTTATTTTTGGGTTTAGAGCCTCAGAAGTTAAGAAAGTACCGTACTACTTAAAACTCTCAAAGGAACCTCAAAATTTCAAAAAATATAAAACAAAAATTTTACACATTGACAAGATTTCAATTCGAGATACGAAAGTCGCTCATCGCTCTTTACATTTAATTCGCCAAAACTGTTTTTAATTTTCACATCTTCGGGGTGCTATCACACTCTACCGTAAAAGATTGTTTTGTTCAAGAATGAGATGCCAACTTCACAGACGTCCTAAACCCAGTTCAGGGAAGGAAAAATAAAATGATGATGTAGCATAGACTGCATAGAAAATTAAAAGACTGTTACCACTGTATGTTGCCTTTGATTTAATCACTAGAATAATGAACCAAGTTCACTTGATTGCCATAATATTTGTACCAAAAATATTGTAAGTACAAAACTGTTACATACCACATAGATTATTGCAAAGTTTGGAAGCAGTTATCCTGAAGAGTAAATAGGTACTAAAAATGGCCAAGTACTAGAATTTAAGTTGCTTAGATAATAGAATATTAATGTTCAATATGGATGCCGGTTTTATAAAACTAAAATAACATAAAAACATACTTTTCTATGCAAGTACTCTTTGGTGCCATCGCACAGTGGGTTATTTTCAGTACGTAGAAGGACATAAGTAAAAATTTGACTTGTCATATTTTAAAAAAAAATTCATTGTTTTTACATACTTAGATGTTCATAATATATGTCCAAATAAATTTCCGATAAAGGTAGGTCATGGAAGATAAATTATTACATTATTTACACTAAAATATTGTCCAGTTCTTGAGGGTTAAGAAAATTGAAGTTTAATTGGCCATACCTTACAGCTTGATATGTCACTAACTTCAAAAACTGCTTCTTGTTGTAAATTTTTGCACTCCATGACCTACCTTTATCAGAAATTTATTTGGACATATGGTATTACATGTTACCATAAACAATTGATCGCGTGCATGGCTCACTAGATCTTAGCTAAACGTCAAAGTTACTGCTGTGAACTTTAAATATTTTATTTTGAGAAAGCTGATTTTATAAAATCAATAAAGTACAAAATATGGCTCCTGATCAAGGTAACTTTATTTTATTAATTTTAATATTAAAAGAGCTATAAACATTAATAAAATCGCAATATTTGAATAAGAAAATAATAATTTTGCGAAAACTTGCGACAAATTATTTGCCCTTTTTTTTAAAGCTGTACACATAGCTCTATTAAACCTGCTATAGAAATTTTTGCGCATTTTTGCGCTTTGCGATATACAGGGTGCGCCAAATGACATTTCTAACAGGAAACAACAATTTTTAAAGGACTTGTCTAAAAAAACCAGAGCTAAATATTTGAGTTAGTAAGCTTTAAGTCATACGGCAAGTTTTTAAAAGTTTTTATCCTTCAATAAATACACTATACCGAGTGTCACACACTATATGTTTACCCTTCTAGAATTTTTATTTTTAATTCTATTTATATGAAATTTGGTAGGCATAAATTAAACAATAAAATTAATTTTCCGACGTACTACTGAGCACTGTCGGACTTCCGGTTTTGCCGGAAGTGATGTTAATTTTCTTATTTTAAATGGAATACCCTATATATTTTTATATATTTGGAATCTGCAGTTCATTGCGAATCCGAATATGTATCACTAGTTAATAATTTTCAATTGTTCTAGCGGTTATTAATTTTGTCCAGTTAGTTACTGAAAATAACCCACTGTGCATCGTGATCATAAAAAGCGAAGTGAAATAGACACTTCCATTTTCAAAAACTTTAGTTGTGTAATATTAATTTTGACAATGTTTGTCATGTATTTGTCAACCTATAAAATCTATTTCATTCGATTCCAAAGAAATAAAGAATCTCTATTATGATTAGTAGTACCAACAGCTAAATCAGTTGCAATTTTTCGAATACTTATTCCGTCTTGCAATCGCGTTTGAATTGCATTTCATTTGGGATACTTTTATTTGTTTTGTCAAAATAACATTAATGTCAAAATGACGCAAGCTAATTTTGAAGCACGTTTCAATCAACTGAAATTTCTAGTGTAGTCGGTTTTTCTGATCGTGGAAATACTATCGATATCATAAAAAAACTAGGACAAGACTTTTCAAGCTGTGTAAAACTGCTACCGACCATAAATATAAAATTATTGGAAAGGGTCAGTCATTGTCAATCATACCTACAGTGGGATAGCTGCTTGCATAGAAAAGGGTGTCACAGTTAGACAAATTGCTCAGAATTTCAGCGTTCAACAAAAATACAGTAACTGACTTGACAACAAAGTAAGATTCAATATAATAAAATAATGGAAACGCATGGTTACTCGATTTAAAAGTTGTCTTAGTCTTTTATGATATCGATAGTACATAGAGCGTTGATATTTACTTGACAGGCTATATCATTTTTATATACAAAATAAATTAAAGGTTTTTTTTTTATTAACACAGTTTCACCACAATATTCATTTCATTATTTGTTTGGAATTTTATTAATAAAATCTGTCATTGCATATCAGCCAGCGGTTTTCATTATTTATGAGTGTACTTTCCACTTATCAATTGCAGCCGTTCAGGATCACAGTTAAATTTACCAATAACAACTTTAATTCCGGAATAAACTGAAGCAAACAATGACCTTTTCGAGCACACGGAATTTACATGCGTACATACGTGAATTTTTTAAAATCTTTTTAATTTAATGAAACCGGTGTGTCTGAATGAGCTGATGGGTGGTCTGGGCGAGTCCGGACCGGAACGTGATTATTTCAGCGCCCCCGCGTAATTATATCTATCGGGAGATATCAGATCTCGTGTGGCTGTAATTGTTTGCATAATGATAGCGCGTTTACCGGCAGAATGGGAATTTATCATCCGTCATTGTTCTGCGTTAGTAGAAGTGAAAGCTATTAGAATTATGAAGAGACAAACATACATGTGAATATATTATCTTCACTTATATTTGTGTGTCATATTTGTGATTTGTAATAAAGCATTAATTAGGAATTAACAAAAAATTAAAAAAATGCACTTCATTCTTTCTTAATTTAGCTTCTTTTCTTTGTTACTAATTATTTTAAAGTTATATTATATATCCCAAGCTTTTTCGAAGTGATTTTTCATTTTGAGCCCTTTGGAATCCCGTTTCTTAGTTTTGCTTTTCCCTTCAGTACTGTTTCCATTATCATATTTCCTAAAAACGTTCATTCGATGAAAGTCGTGATGTATTACACAGAGCTCACCATAGTTTCTTTGTCTAATTATGTTACTTAATTATGTTACTTTTGTTCGGAGTTTCATCTGTCTGCCTTGTGTAGATTTTTAAATTATGATTATGTTATACTTATTTCTATTCATTTTTTAAATGTAGCTAGGATTTGTCGGTATACGTTGGGCCTGGCTTCACTTTTGACTTTGGGCGCCAGTTCGTTCGCCACCATTATGAATAACAATGGGCTGAGTTATCCTCTTTGTTTTACACAAACTTCTGCTATAAATCTATGTGTAGTGCTCCTTCCCATGTGTACTGCATTTTGGTGTCTACATATGCACACACATATGTTTAAATTTCTCTCTACCTTTAGCATTATATTTTTCATTGCTCCTCTACAAAACCTGCCACTTTTCTGTTCTGGTTAAGCTTTCCACATGTAATTATACAAAGTAGAACAAAATCATTCTCATCTAGTTACATTTGGAATCTTTTTGAATTAGCGAGTTCTGTCAATAAGTATACAGGGTGATTGAAACTCGAGGGCCAGCATGGGGATCTCGCTCATTATAAAAGATAGAGAATCGGTTAAATGGAGGCAAAGTTGCCAAATTTGATGCTGATTAATAATCTGTTAGGAAGTTTGAAATATCTCGAACGGTTTCTTCACAATCGAAGAAAAACGAAATATTGCGATTTTCGAAAATCGGACATAACTTCTTTATTTATGATTTTTTTCAAAATCTGTGAAAACATTCCCGAAGCAACTTTTTACGCTTGATTGAATGCCTAACGTACTTTATTTCTAGAGCGATTCGTTTTTGTTTTTCCAGAGCCAACTTCATTTTTTCTTATGGGCGCGATCTTTGTTGTTTAGAGAGATAGATAGCAAGCACATTTACTTTTGAATTCATTGGTATGCCACACTTGCTATTTTATTTTGATTTTAATTGAGAAATTTTGAAAAAACTGAAATTAGAATCATGTAACATATTAATTTAACTTAGGTTCATTTGTATACTGCGTATCCAAGGATACGTATACCTTTGTTTAATTGGTCTGTCATAAAATACAGAATCGTATATTCAAGTGAAGAAAAACGTGATATGTTGCGCACTTTTTATTTGCCACAAAAATTCCACTATAAGTGCTCAGTGGTTTTAGAAACGTATCCGAAGATAATTCAACCAAGTACATATTAGATATTTTTCCAAGCTGGATAACAATTTCCTTCAAAATGATACATTTAAAATTCCAAAAGAATGTACAGAAATAGAATAGAGAAAAAAATCACAGCATTTCCATTTTCCCCAATACCTAGACGTTGTATCATTTTATATCAAATTGTTATCCAACTTGGAAAACTAGTTAGTACTTGATTGGATTCTTTCCGGATAAGTTTCTAAATACCGCTGAGCACTTGTAATGGAATTTCGTTGTGACAATAAAACATACGAAACATATCACGTTTTTCTTCATTTGGATACGCCACTCTATGTATATTTAATGACAGACCAATTAAAGTTTGGCTGGTTGGCTACGCAGCGTACAGTTAAATCCAAGCTAACTTAATGTGTGAAACTAAGCTAACTTAATGTGTGCACATAATTTAATTTCAGTTTTTTCAAAATTTCTCAATGAAAATTAAGATAAAATAGCAAGTGTGGCATACCAGTGAATTCAGAAAAAAATGTGCTATCTACCTGTGTAAACAACAAAAATCGCGCTCATAAGAAAAAATGAAGTTGGCTCTGGAAAAACAGAAACGAATCGCTCTAGAAGTAAAGTACGTACGCCATTCAATCAAGCGTAAAAAGTTGCTTCGGGAATGTTTTCACAGATTTTGGAAAAGATCATAAATAAAGAAGTTATGTCCGATTTTCGAAAATCGCAATTTTTCGTTTTTCTCCGATTGTGAAGAAACCGTTCGAGATATTTCAAATTTCTTAACAGATTATTAATTAGCATGAAATTTGGCAACATTGCCTCCATTTATTCGATTCTCTATCTCTTATAATAAGCGAGATCCCCATGCTGGCCCTCGAATTTCAATCACCCTGTATAAATCAGTCAAATTGGCAATTTATTGAATTGCAGAAAATACTTTCATTACTGAAGCTTTGCAATATTCCATTCTTGAATACAAAGCACAGTTTCGACTTAGATTTCCGAAAATGTTGAAGAAACTTTTCGCCAAATTATCCAGAGATTCCAAAGAACGGAATTGTGATGAAGGGGAAATCCACTGAAAGGCCGTAAACTGACCAAAATCTCGATTGATATTTGCCCTAAATTTCGCTGGGCCACTGGCAATGATTGTTGCCAGGATTTTTTTACACCACTATCTATCTAAGTTGTTTTTGTAAACGGGTTTACCGTATTCTGTGCGGTTAGTACAATTTTGTGTAGAGAAAAATCATAATATGTAAGCGCAGAATACAGGGTGAACCATTTAAGAGCCGACTGGGAAACATCCTACGAAGGAAGCGTTTACGAAAAAATGTTTTAAGTAAACATAATTGAATGTAAGGGGAAAAGTACGTTTCATTTTGAGAACATTGACAAGGAGAACTTTTATATTAAAAAAGAAGTTTTCGCCTTCGAAATGCAACTTCATTTTGTAAGAAACCGCTGTTACAATATTATAACCCTTTACTACTGATGATGGAGTAAACATTTCCGAAAGCTTGATTAAAAATTTAAAGGAATTTCTAGGATATATCAGTGGTTTCCCTAATAAACTCTTTCTCTCTGTGTATGTTTCTGCTATGGTTTTAAAGAAACGCAGTCTCAGTTTCCTCAGAGTAAACTTTCATTGGTTTACCTGTAAAATTCACGTAAGCCGGCGCTGTTGCTATTACGAAGTTCTGAAATACAACTACTGTACGTGTAATTATTAATAATTCTCGGCGTTCTTCTTTCCACAGTTCATTGCTCGCGAGGTCTTGCATCGCCTGGAAACGAGCCGTCCAACCAACCGCACGGAATTCAGGCGTTTTTTACTCTCGCATTAAACAATAGAAAAGTCTCATAAATTTACATTTAATCGAGGAATTGTAAGTTCATTATTAATTACATTCAGAATTGATGACGGCGGTAATCGTTTCTATACTGTAATAAAAAAAATGAGGTAGATAATGATTGTTCCAGTTTGTTTTTATTATTTAAATATGTATTAACTACTTTATGCTGTGATTATTATTGTTGTTGATAATTATTAGATTGCAGCACTTTCCTGGCCGAAATAACTGTTCCGAATTACATTTTCTTTTCAAATCTGTTTGGAATCTTTCACTTTTGTCATCTTGAATTAGGGACGAACGGTATCGCCTGATTTTTTGCCACATAATGGTGCCTACGAGCTCTCTATACTTCAGATAAAAATTCAGATATGATTAATTTATTTTCTAAAAGTCTTTAATCGTATATTCAATTTTACTATGGTCGGAAATACATAGAAACTTGCCAGTAATACATTACTCTATATGCTTATTAAACGAAATGAGTTTGCATTTACTTGTCGATCGAGTTGAGACCTCCGCTTCGCATGAAAATTTGCTTTCTCGCAAGAACTAAAATCCTGGATAAGATTTCCACCATCGATCCAGAAATTTACTGCCGTCGGGATATCGGGGAGCAAAGGTTATCCGGTTCGAAATTCTCTTTTAATTAGTAACCGGAAACAAGCGTGCCTGAACACAAGACGGAAACAAATCGGCGACGGTCGACCTGTATACGGAATTTTTTATGCGAGGAATGTTTTCCCTTCCAGGAAAATCAATCAATGTGGCGGCGACGTGAGTTCGATATTAAAAAGGCGCCGTCAATTAGTAATTTTAACTTCGTTTCTTAACAATAAATTAACCTCTTTGAGAGCATTTCCCTGGGGCAAATTAAAAACGCCTCAGTATTTAATAAATCAAAATTGAAAACTTCGCCGCTCCCTGAATTAATTTGTTTCGGGTATTGTGTGCGGTGATGTTTTCGATATCGCGCCATTAGAAATAAATTAATTTTGAGGAACACGTAAAATCTATATCTGACCCTTTTCAAAGTGACGTTACGTATATGCCAATCTAATTTTAATTAAAACGTAAAGAATAATACTCGTATATTGATTCCAAAACACAAGAAATAAAGCTTTGTACATTTTACCTGTGTATGACCTGTGCCTTTTGGGTATAAATTATGTATACTGAAACGCAAAAGTTTTGTCCCTTCGATAAAATGTTATACTGGGGCCTGGTTATGTTCTCTACAATCAGTCTATAGTTATAAATATTACGTCTATGATTTATTTCAATTGCATATGAGAAGAGTTAGACTTTCAAAGAAGAACAGCTTTTAAGCTACTTTCCTAGAATCAATGAAAAGGCTCCATTCTTCTGCAAAGCCTAATGCAAGCATTAAATCGTCAGTGTTATTGCAAGAAACGAAAACTTTCTCCAGTTGTGATCATCCTTTTCTGGCGTTTACGATATACTGAAATACGAGTATCTGGAGCATCCTTCCCATTCTTTTTTTCCTTGTAATCTTGGCGTGGCTTAAGGGTTGTGACCTGGGAAACTTGTTCAAACTAATCAGGTTGCACCAGATTTCTTAAAACCTACAAGTAGAGAATTAAAAGTTTGATTAGAGCCATCTTATTCGAACCATTCATCAACAACTTTCCCAATTTTCCTTGTCGAAAATTTTTCTTTTAAATTATTGCAAAGGAATTAACACTGATGTTCAAGAGATGACGTTTTAGTAAACAATTATTCTAACCCTAACTTTGTAACGAATATTTTCTGTGATCTATTTATTTATGCAAATGTAATTGAAGATCCGTAGAAAAATCTATTTCATCTGGCTCGTGCGGCAATCGGCGGGCATCAAGAGTTCGCGAAAACTTAATTCGCGCATCCATTATCGTTAGCGTAAACGGCGGTAATAACGGAAGGCAGGTGCGAGTCATTAGCAGTGCTACTAAAGTTGAAAATTGAACAATGTAAACTGCAGACTCGTCATCTGGCATCTCGTCTGTCAACTTAACTTTACGTTATGTGTTCGCGTGCAGAAGTTTCAGGTAATCGAAACTAAACAACCCGGCGAACATCTCGATTACTCCAATTTCTGTGTTTATGTTTCGATGTTTTCCCAGTAAAATGGCAACATTAAATTGGAAACACACAGAGACTTTGTATTTAAACAAAGATGTTTTCCTTCACTTCAGTTTAAATCAGCGCTTTTCAAACTTTTTTCCAAACAATATTGCACTTTAGTAATACGCAGCCAATAATTGGTGTAAACAATCTAAATGGGAAGGTAGACGTCGAAATTTTGTCGCAACACCAGAAAACGCAAGAGCGTAAGATGGGTGCCCCGAATGCTCACTTTTTTGGATAAACAACGGAGAGTTGAAATCTCCCAGGAAATTTTGGCTGCCTTTGAAGGACTAGAAGAGAACTTTATTGAGAAAATTGTAACAGAGGACGAAACGTGGATACATCACTCTGACCCTGAGGTTAAACAAGAATCGATGCAATGGACGCACACCCATTCTCCAACACCAAAGAAATTTAAAGTTCAATCATCGGGTGGCAAAGTGATGGCCGCGATTTTCCAAAGGAATTTTGCAGATAGAGTATCTTCCTCACAAAACAACGGTAAAAGGGACTTATTACAGTAATCTTTTAAAAAAATCGGGAGTCTTAAACAAAATCGCCCTGAAAGAGCAGGGCAAAAACTTTTGATTTTGCACGACAACGCTTCTGTACACAGGGTCGCCATTGTACGTGATTCCTTGAAGAATTTAGACTTCGAAGAGTTTTACCACCCTCCCTACAGCCCAGATTTGTTCCCAGCGATTATTTTCTATGTCACCATCTGAAGAAAAAATTCGTGGACAAAGATTTTCGGACAATTAAGAATAGCAGACCACTCACTAGGGAACATGCTGGGCAAGATGCTCCGCAATGTGTTCGTCGACATATCTTCTGTTGACCACATATTGTAAAGTGCATTTTAAACTTCAGTTGGTTTTAAAACATGCGAGCTAATGATGTCAGGAGTTTTATCAAATCAACAGAATGTTGCACTTAGAATAGGCCTGCCAATAGCGACGGAAATGTTCATTTTTCTTAATATTCCACAAGCATGGAAAAGCCATTGCGTACGTTGCGTATCATATAAAAGTTAGGTTAAATTAACAGTCAATGATTTAACATGTTGTGACAACGCCACACACAGAGTAACGTGCTTGAGCTCGTATGCTGGCTTTTGGGTATTTCTCCAGGAGCCTACAATTTGCGAACACATTGATCAACCTGCCAACACAAGCGAACGTGTTGCCAAGAGCCACGTTGCCGAGCATGTTGCTCAACATGTTTCCAAGTGAGAGGCCTACTTTACAGTTGGAAGTGGAACATTTTTTGACGGTTTATTTTATTTAGTGTCGAAATGTAGAAAGTGCAATGAGGTGACAGGACGTTACATTAAATAATTTTTTTCCATCCCCTTCCTGGTCAGGTATTTTGAATTGCAATCTCTTGATCAGTTGTAGAATTTTAGATTTAATTTTTGAATTACTTTTTCACGAAAGAAAAATAAGAACTTGACGAAAAATATTTACCATATAATTACTGATGCTCCTTGGTATGTTATCCACGTAATGTTACATAATGATTTGGGAATACACTTCGCTCAATATGTTATCCATGATAGACGCACCAAACACCACAACAGACTAGAATACCATCCGAATGTACTGCTTCGGCCCCTTCTAGACAACAGAGACCACACGATACTTAAAAGATGTTGGTCAATTGACCTTAAGAGAGGGGGAAGAGGTTGGATTCCATGATAGTATAGATTCCATGATAGTAGCTTATAGAATGAATTATTCTGATTGCTGTCTAATAAATAAGAAAAAGATCTGACTTTTTCGCGTTAAATTTTATAATTTTATCAGATATCGATGGATTTATGAGACATTTAAGATTCTACAGTTTACCAATTATATCATTAGTTTAAACCTACAGTTAACGCTTTAGAGCTCAATCTTTGAATTAGCACTTAAATAGTTTGACAGGTTATTTTTTAGGTGATTGGAAGTGTAGTCTTAGGGAAGATAAGAAGTGATCAAATGAAAAATGAATAAGAGTTGGCGATGCAACTGTACATGTGTGCATTTAGTTCATCGAACGTTCCTTCAGTCACTTTGACGTTTCTACGAAGCAAGAAAAGCGCTTTATTTAAAAAATAAATTAAAGCAGATGCGTAAAATGACCACTGCCTGTATCAAGATATTTTTGAACTCTATGAACAACTGCGTGACTAACGTTAAACAACATTTCCAGCATATTATTTATGTCACATTTTACTGACAATTAGTATTAATATGACGTTATCCAAGACATGCATTTAAATTCCTGCGCTTACTCTAATTCATTTTTATATTGATCACTGGTTATCTTTACGAGTCCTTTCTTTTTTACCATGTAAGTTTTTTCAAGTATCAAGACTGTAATTTATAAACAGGCTTGGAATTATAGGGAAGTGATTTTGAATGCCGTAAAGGCCATCCCTTTTCATTCAACAAAGCCAACTTTTGGTAACAAATTTTATCAATTTAAAATTGAGCTTACTTTCTACTTGATTTTGGCTGACGTTAAAATTGTTTTATCTAATCTATCTATCTATTTATAATATCAAAATGTGAACGTGTATTTTGTAAGAAAAATAAACTTTTACCATTAATATTTACGTTCTCGCGTTAATGAATTTTTATTTCCAATTTGTATTTACATTCATGCGTTCGTTCGCAGACGTTTACATTTATCACTCCCGATATTTTTTTGAATTTTTTGGTTTTCGAAACAGCGTTTGATCGCATAACTCGCCGGCAAAATGTTAATAAACGCGGCCAGAATATGTATTAATGAAAAAACTCGGCGGATACAATTTACGAGCCGAGCGCGAATAAAATAAATTTAATCGACGAACGTAACAAATTCGCGCTGCAAATTAACGAATGTCAAAATTATGAAAGGACCGCAGGATTTATGCGCTAGGCCGATGGTGAGTGTGAATGCATGTTAAATATCTTGAGCGAAAATAATTTTGCATTCGATATGTGCAAAAAAACGGTTGATTTATTTGTTTACTGTTGGTAATTGCAGTCGGATTAATCTGTGCTAACATGTAATTATGAGAATGAAAAATTTACGTGGATGAATGTAATAACAAACGATTAAACAGTTACATGATTGATATTTTAATATTTCAGTGAAAAAATTTGACGTGTGAAAGTTGCTTTATTGATTACTGTTTAATGTAAATTCATGTAATGCAAATATTTTTTAACTTATTCCATTTCTTAACAGTTTGCATATTTCAGACTTTGACTATCTAGAACATATCTTTCCTTCGAATTAGTGAATATGATCTTTTTTTTCCTATCCAATCGGATTGCTACTGCAACTTTCAGTTGCTCAATACACACTGCTTTTATTTTTGACTGTATTTTTTTATATTTTTTCCTAGAATAATTAGTTTAGGCTTTCCTATTTTGTTCATGTCTTTTTCATTGTTGTTTCTGATTAATTTGTGAGATAGCCTCTTAGCTTTATTTATATCTGTCCTAAGTTAAGTATTTAGACATTGTTTTTTTTTTGTTGAGTAAATAGGCTTATGTTAGATTAAATATTCATTCAGTTGCCTCAAGGAAAAGGAGAGGCCAAAAAACTTGGACTGAAAACTGGTCGAGTACTAAATATGTAATTGTGGAAATTTAGGAAAAGCCAGTTTTCAAATCAGATATATTCCATGAATTTTTTTAGGATAAATATTTTTATAACGTAAATAAATGATTTGGCATTACTCGCTAAATAAACTTGAACGAAGTTATAGCTTTCAATAATAAATTTAATCGAGCTTGTGAACTCAACAGGAAATACCAGCGTTAACACAGCCTTTGAGATTTTTGAGAAAGTGTCGCAGATAATTGCCTCCTACGGCGATTGCATTTATATCCAGCAGCCGCAGCCTTGATTTATTATTTACTTTCCCCATTATCGCAAATTAATACCTTTTATTTATTGTAGCTACGTTGAATGTAATTAATAGACCACGCATAAAATTGCTTTAAATTAAACACAGCGTGTGATTATAATCGATTAATGACTGTCTAACGACTAATGACTATTGCAGTAAAATATTTCTTTCTTGTCTTTTGTTCTTTTATTAAGGCCACTTTACACTACCCCTACTTCTTGTGTAAGATTTGAATCAATTTCTTAAACAATTCAATTTGTGCAGTAAATTGTATCATAATTTAAATTGAATTAAAAGCTATAGGGAAAAATATAACATGTTCTACCTGCAAACGTATCTGCAGCCCAGTTATAATTTTTAACAGAAAATAATGTTTTCAATGACGATTAGAGTGAGCAAATACAGAAAATTTTTTGAAACTTTTGAAAACCTTTCACAAAAAAAGTTAATCGTTGCGTTATTTAATGAATAAATGAAATTCGAATATCTGTAATGAATTATGCTTAATTATACTACTTTCGAATATTCTAAATTTAATTCATGCATGGTTTGATAGCATATGTATATATAAACTTTGGTCTTTAAGTTATTTATTTATTGCTAAATACAATACATACACAGGTTACAGTGCTATATTGTTTGTAAGCGACCTACGCATTGTTCGCAAAGGTTACATCCGAGAAATAAACATTTTGAATTTCAAATGTGGCTAATGAAGGTTATAATAACGGATATGTTGTTCGTGTTTATAAGGATCTTGAGCTGTGTAGATAAGCAGTTGAATCTGACAGATTATTTGATGCATTCCAGCAATGGTTTTATATTTATGTTGTAAATATAAATTCGATACAAATACTTTATAATGATATTTTCACACGTCAGAAATACTTGATTTCAAATTTAATATTGCTAAGCAGTTACGAAGATAATCACGTTTCTTTGTTCAAACTAGCCTTTTTCGGTTTTATTTATGTTTCAGTTTGCAGTCTTTTGAGCAGTTTGCATGTAATGCGGCTAGATGATGAAGGAACACCAATACAAATGTTGCACCCTGTATATTTAGTTTTTTGGAAATATTGTGAATTTCGATGTGTTACGGATTTTATGAATAGCACTGTATACAATATTAAGCTCTAATAGCGTCTGTTAGACAGTAGGAAAGTCTAGGACAACTTTAAATATTTGTAATTTTTTATATCCTTTCGCAATTTAAATGTTTTCCTTTGAAAGTAGAATTCTGATATTTTTCTCTCTCCAATAAAGCTTGCGTCCTCGTCGAGCATTGACCCTATGTTACAGTTGCTCAAAGATACGTCAAGTTAGAAACGATAATTTTAACTCACATAGCTAAATAATATACAGTGTGTTTCACTTTACATGAAGACACCTAAATAACTGTCTTTTCTTTTGCTTTTCCCCTTTTGTCAAATGTGTTTCCGAATTTGTCAAATGACTTTCCAATCCGCAGGCCTACTGTACTTTGAACGGATTGGAAAATCATTTGACAAATTACGAAACACATTTGACAAAAGGGGAAAAGCAATAGAAAAAGACTGTAATAAGTGAATGGTTTCTAAAAACAAAAAATTTAGATATAATTAGGCCAATAGTTTGCATGCGTTGGTAAAAAGGAAAATTCCAAGCGAATGGTTATCAAAGATCAAAATAATTTTAGGAATGCAAAGTTTATGTGGCGATTACCAAAGGCAAAGAGTAATTAACTTATACAGGAGAAACCACTTGAACAAGGAAGTGCAAATTAGAAAAGAGAAAACATTTACGCCCGTTTAAGTGTCCTATCGAGTGTGTCCGGTCTGCGATAATCTGATTGGTGAAAACTATATGCCAACATCATTGTGTTGTTTGTTTCCTCCGTATTTCATTTACGCCAATTTATAGGGACAACTGTTTCAAGGTCATAGAAATTACCCGGCGAAGATCAAACGAGCCGACAAGGTGTGTCTCCTCTTGATTAAGTTATCTATATTTTGCCAAAGGAGAGAAAAACATTTGTAAGTCGTTGCGGACGAAATAAATCGCTATTTGAACACGCCTTTCCAGCACGTTGAAAGCTTGGGGCTCACATGAGTGTTAATTAACCACAATTATAATTTCGTTCGAATTCGATGGTACGAGTAGAATAATTAAATGTCAACTTCACAATTGAAATGTCATTTATTTATTTCTAATTCAGTACTACCTTGTTACCTTGTATGAAACTGCTGCCAACTCCCCGTCTCAATTTCCCTATAATTAAAAAATGTTAAAACATCGACCTCTTTGTTTGTTGTTTGATGTACAGGCTGCGTCAATTAATTTCCAAATTTACGGCAGACTTGTTTGTATATAAGCGCTGTTTTGTTTGTCAACAGCGTGTGAAACGCGCGATATTAACGAATCAGACGATTACGTATTACGCGCGAATCCGGTCGCTCCGGGCGAGATAACCACTCGAACGGAGCGGAATCGTTCCTGCACTTTATCACCGATCCGCGTTTTTATATCGCCGCCTGACGATTTATATGAGTTTGTCTGCGCTTGATGGATTGACAGATAAGTATTGCGGCCAAAAATCCGTTTCCATTATAGGTTTTAATTGATTCCAGATCCGTTTTCAATTCAACCTGTTAACAACAGTTTAAAAAAAAAACCTATACGAACAAAATATTTTATTTTCATTTCTTTTTTCGTGTGTATTGCCAACTCGTTTTGGGCCTTCAATTAATAATTTGTATTTGATTAATGATGACAACGATTATTGTGTATGCACAGCGTGATCGAAATAAAATAGAATGTGTCTAGACGTGTGGTAATATTGTAGGTAAAAGAAACAAATGACGTTTCAATTGTTAAATTGACAGTTAAACGCTTAAGGTTAACAGTGCTAATTCAATGAGGTATCAACCGTCAATTCAATTCAATGCAATTAGTATTGCCAACTTGAGAATAAGTGATGTATGTGCTCCTCTGTGTTAGCAACTTTACTTTTAATTATTTTTTTTTAGATTAATTTATCCGTTATTACACTACAGTACATTACACTGTACGTACTCAATGATCGAGTTGACAGGTTTACAATACGAATTTTGAAATATGTCAGCTGTCAATGTCATTAATTAAAATATATAACCTCATCTGATTTTTTTTTGTATTTTGTTTGTCTATAAATTTTACGAACTTTTCGAAGCTCGATTGAATAAACTGGCACACGTGGTGCCAGTAATTTCGCGGCAAAGACGACTTTGTTGCGCTTCAGGTCTCGTGTGTACGCCGAAGAGGAAGCGTCGTTTAGTTTTTATCCGTTTTTTGGCATTATGATCGCGCTGGGCTGAGCCCGCCAGATGGCTTCGTAATAAAGTTCGTTCTATCTCAAAACGCAATCAATCGCTCATACATAATCCAATAAGCTGTCGAAGTTGATTTATGTACGGAATATATACATTTCGTTGGAGGACGTCGTAATTTATGTGCTTTTGAGAAATTCCTTTTTGCATAGTGGTTTGGCATTATAGTAATTGCTGAAGTGTAAGGGTTACCACATATAAACCAAATGAATAAATGAAAATTGACCGGAGATAGGATTTAAGCACATTTATTAATAGCGAGGATGATGCTTTAAGCAAGCAAGTTGAAGTCTGACCATGACCACTGTACAAAATTAGCTAGATATAGAAACATAATTTTTCGAGACCTTACTTTATGCTGAAACAACTCCATGATGCTTGTAACAGTAGCAATGCTATACTGGGAATCGCAGAGGTGTAAGTCAAGTCATAGAAAGTCGTGTTTTGAGTTTTAGAAAGATTGTATAGTAATATGGGTAAGAGCATCTTACGACTTTGGACTAATCTAAAAGTATTAAAAAGATTAACAGAATGTCATCTGTAACGTGCGCTAGAGCAGTGACATAACTAAATCTTTGTCTGAAGCTAGACTTGAAGATAGTTAAGACGCAATGCAATGATAATATAAATAGTATTGTATTTAATAAGACGACTAACCTAATTTCTGTTTTATAATTCGAAGAATTTTGGGAGCGTGCAAATATGTAACAGGATAACTTGGGGAACCCCAAGATGTAAACAGTTACAAGTAGTTGTAGTACATCCTGTATTTTAACAAGAACTCCCTGATGGAGCTTTTATAGTCATTGACACCTTTAACTCATTTAAAATAAAAGAAAGAATTGAATTGAAAATTGAATGATTTTGTAATTTTAAAAGAGTAAAGAGAATATGGAAAAATGTATAAATATAATATAATAAATAAAAGTAAAGGGTTTGTTATCATTAACTGCATGCCACTGTTCACAACTTAACTCTGCAAACCATCATTAAGTTAGGTGTTATCGTTTTCCGAAGGGGTAATATGTAATTTAACTCACCACTTTAAACGGTCGTGACCATAATAGCTTGGACTTTCAGAATTTATCTTTTCAACTTACTGACATGCTTAAAGTTACATTCTGTAACATTTGGTTGAATGACCGTAATCACTCACTTAGTTCCTTGAAAATCAATAATATAACCTTTGTTGTTTCTGTATTAACGTATGGAAATGCATTTAAGACCCGATCTTTCCACCTCTTAATAAAATTCCCGATAATGTTATTTGGCAAATAACTGATTTTTCATGAATGGTTTCCTAGTGAGTCGTAAAATTATTCGTTGAATAAGTTTATCAGCAGGTGGAAAGATCGAGCCTAAAAGTAAGATTTTTATATGTGTACTTACATAGGTATAAAGATTGACAAATAAAGTATTGACTCTCTTCATTCTTTTATGCTGTAGTATTTTCTGTTTCCCAAATAAACTTGAGAACTCCACTTTATGATGTTTCAGCTTCTTCTCTTACTTTCCGTGTTTGTCCACGATTCGCAGTGAATGAAGGCAAGAAAAAAAACATCGAATACTCATGATGCTACGTTTTCTTGCGTTACAAATAAAAAGTTAGTTAACTTATTCTACATTATGAAAGTGGCCGTAGAACTTTGGTGATTGATAAGATGCAATCGTGTTGAACTATTTCTTTGTTCATCGTCTTCGTCAGTGCATCATCAGCTTTTAGATTAATTTGCATTGTGCACTGCTGTTTGCAGTTTAGGTCGTCTGCGTGGCTGTTAAATAACTAATGCGGGTTTGCGAACCCGCATAATCTGCTTGTGGGTGACGTTCGAGTTATTAAGAAATTCAAATTAGTTCTATAGGAGTAACAGAAACTTTTAAATAATTAATTCATTTAAGACTGAATATTTGCGTCTTTTTCTTAATAAATAAATACGGTATTTTTATTTATTTATTCCCTTCTTCGATAATACTGACAATAAC
This sequence comes from Dorcus parallelipipedus, assembly GCA_958336345.1. Lineage (NCBI taxonomy): Eukaryota > Metazoa > Arthropoda > Insecta > Coleoptera > Lucanidae > Dorcus > Dorcus parallelipipedus. Next base: position 20,956,128 of record OY284482.1, on the reverse strand, counting down.
AATGATGTTACTTTGCACTTTTTAATTTCAAGTCTGTTGGCAATAATCTCTTATGTCTTCTGTTATTCAAAAAAAACTAAAAATGTTTAAGGAGAGGATTGGGGTGTACTCTAGAATTTGATAGTGGTTGGTTATTTTCTCATGGACTTCTTGTACAGTTGGGATACGAAGACCGTTGTGATGCGTATGGTTTAATACATACCAGGGAACATTCGCTGCTTGTGTTAGTATCTTTGACTGATAACTGCCGTATTGGACTTGCTAGCACATCCCCACAACTCTATGCCGCAGGTCCAAGTAGGCTTGATGACAGTTTTATACTAGTAGATACAAATTTTGTTGCCTATTGATACTTTTGATTTTGTTCCCATCAGCCAGTAAAATTCTTTTATTTTTGTGTCCGTTTGTCTTTTCATATTTTGAGTTTGTTGTTTTCAGTTTAGTTCATTATCCGCAAGAACATTGTTCACCTGGAGAGAGGATTTTGTCGAAGGGTGAAACTTACTTGAGCTGACTTATTTTCGTTGATTTTAATTTGCCATTCATGTAACCACTGTTGAAATTGATCAAGATGTTGTTGTATGTGACTAGACGCTATTGCAGGGTTCTGATGTCTAGACAGGATAGGTATATCATCAGCTAACGTTTGTATTTTTGTGGTCTGCGATGTTGATAAGTCTGAGGTATATAAGATCTATACTTGCATAACCCCGGAAGCAGTAGAGGAGTTTGTTTGGTGATCAAGACGTTGTTGTGTGGGAGTAGAGGCTATTGCAGAGTTCTGATGACCAGACATGATAGGCGTATCCTCAGCAAACGTTTCTATTTTTGTGTTCTGCGATGATGGTAAGTCTGCGGTATGCAATACACACAATAGTGGGTTAAGTACACACCCTTACAGAGCCCCTGAAGCAGTTGAGAAGTTTGTGGATGTTTCATCGTTTACCTTGATGTTTAACTGGCGCTTATTTACATATGATTTTAGGGCATTGTGATGAGGTGGAGTATTTGTTTGATTTTAAATAAAATCCTGGGTGTCAGACTTTATCGAACGCTTTAGCCAGAAAACACATTTGAGTAATCTTGTTAGCTTTCGAGAGGGCTTTATTTATTTCTTGTGTTATTCGATGACATTCTTGCACGATTGAGTAAACGTGGCGAAACCTAAATTGGGGCATTAAATCCTCATTAATTCTGCACAGTATCAGTTGGAAATAAGATTTCTTTTTATTATATTTTGCGTTACGGCCCTGATAATTGCGGAGATCCGGGGCTCTTTGCGCAAGAGAAAGAGACTCTTTGCATTTTACAAAGTGAATAAAATCAACAGTGACTGATCTGCAGCTTATTCAACTCTGTTTGTCTGTTCGGTGTATCGCCCAGAAATCAACACTGCTTGTAGTGTAGCGGATAATAAAATCCGGGCACGTTATTAGTACAATGTAAACCTTACTTTTGACTTTTAGTACATATACCAACTGCCACTAGTAATTCTGACGTTTAATACAAATGTGATCATTAATGGTTGGTATGTATTTTTGGTTTGTTTTGTATTTTAATAAATCGCCTCATTTAAGTTCCGCTCAAAAATAAAAGTACTGCTGGGTGAAGGTTGGACAGAAAGAAGAGATGCTGCAAGTTTCTAGGTGGCAAAACGTTGTTATGACAGAAATGTAACCTAAAAAACTTCTCTAGCATGTCATGGAAAAATATGATATCGAAAACTTATGTCTGTGCATGGGGTACAAGTAATAGGGAAATATAAATATTTAAGGAAGAAATTCTTTTCTATAATTTCCAAAGTTTCTTTTATTGCAAACTAGTTTCACCTAAATAGGCATCGTCAGTGTATCATACCTTCAAGTTAAAAAATACATAATAGTAAAATGTAATATTAAGTTAACAATAAAAATTACTTACGGATATTTTATAAAATTAAGATTCTAAATTATGTGTAAAATAGATGTAAGATGTATGTATTTCTTGTAAAATGTCATGAAATAATAGGAGTAAATAAATATCTGAAGAACGTAAAATTTAGCTATGTGTTTTATTAGATACAGGTTACGAATTCAAGTACACGATTTCCAATCAATCGAACTAAAGAAATTATTTGTGTTGAAAAAAGTCTGTTCGTTAAGAATAGCATTAGGAAACAAGAAAGTATGTAAAAATATTTCTAAATTTGCAGCAATATCTAATTTGGTACCTTTCAAAAAATTTTGTAATAATTTTGTGTTAATTGTAGGGTCAAAAGTATGGGAAGTATCTAAAAGGTGATTTGCAAATCTAGAATCAGATTTATTTAAACGTAAAGAATGTAAGTGTTCTTTAATTCTGTGTTCTTTGAAGTTTGTCCAATGTTTGATCCGTTATAACCTTCACAAATTTGTCTAAATATGTATATGTCAAATTCTTGCCCGGATTTTATTGTTCGCTCTTTTTTGCTAACAGTGTTGTCATATTTACAATTTATACGTGTCGTACACGAATTTTATAGATATTCGATTATCGATTCGAGTTCTAACTAAAGTTCATCGGTATATAGTAAAAAGTGACCTCTAGGTAAAATGTTAGAAATTGTTTGCAAAATTGGGTTAAACTAATGCAGGCCATAATTTCTTGTTTGATAAATGTTTCAAGGACTGTTCCAAAGGACTTGTTTGTTAATAATAGTAATAGTCTATTTGTGTAAATGCAATAATAATACGGAAAAAAAAACTTCTGAAACACAAATCACAAGGTGAAGTTCAGATAATAAGAAGTCTGCTTTTAAACTTATCCTTCATATAAATTTATTTAATCAAAGAAAGAAGAAGAAGAATCGCAAGACTGATGCTAAACTAAGACAAAACGCCAAGGAAAATATAGAAAAAAAGATTAATTATACTTTTTTAAATAGAATTTATAAACAAGGAATGATTAATTGAAAATTTCATCAAGTTGGTTGTGATCTTCTCTTGTTTTGATGAAGAAGCAAAAAGAGAGTTTTTTTTAATGGATTGACATTTAGCGGATGACAGTTAATGTGACGTGACGTAACTTAAAGTGACATTTCTCGTCGATCTAATTCAACAACTATCTCATAATGTTTTGAAAAATTCAAATACTACTTGATGTTTATAAACTTTTTAATTGAATACCTGATGTATGTAGGTATACAGTGAAAAGTGGCGTACAGATTTAGATTTTTACTATTTGGCAACACCGCTCGCTATAGTGAGTATAGGGTGTGTATAGCAACTATCTTTGCGCTTTGTGGCGGATAATTCGAATGGATCCCACCCTTATTAAAGAGTTAACAAAGTTTATGCCCGGTTTGCTCGCCACTAATTCTGTTAACGCTGAAAATTGTGTTTCTTTTTCAGTTTTAATTTCAATGAACATCGTAAAATTTTTAATATTATATGCTGCCTGAAATATAGATGGCGCTCAAAGAAAATGCGATTCATTAAATTTCCATACAAGACAGGCCATGCAATTTGAATTGGTTAATCCGCTGGCTGCCATTTTACATTCACGTATAATTTATGTCATCAAAGATATGACTTTTCTTCCATAGCCAACCTAGAATGGAAATTTATTGAATCACCTGATATAAAGTATAAAAGAAAATAAGAATATGCGACATAAACATGAGCGGCTCAGTTTTTTTTTTATTTCATTATTAAACAACTGCTACGTACCGGGTCAGTTAACTCCCCCCCCCCCCGTAACGTTTTTCAAAGTTTTCTTGCACCAAATGATTACATCCTTATGCACCACAAAAATACGTAATACCATATTATAGAAATATAGGAATACTCTGGTTTGGTTACTAATTAAAAGAAATGTAAAATTCGTCTTTTCCAAAAACAAATTGCTTCTACACAGTTTCGGTTTTATGTCTTGTATCATCAACCGGCAATCGCGGTCCACGCGTAAGAAATTCTTAACAATAAACGCTCACCCCATATTTCAAACTAATGGCTTACGTGAAAGTTTTCGGCCGCCTCACTTTTGCTTTTGTTCTACAAGGCAATATTTTATTTTGCCTCCGGAGAACGCACAAATAAATATGTATAAGAGGCTGGATTTATGATGAAATTCTTGTGAATTATTTTTCATTTTTTTTACACACTGAACGCCTTGTAGTAAGTTGTATTAAAGAAGTAAATAAATTATCACTCTCTTATCTTATGTTGTGTTTAAGAGCGAATCAACAGGTCACTTGATATCAAGAATAAGTTGAATGTTTATTATTATAATTACGTATAGGTCTTGACCATTTGCAGGTTAGGAATGAATCTTAATTGTCGCAAAGATTCTAAAGTAGGATAATTACAGTAAACTTCAATAACATGGGAAACTTGCCTTTTGTGTAATGGCAAATGTAACTGAATTATGCGTTTCAATTCTATATTATTGTAAAATGTAAAATTTTCTTTTGTTGAGCTGAGCTTTGTTGGAATAACAAACAGATCTACTTGAAGGCTATAAATGGACAAATAATGCAGCAGTGCATTCCGCTCGTATTACATCCATATTGATTCAAGAGTTATGAATGTTGCAACAGTTTTAAATGTATTTGTTTTACAACGCAAGCGGACAATGTAATTATAAATTTTAATTGCGTTCCGTGACCTTTTATCTAAAGATCAGTTGTGCATGTAAAGTATATTTTCCTGGAAGCCTTTCGGACACGTAAATCCAGCACCTCGAATTAATATCAGGGCATTAAGGTATTATTTCCGGGACGATTTGCCCGCTTCCTCCTCCGCAAGGCAGAGACGGATTTCGCCCGCCCGTCTCGAGATTAGAACTTGTGTAACTAAAACGGCGGACCAGGACTCCTAAGACGATTTAGCGTTGAATGTATGAACATGATTAGTTGACGGCCATTATTGTAGTGGCTGAGGGTTGGGCGATATCAATACTCGAGGGCCTCCGTCCTCGTGTACGTTGCAAGTGTACAATCGTGTTAAACAGGCAACCAATGGGAAACGGTACAAGAACGTTGTAATTTCAGAAATTTGCATGATTAGTGGCAGAACTGTGGTGTGGTTTAACGTCTAGCGAGAGATTCGATAACATCGTTTTCGTCTCCGGTACACGCACGTCAATTTTCGAAGGTACAAGTTTGTTAATGTTACCACTTACATATATTTTGGAAAATCAGCTGATACTATTAATGGAATACAAGGAATTATGCTTAGCACCACCACATACAACTTCATATGTACAACTTCCTTCAAGTTTGACATAATTACTTATTTATTAATTCAGGATTACTGCATACGATTTTAAATATGTATATACATAGATCTGAAAAGTTTAAGAAAGTTCAATGAATGCTTTTAAATTTTACCGCGTACGTGGCTGAAAAGCGCCTTTCTAATTTTATTTTTATAACAAGTGAATGCGTTAGCGCCCATTTTTCCGCAAAAATGGTTAGATTTATCGCCCCATTATGCATTGCTTAGTCAGGACGGAGTTATTACGTTCGTCTTACGGAGATATCTCGAGGCGTTGCAAGCTTGCGCGGTTCATTTGCATATTTAGAGCTGGCAGCAAGTCGAGTTACGGCAAAAGAAATTACAGCTTACCACTTCTGGCACCGCGCCGTTACAAAGCAGATATCGTCTTGGTAGTATAAGGAGGGCAAAGTTTTCTCCTTCTTCTTCAGTAGCCAGAACTTCGCACGATTTTTCCCAAAGCGAATAATTGTGAGCCATTGGCTTGACAAAATAGGAATAAATCAAACAGGATTACATTTTTGTACAATTATAATAAACGCGTATACTTAGAATAAAAAGACTTTCATATAATGTCACATTTTGATAAATTCTGGCGAATAGAGGCGATGAAAGGGGATAACAATGTGAGCACGTACAACAAATATTTCGATTGCTCTATAAAAGGATAACGACGCAGATTTTCCGTCCATTGTTCGCATTTACATCCCAAAAGCGAGTCTATCAAATAGCTGGCGTAAATAAATAACAAGTTCGCGAGCAAGCCAGATTTATCGTTCACATGGGCTTTATTACGTACGTCGTAAATAAGTCCGCAATTCCATCCTGTGAACCGCACTCACACCAGGGCAGATTAGGGCGGGTAATTACAAAACTATCCGGCTTAGGAGGACCGAATTGAACGTCTTCAAATGGAACAGTTCGTCTCGCATTCTGCGAGTTATGAAGTTGTAAAGAAAACGAATTGCTGGTGTTCCGCAGAAATGCCCTCCTACGCAAATTTTATTATGTGAGGAGCGAACTTTATGTTGATGCGCGACACATTCGCCGTTATATCGTGGGAGGATTTGTGGGATTTGTAGTTTACTTTGGCCGCAAAGAAATTCGAGATTTATGTATCCATTGTGCGAGGCAAATTTTTCATGTTCGCGATTGTAAACAATTTATTTACTTATCATCCGCGCTGTCGTCGTTATTGCTGCGACTGCTTCGTGTTTGAATAAACAATGAGATTCAACTCACAAATGGTACAATCTAATTTTATTTATGGAATACACCGACAATACAAATACAAGAAGTTGTCTGCCTTTTTACAAATTTTCCATCTACCTAATTCAAATTTATTCAAACTACTTCTCTTAATCCCTTGACACAGCTACACACTTGCCAGTATTTGCAAAACACGTGTAAGCATTTTTGAAAATCGTTTAATGGAAACTGTGGGGACAAACATCCTGATGACAGACGTCAAGAAACGTCAAATTGACTAACGTCAAAATGACAAATGTTAGAAACGTCAAAGGGAAAGTCGTCAAGAAACGTCAGATTGACAACGTCAGGCTAATATTCACCACTTAATTTTCAACGCGGGAGGCCTCTGTTAATTGCAACATGGCCGATAAAAGGGTGAACAACATTGCAGTTGCATTAAATATGAAAGTTTGATTGGTGCATCTTTTCTGATGTTTTCAACATTAAACCAATCCGTGAAATGTTGTTCACCTTTTTGATTGTATCAATATGACCACTAGAGGTCGCCTACTTTGTTTGATTTCGCGAATAGACAAATGCGGGCGAAGTATCACGTTGTCATCTACGTAACGAAGCAAAGATGATGATTGTCGAAAAGAAAACAAAATTAAGCCACCCACCGCACCGGAGCAAACATAAAAAGAGCTTTAATTGTCATTGATTCAATTATACATTCAGATCGCCAATGAAGCAACGTTACTTCACCCCTGCTACATAAAAGCGAGAACGCTGGCCATTCCAGTTCAGTATCTCTTGTGCAGTCATTGTCCAGAACATTCACAAATTTCCTGTGCAGCCATTGTCTTTTAGAGCATCCGCAACATCTCTTGACCAGCCATTATCAAGAGTTCATTTAAATTCCAAACACACTCATCAATGTCAACGAGGTCAGCTGTTGAAGAGATGAAGTAGGAAATATTATTATAAGTTTATAACCAAGACATTCTGCAAAAGTTCCTTCATGAGACTTGTCACCGCTAGTGACATGGTCTGTCAAGTTCCTAGACGACGATGAGGAGAGCAGCTCATTAAGTAGGTACATTATTAAGTTCTTATTAAATTTTTAAGTTGTTCATGTTGTACAAACAAAAAATAAATACGAACATGCCCCCAAAACCATTTGAAATATAGGTATCGTCATGTGCAGAAACGAGAATTACGAAAGTTATATTATGGTCGCGTTGTTTTTATTAGAGAAATAAAAGAAATCACTTTACTTCAATTTTTGAGCAAACATAAATGGGAAAAAATAAAATAACTGATCCCAATAGACTGAGAGAAAATCAAGAAAGCTTTGGAGATATAATCATTTAAAATTCTGATAGGGAGAACCGGCTTGTGAAATAGATTTGGTAGAATAATCCACTTGGTTTTTAATTATGTAAATAAGTGTCTTGTGAATAACAGTTCTGCTGTTAGTTCAGAATTATGATTGGCCTTCTTCAATGACCATAACTGTACGTGTTTCACATATGCAATATGCATTACGAATTTAAATGTAAAAAAATATCGTGAGTATTTAAGATAGAAATTTACTAGATACAAAAAATATCACTTCATCTTAAGTAGTGGAAACGTCATACTTTAGAGTTTGTTATGAAGTGCAAAGATAATGTCTATAGATTCGTCTTGTACACGATAAAATGCAGATGCATAATACAATTTGCCAACTATAACTTATGATTATTAACTTTTCTTATATCTGAAATAGGAAACCAAGTAGCAATATTTAACAAAAAATATATTTCTAACAGCGAGAAGCCAGATCTAATAGTAGAGGGTTAAGTAACAAGTAACAATTGTTTATAAGGCGACGAGTAGTGGGATACTCCCTATTTTACGTTCATATATTATTTTCTAACTGTTACATGCTATAATACTTTCACATTAAAATAATCACCGATATGCATACGAAGAGGTTTTGATAAATCGCTGGCCTAGAAAGAAGTAGCTTATCTCAAAACAAAACACAATTTATTCTCCATGGTCTCCATGTAACTTTATACATTTAATACAATGCTCGTACAGCATTTCGAAACCTATTAAATGAAAGATTTTATCTTGGAATACAAACCACTCGTTTGCAGGATCTATTACGATGGCGTCATTTCACGAAAATTTTTGTCCTTTTCAGATTTTTTTAACTGAAGGAAAAAAATTAATCGTTGGGCCAGATCAGATCTATTAAACTCTTCTCCTCAACTCATCAATTTTCTGCAACGTAACTAATGACGTGTGAGATGGTTCATTGACTTGCAAAAAACGTGCCTTTGGAAATTTTCCCACGAAGTTTATCCAAGCTTTTCTCGTGAAGTTTGCTTAACAACTCTCCTGTTTTTGTATTTTCACATTTTATATAATCGGCGAGAATAATGCCATCCTTGTACCAAAAAAAAAATGCGTGCGGAACATTACCAGCATCTCATTGGACTCGAAATTTCTTCAGAACTAGCATGGTCTCTGGATCAGAGTGTCAACATCATTGTCACAATTCGGTCCAAAAAATTGGAAGTATCTTCTTCAACACGGTCGCAAAGCGACGTTTCTGGCATTTGAGATTCTACTTGGCTGTTTGTTAGCTTTACCATGTCTTATATTTGAGACATTCTTAAAGTATTTGAAACCAATTCTTCGCTCTTCTAGAATTAGGTCATTGGTGCTTTCCGCAGTCACAGAAATGTGTCTTTCGGTGCGGTGTTCAACTTTAATAACAGTTCTTCAACTTTTAGACTCGGCAATCCAGTTCTTTATGGTATATGTTCTTATATTTATTAATGTTCTTATATTTGTTAAATTAGATAAAATTATTTGTGAAACGTCATATTTATTTCCGTGGTAACCGCAAATGTTCTTGACAAGGGGAAATAAACTAGGTTTATTAGTTCTCAAAACCCCCTCGTACAGGAAACTCAAAAAATTTGATCTTATTTATAATGTAACAATTTCATAATAAGTTTTCACAAACAGCTTAAAGCCCCACACTTTCTCAACATTTCGCTATCGATTAACAGCTTCTGGAAAAGCGAAACGTTGAATTTAAAGTTGTCTGTGGAAATTTTTCATCAGTTCAAATTAAATATAGTACATGTATTGTAAAGGTAATTTTTATTTTCTTTGACTTTGCGGATGAAATTAAATATCAGTCATTTGGTCATTGCATTAATATAGGTATTGCTTTTGATTTAGAGTGTGAATACATATGTATACCCAAGTCAAGTTCAGCATAATAACATAAAAATATATCAGTTCTTCGTCTCCTTCTTTTTCGTCAGCTCATTTTAATCTACTAATCTTTTGCATCTTATGCTATCAGAAAACAGTTCCTCCTTCTTTGTTATTTTATACAATGTGGCCACCTTTCCGTTTCTGGTTAACTAATAAGTTTTATTGATTTTTCTTTACATTTCTTTACTGATTTTCTCATCCCCAGACCCTGCGAACGAGTCGGGAAACTTTAAGAAATATTCATCAGAACGATGCTACCTTTGACTGACTCACTATCATTTCAGACATAAAATGAGAAGTCGGTTAGTTTTATTCTCTTTCTTATTTTCTATTTCTGATATGCTTAGCTTCGTCGCATATTATATTCTGTTTGTTCTTTTGAAGTAGGTAAAGTTTATTTCCCGGTGCTATTGCTGGTTGTATTTATGTACATATTTTAAAGGATGAATTTACTTTCATCTGCTTGCTTGTTTTTACTCATCATCGTAACAAGAAAGTATCTATCTAGCATACTCCAATGGATCTTTACCATCACGCCATTAATGCATGTCAGAATAAAATGCATATGTTCTTGAACCCATCTCTGTTTAATAGAACAGGATAAAAGCAAATGAGAATGAAAATATTTGTCGATTCGGACGTATAAAATTGATGACGTAATGGTAAAGATCGATTGGACGAAGTACCTTTATTATGACTACTTTTTGTTTCCTAATAATTTACAAATTGTTGAAGTCTACTCTGCAGGAAGAACGAGTTTCACTCAACATAACTCACGTTCCTATAGACTTTTATAAAATAAAGGTTTCGATAACTGTAAATGTTTTTCTCATATAACGATATGAACTTTTCGATATATCAAATTTAACCTTACATGTGAATCATGTGAATTTCTTAAAAACGTCTTTTACGTGAAGGAGAAATGAATTCTATGTTAACGATCAGCTATATTTCACGCTCTTGTGTGTCGATATAGATGAGATAACTAAGTTAAAAATGCCGTGGTAGGCAAAAAGCAGAGGAGTTTTTTGAAGCTTAAAGTCGATGACAAATTATGTGAAAGGATATGTCACATCTGTTGGGTACATGAAGTTCGATAAAACAAATGCGGTGTCACCAGTATCTGGATCTCATATTAGTTTTGGTGTAAGTGAAGTCTCTTACAGTTGCTGAGGTCATCAATATTATCAATATGAATAGTTTTAGTCTGTTAAACACAAGGACTCACTCATCTGCAGTTTATAATTTAACCTACGATTTGAAACAGAAGGTTTGTTCTACATACAAATTTGGTTGTCTTTTTATTAAAAAAGACTACTGAAAAATATATATTTATTTTTATTTGATTTCTCGTTCGGTGTAATAAATCGTTACCGAAGCAATGAAGGTATATCCGTATTATTCCTGGATGCAAATTAAACTCAGTTTCGTGTTAAGTCGGGAAGGAATGAATATTAAACAATTAATTATCGCCTAGAATTCATTACGGCGAAGCAGGATTCGCAAATAATTTATTTCATCCGCGCACGACAAAAACAAACTAACGACTTCTTCCCTGAATTACGAGACAATTAAAAAATATGCCATTTATTTAGTTTTTATATATTAAGCTCATACTACTTATGATTTACTTAATATCGCGAAGAGATCCTAAAAGGAAAGTTTCTTTGAAAAGTTTTTCTTGTTTGGCATTCTGATTTTGTTCTGGTATTTATTTCCATTGTTTCACAAGCTAGCAAATGGTTTTATTGGAATACCTTTGATCCAACGAAACAAAAGATCAGTTGCCAACATCAAAGAAATTTGATTTTTTTTGTTTTGCAATAAACTCCTTTACTATGCATGTCGGTGGCCTTAAACAAATTTACTATCACCAGAATAGTTTTAACGACGATCATCATCCAAGGCACGATAACCGCATTAACTTTTTAATAAAGGCGAAGAGTGTTTTACGACGAACATGAAATTAACATAAAAATAGATTGCACAATAACGGGCCAAAAGGAAGACGTCCGACTCGCATAACATTTATATCGCCGCACTAATCTCGATCGCGTTTCGGTTTTCATTATGAATGTAAGGACGCTTACGCGAATTTAATGACAAATTGAGGAAGATTATACGGGGCGAAACGCCGAGAAATCGATACCGGGCGTCTGATGTTTAGTTGACGGAGAATTACGTTGGCTTCTGCCGGCGGGAGCTCGTAAATTCACCACTAATAAAATTCGCACTGCACCCCGAAATATGAAAACTGCGTCCCTTCCCAGAAAAACAGATCGAAGCGCGAGATTTAGTGCAGGCAAAAAATGTCGCGAACACACGACGTCCCTAATTGAAATTAAACGAAATTGACTGCGAAGTAACGGATATTAAAGGGTAAATTTGAGATGCCGAAAGCGGCATAAATTAAGGGCGGCAAGTAAGATGAAGACGTACAGTCGTCTCGACGAGTTTACTTTGCCGGATTATATTAACATATATTAATCGAAATTTGCCTCACGTAATGTCCTATTTGCATATATGTATTTTAATAAGTTCTTTGTCAATTATCTTGGCTTTGTAAACTGGGAAAATTTGCAAGATGTAACAGAGATAATTGACTTGCCAAAGTTATAGAACTGAAAGAGATCCGATTTGATTACACTTACTTGAATGACGATGATATGTTGTTAACTCATGCAATTTAGTTTTGCCCCAAATTAAATAAAAAGTAACATACAGTTTTTATCGCGTAATACTATGACTTTTTAGATAAGTTGTGATTCTTTGAATTTTTTTCCGCAGTTTGTTTGAATAATTTTGTTTATAATATGATTGTGTCTATCCTTAGATATCAGAAACATAATGATTTCATTTATCACCGTGTTTGCAAGTTCTTGAGTTCAAGTATTTATATTTAATTTACATTTCATTCCGTTGATAAGAGTGACGACACTGGACGTCTTTGACTTAGCAACAAAAGCACAAGACCTGTTGTTATTAAATGAAGGAAATTAATTTAGCGAAACCCACAAAGGTTCTTCTTCTTCTCTAATCGACAGCCGCTCGTGTCTCGTAAACGAAAGCCATTGTCTCGACACGAGCGATTCTTGGGCGTTCATTAATCCATCACGACGTTCCACCAAATTCATTACGACACTGATTAGCGTGAAATCGTCCCGTTTGCTTTGCTTTTTAATGTATTCTTGCACCGGACTTCGTTGCAGGGAATTTTGCGTGTCGATTTATCAACGTCCAGGCACCTTTTTCCCCATACGCAAGTTATGAATATTTAAGATTTTCCGAGTCACTTTTCTTCGTAGTGGACGTCATTCATTAAGTGAATAAACGAAAACGTCACAGAAACGACTAAAAAAATAAAATAAAATAAGGGAATTATGGACGCCGCGACGACGAAGTAGACGACGTAAAAAATGTTTAGGTATTTTTAGATACGCCCATTATTACGAAACAGATCGGTTTGTTCACGTAAATGGTTCCAGCTGTTGTATATTTAAGTATTTCTAGACGTACTCAGATGCTTGACGAGATGCTCGATGAGAAATTAAGAGCATACTTAAACATTTTCTGAACGTCATTCAAAAAGAGACGTTCATGCTTTCTATTAAATCTTGGATAAAAAGCCATTGTAAAATCACATGAAAATCGTGTGTCTTCAAACAACGCATCAAACATCTACGTAAGTCTGGGAGCCCCTTTACTACTTACCAACAGTTGTTTTACGACTTCGTGAAATTCGAAACTAACGTCCTAATTTACTGAAGACAACATCGTGTCAGTGATAGGAAAAAAGTGGCGCCCTCTTGCTTACACTTACATGCTCCAGTAAATTTCTATGATAGCTCCGCGCAGTGTTTTAAATTATTGCTCTAAGAAAAAATGCTAGGACGGAGCTCTCACGCTCTGTATGCGTCCGGTCGTCGCGATTTATTTGGAAACTGTTCCGATTTAAGAAAAATAATAAAATCGCGGAGATATAGTGCGATATCTATAAATTTTAATGGAGTTTCGGAAGTTGCGCGATCGGGGAAAATGTGTCGGAAATGCAGACAAAATCGAATTGTCCTAGGAATATCCAATTTGGATGTAGTGTGGAAGTTGTAAATCAAATGGCAACTGGAAACTAAAATTCTTGTTTGGCTCCATTATGATGTTGGTGAATGAATTGGTTATTAAATATAACTTTCACTGAATAATAATAAAAAACTAAAATTATATAAATTATTATTAAAAAATAGACACAGCACCAGATGTAGTCAATAAATAATATTCGTTTCTTTTTGTATCATTTATAAAAATGACATGTTTCATATATGTGTTACTTTCATTGAGTCAAAGTTTAATTAATACGTCATGAAAATTGAAGCATTCATTTTCAATACTAATTTCGGCAAACAAATTCCGTTTTTGTATGTTGGCCATTCAATACCGACGAAAATTTCCCGCAGCTTCCATCACCGCGCTTGTAAAATTTAAAACGCCAACAAAAACAAAACTTTTAAAACCCTACGGCTCGGAATTTTCCGCTTAGGCAACGTCAATATTTTTCCAAGCCGGTAGTTTTTCGTAAAACTGAAAACTGCAGCTGGTAAAACATAAGAACGAATGCACTTGTGCAACCGTTTTAGCATATATAGCACTTAGGGATTTCAGTTACATTAAAAATAATCTACTTTTACAAAAACTCTTTTTAACTTTATTCGATTTGATGTGAGGTTGTGTTGTGTACAATTAGGAAAATCATTAATGCGGGTTCATTTTCTATGCAAATTGAATTTACATCTATATATCCGTTCTGTTTTTATTTTTGTTTATAAATAATAAATAAGAATAAAATACAACTACTCTGCAATGGCAATTCTGATGTTTAGTAAGATTATCTTTTTTATAAACAAAATCGAATGATATTTCAATGACTAAAGTAACTTTAAATGAAAACGATTCATGGGAGTTTGAAGTAAAGCCTTATTTACACACTACATGTATGTAGTAATGATAGTACCTTACATGATTCTTTTGAACAAAACGCAAACAAAAGTAACGAGAATAATGAAAATAACGGCAAGAGAATCAGAAATCCCAGAACTAATAATGAGAAAAAGACAAAATACATGATGTTGCTACAAAATTAGACGAAACAAAATATATGGTTTATCAGATTAGGAATACAGATAGTCTTTTGGAGTTCTAATGATTGAAGAAAAGGCTAATGGCTGAAAATGAAGGCGAGAATTGTAAAGAACAACGTAAACAGTGAATTGATATGTGACAAAGTAGTGTTTAAAACTACGGTTATGTAAATAAGGTCATTAAGGAAAGCAGAAGAAGATATTCTAGAAAGTTGGGAATAAAATATACTAATAAGAATTTACAAAGTACTAATAACAGAAAATCGACATCTCTCAATCCTAAAGAATGAATACACAGGGGAAAGATGCTAAGAATCATACCACACAGAAAGCCAGTAAGAAAAGACACGAAGATCAAGATTAATTATTAATTGGTGCGAGTTAGTGACGGAGAATTTGGAGAAGTTAAAGTATAGAAGGAAAAGTTAAATATAGAAAATAAAGTTGAAATAAAGTACTTTTCGTTTTTTTATAATCTTCGCCAAGCTGCTAACGTCATAACATCTTCTGTAAATTAAAATATACAAAAATTAGAAAGTATGTATGTACTTTTTTTAAACTTTACAATTATATACCTAATTACCTAATTATGAACAACAAACATTATCAGAAAGTAGATCACAAAATCTGTAAAGCGTTTGTTTATATTAAATGACACGCTACACCTTTATAATATTTTATTAATATGTTCTTAGTAAAGTTGATAATTTAATCTTTAGGAATAGAGAATGGCAACCTCTACTGCTTTTTTTTAATCTTGAAAATCCTGGCATTTGAAATTGCTAATCCCGGGATTTTCGGGATTGTACAAAAGCGTATTAAAAACCAAGTTATAAACATTATTTACAGACATATTAATCATTATCCCGGAGTCCCGGGATTACTTTCAAAAATCCCGAAATCAAGAGATCGAAATTATAGTCCGGGATTGTAATCCTTAGGCATTTATTTAGTTTAGGCATAGACTCCTTACCAGGAAAAAAAAAACAATTCTGTCCTCCTCCTCTAAAACTTAATTTTTAATGTAAACGATTTGTGTACCTATACTAAATAAACGAAAAAAGGGAAAACTCAACAAAATTTCTGAGCAAGTAAAATTTTTAAAATAAACGAATTTATTTAACAAAAATGTAAACATAAAAAAATTAATACAATGCAAATGAGATCTTATTTAATCGGTTCGCTAATTGGTAGGTTCGACTTCTACAGGTTTATCGACCTTTCAAGTTTTCGTGGACCCCCAGGAGGTCGGTATCGACCCATTGGGAACCTCTGTTCTAAAGTATATTTTTGCACAGAAAATCATATTTAGACCCGATTTTACAATCTTCGGATAAACTGAGTATAACATATCGTGACGTAGATATGGAAGAGTATGATATGTTAAAGGCTATTCGGCGAATAGTTATTCTATCCTTATTCTACGTTTGTAAAACTGGTTCTTACTGTACCATCTAGCTACTACATAAAAAACGAAAACAAATTATGTTTAGTCAATACAACTTTTTTTTTGAAAAAAAAATAACTAGGAATTTTACATAAAAATATCGTATATTTGAGAAAATGTTTTGATGTTGATGGTATTTTTCTCAATAATCAAAGGATAAGACTAGCAGATCAAAGGATGAGGATATATGTTTTTTATTTTAAGATTTATGAGAATATTTTAATTTAAAATTAAACCTTGAGAAGAGAAGATCGTCAGTGATAATTTTTGTAAAATCTTACATTTGAGCACCGCAGGTTAATGTTAATAAACTTAGTTTTATGTGATTGCATCAATTCTGTAACAGAAAAATTGATACTTTTCGAATTACTGCTGTTGTGATCTTTATGAGTGGCATTGTAGATATATTTATTAAAACAATTAACTAAAATATGCAATCAAAATGTATAACTTGAGAGAGATATGTATATTGTAGGAGACTTTTTAAATAAAAAAATTAATAAATATCGTCCCCGTACTTGTCAGAACGAGTCTGAGTGTCAATAAAAAAAATAAAATAAGAAAGTTCCGGCGAAACCGCAAGTCCTGCGGTGGCCAGTGGTATGTCGGAAAATTCAGCTTTTTATTTAATTTATCGCTCCCGAATTTTATGTAAAAAATAAAAATTCTAGAAGAGTGAACACTTGGCGTGGACAACCTGTATTGCGAATTGGATATGGGTTTATTAGAACTTTTTTCTTGTTTTGACCTCTACTATCACCTGCCAAACGGTGTACAGTTTTTTTATTAACACCCTGTATAGTAAATTGCCATATTGAACGCAGTGAAGAGGGAATTTATAAAAAATAAATATTTTATTAGTTATTAACAAAAATTAGACGTATTATTTAGGCGTATAATTTTGAAAACTATAATGTATTGAGAGAATATCGTTGGGAAACCTGGCGCTCCTGCGCCAAGTAACGTTTTCCAATGGCTACAATACATTATAATTTTCAAAATTATATGCCTAAATCGTCTAATTTATGTTAATAACTAATAACACATTCATTTTTTTATAAATTCCCTTTCTACGGTGTGCTTGATTCGATTTTTATCAACTACTATTTTCATTCGACTAGTATTTTTATTCGGACACTATTTTGTTCGAATATGTACTATTTTATTCGAATACTATTTATTCGACCATCACTAATTGTAGTTTCTGGATATTTTTCGTAATTATTTGTCAGTAATAAACACACTAGAAACAACAACACAGTTAGACATCGGTCAATTCTAAATTTCATTACATTTTCATCTGTTATTTGAAATATCAATATTTATTTTTGAAGGTAGATGATTGCAAATAAACACTTTTGTAACCATTAGGAAAATAATTTTTTTCGACGAGCTTGATATTTCGTTTTTGATACGAAAATAATTTTGGAGTATTAACTTTGGAAACCACCGGAAATAGGAGGCACGCCATCTGCGGCAGTCTCGATCCTCTAATGAGCGTATGTGTGTGTGTGTTCCGGGATGAAAACGCTAAACCGAGAGGCGGGCAATCAGCTCAGATCGGCGTGCAAAGATAAAAAAGTCAATTTTCCTCTCGGAGACTTCAAATTGTATAGGACCGAGAGCAGCCAATATTTAAGTTTTTCAGGCGTGTTATTGCGGCCTTTTATGAAATATCGCTCCAGTAAATATTCGATATTAGGACGAAATTGCGGCTTAATGATATTATAAATCGCCGCCGCCGTAACTTTTATCGCCACATTCAATATCGAAAATTACAAAGTGTATCTGAGATGATGGGATTCCGCGTTCGATTTGATTCGTTCCTGCTCACTCAGGTGGAGAGAAATAGATCGGGGGACAATCGTAAGTGTGACCGTGGGCTTCCGGTAATCTCTTGTGGGAAACAAGAAACTAACGAATTTAGGACTTACTTCTTTTTGGAACTTCCAAAGCTTTAGGCTCAAACACGAATGAATGATTTCATCGACCCTAAAGGCAGACCACTTCACAAATAAGAATTAAAATCAACAAAACTTATCTTTCGGCATTAGATACATCACATGTTTATTTATTACCTACCTAATAAAGTAATTAGGCCTTTGTACATAAAAAAGAATTATAATAGAATCCATACATTCAGTTTAATAAATTTGTTCTTTGAATGATGATTGTGCAATGGTTTACTTAACTTTTCTAGATTAGTCAAAATGTGATAAGGCCAGCGTAATTAAATTGTCTTAAAATCTCATTATGCCTTTTGTGAATGAGCGATCACAACTACTGAAGCAGGCAGAAACTAAAAATAGATCGAATCCCGTGCCATTGTGAGATTCTGTCATATCTCCGAATTGTTTGTAATTGTGTTAAATACGCGCTGGGGTTAGATATACCCTCATGCTTTTCAACAATAGACTACTGTACCAAAAAAAAAACCTAATATTTAAACCGCCTGGGGTACGCACCGTCAAACCCCCCAAAAGCTTCATGGATTGTTATTAGGGTTTCTCCAGCGAAGCCGCCCAACTATCACAACTGCCCCGAGCCACCGCAATTACTAAAATCCCGACCTATTTTTAAGTGTTTAGATAAAAATTAAACCCCGGAGAAAAAATGCTAAGTGTTTCGGGCGAAGACTTTTAAGCGTCTTCGGGTATCCCCGCTTGAAAAATGCAATTTACGGACGCGCACCCCCGAGAGCGAAGAGGAGGACCGTAATAGCAAATACCGAGCCAGTGGAGCGAAAACAGCTGATGCTATTTTTTCAATTAGTGGAATTCCGCGGGCCCCACGTCAATCAGTCCGTTTGAGAGGGCGCCTTACCAACACTTTACGAACTTTTGCAACTCCATTTAATGTTATGAAAACGTTTCACAATAACGTGTTTTTTCTTTGCCCCTCAAAGCAGGTTTTTCGGAATTGTTGTTTGGATTTCAAGCGTAACGGCAAAATGAACGGAATTCTAAATTCGGAATTCTGAGCAAATCGAATCACACTCGAAAGTTGACCAAATAAACAATCATCATTGCAAACTATATATTTCTTAATTTCGTATTAAGCGTTTCCGGAAAAGAAACTACATATAATAATTCTAAACATATTAACGTTGACTCATTTTTTTGGTCTGTATTCTTTCCATACACACATATTCCCTTAATTATTAAATCTTCTTCACCGATAAAGATTTCATCTCAAACGAAACTGTAAAGGATATTTTTAATTATCCAAAGGGTAGTTCGTCGCTTCCCTTACATCAAATCAAAAGAGTTTCTAGTTGAAACATTGCATAGAAACCTTTCTAAAATTCTTGTAATGACTCTCAGATATCAGTAAACACTTCAGAAGTTTACAGTCTAAATTTGTTACACGTGTCATGAAATAAAATCTGTGAAAATATGAAACCAACACGAAGGGACTTTTTGCTTTGTACCAATTACATGGGCCTTGATTTAACTCGACAGGGTCGGTTAATTTCATAACTGGGAGCAGCATATCGCCCGCATGATTCCCGGAGCTTTCCCGCTTAACAATAACTCGCGCGCGCGTTTCTTTTGTGCTCGCAAAATCCGACTTACCTGAAACAAGAATTAACAATAATTAAATTAATTAAATCCGTCTGCGACAATCGCCAACTTACGGACCCGTATAATGCGAAATTCGAAACACAATGAACGTACGCGTCAACGACAATCAACACCACCCTAGGAAATATAACGAGGGTATGTGAGTTTCGGGGCTATCTTTTATGTGCCTACTTTGTCATTCGAAGCACGCCAAAAAATTATGACACTAACTTTAACCATTTTCAGCAGGCAGCCTTTTCAAAAATCAAATTTTACCATTGCAAAATAAATATGTCATAAATCGTTAGTAAAACATAGCAATCGTTTGAATAGAGTTGCTGGTGTTTAAACATTTTTGTTTAATTAAAACGATATAGGTTTGAAAAATCTATGATAAAGTAAAAAAGAAATATTCTTTTATAATACATCACAAGCACTGAGTCGTTTGGAAACAACCAACTCAAGAAGTAAGCTTCTCAGTAAAGTTCCTTACGGCCCATTTATTCTAGAATTACTTTGGCCGTATATTTATGAACCATTTTGTTAAATTACGTACGATTTAGGAAATAATATTTAAAATTTACTTCCCCTATTTCATATTAGGATAACATCAAATCGCATTACGAATTAAATAACCGAAGTAAAGAAAGGAAGAACTGACGAAACAGAAAAGAAGGAGTCGTGATATCTCCAATTGACAAGTCTGATTCATCACGTGTGTGCGGAACCGAAATAAGCCGCAACACAAAAGCATCCCCTTCGGCATTGATTGCAGTTTCCCCCGTGATAAAATTACACGTTTAGATTTACTCAAACGCTGCAATCCGAGCGTCGGAAATGCGTTCGGCTTGCAATAGGAGGCACGTGCAGATAATATTATTATGCCAATTTAATTAACCCGGAATGTGTGCTGAACTGAACGACGGCGATGGTAAAGAAAGCGTTCATCAGTTTCAGGGAGTATTGATCTTCGTGATCGACATCTCGAAATAAATTGTTCGTGAATTTAATTACGACATACAAATTGATTTCTCAGATCTACTGATGTCGTAGAAATCATTAGCATGAAAATTTCATCATCAAGCAAGTTGCAACTGAAAAACCCAGAGATGATAAGTTAAGTTTAAATATGTCGATGAGACTTAGATAAATGGTGGAGGTGCCGGGAGAACCTGTGATTTTTATGAACTAATACGAGTATGAAATGAGATATAGACCTATTGATGTATTGCTGTTTCTAAATTACTTGCAACTTGATCGCACAGTCATTACTGATTGGTTGTGCTGCGAGTCCAATAAATCAATGCATCATTTGCATGAAACATAGTAGAAACAACCAGGCATCCTAATAGTTATGTTATACTACGATGAGTGGAAAATAGTTAAGTGCGCAGTAATAAAATCCATTAAACTCTGCCGGAGTTGATGTTTCGAAGTCACACTTGAATTATGAAGTCTTTCTCAGAGAGGAAAGAAATATTGAGGAAAGAATGCAAAGGAAGAGATTGTAATTTGGAACTCCATTTTTGATCATTAATATCATGGATAACCTTTTGATTTTGAAGAGATTGTAGTTAAGGAAAAAACAATTTGAAGTATATTTAATGCAAGCATAAAAAGATCTAAGGGTATACTACAAAACTATCAAAAATTAATGGAAATCATCTTGACTTTCCAAACATCGTAACAGTAACTTTCCAATGATAGTTTACATAGATTAATTGTTTGTAAATTTGACAGGTTTTATTAAAAACGAAACTGGACCCTCCTGTGTCCTCTCGCAGCTCAATAATCCCGTACTTGCATTATAAGCAGTTTTTCATACACTACGAACATGTGTTACATTAAGCGATAGTTGTCCGTTTCTATGTAACCCGAAGGGGGGAAAACGCAAAGCGTCTATATTAAAAATGATCAATCACTCTCTCGAAAAACACATTACAAAAAGTGTGTCCCTTTGAGTGGCACGTGAAATATCCGAGCAACAAAGATATCGTGTCCTGTCGACTAGCCAGATTTGGACGACAGATAGAACGAGTGCGTTTTCGTGTCGTGGATCGAAAACGCGTGTTTTAAATAAGCCTTTAACGGCGGCCCAGAACTCGATAATTTTCCGCCGGAATTTTCTAATTGCGTCGCTGGCAAGCGCAGCCGAACGCGTACTTTTAATTATCCGTGCGGTCTTGTTGCTATTAACGGGAAAACGTCCGGTCCCACAAAGCTACCGCATTGACCAACTTCGTTTCAATACTGCGTGTATGCACCACCTGGCTATTCACTCGTTGCAAAAGTTCGAACGTTCGTTTCTATATGTTTAATTAAATGAAAATGTGTGAAACGATTTAGTAGGTATAATAAAAACGATTGAAATACAACAGATGCCTGAGTTTAAACAATTCATAGTGTATCATCGTTTTATGCACAGATTTAATCGTTAATAGATATAATTAAAGCACGGATTTATGTGCATTTTTAGATTAGGAATCAACATTTTAGCCAGGCGTACGCTTTGTACTTAAAAATGCACATAAATCCCTGCGTTAGTTATAATATTACATATTTAATGCACTGTCAAAAGTATTCACAATATGTGAGAGCGATAAACATTAGCCGGAAATGTGCAGAACAAATTATATATGTGTACAGTCCGAATTGAAAATAATGTCTCTTCCATAAAAGGTCTGTTCCAACTACGCACTCGACAAAACGTCAACATCGATCATTATTTCGGTGGGGAACTGACTATGACGGATTCTTAAACGGTCAGAAAGCGTGGTTGGAACAGAGCTAAAATATTAAATTGCGATCTAATTCCTTTTTATGTCATATTCTAAGGCCCGGTGTTTCAGTTACAGTTTAACTTTAATCTTTAGTTTATTCCGATAGGAACACTGGTTTTTATAATTGTTATTATGGGAATAAACTAAAGATTAAAGTTAAACTGTGACTGAAATACTGGGCCTAAGTCACGCTTAAATTAAGCTGAGCTTATTTTTTCAGTGCAAACCAGGGCTAAATGTCATTTTTTTTATTATATGCCGATTTCATCAATCTGAGTTCAAGAATACAACGTGACCTCCGACTGCAAACGACAAATCTGTTCCACGAAGATTAGAAGGAGACAGCTACATAAAACTATCGATCAGTCAGCATATAGGATAAAAAACAAGTGACGTATACCTAATTTAATATAATTTAAATTTTTTTAAAATTTTAAATCCACTAAATACCATATAATTTATTTATTAACAGTTTTCATGGTTTTGGTAAGAGTCAACTTATTAATGAACCAACACGAATAATATCAAATTTCAACTCTTTCGTTGATCCTATTTTTGTTTCCAACAAAAATTTAGTTTCTGAACGTGGAACTGTTAACCCTGATTTATTTTCGGACCATTTGCTGACCTATTGTATATTATTAGCTTATGATTTTCCTAATGTTAAACAGAAATATGTTACTTTTCGTGATTTTAGTAAATTTTCTTATCACTTTCTTCTGGATTTTTTGAAAGTGAGGTGGGATTACATTTATTTAATAAATAATATTGATGTAATGAATGAATCAGAAAAGGTTAAATAAAACTTCTTTAATTTATGTCGAGCTTTCGGGAATTCCCTGCATCAGGACGAAGTACAAGTGTTGCCTATCAATTCTGATATTAATCTAAGCCATCAATATGAAATCATCATTGGTTTACTTTAAACAAATGTTTAATTTGATATGTTTTACAAAACGAAATGTGTTACGTACCGTTTACACCAAAATTTTTTTCACATAATTTGACAGATTTACTGGATTGATCTGCCTCCATTTATTAGACGTGCTTTGGTCCTACATTTAACTTCACTATTTCGTCCTGATGCAGGGAATAACCATTGCCGAAAGTTCGACATAAATTATTGAAGTTTATTCAAAGCTTTCTGACTGCATCTCCAATAAAACCTTCATTCATTGAATTACTAGTCAAGACATGAAAATTTCTTCATGATTTCTTCATGATTATTTTATTAATTCTGTATCTCAAATTGACGAAGACTGTAGTGAGGCTTTAAAATTATTATTCCTGTAATACTTTAAAAGGCTTTCATTATCAAGTTCAACTTGCTACTGCAGAGTAAAGTGACGGATATTATTAATAAAATTAAATCTAAAATATATGGCCTGGATGGTGTTTCCTTAAGAATGTTACATTACTGTTCACCCCATATTTCAAAATATATAATCCACATTGTGAATTGTTGCTTGGACATTGGTTACTTTCCTACTTCTTGGAAAAAATCTTTAATATATCCTTTGCCTAAAATTAACACACCATTGCAATATTCTGATTTACGGCCAATTAGCAAACTTCCCACACTTTCAAAAATTCTTGTAAAGGTAGTGCATGAGCAAATAATGACTTATGCTACCGATAGAAATATTATTCCTGAAATACAGTCGGGTTTTAGGTAAGGTTACAGTATTGCATCAGCTTTAGCTAATGTTTGTGATGATATTTTTAATCCATGGGGTAATGGTTCTGGGACTGCCCTTGTGCTTCTTAACTTCTCAAAAGTTTTCGATACTATTAGTCATAAGGTTCTGTTAGCTAAGTTAAAATAAGTAAATTCAAAAATATGTAAGTTTATAATTTTAATTATTATCCTTTCAAAAAGTAATTTTTTAGTACATATCTCTGACGAGGTCCAATAAGGCCGAAATAATTCACGTGATTAGATATTCTAATTCTATAATACTGCCAATTAAACAAATCAATTTAATTTAAAATAAGTACGTTTAGATGAAGTAAATTATTCTTTTGTGTTTAGTTATTTACTTAACAGGAGATAGGGCTTTCGTCCGAGACCTATATTCTAAAGGGCGTTCTTCAAGGCAGTACATTAGGTCCACTACTGTTTATTCTTTATACGTCTCATTTTAAACTAGTTCTAAATCATTGTAAATATTCATTATATGCCGATCATACCCAGATATACATATAAGCAGTTCTCAGTTTATAGTGTTGCTTTGTATTTTGATTTAATTAGTAATGATTTGAATAATTTCGTTCATAAAGCACAAATCCGTAATTTTCGTATTAATACCTCAAAATTAGTTCTTTTAATTTTTGGTAGTAAGAAATGTAAGAGAGCAGCTGCAGAATGTAACCTCAGTAAACCTTTACATATTTCTAAATTCGCAAAAAAACATTGGACTTTGTATGGACTCTGAATTAAGTTCTCGGGATCATGTTAAGAAAATTTTTAGAAAATCTTAATGTGCATTTCGTATACTTTAATCCAATAGGCATATCATTGATATCAATTTATAAAAAATTCTTGCTAATTCTTTAGTTTTAAGTCACTTTAACTATTGCGACGTTGTATATGGAACATGCATTGCCTCATTAACTAAGGTCCGCATTCAGAGGGTTCAGAATGCTTGTGTTAGATTTATTTACAATCTCCGACATTTTGGTCATGTTTCATATAAACTGCATTTAACAGTTTTCCTTAATAAAATTGTTAAAAACTCTAATTCTACATATTTATCCAAGAAATTATTTAAGTATGACAGTATACATGAAGTTAATACTCGATTTAAAAATAATTTCATTCTGCTGAAACACTCTAAAGCATTATTTATTAAATCTTTTTCGTACAATTACGGCCCAATTACATGGAACAATATGCCGAAATTGCTAAGATCATATTCTTTGTGTATATAGTGTATAATAGTCGACGTTTTTTTTATTGTATGTATAAGGATATTATTATTTAATCGACGGTTATGTGAATAGCTGTAGCTAAACTTCGCCATTAATAAAGGCCATTTATTATTATTATTTCCTTTTAATAAGAAAGTTACGATTAGAATATATCATTCTGAAATAAGAAACTGCTTCCAGGAAATGTGTTTGGTGAAGCGTTAATTAACGTCATTGTGCAGACCTAAACTTTTGATAGAATAAACAGGAAATGAAATTGAACTACCAATATTAAAATGAAATTATTTAGTACTCGCTCGCAATCTTTCTTACACTAAATATGTAAAATTACAGGGCATTTTGTGGGGTTGATGAATAGTTTTGAACTTAAAATTAAACTAAAGGTCAAAAAGCAGAGGCCCAAGAATAGAACATTGCGGCACGCCTTCAGAGAACTTGATAGAATTAGATACAGATTTGTTTAGAAAAACTTTTTGTGAACAGTTGTTGTTGTCTCAGATAATTTTTATTTAATAAAATGGCATTATGGCTAAATCCGACGTATAATATAAAATGACTGTCCAGAAGTATGAAAGCAATAACAAGTTATTTTGTTCAATATTTCTACAAATATTGAACAAAGCAGACTCGCAACTATAACTACCATAACGGAATCCCGACTGATTCGCTTATAAGAATTTGTATAAATTTAAATGGCTATTGATTTGTCTGTAGATAACTTTTCCAAATATTTTAAAAGGTATGGGAGATTTAACTTGAAGGCTTCCGCGGCCGTCGTCCATGTTTGAATTGGCTTCCGGTTGGAACCGCGTCACTTTGACTTCTTCTACTGCCGACGTTTCGTTCTCTATTGCAGAAGAACTTGCAGCTGCTGCTGCTGGTGGTGTTGCTGCTGCTTCTCGTTAGTCGTTGAGACAGATGGGTATGGGAGATCTTTAAACTTTTGAGGATATACAGTTTTTGTGCAACTCTCTATATTGATACCAGTTCGGTTGTGAGGATGGTATTTCTTTATTTAATCACGAAAATTTTAAAAATTTAACGTGTCTCAGAGCAAAATATGCAAACAACATTAATCAAAATCATGAAAAACTGCATGAAACGAGACCGGACAGAAGCTTTCAGGGGGGCGAACAAATTGTTATCAAATTGCACTTGCTGTACTGTAATCAGCTTCGAATTCACCCTCACCATAGCCCAGTATTTATTTATAATGTAGAGGGTTGCAAGAAGTTGACTCTCAATGAATTACAGGGTGTGATGATGTGAAAACATCAATTTGAATAAATTAAATAATTTTTTTAAAAACTTAGGTTGGTGAATCAAAAATATTAAAATGCTTTACAGTTTCTGTCTAGATACATAAGTTTGATTCATTTGGTCGTCTTTGTTGCAACTAAATCCCGAAGAGATAAAATCAACAATTTCAAAACAACATGTGGTTTGTAATTAAACCACAAATTACCTGCGAATAAAATATTGTTTCACATACGATATTATCGTCTCACATAAAAGAAAATGTAAACGCTTACGTTACGAGCAATTTACCAGTTGAATGGCATGAGCCATATGTATTATTAACACGCTGAGCTTATAAATGTTGAAATGCGACAATTAATGAAATGCATGCACATTATGGTAAATGAAATAAAAAAGCAAATTTTACTAAGCTTAAAAGATGTTTATTAAACTTCTTTTTAAAATTAAAGTTAATTTAAAATCGCCAACCTAAACATTAAAATGTAATAAAAGCAAAGCGAAAAATAATTGTGTGAATCGCAAGGAATAAAATAACAATTTGTTTCATTGTTCTTGTGCAACATAAAATTACGGACACGTCCAATTAAACAAATAGGTCACACAACGGCGTCATAAATATTAATTATTATTAATTAGTGCGGACTACATTCCAGCAGTTGACCTAACAAATAATTTTAACAATTCAATTTCATTTTATGAGTCAGTTCGGAGCTCTAATATACGTAGTATTTATTGCATGAAATAATTTTATTAATTTCATATTACGTTTACAGAGGGTATCTAAAAAGTTCACGTACTATTAATGCCAACTTATGTTGTTTGTATTTACTATACTCTTTTTTTTCTTTGCCTTCCTGCGTAAGTTTTAATTAATTTTATGTTTCTAAACGAATTATAGTTATTACATTTCATTTCTTGGGAAATTCGCAATAGGCTTGGTGATTAGCATTAATTGACTTGAAACTTCTTCCCCAAGGGTACTTCGTGTAAGTAAACACCATTCTCCGTAACAGAAAAAAAAAGAAACGTTCAACTTCCTTCCTTTTCATGTTCTGCGAGTGCACCTGCTCGGACCGCGTAATTAGAATGCACAATTAAGACGAGTGAGGAGGCCGAGAAGACCGAACAGAGCCTACTAATTGTGAGGAGCGGTTCTATTTGCTTCTTTGACATCCGGTCGCTTGTTGATAAATGGCTCGCTTCTGACGGTGAAAAGCGTCGTCGATCCCAGAGAGGTCTTACCTGCGCGAAACCAAATAAAACTATTACACGTTTTGGTCGGTTTGAGTTGCAGACGTCTTTCAAACTATATTTAATTTATCAAAGGGACCTTGGTGGAATACACAACTTTCTGGAACGGATATTTTTAGAGCAAATCTTAAGTTGGCAATACCAGAATTCGTTTCAATTTGCAATTGCAAATTTATCCATAAAATGTTTTGTAATTTGAAGGGTTGTGTATACAGGGTGTTTTGTAGTTTTGACAGAATTTATTTTGCGTGTGTATCCACGTGCTGATTAGTTCTTTCTTGTTTTTTTTACCTATTCATAGTGCATCCATCTCTATCATATGAATACTTGTAGTTTGTTCCTGTGCTTTATATATGCTACTTTCTACTAGTCTCTTGCGAATATGTCTAATAGTTTTTGCTGCATGTGTTTAAGCTATAAGTTGCTTCATTTACTGTGGCTCAAATTGGGGTATATTATTGAAAAGGCTGGGACAATCAGGTGTATTCCATAATGCAGTGGTTATTTGTCACTTTATTAACACTGTGCTTAATAATAACTTCTTAACCACTGTTTTTAAATCACTGTATTTCAAAAGCACACAGTGGTTATTTTACAATTTTAAACATTAGTTTACTTCATTTGTAAAATATAATCACTGAACATAATTGCATATCCTTCTTTTCAATGTCATTTGCGCTTGTGGAATAGCAAAATGTTTAAAAAGTGGTTATAAGCCACAGCACATGCGCATAATTCAGTGTTTATTAATCACTGATGTATGGAATATACCAGATTGTCTGTTTATTTTTACAAATGGAGCTCAAGTAATCTTATCCTATACAACACCGTAGTGCACCCAATAGCACTATCCACTGTGAACTGTACTCTTCTGGAGATTAGTTTAATCCTTTCTGCTTATTTATCTTTGATCACCAATTGGTGATCACGCGTTTATGTTTATATTTTTTAACACGATAGTAAGAGACGACGCCTGCGTAGCAAAAGTTTGAAATATTGAAATTATTTTGTTTGTTATTTGTTTGTGCGTTTCCGCGTTATAACTGTGAAAAGGTAACGAATAAAAGCAAAACAAGGGGAAGCCGCATAACTCGCAAACAGTTTGAAATTTGTTTACAAGAAGTTGAAAATAATTTCCAATTTCGCGAAAATAATTTCGCTGGTGGTCACGTTATGCTAAATAAATTTTGTCATCGTTATGCCGAAAATTAAATTTAAGTGGACGTCCCGTTAAAGATATTAACAGATAGAATAAAGTAATAAATGCGATTTATTGCGAAAGACATTTTATTTAAAAAAGTCTTTTAGACTTTTACAATTACGCCTCACAAACATGCGTTAGCTAACGAATTAATCAACAAATAACAAACAAATAGGAAGTAACTTTTGCCGATAGCTAACGAATTCGATACTTAACATATACGTTAAGAAATATAGATAGAATAAGGCCCTTAGGCTTTAGAATTATTCCTTTGAAAAGTTGTACATAAAATATTTAATAATTTAGCTGCAGTTTTTCTAAAATAACTTTGATATTACAATGAATAATTTTATTAGTGGCACTGCTTAATTTTTCTTGTAAATTCTGCACCTGTATTCCAAAAATTAAATTACACCCTCAGTAATTATAAATATCTATTGAAATCTTCTCCGATATACTCGTAAATGTTGTTTTCATTCATGTATTCAGTCTGTAATGGCCGAGTGATTAAATGTCGATTAAATATAAATCAGTTATCAGTTTCTCGGGGACATGTCAAAACCGATACATTTCATGATTATACAATCCACTTACAGACAAATTGACCTATTAATTGGCACAATTAGTACATGAGCCAATTGATAATCGATTATGTGATAAGATTTAATTGAGTCGTTATTGGAGCAATCAATTAATATGGTACCTATGTCAAATCTGTACTGTGAAATTATCATCAAATCGTATCAGAGGTAACCAATTTTGAAATCGAAGGTACATTATACAAATCACATTAAAAAAGCTGAAAGGATTTGATTCAGTATATTAATTTTATTTATTCAGTGGAACTTTAACGATAGAATCAATTCCTTTCCGATTACTGTTATAACAATTTTAGTAATGATTGAGACTGTAAAGCACAAAAAGAACTCTGGTTATATTAGGATGCCTCTGTGTATAGGTATATTGAGTCATTAACTGAATGTGCATTTCAGTTCTAATGCAACCACTTTCAACCTAGTGTAATAATCCATTAACAAACTATAACGATAAAAAGTTTGTAACGGGGTTACTTTAATCTACCTAGAGTATTGCTATATTAAATCACGCATTATGAGATATTAACTTCGCTACCAGAATTACGTTTTTCATAAATAAAATTCTCCATCAGTGGATGTGTGCCTTTGATAAATAAATAGTTACAATATGATTGGTAGGAATATAACTTTATTGCCTCTACACTTAAAGAATTTGAAGAGTTAATTAGATGGGTATAACATATACTCGTAGAACATTGTGTATAAAAATTTAAATTTCACACAGTTTTTATGTTCGTTGTATTTTCACAGACATTTGAAATTTCGCGATCATTACCTTTATAAAAGTCGACTGTAATCACCCCACAGTCATTGTGCAGTATACCAATTTGTCCGTAGCCTGAGAACTCAGACGTGAATTAATTATGCGAAATTGCGAATATAGCTAGCACAATAAAGTTATGCGACGGAAAGACGTGTAATTTACTGCTGCTTTATGAACTGCCTAGTTCCGAAGGTAAAGAATGCCATGAATGGGGAGTTCGTGACATGACCACATGATACACTGTCGTGCTTATGTGTGTGGGACCCAAGTTTGCTTCCCTTTCGCGTTGTCATTATTCCGACGATTTTCTGCGTGCCTTCTACGCGTGCGATGCAATTATACGAGGAGCGATCGGATAATTCGATCGCAATAAATTTAATACAAATTACGACTCTGAATTAATTCCGGAGAAATTATTCGAAGCACTCAGCCGTAACCCTATTATATAAATTATACGGCGAAATACTTTAAATGGAAGGCTAGGACAAAGGAAAAGTCTCAAAGAAATTAATGAAGTAGTCTCTCTGAAGCTTTTAGATTATTTGGAACAATTCAGATTGAAATGTTGGCAGCTCTTAGGAGCCGGGAGAAATGTCACTTCATGAGGTGAACCCGGCACAATTACGAACGCCACCGTCGGCGGCGAATGTTATTCAACAGTGAAAGAACGAACAGCTTCTTTGTGTAATAGGGGAGGTCCGACCACTAGTTACCTACCCTTACAATAAAGTAGCTTGTTAGGCCACCGTGCCTGATTTTTATCGCCGTGGAAGTCGTTTTTTATTCGACGCTTGCCATCGCTACCTGATCTTACGCACAATGGTACTTTTTCGTGAATGGACTCGGAAGACCATTGTGTCGCGTTCGCTTCCACGTTACAAATCAATTTCATATCTGTAAATTAGATTTTATTACATTTCAAACATGATTTCAAACTTTCATTTTTGCTTATTCAAGAGTCACTAAAGAAAACTTCTAGAAATGGCATAAAAAATTACGCTATATGGAAATCTTTTCTAATAATTTATTGGTGATTCTTGTATAATTTAGGGGAGCGTGGGGTAATGAGAGCCAGCCTGGTTTAGGTATAACTAACAAATGGAAAAAATTGAAATTCGGTGAAACTGTACCCGTTCCCGCCAGGACGCATGAAATATCCATTTATCGCAAAAAACAATGCCAAGTAATAACAGTGATTATTTATTTCAAATGAAAACTTGTGTTGTTATTTTTCGTAATTTTTAATCGAGAAAATAAATAGTCAGATACTGTATTTTTGGATAATGTTTTCATTTCATATCACAAGATTGTTAATATGCTTTATGTTTCTAATAATTGGTTTCTCGTTTATCTATACTTTTTTTTCTAATTTCCAAACGTAAAATATTAATGCTATCTGGGGTAATGAGAGCCAAGTTATTATTACTCACAGGTGACTCTTATTGTCCCTGATATTATAAAAGTATGTTTTCTTGTTGAAGATGCCCAAGACTCGTAAAACAACAACACTGTAAACTAATTGTAATGAGATTTTTGCACCTAATACTTCAACAAGTATGTTAAAATACTTTTTTTATTATTGGTTTCGTATTTTTGTCAGTATTACATTTTATGTTGTGTTATGAAAGGAAAATGTATTATTTATTTTGTTAACTGTAACAGTTATTTGTTAAAACACGTTTATTTAGGCAGTAGTCGGTTTGCCTTTCATGGTTCTCATTAGCCCAACATGTGGGCAATAAGAGCCAAGTCCATTTTTATTTTAAATGAATATATTATAATTTCTGTTAATGACGGGAATGATATTATGTAGTTACGTCATTTTAATGGTTTTTCCTAATACGAAACAGCATAAAATTGTTGAGAAAATACTATACACATATAAAAATATATTTTTCAAAATATATTGATTTTTTCTTAAGTGGCTCTCCCCCCATCACCCTTAAACTAATTTTTTCCTTTCTTAATATGGCCAAGATATGCTCTTCATTATGTTAATGTTTATCTTATCCTAGGTCAAACAATTTAAAGCAAATTTAGTGAGAAACTACAATGAACTGGACCATACTCCATATTGTTAGTCCAGATATCTTTTTTGATCTTTAAATACAAATTTAGTTTGCTTAAAAAATTAGTTGTCCTCGTCAATAATGGTCCTTTTTGTACTTGACCTAATTTTATCCTTCAATGTCTTGCCTTGTTGGGTTTATTTCTTAAAATTAATAGAAAAAAAACGCCTTTTTTATTATTTTTGGGAGCATTCTATTCTTATTAGGCTGGTTTCAACAAAGGCCGACATTTCTTGTTGTTTTTATTAAATATCAACTTTTGTTCAAATATTTTGACAGTTGCAGCCACGTAAAGAAAAAGAAAGATAGAACGAGCATCCTCTAAGAGTCACAAAGATTATAACAATACCGATACCATGTGGTTTGGCTCAAATTCGAAATTATGTAGCTTCATTTAATATTTAAGTTTAAAACGCATTTTTTTCGATCAAATATGCATTTCACGTGATAATGAACTAAATTATATGTATAAATTAAAAACATCTTAAAAATAAGAAATTTATTACAGAGAAAGTTAAAGAATATTGAAATATAAGTAGATAATAAACACAACTCTTGATATATCACAATAAATAACTTAAAATTCAGAAAATAATATCAAAATAATATCACAATTTAAACATTGCCGCGCTAAAATACGCAGACAACTCATGTTGTAACCCAACCCAGCTCTATCGGCGCTAGTTTTCTATCTCTTATGTTCATCGCAATACCTCTCACTCTTGTGCTACCCAATCATCAAATCTTTCTTAATACTTAATAAAAACAAAAGAAAATTGTCGGCTTTTGTTGAAACTAGCCTACTAAGAAACTTTAAGTTTAATTTAGAGTTTTAACTATAACTCTAACTACTACTTTAAGAAAAAGCTTTAGATTTGTCTTAAGGTTACTAAGAAACCTTTCTTAGTAACCTTAAGAAAGGTTTCTTAGTAACCTTAAGACAAATCTAAAGTTCTTTCTTAAAACCTTTGGTTACTAATATCAATCATGGAGCAACTTACCAAAAAAAAAAAAAATGCAAAAAGAAGCACCAAAAATAATAAAAAGGCGTTTTATCTATTAAATGTAAAAAAATAAACCCAATAAAGTATATATTTTTGAAAACAGAAAAATAAATCTCTATTTAATGATGACATTGCCTACTACAATTTCCATTTAAAAAAAATATAACTTTATGTTATAACTCGAAAATTTAATTAAATATCAAAAAACCAACTACACCACTGAATTGTATTCCAAAAAGTGTCCTAATAATGTCAAAACAGTTTTTTAATATCTGCAAAAATAAACGAGATATGACTGATTGACGAAAAGTCGGAAATCTCAATTTTGGCTTATAACTTTAAAACAAAAGAAGATTTTTGTATACACTATTGACTTTATCTCTAAAAAACAGATCGAGACTTGGCCACTAGTTCTTTTCTATCTCTTATAGTTACAGAGATGCCCAGAGACATCGAAATTGATCCACCCTGTACGATCCAACACGCATTGTAACGCATAACTTATTTTCCAGAAATTACGACTCTAAGGGCCATTTTCATAATAGAACTAAAAGAGGTTTTATTTTATAATCACTTTAGACATAGCAAAACAAAATGTGTATTTATAGGTTAAAGTAACTTTAAATTTAAAGTTCTTTTATGAAAATGGCCCTAAGGTTTTTATTTTATTTAAGTTTTTTTATTTCTGATAATTGCTATCCAATGTCCCTGCAGTTATTATGAGTGACGTTATAGCATATGCCCAAGCAACACCATTTCGTTCATTAGACGGTTTATATACGACAGACAGGGATATTTTTGGTAATGGTATATAGAATGCCAAAAATATTCATATTTTAATGGTACTAGTTACCCTAGGATATAAGTGATACGTTAACTATACGTTTTCATTAAATTGTAATAAAATGTCGCGACTTGCAAAACACGTTTATCAAATTATTAAATTCCATCTTATCATGTAGGCGTAGGCCCATAACATACATTTTTCTCATTAAAATTTATAATATAATCTAAAAAAGTATAATGAATGTTTAGATGTAACATTTATTAACAAATATTTACCCAAATTGGTCTTGTGACCCTTGTTACATAGTAAATTATAAAACTACTAACATTGTGTCGCTACATAAGATGAGAGCTTAAAGTATGGGTATCTTATAAATCTCGCCGCGAGATGTCGCGACCTAAACTGTTGCTCACTAAAGTTGTCGCTTATAAGTCAAAACCGCAGTAACTTTCTCGCCCATTAAAAATCATCACAAAATATATAATTACTACAAACGAACAGACACTTGGTAAAGTTGAATTAAATGTCAACATTTCGCTGTACGTTTCACAGCTTCTTTAGAATAATTTTATAATTCCAAAATATACGTCTAGTATAAACCATGTATAAACGTTGCGCGTACCCTATAAATATACATTTTGTGTAAAAGTTATATTTATCCCAAAAAGAGACGTTAGTTAGACTGTCACTCATATGTATAAATACTAGTTTATAATATTCTACATTTAGACTAAATTCAAAACGTGTTTTAGACATATTCTATATTTGGTGTGTTACATGGGTGGTCAATATTTTAGAAGTTCATGTTTTTTTTGTTACTTTTCTGTGCCTCTTGGATATGAGAGGGCAACGAAATTTCACAATCAAAATTGACAATGGCATAAAGTTTTAGGTTAAGATTCCTTAATAAAGAGAATTAGGGGGAAGGAAGCTCCGTTGGGGAAAGAAATCCTTTGGGAAAATAAAAATCTTTGATTTTGGGTTTAATGAGATGTAAATTCAATTCTTTGCTATTTTACAAGAAACTGTAAGATTGCTAAGACTTATGCTATTCGTTGCTAGATGGCGCTGTATACGTTCAAGCAAATACCGTTCAAGCAAAATTTAATGCCGGCGCATCCACCAATTTTAAATCGTTGAGCAATTCCCAGTTTTTTTACCGAGTTTTGTACAGTTTTATTTTTGTTTTTTGGTTGTATTTGAAGAGCGACAAATTCAATTTTGTGGTTCTAAAAAGAACCATTCACACTCGGAATATACATGGTATGACGTTGAACAGTTTCATCAGAGGATGATATAAACTCCGTTGATTTTTGTAACTAAGGTAATTGTGATTTTTTTGTTTTTATGTTGTCTTACAAAAGCGATTAGTATTGCATTTAAAGTTATAAATCAAATTACCGTTTGCCATAATTTAGTGTCAATTTGGAAATGCAATTTTTCAAAAATTACCCGGAAATCCATTACAGAATAAACAAAAAAACGACATTTAGGTATAATGCATTCAATAAAATGTTTGAAAAGCATGGAGAAGGTACCGAAAGAATCCAAGATAACAGCACAAAATTGAAACCAACATAACCTAAAAATAAAAGTCCTATTTACAAGAAACGGAAACTAAAAGAAGTCTGGTTTCAACGGTAAAAGTTACTAAGGGCCAGTTTAAATTTAAGCTGAAGCTTAAACCCATAGCGATGATTATTTCAACAATTGCTAAGGGTTTAAGGTTTGGTTTAAAATTAAGCTGGAATTGTACAACTGGGCCTAAATCGTGTAACTTTAGTTATTCATTACAAATGTGAATGTACTTTAGTAGATCTTATTCGCTTGAAAACTGAATGAATATGAAAATGTTCCCTTATGATACTACTACAATGTTCTTATCAGCAGACCGTTGAATTGTTAATGTAAATTAAATCTTTTTTCTTTTCACAAAGTCTCTTCATATTTCTCCGTTTTCTTAGTTTTCGCCATTGCATTCTGCCACCTTTATAACGGGTAGAGGGACCAGATTAATCTTCGAGAGAAGGATTTGCTGTTAGAAGATTTATTCTAAGGCATATCTACTTACTGCGATTCCACTTTACTCCCTCTTATCCCATTTTCTATAATGCTTGCTTTCCTTTTTCTTTTCTCGTTCATAAAAAATAAAATCTCTTCAGGATCTCAAAATAAGAATTATTCTTTCTATAATTATTACAGTTTCTTTTTTTCTAATTGGTAGTATCACACATATATCCCAGTCCTTTGGAACTATATTGTATGCAGTCGTGGCCATTAGAATCGTAACCCCCCATATTAAACTCGTCCTTATTAACTTAGGCTGACTTACAATGGAAAGAACGGCTTTCGTACTCTATCATACAGCTATCGTCTCTCCGTTGCCGTTAAGGGTAACGTGTCCTTCGCATCGTAACGTTTTGCTTGGCCACGAGTATACATATCGTGTTGTAAATAACCAATATTAACTTCCCTCCTGCCTTTCCCATTTGCTAACCACTTAGACTGTAATTTCGTCGTGTCTGCCTCTATCATTTCTTCTTACTATTACTTCAGTGGGTTGTGTTGTTATCTCTTTTTCGTTGTGGTTCATTTAACTCCTTTCTTATTTGTAATCATCGTGTGTTCCTTGCTACTGCCGTTTCTCTGTGTTCTTAGCAATGTGTAGAATAGGTTTAGGTTATCTATACTGCTTATTTCCATCGTTTTTCCAAATTCTTTCCGGGCTTCTTCTTTTTCTTCCCTAACCATGTCTTTCATTTTCTTTTCTTCGTTTTTACTTTTTCCTTTATTGTCGCATTCCACCATCTTGTTTTTTGTTTCTTGCGGTTATTCATTTTGTAAATCCCATATAAGTGGATTATTTCCTTAAAAATATTTCAATATTCTTCTAGGTCCTGTTCTGTCATTGTAAATCGTTGTACATTCTCACTCACCATCTGTCTAAATTTCCTAGCCACTTGTTCTTTCCTCCTCTTTAGCTTGTATTTCTTCAGGGTATTTCATACGCCCTATGAGTAGCTAATGATCGCTACATATCTCAGTCCCCCTTTTAACCCGTACATCTTTGACTAATCTTTTATTCATTCTTTGGGTGGGTATACAAATATTATTTATCTCTTGTGTACCTGTATACTTGTGTATGTCCTTGTGTTGAACCGTGAATTTGTTAGTAGTCTAGCAATATTTTGCCATTATTTTTTTTATCCTCACCATGCCTTCCTATTACATTCGCAGTTGTTTTGTCTTTCATGTCCACTACAGCTGTGTGCAACCATTGTTAAATCATCCCAAAATTTATCTCTATTTTCCTTCGAATCGTCTTTATTTGGGGCATACGTAATACTGATGCTATTGTAAATATTATACCACTTTCTCTCTTTATTTCCCGAGTATTCTGTCTTTTATTACTTCCCATCTTTAGATTCTATTAATCCCAATTTTATTCACAATGCATCCAACCCCGCTTTTTGCTCGTCTTTCAATTTCTTCGGAGTTAGGAATGAATCTTGTAAAATCCCATTATTTCTTCCACGAATTGATATTGATTTCTAACCAACAATGTAGGGACAATGTTTGGACCGCCTCCAAAATTGGACCACTTTTGAATAAATTAAAATAAACTAGAAACTTCAATAACAGTAAACACTACAAATACCTCAGATGGTACTGTACTAAGCAATGTTTTTGCAAGTAGTTTTTTCCTATACCAATAGATAGTTCTAGTTAGTTTTAATTTAAATTGAATTGAAGTGGTCCAATTTTGGAGCTCGTCCGATATACCCGACTCTCCCCTAATAGTTTTTTTTTTCTTATTTACGTATATCTAAAGAGATTTTAAAAAAACGTGTAAGAAACAAAAAAAAAGGAGAAAAAGATTGCTTAAGTGTAAAATAAGTAATGGTATCAGCTCAATGTAAAAAATATTACAATTACTGGTAAAAAAATTAAATTGCTGGTCCCAGGCTGCAGTTATTTCTTCTGCGGTAAATAAACCCAGCTATTTTCAATCGCGAACAAAAGGGCAAGCCATAATAAAATTCCGATTTTGCAACACATTCCATAAACCGTTAAGTTTTTTATTGTTATCATCGAACCGACGCGCGACGTTCTCATTACTTTCACAATTGAAATCGAGTGATTGGTAATTTTAATTAGCTGTCATTAACTAACTAATAAACAAAGTGTATCGAATTTTAATTAACAACTAATCAGCGAGGAGTAATCTACAAGCCTCAATTAACGCATTATCTATTAATAGAGCATTGTATTGTCACGACTTGCCGGATTGTTTTTGCGTCCTAATTATTTCATCGGCAGGAAATTGCAGCACACAATAATTAATTTATGTATATGCGGTTCGAGCCTTTGTGCTGGCTCCTTGTGTGAAAAGCACAAGTGTCTTTAATGCTGTCTTTGCTGCAAGGAAACTTGTAAGTGGGACAATTACTCGATAAGATTTGACATTTATGTTTGAAGTTCGTGCGAGGAACTGGTTTCTTTGTAGAATCATTTTTACAAAACGGAATTATTTAGAGAAAAAATTTGAATAATTTAAAATTCAAATTGCTTCTTGGGTTGCCGACGTAAAATTCTGCACGAATTAATCCCGCTTTCTAGGATTTAAATTACTAACGGTTTCTAAGAAATTGCGATTTAAAACATGAAAATATAAAATAATTTCCATTTTCAGGTATCTTTACAATTTTACAATTTTTTGTGGTTAAGGCCAAATACCAGTAATATAAAGTCACACAACTTAAAACTGGGAACGATGACATAAACAATACGATAATTAAAAAATTTTTTTTTCCAGAAAAAAGCATAAATGTAAAAATAAGTCTGTACTAGTTACAGTCGCTCTCCTCATAACTTTTGATAAATTTAATGAATCATAGGGTGTTGTTACTTCATTTCCTATTTTTACATCTTCCAAATTTCACTTTGCTCTGCTTTAAAAGCTCTCTAAAGACGTCACAATTAATAATTCATTGGACTTCTGGATACAATGGAATGTCTTTTTTGCAATCAAAATTTAATTATCTGCCAAATTAAACCGTATTGTTTAGCTGAACGAGGACCACCTTCGGAGTGTGTACATTCCAGATTAAAACTGACGCACACCTGCTTGAGACTTTAGAACGAATTTGGCACGTCGTACCTTAGCAATTAAGACCAACGCGAAGCCGCCGCCCTATCCGTGACCTTGCGTCGCCACCCTCGGTTACGCGTTCAGGTGCGAGAGGGTTGGACGATAAGGGAAATGACGATAATGGCGGATATGGGACTAATGATACTCAGGAAATGAGGGAACAGGTAGAGTACAGTGCAGTCGTCGAAAATCATCAGGTGGCAAGTCGCAGGCCCGCACGACGACACTTCCAATTCGTGCTAAATTAGTGCCCCGATGAGCTACAAATGTTCTTTCATCTTAATTATACAAAGTTTGCGCGAGCGAGTATTTAACAACAATTTAATTACGCCGAATTAACAGCGGCTCTTTGCTCGTCTCTGTTTTGCGCAGAGTTAAATTTTTGCTCGGACCGGCAAACTCCTCAATTATCGCATGTAAACAACACAAACGGATATTCTGTTGTTGGATCAGAGTACTCGATTGGCGAACAAAAAATCTTTTGTTGTTTCCCTCTGCTTTGTTAAGAATCCCTTTATAGTAATTTAACATCTACCTACAAACTCTGAATTTTATTTTCATTTAACAATCTGAAGAAATCTTTTCATTTGTCACATATACCTATATGACATAATAACTAAAAAAATCATTGGATTAAATTTGGGAAAAATTTGTCGGTTTTTGAACTATTAGTAAAAGGTAAGCAGTGATCAATATAAAAACGAATCAGAGTATAGGTGTTGAAATTGAAGTGCATGTCTTGGATAACGTCATATTAATACTAATTGTCAATCAATTGTAACATAAATAACACGCATAAATAACGTCAGTCACGCAGTTGTTCATAGAGTTCAAAAGTTTCTTGATGCAGGTCGGTGATCATTTTACGCATTTGCTTTAATTTTTTAAAAATAAAACGTTTTTCTTGCTTTGTAGAAACGTTAAAAGTGACTGAAAGAACGTTCGATGAACTAAATGACACATGCGTGTTGGTTACATCGCCAACTGTAATTCATTTATCATTTGAACAAAAATTTAAAAATGTTGTTTTATTTGAAGCAATGTCCAAAACGAATTTTTAATTTTTCGACGTCGTCGATAAGCAAGAAGAAAAACATTCTCGTGGTGGCGCTTGCACAGCCACTCATTACATCATTGCTCTGAAATTTCTTCTCACTTAATACCTTTTTAAGTAAACCTGTTAATTATGCTAAACATGGTAATCGCTTGGGGCGAGATCGGAAATAAGGAGGATGTGGTAGACTCTCAAACTTCAAATCTTGAATGGTTGTCAGCGTTGTACCTATGAGTCCGCTCATTGTCGTGCTGCAAAAAATGTCAGTACTCAGAGTTAACCTCTTGCAGATTTGAGACGGGTCTTTAGGAGTATGTAACACTACTAGCAGTAACTCCATTAGGCACATAGTCCTCCCTCTTGCATCCCAAAAAGGGGTCGGCACAGCTTGACCTGATAAACGCTGTTATTTCAATTCCGACTCCAATGTTTTTTTTTTTTTTTTGGCGAAGTGGTGTGACGCTATTCTTTGCGTGCTGTCTGAGTTTCAGGTTGATCATAGTGCACTCATCCCCAATTACAGTCCTTGGCAGAAATCGTAGTATCCAGATTTCGATCAGTAAAGAGTATCGAAATAGCTCCAGCAAAAATAGGAAGGGCGAGAAGAAGCAGCTGACACAAGTAGGGTTATATGATTAAATGTAGCAGCTGCAACCCTCAAATTAATGATTAGTAAAAAAAATTACGTATCAAGATTTGATGAAATTCTCGCTAAGTGAAGATTAAAGCCAACTGAGGTTCCTATGCAGATAGCAGGTGTTGACAGAAAGGAGTACATTGTTCAACCCATTTCAGCCTTGTTTCTTGTTACATGAAATGTGAGTGAAAGAGAAAGAAGCAGAAATCTTATATTATTTATGCGGGAGAAAACTATATCTGGTATACCCAGTATCAAGGAGGTTGGTCAGTAGATAATGTTAGTTGAAAGGAGAGTAGATTTTTCAAATAGTTCCATTTTGAATCATTCTTCGTACGAGAAGAAATGTGAATGAAAGTCAAGAAGCAAAAACCTTATTTATGAGGTAGAAGACTGTATCTAGAACATCTCGTTCTAACCAATTTCCAAAATCCACAATTAAATTTATAATGAGTGTATGAGCAGAGGCAATTTTATTATAAATTTGACAATCCCCAATCAGGGAACCAGGATATCCAAGTTCTGCGCGAAATAGTGAGGTTTCTACTGTTCCAGATCATCTTCCTAGAAGGAAGTAAAGAGTTCCGACATCCTTACTTTTGCCATTACAATAGTTCTTCGAAAGCATCAGCACATTTTTGTTTCAGTTCTGGAGTCAATTGGTATCCACCTTGCTGACACTTTATGGAGCTAGACTATGTCATGCACATGTCAATGTGATGTGCAGAACCATGGCACATCAATACGTTTTTGTAGCTCCATTCATACACTTGTTAGAATGACAAACATGAATTTCCATATTGTAGCTTCATTCTGCGATGGATATCAATGAGTTACATCTCTTAACTATACCAGAAAGTAGAAATGAGTAACAGAAACGAAAATCAGAGCTCTGGTGGAGTTGATTTGACTCTTCCTGATATAAGTAAAACTGGTATAATTCGTCAGTTAGCAGATATGGTTATGTTTCTACTTTCTTTTTTATGATATTATTTTTACTGTTCTCTGAAGTTTCCTTTTGGTAATACTTTATCAGAAAATAAAGTTAAATTTTCCCAACGCTTTTTGGTCTTACGAAAACTTTAACTCTTACACTCTTAGCAATCTCTTTAGTTTCAAATGATATATGAAAGCAGTGTCTAGAATTTTTTTGAAAGTGGCAGGTTTAAAAGAGAAAGACGAACAAGGAAACGATGTGAAATAACAGACAGTACATACGTGCAATGAAGGTAGATATAATTCATATCTGGCATAACTACCGGTCTTGTCAATTATTCTATATTTATAGTTAGGTTTACGCAACTTTATTGATAGGCGTAACGAGTTTCGCTAATTAAAAATTACCCGGATGCCGCCTAGAACCTACTCCGCGTCGGTAGTTCAAGCTAACAGGAGCACTAGCGAGCAAACAAATTAATAATTTATTCTCGTTCAGCCGGGGGATATTTGAAATTGAATCCTATCTTTGAAGATTGCATTTCATAAGTTCAGCGATCCGATGCCGACGCACTTTATCGGCAGGAAACCTCATCTCTTTAAATTAATATCCTATGTAAACTCGCGCTGCGATATTAGAATCGCAAGTTTGCAACTTTCGGGGACTCCGCCGCTATCCTTAATGTTTACTGCCGAAGTTAAATTTTACTGTTTTAAATCGGATTTTCAATTCCGGAATTTCCGCTGTTTAAACTCGAAACGGGGCGGCGTGGCACTTTAAAAACTGATGTTATTTATTGTTTGTTATGTTGTTAGAATGTGAAGTGAACGCGAAATAATCTGAGAACGTTGGAGGAACGAGAACGAACGTGTAATCGTACGCGGAGTTAATAAGCCCTTTCCTAGCAATTTAGTTAATATCCACCAGGCACAAAGCCACTAGATCTTAGTTGTTCAAGTATTTAGTATGCCGCAGCACTTCTGTAGGTAAGTGATAGGCAATTGGCCTCTCATGAACTCGGAAGGAACTTAATATCGCTTTATGTACGCAGCAACTTTGAATAAATTCCCTCTCACTTTTTCTTGGCACTTCGGAAATAATAAATTTTAAAAGAAACATAATTTTAAACGTACATAATCAGTACTTTAACCACGTAAAATAGTAATATACTAATAATTTTTTTATTCTCGAAGTGTCTGGTTTTCTTGAACTTACATTGTAAACCAAAAAGAATCGGAGAACCTATCAATGAAGTCGGCATTCAAGTTTTTGGATGAAGTTACTAATTTAGTAACGAAAGGTGAAACTTTAAATAAATAATTTTTCCAATCTCGAAAAACCGCCGTATAGTAGAGTTTACGTTTTAAAGAAAGTCTGTTGGAAATTGAAGCAAAATTTCCTAGGAGACGCGCAAAAACGGGCATTGTTTCCGGTCTCCGAAGTTTTCAAAGACTGCACTCCACCATATTAGGACATTATTCGATTATATAACAAGGGTTTCCGGTCTAGTGCGGCCAGTCAATATCGTCTCGAAGCGTACGTGTGAAAGCTATAGCTCGTTAAGCCCGCAGTTTAATTAGGAGCTCATTGAGAAGTTTATGTATGTTATAGATATATCCGGACAC
Organism: Dorcus parallelipipedus; assembly: GCA_958336345.1. NCBI lineage: Eukaryota > Metazoa > Arthropoda > Insecta > Coleoptera > Lucanidae > Dorcus > Dorcus parallelipipedus. The sequence continues at coordinate 20,912,229 of OY284482.1, read as the reverse complement.
ATTTACCCGGTACACCGGATAATATCGGATTATGAGTTGTGCGAAACGGTTAATGTTTCCGCGCGTTTTACACCTTGGAGAACGGCCCGGAATTGAATAATTTACGCCTGAACTAGTTGGCGTGCTCCGGCACTGTATTTAGTCATATAATATGAAGTTATTATATGTAAAATATGGCGATTTTGCATGATTGGCTGACCACCTTGAGGCACTGACGTTTTTATAGGAGTAGATAAAAGTTTCAGAACTTAATTAGCCGGTAATAATGTCACTTTGTTAAAATAGAATGCATTATATTAACATCGCGCGTCAGTGGGAAAACCGACTCCTAACTTGGATGAAATCCTGACTTGGCGCTCAAATTTAAAAATTTCAGACGGGGTGAAATGTGAACTTTCCTGAAAATAAAAATTGGACTCGGCATAATTTATCCGCCCTCTCTTATTTTCGGCGAACATCGCGGGCGCACAAGAAATATTATTCTAGTGGGTGCAATACTAAAACGTTATAGGCCGTAATCATAATTGAAGTTATTTATTGCGTGTTCTCTCGCAACGGCGCGGCCTTACAAAATCTGTTGATTATAACCCATTTCTTGTAAGCTAACCTTCGGAGACACACATAAACATAATTTACAGGCTGACGGTCTATGAACCTGCCGCCTCCGTTCGCCGCCTGTACAGCTATCGACGTTTATGATAAAGCGTCGCTGCTCCATATCGAAGGTAAAGAAACTTTTTTCGCAGTTAAGTACTTTATCGGACGCTTTATGCCAGGCGAACTTGGGATCGCGATCTTTTTATTTCAGGAAAATTAAATGGCACCGTTACTTATCGGTTTATACAGCGTGTAATCGAATAAAGTTTCAAATATTGTAACCACAACTAATACAACAGAAAAGAAGCGAAGTTATGACATACGTTTGAAAAAAAATTCAATAATAACTCCGGAAAAATATATGTTTAGTTTTTACATAAAACGTTTGAGAACCGCTGGCTTTGATTTAAAGCCCCGGACGGCCCGAACGGCTGAGCGGAATTTATTATTATAATTACGCAATAAATGATAGAGCAGTAAACCCGCAGATGCGATACAATAAACGTTGAGGTAGGTCATTTATTACTTTCGTACGAAAGAATACGGAGATTCCCAGCTGTTTTTTAAATTAATATTTAAGTAATAGATATGCAGATTTTTCACAAAATAATTTTTGCATAAAAATTTTATTTCCTTAATTAAAAATAAAACTGTAATTATGAATCTTATCTAACAATAAGTAAAAAAATAGGTAACAATTAATTCAATAAAGGTAACATTCTAAATTATTTTTATTATATTATATATTATATTATAATTATTATACTATTATACTATATTATATTATTTTTATATTTATTATATTATTAGTATTATTGGAACAAAAAGCGCCCAATTTATTATCCCTTAATTTATGATTCTTTGTTACGTCTTGATCAAGACCATTGGCATGACAGTACACTTTTGCTAGCACTTCTCCAGAATCGTTAACCCGTTTTTTTCAAACATCAAGACGCAAAGTAGTCCTCTACGCCCGCGATGACCTCATTGAACCGCTTACCTCCGAACCATTTCTTCAAGCTGGAAAAAAAGGAAGAAGTCACACTGGGATAAATTGGCGAATACATCGCGTGCGGGATTAATTCGTAGGTAAACTCATCATTTTTTGCTACTCTGATTGTGTTGATGAAGAGGTAAAACAATAAGTCTTCCGCATTGAATCGATCCAATATGTTAACATAGTATGATCGTCCTTTCTTTTTTTGAGGAAATCGATGTGGATAAATTCTATGTGGATCTCAAGAAATAGTGACCGTCACTTTATTACCTAAGAGGACACTCTTGGCCTTCTTCGAAGGTATTCGCATAATTTTATCCACTATTTCGATTACTCTTTCATCTCTGACTTGTATTGGTGGACTCATGCTTCATCAGCAGTTATAAATCACCACAAGATGTCATCAAGATTGCGCTGGAAGCAAGCCAAACACTCGCCAGAAATATCAACGCGTTGCTGATTTTGGTCGGCTATTAACAAACGCGGCAATCATCGTACATCATGTACGTACAAATGAACGTGTATGACATTGTGTATTTATTGAGACGACTACGGCATCGGCAAGCTCGCGCACTTTCAGTCAACGATCAGCCATTAACATTTTGTTAATTTTTTCAATGTTTTCTTTGGTGACTTCCGGTCTCCAAGTTGGGTTGTGTTTCGTTTGGAGAAGACTCGCTTAAATGTATATTCAACTTCTCCTTTATCTCTTTTCCATCTTTCCCTCTCAAAAAATTAAACTTTATGATGGCACAAACTTCTATTTATTACAGTGTCGAAACACGTTACCTTTTGGGGTCAAAATTATACTACGTCTACTTAAAACTCAAGTGGTCATTACCAATAATTAGGGATTACCTTGTGTTCAAATTTCCTACTGGAAACCCTTATATTAAAAAAAAGGTCAGGTTAGCGTCTGAAACAGATGCCCCTTGCCAAATGTGTTAAAATTTTACCAAAATATTACGTTTTGGTTCTAAGACCTCGTCATTCTCGAACCGACCTCGTATTATACGACATTCCTTAAAATATGTAGAATGACCATACTGCCTATATTGGCAGCGAGAAGGCCGCAAAGAAACTTGAGAAAGTTGAGTCCAAAATCGAAAAGGTACATGATAAGAAAAAATTTGAAGATTTGAGATTGAACTTTGGATGAATATAAAAATTTGAAAGTAAAGTTGGTGCTTTTTAGTATACAACGAACATAGACTGTCATCGGCATCTCAAAAATAGAAACAGTTGTTGTGGTTCTCTCGAAACCACGAAGTCAGACTATTGAGATATTAGAATTGATTGTCCTGATTTTTAACTACTTTCCGCTAGAACGTTAATAAAAAAAAAGTTAATTTGATGTTTTTTTTGTGTTGTCACAGCCATGTGCTAACTGCTAATAAAATGTCAACCTTTCTGAAATTTTTTACTATTTTTGAGAATATGAGTACAAAATTTAAAAAAGTAAGTAGGGTTTTAAGTGCAACTTAGAATTCTGAACATTTTTTTTCCTTTTTCCTCTTGCTCTAAAATTTACAGGAGAACCATTTTACATGCTATTTCCCTATGTCTAAAAAACGAATCAACACCGTGTATATGTTATCACCAATCTAACAAAATCAAGTTTGGGATGCTTTAATGAACTACTTTATGAAAGCCAAACTAGTTTCATAATGAAGTCATTAAAACAGCAAAACAGAAAAAGGTTTTAATTATTAAGTAAATGTGATTACGTCTAGTTATCCATGGGCGAATTTTAATTAATCACACGAGAGCCAATAATCGATTGCAAAATTCCCCAATATTAACACCACTTAAAACACTGGAGCTTGGAAAAGCTATAATACTTACGAGAAGAACATATACACTTTCTCAATTCAGTCAGAATGAATTGAGAGTGCGTCTGAGAAAGTCGAGACAACAAGATAAACATTTAGATAAGAAGTTTTGATATCTTTTCATACACCGTACTTTTTATACTCTTACAGCTTCTAACTCCATAAGCTTTTCAGGAAACCTGAAGTTAATCATTATTTATTTATCACTGGGGCGGCTGCGACCGACTTGCCAAGTTCTTGTTTCTCTTCCGACCTTCACCTTAGAAACTGGAAAAACGCATAAATTTCTTAATATCATAGTGTTTCAATCACTGGTTTTCTGCTTTTTTCCACTAATTTTGAGTTCATCATCTCGTGTTTTCTTCTTTTTCAATTTTATACAACATCCACTGGGAATTCGACTTGTAAACTATGTATTTGGACAGAATCATTTATTCTAGGTTGCATACTAAATTTAGCATTAGGTTTTAATTAATTTAATTCTTTAAATACTTTTTATGTACTTGTAAAATTTGCTAACGATGTAGAACGAATAGAAATCGTTTCTTACCACATCATCGCTTGTGGAAGCATATCCCAGCATATGAATAAATGAATCAACCTCATTCGTTGTTTTATAGCAATTAAGGTACGCAGATAATTTCTAAGAAATAAATAATGCTATTGCCGGGCGTGTATTCCAAGGGCTGTAATATATTAATAACACATACGCGTGGTTGCACATGCGGGTATTCATATCATAATTGCTACAGGTAATGCGTGTCCGTATGCATTCGTCGGCCGTTATGCATAATTCATGCGTTTGTTTATGCACATGTGGACACGTCTCGTTTTTTGTGTGAGATAATTGAATTCAGCATAATCTGAATCGCCCAAGTTTTAAGAGAAACGTACACGATTTAATTTTTTTTTGTAGTAAGTGCGGTGTTTACAAAGAGGAGTTTCATAGCTGCGACGCGACGTACTAATTCCACATATGTATGTCGGAAGGCACAAAAGCTCTTTGCTCATGATTAGAGTAGGGGAAAAGAATAGACTCAATAATCTAGAATGGAACCTATTGTTTCGGCGAATGAGTTTGCGCCAATAATAAGCCACTCCATCGGCGGCTTATTTAACAACAAACTCTTTGTCCTTGCCGAAAATAAAATGGCCGTCCTCTCTCTTCCGTCTTCACCGGCCATAACAAATTAATCCGTCTTGACCCCGTACATCGCCGCTTTTTCCTAATCACTGATTCCCTCTGACGTGTCGCAGTTCTCCGAGAGTGCTTCCCGCTGTTTGATTTTATCACACGTCAGCGATAATGATCACCGCCGTGCGGAACGGGGTAGAAAATCTCCACCCCGAAACTTATCCTCCGCCAGGCGTCCGAAATCGTCGGAAACAGGGCGCGAGCGAATTGACAGAAGGATTCGTTCGGGCGGAAAATAGTGCCGGAAGAGATTTGACACGTGATTTAAAATGTTATTTATAGTTCTTTGTTTACGAATTCGGGATTACGTTTTAAAGAAAAGATTTGGTTCGGCACTGCACAGAAGAAAAACTGAGTTTGTTTGAAAGTCTGCGAATTGGTGCATATTTGTAAACTCTATACAAACCATAAGTGTCATAAAGTCATTTAAACTTGTTTCTATCAATTTTTAGCATAAAGCAATAGTTAATGTAAAGGTCTAAAATTAGAACCATCTTTCAATATCGTAAAAAATTTAAATAAATACGGAAATTGTATATTGTAAATTGTAGTTTGTCATCATGTATTGCGACAAATTAATATGTGTGCGTAATTTCAAAATTATAAACACCAAAATACAAAAGGTCGTTTAAAAGTTTCGCAGAAAGGACCTGCTTCTTTAGAAGAAAGTAAAAAGTAAGCAAGCACAAGCCACAGCAATAGGTATCATCATGCACCGAATTGAAACGCAGCAATCTCCGGTAAGATAGATAACACTGATAGGCGAGCCAAAGAAAACCGGGAAGACGGAGCCTCGGGGACGCCAGCAGTAAACATTCTCATCAGAAACTATTCAAAAACCTTTTCCCCATTTTCATTTAAGCCGAAGGCTAAGAAACAAAGATTATCTACCTTATATATACTCGCCGGCTTTAGATACAAACTTTATTCCGAGATAATGCGTTTCTTTCCGCAAAGTTTTTGGCAAGTTAAAATGTTGTAATATACAAGCGGCGGGCTTAGATATAGAAAAAGCTCGGAAAACATCTTCGCCGGAAGGATTTACCGAGTATACCATATATAATAGAAGGACTACGTTTACTGACTGAACTTGGCGAAAAAAAAACTTTATGGTATTAGTATGTATGTTCCTCCAAAAATAATTACGGAACTTTAGATAGCTATATATCCATGTAATAAATTTAACATGATAACTACGTGTACAAAATTATGAATAACATGTCAGTATTATCATCGCGTTAAGTCATCTTATGATTACACTTGACTTTTATCGCAATAGCCTGTGAGAATTGCGAAGGTATCACAAATTTAATGGTGCGTCGAAATAACCTGCATATTGCAGTCAAAGATTCCTTCCCTTGCTAATTTTGTCTCGTTGTCAACAACTTTTTTTTACATATTTCGGATGCTTAGATGACCAGGAATTACAATAGTTATTTTATAAACATGGTAGAAGCTAATAATAATATACCTACAAGAATAGACTGTCAAACTTGGCCTTCAAGTTTTTTCCATGGGCCCTATTTATAAAACTTGATTTTCAAAGATCAATTTAGGGCCAGTTTAAATTTAAGCCAGTGTTAAGCCCTTAACAATAATTGAATCGCCCTTAACAATAATTGAATAATTGAATAATTGAATAATTGTTGAAATAGTAGTTTGTTTGGGTTTAAGTTTCAACTTAAATTTAAACTGACGTTGTACAATTAATTGGGACCTTAACGACTTAGTTGAGGGATGACTTATTAAGTAGCGAACTAGCTGCAATTTGTCAATCCTAATGCAATGTTAGGTCAAAAAATTTATCGCAGGATGTCGTGATTGAAACATTTCATTCAAATTTAAGCTTCAATTTTTGGAAAGTACAGTTAGCTGTTGAAGTAGTAATCAAATTAATGGCAATTAGTTTTTATTTTATAAATTTGGCATAAAATTGCATGTAAAACTGTTTTTTTTAATACAGCGTTGTATAGCAAAGACGAAAAAATAGAAATGTTTCCATGGTATCAGAAGGTCAGTGGCTTGAAAACTGTGAGATTCTTATTTTCGACGAAATATTCAGTATAACTTCTTCCTTGTATAGAACTATTCAAAATATTCGAAAATTTACTTCAGAAGGGTGCACACAAAAAAAGGAACTGAAACCAATCAATCATGTATTAACTAAAGATATTAAATTCTATGTTGAGAAAGAACCAGTAGTAGGCATCACTAGAAGTAGCTGGACGTTTTGCTGTATCTAAAAATTCCATATTTAAAAAGCTAAAAGAATTTATCTAAGTACAAACATTTTAAAATAGTCGTTTCATTTTGATATTCAAATAAGTTTGCGTTTTATTCACTGAGATATTCACGACATTCACTGAACATAACCTTTCATTGTGAGGAATAACGTATAATGTCTACAAAGCATTTCTTTTACTATATGCCGATCGTATAAATCTGAATTAAGAAAATATACGAGGAAATGACGTGACATGACAAAAGCCGTAAGGCTGTTTTGCCAAAGTTAGAAGGAGATAGCTACATCAAAGTTCTTTGACTTATCGATCGATCGATCAGCATATAGTAAAAAAATTAGTTGTATTTATTTTGTGGTACGTAATATTGGTTGCCTATGTAGCCCTGGTGAACAGTGTATTGACACTGCACAATAATGTTTATAAAACAAACAACTTGAAGCACACTACTTTAACGTAGAATCGATTTTTAAAGACTTTTAGCTAGAAATGCGAAAGGAAGAGACTTACAACTTTTCTAATTATATTTTTCACTATAGTGTCACCTTATATCAACGTGCATTGTACTATTTCTATTTTTCTTTTTATCTTCAACAAACTTTATACTTTGTATAAAAAATGTTTTTTCGTGATTCCAAAAGTGTCGTCCGTAGCTAATTTATGCTATCCAAATTTTCAAAACATCGCCTTTGAAAGATTTCTTTAATTATATGAAGCAATAAATTTCAGACATTACAGTTACATTATCATGAAAAAGCAATAGGGTGAAGTGGGGTAAGTGTTAGCTAGAATAAATTATGCTGCAATTTAAAAAAGATAGCTTCATCGGATCTCTTTTTTGGTAGGATGACTCCTAGTGTTATTAACGAGGTATCAAAAGATTAGAAAGATATTTTCGCATAATCCTCTTTTTTTTAAATCTTACCGCACTTACCCCAAATTAAGGGGCAAGTGTATAAGGATTTGATGTTTTACGTAAATATTATACTGAATACTCGAACTCAATAGTACTGAAGTGGAAGGTTTTTTATTGATAGAAAAATAAAATACATTTTCAGGTGACTTATTAAAAAATAATTTGGCTTAACGTTATTTAAAAGAAAAAATGGGGGCAACTACATACTTACCCCGACTCACTCTAGGTCAAATGGTGTACTCACAGAAACCTGCAAAAATGGATTTTTTTAGTGTGTAGTTATGGATAACTGCACACTAAAAAATTTTTCGATGAAAGAATACCTCTCATATCCCAAAAAATTGGAGCCATCAATTTTTCAACAGTTAGTAGCATGGGGTGGATTTTCTTTATTGTCGGAGTCTGATTCTGTTTCAGCACCTAAGTATCTTTCAGAATATATTCGATGGGAGGAGGCTCCTCATGTCCCAAAAGAGTTTTCAACAGACGGTTGTATCTGAGCCTTTACAGAAGGTAGAAATTCGTTGAGCTTGGAATCTGATCACTCAAAGATCATCCTTCATCACCGTCCAAAGATTTCAAATGATTTTACGAAATTTCTGATCTATCCGTTGGATAATAATGAAATTCACCTTGCTGATTTTACTTACGCCCAAATTGTCATGCATTCCTTGCATGAACACGCTTAATTTGAATGCCAGCTAATATTGGAGAGCTTCACACAATGATCCTGGAGAACCATCACTTCAATTTAGTTGTTGACGTTTTTGGAATCGTTTTCTATGAGATCACATCCCCATCGAAACAGTTTAGATCAAAATTTTGTTACGTAAATACGATGCTGTTATCTCTTGCAACCACAGCAACCACCGCGAATTATTTCGGCTAATTGCCCACTTTTATCCGAAATTCTGTGACACTATGTTGCCCAAATTACATTGTTGGGCCACAAAGTTTGGACGACAAACCGTGTTTGTTAAACTACGTTCGAGTGTGTCTGTTTCATCATGGTTAAATAGATTCTTTTCTAGTGATTCTTGCATCAAATTAACCCCAATCCGATTTTATTTTTATTCTTATCGTTCATTTTGCCAAACAATTACGATTTACCACTCAATTTTTTTGAAAGAATTTGGATTTAACAACGCCAAATCTGCTTATCGTTGCTTTTAAACTGTGCTTCTTATATTTGAGACTTTGTAGAGTGGGCGATTCAGACATGATTTGTTTTTTCTTACGAGTATTGGAACAATTTGATAATTGTAAAAATGCAGTAACTTAAAGGGGACTCACCCCTTGGCGAAGGCGAGTTAGTTGAAAAGTTGGTTGCTTCCACTTGCAGTCTTGATTTCTTTACATCCGGCTCGAAGAACCAAATGTTAGACTTGCATTTGGATTTTATAACTCCAAGAGGAAGCCTCTTTTTATTGAATTTTTTAAAGAGAATAGAAATACTTTTTTATTGACGTTTTTCTAATATTTACAAACATACACTGCTTTGGTACATATTTTTTCCAAAGACTACTACATTTAAGCTACTTGCGTTAACAACTGCCACAAAAAAATCATATAGGAGTAAAAACGAAGCAGAAATATGATGGCAAAAAAACCCAATAGCATATTACTTTCAGCAGCTTCAAAATCCGAATTCGGTGGTCGCGTTCGCCGGCATTCGGCCAGGCCCTCTCGCATTCAAAATAAAAATCAAACTGCAACGTAAAAGCCGTATCACTTAAGTGCTGGATTCTGACAAAATATCGATACGTTCACGTGGAGCATTTGCAATGAATAAAACATGGAAGTTTTAGTACACTTCGCGCTGAAGTCGCGCTTCCGGTAGCAAACGTAAACCTTTTCTGTGCATTTTCGTATTTATTTCGGCGATTGTTGGTCGACGAATGTCGGAACTCAAGCCGAATAAACATTACGTTGCGGGAGGAAAGTCGCCGAAATATTTGATTTGCGTATACAACAGTATACAGGATGCTCATTTTAAGTCGTGATCACTGAAGATTTTAGAATAGAATATAAAGTTTTATGATTATTTTACTGACTACTAGACTATATACAATGCAACCTTGACACACGTCTCAATTTCGTTTAATTACACGTGTGCCTAACTGCTGCTTCTTTTATGCTTATATTATTATTAGTAATTTCGAAAATAACTGGAATGCCATAGTCTGTAAGTTGTAAAATGAAAACATAGATAAAATTGTAATGAACGAAAGAACTGATTCCATAATAGGTAAACATACTCAGGAAATAAAACTAAATTACTCTACAACATATATTTTAACAGGTCTAAGTAATAAGATGAATAACGTAATACCCTTTACAACATGTATACTTTTCATTGCACGATTTAATGTCTTCAAAGCCCCTACATTTCTCACATGAGTTACTTAGAAAAGCCCACATAAAGACGTCGTTGTGCGAGAAATCGTTAATGAATGTTACGAAGAAGCGACGTCAAATTTAATTACGCCGTTCTGTAAACATATTCTATCAACTTTCCAGTGAACGAACGACGCTGCTCGACCCAACATTAAAATGAAACTCCAATTCAAACACAATTCCGCGTTCGATGTTCACTTTGTGACACTCGCAGTGCCTCGCTGACAAGTCGTTCCGGAAAATCAAAAGATGATGATGGATCATTTCATTCGATATTCTATGCGGAATTAACCGTTGCTAATTATGAATTCCTCTCACCGCTAATGTTCAAATGCGAACTGCAAATTATATGAGTATAAAAAAGAATTCTCATAGAACCGACATACCTAAATAATTCCGAAAAATAGTATAGAAAGTTTATACCTTGATTCAAACTAACCTTCATGGACCGAATGACTATATATAGTTGTATAGAGTTTTATGAGATTTAAATCTTTGTTAATTTGTTTAGTCTAAAAGTATCGTAGTTTTTGAGTGAAATAAATATTTAGCGTTAATTTGTAGGGTGAAAAAAATTTGAATTAAGTTTCAAAAGACTCTCACGAATGAGATTTTTTATTATACAGATGTTACGAGATAAGTTTATTGAATCGAATAGGAAGCAATTTCGCTGTGTTTGCAAGCGGCCCCAATAATAAACGGGCCGCTGTGTTTTTGTGTGTGTTTAAATCCGTTCGAAATCCTCATTGATTTGGCTTCGATCCCCGCAGTTTGTCCCGACATAACCCCCCCAACTAAGTTGACGCGCGCCTTGATTTTTTGCGTGTGTTTTTCCTTCTGCTCCTGGATGGGTTCAATTTCCTCCTCTGCATTCGCCCGGGTTATTTTGTTATCTTCTTTAATAAGACGTCCTTTGATGTTTTGCGCTCACTTTTGCGCGAGCGTCGAAGTTTTTTAATAACCGTAATTTATTTACGAAGTTTCCGTCTCTGAGATAGTGCGAATATGAGACGTTGAAATTATAAAATGATTTAACTCGTCTGTTTAATTATCCTTTAGGATGAAGGTTATTTTGCGAGTTTAAAAACCGTGAGACTAAAGTCAAAACAAAAATAATTAAAAATGCAAAAAATTTCGTGAACTGCAAAATATAGAAATTCTTCTTCTTGAGTTAATAATTCCGCTGCGAGAAATTTTCCACAAAAAGTCTGTTGTTACATAAGGTACTCCCAATTACAATTCTTTGAAAATTTTGTTTTGTATGGTCAAAACAAATTAGGAACCACCAATTATTCAGCATTTACAGAGTGTTAACCACATACAACCACAAGTCACGGAATTGCACTGAACGAATGCTCACGTTCTTATAAGATTTAAGGATAAGGGCTTTAGGAATTAATTAACCAATCAATTTGTTCCAAATTATCTAGAATTTTTAGTTTGTTAGGTGTACGTACGTACTTTAATAATAGAATAACTTGTATCAAACATCAACTCTAATGAGTATCCCGCTTGTTTGTTAAACGAGAAAGTTGATGAACGCCAAACTTCCCGACAACAACATATTCATTCATACCCGCCGTTGAATATTTTAGCAAACGGGACACCGGGCCGTTAAATTTACCTGCACTACCCAACCTAACGTTCGTTCATTTTACATACGGTTTAACTTTATAGTTGACCTGTTCGTTGCAAATAACATGTCAGGTATACTCTGTTAGTTTCTGGCACATAAATAACGGCAATATATATGCCTCGGTCGAGCGAAAAATGTAATGTGCAATTGCGAAACCTCAAGTTAAACGTCGCCCGAGCACTCCACCAAAAAAGTATAAAATAATATTAAAATATACGACGGCGTAAATCAATAACGTTAAGCGTAGGTGACGTTATTCCATAAAAAAAAATTGAAGACGCAGTATGTCAAGTTAGGTATGTATGCATAGGCAGATGTAAATAACATATTGGTGGAGTTGTAGATTTACTAAAGTGCAATTGCCGTTGGTTGGTGCAAAGACTTACAGACTTGTTCAAATGTGGACATGAAAAGTTTGCAATTTAAGAAAGGTAACGAGCTTGTCTGCGAGTGTGTATATGCGTGTGTAGAGCTCTTTAGATTAGAACCGGCCAAGTCTTAAATCATTCGTTTTAATGCCATAATAAAACTTCTGTATAAAATACGTCAGCTTTTATCGGTGTTATCATTCATGTAAAACGCATGTAAATTGAATCGATTCCGTTTGTTTGTTTCAAAAGCTTCGAGTGTGTAATTTGTCGCTGCAATCTTCCGAATCCGGTTCCAAATGAGAAACTTGGAAATCTAGGTAACTGTTTAGAATGTAAGCAATAGGGTGGTGATACGCAGCGGGAGTTCCAAAACCTGAGCGTAAATATTGATCTAACGGTCGTAGCGCCTTAGTTTTCTAAGAAATTCTCCAACAGTTTAAAGTGACAGGCAATTACTTATCCGGTATTTAGAACGCTACAATGCATAAACTACTCGCTAGAAATATGTTCCGTAACAATAAGGTCGGAATACATTTATTTCGTTGTTGGTTCGAGTATTCTCGGAGACGTTTCTGGCCTCATACGCGATGGTAATGAGTTTGAATGGTGGAACGTATGACAGGAACGATTTCTCACATTTTATAATGAATTTGAATACTTATGGAAAATCTTAAAAAAATAATAGGGTACAAAAAAAGTTAAATATAGAGATTCATCCATAGACAAACAAATATGTGGGAAGACATGAGCAATTCCTCAGAAATGCAGATAATTAAGGTTCTAGAAACTTGCCTGTGTATTTTCATCTCAAAAAAAAAAAACCAAACTGAAACAACAACGACTAGTTAGACAAATCGCAATTAAGTAAACGAATGTGCAATCCACTTCATCTCTGACGGGTCGGCCTGTTTGTATCAAATAACTTCCTCGCAGTCTTCTTAATCAACCTTCCAGTCTGCCGGGTTATTGCTCCAACGCGTGCCAAATTATTTATTTAATTCGACGTGTTTTTCCTCTCGGATTCCGCCCCGCAACTTAATGAAAGCTTCAAATTAGCGTAAAAACTAAAATTTAGCGCCCGTCCGCCCTCCTCGCTTTCATTATCATAAACTTCAACGTTGTGTTGTCGTGTCGTCGGAACTTTGTATTAGTTTGTTCCGCGAGGAACCGCCGGGATATTGCCATTGTAAAGCAGCAAAAACTGTGTTCGATGTAACTACATCGGGAAAGTTTCTTGAGGCGTCATTTAGCGCCCGAGATTTCTCGGTTTATTTACGAGAGTTTTGGCACTTTTAGTTGGCAAGGCGTACGGAAATTTATAGTTTTCTTTCAAACTACAGCAACACGTAATTAATTCTTACTCCACGTTAAGAGGTCTACAAATGTACTTTAGATGGTTTCATGGATGAGGCGATGAGTGTCTTTTTACTATTTACAGATTTAGTAAAGAATTCGATGTTAGCTCTTTAGTAAAATGATTATTCATCAAACACACAAGTTTTCAAACATTACTTTAAACTTTTCAACATACATATTATTAAAGAAGAATGTACATTAAAACTTTTTAAAACAAAACAAGTATTTCTGATTCAGTTAAATCCCTTGAAGATCAGAGCACCAATTTGTTTGTCTGCTCTAGCTTCAAATCTCAGTTATTCCCTAAACCCATTTCTAATCTAGTGGGGCTTACGGAAGGCTTAGGTACTTCTTTTCAATTCATAATCAATGATAAAAAATTAGGTAGATTTACAATGTGGGTCCGTCTTGCACTGACGTAATATTTATTTACGATAGTCGATCATTAAATCGTTAAAGAACTCGTCAATGAAATTTCTAATCCCATCTGTGCAAAGCGTTAAGGGCGAGGATTCTTTTTCTTTCTTTTTTTTGTATATTTTAGTACCTGAGAGGTCAGAGCACAAATTATAACGTATAACTTGCTAGCTCTAGCTGCAGGCTCTAATTTTATTTTATTCAATTTAAAACGCCTGATATTTATGCCTTCCGGCATAAAGGGCCTCTTACTTAATGTGAAAGGGGTAATTAGTGAAGCGTATATTAATTAATTAGTCTCCGCCGAGCTTCTGCTCACATAAGAAGCTGCTAAAAGCTACACTAGGAGCCGCGCTTATGTCTGCTACGAGTTTAATGGTTTGTTAAATATTAACGCATTTGCATAACTTCGCCGTGAAAGTTTTTTTTTCCGTGGGAGGGCAAAAATCGATTACTTACGCCCTAATGATTTTCCGCTTTTAATTACGGAATTAATTTTAATAAATGGAAAATTCCTGCGAAGGCTTCTGAGATTGTTCGCGTGTATTATCAAAAAGTGGTTTATTTTTATCGTCGTGAAATTGTTGGGTGGATTTTAAGCAAATTTCTTTCGAACTCGGATTAAACAAGGCAAATATCCGAAATGCCCCGCATCGATAACTTGGCCGAAGAATGTTTGGCGCTATAGCTCTAGACTCGCGCGCGTTTTTATTTCCTAGACGCTTTTTCATTAAACAAACTTAGCATGGAGTTATTCCCAGAGATTACAATGTTCAAACTTTTTACATTTACGACTTGTTATTAGTTTCGAGTTGGAAACTGCGGCGCAAAGAATGCGAAAACTTTGCCCGGTATCGAGACTTGCGTTCATCAAGTAAGCATCGATTTATTTTCTTAAATGATCATTTTTCTTCCAAATATGGACACATAAATATACGGGAAAAAAATTAGAATAGACCTCACAGAACATGGGATTCTGGATTCTGGATTTGGTGTGGGGGATGAATGAGAATCCACGTGCACTTAGGCCACAATTTAGGCCCATTGTACTACCCCCATGTTCAGCAGTGTTTAACTGTCAGCGTTCCTCGAGCCATCCCACTCTTTCGATGAAGCCGAGAACGTCTGACGGAGGGGCACTGCGAATTCCAGCCATGTCAGGCCAGAAATCCCCTAACATGGAACCTCTGATTGAGGCAAGTGCTGGGCAATCACAAAGGATATGTTCAACCGTTTCTTCCTCTAGATTACAACCTCTACAAATTGGGCTGTCTATTAGTCCTATGCGATGCATATGCTTGATGCATCGCATAGGTATGTTCAACCGTTTCTTCCTCTAGATTACAACCTCTACAAATTGGGCTGTCTATTAGTCCTATGCGATGCATCAAGCATATGCATCGCATAGGACTAATAGACAGCCCAATTTGTAGAGGTTGTAATCTAGAGGAAGAAACGGTTGAACATATCCTTTGTGATTGCCCAGCACTTGCCTCAATCAGAGGTTCCATGTTAGGGGATTTATTAGTCCTATGCGATGCATCAAGCATATGCATCGCATAGGACTAATAGACAGCCCAATTTGTAGAGGTTGTAATCTAGAGGAAGAAACGGTTGAACATATCCAATTTGTTCCAATTTATTTATTTTGCAGTGGCCCGAGAGTATTCGTACGAATAAACGTAGTCTTTTCCTGGGTAGTTGCATACAGAATCGTGTCAGTTTATAGCCTCTTTCGCTTGGCGACACTTGTTTAGCTTTGACCATCTATCGGTATGTCGATTCTGAGATCTCTGTTTCAGTAAGGCATTGAACAGACTTGATGACGGCATTATGGCCTAGTTCATCTGCCTGCTCATTGCCAAATGTTCCAGAGTGTCCTTTAACCCAAGTGAGTTGCAGGGTGTTATGTTTTGCCACTTGTTCTAATGTGCTGTGGCATTGGAATGTTATCCCTAAGGATATTTTGTTGCTGTTTAGAGCCAATAATGCCGCTCTACTGTCGCTAGCTATTCTAATGATTTTGTTCTGAATGTCTCGATCCAGAATTGCTCTTGCACCTTCTGTGATGGCAACTAGTTCTGCTTGAAAAACAGTTGTCAGTTGGCCGAGTGCTATGCTTATATGAAGGTCTAGGTCATCGGAGGAAACTGTCGCCCCAAAAAGAGGAGTCTCTTGTAGAGCCTCCTCCAGAATGAGGTGGTGCCTAGCTCCAATACATTTGTTATTATTATTCCACACCTTTTTTGCCCGCAGCCTCAGGGCTGATCCCAGTGCCATCTCCTCCACATATATATCCAGTGGAGGGAGACCAAGGATGGCCTCTAAGGCGGCGGTAGCATTCAGACATGCAAGTCTTTGTACGTGCGAAAGCTCCGATGCTGTTGTCGATAGTCTGGTTCTTGGCCACCAGACCAACGCTCCGTAGCAGAGCATGGGCCTTATAACGGCAGTGTAAAGCCATAGGGCGGCTTTTGGTGATGGTCCCCAAAGTCCGCCCATCGCACGGCGACACTGCCAAAAGGCCACACACGCTTTTGCCACTTTTACATTAACATGTTTACCCCAATTCAGTTTCCGGTCAAAAAACATGGGAAAAATGTATTTATGTATTTTAGGTTTCCAGAAATAATTAATGAAATGTACCCAAGTGACGATACTTCTTCGCATTGTAAAAACGAGTGGATTCACAAACGTCCTTGTAAAAACGAGTGGATTCACAAACGTCCTTGCCTCTGTTTACATGACATAAGGCGTTTATAAATGTATGATACACCGGGCAAAATCTCCACCATTCAGATCGCCTAGTGGTCTCGCTCTTGCAGGATTCAATAATGAGATAAAAATTTACGTGTCAATTTGCTTTAGTGTTCAGGATACTGCAAATGCATTTTAAACACAAAATTTATTACGCATGATCCACTGTCCCTTATAAAATAGGATTCTTAGTCTCTGGTGATGATTTAAGTAAATCATTCTGCAACAGGAATTTATTTTAAGAAACATCTTCACAGTTTCTCTAAAAATGATTCAAAATGTTGTTACCTCTCTAAAACAAATCTTCGTTGGGTATCTAAAAAATCTCATTTCTTATCGTGGAATGTACTTAAAAGTAAAACAATAATGTATTAATTAGTTTAGGTCATTGTTCCGATAGGTAGTAAAAAATATCGATGACCAGGTGAGTTTCATTTTAAAAAAATGTAGTATGAAACGGGAAATATTTTTGACCAAAAAACAGATTCCTATTAAATTCAGATCATTTGAATTTTACGTTGGGGAAAAGGAGGAGTGAAGACCCTGTGTTCTTTCGCCGTCGCATTTAAATATTGCGGAAACAAATGATCATTTAGTAGACGTCGTATTTCTTAACGAAATTGATCTTGTTAGGAACAAGAAAGAACGGGGGAAAGTGCTAAAACGAATTGCAGCCATGTTTCATGGCAATTGATGGCTCGTTCTCGCGGGCCTCGCATTTATAGCTACTTCGATAAAGCCACTGCATAGTGATAAGTGCGGTTTTCTCCTCCGGTCGCCTTTGCTTCCGCGTCGTTTTATTGCGAAGATTTAACTTGAAACTCGACTCTGAAACGGAAAGTTTCGGGCGGTGTGCAGAGTTCAAAGTCTGAAACGTCGCGTTGCCGCCGTCTAATGAAAAAATATGGAAATATTTGGTTGCACCTTGCACGAGCGAACCAGCTTGATATATGGGTTTAATATCTTTGTTTCGGGTTGGGGATTCGTATCCGCAAATCTTGTCTCGATTCCTCTCACCGTTGTAATGTTTCGAGATACGTTTTGGTTCGTGTAATTTTATGTGACCGTAACATTACCGAAATGTTATTCCGAGTTTCTCGTTTAATCTTACAAACACTGCTTTGCCATTTGTGGTCTATCCCACATTTTCTTTTTCTTTTTCAAATCATTTACCAATTTCACTTCTACTTACTATTAATCAAACATATTTTTAATAAACCTATGTCGTAACAATATTTTTTTCAGAAAATGTTACGTAAATTGAACAATAGTTTGAGTTAAACTGATAAACTGCTGTTGGCCTACACTTACCAAAATTTTATTTGGACAGAAGGAACTTTACTATAGATTGCTGTGATTATCGCAAAAACTGTCAAAATATAAAATTTAGGTTATGCGAAAACACTGAATTCAGACAATTTATTTTAATATATTCCTTTCAGAGCGAAGATATGACTTCCAAAATATCTTTTTTGCAACAACCTCTTCCACCAACGAATATGTGTTGTCCAGCAATTGAACGAAATTAACGAGTAAAAACTAGATCTGATCCGCCTACGAACATTTTGAAGTTAATCGAATGTTTATCCATTTTTGACATATGAAAACGGATAACTCGAGGGAGGTACTGTTTTGTTAAAGACCTGATACTACAAAATTATCACCGGATATTAGGTCTTTGTTCAGTTCTTAAGGTTTTAAAGGTTTTTCAAAGATATCTCTTCGTTTCATTAGAAATTGAGTCACATAACCGGAAATAGTCGCAGCGAAGACATACCTTTAAAACATCTTTAAACCCTTAAGAACTGAACAAAGGAATTTCACTTAAAATCCGATATTTCTTCGTTTCATGAGAAATAAAGTCACATGACCGGAAACAGTCGAAAGGAAAAGATATCTTTAAAAAATCTTTAAACCCTTGAGAACTAAACAAAGGCATTTCACTTAAAATCCGGCCTCTAATTATCATATTAGTTGAGGATCACCGGAAATCCAAAGGTTTGTGGCGATGTACATATTTGTTCAGAAACTAAATTTTCTTGTTCATTAATAATACGGCTAGAACCGTGAGAAACGGAACAGAAAGTTACACGAAACGCAGATCGGGCGAGGAAGGTGTTAATAGTTAAAAAAATATAAACTTTTACGGTTAGCGAGTTTGTTTGAAACGTAGCACACTTCGGGGTAAAAAAGTATTTAAATAATACAAACAATTAAGTTCAATAAACTGAACTTGCTCGGGTATTATAAACGCATGCTTTATGAAAATATGTAAAAGTATGTAAGTTGAGTTTATAGGTTAAACAATTTAACCCGTACAATTTAATGCTTGCAACATACTGGTAATTTCTATACCCACTTTCATTACTTAAAAATATATTTTCATCCAAGATGATGGGTTACGATTTAAGGCATCACTGTACAATCATTAGGTACTAAAACAGCAGCTCGTAGAAATTTATTAAGGACTGCAAACGGCACAAAATTTAGGTGCGGTCAGAATTACAAGTAAAGTCTCCTCAATAAAACGTAAATACAGTTTGTTAAATGGATCTTTTTACGCACGTCATTGACAAACGGCATTATTAAAATCAATTTTTATATGTAACTATTGTTCTTAGGTAAATCACTTTGTAGGATTGAAAAAGGAACGTCTTTATACAAATGTTTGTAAAGTAAAACTTACGATTTTTTAAATTTTACTTGGCTTGGAAGTATTGATGTGTTTCTTACGAAAAAAATCAATGCCGTGCCTAAAAAGATCCATTTAACAAACTGTATATAGTCTTATCCATTCTTATCATTATAACACGCAGGCGGACAAGATTCCATGCGTGCCTGTTGTCCGCCTACACGTTAAAGCGGTTAGATGTGATTAGGTCGCAATTTAACTCTGCATTAGGGAGACGTTACTTTTAATTCTGACTGTACATGCTCAGTTGCTTGCTGCGCCAAACTTAAAGTAAATTATTTACCTGATGCTCTTGATTTTATTCAAGTTTGGCTTGCTAAAATTACTTCAAAATCTAAACGACTGTTTTAAACAAAGAAATATTAAGAATGTATAAAAATATTAATACGAAAAGTCACATAATTTGAAAACACAGTAAATCTCACAAATTAAAGCTTTTACAAAATGTAATGATTCACAGGTGACATATATTATACAATACGATTATTATTCGGAGTAAACAAATTTACATGCAAATCAACTTTATGAGTCAAGGCACAAAATTAATTTAAATTTTTTCCTTAATTCTAACTTTAAGTGAACGTGCGAACATTTTTCTATAAACATAAATTACCCGTTGGAGAATTAATTGATTCGATCAGTCGAAATGAAAATGTCCATTTAGATAACTTGACCTATAAATCAGACGTTTTATTGGCGCAGATTTAATCAATTACTTTCAAGATGAATTAAACTTTATTAATGCTAGCTGGCGTTTTCATTAAAATTAACTCGCTGGAAACTGTACCTATATATACGCTTTCATGTTTTTATTCCAGATTTATAGATTGCAAAATGAACGTCTCTAGGAGTAAGATGAATTAATAACTGACGAATGCATTCAAAACTAATTAACTATCATTAAATACTGAAATATAATGATAAATACTAAAGTATAGGATATCCATCAAACTAGGAAAATTTTGCTTTCTATAAATGCAGAAATGTTTTATCATAAATAATGTTGAAACCTTTATTGCAAATTTTGAATATTTATAATTTATTTTGTTATTATCCTAAAAATTATCATTACATTCAAAAGTCAAAATTTTTATGTCGTTATTTTCTGGGTACCCAATGAATAGTAAACATTCATAAGAATCTCTGTAGAGTTTTGCCCGTTTTACACGGTCATATTTTTGTATCAAATTTATTACGAAGTGAGTGCCAATTCAACCAATCAACATTCACTGTGGTAGCTTATCTCTCTCACTTCGTAATAAATTTGATACAAAAATATGACCGTCTAAAACAGGCATTTAAAATAATAATATTTCAGTCATGTACATTCGGAATTATGATTCATGACACAACCTTTAGAGAAAAACTTATCGTGGATATTTTGTTTGTATTTAGTTTCGAAGCAAAAAATAATTTATGACGTCCCGGATTCACTTTGTAATAAAATTTGGATGCATTCGACGTTTTGAAGAAGATAGGTATGTTCTGTAAGTATTCTGTAAACGTCATGAATATAGATTGTGACTGTACATACGTATTATTTTCTGATATTGATAAATCACTTTAAAAAAGAAAATAGGAACATCACTGAGCATTTAAATAATACAGGACCAACTACCAATAAATTACAATTCGATAAAACACGTGTTTATTAGGCCGTCTTTACATGAGTAGGTCCTTACTTTGTCTTGAAACTATAGTCCATTCACAAAACTCCCGGTGACGTTTACATTTTCATATTGAAAATTTGGAGTTTATTTGATAAGTAGTAATGTATTTAAGAGTCAATATGAAAATGTAAACGTCACCGGGAGTTTTGTGAATGGATTTTACCCAATGTATAACCATTTATGACATTACCATGAGAATATAAACATTTACTAGACGTGTAAACTCTCCCTAAAGCTATAGGCAACCTAAAAACCTTTGTTTTGCTATATCACTATTTTAACTTAATTAGTCTGCCAGTGTAAGTTTAAATTTTTAAGCTCTTTGGTAAACGCCAACTCTGTGTATTTAAAGTCGTTTAGAACGGTTTTAATAATATAAATCTCTAAAATAAATTATCAAGGCCGTGAAGACTCCATTTAATTGTCTCCGTTAATGTTATTTGGTCCTTCCATTCGTAATTTATAGACATTCCGTTTTGTTTGCGCGTTCTCCTCAGAGATTTTCCCAGCGTCTCTCTGCCTCGTTAAAATCCCGCATGACTCATTATCACCTTATAATTAAACACCTTAAGGCTGCGCGGGCCGGCGTTTTTCGGCACGTTTTATGGCAAAATCGATAGGTTCGGAAATGTATCCGGCGAATGTCCGTCCCTTTCCGCCGTAAGGGTGCCTCCAGGGAAATCGAAACCTCGTGAATATCCCTCCTAGGCTCGTCATCTTGTTACCTTCGACTGCTGGGAGATGTCGTCGTGCGCCCTGGCTTGCTGGAGGATTTTTTTATTGTGTTTGCTCTCGACGAAGCGTTTTCATAACTTTGGATTGTGCTCGCAAACGATCTGCAAATACTATGCAAAAAAGGTTCTCCGTTTTTTTTTTTGCTTCTAACTTATTTTTGTCGTAGCTTACGTGTATGGGTCCGCCCTTTCTTGATTCAACCCGAATTTATTTCATTTGTTATTCAACTGTGAACAAAAATAAATTATTACCTTATTTTTCAGTTGTAACATTTTTTCTTCAGATAAAATGTTTCGAAAATGACACATTTATAAAGTCATTTAAGGTCAAGCTTTCGCAAATGTTTTACTTCCTTCCTTCATCAAGACAAAATTGTTGTTACAAAGTTGTAAAATGGAAGACGTGGTCTCTGACTGACAAGGAATTCATGTATAGGGGCACATTTTGTTTAAAATTAATCTGGACGTACGTACGGACGTACAATGTCAAAACACATTAAAATAAATTTATGAATTAATCATTGAAAAGATTGATTTGCGTAGATGATCATTGATCACAGATTTAAAAATGTCAACAATTTTGTCCTGATCAAGGATATAAACATTTCCGAAAGCTTGACTTAAATTAAAAGGAGTTTCTTTACCCACCCTTAATTGACTGCGTCCGCAAACAATTCAACTTTATCAAATTTACCACTCAAGATATCAACAAATACAACACATTTAGAATGATAGAATAATTAAATTTTGAAACCTTATTTCAAACAAAACGGGGTAAAAGAGCTTTTTATTGTTAAACACATTTTTGCTAGGGAATACAATAACGTTAGGCGAGTTTTATTTTAGATGACAATGTGGATGAACATTAAACTAAGTTAGATTAAAACATGATTTGTGTAGCGTGTACGTCTCATGTCATAACTTACCACAGCAATAATCTGCAAACGTCGAGCAATTATGCTGACTTTATTACCGATAAGATAATACAATGCTTTTTGAGGTTTCCGAGTAGTAGCCAACTTGGTTATAACTAGGTATATCACGTGGAGTTATCGATATTTCAAACATCTATATGAGAATGTCCACCAATCTACTCCAAGTATAAAACCATAAAATTCCTTCTTAATTTGCATACATACAGGTCCGTAATTATAATTTATAGCGCAGTTACAACAACGAAGTACTGGTTTTAATTTGCCCTCATAACCGTCCAAAGTGGTTTTACGGTCGAATTATTAAGCAAAGGCCATCTTCATCGGCATATTCCGAAACCGTTGCCCGCTCGACTATCTTGTAAATATTTTACGAACCATTTATTTTACAATAGGCAGTAAACTCGAACATGTCGGCCGCGATGCACGCTGATGCGCCATAAATAATTTTAAACGGCGCGGATCTTGCGGGGTTCATTGCTCGTCGTATGTGCCAAACCAGAGTTCGCAGAGGGTCTAATGAGTTTTCGATAGCCCTACCCCCGGCGGGTTGCCAATTGAGACCTGAATGCGTCGAGGCAGAAACTATTGTCTGTCGAAACTATAATTTTTGTTTTATGGGAGTGTCGTGATTAAGTGGTTTAGTACGTGCCTGGAATGGGGATGTGATTTAGAACGATCCGTTTATTTATCTTCCGGAAGAATTAGTTAACGAGAAAATAAATAAAATGGGACTTCTTCAAATAATACTGTGTCTTCGAAGAAAAGTCCTCTTCTGATTGCTAATCATGATGCAAAAAGAATTTTTATTATTGTTTAGAAATGAACTTATCTTCCTCCAAGAGTGAAGTTCTTACCTTATATTTTTTCAAATTCTATTTTCAACAACAAACACCATTACTCTATACAAAAACACGTTCTTCTGGGAAGCTTCATCAAATATTTGAGGTTAAGTTGCAACCATAGTATACCACGTTTGGTTCAGGACTTCGTTCGACTACCTTGGCGATGCAATTTTAGCTGTGGTGTTACCACCTTGTCACACCTAGCGCAAGTACAACTCCCTCAAAACACCATTATTGATAACATTAACATTACATAAAATGACAAGAACACCGCATTGTAAAATGTACATTTCCATAATTAACACTACATAATTTGGCAGTTCAACGTAAGGGGTAACAACCCAGATCAACACTACAAATTTGACAACCCAACATAAGGGGCAACAATCCAATTCAACACTATAAATTTGGCGCCCAACGTAGGGCAACAACTCAAACATTAAAAACACAAAAACTTGCTTTCTATCACAAGAAATTACCTTCAAGAATCACATTAATAACATTAACATTACATAAATTGGCTTCCAACGTGAGGGGCAAGAAAACCACATTTGCAAAATCTACATTTCCATAATCAACACTATATTATTTTGCAGCCCAACGTAGGGGCTCGACACTACAATATGTATAAAAGTAATTAAAAGATTAATTATAGTGTGGAGAGGCAAAAGTAATAATAAATTGCAGAACATATACATAAGTAGACTTTGTTAAGAGTGGAACAAATGCTTAAAATGTAAGTACAGATAAAAATGCTACAAACAAAAGCGACTAACAGAATATACGAATGAAAACTTAAATAAAATATTTATCAAGTGGTACTTCAAAGCAGTGTGAAAGAAGTAACACAATAAGTTCTTACATGAGGCGGAGTATAAAAGACGGAATTTTCAAAAACCTTGCCCAGAAAGAACTCATGTGGCACAGCTGTGTTAAATAAACCAGAATAAACAAGTTTCCAGTTCAAATCCTTATTGAAAAACACAACAGAAGAGGTAAATGCTAAACAAGGGATGGGAAGAGGATTTATTAAGTAGCAGAAGGTGAGTAGTCGAAACCTTCGAGAACGACAATAGGAAGGGCGTAGAAAATGGAGTCTATGCACTTCCCACATATTCTGGAATTTAAAAATTTTAGAAAGACATAATCAGTGGATTTTCGAAAAAAAAGTAGTAGTGTTGATGAAATTCCTCTGATACACATTCGTCTTTAAAGACCTTCAAGGTTTGATTCAATTAGTCTGAGATAATTCTATAAGTGTTTTCTTTTTAAAGCGTCTTTATAGTAGAAGGTTTTACTTCTTCAATGTCTTTGAGACCATTTCTAGGAGGAAACCCTCGGGATATTTTCGAAAAAAAGCAATTTAAACATTGTACTCCCATGACAAACGTACTGTATTACACAAAGTATGAGAGAGGATAGTCTTAGCTTGCATGCATATATCAAAACGTAACAAAAAGATGCGATACCATGAGAATATCTTTTTTCGTTATAGCTTTTTATTGCAGTCCATACTCTTTATTATATCCTATAACCAAAAAATGAAACAAATCTTTACCTTCATAATTTGTTAAAGATCTCTTTTAGACTTTCAGAAGATGCAGGGTCAAATAATTAAGTTTGGAGACTTGCTTCTTGACTCATTTCTGCGTTCGCATGCGAAGTACCAGGGCATTTAATTAAAAAAACTAAAAATGTAAGGACGACTTTTAAGCGTAATATCAAGTTAGGCTTAGGAAACTTAGGAAAAACACCAACATAAACGTTACGGTTAATCAACAAGCACAGAAGATCTGAGATTTGGCAAAGGCGCTCGTGGCTTCTCCACCATGACAACACGCCATTAATCTCTGATGGGCCATCCGCCATATTCTCCAGGTCTTTGCTATTCTGTAAACTAAAGAGAGTTAAAAGTAACCGTTTCCAGGATCGAGGATAATAAGGACATGAAAGTCACAGAGGCGCTGGATGAAGTGAATCGAATTAGGCGGTGACTACATTGACTGTTTCATTTTCGTAGTACTTATTCCTAATAAAAAAGGCATAAGTAAACGTTTTACCTAGTTTTCAGCATAGAATTCTTTATAAATTAAAAAAGAAACATATCTGTGCTTAATGAAAACATATAAAATCCTTTCCCGTGTTCAACATGAATTAAAGATTTGAGTTCCGTTACATTAACGCTAACCTGATTTAGTCTGAAGCGGGGCTTTGCGCGAAAACAACACAAAGAGTAAGTATCTTAAGCACCGCGCTGGTCCTGAATGTTTAACGGTATTTCGCGCACAAACAAATTAGGTTTGTATCTTTACTTCATCGCTTCGGATAATCCGGCGATCGCGTCGAAAACCACACAATTTGTTATGCATTTAACCCGGCATTATCTTCTCCTTTCGTCTCTAAATCCTCTCGAACAGGATTGATAAAAAGCCGACTTTAGTTACTTCCCTTCCATCATTCAGATAATAGTAATTTTACTTTAAAGGTATCACTTTTATTAAAATTTACCAGAGACCGGTTTAGGGAAAGCTTCATATAATATACGTATTATGAATATATGTGCCTGGACAGTAGTTTACTAGTTATCGTGGAAGATGATTTAACTCAATCAAATTGAGGTTCGCCTTGAGGTTAATTCTGAAACACTGGAATGACTTGCATATGCAGTCCGCATCTCGTAGCTTTCATTTATGCATGGCTTCCTCCATAATCTGCATTTGCAGTGGAATTAAACACAGATACAATTACACAGCAACACGCCCAGAAACTATAACCTGACTGACTTTTACTGGAAAGGATTCGCAAGCAAGCCGGCATCTGTTTGTTTTACACGCGGATGGGTCAAGTGGCCCGTTGAGGTAAACATAAACGGAAAGCGGCCATTCGAGAAGGCAAACTAACGAGGAATATCAAATTTATCATACATATTAATGTACAGATATCTCAGCGAGTTGAATTGAATCACGCTTACAAGAAACAGTAATTTTTTATCAAACTTGTCAGTTCTTTGAGTGAACACTTGCATAAAATTTTGTCAAAATTATGTTCCTCTTCGATCTACTCCGATACAAGAGTTTGAACCAAATGATTAACCTATAAATTAGTCTATGGCCAATAATCGACATTTTTTATGTTCTTTCAGATTGGTAATAAAACAAACATTTTCCCCAAATCCCCCAATCAAACCGGAGGTAATTAGTAGTTGGTGTTATCCCAAAATTGTCTGCCACATACTCAAATTCGAAGCTTTCTCAGTTAAAACGGAAGTAGTACACAATCCTAATATCACTCGCCCACTCGGAACCATCGGTTATATAAGTAGTTTTATTTTAGCATATCTATGGGTGTTCATCTAATCCGTGCATTTCCTGATGGGTATTGTGCCAAATATTTCTGGTAAAAGTTTCTTGTGTTATGTTTGCCGGTGTTTAAGTTTGTGACAGAAGCAGAAACAATAAACCGAGTCGGAAGGCGGAAGAAAGTGTGAAAGCGGATGCACGGATGCCAAAACAGACGCTCAGCTGCGACGGCGTCCGATCAATATAGACGTCGTGCTTGGGAAAGTGTCATGTGAAACAAATACGAGCCCTCTCGAGGTCAGCGGGCTAACGTTATCTGAATGGCTAGTAGTTGTTCGTGGGCCTACAGCGCGAGTCATGACCCGACTAGAGGTGCCCAAATTACCCATCAGTTACGAGGAGTCTCGAGCTGATCCGGCCCTTTCATTGTCCTTATACGGAAGATTATAGAACTTTGGGCGCGCGTATTGTTGTATTTGCATATGAAATTGCACGTTGTCCTCTTGGTTTTTTAACGACGCCGCGTATAAAACTCCATCGCGAGATCTTTATCGTTAATTAAAACCCAAATGGCGAGGTTAATTGTTTACGACTTGTATATGCATAAATGCATGGTGGCTGCTAAGTTTCAATATCGCTTTATCAGTGATTTATTTAATAATTCGCAGTCATTAAGATTAATTCATTCCAATAACTTTATACAGTATCAATATGTTCGGACTAGAACGTATTAGCCTGGCTAGAAGAGGGGTCAGCACATATCCACCAATAAACTATCTACGGGAGATTATTATTATTAAACTATCTACGGGAGATTAATCACAAGGATTATATGTGTCAGTATATGAAATATGTTTTGTATTATCAGTTGGAATTGTAAAATATTATGTGCTTTCAAAAGATCTGTATTCGTTATACATCACATTATAGCAAAATTTCTAATAATAATTGATCGGACAATTCAAGAAACCAGTATAAATGTCGACGCTTTTTCTTTTATGCAAGCAGTTTCAAACAGAAAGGAAGTATCGTACCGACAACTTAGTTGAGTAGCTCGATCTGTATCTCCCGGATATCTCGGGTTCGAATCCCATCACGTTTTCCTTTTTTTATTTAAAATGAATCTTACTGTTGAAAACTGCGCAAGAAAGAGGCTGGGTACAGTCAAAGACATGTAGCAAAAATTTTAACTGTATATCTTTCGACAGTCCCAAAAGTACTGGAACGCTATCAGAGGACGAGTCAGCTTGTGTGAAGTCCCAGATCTGGGAAAAAAACGGTCCATTTCGAATCAAACTAGATTGGCCCAAATTCGGAATGTAAACGTATATCCGTGGATGAAGCTGAAGCTGATTTACGGGCACGTAGACTAGCAACAGGCCCTGAACTTTTTAGTCAGCATAGAGTTGCACGTCTTGAATTTGCTAGAGAGCATTTAAATTTGATAAAGGCGCAGTGGGCATAGATGAGGAGGTGATAGTTAAAACGTAGTATTGAAGAAAAGCTCGGAGAGAAGTTAGAGATGATGGTGCGTTCGCAAAATGAAACTGAATCTAATGAACAAGGTTTCAAATCTCAAATCACATTTATTTTGGTTTGAATCTGAATGGGTGGTATGCATAAAACGAAGTACATGCTAATGCTTCAAGCACCTACTTCGAAAGTGAAGTACCTACTAGAGTAACGTAGTATTTACTATGCGATCTAGTAGACACTAGAGCACAAGAGCACATAGAAATGTTTACTTCGCTGTAGAAGCACCTACTGTAGTATCTACTTCATAACCTCAGATTCATTTTAATAGTAAATACTACTGCAGCGTAGTATTTACTACGTGCTGTAGTATAAACTTTGCTTTCGTAGTATATGCTTCAGAGCTGCAGTAGGTACTTTATGTAATAGAAGATACTTCGAAGAATATACTAATTTGAGAAGTATTAGCATCTATGTTTGAATTGGCTTCCGGTTGGAACCGCGTCACGTTGACTTCTACTGCCGACGTTTCGTTCTTCATTGCAGAAGAACTTCTTCAGGGCTGCTGCTGCTGGTGGTATTGCTGCTGCTTCGGGTTAGTCGTTGAGACTGAGTGGGTATGTCTGTTGTCGTGGTATTTATAGTGATCGGTGGGGGTAGTGAGTCGGAACGGTGACCGGGGATTGGTCTGCTGGGGCGTGACGGATCGTTAATGAGATGTTTCCAGGCATTGTGGAGGTAAAAGCCAGTATCACGGTTCAGATTATTGGGATGTTTGAGTATTTCTATGGATTCACGGATTTTACGATTGAAAAAATGAGATGAGCGGGCTAGAAGTTTTATGTCGGAGAATAGGATTTGGTGACCGGTTTCTAGTTTGTGTTCAGCTAGGGCCGAGCCAGTTGTTTGTAGTAGTCTAGTACAGCGTTCATGTTCAGAAACACGTGTGCTAACAGACCGTTTTGTTTCACCGATGTACACACGTCCACAGGAACAAGGAATTCGGTACACACCTTCGGATTGTAAGGGGATGTGATCTTTTGTGGAGGGTAGGCAATCTGAAAATTTCGTCAAGGGTAAGTAGATTGATTTGATGTTCTGTTGTTTGAGTATTTTGCCGATTCGATCTGTTATGGTGTGAATGTAAGATAGGTAAGCTGTAGCGACTGGAGGTGTATCAGGTTCAGAACGTGGAGGAATTGGGGTGCGATGACGAGAAATGGAGCTTTGGATGTCGTGTTTTTTGTAGTTTTTATTTAGAAGGACTTTTGTTACGTGGTTCAGTTCAGTTTGAAGTGAAGAGGGTTCTGATAGGGCAAAGGCACGGCTGACTAGTGAGTTAATGACTGACTGTTTTTGAGAAGGATGATCTACCGTTAGGGAGGCGGCTTACTAAGATATCAAGGAAAGGTAAGTGGCCGTCAGTTTCATATTCCAAAGTGAAGCGAATGTCAGGATGTTGAGAATTTAGGTGTTCAAAGAAGTTGTTTAGGGATTCCTTACCGTGTGGCCAAATAGAAAAGACATCATCTACATATCTGAACCAACACTTGGGTTTAAGTGGGAAAGAAGTAAGGGCTTGTTGTTCGAATGCTTCCATAAAAATGTTGGCTACTATTGGGGAGAGAGGAGAGCCCATGGCTGTGCCTGAGACTTGTTCGTAATATTGATCACGGAACATGAAATAGGTTGAGGTTAAGCAACATTCTATTAAGGGAATTAAGTCTTCGGGTTGGTTATGGGCTGTCAACAGTTGTTGGATGATTGTGATGGTGTCGGGAATTGGCACTTTGGTGAAAAGAGATTCTACATCGAAGCTGACCAGAATGTCCTGAGGGTCTAAGGAAATCTCGTGAATTTTTTGGACGAAGTGCTGAGAGTTGAGGATGAAGGTTTCACTATTACCTGCAAACGGTTTGAGACTCTGTGCTAGATATTTGGAAACTTTGTAGGTTGGTGAGTTAATTGCGCTAACTATGGGACGTAAAGGTGTATCGGGTTTGTGGATTTTAGGGAGACCGTAAAGTCTGGGAATTCTGGAGTCACGGGGGATCAAGACTTTTTGTGTTTCTGGTGGGATAGAAGAAGCTTTCATTAAGGTCGTTACGGTACGTTCTATGCGTGAGGTTGGATTCCGTCGTAAGGGTTGGTAGGCGGGGTCGTCCTATACCAATTAGGAAGACGACTTCGGGTTTAGAGTCCCTTCCTCAAATAACCTGAGGCGATTCGTCGCCAATCAAAGTTGTAAACATTTACTAACGTTTAATATTACAATCTAATGTTGCATCAAATACGATTTATTGCTGCATCAGTTGATGCATGTGGAACGCTTGTCGGTTGGTGAAACGGTGCGGAGCGGCGGTCCTACAGGTACATCAACCGGTATTGCTGTCGAACGGCAAATCGACATGGATCGGTCAGTTTGACAGTAAAAGGGTCGATTCCTCTGTAGCTGACTGGAGCGGGACCGTCTATCTCGTATAGTTGGTAACAGACTACCACTAGTGTAACCTGGGGGTTCTAGGTGGTTCTTGGTAGTTGTTCGTGGTGGAAGGTCGACTGCCAAGTATGTTTGTGTGGGATATGTCTGTGGGGCGCTCCGTGGCTTGCCCGAGTATGTATATTTATGGAGCGCTTCGTGACTTGCCCGAGTGTGTGGGCTCGAAGTCATAGAGTAACTAACTTTCGATGCTGCGTCGCCTTCTTTTATATGGTTTACCCCGCAATCGCCCCGGGTGCTTCTTATTGGCTGTGGGGTAATTAATTTAAGTGGCGTGATCGCATATCCAATCATCTGATGGCGTCGCCTCATCGTCACTTGATTCCTATTGACCGGCTATCTTACGTCATCACCGTGGCCAAACACCGTTGTCTTACGTCACTGGCGTGGCCAATCAACGTTTTCTTACGTCACTGGCTGGTTCGCGACGTGTTTTTCCGAGGGCCGCCCGTTGTTGATGACGACATTGATACTACAGCCAATTAGCGTCGTTTTACGTCACTGGCTGAATTCGTAACGTGTTTCTCTGCTGTTGATGACGATGTCGACAAACCTACAAGAGCCTCGAGAAGCATTGAGAAGTTGATGAGACGCTATCCACCAAGGAAAAGTACAGACGCTTATTCTAAGCATGAAGAGACGTCTAGAAGCCGTTATTAAAGCTCGAGGTGATAATACCTCATACTGATGTCGTGAAACCAATTTTTCTTTTTTGTTAATTTTCTGTTGTTTTTCAACATTTTCTTTCATAACTTGTTTCGACTAAACAAATGTTTCAATTTCCTGTCAAACATATTATTTTTGATCTATTCTTTAACCGCGAGATTGGTAATTTAAATATTTTTATTTTTAAATTGTCATAAATCCAAATAATTAGGAGACTCGTTTTTTTGCTCGTCATTGTGTAAAAAAAAATTGATGGGAATCGAGATATTCGAGCGGAAGCGACCATGTAATTTATCCTTACCTACTTACTTGAATTAAACATTAAGAATAACGTTTCTAAGTTAAATTTTGGTGATACTTTTTGTATAATGTATGTATGTAATGCATGCAATGTACTTTTTGAGATATTAGTATTTAGTTTCATAAGTCTGACTCTATGCATATAAAGCTTTCGCAAGCTGTGAAAAGTGTAAAGCTAAATTTTTGAAATTTAATTATAACAACGCTTAAAAAATAAAAAAATTTAAGAAGAAAGAAAAACTCTTTTTAAATAGAAAAATGCAACTGCAGTTTAACAACAAAAGCTCTTGTAAGATATTTAAAATATGTTTAACAAAAGATTTTCACTTGTTCTCCTTGCGTTTATTTCTTATTTAATATTTTTATTTAAAAAAATATAAATATGGTTTGGCTTGGTGTTTAAATGCTTTCTAATCGATGTTTTGCTGTATCGTTAGATACAATGAAACATCGGTTATTCTGTTAGAAAGCTTCTAAAAGCAATCCAAACAGTGATACTTCAGAAAAATTTATAATAAACATTGGGTATTATTCTTTAAAAGTTTACCAGACAAATTTATAATTACTATTCTTCAAACAAATTATAGAAGTTTTCGAAGAATAGTTATAAATTTATTTGCATAAACATTCAACTATTTTCGTTGTTTGGAAATGAATGTTCCTGTGTATTGGTGTGATATCCACCTGAAAAGAAGAAGAAAAGATTTAAGAAAGAAGATTAGCAGAATAGAAACGAGAAACTTACTTGTATCCGAAGCTAGTCGAGTTGATTCAAACAGATGCCCACAACTGATGGAATTTTAGTTCACGAGGTGCTTCTGGAGGTAGCAGGAACCAATCATCCAGCGGTACCGAAGTACCAATCGGTGGAACCAGAACTAGATCCGCAGGAAGTGAAATTAGTGCTAGGTGAAATGTTTTGCGTTGTTTTAAAAAGTGATGTTACACAATTAAACGACCATAAACAATCTAAAAATAATTAGGAAAGCGTTAAAAGTCATCGAATAATTTAATTCATAGTAGATTTATTAGTTAGAAAATGAAGTTAATCAGGATCATTTTAGGAAGTTAGATGAAATGAATGGAAATAGCATTAAGTTAACAAAAACACAAGACATTCTTAGTTAGGATAAAATTTAGCAATTGGTTTAGAAAACGGGAGACTTTAAGATGATTTTAAAATGCGTTTAAATTACGCTATATATTAAAGCCAGCGAGCGAACAAGTAGCGTGCAAAATCGATAAGGAGATTCAATTGTTTTTCAGTATAAATACCGGTGCAAAGCGCGTCCGCGACGTTCTTAGTTCACCTAAAAAATTAAAGTTTTTAAAGATGATAATTTAAAAAATTATTAACTTAGAAATTTTGAATGTCTAACTTGACACCAAAAGAAAAGAAAACAAGCAACCCAAATAACACAGCACATTTTGACTTCCAAAGTGGCAAGCTGAGCTGATGCACATAACACAGCAATATGTAGTTTTCGAAAGCACGGCTAGTGCTGTTTAAACTTTGAACTTGTATTATTTACTCTTTATAAATTGTTTCAATTTCACGTAATTCATCGTAATTTCGATATATTTTCATTATTTCTTGTCCACTTTTGCTTGAAATTCACTTAATAGCAAACTTGAAGCTAAAAAATCCTTTTCGTATAAATTTAACGTCACTCAATAACGCAATCTGAAGTACCCCATAAAAAGAGTGCATAAAAAGTCGGGCAGAATCGGATTTTGGATATCTCGTAAGACATTTTCTTTCATGTATGAGGAGGCAGTCCGCCTGATGATGCCGCCCCAAATTTTACGACTTCGGGAATTTATTCCTACAAAAGAAGCATAAAACAAAATTCTCCCAGCGTTTAATCTTATTTACGCATTTACCGATACTTTCGCAATATAAAACCGCGACGGCAGTGACATTTTAAAGACGTAATTAAGTAACTTTGGTGGATAACTTTTTCAAAAGCTCATAACGCCGAGCGAAACTTTTTCTTCGCGCGCGTAATGTATTCACCCTTTACGCCGAAAGAAAGAAAGAATACGGAGACAAATTATAATGCAGGAGTAACTTCATTTTTCATAATTTAAATAGTACGGCGAATTTTATGCTTAATTTTATACCCGACCAAACCGCGCCGGGTGAAAAAGGAGGAGTTCGAGCTTTTTCTTTTATGGAAGTACATATATCAAATGTTTGTGTACATTCCGGAGTCATTTCAATGATCGTGAAACCTGTGTCTTTATAAACATAGCGATGCCTTAACTGCTTTCCTATTACCATAAACAATGAACGTAAAATGCACGCATGTTTGTTTTTACGGCATATTTTATCTTTACTGCGAACGATTTCCTGCTTCTTTTAAATACAGAATCAGCATGTGCTTTCGGGTAAAGCTACTCGAAGAGTTCATTCAAAGTACTGTGTGAAATCAAAAAAGCGTAAATATTACCTTTTTTTACGTTTGGATTTTATCATCACTTGGTTTTCTAAACTAATTTCCATGTAGAAAATTATTTATTGTTCAAGGTGTCTACATAAATACTTATGTTTTTGTTTATGTTGAGAAAAAAAGACAAAGTTAAGAAGTTGTTAAGAGTCCAGAATGTGCCTCGATTAAAAGGAAACCGGAAGCTACGATCGAAGTTTATATAGAAATGTTTTATTATTTGCATAAATTTTAGAGCACTTTCTAATTGTCGTTTCGCTGTATTGTTTACAGTTTCTTCAATGAATTTTGAATAAATTGTCTAAACTTAGCACGCGAATCTGTGGAAAATCAATATATTGGATTTCTTAACAAAATTAAACTTATCAAAGTAAATATACTAAAATACCGGCGGTAACGTATAGACCAAACAAACAAGATTTATATTTAATTTATCGCCCTGCATCCTTTACAAAAGTATCTGATTTCAAGTGATTTATTGAAAAAATATTTTACTTTTCGTGTAAAGACACAAATTCAAGAGGAATTTAAGAACATAAACACAAAATTCCATTAAATTAAACTGTGTTTATGAATGCTGTTATTTTGTTTCATGTATTTTGTTATCCTAATGGAATGACGAACTGCTAAAAATATCAATTTGCTACAACTTATTTCTGTCATTTGTTTTGACCGTGAGAATAGCTCTGCTGTTTCAACAAACATACACAACAGAAAAGTCGCACACAATTTTGCAATATCCATAAAAATTATTGGATAATTTTTACAAGACAATATTCCAAAATTGTGTGCGACTTTTCTGCCTAACTTCTCAGTAAGGAACTACAACTAAATATTTACTGCAACCACCAGGAAACAATGGAAAATCAGTCATATTTCTTACAAAACATTGTAACTTGTGACGAGATGCGATTTTCTTTTTAAATATGATCCAGAAACTCAGTGCTAGTCGATCCATTGGAAGAGTGGAAATCTTCGCTGAGGGTTTCTTCGATATTGGAGGTTTTATTTAAATAAATTAGATTTCAGAAAGTCCCAAAGACATATTATTTGAAAGGTTTAAAAACCTACCGTGAGAACTCTGGAAATGACTAGATCCGCTGGATCCACTGGAAGAGTCCTATCTTCATCGAAGATCAAAGAAGCAAGAATAAACAAATCCAAATACAAGGCGATAATGATCTATTCTTCGATATTCAAGGTATTATTGACGCAGACTAGATTTTAATAGGTCTTGCAAACATATTAATTAGATGTTTTAAAGACCTCCCCCGGCTAAAAAGGGCAAGAAACGATCGACTATCAGTCTGATTTCTTGAAAAACGTATAACAAAGCCGAAGGCGCAATCAACCAAGAAATATGTTATTAGAAAACTGTCCCATTTCAGTGAAATGTATATGTTAATATTTCATACTATTTATTTGTGCAGGAACGTCGTAGAGCGAGGACGCGATTCGATCTTTATTATAAAGTTTGCTTTTTGTTAGGTTTGATGAGTAGCTGGTTCAGGTCTCGCGACCAACCCCAATGCCGTCATTCTGATTATTTAGATGCACTCATTAATTATGAAACTATAAGTGTTCCTTCCCGAACTAAATTAACAGAGATTAGTTTTACACTTCTGACGAACAACACGTATCCTCTATTGGAAGTATCAGAAACATTGTAGATTACTGTGCGTACTAGTTACATTACTTTTAATAAAGTTAATCAATCTCCATCGCAAAATTATAACAGATCGTTCACCTTACGGCTTCTACTTGTTTCCGAAAATCAAGTCCTTTTTTCACAGGAAACCCGTTTTTCAACGCAGAAAGATACTTAAATCAACAGAGATTATGAAGGATTTGTCGATAAAGACCGTCCATCCACGCATTTCTTTGAAAGAGATGACATTGTAATGTTACAGGTTTTTCAATAAAAATCAAGCCAGTTCTTGTGAAACAGAATCCTGTTCGCTCGATATATTTAATATTACACCGGAAATTACAGGGTGTCTTAAAAAGAATTACATTTAGTTACCTCCGAAATTTGTTTATATTTAAACTTTTATGTGCGACTATATTGTTATTGGCATTGCATTTTATAGAGGTGCCATTCACGTGTACTCTATAAGCACCAATTTATATCTAACATTAAGGAAATATACAAAACGACGAGTCTTCTGGAAGGCCGGCCACTGATCCAAATGTCATCAAAAATGTCAAAGCTCTTGTTGTTCCAAATCCGCAAATGTCACTGCGTCATATTTCAGCTCGGACGGATGTCCTACAAATACTGTTCACAACATTTTGATAAAGCGATCTCACATGCATCCATGTAGAATAATGCATAATTCGGCGAAGGGACGGTGCTAGTCAAAAACATTCGGGCAACTTTCTTAAAGAAAATTTAAACAACGAGGTTCTTGATTTAAGTTTTTTAGCGAAAAGGCATGGTCCCACTTGAGCGATATCTAAATAAACAAAATTGAAGGACGTGGTCGGTCAATAATCCACATGAGCATATTGAGGCTCCTTTCCATTCTGTAAAAAGTTGAGTGTGGTTGACTGTGTCTCGTCATAGGATCATCTAGGATATATTTCATAACACCAAAAACAATCAACGTAATCGAGAACCGCTGTTAGTGCCGTTTTTGGATTAACAGTAGGGTGCAACTACTGGGCATCCGACAAGGGAAAGTTTTTTTCCCAATCGAGGAATTTGGGTAGCGATTTCCCCCTACCTTAGTCTATTAGATTGCTCCACCTTCGGACATCTTAAAACTGAAGTCTACAAAGACAGGATTAATAATTTAGGCGAGCTCATGGAGTACATTATAATTAAACGCAACAACATCTAATATATTGCAACACATCTTCGACAATATGGAACGTCGAGTGGTATTATGTATTATCCAAAATGGTGGACACTTCGAACACTTGTCATGGTCAAGCAGTAACTAGCCCCTTTGTAAGGACAGGAAGTTATATTCCTTCACTTATTTGTTATACGGTTAATAACAAACCCTCTGTTGAAAACAGTTCAAGTTGAGCTCGCTCGTGTACTTCATATTTTTATAATAAGTACAGAACATATCAAGTCTTCCTTATTATTTAGCAAAACCCTTAATTAATTTACACATTCGAGAATAAAAAACTTTTGGGGCGTAGATGCAGTTCGAAGATAGAACATGTTCTATTTTCCCAGATAGTTTTTGATTCAATTTAAATTTTAATATAATTCACTGGATTTAAGTGTAGTGTTGTAAAAAGGCCTTAAGCGTAGATTACTTTTGTATAATTGGTATTTTGCACAGAGTGCAATCGATCTGTTGATAAAAAGTTCCCAGCTAGATGTACTACATGGTCTGGTAACTCCGTGTAAGCACTTTTACAAAACGAGTTCCACGTCGTACGGCATACAGGTTTGAAACCGAAGACGACTTGTCTTCACGGTGAAGGGGTTGTCCCAGTGCCATTTTAATTTTCCGCCTGTGCGGCTTTGGCGAAATTATGCCTCCGGGGAGTGCAAGTTTACGGGGGAGATGGATGCGTGGGGAAACGGTCTGTCAGGAGGACATCGGTAACGTATTCCGCAGTCTCTGAATAATGCATACAGGTATTTAGTTCGCAATCATTACGCCGAGGGTGCTGCAACCCGACGAAGATCAAACGAGGATGGGGCACGTCTCGGCGCAGATACCGCTTGCCTTACCGCATAAATATTCTTCGACGAAGCATACGAGGATTATGGATGCAGTCGAGAATACCGGAGGAGATCGTTTGATCTTCGAAAATTGATGCTGATTTTTTTTGTGGCGGCACGTGAGCACCGGAAACGGGTCAGGGCACGCTGATTGTGCAGAGCTTTTTATACGTGCGTTTAAGTTCATTGCTTTCGAGTGCTTTAAAAGCGTATTTATTTACTCTTTTTAAAGCCGCCTTCTTGAAACTGTCGTTAATAAATAAATCAAGAGCACAGAGTGTGAGCTAAACCAAAGCGGTTTAAAATGAAAAATTAATTTCCAATTATAAACGTTGATGCAGAGGTGTTAGTGATGGAGTGGTCAGAATGTTATTCATTGGACTGTTACCTCATTTATTGATATAAAGCAATCTGATTTTTTTACAATTATTTGTCTATACTTGTCTTCTTAAGCTGATTCAATTTATTGTCTATTTTGTATAGAATGAAATACACGCTTATGTATAAATAATATATTGACTCATTACAATAAAGAATATGAAATATTTTCATTCGGTATTATTTTAGAGATCACTATTCACTGGGAATACAGAAAAAAATTAATTAACACTGACATGAATTATCTCTTTTTTTATGAAGGTACATAATACGATGAAATCATACGAAATTACATCAGCTTGTTCCAAGTAAATTTTTGTGTGTATAATTGGGATGTTAAGGGTCAAAGCAATACACATAAGTTACGAAAACACACCCAACGGACGAACGCAAAACTAGTCTGTATTTTAGCGAGCGGCACGGAGTAATGAAATTCAAATCAGTAATTTTAGTGCTTTGTAAACACGGAGCGAATACAAACGCGAGCATAAAATAATAGTACATTCTCTTAGCGTAAAAATAAATTTCGAATAATGCCTGCTTAATTCAAACGGCTCTCGGCCTTTCCCTAGAACGTTGAATTCGAATGAGCGCGTAGGTGCGCTCTCCGTGTTTACAATGAATCAACTTATATATTTTCGGGCACTTAATCTCTCTGACTTTTATGGTTTAGTAGTTTATTGTCTGTTGGATTAACTTTTGTTTGCTTTTTTGTTGCAGGTAAGTCACTAACCGTTTGTGACCCCCCTTCGTTTGTGTTGTTTCCTTCCTCTTCTGCAAGTAAGTTTTCGATTCATTATATTGTCTTTTTTGCGGCAACAAATCCCCTAAAAAAAGTATCATTACAAATAATATGTCGCGAAATTTTTATTCAACTGCAAACAGTTACAGTAAAAGTCACCTTCAGGTTTCTTAATCTTAACTGGGATGAAAATGTATAGATTTCTATCAAATAATAAGATGATTTGACAATATGGAATAGCTTACCGAATAAAGACACGAAATTATATTTATTTCAAATTACAAAACAAGTAAAACTGATTAAATAATATTAAGACACCATAGCATTGCTAGATGTCAACTTTGGAATTCTGGATCAATAATGTGGATTAAGAGACTCTTGTATCTGAGAGAAAAGCTTTTTACGTCAATCACCAACTGACATCGCTGAGGCATGAAGTCAATTAGTGTTTTCTACACGTTGTTCTAAAGCATCTTGTTTTAACCTCATGTAACAATAAGAGTTGGACTTGCTCGGTGAGTGTTAGAGCAGAGAATCGAAAACGAGTTATTGTGTATTTATGTTTTCTTCCACTCCTCCAATTGGGTGAGCTTCTTGGTCGCATTCGTAACTAAGTTGTTTGCCAAATACCTCTTCAGGTCTTTCTACAATAATTCTATAATGTTTGGCATTCTTGTTTTTTGTGCTGATATGTCTTGATACATCTTAGGAACCTCCATACATCTACACCTTTCAATCCAGATACTGTCTATTCTATGAAGAAGATTCATTCTTTTAGAGGACAAGGCACCCCACATTACGACCAAACATTACCAAACAATACAAGCTTACTTTCGAAGACTTCAGAACATTGCCGGTTGTGATTTGATCTATACAGCTAACCAAACCTCTTCCACAGAATGCTCTAGTTCATCCCGTGTCGTTGGAGAACGTGCCAAATTTTTAATGAAGCGACTTTCTTATTGAATACTTTTTCTGTTGGCGATAAATTCGGAGATCGTGGTGGTCTTCTAACTCTACCTCCTCTAAATACCTCAGAGACGCTCTACCGATGTGGGGGCGCACGTTATCTTTTTGAAAAATTCCTTCTTCATTGCGCCCCTAACATAAGATAAAATTATTGATCTTAAGATGCCATTCGCTGCACCATGAATCACAATTAAGGGGGACTTGTTTCAATTGGCAATGCCACCCCAAACCATCAGATTAACTTTGTGGTGTACATGACTTCCCACAGAATGTTAAATTTCGTTTCCATCCATCATGGGCTCCTGAATAAGACCTTCACTTATCAGAAAAGGCAACCTTGTACCGCTCATCATCCCTATTCTATGAGGTTCTCTGCAGCATTCGAGATACTGACAGCGCGGCGGTGATTTGATGTCAGTGGTAGCACCATGATCTTTTGTCAATGGTACTCAACCGACGGTAAACAGTGCATACACTAATGGTCCTACCTACTGTTGCAAACTAAGCATCAGCAATGGATCTCGTTATACATAGTACGATCTTCTCTTTGTACCACCAGCTGGCTGAATTCGCTGAATTCACCCTTCTTCTTCCCATTACGCAATCGCGGCAATGGGTTTGTTGTCTTCTGCGAAGCATTTTTCAGTGATTTCGGTATACAGTTATTGCCTGAGAAAAATTATGAAAACAAGTTAAGAGAAAAATTATCTTCATTGTTTTTCAAAGCAGTCAACTAAGTACGTACTCAGTTGCTCATTGGACTTGAAACTTCAATCATTATTTATTCATCCAATCGTCTGTATGAGTAGAAATTTCATTAAAAAAATATTTTTTCATGGTGTTATGATTTTAATTGCGAGTAGTATATTTTACCAAACGCCATTATACAAGCAATTGTTGCCAACTGTAAAACTTTGACTTCGTTCAAATGACTTGTGATTTATACAGGGATGGAAAATGCGCTTCAATTCAACTGGATTCGTGGATCGGTTTCAGTTATGTTTTCCATTCCTATGAACATCTGCACAAAACATTTAAAACTGATATACCAAGCTATCCAAAATAAGATAATTCAGAGTAGGCCGTGATAAAGTTTTTAATCGTTTTGGAAATAACTTTCAATGATGAATGTTTTGCGTTCCGAGTCGAACATTTCAAAAGAATTAAAATGTTGCTCTTAAGTACAGCTATTAAATTCATTCAACAGACTTTTTTTTTCAATGTTCTTGGCCTACTCTGAATCATTTTATTTTTGATCGCATGGTACTTTTAACCGGAATTTCAGATTACATTTTCTTTAATAATATACAACAATATACATAGTTTTTCTCGCTCCTAGTAAGTTGACAACAGCCGCAAAATATGCTAGTATGCTTCTTCAAGAATCCTTAAATTTAAAAGAATCTCGATTAGGAATTTTAATATAAAAGAACAAATAAAGCTTGGCGCAGAAAAACGAAGCACTGCTTCTTACTAACAATCAACAAGTCGTTTTGATGAGCCTTTATTGGACATTCTTTGTTATATCACAGATGAGAAAAATAGTATTCATTAATAAATTCACTATCACTAATTTTTTTTTATAATAAAATTAGATGAAAACGTAGACTGCAACAGACAGCTGTGGGGTTACGGATCGCGCGAGCCGACCCTACTCTGTTGCAGACTTTCTCATTCACACGATTAAAACAATATGAATCCTTCATTGTTTTCTTCATTATCAAACTGTTATGTTTAAGAAATCGTTTGACAAGTGGCATATTTTCTTAATATTAAAACACTTTTTTAATATTTGAAAATAGCCAAGGACATTTAAAACTTGTTCCACTAGTAAAATAAAACAGTTGTGATGTTATACATTTCAAATTCATATTTTTTAATCACATAGTAACATGTGTCCAACAATTATTGTAGTCCTGGGTGGGCTGTGGAATCAAACATAAATGTCGATTTTTACTTCGTATCGTTGAATTGACGTCTCAAATATTGACTGATAAATAGAAAACTAAATGTTTCTTTACGTATTTAATGTTACCATTCAAAACAATAATTAGTTAAAAGTGTTTGACTCCACAGCCACCCAGGACCAGGACTACAATAATTGTTGGACACATGTTATATGCTTTTAAATATAAGAGGATTACGTCAAAAGAATCATTATTATTTATCAGCTGGTTCAAGGAATTATAATTTAATTCCCGTAACTTTACCGGCATAAATTGTTTACATTTTCCAAGCAAAACAATTCTTGGTAAGAAGTATAAATGCGTAAATTGAACTCTCTCATAAAGTTTTTTTGTTTCTTTGTTTTAGTAACTGTTAATTAAACAAAGAACGATTTTGTTCCGCCTTTATTTGTTCAGAGTGATAATCTATGTTTCAGAATCGTAGGTTATCGCCGATAATGACTCGAAATTGTGTGCGACATGACCTAACTAATCTCGGTTTTGTTCGGGAACAGCAATAACAGTAAAGATAAGTGTGCGTCCTTATTATTTACTAATTGTCAATTTTATCTTTAAGCACAGAAATAACTCATTCTTTTATATGCTT
Source organism: Dorcus parallelipipedus (assembly GCA_958336345.1). Lineage (NCBI taxonomy): Eukaryota > Metazoa > Arthropoda > Insecta > Coleoptera > Lucanidae > Dorcus > Dorcus parallelipipedus. The sequence goes on along the minus strand of OY284482.1, from coordinate 20,869,627 downwards.
ATTAATTAAAAGGATTCTCTTGAGTTTTTAACTCGGGAAAACTACGAGTGAAAGATAATCATTTGTATAAAGTAGATTATCAGAAAAATGTGTTGAGAAATCATAAATTATAAAGTAGAACAACAGTTAAAAGAAAATCTAGACTAAATAAAAAAATTGTGAACGGAAAAAATAGAAACATGAATTACCGAACTATAGATTGCCATGGTTGATGATTGGTATCAGTATATTTTCCTAAAAAGAGAAACGAAGCAATTATTAGAAATCATTGGTCCTAACTCTGGTTTTTTGCATTTTGTATGCTTCTGAAATCTCAGTTTTCGATTTTACATATATGATGTGATCAGTATAATCGGAAAGGTCATCGTTTTCTTTATTTCGGCCTCTGTTTTTATAAACCCAATGGTCTCTCGTTGTGTACAAAACGAGTCTCTCCCGTCCAACATGTGTAAAACACGTCTTACATAACGTCTGATTTTATGCGGCAAGTTTGTAAAGGATTGAAAATTTCCTTTCCAATAAAAACCATCTCCGTCTACAGACCATAAAACGAAAACGAAACGCCGCTGTTCGACACCCAAGTCTACAAAGGGTTTTATGTCGCTTAATAAAATTCACCTTCAAATTGACAGTAAAAACGAGACATTTCTCACATTCACATGCAGACACTTGTATGTATTGCAACGAAATTGTTGAATTTTCTATACAATCGCATATAAATATAACCAGAGACAACCGCAATCGGTCCAAATTTCGCTATCGCTCTTTAAATGCTAAATTTTTTAAATTGAAAGCTTCTTGTTAAACGCTTCCAGCTTTCATTCGTCGATGTGTTTATCGTAATACTTTCACACGGTTTTAAATAAATAAATAACTGATAATTCACAATAGCCGTTCCCTTAATACTTCATAGGCGATGTAGATAACATAATGAATGGTAATAACACTTCTGCGTAACTCATAAACAATTGGAAATATGATAATTTGGAGCCCACGCAAGTTTATGTGACGTCGGCTTGTACGTATTTACATAACAGGCACATCAAATTCAAGAAAGTATATCTCGTTGGTAGATGTTTCTCATGGGCGATTGTGTGTGTGGTATGCAGACGTGCAGTTAATAAACTACTGATAAATACTTCACGATAAAATTACGATATGGATCGCATGTTTCGCATATGAACGTACTACATAATATTTACGGTTTAATGTATGGTAATAGTAGGTAACTGTAGGACCATGAATAGAACACCAATTAAAGAGTGTAGATTAGAATTTGATTAAAGTTAATTAACCAACTACATTATTAAGTCTTTTTCCATGATATTTAATCGAAATCCAATGGATCTCAAACATTCCAATCTCGAAAATTCTTTCATTTCAAAATGGAATATTTAATTAAATTCATTTACAAATTTACCAAAGTTATGAAAAGAATTAGAATAGACTTTTGTATTACAACGTGTTGATTCAATGTACTCTGTGTTTCATATAATTTCTACCAATTATCTTTTATCACTTTCTCTTTCCTTTTCTTTACACAACTGTGTCAACGCTGACTATAACTGTGTCTAATCCTATCTAATAAACACTTATTATTTTAAGAAGTAAAGCAAGCATTCAACTAAGTAGGAGTTGAACAATTGTATCAAAAAATTATAAGTGATAATTAAAAACATTCAACCGTTAACTCTTTCTCAGATTTTCCTAAGCATTCCGTGTTGATTCTATATTTAAAAGTAAAAAGCCCTTACGAACGCTTAACGATTCATTATCATAATTAACCACACAACACGTGAGTTTTTGCGGCCGTACTTAATAAACACTGCTGCCAACGTACAAGGCGGATAATTACCCTTCTCATAAGGCAGAATCAAGAAGCATTAATTGCGTGATTACAGACCATAGAACGTACACATTAATGCCACTTAATCAAATACACTTATTCATATACTTTTTATTTAAAATTCACAAAACTTACCGTGAATGTATATTCAAATTAAAAAAAAAACTTTTATTGATAAGCTATTTTCATTCAGCTTTCCAGTAAACTTTAAGTTAGGCTGAACTTCTGGAATTACGCGGAAGTTCGTGGGTGCAAATGCAGGTGGCCAGACGTTTTGTTAATCCGCTAATCTAATCTGTGAAAATGCACCGCTCGAAAATCTGAAGGCATGTTCCAGCCATAACACCGCTTAAAGAAGACGATAATTCCTGAGTGGGCTGTGAACCTACACCGGTTAATGTTAAAAAAGTCGCCGCAAAGATAAGTTTTTATAAGACAAAGTACTGATAACTGTTTTTTATTTATTTATTTTTTTTTTTTACAAAATGTTCGGCAATTTATTATTATTAAATCTAAAAGTAACCGGTATACTAGAATCAATATAGAATCGAAGAGTCTTCTTTTTTTCTGTTGAAATAATGAATGACGCTCATTTCGGCTAACCTCTCCATTGCTTTCCGTCATTAAGACAAAGTGCCGTAGAAATAAATAACGGGCAGAACGGGATCGAATCGTCTTATCATCTAAAACAGCGGCGCACTTACGGAACGGAAACTTAAATGGCACGGAGCGGAAAGCGGTCATTTTTGAGATACCATTCCAGCCGAGCTATATTGAATATTTCATACGATCATGTTCTATTCCGCACACACTTGAGACTTAACGACTTAGAAATATTACGAGGCGGAAGCTCTCCAAGAGCATCTTCATCATTATACTCCGTATGTTGCAGTCTGCACTTAAAATTCATTACGCTGAGGATTTCCAGCTAACGAATTCGGGCTCTGGATACACTGTGGGTCATGCAATTTCAAACTGGCACGATGGCTTCAAGATAGGTTTGACTGCTGCTAACGATGAAATCTGAAAATAACGCATGGAAATAAGTTATTTTTTATATTACCAATCAACAATCAAGTTATTCAAGTAATCCTCTGGCCTTACGAAGTTCTCTGAAAGATACCGGGAATTGTGCTTATTATGAAGTGCCTATATTCTAACTGAAAAAAAGCTTATTTACAACTTGAAAAACATCTCGAGCGTATTTTCAGAAAATGATATTTCAATGTTGTCTTACTTATAAATAACATGTTAGTTTCTATGATAAGTTGGTTGCGGTGATGTGACTCGGTTAGTGATGTTATATCTCGTGTCGTCAACATACAAGGGGCGTTCAAAGTGTGCTGCAATTTCGGTTACCCTATCTGCTCCTTCTGTCAGTTGTGAAATATGGCTGAGTGTAATTTGAAGAAGTTCTAGTATCGAAGCATCATCAAGTTTTTGTGCAAAGAAGATGTAATTCCAAAGGAAATTTTTGGTTGCTTATCGAAAGTGTACAAATCGGACGCGCCTTCGTATGCTACGGTCACTAGGTGGTTTAAAGAATTCAAGCACGGCCGTCGGAGCACTGAAGATTATCCAAAGTGCGGAGGACCAAAAACTGCAAGCGATGATGAACATGTGGCTCAGGTTGAAACACTGATACTCGCGAGTAGGCATATAAAGGTATCAGAAATTGTCCAAGAGATTGGTGTTTTACAAGGAAGTGTTAACAACATCATCCATACCGTTCTGCACATGTCGAAAGTGTCAGCCAGGTGAGTGCCCAGAAATCTTTCTATTCAGGATAAGCACTGTAGAATGGAAGCATCACGCGAGCTCCTCGACCTCTTTAATTCTAATCCAAGTGACTTTATGGCTCGACTTGTGACTGGAGATGAAACATGTCTTCATCACTGGGACCCCGAAACGAAGCAAGAGTCGAAGCAACGGAAGCATTCGGGGTCTCCTACTCCGAAAAAATTCAAGACGCAGACCTGTACTGGGAAGATCATGGCGTCTGTTTTTGGGTTGCTATTAATCGATTATATGCTACACAAAACTACAATTAATTACACAACTATTGAAAAATTGCGCAACGTAATTAAAGAAAAAAGACGTGGTAAATTGCCCAATGGGATTTTCTTATTGCATGACAATGCTCCAGTCCACAAGGCCAGAGTTGCATAGGCTGCCCTGAAGAATTGCGGGTTTGAACAACGTAACCATCCACCTTACATCCCAAACCTGGCTCTTAGCGACTTTTACTTATTTCGATACCTCAAGAAATATCTTCGGAGGCGCCGAGCAAATGTATTGAACTTAGGGGTGGGGGGGCTGGATTCAGAAATAATATACGAATCTAATTGTTAGTTGTTTCAATGCCCGAATTGCAATACACTTTGAACGCCCTTCGTATCTCATTTAATATTAATTGTTACGCCATTTAGCCTCTAGATAATTCAAGAAGTTTCGAAATGCGCTCCACATTATGACTGATTATTACTGTTATTGGTGAAAGCGGTTCAATAGCATTGTCGAAATAAGGAATCTCTGTAAAAGCAGAACAAGGCGTGAGATTGAAATCACTTTTCCATTGGATGGAGAATGTACAGTTAATAATAGAGTAAAACTAAATTATTTTTAATTTAATAAAATATCATTTCTTTCAAGCACAAATTCGTAACAGAACTTTTGCAAATTTGATGTTATCCAAAGAGTGCAGTTATTTTGCAAATAAAATCAGGAAAATTTACAGTTGTGGGAAATATTTCTTTAAGACCGCCTGTTAGCCGATGGCAATGTTTTTATTACAGTTTCGATTTAGAGATTTTTCCAATACATACATTTTTATATTAATGCCACGTATAGCTCTCATTTTTAATTTTTTCTTTAAGGCCTTACAGGACTGTGCAGTTTTTTCTTGACATTTCTCTTATCTCGTTGGAATATGCTTCTCTCCAAACTAACGAGTGATCAATATCTTTTCTAATCAAGTGACCTATGGAAATAAAATCGCGTGTCTTTGATTAGTTCATCATCTCAAATGCCAATTTTCTATACAAAATCTATTACTTTCTTTTATAAATTTGGGTAACAAATCCAAAGTTCATATTTCCCACTTAAAAAAGCACGCACCAAGAGCAACAAAAAACTGGTTCATAGAAGATGCGTAAAATGTCTGCACTCTCTTTGTAAACATAAGCCAATTCTTCGTTTTAAATTTTCGCTAGGATTACAGGATTGTTATTTTACTGTTCGCAGTGTAACAATAAACTCTTATGAGCAAAGATTTCTGTTAATGAATTAAACTTACTGACGGTTATGAATAATTGAAACGATAATGATATTTGAAAAAATGAATAAATCAATGACATACGATTTTCTTTCCATAGGTCACTTGATTAGAAAGGATATTGATCACGCGTTATTTTCCTTCGTATCATGTTTCCTAAAGACCAGGGCAAACTTTGTTGTGGTTGGCCTCTCAGCGCATCGTTTTCATAAATTTTATATGGACTGTGGGCATGAAGCATGAGCATGGGCGCAATGTATGATACGATTGCATACACTACGATGCGCTACGACCCGCCCTGGCATAGTTTGCGCTGCCCTTAAATGTTCTGTATCTTTTTAATCATCATTTTTTCGCTCATCATTAGTGTTTATAAATCCTTGCTCCAAGAGTTTTCTCTAGTATTTTAATTATTTCTTGCACACTGAGAAAACAAGATGTGTTAATCCAACCAAAAAACTGTTAATCCAACAAAAAATTTCGTTTCAATACGTTCAAACAATTTTTTTTTTATAATTTAACATTTATATAAGTAATGTCATTAATTTTATTTTGTACTAATCAGATTACTATGTCAAAACACGTAAATCAAATAGCTTACTGTTATGTTACACAAATACTTTGTTTACAATAAACCAAATAAATTTAGTTGTAAATTTCTGTAATAATAAATTTTATTTAAAGTAACCACACAAAATTAAAATGATATTTTTGTTGCATACCTATTTAACAAAAATTTTAGTGTAATCAACATTTTCATTCACAACAAAAAGAAAACTGTTATATCAATGCATTTTGTTTTCTCAGTGCAGTAACCTTGTTTTGTTTTGCAATTCCATTGTATGCAGGGCGTAAATAAAATATGAAACGAAGAAATCTAAGGTATTAATGGAAATAATGAGAAGGAATTTACAACTTAGGTACTTTTACTTTAATTCATTTGCGATCTCATTTTCTATGTTACCTTTAGAATCCTCCTCGTGATTTCTTATAGGTCTTTCTTATTTGTTACTTTACAGAATATATTTAAGAAACGGAAATTTATCGTATAGTTAATCTGTTTCATATTGTATTTATTAATTAGTCAAAAAATTGCTTTCATTATTTATTATTCAAAACGTAATATGAAAAGCATATGCCTCTTGAATATACGCTATATATTTTTACTGCAGAAAATGCTTATAAAGGAGTTTAAATTTACAGAAAAATTTGCACAAAATGATTTTTGAGCAAGTGTAAAATATATTCAAACAAACTTGACGTTCTGAACTCGTTTGGCTTTATCAACAGTTTCAAACAACCTACGATTCATCCAGTTAATCAAAATATATTTTTCGTTGGTATTTACTAGTAATTAAAGCTGGTTCTTGTCCGTAGTTTATTTTGACAACATGTTTATATTTTTCACTTCTGACGAAGCTGTCGAACGACTGCGAAACGTTAAGTGTTTATGCGCCATTTAGTGTCCGTTTAAAAGAGTTTGTGATGGTATTTACTAGTATTTAAAATGTCTTTTGAGTATTTATAGACGGCCAAGAGAAAAAAAAATTCCGATAGAAACGCGTGAACATTTACATATTTAGACTAAAAAATAAATTACAATGATTAGTAGAGCCCGGCGTAAGACGGTAATATCGGTCCAATGAATGAGTTATGCTTATTGCGGTAGATATGTCTAAGAGAAGGAGGAAGAGGGAGAGAAGAGTGTTACCGCGCTCTAGTTATTAGATAACCATATTATTAAGTTATTTGTCACATTAACTTGATGCAATTTTACCTTAAAAATTTGCTTTATTTTTAAACTTTGCTGTAGGTACAGGACATTTGATTAAGAAGAATTTTCTCTGTGTTACAATAAATTATTTATAACATACACCCAGTCTATTGGTTGTAGAAAGAAGGGAAACGATAAAGTATTATGGTTTTCGTTATATTTTTGATCCTCGATAAAAGGAAATAATGACTCGTATTCACAACTCGTAACTAAAGTCGTGATTAAAATTGTAAATATGTAATAATGATAGCCTTCATTAGTTAATTAATTAGAACGATTTGCGCTTGAAGCTTGAAAAGTTATTTGTACATTATAAATAAATTAAAGAGACTCCTGTTTAAATGTTCATTGATTTAATTAAACTATACTCTTGTCCCATGAAAATTTGTACAGAGCGTTCATAAATGATCGAAAGGTGTTTAGACGTATCAGTAATTTTATTGGTACTTCTGGCACATTTTTCTTTGAGCGTATAAGGAAAAGTCACCAGATTTAACCCCCATTGGTTTCTTTATGTTTGGTTATTTTAAATAATTATACTCAGAACGTCTCCATACATTAAAAGAATTACGAAACGGCGCTCCAGAAAAATGGTATAATATTTTAAACAGTATGAAAACGATAGCAAATTTATTCTTGATTGTATGTCAAGTCAATCAGCAAAAAATTTAAATATTCCCCCCAACAATAATATTTTTTAAGTGGAGATTTAGTGAGATGAATATTCTCCAGTTACACCAGCCAAATATTGCATAAATTTTTATTCATATACTGAGGTGGACAACTTAGTAGTTGGAACACGTATTTGGGCTAAAAATATTACTGTGGAAGAAACATTTAATTTAATTTGTCAAATCGCAGCCTCATAATATATTACATCTTTGTATAAAAAATTTATTTTAAATATCAGCATAATTATTAAAAATGATATTTTTAACTCGTTTCTAATAAATTGTTTTATTAATTGCATTTTGTAAATTTCTCCATGTGACATCAGTGGCAAAAGAGTACAGTATTTAGCACCAACGTTTAAAAATAAAATACTGAACGGGAAGTTCGAACACCTTACAGTCCTTTATGAATGCACTGTGTAATAACTCCTGAAGAAGCTGTTAAATGGTGGTGAAACGTTGTGAGTTGCACTATTTTTAAGCTGATAAGTTATAACGGTATTTTATTGACTTTTTTATATACAGGGTGTTCTTCAAGTTCGTACAAAAAAATTAATGGCGTATTTGGTAACAGATATTCTCACGAATGCAGCAAAATTAAAACGAAAAAAAATCAAAAAATTGATACTGACATCCAGGAAATTCCTTGTGCAATGTTTAGAACCGCTAGACGCAACGGACGGTGCACTCACAGTAAGTGTTCGAAGTTCCCCCCCTGCGCGGGACGTAAACATACCGATTAAAGTGCCGTTTAACATACCTGTAAAATATTCAATTACGTTTTAAAATTGTAAAAGATGTTCAATTGAAACGACAAACGTGTACAATTGTTTAATGTATCTGCCCATAGATTGATCGAAAAGCGTTGTTGAAAACTACGGCGCCGCATTGCATGATGATTTTCTTCTACCCACACATGCATGTTGTGAAAATTAAACGTACCATCCCTTGTAAACATTGATTCGTCGGTGAAGAAAATGTTATTAACAAAGTTCGGATTGTCCATCTATTTCCGGAGTAATCACCGACAAAATTGCCTGCATTGAAGGTAATCTGCGGACATCAGAGCTTGCACTCTTTGAAAATGGAACGGGTATAATTGTTCCTCACGAATAATTCACAAACAACAAATTTCCCGTGTCCCTTGCTCGCTGCATAACTGACACAAAGGATCTGCTATTTGGCGATCTGAGTAACGCTGTGCGTACAAACCTCTTGCAGCCAACCATTTTGACCGTACATAAATTAAAATCATGTCCACAATAACACTATTGGAAGATTCGGCCATGTTTTCAACACTGTTATCTGCGATGAAGTGCAGTTGAGAACTGACCCACTTAAACAGCCGATGCTGACACCAACATACTTCTCCGATTACGTAATCACGTAATAAAAATAAGCCAGTGACTATCAAACTGTTTCATCTTTCGCCGAAAACGTTTATTATCTCTAATATTTATTAATCAATAAAATTGTTATACAAAAGTTGCTTCATTCTGTCACTTTTAATGTCAATCTTCACTGGTTTCATTTTTTGTATGAAGTTAAAAAACAGCATCACAAAATCTTTTAAACGGACACTAAATAACGCACAAACATTTAACGTTTCGCCATCGTTCGACAGCTTCGTCGACGACGATACAATTTTCATCGGACAAGAACCAACTTTAAATTAAAAACAGCCTGTATTTAATGACGTCATAATTATGATATTTAAAAAATTCTTGCAAGTAGGTGTTGATTGTAATGGAATCCTCGAGCATCCTCTGGGCAGCTGTTTCGGCCCTATTTGGAGCTTCTTCAGTTGTTAACAGCTTTATGTGGGATGACTTATTCTTATTATGCAGCAAATGGGTTGCTTGCTATTCACAATTTTAAAATTGGTCGCTTTATATCGCGACCTTAAACTGTTGTCATAAATTTGATAAAATATAAGATGAAAATTTAACAGCATTGCTAAATTAAACATGAGGTGTGAATACAGAGGCCATCATTTTTATTCATCCCGCTTTTCCTAAAGTAGACAAACAAAGAATAAGAAATTTGTTTCATTTTCGACGTTCAGTTCCCGAAATAAGGACAAGAATGAAAGATAAAGTCAAACGAGCACATGTTTTAGTTATGCATGCGTCCCACGCTAAAATTTAAGAGCCCCGCCATGTATTAGATTAAACGCGGAGTTATGTTACCCCGCGAGACAACTATTTCTGTCAAAATTAATAAATAATTTACGGGCGTACACGAAGTCGGCGCTTCTTTATAAGTTGGGAGGAGTTTCCATCTGCATATTTCATAACACAGCTGCCACAATAACTCCGCTCCAAGTTATCCGGAGTACTAATGTGTCCTTATTTCCTCCGTCCCGCCGGGGGTTCTGTGGGATGATCCTGGAGCACGCGGGCCCGGATCCGGTCGCGCTGATGCTTGCGGGACGTGTCTAAATACCACAACATGTACTCCCGCTAGGGCGAGACTCCTAAGCTTCCTCCGGCTAAGGATGTGGATGACCCCTTTGTTAACAGAAACTTTCATAAATTACCTGAAGATACGAGGGCCACACAAAAAATTCAATTTACAAAACTGAGTTTTTAAAGTAAGTAATAGTTCTTAAATTAAATGAGAATTAATAATGAAATATCTCATTTATTACTTGAATGCGTTCAAGTCAGAAACTTTTGGTCTTTATATTTATTTCTTCTCGACTAAAGCAAAAGCACATAATCCATAAGTTAACAAAATTTTTGAACTGTTTTAAATTTTAATAGCGAATTAACAAGAATTTCTCCGGCAAAGTTCTTGGCGGTTTCGAATTATATTCGAACGCCGAGAGCCACCTCAAAACTCGCTTACTTCTCGGCGTAGTATTTGAATATTCTTTCACTTTTATTACACTTGCAGCAACCCTACCGGTATTTAATTTTCATGGTCCCCTTAACAATTAAGCCGGGGGGAAGCAACACCGGATACAATTAGCAAGATAAAGTATTCCAAAGCTGCAAAGTACGGCGTAAATTTCCAAAGATTACGGCCATATACAGGATATTTACGATAATTATCACTTAGCGTATTAAATATTTCACTTTATAGTTATTCTTCACGCGCCATCTTCGTTCGGAATTAAATTTCCGCGAAGTGTTTCGCAGCGTAACTGTTAATGATAATTTAAATTCCACTGCATCACATACATCTACATCATATATGTATGTTTTACGGCTTTTAGTTTTTCCATCGGGCCATAAAATGAGGTCTTGAATGGCGGCCGTCTATTTGTATTCATGGAAAACACTTTAAAATACTTTTAAAAAAATATGCATATGAATCGAGATTGCGAAAATGCTGAATAAGCGGAGATAATGCTTTTCTATTACAAGGGAAAAACATTTTTTGCAGACCGAGGCGCCTTACTGTGATTACTGGCTCGTATAAAAATCCGATATTTTGACGGAATTGTGTAATTCGGGGCTCCGCAAATCTGTCCGATAAGCGGCCCGGAAATATTCTCATTTATGATTTAGTAAACGGCGTTTTTTTTTCCCAATGAAATCCGCTAGAATAAATGTTATTAATCAGAATTCTTTTTATTTTCAATTTCCCTTATAAACCCCCGAAAATTTAGACACCCATTAATGTTTTTAGTTTACATCTCGTGAGAATTAATACTTGCCTGTCTTATGAACTTCAGCATGTACTTGATCTTTCACGAATATTTTAAAAGCTTTTATCATCATAAAAATATTATAAATTGTAGCATCTAATTATACCACCGATAAAAATAATAAATCTTATTTCTTTTGTTATTTAAATTACTTTTCCGTTCCGAGAAATACTAACTGATACTAGCTGACGTGTTGTTATTAATTTTGTTTATAACATCTGTAAATTATTCGTAAGACATGAATAATGCCTTCGTTAAAGATTAAAAATTCGGCGAACGGAGCAGAAACGGTTATTTTCATAAAGCTGAGTATACACTTGAATATGAATACGAATGGAAGATGCTGACACCACGTTTAACAGCGTATGGGGCAATGTTTGTCCCTGCTCCAGTTATTTGAAGTCATTAGTAAAACGAATCTGTTACCGGTGTGAATGCACCTTTAGCAACACATTCCTTTTATTAATGATTTCAAACAACCCTCTGATACATCATTAAACAAAATCTTCACTAATGTATGGCGAATCATTCAGTGTAGCCTCGGCTTCATGCTCAAGTGTATACTCAACTTTAGATTTACAAACTGAAGCAAGGAAGACGTATTTATTTTTCATTAAGATAATGGGGGGAGTGTTCAATTGAGAAATGCATCAAGTGGTTTTGATTGTTTAATGAAAGAAGATAGATTGAAAAAGGAATGACTTCTAAACTAATTGACGTTTGAATGAATGACAGTTGCCAAGTAATTGATATTTTACTTATAACTTAACCTGACATAACCTAAAGTGACATTTTATGTTGATCTAATTCAAGACCTACTTTACAATATTATGAAAAATTCAAAAGCTACTTGGTAATATTTTCAATTGATGCAATAAAGTATGCATTTATGTACACCATACACCAGGATAACGAAGGAATCGTATTGGTGGTTCGAGGATTCCCACTAGCCCTCTGTAATGATAACAACTCTTCGTATTGTTTCAAACAACTGAAATTTATGTGTTATACTCATGAATAATAAGATTCCAATTGTTTTTTCCGTTTGTATTAAGACTGAAATAATTAAAGCTCCCACCTTGTTACTACATACACAGCCAAATCCAATTTTCTAATTATGTCACGGTGCAGTAAATCTGCGCGAATAAAATTAAGCCACGTGAAGCACGTAGCTTCACCCACCTCAGAAGATATACTGTACACAACGTGCATTACCTGAATTATGCAACATCGCCCTAATTTATTAATTCGCAGCGCGACCGGTTGAATTATTTCGCGCGTTTTATTTTCGCCGCCTTCTTCCCCAAAGGTCCATAATCGCGTGTTCGAAGTGGATGTTTTTATCCGATGGCTGCGTAAATCGACTTGGTCAGTGAAATAAGACACCCGCGTCGCTCGTTCCCGTGATTGAAATTACACCTCCGGTGGTCCTACGTCCTCCGCTGACGTTTCGAATTGGGTGAATGTGCGTGAATCAACATTGATGGCCCATGTAAGTCGGAAAAAATGAGGAAGTTATTTGGAAAATTATGGGATGTCCAACAAAGAAGTTGGAAACAAGAAATATATTTCCTCAGGAACTTAACAAGAGAAGCTCTTTCTCTTCAACGTTTTTTTTCCAATACTGTCGTATTTAAATGACTTAGTTACACATATTGCTAGAATAGCTGGAATTTTAACAGTTTTAAGTTTTACTAGCATTATCTAATGAATTTAGCCGAGACAGTTTTAATAGGTTAGGGTGGGGTAGCTTTGCGCATGGGGCATGTTTGAACTTCTCAAATTTACCCGCAAGAAAACTACTCTCTTATTATGAAGCGTCACTTTCCAAAAATTTGGCTGGACGTAGGCGCCTCCAGCTTGATGTCTGTGAATTTTTGGTGGTTGTGATTTGTGATGTATTCGACAATTCAAAGTTTTTCTTGCATATTTGTAAGCTTTGGGAAACTCTTAGCCTAATTAGTGCTTATCCACTATATAAGTACTTTCAGTTTAAGTTATGTATAACTTGAGTGAATTGTTGAACATAAAACCTCGTTTTTTCTTCTTTCTAACTAGATGACAAACCTGTCCGTGCAGCAATTTTGGAAATTTTTGAAGGGCCAGCCCTAGATCAGTTCAAATCTGTCCCACTTAACTAGAACTACCCCAGATTACTATCCAAATTTCATTGGCGTTCTCCTTTTGTACAATGCAATGGTTCGAAATTATCCTCACAAAAAATGAACATTAGAGCTGCCTATTTCATGTTCACAAAGCAAAAGAGAAAGCCAGAAAGACGCCAGATGAATCGGTCTTGAACACTCCTTTAATATTGAGGCTCCTGAAAAGAAATCAAAAGACTCATCCCGTCAAATATTCAGAAAAAGTAATGCTACCTGCGTCAAGCTTCTGAGATTAACTTTTGTTTAACTTATAGGAACGCGAGTTATTTTTGGCTTTTCAATATGCAGAATTGTTAAAGAAATACAGTCAGCAAGGGTTTGCTGATGTTTTGGGAAATCATAAGAGTACTCCTGACCATGAGCTCCAAAAGTTACTTATGAAAAGGGGAAGAAATAAGTGAGTCTATGTGTTTTATCTGAGCGAGGAACATTGGTTACTTCTTGCGATATTGTAACTGCCACTAGTTCGGAAATTCTACATTTTTCCATGGGTTAGAATGAAGGATTATTTTATGCATGGGTCGGCTTATGGTGCCAAAGGTTACCCGTCAAAGAATTGGTGAAACATTTGTTATATCTATTACTAGCGAATAAACACGACACACGTTTCACTAGGTGTCATCAACTTTCGATTGGGTTTTATTATTATTTCCTCCACAGTCCACCCATAAAATGCAGCCACTAAACGTCGGTATTTATGGTCCTTTCAAAGCTAAGCTGAAAATTGCCTTCAACGACTTCATTTTGACCAACCCCAGAAAGCCTATCACAATTTATGAAATAGCCAAATTAAGCTGTGAACCATATCTTTTTTCGTTCACCCCATCCAAAATCAAGAATTTGGCCTGTCAATCGTTTTTAGCTTTGGATGACAGTGATTTTTCTGGAGTGTTGCAAAATGAAAATGAAGATCAAAAAGCAACAGATGAACTACAAGACAGGAACTTCTTGCCCAGGGTTGGTTCAGCAAATTATAATAATTTCAAATGAGGATATTGAACCAACAGATTCGATTTTTTTGAAGAATATTCATAGAAATCGATAAGAACTCACAATTTGAGGTCCTAAATCCTAAAGTTGAGAAGTTATCGGTTATCGAAAAAAGGACAAGAAATGGAAGTCGTGAACCCAGACGACCTTAAACCCTTCTCAAGAACTGAAAATAGCCGTAAGCATTGGAGTTCATGTATTTACACTAACACACCTGAATGAAGTATCAGATCAAAATGAATGCCAAAATCAAAAAACGGAAGCTTTGTGAAAAAGCCACAGCTAATCTAATGGGAGCAATAAGTGGGGAAAATGTTGGAGCAAAGTTGTGAAAGGAACTGAAAGGAAAGCGCTAAGAAACAGTGTGAGCAAAAGCAGAAAAAAATTGGAGAGAAAAGTAGGAAGAAAGAGACTTGTGAGAAAGTCACAGCTAATCTAATGGGAACAATAAGTGACGAAAACGTTGAAACAAAGTCGAGAAAGGATAAAGCTTGTTTTAATTGAAAGGAAAGTGCCGAGAAACAGTATGAACAAAAGCAGAAAACAATAATTGGAGAGAAAGATAAGAAGAAAGAGATATCTTCGGATTCAGAAGGAGGTCATGATGACTCAACATGGATCTAGATTTTGGTGAAGACATTGTGTCAGATGGACTTTTAGACGACAAGACCCTTCCAGTTGGGGGACTTCTTGTTTGTTAAATTTTTTACTAAGTATAAAGAACTGTATTTTGTCGGTAATGTTGAAGAATTACTGGACTATGACGAATATCTAGTAAAGTTTATGAGAAAATGTAAGAATTATTGCTTTTGCTATTCCACTGTAGGTGGCATCAACCCAAAACGACGACAGGCACAGGAAACGTAGAAAGTTAAAGAAACAGCTAGGCAAACATCTTCTTTAAATTTTCCGTTTCCTTTTTGGCTTATATTTAATGCACTTATTTTATTAGTTTAAGTTGCATACATATCTACCCTACCCTCTCTAAGCCTACCCCTTCTTCAGGCGGTATTGGAATTTTCAATTTTCAGCTTTCAATTTTTCCATTATTTCACCCCTTTGAAGTTGTTCTAGGAGACCAAAAACAAAAACCATGTGTTTCGCAAATGCTCTCTCTTTCACTCTTTCAACCGAAGCATAATTTTTGAGCTTCAAGTAGTTTTCGACTTAAGACATTCAAAAAAATGTGTCCTATCCTACTTTCCAAAAGAACTTTTACTTGAGCAAAACAGTTAGGCCTTCTGTTTCGGCAATTATTTTTGTCAGGTGTTAACCAAAAGCAATTTGAACACCCTGTAAATCTATTGGGCAAAATTATTTTTATCCATGCATAGAGAACGATAATGTTTGTA
This sequence comes from Dorcus parallelipipedus, assembly GCA_958336345.1. Classification (NCBI taxonomy): domain Eukaryota; kingdom Metazoa; phylum Arthropoda; class Insecta; order Coleoptera; family Lucanidae; genus Dorcus; species Dorcus parallelipipedus. Next base: position 20,853,900 of record OY284482.1, on the reverse strand, counting down.
TTAAGAAATTTGCAAGTTAAATAATCTATAGATCTTTCAAATTAAGTTCTGCAATACTAGTTACTATGAACTACTTGTAAACTGCCGCTCAAATACCACGGTGCAAAGGACTTTATAAAGATCCGCTCAGCGGAACAACGAAGTCGTTCCAACCCTTGCCTTGCTCACTTAATATCACTGCAACCCCCATCCACCGCCTCTCTTTACCGGCACGCCCGTATTATATTTTATAAAAATGTGACAAAACTGTAATAGGGGTTTCAACTTTTCCTATTTGGCGAACTTTACCGGGCGTGTTTTTGACACATTATATTTTATTTAATTAGAAGTTAACGCGCCGGGAAAGTTTGTTTTTCTTCCTTCCGGGTTATCTTCCGCGCAGAATATTAAATACAAGAGGGCCGGCGAAAGAATTCGCCGCGAAATTCTCGGGCAATTGCGCATTAATAAGCGACGAAATTGGGGTAATGTGCCGGAGAATTTGTTTTTAGGCGTTCATGTAAATTTAGAAATTACAATTTTACCAGCGCCAGCGAATCTCAAAGTGTAAAAAGGGTGGAGGATTCAGATCGGCTCAAATTTAGAAGATGCAGTAAATTGATTCAAACTGCAGTCGAAAGAACTAGCGTCTCAAATCTTGCTAAGAGATAAATAAGCATTTAAAATAAAAGAAAAAAGCTGCTAAATACAGTTGTTGGATAACGGGTATTTATCGAAAGTAAGCATTCTTATTCTGTTCTGGACTGTTTTTCCGGAAGAATTCGAGACGATGTCAGAATTAAATTATCGCTGCGAATTTTGTCGTTTTTTAAAGAACGTAATCAATACTTTTAATTTTAAGTTTATTAAACCGAGCTCCAACCAAGATCTGAACTCCACCACCGCAGGCCGCGTTATTAATCTCGGCGTTCGCCCGGGCGAAGCAATTCCTGCGCCTCTTATCTATTGCACAATAAAAAGAAATCCGCGAAATAATTACCGACTGTTTCCCTCGCGGTAATAACAATAACAATAAAAACAACCTGGAAGTAAATGCCTTTATACATTATATATGTATATGTTCGTAGATGTGTTCGTAAAGGCATAAAAATATACTTTTAATAAATAATCTCAACATCATAATGAATTATTTTCCCCAAGGCCATTCTATAAAAGCAATAAATATGTATATGAAAGTAAATGTCAGTTACTCCAATGTCAGGAGCTCTTCCGTGGCAGTTCATTAAAACGATTGAAAAATTCACTTGAAGAAAACAGTACAAATTACCAGCAAGTAAAAAAGAAATTTAAAAGAGTTTTCAGAAGCAAAAAGTAAGTATCCTGGAAAATACGTTGGAGAATAGAATAAACATGGTGAATTATTTTAGATCTAACAAGATTATTAAGAAGAGAGAGATCAGAGATAAAATAGGATTATTAATAGGAGATACAGGAAGAAAATTAAATAAAGGGGCCCTAATATTTAGAAGAATTATTAAACGGACACATTATTTATGTAAATCAAACATGAGAGGAAGGTATTACTGGCCGAAAAAAATTATATGAAAAAACAGAAGAGGAAATAAAAGAAGAAAATGATAATACACCTGAAATGCTCAAAGGAAAGGCTTGATTGCTACATTAAAAAAAATCTAGTGAGGCGAATATAGAAGGAAATAATACCTGAAACCTGGGAAAGTCCAATTTTTTAAAAAATGAGATAAAACTATATGAAAATTATAGAGGTATTCAGTTTTTAGAACGAATTTTGTTGTTTGTGTCCTTCTGGGTTTTACTCACTATTGGCCATAACTAAAATATTGGTATATATGTATATATAAAATAGTGGTATATAAGCTATTGAGGTTATGTGAAAAAAAAAACTGTAGGAAAGTATCAATGAATAAAACTTAGGAATACATATTGATGTGATATTACCAATATAAGGGCAAAATAGTCCAATTTCCAACAATCGTAAGGAGCAAAGCGTGGGGCAACAACTTAACAAAACATTACAAATTTGGTGGCCAACGTGAGGGCCAATAAGATTAGTACAAACACAGTCAATCACTACATAAATTGGCAGCCCAACGTAAGACGTAACGACCTAAAAACAAATCATCGTCACAAAATTGGCACCCAACGCAGTACTGATTTGAAATATCAAAAAATTAGCCAAATAAAAGTCAGAAAATAAATAAAAAGATGGCAGAGAGAAAGACGAGATCAACAAGAACCAGAGGAGAGAAATTGAAAAAAATACCAGTGGAGAGACAAGAATTTTTATTGCATCAATTTCCCCAGCTTTTCGGAGAGTCAAGAAATGAGGTGGACAAGAAATTAGCAAATGAAACAGGAATCATTAATATGAAGATGAAACAAAACATAATAAAGAAGAAATAAATCAAGGCTGCATAAATAGATATGAAAACTTGACAAACAAAATAAATGAATATACAAATCGAATTATTTTACAAAACACAGACAAATGCACAAAATATTGCTTTCTTGTAGGACTTGTGAGGATCGACAGGAACAAGATCACGACAATTGATAAAAATTATTTTAAAATACCAAAGACATAACATAATTCCTATTAATAAACAAGATAGCGTTCCTGTAGCACTTGTGAGGATCGGCAGGAAAAAAATCACAAATTTTATTACGAATTATTTGACATACACACAAACACAAGAAGAAGAAAAAACTTAAAAAAGAGAGAGAGAAAGAGAACATTTTGACAAAAAGGCTAAATGAAATCCCTCTGAAAAATTAAAATCAAAAACAATTTACACTAAATATACATTACATAATTGACTTCCCAAAAGATAAGCACAAACGAACACATCATTACAACTTTGTCAGCATAACAAGGGGCAGCAACCCAACAAATCATTGCAACATTGGCAGCTCAACGTAAGCAACGTACAGCAATGGGCATAAAAAACAATTAATTTAGTTAAGTTGACGTTAAAAGGAAATGAAAACAAAGTTTTTCGTAGAAGGAAGATTATCAAAGGCGTTAAAGGCTGAAAGACCTTTGTCTACCGCACTTTTTAATCTTCTGCTGGAGTCGTTCTGAAAGAAAGTATGTTATAAGTAAACGGTATAATATATTACAACAAACGTCAAGTAATGGCATAATACGCATATGATGATGTACGTACGCGTGATATGTGAAATATACCAGACACTCAAATTCAAACAATCCTCACTCAATTAAACTCACTCTGTACGTAGATTTAATTTAATTTAATAAATTTGTTTGTAAAATCTTGTGTTCACTTCGATTTTTGAACAGGCCACACAGGTAGACTGCCAATGCTGAAATTGGGCGGAACTGACGGACAGCTGAACTGATGTTAGTATGACGAATTTTCGTCCATTTAATTAACTGTCAGTTCTGAAAAATGATTGGACGGGAAATTGGATGGTGTTCTGAAAATTTTACAGAATCTAATAATAATAAATGTGAGCACATGCACACAATTGCAAAATCAATGTGACCTCTCCAACTAATTATGTTTTCTCATACAAAAGGAAAAGATTCGTTATTTTCTTTAATTAAATCAAAATATAGTAATTTCAAATACGTTAATTGACAAAAACTAATAAAAACGCAATCTTGATGAATGTCACTTCATCCAATTTCAAGTAATTAACACCTAATCATCAAATAATGAGAGGGCAGGGCTTAGACTATTTTTGACTTTAGTGAACTTTGTGATCCCTCATTTCATAAAGCAAATTTATAATAAAATCGTAAAAACCATCGCTTTGCGCTTACAGTTTGTCATCAACTGAATTCACTTAACTACAAATTACAAATATTTTGTTTCGAATGTCATTTTCTGCTCTCCTACTGGAAACACGATCAGTTTCATTCCTGCAATATTATACAATTGCGCTTCATAAAATTTTCTTCTATTCGCGTTACCAAAATTATCTGTTTCTATTCGTGTTTTGACTAACGGTCAAAATATTTATAGTTTCTGGAATATACTACTTCATAGTTTTAGAAAAGTAAACGACAAATTCTAAGTTTCAACAAGTCTGCATGTGTTTGGACGCCTAAACCCGATGCAGGCATTTCGTCTTCCTCCTCCTTCCTTCTTCTTTATGTATTTGTATATTGCGTAAGTTGCGAGCAAATTGCACTTCAATTTATATGTTAATTCAGCGGCGTGATTATGGCTCTCACCTTCTTAATTTAGCGAAGGAGTCGTGGGTTGATCGGCGAAGGACGATTAATGGCGAAAATATTTTAATCTAATTAGGCGCGTCGGTGTCTCGGACGAGTCACCGAGTAGAACGGAGCTTTTAAAAATCTAGCGGATTAATCTCGACCACACTGTAATGACGATGCGATCGGGCGAAAATCAATCAGAATGACGATTCATATAACGAGTAAATACGAGGGGAGTATAGATTTGATCTTGGACTTTTTAAATTTCTGATTGATAACAACAAGCAATATCCAAATTTACTTTATAATAATCAAGACACTTATATAGTTGGTAAATAGCAAAGACTTTATGTTGTTTTCATGAATATTGACTATATTGATTATATCAAACATGTTTGTCGGTGCTGTGCATACTTAGTTCTGTTATCATATCACCGCGAGTTATCATTAAATTTTTATGTGCTGATGTTGAGAAAACCTGGAACGAATTATTACCGTTGATAAATCTTGGGTGCACAATTAAAGCCCAGGAAGTAAACAGGGAGGGTGGTATGAAATGGCGCCACTCAAATTCATCGCGCCAAAAAAATTCAAAGCTGTACCGTCTGGAAGGAACGTGATAGTTACGGTATTCTGGAATATTCGGCGTCCAATTTTAACAGATTTCTTAATTGACCGAAAGATTATAAATTCAGAGTTTAATGGCGGGTTTCACAAACGCTACTTAAATTTAATCATCCGTTAAAAGTAAACGTTGCCATGGTTACATGTGTTAAAGGTATTGGAATGATTATTCTTAATCGATGATTAAAGTTAAGTGACGTTTGTGAAATCCAGCGTAAGCCTCTTAGCAGGTACTTGGCACGTGAAAAAGTTAGTTAATTATCCAACATGAACTAGAAGTCGGAAATTTGTTTCCTCTTTACTTTAAATTTTGATAAAAAGGTAAGAGCACAACATTAATATGTATATGCATGCGCCCTGAGGTGATTAAAGTGAGTAGAGAAATGGTGTTATCATGCATTTAATATAACAAAAAAGCTATAGTCCTGCTATCGTTCCCTTTTTAACGTGTAAAAATTTTCACACTGATTTTTTTTACCAGTTGTAACTTTGATCTCCGGATTTGTTATACGAGGGTGGATCCCTATGCTGCACCCCTGACCCCCTTACAGTAAAACTACAATGGCATTATATTTTTTTATTTTTCGACCTAGTCTTCCTCTACATTAATGCACTTGGTACATCGGTGCTCCAACATCTCAACAGCCTCCTGGAAAAATGTTTGTCCTACCTCTGCAAACCACCTCTCTACAGCTTGCGCTTTGGTCTCGGGATCATAGTGGTGCACCCATGACTCATCCATGGTCACATACCGACTAAAGTTCTCTTTGTTTGCTTGGTACCTTTCCAAAAGACGCTCACAAATCAACACCCGCTTTCTTTTTTGATCAATGGTTAATATTCGGGGCACCCATCTTGCACTCATCTTTTTCATATCTAATTCTTTAGTCAGTATGTGGCTAAGTTTCCACGTGCAAGGATTATTGGCGCCATCAACGTGGTGCCATAATAATTACTGGCACCAGCAGTTATTTCCACATGAAGAACAAATTATGAATTGGCGTTACTAAAGTTAGAAGGTTGCTAAGAAGCAACAACCTATAAGAAGGTATCTTTAGTTCACGTAATTTAAAACAAGTGCATAAATGCTAAGTTATGCACTTGTTTTAAATTTATAGTTAAGATAAACTTTCAAGGTTACAGATCGGTTACTGTTAAAATTATGCTATGTTTAAACCTGTATAAATGATCTCACTTTACATCATCTATCCACTCTTTACGTTTACTTTTAACGTTAAACAAGCTATGTAAATGAGTTCAGAAACTTTAAATTTCTTCAAGATGATAAAAAATTTTGCTTAAAAAATTAGTATGAAAAATAGAATTTCATTGTAAACAAAGCTTTTCACTTTGCAATTTTCACAAAATTCATTAAATCAAAGTTGTTACAAGAAGTCGAAGTTCGAAGGTAACTTAAAAATCAGCTTAAAACAATTTATGCGAAAAGTTACAAACATTTTATATGTATACTTCATGGATAAAAAGGGACAATTCATTTCTGCTTAGAAAAGAATTACATCACTTATTTTTAACAGAGAGAGAAAAAAAGAGACTTCCGCAGGCACATGGGGGTTTCTCTACATATTGGAACAATGTACTGCACCCTTGATTATATTTTAAAAGCTTACCAACAGATGGTAACAAATGGTACATTTGTATGTATGTATTAATAATGATATGATAGCATATGATACGTTTGGTAAATGCAACAAATGTCTTCTGGCTTAAGCCGGAGCAAAAGGTGGGCTTTACGGATCAACTGCTGAGAATTGAATGTGTAAGTTTTTCACAGTAAAAGGCAAAAACATAATTTATTTTATTTATTTTTTAATAATCAAGGATACCCATAACTGTTTTAAAACGAACTAGAATGTGTTTAATAAATAACAGAGGTCTTTTTGAGATGAAGTTTAAAAATTGTAAAAATAAAAATTAAACATTAAACACCCTGTATTTCTGAAACAGATTGTTTTAGAACGAAACTTTATTACAGTTTTTTACTTACTTTGAATTGTTTGTCACGCAGGTGAAGTGATTACATCACGAGACATCCTGTATAATAAATGCTTGTAACAAGTGCGAGAACTTGATAAAACGAGAAAATATTGAAGCTTTGGTCAGTTACAATTTCAGATCCAAAAAACAGCAGATAGGTACTGTTGTATATTGAACTACCGTACTACTGTCACGAGAGGTCGCATGAGGCGCGAGAGCGCGAGCGTCTATTGTCGTTAACACACCTTATGTTGTAATGGCGTGTTTTAATAAAAGTCTTTAGTATATTGAGTCTCGTATTTATTAAATACACAACATAATTTGGCGACGAGCTCTGAGTGTGCCCACACGTCTTACCAGAAGTCAAGGTATTTAAGTCGTAGTCATAGTCGTAGTTACAAACTATTGAATGCTTCAAGGTCAAGGTACGTCAAGAAAAAAGTCGAAAACAGTTAAAATGGCATTAATAGGTAACATAGAACAATTCAATCATAAAGAGAATGAAATATCCTCATATATAGAAAGGCTAGAACAGCTTTTTAAGTGTAATGACATAAAATCAGAAGAAAAAAAAGTATCATTATTACTTACATTAATAGGAGGAGAATCATATGAAAGTCTAAAAAATATATTAGCACCAACATTACCAAGTGAAAAGAAGTATGTCGAACTGGTTGAAGAATTAAAAAAACATTACAGTCCAAAACGGTTAATTATTGCCGATAGATATAAATTTCATTCAGCATATCAAGAAGAACAAGAAGATATTAAAACTTTTGTCGTGAGATTAAAGAACCTCGCAAAGTTTTGTAATTTTGGAAATTTTTTAGATGATTCATTACGAGACAGATTAGTATGTGGATTAAAATCGGAAAGTATAAAGCGAAGGTTGTTAACAGAAGATGGTCTTACATTTGAAAAGGCATATACTACAGCCATAGGGATGGAATTAGCTGCAACACAATTAAAGGTAATGGGTCCAGAATGTGGTCAAGTTAATAAAGTTGCTCAAAAGATGTCAAAGAAGGTAAATAAACCAGTCGCAAGTCAGCAAAAGTCAAAATTAATGTCAAGTCAAGTAAAAAACATCACAAAATAAGAAACAAACATGTAAGAGATGTACTCGCACACATTTTGATGTCAGTAAATGCCCTGCAGTATCATGGAAATGCTTCGCCTGTGGTCAAATAGGCCACACAGCAAAGTCGCAATTGTGCCAAGGGAAAGTCTGTGAATTGGAAGAAGAACAAGTTCAAGAGCTTGCAGAATCTGATGACAACTTCGAATTAGGTTCGTTAGCAGAAGAGAAGGGTGAGCTTGTTTTAAAATCTTTGAAAAATAACTTTAGTGACATTTTAAAAGTAAAAATGTGCATAGAAAGTAAATATGTGAATATGGAAGTAGACTCGGGAGCAGTTCGTTCTGTTATTCATCAACAAGATTATAATAAGTTCTTTCATAATATTAGTCTAGAACATGTTAATTTTAGATTAAGAGTACTTACAGGACAAAAAGCGGATATTTTAGGACAAATATTTGTACATGTTAACTATGTTGATAAGATTTATTTATTACCTTTAGTAGTCTTAAAATCTGAACTACCTTTTATACCTCTGTTGGGTCGAAATTGGTTAAATGCTTTGAATTGTAACTGGAGAAGAAATGTCTTGGACACAAGTGTAGTCATTAAACAAAGTCAGTCTATGAATGTAGTTATAGAAGAGTCAATTAACAATAAGTTAGTTAAGTCATGTCCTAATAGTGTGTGTCAAGTAATGTCAAATAATGTCAGACAAGAGTTCATGTCTCAAGTAAAAAGAGAATTTCCAAGTGTATTCAGGGACGAACCAAATTCATTCATAAAAGATTTTAAAGCAGAATTTAAAGTAAAAGATAGTTTCAAACCTATTTTCCATAGAGCATATGAAATGCCTTATGCATTGAAACCTAAAGTCGAGGAAGAGCTGTCAAAAATGGTAAAATCAGGTATTTTGTCAAAAGTCACACACAGTAATTGGGCTAGTCCTATTGTGGTAGTTCCTAAGAAAAATTCAAACGAAATAAGGTTGTGTGTTGACTTTAAAAAAACACTAAATAAAGCAATTGATAGCGAGCATTGTATATTACCAATGCCCAATGATATTTTTGCTAGTCTAAGTGGAAGTAATTATTTTAGTGTCATCGATTTAAAAGGTGCATACCAGCAACTTCAAATTAGTGAGTCATCAAAAGAACTTTTTACCATAAACACACATGTTGGGTTATTCAGATTTAATAGATTAACTTATGGTGTGAGTTCTGCACCAGGTATATTTCAATGTATAATGGATGCCATTTTATCAGGCTTACCTAAAGTAAAATGTTATTTAGATGATATTTTAATCCATGGTTCAAATATAGAGGAATGTAAACGACTTTTAAGGAATGTTTTGGATCAATTAGTAAAATTCAATGTGAAAGTAAATGAAAAGAAATGTAAGTTCTTTGAAAAGTCCGTTGAATTTTTAGGGCATATAATTGATTCTCAAGGTGTACATCCGACAAAGGAAAAAGTTGAGTGCATTCAAGAAACACCATCACCCCAAAATATAACTCAACTCAAGTCATATTTAGGATTATTGAACTATTACGGGAAATTTATACCCATGCTATCTACTAAATTAAAACCTCTTTATGATTTATGTAAAAGTGGCATAGAATTTAATTGGACAGAAGAGTGTGAAAATGTATTTCAAATCAGTAAAACGCTGCTTACCTCAGAAAATGTTTTAACATATTTTGATCCGTCCAAACCAATTATCATTACATGCGATTCGAGCGGCTATGGAGTCGGAGCTGTATTGAGTCACAAAATTAATGGAAATGATAAACCTGTCTTATTTGCATCGAGTACTTTAACGGAGACAGAAAAAAAATACTCAAATCTAGAGAGGGAAAGCTTAGCTATTATTTTCGGTCTGAAAAAGTTTCACAAATATATATATGGTCGCAAATTTACATTAGTGACAGATCATCAACCACTCCAGTTCATTTTTGGCAGAAATAAAAATATTCCTGTAACAGCTGCTGCGCGTATCACCCGGTGGGCTATAACTTTGTCTGCATATGACTATGATATTTTGTATAAAAAAGGAAATTGTATTTCTAACGCAGATGGATTATCACGCTTACCAAATAAAAGTAAAACCCAAATTTCGGAAGAACTTTTTTCATTTAATTTATGTAATGAAATGCCATTAAATTCAGATATTGTAACATCAAACACAAGGAAAGATATAACGTTGTCCAAAGTATTAGATTTAACTCTTACTGGTTGGCCAAATTCTATCCAGGATGATGATTTAAAACCATATTTTAAAAGGAAAAATGAAATATCAGTAGACAGTGGATGCTTATTAGTGGGAAACAAAGTCATCATCCCTAAAGTTTTACAAAACGACATTTTAAAGTTATTCCACGAACAACACCTGGGTATAGTAAAAACTAAAATGCTGATCAGATCTTATTGTTGGTGGCCAGGAATAAATGAGTCTATCGAAAAGTTTATTAGTTCTTGCAACATTTGTCAAGCAACACAAAATTTTACAAACCGAAATGTGTTACTGCCATGGCCTACCGCACCAAATAACTTTTATAGAGTAAATATAGATTTTTTCCATAAATATAAGTATAGTTTTTTAATTTTAACAGACAATAAATCCAAATGGGTAGAAGTAAAACAAATGGATAGTGGAACAAATGCAAAGGAAACAATATTAAAATTAAAACAAATGTTCTCAGTTTTTGGATTACCCGTTGAGATTGTAGCTGACAATGGTCCACCATTTAACTCTGTAGAATTTAATGCGTTTTGCCAAGCAAATGGTATTAAATTAATTAATACACCACCTTACCACCCACAGAGTAATGGTATTGCAGAAAGATCTGTACAAACAGTTAAAAAAGGATTAGAGAAATCTTTATTTTCTGAAAAGGGAAAGGAAATAAGTAAAAATACAATTTTAAATCGGTTAGAGAATTTTCTATTTGTACACAGAAATACGCCGTCTAGTTCTACGAACTTATCACCAGCAGAAAGTATATTTAAAATTCGCCCTAGAACCAGATTTGATTTGCTCAAACCTTACCTTAATAAGAAAGCAGAACTCCAATCTGACATTATTAGAAACGTTAAGCTTTACTCTGTAAATGACACGGTATTTGTTAAGAATACTATGAATAAGTCGTGGCAAAAAGGAAGAATTATAAAAATAATGAGTCACGTTACTTATCTTGTACAGTTAGATACAAATGTAAAGCTTGTACATGCAAATGATATTCGTTTAAGTAGTGAAATATTACCTGAAGTGACAAGTGAAAAATACAGTGAAAACCCAAGTGTGTCAACCCCTACTACGCCCAATGCCGAATATTGTCAACAAAATATTAATGTACCTATAGAAGTCGCAGATGTACCAGTGTCCCCTAATAAAGAAAGCAAGTATCTACAACAAAATCAAACAAGTTTAAACCATAAAGTAAAGTCACCAAAAGCTATCAATACTGGTACTCCTGGTACTTCGAAATACATATCTAGATCAGGTAGAATAATACAAACCCCTGTTAAACTAGACTTATAAGCTTTTTTTTAAGTAAGACAGGAAATGTTGTATATTGAACTACCGTACTACTGTCACGAGAGGTCGCATGAGGCGCGAGAGCGCGAGCGTCTATTGTCGTTAACACACCTTATGTTGTAATGGCGTGTTTTAATAAAAGTCTTTAGTATATTGAGTCTCGTATTTATTAAATACACAACAGGTACTAGAATTATTACCATTTTTCTAATCATAAGTTTGACTCCAATTTAATATTCTTTTAATATAAAATCTAATTCATTTCATATTAAGTCTGTTCGTTAGTTATGCACTTTCTACACTTTTAACTCCTTTACTCTGCTTTTCTCACTCCTACTTACATTGTATTAAACCATCTCACTCTCTCGGAAGCGGTTGGTGCAAAAAGTGTAGAAAAGTGCAGAACAAATGAACAGACATATTTATTCGAGATGACAATTAATAAGATGTGAGTTTTCAATGAAATACAAATTCAGCCCAATCCAGAAATAATAATTTATTTTATATTACAAAAGAAATTTTATAACGTTTAGCTTTAGCAATAAATTTACTCGATTAAATTACTACAATAAAAAATAAAATACTTTCTTATTTGTTATTGTCCGTATGTTTATAATTATCCTGAGGCACTGAGGTACTAGGCACAGTATAAATTTTATTGTATACAGGTGTCCAATAAATAAGGAGTCATATTGCAAGGGCTAACACAATGATACATATAGAGTCCCTGAATGTAAATGAAGATGGTCTGCTTCGGTAAATTTTCCTGGGAAATTTTTCGGAGAAATTGCGAATGGTATACGATCCTGTTTGCTTATAAATTCTATGCGTCATTGGCACGCAGATATGGTGTAACATGATAATAAAACTGACCTGCTCAACATAATTACACGTATTGCTGGGGTCTTTGGATTCACGACGTTTACAGCAATGTGCGAAATGCCCTCCGTTGGCGTCCATACGGCGACGAAAATTTTCATTCACTAAAGTTTGCAGCTGCCAGTTCTTATTGTTGCATCCACTGGCTAAAGACGCGTCGCTGATGGTAATCCTCTTCTATCATTTGTTGCACAGGAATGTAACAAATTTTCGCACGTCACACGCCAATTTAACGTGTACAACGCCCTGGATTATTATTATTATTATTATTATACATTAGAAATATATCCGCATATTCTACAGTCGTAAACATACTGCGATAAGTGCTTCTACATCAACACAATGTAACAAATGAACTGATTGTCCTTCGTGATTCGCCTTGCGGCACAATAGGTGTCGAGTTGCGCATGCCAGGGAAGGCAGGTACAGACTTAGTATTATACTTTAGCATATCTCCCAAACGATGTCGTTTTCGTAATTTTGCTAGAGCAAAAAATGTTCTTATATATGGTCACTGCTGCCGTATGGCCCCTTATTTATGGGACAGCTTGTATGTGAAATGGGACAGCCGTACGTGCTATTAATTATTTTGTGTTTGTAATTGCTAACTGATCCTAGATTTCATTAAACGATTTAAACTTCATGTTTTATTTTTGATTAAAATGATTAAATGCCCAATATTTCACTTAATCGGTCAACAGTGAAGGAATAATTACTTGAACCGTAGTTTAATCAGTTTAAGTTACTTTTCAGAAATACAGCTGATTTGATGAACTTCCATTCTCTTTGAGAATGAATCCATTTCAAGTACAATTTTTGATCAAAATATATATTTCGGAAACTAATGTCCAGTTGCATCGACATTGGTTAAATGTTGGTTAAATCTAGGTTTAGTTAACAACAACGTTAGTGCAACTCAGCCTAAAAGACGTAGAACTTAAGACTCTCTTGGGCTCTTTATTTTCTTTCTTAAATTGTTCACAATTTTCTGTTCTGCATCAAACACAATACGTTTCTCTTCAGCCGCTATTACACCAGCAATCCGAATCCAAATTTGCCAAAATATTGTTACCAACTGTTGCCTGAGATGCTAACTTAATAACTAGCTGCTTACATTATTATTTTTATTTCCTTTCAAATCATTGAAATACGTTCTAAGAGCTAGAATCTACAGTGAATTTCATCCCAAATAGTCCTATTGAAGTATCAGAAGAGCATAATATCGAAATTCCACTGTAACTGAACAAAAGCATGCCGCAGAGAATTTTTTTTTTTTCAATTTTTTTTCTGGTTATTAAACAGATAAAATTTTGTAGAGGCGCACCAAAATTACCCTGCGGTAAATACAGATTTTTTTGTATCGCCAATCAACATTACCATACGCATACAAACAGCGCGGATCAAATTACAATAGAAATTAATAAAGGTCGACTTATAAATATTCAAAATGCAAATGAGTGTTTGTAAATTTAATTTACAGGTCCCTGCTTACCCCTTTGCTTACTATTTAATTAAATTTCTATGCGTGTGCGTTTTTCGGACGCCGCGCGAACCGGAAAATTAAACTGAAAATTTAACGAGCGTTATCAATCAATTTCCAGGTATTATTTGATCGCTGCGTTTTCGCGGTTTAATGCCACGTGCACTACGTGCGAATTGAATTTTTCATTAAAATATTTATCGCGTGTTATTGACTGCGTTTAGTAATAAATTCGCGCTCGTCAATACGCTCTAAAAATATTCATTAAAAAAAAATTTCGCGTTGTTTTTAGTAAAATAGGACGTAGGGGTTTGGGCCGAGGAATAATTTATGCGTTTTCAGCTGGGAATATTTAGCTTGTAATTTTGTGAAAACGTCGCAATAATTCGTATTAACGTTCGCAAACACTAGTTAAGACGGGGACCGTTAAGGATGTGAAACAACATCTGCGATATAACTCAATAATATCCCTTTATAAGAGCATTCCAGTGTAAAGTGGCGCCGTTTGTGACATGTTTGCCTGTGTAAACTGATGTCTCCTGCAAATAATCATTTCAATTCCCCCGGTTTATTACGAGGGTGTGTTGTGCTGCAATTCAAAGATTTGCTCGAAAATTTCCTGCTTCCTTCCTTCCTCGCGATTTAACGTTCGAGCAGTTCTCGATGACTTTGAACCTCTCTCTGCAGGACTTTGTTCTAAGTTTCTAATTAAAATATTTTTGGACGCGCCGTCGCCGCCGCCGCACTTCGATGGAAGTGTACTTCGCAAACTCTCAAGAGTTTCCTTAAAATTCATGCAAACTTCCACGAATTTCCACCGATAAAATCAAAAAAGGAACTAGTGTTCTCTAACAAATGTTTGATAGTTCGTAAGTTAAAACTTTGTTTGCTGGCCGTCAAAAGTCCTTTGTGTTTCTTTCTAATCCGTTTTGCGTCGCTTCTGCCTCTTATAGTCAACACTTTGTAATTTAAATTGTAATTATTCTTGATTCTTAAATATTTAACAGTTTTTTAAAAGATAATTATTTATGAAATAATTTGAAATTAATACTACTCGACACAAATTAGAAGTTTCTCATATGAAAGACCTTAAATTCAGATATTATTTAACGACATATTCCCATGTATTTTCTTAAACACCATGTCTACATATCTTTAATTTCTCTTTCTATACAATCGTAATTTTTTTTACATAATATGAAATTATTGGTATTACAATACACTTACTAGAGGTAAGTGGGGTAAGTGTGGACTGGGGTAATTGAATATAAAACAAAAAACTTTTTATGTTTACAATGGAATTGTGATTAGTAGTTCCTAAATTTTAATTACATAATTTTAATTACATAAATAAGATAAATAAAAATAAAAATAAAATTGGGGGTAATCGGAAACAAATATCTGCTGACAAATTAATGGCTGTGACAGATTGAAGTTTACTTGAAAGAATTTAGGCAATGTTTTTCTTTGACTGTATTAAACAGAATTTAATTTAATTTTTTTTAACTAGATTAGATTTAGATTAATTAAACTGTCTAATTTAAAATCTTCTTCCCCTTTTTTTTTGTTTAAAGGTTCCTCCTTGCCCACTCCCATTCTTATTCGCCTTTCTTTCCGAAACTTCTGATAATATCTTAGACAACCCCTTTCTATCGATGACTTCGTCCGCTGCAATACCTTCCTTATTCCAATCGCTACAGCCTGCACCTGCCTTAACCCTAAGGCCAAAAAATTCTGGTAATACCTTCCGCGTTTTCGTTTCTTAGATGAATTCTTCCATAATTTCTTCTTGCTATGGCTTCCTCTCCCTTCCGTACCAACCTTATCCACGTTTGTTTCCGAAGGTTCTTGTATTATCTTCCACGTTTCCCCTTCCTATTCAACGATTTCTTCTTGCAACGCCTTCCCCATTGCTTAACATCTTTGTCCATTTTGTCTTCGAAAGTAATGGTAATATAGTCCATATTCCCTTCTTATCCATTATTTCTTCTTGCAACGCCTTCCACTTTCCATTCCACATAATTTATATTTACCTTAATTCTTAATTTCCCTGCTTTGCCCGAAGGTTCTGGTAATACCTTCTGGTTTCCTTCCAATCGATGGCTTCTTCTTGCAACTGCCTCATCATTCCATTCCAGAAACTTTCCATCTGTCGTAACTTAATCTAATCTAAGCCTTATGGAGGTTCAAAAAGAGACTATGCAGTGGCCTACCTTCATTCATTCTGTGTTTTTTATTCCCTTCTGCAAGAAGGGAATATTCTTCAATTATTCTATCCACCTTTTTTGTTGTGAGCTCGAAGGTTCGACTTTGGTATTTCTTGTCCACAGCTTCTATTACTGCTGCCTTTACTTTTTCTTACAACGTCTTCCTCAAACTGCCAGATTTTCCTTCCTTGTTATTCATTCTAACGATATTTCCTGTTATGGTTCTGTTGTCAGTGGACCACCTTCATTCATTGTGTCCATCTTTTCTGTTGTGTGTGTTTTTTCCTGTCCATAACTTCTTTATTTCCTCTTGTAACGTCTTCCTCAGTCTGCCATTTTTTATCTACAAAAAGGCTTAAAAGTTCGAGTAGTATCTTCCGTTTTTTTTCTCTCTCTCTCTTATCAATAGCTTCGTCCACTGCTGACTTTCTTTTTTCTTGCTATCTACGTCAGTCTGCCCTTTTTTCATTCCAAAACAAGACTTTTTCCATTTTATTTATTTATTTTGTATGTGTATCACGTCTTACCTACCTTTTTTCATTGTGTTATCTTCCATTCTTTCCTTTCAATAGTTTCTTCCGGAGGTATCATTATTTCTTTTGCAACGTCTATCTCAATATGTCCTTTCTTCTCTTAACAAAACGTCCACTTTCATGTTGTCTACGTGAAGGTTCTTCACCATTGCCTTCTGTGTTTTCTTTTCCATCCACAGCTGGGATTATTTCATTTCGCAGCGTCTAATTCAATGTACTCTCCTTTTTTCTTGCCAAGAGGAAACATTTTACAGGCCACCTTCGCATGTGTCTCGAACATACTTTTTACCATTAAGAGGCCGAAAATATAAGGTAATAGTTGGTTTACGACTTCTGAGAATAATACTTTCGGCTGCAACAACGGCTTAAGTTACAATTAATTAGTTCACTCTTACGTCTATAATTGGATGGATCTGATTTATTGTTACACCACCAACTTAATTCAAAATGTGACCTATGTATCTAGAGTTAGGTATCTTAGACGCATTTAACAGGTTTTTGTAGTTCGTTCGAATAGATCTCAAGATTATAGAAGACCGTTGAGAATGCTCAAAAGCTTTTAATATAGCGAACAAAAAAGTATGAAATATTTTAATATTCATATTTAGTTATTTATTATGGTTCTTTTGCTTAGTGTGTTATGTAATAGGGAATGAATGTTTTGAAGCTCGATTTCGTAAGACTATTGTTAAATATGTATTATTAGATTTTCTTTTATTTTATGTAAATTTATTTTAAGTGTAAATGTAGATGTACAGTGGTGGCAATTAAAATCATTACCATGGCATGCTAACCTCGCCCTTATTGACCTGCAACAGAAATAACGGCTATTGTTGCAACTGGCTTAGGTGTCTCGTCTCTTATCGTCGCTAAAGCAATAACAAACTGAATCAATTTAACAAATTTCATAGTACTTCTGAATAGCTTGTTTATGATGACATAACCTCTTTGATTTTTCATGATTCCACTAGGAGCATCAACTAAAGATTTCGGTTTATGTACTTTAAACTGTTATTGATTGACTTAGGTCAAATCGCATCATAAACATTTAAAACTGGAAAAAGAAATATGGAAATATCTCATTCAGGCCGCATACAAAATAGCAATGGCAAGTAGAACGTTTCAATTTAAAGCGAAATTCCGCCGTAAAAGTTGTTGCAACGCCCGACAAGGCGCAATATTTTATTCCGTTTCGCATTTATGTTGATTGTTGTGTGCATCAGCATACCCCGCACGAGCCTCAACGAATACGTGACCCAGGTCCATCCGACTAACAAATCGAACACGTTCACATGTACCCATTCCGTGTTTGATTCAGACAAATCTATTGACTCAGGTGAACGCGAGTTTGCATTTGCTAGCAAACTTTAGAAAATGTGTACGAGAAATTACAAAAAGAAAATGTTTATTCCCATTTGTAAAAATGTTTTAGGTAAATCTACTTAAACATCTCCATTCTCATCTTTTTCTTGTTCGTATTTTCTCTTGGGATTGTCAATAAAATTATTTGAACACTTTTTTTTAGATTACTTTAAATTTAATATACTAACTTGCGTAGGGCTTATTTTAAATTGATTTTTGAATTGATTCCAAAAAAATAAAGTTTCCTCGCATATCTCGAAGGTTCGCGCGTTTAAGTTATTGTGACTGCGGGGCATTCGCGGAGCTTTCAAGTTTATTAGGCAAACATAACGGTTGAATGGAAGGCAATATTAATAAAATATCACTCGCGCAGGCAAATAAGGACGACGCAATAAAGCCGAAACGCGGAATTCGGTCTGTTCCTGAAAGCTATCTGCCCTGCTTTCAGGAGGTTTCGAGTTCTGCGAGAGTTCGGCGTAACGCGCGCGGATATCGATTAGAAATTATTCGGAAATATATCGGGCAAAGGGCGGCGGGGCCCTGACGAGTTCGAATGCTATTACGACGAATTTGGTTTCAGGTTGGGTTCACGGTACAAATAAAAAGCGATGCTTATCTGCGTTTCCTTTTAATCAAAGGCAATAAGGGAAAGTCGACGAGTGCTGAGCGGTGAAGGCGTTTGCCGAGTTCGATTCTTGATTATTTGGCTTCAAATTGCAATAAGAAAGTCAATTTTTATGTTTATTCAATTTATTTTATCGTCAAATTTCAATCGACTTATGTAACACTCAACCTACAATCTCGAACTGCTACGGATGTGAATCCAGAAAGAAAATTTAAAGAGAAGAAATGGCATTCTGTCAGTTAGAGCAGTTGTTAGTTTTTAATAACATAACTAGTTGGCAAATAAATTGGTTTTTTGCTCACCAAACCCTGATATTAAATATACAGAGAGAAACGGAACTTCAAACTTATCACAATCACGCTAAGACATTTTTTAATGTCACTTCTGCTGATGAGTTTAGGACCATCCTTTTTGGCCGTCTTTTATTTAATTATTAGATCGAAAAACTCGATCGATTAATTACAATCAGAAATCTGCAGGCTGAATCATGTTGCAACTCAGAGCACACGTGTTCCAAAACGGACGCAAGTTTTCGCAGATCCCAGCGCGTTTCCTCACGTTTTGTTTATAATTGCATTCTATTAAAAATAAACAAATATCTGTACCAAATACCTTTTTCTTACATGAGTAATAACATAAGTTGTTGATTCTAAATAATTTGGCAATTTGTAAACGAAAAACAATCTTTGCAAAGTAAACACTTTGTAAACTCCATAATAGTGCACAGCTGATGAATTATGCATGTCGAAAGAAATTTGACGAATCTATCGATACCGAGCGAATTAGAAATTTATGGTTTGCATGAAACATGCATGCGGGCTCCTGCAGTTCAATGCAGCTCGCGAATAAAGTGTCTCGCAAAGTCTGCTTTTCTGACATTAAATTTCAATTGGCTCTCTCTCCTATAATCTACCCTACGATGTCGCAGTTCCATAAAGTATTTGCAGTGCACTTCCGATCGTTTCCCTGAAATAGAATCTGAAACAATCTGAAAGCAGGAAACGGTTAATTTACCGAGACCGTTTGATTTCGTTAGTAAACGCTTAAGTGCATTATTTTGTGCAAGTTGAAAATGTTGTCGGAGGATAAATGGCGAGTTACTCTAGGAAATTAAGTCGGGTCTTTGCATGTTGAGACATTGCGAAAAAAAGAGTAAATAAATGGATTTATTTACTCTGGAAGGGAACATTGAATTATGTGGATGAGGAGATTGTGAAGGCAATTTATTTTGACTGTCTCATGTCGCGACTTAAATTTGGCGTTCTGTCTCGGGGCTGTTTTCCTCGAGATGGATCGCACTTTTATTACAGAAAAACAAAATTGAAGAATTGTTTTTAACTCGGAATTTATTATTCAACTACTCTTCCTGAGTAGAAGCTTCGAAACATACATATAAGAAAGTCTTCTAATAACATGTACAAATTTCCTTTACTTCATCGCTTATTTTAGTGTCACTTAAAAAAAAGAAAATATTTTTTCGACTGAATTGCCTTAATTTTCAGGATTGAATCAACGGAAAAGTTGTATGTCTGTAGTGTCTAATTTATTTTATCGTTTTAGAAAAGTACGAAAACGAAAGGAAAAAGGAAAAGAAAACAATTAAGTAACGTATAGATAATAGAACTGGGGCCCCCTGATAGACTTAACTTTGGGTGCTCTAAATTTAATAATTGGCCGGTCTTAGCTCGGCTCCTTTCAAACAGGAAGACACCTGCTCCTTCGAGCACGTGCTCGCGACAGGATGGGCACCTTGCACAGGCAATGCCGATGAACAAATAACGTTCCAAATGGGATTGTGATGAGGGGCCTGACGGAAAGTTGCCACCGCGCCGGTTCGATCAGCCGTTCGTGATAAATGAAACTGCACGGTTTCTGCAAAGATCAGCTGGACGTAAAATTACGAAATAATCTCAAAGACAGCTTGAAATAGCGGCGAGTCTAAATTTTTGACAGGCCAACATTTATCATTTTTAACACGACTCGTTCCTGCTTTCTTTGCTATTTCCGCCAGGAAAAGAACCAAATATATTATGTTTTCTTTGGCGGTTTAAACATGTTTCATTTACAATGTGACCTGCACAACTGGGACCATTAAAAAGAATTGCATGCTACACACCTCTAATCCATCTAAAGCAAAATATTTTTAATAAGTTAAAATTGCACTATTTGATTCAAATTGTAAACTTACACTAAGTTAGGCTGATCTGATAGTTAGCTTTAAAGATATTAAAAGTTTACTATCTACGAATACCTTCACTTCTCATTTATCATTCATTTCGAATATGTTCGATTTTTTATCAATAACAGTTTTTGATCAATTTAAATTAAATTTTACGTTCATGCAATGACGACCAGAACAATAAAAGAAATGTTGCATTTTAAATAAATGCAAAAATTTATTAGAAAGGTGCGGAATAAACAACAAAGGACCAAAATAGGAAAGACAGCTGAGGCGCAGAAAACAATGTAAGTAAACAATGAAAAAGAAAATATTGCGCAGCAGATAAAGCATTTTGAATGTCCAGAAATAACAATGGAGATCATTAATGGAGAACTTCATGAGAAAAGGAAATATCATTCCCTTACTGGCGGAAAAAGCACAAAATGTATTACGTTTTGAAGGTGTACCATAATTAAAATCAACAATGGCATATGTAGGTGGGATGATTTCAAAGTGAAAGGAAGCCGCCCTTATTAGGAATTAAAGCGGGCGAAGCTTAAGCTTAAAATTTCAGTAGAAATTTTGCGCCATTATTGTGGTAATATGAGTCTATGATACCCTTTTGGTAAGTTTCAAACGATGTCACCAGATATCCTAATGAGAATAATGCATGTATAATGTCAGCCTTATCTTGGGCATATCTTAGAGGGTGGTTCTTTCCGTCTCTGTCTGCGGCAGCCTTCTCATTTTAATATCTACGTTTCCCCCTCGTCCTTGTGTCATACGCATTTGCCGACTATTGTATTACTTTATAGTTGACTTTATTAGAATACCGCTTTGTGCATATCCATTCATTCATTACTATAACTCGGCGTTGTTCGGTGAAAGTCCTTTATTGTCTTCCAGAAGTTAATATAAACTGGAAATTACTTGTTAACTCGTCTAATATTGTTTATATCGCCGTAATTGTCCTAAATGGAAGTCGAGCTCTCGTAAATTTTATTCGCATAATCGTCGGCGGGTTTTAATTAATAATAAAATAAAGTTTAATTACTTCGCTGGCTGCCTCCTCTTGTGCTTCGTTATAGTCATTTTCGATTGTTCGTCAATTTTAATCGCGTTTGCGTTTGTCGGAGTTCGCAAACTTCGTTAAACGTGCGGTTAACGTATTTCGAAATAAGTTTCGGGAACGTTCGAAGGCATATATGAAACAAACAAACACCGATGAATATTAATTGTGACTCATATATAAATAGTTCTTTGTGCCCCTTTTGTACAATTCACTTTATTTTTTAATTGCACATTTATTTATTCGAACATATTTATTTACCTTCTCCTGTTTTCCACCTTAAATTAATAAATTAGGTAGATTCATCCCCGATTAAATTATTTTGTAGCATTAACGTCACATTCAAGCACCAGCCAATACACCAGCAAGTAAACTTCCGTGGGAGTATATTGAATCTAACTTTGTTGTAAATCACGTCAAACAATGGCCCCTATTAGTATCGATTTCGCAACTTAAAGATACTCTGGCGTGCGAAAACCCTGTAACTTACACGCGTGATATACTTTATGCGCACACCCGCTGTTTGCTCAAGTTTTTTTTCCATCTCTGTCCTTCGCCAGATACTCATCAGAATTGTAAAAACGTTTGAGTAATTTACACGCGGTTGTAAAGCGACCGCTTTCATTTATCTGCATGCGATAATTTATTTATAGAACACGCTGTGGAGAGGTTCGTTGATCAGTTCGTTGCGAGGGGATCGGCGTTCTCGACGAGATAATCCCGAAGGCGCATAGAGAAAGTGATTAAGTGCAGGAGTTTCCGATGAACTATCGCAGGTATTCTGAGGCACGAACGACTCTTAAGATACTCGTTGCTGTTTAACAGGTTTACGTTAAGTGCAAAAAAGTGGAATTCTAAAGTACCTGCTTAATACTCGTTGGGGAAATTAAATAAAAACCTTTCGAATCACGAATATTTAGTTTTCGTCGCTCTGTCACTTGGAGATCTCGTCAAGTGATAATTACTTTGTTTATAATTTGCTGTTTTTATTAAATTCAATTTAATTTCCATAAATTCTGTATAAGATGTCGAAAAAGCAATTAGATGATTTAACATTGGCGCTAACAGTTGTAGTGTCAAAACAGGCACTGATGTATAAAGGTGGTTAAGGGTTGGTTTGGTGGCCCAAGGCCAAGCAGGAGACCACCAAACATAGACTGAGCAGGATACAAAGACTTACCTGTCTAGGTATAACGGGGGCGATGTGTATAATGCCCACCACTGTACTGGAGACCCTTCTAGACCTCCCTCCCTTACACATTATGATAATAGTTTTGTTCCAGCAATAGTTCGTAACTAGTTAGAAACCGTCAAAAGCATGCAGTCACCAAAATTGTACATTTGACGGCGCGGTCATTACTTCGGTGGGCAACTGTTTTTAACGGTTCTGAACTAGTTACGAACTTTTGCTGCAAGAAACCTATTGAGAGAGGCAAGGCGAGGACTCCACAGACTGCAGCAAGCACGGCACCCGTTCAACAGGAAAGCGGGTTCCACAAGTATTGTTGGCAGCATAAGGAGTCCTCTATTCGACATGAGGACGGACTATATGGCTCCCAAAGGCAATATAAACTTGCTCATCAAGGTAAAAATTAACGAACCTGCTGAGCATCGTGAACCTGAAAGGAGTAACTTTCCTCCTGGAAGTTTGATCTGGTATACGGAGACTTTCCTCCTGGAACTTTGATCTCAGCTCCTGAACTGAGACTGGTGCCGGGTACAGACCAAAGGACAAGTTATGATTCGCATTGGGCCAATTTGCCTCTGTTTTTCAAGCAGAAATATACGCCATATTCCAATGTGTGCGGGAAAACAACAGGAGGACTTACGCTAAAAAGCGAATCTTCATCCCAACAGACAGCCAGGCGACTTTGAAGGCTCTATTAAGCTCGAGGATTTCATCCAAACTGATACGTGAGATTGTTTATATGAACTCAATGACCTGGCGGAGCACAACTGTGTTACGTTGGTGTGGGTTTCAGGCCATCGGTACATCATCGACAACGAACGGGCCGATGAACTAACCAGGCGGGGTGCAGGTATGGCATACCCTTGCCCTGAACCTGTCCTGGGTGTAACTAAGAGTGCTATTCGTTACTTTTTCAGTGACTGGATAAGCGAGGAACACAACAGATACTGGATAAGTAGACCAGGACATCATCATAGCAAAACCTTTCTCGGAGGTCCTTGTGAAAGGAGGGCTGTGAAACTTTTGCTTTTGAGCAGGGCGCAACTCAAGATCACCACGGCGTTACTAACGGGATACTTGACGACTAAGGAGCATCTGTGAAGGATCGGTAAATTCAATGATGACCTGCAAAGATGAACCGGAGACAGCATCTTATGATATTCCCGAAGACTTCAGTATGCAATCAGTGAACAACTTGTAGCGCCTGATACAGGGAACCTGCCTCAACGAATGATTGCGGTAACAGTACCAAAGCGAGCACAATAAGCCTAAATGGCTGTGGTGCCTCCGGTGCAATCATGCAGGCGGGATCTGGTTATGAGAAAAAAAAAGGATGGTTAATACTCCACTAGATTCAATTTGATATGAACTGCGTTATTTCTTTGAATACCAAAATCATCTAAATGGTAATGTTTCAGTATCGGAATTGCTAGTTTTCAAAATATACCTATTTTCCATTCTACGCATTGATGTCTGCTTTGGCGCGCCCTCTACCAACGTTTTGGATCAGCACTAAATTCAAATTGTGTAACTGTCTCTATCCTACCTATTTTTCCTATTGCATTGATTCCTTTGAATTGGAAACAGCGGATAATTTAGTTATTTATTTGTGTGACATGAAGGATCACTCCATAATATAGTTCCAAGTTATTCTTTTTATTAGAAAACAAATTTAAAATGAAAATGGATCGGCCGTCTTATTTAAATACAAACTACACAGAAAACACATATTTTTCAAACAGTGAAAGTGTGTATAGATGATCAGTGATTGGGGCATACTGTATGAATGTGGAATAATAAACATGAGAAGTGTTCTGACTTTATGAAAAGGAAGGGAAACAAAGGGGTAGGCCAAAAATAACGTGAACAACGATGATGCAGAAGTACCAAATTCTACTTGGTGTCAAAGAGCAGCACGAGGACCAGAAATGGTGGACCTGGAGGATCTCCAGAGCTGCACTTTTGCTATTTCAGTGGGTATTTAAAAGTAAACAAAATCGTTGTTATTGTTCTTATTTGTTTAGATGACGTGATACCAAAACCTACCAGTCCAGTTGATAACAGATTGTGCCCGCAGTGCAGGCTTTGTACAGCACAGGAGAAAGAAAATTCTCAGATTTTTATATTATGTTTATTGTCAAAATGAAATGTTTTTTTTTCCAAGAGTAGCAGCAGTTCAGATCAGCCAAAAAAACTCAAAAACCAATGAAGAGGGAAATAATATAAGTAACGAAAGTAAACACCTGCGTAAAATCTCAACAACAATAATTCTGACTTTTGCAATATTAATATAGATATTTTGAAATACTTTTGAAGTCAGTATTGACAATTCATTTAGTTAATTATACGAATACTCTAAAAAGTATCATAAAAATGACCCACGTAAATGTCACGTGCAGAAGACGAAATTTTCGTCACTTCGAGATCAGATGAAGAGGTTCAATTACGTGAGTCCACACGTTCCTATGATCCTTCGAAAGAAGGCGGACAGATACACAGTCGAGTACATGACACCAAATCCAGGCTTGTCAATTAAAACGCCGTCGGAACGTGCGAAAAGACGATACAAAATATATTCCAAGAAAAAACTACAGGGAGAGAATAAGAATGTCAGCTTACAAATGGTATTAAACGAGTTTTTAATTTGCCCGAGCAGTGAAATAAAACTGCAACGCTAAAATTTCGGTAAATCAGTTTTAGAAGAATTCTTGCTTCACTTGGCAAAGAGCTCTCGATAAACAGTGCAAACATAATACTATACTGAACGACATTGCTTTGATTCTGTACTTTGCGATTAAGAAGGACGCAGTATCATTTCAACATTTGATATAGAGAAATTATTCAGGAGTAAAACATTTTCCGACTCTTATGATTTCACAAGAAATGTAAACATGCATACCTTTCTCTTTGCGATCTGTACTTACGTTGTTTAACGATTTTAATATCATAAATGTTGAGGCAGGGCGTTTACTATCTTCGCAAGAAAAATGGCGGTAAAGTGAGTAAATTTTGTTTCATTTTTGTTACGTTTTCATCTTTTCGGGAAAAAATGCCACAGTTCTGCGAAAATTCTAATCGGACCATAAATCCTTTATATGATGGGAAACCTATACTATTAATAAGTGACAGTAGTGCCATAACACCCTGTATTTTCTGGATAATTTAAAGTTTCTTGTAAACTCCCCACTTTTGCATACATTTTCTTATCCCTAGATATAAATTAATTTCTTGGAAATTCTTCGCCCATATGTTTTTCTATGTATTTATTAACGTGTTAAACTTTTTTTTCCCGCTTATTGATTTAATCTTAAGCAACCTTAAGTACTTACCTGTCTATATATTTTTTTCTATTTATATTGAATTAAGGTTTTGAATTCTCCGTTCTTTGTACTTTGTAAGTAGTTTAGTTTTTTGTATTTCCTTTTTTTCGCAAAGTTATATTAAGTTTCCAATGATCTCTGTCAATTTTGAAGCTTTTGCCTTTCAATTTACGCAAATGTATTTGTATAAAATTCCATTGTTTTTTTATTAAGATCTATTTAGCTCTTTCTTTTCTTATCCCTTTGAATTTCCAGCTTCTGGAGTCTACCCTAACAAGTTATGACAGTGTTGAAGTGTAAAGGCTATGATTTAATTTTTCAAATATTGAAGCAGAAGCGCCCTGGCACTCGACTTTTTTTTTAACCGAGCTGGGGTCAAGTACGAGTTGCCGAACACGTTCAATTAAAATTTAATGAAAGCTACAAATTAAACGAGTGCGCAATCTCCGCCTTGCCCCGTTCCCGATTTTCTCTTTTATCTATAATCGTAAAATTTTGTGGCCAGTTTATTGGTTTCCACCAGCAACGCAAACAACACTCAGTTTTATTTAAAGCTTACTCTTTGAAGGTATACTTTTATACAATGAAATCTATACTGTTTACCTAATTGTAAATTTCTGTCTACTTTGTTAGTAGAGTAAGATTTTACTCACATTATATGGTGTTTTACCAAAAATAAAAATAATAAAACAACTAAAAAAAATGCCATGATAATGTTTATATATTAGGAATAACAAACTTTTGTTTTGCACTTAAGCTGATATAATAATTGTGTTTCTTAGATCTGGTTATTATGTTCATTATTTACAACGCCATTAAAATGTAAATGCAGTTTGTGCAGCATCAACTATTTCTGCCGCATTCTGTTCGTATTACAACAACTCACATTTAGGCAGTAAAGTGTGGTTCACATTACTTGATTAAACCGAAATAAGGTGAGAAAACAGTCTCTTTAATTTCTTTAATATCACGACGAGAAAGTGCATTTTCCCTTCGAGAAAACAAGGTGTCCGTTTCTAACGTAACGAAGTTTCATGAAACCGAGGAAATCCTAGTTGTTTGTAGAAAAATTCACCGGTTTAAAGCGCTTCCATTCAAACGAAATTAAATGGATTTTACAAAGTTTGTCGTCCTTTACTTATGGGCGTAGGAAAGTAAGTCTTAATTAAAAGTCGTATGCAAATCTAAGTATTAATTTAACCTCTGCAGATCGCTTAAATGTCTCATTAAGCGTAATCCTTTCGTATACAACAGTCTTCTGTTGTACACATTGTAGAGTCTGAGCTACACAGAAGCTGCTAAAACTGTCCATTGTTGATCGGATCTGCTGAGCACGCAGCACGTTTAATCCTATTAAGATAATAAGGAGCTGCTCGAGTTGTGTGTAAACTGATCTCCATTTGCCTTGATTCTCCTTGAAGGCGGGCAAAAATTCTTCCTTCTTCATCATAGATCGTTCGCCGGCTGGCACTTAATCAAAACGCTTCAAGTCGAATTAAAACATTAACGAGTAATTACCCAATTTGTATGCCGGCGGAATAATCTATTGTCTGTCCGGACGATTAACGATTTAAACGAAATGTACGGCGAGGTATCTGCCAGGTCGGAATTGAATTTTCTTTTCTTTGACTTGCTTGTTTTATCGTCGCGTGCGATTTGTTTTGTTCGTTTATTCACTAATCAATTTACTCGGAAAAAACGTGAGCTTACTGTTAAGCGATTGGGCAGCCGCGGAATGTCCTTCATTTGAATCCAAACGTTGTTAGTCGCAATAAACACTGATGGCATACGAGGAATGTTTTCGAATGTTAATTGCGTGTAATCTTAGAAAATTTCGACGGCGTGAATTATTATTTGAGGAATACGTAATTACTGGATAACCAAAGGAAATAAATTCTGACAAGTACAAGAACAGAAAGTGAAATCAGAGATCACGAAATCCTTTTAATCCCCGGTATTCATTGAATTAATTATATTTAAAAAAAAAGTTGAAGATCTATGTAAACTTAACTTTATCACCTTGATGTATTCCCTAACCATCAAAAACATTTTGGAAAGTTGAAGGTGCATTCACTAATTTTGTTTGGATTTAATTTTCGTTTCAGTTTTGCATGAATGAAATTAAAGAGGCCGTTTACTCTCCTTGTTTCGCTTTAATCCAATAATCTGAACCCCGCTTCTCTGCATAAATGCGAATTGTTACAAAAAAAAACAGAAAGTGGCAAAAATAATCTTTTAATCAAAAGAAAAGTTTACACTAACACCTTCTACAAAACACACACACGTCGACTTTTACTTTCCAATTTTCTTCTTTTGAAGTACAGTAGACTCCCGGATTATCCGAAACAAATGCCGAAACATATTTCTCCGTTTTATCCGAAACGCAGTTGCTTGAAACTCGTCTCAGAATTTGTGGCGAGCACGAGTAACAATTAACACTAGATCCATTTGTCGATTCTAGATAAACAGAACATGTATTAGATAGCCGCATTAGATACAGGTTCTATTTAACTAAAATCGAGTAAAATATAAAATGTATGTAAGTGTACAATTACTAATAAAAAAATGTTACACTTTCACCAATTTATGGCACCTCCATTTCAACCGAAATTTCGATTATCCGAAACAGGTTCGGTCCCCCGTACATCGAATAATCGGGAATCTATTGTAGTTAATTGTGAATATGAAACCAAACACACTAAAGGACGTGATTACAGGTCTTCTTGTATTTCTCCTTGTCTCTCTCCTGTCCTTTCCAATTTCTAACCCTTATAGCATGTAGTCCTTTTTCTACTGCTTGTCTCCAAGTTACGTGGTCTTCCTCTTCATCATCTTATATTATATGTATATACAGTCAATGTTTCTTCAATTGTTTCGTTTTCTTTCAGCTACGACGTACAATGTGCTCCAAATTATTTTGGAAACGTACACGCTGATCTGACGCTCAAGAAGTTCCCTATAACTCTCTGGTGTCCATAAAGTAAAACCGTAGCACGTGATGTCTAGCGGATTAACAAATAAGTTTATGTAGCCTTTTCTGTTTCTTTTAAAACAATTTCTGTTATTCTTTATTTGTTCTTCTCCTCCTTCATATTTCTTCATCATTTTTAATTTGAAATGAAATCTGAGGTTGTATTCAGGATACTGTACAATGAGAGAAGAAATTTTGAAATACCATCAACAGAAGAACCACTTGAAACAGACAACAGGTTGAATTCGATAAGATTCTTTGTGAGTTTTCGGGAGACTATACAATCTGGGAACTCGAGGATTCATAGGTTTAAATTCTTGTCGAAAATCTATTATACTGTAGATATAAAACTTAATTCTGTTCAAAAAGGAAAGCAAAAGATTTTTCCTTATAGTCTACATAAACTTTTATATAATACAAAAAGATGTGAGGGACTGGTGGTTTAAAAAAAATGATAAAAGAAAGGGGATTTATCAGTTTTACAAGGCCTCGTCGGGACACTATGCTCCTCTAGATATCACGACAAGAGTGAGAGAGAAATACTATTAATTTACGCCCAAACTCTACAACAATTTCCACTTCTTCTCCTCACTCTTTTAACAAAATTTTTGTCAAACCATTAAGGACTCAAGTAGCAATTTCTTTGGTTGTTCGAGTCTGGTTTGAGCTTTATTGAGCCAGATATATTTTTCGAGATTGACAAGAATACACTTCTTCTTCTTCTCTTTTTTGTACATTCTTTCTTTTAAATGAAAATGAGAGAAAATATACCGTGAATTTATTTTTAACATGAAACATTGCTGTTACGTACAAATCTGAGAATCCATAGCAACATTTACAATTTGTAAATTAAACTGTCCTTTTTAAAATAGAACATGCGATGACAGCTGTCATGAATCTGTTCTGTTATTAGTGATTTCGATATACTTGTACTACAAAATAATAGCGACTCTTTCAATTATATTAGATAAGTTTATTCTTGTTTAAAGTAAGTAAACTTAAAACACAAGGAAAACAGAAATCCTTTAATTCAAAACAAACACCACAAGAGGTTTTCAAAAATTTCTTCATTTACCTCCATGCAATTTCCTAAACGATTATAAAAGTTATTAAACCCTTCAGTGTTGGGGATAAAATTCGACACTGCTTCCCCTTAAACGGCGAGGAGGTTTGGAAGTAACAAAGCCATGGAACACTTTACACACACTCAAATGCACTCCCGCTCCTGAGGTCCTGACAACTCTGTGACTTAGGATCCCGTTGGGCAACCACCACAGATATTAGTTACTTGTCAAGGGGTAATTCTTCCTGATGCATTTTCACTAATTTTCTTCACCTGACCTGACAGATGGTCCAAATTAAAATGGACAAATTTGATATGACATGAGTAACCCTAACGACGACGATCATGCAACGACATTTTTAAAAATTGGTATTAGTTTCCATAGTAATATGAACAGCAATGTTTCGTATTAAAATAAAATCACGGTATATAAATGTACTCAAAATAGGTAAAAACAACTCAACTACATATTCAATTAAGGAATTTGGCATCAGCGAAATTTGAAACAGTGAACAATAACTCAAAGTCATATGATAATTAAGACAATTTTAAGAAAGAACAAAAATGAATACATAATAATTCAGTTAAATTATTAAAGAGCGTAATTTGGACAAATGTAAATTTTAAATTTAATTGAAAATTACTTCAGAACGATATTGTACGACACAATATAACGAGAAGAAATAGCATTTTGTAAATCAAATAAAGCAGTTGTTAGTTTCTAATAACATAACTAATTGGCAAATGAATTAATGTTTTCTCACTCAAAAAACCATGTTACTGGATACAGAGATGGACGGATTTTCGGCGTTTGACCGCACACTATGACATTCGGAATACTAATTAGTAATTACGCCTTCGGACTCAGAGACGTGTACGACCATACGTCTTTTGGTTATGTGATATCTAATCCCGAAACCCAGTCGCCTTTTATGTGGTTTAGATCGGAAATTCCGATTACGAAAGGCTTTGCATGTGGTACACTTGCCCTATGAGTCGTCGTAGGTTTCCTAAATCGTCCGCTCTTAGTCACGTTTGATTATGTTTGCATAATGCCGGTTTCTTTGATGAGTCATTGCAAAGGTTAGTCAGGACTCATGATGGCAAAACCTGTGATAAAGCTAGTCGTTTGTTTATATGATTTTTAGGTGGTGTATTTTTCCGCGGTCGCGTAGGCGATTTAATCGACTTTAACTTACTTAATGAGTTTAATGATTTACGAAATGACGATTTCTTACAATTTCTTACTATATTCTGACGTTAACAGAGACAACTGAATTGTGTTATTTTTCTCATGTGGATCACCTTACCCCCCCCTCCTCTCTCTCTCTCTCTCTCTCTCTCTCTCTCTGTAATCAGTTTAGTTATAAATACTACGTCTATGTTTTAAAAGGTATCTAGAATTTAAATCTAAATGTCAACGTTGCCCCTCGTTTCCTTATTCTGCTCAACGAATTTCTCGGAATTTGAACATTTTGCAAACGTAAGCACGAAGCAAGGCAAGGCACTAATACGATTACGGGCAACGTTTCAAAGTTTCCAGTCGCACAATTGTCTCTCGACTAGGTGTTCTGTTCTTCCCTAATCCGTCATACGCGCCATAAGCCCAGATAGCAAGCAGAAGCGGCGGCGCCGTTTGCTTCCGGTTGCATCATTAAGCGCCAACTAAAACACCTTCTTTCCTTCAGCCAGGACGACTTCTAGCGCGCGCTATCTGTCCCATGTAAATGCGCGTCTGTTTCGCGAGGCGCTGAAACACAGGCGTCGTCCTGCAGATAAATCGGTTCGGAACTGCGGATAAAGCTTTTAAAACGGAAAGCTTTATCGAATATAAAGTTACTTGCTCGCCTGCTCTGCGTGCACTTGCACTGAAATTCTAATAGACGGGAACGAAATTATCGAGCGAAACGGTGAAGGTCTTGCCGCAAACTTATTTTAGATCTTACCCCCAGAGTGCTGTTTATCTTAACTCTTGTAAAATACCACAAAAAACGTAATTATATTATTTTGTATAAGAAAAAGAAGCAATATGAAAATTGTGCACGAGAGAGATACTTATCTGCTATGGACTGATTGTGAGTATTTTCTGAATCAGTCCACGTCGCTGAGGATTAAAGACAATGTTAAAGTTCAGAATCGCTATCGACGACTAACGTTTTACTGTTAACAACATCTCGAATCCAAACAAGAAAAATCGCGCATTCATTCTTTTCGCGTTCTACATTGCGAAATCTCAATTCGCGATACGTTCACTGGCTCCGATAAAGTAACATATTTCTCGAATTATCCGACAAAAATGGAATATCGCGCAGCTTTCAGATCCTTGGCATGTGGAACGCGAGAACAGTTTAGCTTAGCGATTCGAGAATCAAAATTGGAACATCACTTACGACCGGGATCAGAACACTCAATGCCAGATTGTGTTCGTTAGATGGGATCTATCCTCGACGCTTTCGAGTGTTTTGCACCCGGCAGTCGTCGGGCTGCTTGCAGCACGTCCCGTATAAATATAGTTTCAAACGAACATGTTTAAACTTTCATAAAAATGTGTCCCTAAACTGGAAGAAATAGATTGTAAAGCCGAGGCGTGTTACAATTAAATCTGATTTGCGGTAACTGCGGACGACCTCGGCGGATGTTGATTACATATAACTGTAATTAGGATGAATACGAACGTCTGGTTTCACATAAATACTAGTATACACACATTAGCGTGTAATGTATTCCAAATAATGCACTTCGTAATGCGCATTGTATGTTTGATTCGTCTAGGTGTAGACTGGAGGGATAATTGTCATTGATACAACGTTTCTCGGTTTGCCTACGAAAGGTTTTTTTTATACGATTATTTCAAATTCAATGTACAGCGTCGACTTTAAATAAAGCTAGGGTTAAAATTTCGAATTTTCTTTTACAAACGTTTTTCGCTTGTGATCAAATATTCAACTGCTCTACGTGACTTGTATTCATAAGTGCATAAAAACCAAACTTACTTATTTACGAAGAGAGAATTAAAATAACACACTCGAAAACCAAACGATACCAACAATTTAACGATTAAACCATCGCAAATGCAGCCGTCTCTCTATATTATTACATTATAACAAATGTATGGAGTAATAAGAGCTTCGTGCCTTTATTAAACTTCGCTTCCGTCTTGTGTTTTCTTTTTCTACTCGACGCTCGATAATTTCATATCAGACGTAACGTTTAGTAGAGGGCATAAGGACCCTTGAAAGACTCGCGATAGTTTTACTAGGTGATATTATGCAGGAGCGCAGCGAGAGCACAAAGTCAATTTTGAATTTGAACCAGTCGGTGCGCAAAAGCCATTTGCATATAAATTCGGTTAAAGATATTCCGAGTGGGCGTAAGTTTTTGATGCGGTGTTCGCGTGAGCGGCCCTGTTTGTTCATGAGGCCGTTTTACACGTCGTTTTGACCGACGTAGATGGACTAATTAAATTAATTAAGTTGCCGGATGGCGAAACTGAACGTAATATTCCCGGAGTTATGCAACGTTCTCGGGGTACGTAATTACATGCTGCAGTGGAATTGAGGTAATATAAAATGATTGAACGTCTACGAGTTATCTACATAGGTATGAATAATGAATAATGTGATTCCAGGAGCGTTTTCAAAGGACTTATTTGAAATCTTTTATCCGTGACTTTATAGGGTTAATATAATATGAAATTCTCAATTTGGTTACATGTTTTCTTTTTCTCAAATTCCTTTGTACTCAGGCCAGTAGATGTATAAGCAAACTCGTTACAATATCCATTACTTCTGTGCTTCCGGGCTTTCATTACTCGAGTGATTTTCCTCTTTTATTTGCTGAATCTTCTATTCCTTACAGTAATTTCTCTCTTGGTCTACCTCTTCCCTACTTAATCGGTTTTTTTTACCTTCAATGTGTTCCGCAGTGCACCTTTGTTTTTAAATTGGAACCACTTTCCAGAGTAGCCATAAAATCTCGTCTCTCTCCAACTATAGCCAATATACCTACTTATGAAAGCTTTTGAAGAACTCAATTATCCTCAAATTTAAGTGTTCTGTGTGATATCTGAACGGCATCACCATGGAAACAGTTCTGATTAACCCATTTTCGTCTTGAACGCATCTTGAAACACACCATGTATTGGCTTGAAGACGATTAGTCGCGGTTGTTGTGGGAACATTGTGAAGTTTCTGCTCCTTCATACAAGAGATCTGAAAATTGTCTTGTCTTCGAATATAAGCGGTGTTGTCAATACCCAACGCTTGGCACGAATAATTTTAACAACGTTTGGGCTCTGCTACCAAAGCCACGTGTACGAAAATAATATTTTTAACGACGCCTATCTGATTGCAGGTAATATTGCCCAACGTTTGGGCTGTGCTACCAAAGCCACGTGTACGAAAATAATATTTTTAACGACGCCTATCTGATTCCAGGTAATATTGTCCATTGCTTTTCAAAAATCTGTCCATTAGCCCTGCAAACAAAAGTGGACTCAGGTTGTTACCCTGCATTACTTCTTTTTCTTATTACAAATTTGTTTAGCTTCTCTTCATTCATCTCTGCTTCACCTAGCCATGGATACTTGTATTGCCAACTTAGAGTCTAAGAAAGAAAGTCGGGTGCATTGGAGTGACTGACTGGAATCCAAAAGCTTGCCGCCCTGGTCGCCCAACATTGCCATGTAACACTTGCCCTCGTCACCAATTGTAATATATTAAAAGAGAAACTTGTGGAGAAATTTTTAATTTAACCATACTATCTTATTATTAATAATAAATGCGATAGGACTTTTTATCTTGCACATAACAAATCCCACGGTGAAGTTCAACTGATGTTAAGAAAACATATAAATATTGAATTACAATAAACATAATAAAATGGACGATAACACACTAGCAAGTTTAAGTTCTCATTTCTTCTTTCTATGATTCTTTTGCTTTAACTTTTTAACCGGTTAACACTTCCGAAGTTATACCTCTCCTGTTTCCATCTTTACCAGACGCCCTTCTCTTTTTAATATATCTGTTTTGCTTATCTTCTTCATGTATTTTGTTTTATTAAATTTATTTCTAGACCAGAGTTTTAGATCTTTAAAATTAAAATCAAATTAAATATAGATACTATTAATTACGGTTAATTACTGTAATTAAAAAAATCTAAATTGAATTTGATTTAAATCAAACTTCCTGGCGTTTTTTTTTTTCGTTGTATTTTCCCGTGCATCGGCGAAATAAAGTTTACAGTCGCATTTAAATTAAATGTTCGTTTAATGTCTGTTCCAGGACGGAATACGTCGTGTTTGAGCGGAGCTTAATGTTTTATTTTTACATGATACAGCCGACATATATTTGCAGAGTTGCCGCCTCAAATCGCGTCCGGAGAAAGCTCCCAGCCCGCCCTCGTTAGCCCTATTTACATAACAGTATTTCCCCGCTCGCAGAATTGTTTCTTTACAACTTCCCTCCCACCGTATGTACGTCGGCGTTTTATTATCGCGTTGCATATGCTAATTCCGAGCTTTTTTCTACTTTCATCGTAAA
The DNA here is from genome assembly GCA_958336345.1 of Dorcus parallelipipedus. Taxonomy (NCBI): domain Eukaryota; kingdom Metazoa; phylum Arthropoda; class Insecta; order Coleoptera; family Lucanidae; genus Dorcus; species Dorcus parallelipipedus. The sequence goes on along the minus strand of OY284482.1, from coordinate 20,818,098 downwards.
CTGCGCGATAACGAAATCTGGGCGTCCTGGAATTTTGTATGCGCAGCAGACTAAGATTTCCCGAGTTATATTTTATGGTGGAATCCATCAATCTCTCGCTGGCCTCGTTTCCAGTCTTTGGTTTTCGTCGTGCGCGGGCCTTTTACGCACTCGACAGCGTTTTTCCATTTTCCGAACTGCTCGAACCTACCTACACCCTCCCCTAAAGCTCGCTTAATAACGGCGGTGAAGTTCATCAATGTTTAATAAACTTCCAAATACATACTTTTCTTATTTGTATGTGCAAAAATTTGCACAATGTATTCACGATGAAATTGTGTTACATTTTATTAATATATGGTTATTTAGATTGCTTTATGAGTTGTTTACTTCGTATGTGCTTTTGTATGTGTGATTATTATCAATAGCTTTATGAATACATGATGATCAAAATTGTTTACTAATTGCTATCACCAAACAAGTATATTAAATTATCTTCGAGATTATTGAAGGCAGAAGGAAAAAAGCAAAGGCGGTGTGAAATGTGATGAAGATGATTTTGGTTTAGTTTGTGTACTTATTTCATAAACTTCTAAAAGTGTAAGTATAAAATTTTTGTTTCGTTGTAGTTGATAAACTCTATTTTTGCCTAATATGTTTGTTTTATCTTTATTATTTTGTAATTGTGTTAGTGAATTAGTTCTTTTTTTGTGTGTATATAATACAGAGGCTTCACATAAAACTGAGAGGCATTTGACTAACATAATAGGCAACCAAACGTACTCATGTGATAACACTGTTCAGACTTATGGAGCGATTCTGTTCATATCTACAGCAACCGTAACATCTGTAAGCCTGTAAGACAATTATTAATAGGTGGAATTTTTGAAGTTCTCCGTATGATACGATTTCTTGCACGTCTATAAGATAACACCACAGAGACTCACGAGTAATCCTAGGACCCTAGGAGAAATCATACCTTCCACAGAACTTCAAAATTCCATATTTTAAAAACTTTGTTACAGTTTTATAGATCTTACGGTTGCTACAGATACGAGCAGAATCGACACATAAATTTTCCAACCATAAACGTCACATAAAAAATCGTGAAAAATTTTGACAATGTCGAATAAAAAATGTACCTATTCGAATCGCAATAATGACAAATTATGTTTACCGAATGAACAACACTAGGGGCCAGTTTACAGAAAATTTAATTGCAATCAAATTTTAATGACGTTGTTAATTTGACAGTTCGCAATGAAATTCTTGTGGCAACTTAATCGTGATTAGTTTAATTCGAAATTAAATATTTGATTTGCTTTCTCAGCTCCGAAAAGTGCCCGCTCGTCGAAATATCCAATCTAATTTGACTCGTCCAAAATATCTCCAAAAATGTTCATTTTTTCAAAAAAATTTCAACCCCGAAAAGTGCCCACCCTAGGAGTGGCTTTACAGAAAGGAAATTAAATATTTAATTGCGATTAACTATTTGATTGAGATTAAAGTTCGCGTTGCCACGGTTTATCAATATGATTACTATGGCAACAGGAGTTTTAATCCCAATCAAATAGTTAATCGTAATTAAATATTTAATTTCCTTTCAGTAAACCCATTCTAAGAGTTCTTGGCATCTTTAACAACGATAAGTGAAATACAAACAAACGTACACAATATACATACCCCTCTAGTAAATAAACAGCGGATGGAAATTTAGTAAGATTTACAGGACACTAGCCAGGATAGCAGTGCGTCAAAACATAAAATCATCAAATTAATCCGCCCCAACGCACAGTGGTCGAAATGCTCAATCCTAACTCAATCTAGCTGTGCAAGAGTGTAAGAGTAAGTTGTAGTACAATCACGGGAAATATTAGATAGTATTTAATTAATAAAAAAGTATGTGCAAAAAGTTGCAAACAAATAACACTATCCTGCGAAGGTTTGGCGGATGACATAAAACTAAGTTTATGTAGTAGATTTGGTGTTCCTGGGTTCGAAGAAATGTAATAATTTTTTCATCACGTCCCATTTTCTAAATACAATATTTCAAAGTACGTTTTTCAAACATAATTTTCGAGAAACTAACTGCTTTTTCCCATGCGGAATACTCCTTGTAACTTAGGGGGTCATTCTAATCGGATTTGCAACCTAACAACGGTGGTACCTCCTTAGCAACTGGTAAGAAGTTACAATCTCGGCAATGTTCGGTGGTAACAGGATACAACGTTGTGCAGTCTCGATAATGCTCGGAAGTAGGATCACACCAAGTTGTAACTTGGTTTATTTAAGTTGAGGTGCCTATAACATGGGAAAGAGCTGTTTTATGTATGGAGCAAAGAAAAGTCGTTGACTGAGAAAAATTCGACAACGTTAAATTATGTAGGAAATAAATTAGGCCTAAAAAATTTCAAAAAAATCTGTAAAATCAAGAAACTTTTATATATTGAATTTTGCACAGACAGATTAGCCGCTTCCGACCACTGTGCAACAATCACATGGCTCTTAGTACTATTTGAAGGGTCCGTATTTATGTTATATTTAGGATTTTTTTTATTTTATACTTGATATTGCCCTGATATGTACATATTTTGTAAATTTTAGTTTTGATTATTTTTCTTTTTCTGTTATGTATCATTTCTGTGTATAATTTGTCGATAATATTAGGATCATAATTGTAATTAAATACTATTTTGTTTATTAGATTTAATTCGTTTGTTTTATTTTCTATTGTGTGATTTATTCTGTTTGTATGGTAACGAAATGCTGCCTTTTTTCATGTGAATTGTTAAGTATTATAAAATCTGTTTGTGTTGGTTTTGGTATATGTTAATATGAAATTTGTTATTTATTTTAGTGTGTTAAGTCTAGAAAATTTAATCTATTAGTTTCCTATTTCTATTATTGTTTTCTATTTCTAGAATTCTGGTGTAAATTTTATATTCTTGTGTAAGTTGTTTATATTTTGGTGAAAATTGTAAAGTGTATTTGTATCTTTTGTCATAAACTGATTATATCGTCTAGTCTCTTTTACAGTACATATTTTATATATTTTTTGAAATTATTTGTTGTATTGATAGATAATTTGTTCTAGATGATCTGTATATACAATTGAAATTAATAGTAAAATTTGAATGCATTCGACGTTCATAGTTTTGAAGGAGATGAGTACAATGTTCTGTAATCTTTCAGTAAGCGTCAAGAATTATAATTGCCACTGTACATACGTTAGAAACTCCCATTGGAAATTCATCTGATATTTTATAATATTTATTATTAAATAGACCAAATATTTGCGTGGTTGTTAATTGAAGAAGTTGGAAATTATTTAATTAAAACACTTATACTTTGTTATTCCACTAATTTTATTAAGTCGTGACTAGTTTCGACATAACATTGTCATTTTCAAACTAACTATAATATACGTTTACTTTTGCTTAAATATTAAGGGTATGTCATAAATAGCGGCTTATTCTAAGTAGCACAGATGGCGAGGAGAGGCGGATATATCAGGTCAAGTTGTTCGTTCAGTACGGAGAATTCGGGGTTTTGATTTGCTTTTTGAATTTCTAAAGATTCTAGTAGATTAAGTTTATATCCTTTGTTACATTTATGTAATACATCAATTTTATCTGAGTAGGTGTGATTATTGTCAAGAAGATGCTTTGCAAAGGTGGAATCTGTTTTATTATTTAGGAATGATTTAATATGTTCGTTTATACGCATTTCAATACTTCGTCCGGTTTGACCGATATATACGCCTTTACAATTTTTACAATGAATTCTGTATACGCCTGAGTTTTTTAGCGGATTAAGTTTATCTTTTGCGTTGAAGACTCATTTTGATATATTTGGAACTGATTTGTAACTTACAGTTAAGTTACTATTACAGCTGACCAGAGTTCTTTTTATTTTTTCACTGACTGGACCAAAATACGTGATTGAACTGAATTGTTGATCTTGTTTGGTGTTGACTGTTGGGTATATTGTTTTTATTGCTTCTTTACTTTAATCTTATTTAGTAATTTATCTACTAGTTCTGGTGGTATGAAACATGATATCTAACCCACTACTATCTTCAATACTCATGTAAGAAGGATTGGTTAATTTGCCAGGCAAACTTTTCGCCACAAAAATCTAAATCAAGTAAAAAAGCACAAAATAAAAATTTGAACGGAGTATTTCACATGGATGAAACATGTATATTATTTTTCGGTCGCTCCCAATCAACTGTCCCGACTCATTAAGCTGGGTAACAAGGGTCTGCAGTTCACACGGTTCGCCTGGCTAATTAAGAATGGTCGTGTCCGACGCCTAATTACGATAGCCGACCGGTGCAGTGCAGTGAACATCCTGCTGTGGCCACACACGAAATGCGTTGGTGTTGGTGGTGCGCCGATCTTCGTTTTCTTACCAAAAATGCTTAAGTTTCTGACACAACCGGTCATTATTTGCTTTATTTTTCAAGAAGGTTTATTTTTCTTCAATTTTCAAAAGAGCGAGCATATTTAAAATAAAAATTACTTTTCTAAGTTTAAAAAAAGTAACTAAGAAAATATACCGGTTGCGAACAGCTCCTAAGATCAGTAGTCGATTTTCCAACTGCACACGAACAACTGTAGACGATCCGTAAAAATGCCAGTCAGCATTATGTACTATCGGGGCACGATTTTTTATCAAGCAGCCAGAATTTCTCTAAATTATAGTTTTGTAGAACAGACTCTTTTCTCCATTTTGACGCTAAAGACATTTAACCAAAAGTCAGATTGTTCGGTTATATTTTAAGAACAGCAAGATAGTAAAGTATTAGAACTGAAATAAGAAAATAAAAGTAGCAACGAACCATCTTCTAATTTTGCGATTGCAAAATCCTCTTCTCCTTCAGAAAGCACGTGATTTGGCATTGCTACAACTTTCGCATTACATTTGAAATCTGACGTTTAAAAATGATTATTTTTGACAAGCCGTCAAAGAAAGTCATATTTACAGCGGAAAATTAAATCGTGCGAAATTATTTGGCCGCGATAGTACATGACTGCGTTGGAAAACATCTTAAAAGTTAACAATTGATCAAATGTGTAAATATAGAAAGTCAACATTAAATTGAGAAAAATAAAATTTTCGTTTTTAAATACACGGGTCTGCAAAATGTATGACTCATTTTATTCCTTTAAAACCTTAGAAAACTATCTAAGTAATCGCTATGGTAATATTTCTAAATTAAAGAGATATTGTTTTATTTTGACGCGGTTTGCTGCACCTTAAATTTCAAAAGTACAATACACGTAGATAAGCCTTGGAATTTAGAAAGATTGGGAAGACTTATAAAAAATGAAGTTCGTGTAGTTTCACACCGTGTTCTTCATCTGCTAAGCAAAATTATCGTTAGCATTTGGAAGGATGAAGATGGTCATTTAAAGTATAGCATTTTTTAAACATAAAACTCCCATCCCTATAGTAAGTGACCGTATACTTGTCTAATTTGTAATTTAAATAGACAAGATTTTATAAAATGTTTGAAATAGGTCATAGTCGGACTCTGTACTTTAAGGAAAAGCTATGTTGCAATTTCCCTGATTGAATGTCGGCAGTGATAATATATTTTTCTTTGTTAACTGGTAAGTTTTAAAACAGATAGAATAGAATAATCCAAAATTATTCTATTCAAGGAACAAAATAATATAAATGTTGAAAGAAGTTGTAAGAAACAATGAATGGGCCACGCCACGGTTACATCTGCACAGTTACAAACTATAGCAGAGCAAATAATCATACGAGAGCCTCGTCTAAGCCATCCGACTTCCGCTCTACAGAACGAAGTATGGATACGACCTTAGCGGCCGTTCGCAAGCTGTATACAACATTACCAATAGCTACAAATGAATACTTTTTTGTGCTTAATGTAAGAAGAGTTACTACTAATTATAATTATATTGTTTCAGCATTAATATTTCTGCGTTTCCCCAATTTGGAAGGCGAATGTCGAAGAGGAAACGGCAATGTGTAATTCGCAGTCGTAATTCTCAGTGTATATAATCAGCCTCTCCAATAAGCTTTAAACTTGAAACATGAAACGAAATTTTAAAAAATCATACTTATTTGATAAAACATTGATAACACTTCAAGCAAAAATTTTAAAAATTAATGTTAGTAAATACATAATAGATTTTTGACAATTTTGTATAAAGAGTAGATGTTAACTTTTTAACGTTGCCCTAATTTGTAAACTTTGAAAAAATCAACGAGATCTCTAAGTTTAAGAAGGATTATAGATTGAATTGTTGTTCTGTATGAACTTCGTTCTATAGATCAACCTTGTTTTCTTTTTATTATTTATCCTGAAGGAATTGTCGCCGTCAAGTTATATTTATAATATTCAACGAACAAGATACCGTATTATTAAAAGCTTCTATTCTATTTCTGGCCTTAACCATTTACCCTAGTATCTCTTTTTTTGCTAATTTAATTCGCGCAGACAGAATAACAAATTCGGCTATGTTATATAGAAGTACGTACATATATCAGGAAAAAAAACGGATTATGATTATATTAGTTGATTTGGAAAGAGATTTAGGTAATAAAAACGATAGGAACGAAGAAAAAATATTCATTCGAAAACAACAAAGCAATAAATTACCATGCAGACGATGCGACGTCCAGAATATAATAATTACGGCGATGCTTTCCGAATTTGATAAGCCGGCGAGGACATAAATTTCAACCGAGCCTGATAGAAATTTCACTTTCGAGTCCTTTCATTGGCTTCGTCGCCCTCCGCAGACTCGTGTTCCCATTGATATTGACAGCGTCCCCGAAAGAACAGGAAAACGAGCTTTTATATTATAATCATGCGTCCCCTCCGATTGTTTTCGCAGGAGTCGCGTTTCTATTGATTAAAATTCTTTAATTTCGAACGTCACTCACTGCTGACTGCTCCCGTTTGTCAATTCGGCAAGCACGTCGGGAATCCCAACTATTTTTATATTCTACCTCATAAATATTCAGAGAGTCGAGAAAAATTCGAGGCTGATGTGTTCATTAATTCGGATTAATTGCGGTCGCGTGGAATTCGCGATAACGTTACAATGTTGAACGTGTGTAATCTGGATCGATGATAAAATTCTTAATTAAATTCACACCACCTGCTTCGTACTAGATTTTCTACAATTTTGCGCTTTATAGGGCAACCATCGAAGTAGATTACGGAGCACTTGCAAATCGACTGCTAAGAATTCAAATGATACACGAATGGAAGGAGCATTCCGAACCATCTGCATTTTACGAGCGCTAGTATTATTGTAAATATTTCATATATTTCGTCGTGTAGCGAAAAGGGTGCTTTTCGATAAAGAAGAGTGAAACCCACAGTAACTATTTTCAAAATTAAATTTCAATGTGATTTTATTAATCAATTTTAAATCTACAAATCAATTCAGAGTGACTACTTTATTACAGGAAAAGCTGAAATTTACTTTCTGTTACGATATCCGAGGAGAGAGCGAGTTGTAACAAAATTTTTAAATTAACTGGCGATTTCTAGTTAAAAGTTTAATGAAATCTGCCCGCCATGTTGAACAGTTACTACTCGGAGCGGCGCCATCAAGCTCCCGGGGATTTTTATGAGAAGTTCAGAACTCGTCGGTATTAGAAGTTAGCCGTTGATGCGTTACGGATTATATTTCGCTTATAGAGTTCGGAAAGTACACGCCTAATCCGTTTCCGCGCGCGAGATCCGAATATGTTGTCATTTAGTATCACTTTGTCGAGTTGAACGCACACCTGCTGTCCGGCAGGATAAGCCAGACACATTTTCACTCGCTTTTTACGTCCTTTCATTTCGCCCTCGCCGCTTTAAATCCGAGCCCGTAGTTTTACGAGCTAAAGTGTACCGCGAGATTTTATTTGTCTCAGTTACAGCAGTTAGTACGAAACGCCCGTGAAATCCTACCATAAGCAATTTACTTTCGGGAGATTTTCTTTTGGGCCGGGTGCGTTTGCGTGTTTTGTCCGGGAAATGCCAATAATCCGATAAAGACCTCTCTCCTCCTTGTAAATAGGCGCAGCTGTATCCTATTATCACGTAATTAAGTGACCGCCTGCGACCACACATAATAACAACCATACAATGTAAGTGCCATGACTTTGCTCTTCTTCCTACAAATGACACTGTTCCAATCTCCTATCTTCACATGACGCTTACAGAACGTACAAGAAAATATATTTTCAATAGCATTTTTTTCTTATAAATTCAAAATACAAGTCACAACAATTAAAAAAATCGTTACATTTTTGCTCCGCTACAATATTATTTTTCCCCTCAAAAAATTCATGGACATACAATTAAAAAAGTATTTACGTATTGATTTTGGACAATAAAAACAAAAACTGAAGTGACTGGATTAAACTGCACAGCCATAGAAAAATATAATCATTTACCACTCTCGTCCTTGATTTGCATTTCTAACTTTCTTGCATTTTTCTCAAATTTACAACTTCATCTCAACCACAATACATAAGTAAGTATTTACCCTTTTATTCCTATTTGGATTGGTTTGGTTTGTTAGATTTGGCACCAAAGTATATTAGATTTGACATACTTTTCACCAATTAGTCATCGCCCATTGTCTTTGTGTAACGAAACCACATACATTTTCCCCTGTTTCTTGTACCAATTGATCTTTAAAAAATTTTATCACCTCTGCATGAAGAAGTGCAATGACATATTTTTCAGTTAAGGTGAGACTTGCCGTTCAAATTTCATATACAGATTGCGTATCGCTGCTAAGGCCAGTTCTGTAGACGCTTTAGTTTGTACTTGATGCGTATAGATGTAACTATTGCGTGGTCTATTCGTTGTTAATTTTCCCAATTTTTCTTAATATTTATATTATTTTGTTGCCTTAAGTAATATTGAATTATTTTATTCTAATTTGTGATCTGTTTTAAAATTTACCAATTATGGATATTTTTTCACACGACCCCCGACTGTGCTTAGAAGCAGTTCGCATACAGTATATTTTCTTGATGTTGAAGTTATGTCTGATTGATATGACTCTTCAGCCTTGATGTTCTTGCCTGTTCTGGTGCTTGTTTACTTATTCTTTCCAATCTAAGTTTTCTAAACGTTATCGTAGAAGGACTGTATCCTTGTTATCAGTTTTCTTTTCTCCCTCGTATTCTTCTTTACATTTTTACTCTAAGTTAAATGTATAGGTACTCTAAACGTCTAAACTATACTTCTGCACATACTTACTCTTCTCCTTTTGTCTTTTAGAAAATGTCAGAAAATAATTTAGTTTCTTTATAATTCTATAATTATTCTTTATACACTTTTCTTTCTAGTTCATCATTACTGTTTCCTTGTTTATTCCACCAGCTCTAGTCACTTTTTTTTACAAGTTAATACTTATTTAAAATCCTTTCTTCTTTCAATATTCTACGTTAATTGTCTTTATTATTATCTCGTTATCTTGCAGCTTGTAAGTTTATAATACTAAAGCTTTCAGCATCAATTAAATTTGATTTCAGGAGTTTTTGAAAGGCTCATCTTGCCATAAGCCTGATGCCGCTGGTGCTTCTGTTGTTTATTCTATCGCAATAATGTGTTGAATAAATTACAATATTTGGTTTGTTCAAAATACGAGTAAGTTGTTTCTGAATGTCTCTAAAACGGATAGATGCACTTTCAATTATAAGCTAAATAAAAAGGACATGAATTTAGGCTTAACTATTAACAATACTAAGTTAGATAGACTTAATTCTGTACAAATCCTAACCTTACACAAAATCTTATACCAAAACTAAATTCCATGGCGTTCCAATTAAGAATTATAATATCAATCTTTGACATTGACGCCGTGCTGGCGTTTTATCAAACGCATAAAATAGATGGGTATATGGAATTTGTTTTTGAGGATCTTCATTCCGATTTAAAAATGTGTTTGTAATGTGTTAAATAAGGGTGTATATTATATAATGTATATCTTATATATCTTCAAGCTTTTAGATTATATCTTTGTACATCAAATTAAGTTTAGTAAAAACAGTAAATTTCTTGAATACAATGCCAAAAATAAGGAAGGTTTCAAATTAATCAAACATGTGAGGCCCTTTAAAAAGCGCGTTAAGTCAGTTTTACTGGCTTTATGCCTACATATCCTAGATAATAATTGTTTTGCTAATGCTTGTATTGTAACCTGACTTAATTCCCTTTTGAACTGTTTTCTAATTTGATATTGTGGTTAGTCAAATTAATTGTATAAGATCATTGTAAATAATTGTACCAAAATGTCTTAATTTGGACTTAGAGTTTTATTATTTTAGAATATTGTATGTTTGGCTAGTCCTTATAATAATAATCTTTTTTGAACACCTCACACGTAACATAGCAAAAAAGACAAGAAAGAATATTATTATTATGTTTAATAAAGTAAAGATGATCGGGTCTTTAGGACAATAGAAATACTAAAGTATCATTCAGCTGACCAGTTTCGGTTTATTTTTGAACCTTCTTCAGAACCTCTGATACATAATCTTAAGTTTAACAACCATACGATCTACATCCATACAACAAAAATAAGTTACCAAAACATTTTTCTACGCGACATGGTGGAGGACGCCAAAAATCCCGTGCGTGTCACCGTACGCGCACAGTGAAACCGCGGGTTAAAGAAACATCACAATCGATTTTAAGTTAGGATTAGTTCACATCACGAAAAATTGCCGAAATTTGTTTAATAAAAGTGTCCGTCCCGTGATTTTTGCGAGTGCCACCCAGAAGAACCGGACCAAGACTGGAGGTACGAGCAAGATCACGAGGACTTTCCGGATTCCATGGACGATGTTTCCTTGGTACTGAGGAGGCGCAACCCAGCATCTAATGGAAAACATCGGCCGAGAAGACGGGGACACAAATTACTAAATCGTTGTCTGCAAGATACCCAATGCTGTTTGAAGATTTAAGAAGTAATTGAAAATTTAATGAGTATAAGTAGAAAGCATGCTATTCCACGAAGGAAGGAAGTAGTGGACAAGATTCAACCCAGCATCTCATCGAGGACAAGACCCTCTGGATCATGCCATGTCACCCTCAACACGGAGATGGGGAAGAATCAAAAGTTTTAAGTCATACCCAAGGTGGGATGACGTAGTTGGGACGCAGAGCCTACAACTAAGAGGTTCGACACCCCAGGATCATGCCGAGCCATCCCTGAGGGAAAGGATGTCGACAAAGCTGCAGGGAACCCGGAGAAGGACGTCTTAGGGATTCTACCAAGCGTCTCTGGGAGCAGCCGAGCAACAGGAAGGGGTATCAGACAAGACAACGATGAGAGAGAGAAACATCCAGACTTAGACTTAAATTTTTTGGCATTTTCAAATTTAAAATTAGGGAATTAGTACATAAGTTTTTTTTTTGTAAACGTCACACTCGGAGTATAGTTTGCTCTGGGACGAGCAAATTTGGAGGGGAAAGTCACGATGTCATTATCTGAGGAAATAAGTAAATTTAAATTCATTTCGTAATTATTGCAATCATGTGCATTTCAAAATTATGCCGAATCAGCAACCATTGAAGTAGATCAAAGTCGCGTTACACTTACTCGCATGAATGCAAGCATTGCGGAATGCGAGCGTATTGTTTACATGTGCCAATTAAGATCGAGGCAATTGGAACGCTTTAAGAAAAACAAATTTGGCAAGGATCAATTGATGCTGATGCACTTTGTACTTTGAACCGAACCCCCAGCCACCAGAGCAAAGGAACCAATTGTGACGTAGAGATAGGGATGTATAAAAGATCGACCCGCAGGTAGAATCGAGGGCAGTAGTAGTAGTATTAGTAGTAGTGGTATTAGTGAAGAGCAGTATTAAAGTAGTGAAGTGTATTAAAAGTAGTTAGTTAGCAGTTTAATAAGATAATTTATTGGACAGTAATTGTGAACGAGTGCGCGTAAGCCGAAGCCAAGCGAGTGAGCTCTCCACGAGCGCAGGGCTGGCCAGGCCCTTTTTACCCCCAAGTAATGTAAAGTTTAAATTAAAGTAAAGTAGTAGGATTAGAATAAAATAAGTTCGATTAAATGAGGTTGATTAAATAAGGACGTAGAATAATTATGTTTAAAGTGATTATAATGATAAAACAAATTAGTTTAAATGAAAATATAATTTAAAAGGACATAAAATAAATATGGTTAAAATAATTGTGCTTATTAAATTTAAATAATTTAGTTAAATAAAAATTAATTTAAGGACATTCTCGTAATTTTAATCTCGTAAAATAATTCATTAATCAATAACATAAATTTAATTCTTTCTTTTTTACGCGACAATATTATTATTATTATTTTTGGTGCTGTGTATAAATCTTCTTTAGAAGTGCACCTTATTTATAGCGATTAAAAAATCATTCCTAATATTGTGCAGGATATAGGCTACGGGATCCAAAGTACTTTATTTCCTTTTTGCATTCGTATCGTATTGTCCAACTTCAAAGTATCAAATCATTTAAGTTCTGGCTTCGTGTACAGAGTATTTCCTTCAGATTTTCTTGTAAATATTTGCTTTCAATTTCTCGTACGTCTGATTTTCACCTCTTTGTATTTGACTGTAAGATTCTAAATATTTATTTACTAAAGACAAATTTAGAGATAAGTGGTTAATTAAATTTCGTTGAGCTGAGTTTTTGCTTCTAAATCTTCTTGACTTTTTCCGTTTGTACTACATAATTTTCCTTCTTAATTAATTTTTGCGTTCCGGTAGATGATACGAATGCGTAACCAAAGAGAGGGCAGCACATAATACAATAAAACTAAATTTTGTGTCAGTGATGTGTCTCCCCAACAAGCTCATAGAGCTTGGAACTTGCAATAAAAATAAATTAAATTTATACTTCTAGGCTAAATTACAGGCTCTAATTTGTATAAAAATAAATAATTCGCACATTGAACTTTCAAAAACTATTTTCTACAAAAAATAAAATTAATAAGTTTTTAATTTGAAACAGTGTCATCGTTTTTTTCTACGATAGTGACAAAGATTGGAGAAAAATAAAAAAGGACACTATGAAAGGTTTTGTCAAGAGTTGAGAAGAAATCCTCAAGAGAGGGAGTTTAATGTTATAACTTCGAAAAACTCTGCGAATTATCTGAAAAATGATTTAAAAATTTGAAATTATCTCAGCGACTTGGGAAACGTCGCAGACGAACAGGAATCGAACAGAAGGGGATTTATTTATCTGGAGTATTTATCGTTTGGGCTCTTGCCATACATACATCTAGTCGGCGGGAATGTGTCTGGTGTCGTGGTACGCTCCACAAATCAAGTTGACGCTGCCTGCTGCAACTTGGGGCCCCGGGTTTAGGGCTCGAAAAGCTCCGCATGCGATGGAAACTTAATACCGGGAAACTAGTCGGACGGTTCAATTCATAAAATTAAACTTTTAATGCGCGCCTGCTTCTTTCCCACTTGCACTACAGACAATTAAGGAATAAATTCAACGGATAGGTTTTAGTTTTAATGAGATGCTCGCCGGCTTTTATTATTTTCCTAAAGTATTAGTGTTTTAATTAACACAGAGACCATTGTTCTGCTTTCGTTGTACAACAACCCATTGTCTAGCGTCCGGACTTCTTTGTATTATCATCGTGTACTTATATATTAGCAGCACTCATTCCAAGACGATTCCATGTTTATAATCAGCGCATTTGCAAATTATAGTTACAGCTGTAATTTATATCTTAAGTCTGTTTTAGACTAGCCCATTTCATGTACCTCAAAGATTTGGTTCAATTTCTAAAACAGTTTAATTTGTGAAATTATATTATTTGAAAAATAGAACATGTTCTACCTGCAGCCCAAAAATATCTTGTTCTTAATATTTATTGTAGAAATTGAACCAAATCTTTTACAAGAAATAGGCTAGTCTAAAACGGCCAATGAGCAAGTTAAAGAAAAGAAGAAGTAGGGAAAAGCAAGTGCAAAAAGAAGAATTCTTTAAGCCTTTGAATCATAAACGCAATGAAATTGCTTTAGCCAACTAAAACGTCGCAAGATACAATTAATAAATCCGTAATTAAAGACCGGAGCGCGGTATCAAAGCGGACTTAATGATATTTGCGCAGTTTATGAGTGAGTATTCCCGAGGAAACGCGTTTCCATACGAACGTAATGATAAAAGTTCAGACCGCAATGCACAAATGCAATTAAATTATCTCACGGCCGTAAAATTATAGCGGCCGCACTTTTATATTTTACAGAGGTAAAACACGTTCGCCGTGTTGTATGTACGAGGGTACTGCATACAACAAGAGAATTTGAAAATCGTGGAGCGTGGACGAAACGACGCTAAGCTAATTTTCTTGAATGTATAAATATAATATAAACCGGATGCAGTCTTATCGTTGGCGTTGTGCAAATTACTTTAAGCAACCAAACACAAATGCAGTAAATTTGCAGATAATTTAAAATTAAGCACGTTCACTTCTTTGGATTATAATTTAATGATTCAATTAAGTTCTACCGGTGTGATCAAAAACTTGCACTCGAGCTTAGGATTAAAATAAAGTTTGCGTAATATACTAATCTCTTCAGGTGTACAAAACAAACATAAACAACTTTGTATTAAGTTATTTATTATTCATAAACCAGGTTCAGTTACCGATGCCGTCGGGAGCAATAACAAAGTAGTCATAACTGTTAATTACTTCCATTAGTTTTTATGCTCATTCCTAATGCGATGACGATTCAAGACGTAAAGTTAATTACAAACGTCGCAAGAAGTTTAAACTGGTTATGCTCGGATTTGTTTTGTAATAATTTCTTATGACGTTACGTAATTGTCTTCCTTGATTAGTAAACACCCGGCGGATTTATGAACTCGTCGGGTGTGTAAAATAGCGACGATGGGAGATTCGGCTCGTTATTACTAGACAGTTATTTTATTGTTATTTCTTCTTAGAAGTTATTTTAGACGTTGTACGCACGCATAACAATAAAATACAAAGTTACCTGGGACGTCTTTTAAGTATCAAATGTGACCGTCCTATACAAACAATTAATTTCTAAGTAAGATATTTCCAATTAAATACAAAGACCACACTGAAAAGAAACTCGTTAAAGAGACAGTTTACCAACACACTCATGATACTTATTGCACTTTTTATCAATTTAACTTGGTTGAGTCGCCTTTATTTGGTTCCCTTTCTATAAAATGATACCTGTATAAAAGTATATTGTATTCTATTCAATAAAATTACAATGGATTTCAGGTTACATGCCCTTCATGAAAGTAATACTTGGTATCAAGATTGTTACAATTGTATAAATCACAAAACTACTTGACCTACCAAGTATCAAGCATCACAGTTTCGTTTGTTTAAAAACAAAACTTAAAAATGTGACACCATTTTTCTTTGAAACAAATCCCTTTTGGACAGATAGTTTATTAAAGAGAATCTTATTATTTTAAGATTAAGTCACCCTGTATAGTAGCAATCGCTCCAATATTTTACTAATTGAAC
Source organism: Dorcus parallelipipedus (assembly GCA_958336345.1). Classification (NCBI taxonomy): domain Eukaryota; kingdom Metazoa; phylum Arthropoda; class Insecta; order Coleoptera; family Lucanidae; genus Dorcus; species Dorcus parallelipipedus. The sequence goes on along the minus strand of OY284482.1, from coordinate 20,802,604 downwards.
TTTTTTTATTTACAGGTAAGCTCACATAGAATCTATTCGGGCTAAAACACCCGATCAATGGAAGGCTATGAACTAGTCAAAGATTAATTTCCCAAGCGAATTAATTAAGGTATGAAAAATTACATTGTTAATAAAGCTTAAATAACGAAATTAGTTAATTCCAGGTAATTTTAATTTCTTCGCTTGTGCACAATAAAACAAAGCATTTTAATCTTTCACGGAGCAACACGAATAATTTCTAATACATAAATTACGCCAGCGCAATTAAATTTATTCCGACTCCGGCATTCCGCAGTCCGGTCCCGGAACGCGCTCCGTCCGAGAAACGGAACAGGAAAAAAAGTTTGTAAACACAGAATCTTCGTAGTTTCTATTAATCAACCCCGACGATAATTTATCGGTTCCACTTAAGCAATTTACACGCAGGTTTCGGTCATTAATCAACGGTGATAATTAATTAGGGGCTCAAGCTGTTACGTAAACGTGAGAATATGAGGGAATCGCCCGCTCTCCGAAGCCGGAATTCTTCTTCTCTTCTTTGTGAGAAAGAAAAAGGATTGCGGCGCGCGATTATTAATCGCAGTTGTCGTTGCAATTTCAAATCGGGATTTATGCGTTCTGCGCTGGTCTTATTGCTTTTGCACCTTTACAGTTGCAATTAATTGCAACACTCGCGAAAGGCGTTTCAAATGAAATACCTACATATGCAATTAAAAAGTACATCTTGATTGTTACCTAAATTAAAATTAAAAGAGAAACATTTTAAATGTTTAGTAGTTACTGTTATCATGATGTGATTCGTGACAGAATTAGCAGTACCTAACACAACAAAGAGGCTAACTTGCTACCTACCTGAAGGCGAGCAAATTGTGCAAGTGACTGACGTTTCTCCAGTACCGCTCGGCTAAGTTCTTGGAGAAGGGAGGGTTCGACGAAACCCCAAAGCAAAAGGTGGGCAAAGTGAATAAAATAAAAATCACTAGCTGGGCACACTTGTTTTTGTTTAAACACGCTCAAAGATTTGGTAAAAATAAACAAGTGTTCAAATTACAAAGTTAAGTATGACCCAAACGGGGTCCGATGAAACGAAACACGAAAAGTAAAAAAAGCTTTGGTATCAGGCGAACAATCAGATTAGAAACTAGCCGATAAGCAGATCTGCCCCTCGTTTACATTACGCCTTAAAGTAATTATAGAAATAAAATTAATAACAACGCCGCGTTAAAGTGAGTTGTCAAAAATAAATGAACAGGTTTAATTAAAATTACTCCAACCTGGTAACCCAAAAATTCAGCGTTATGACAGACAGGTGTCAACAGTGTCGGAGCGCCCTCTCACGGAGGTTAGCGTCGTAAGTCGGGGAAGCGGTTATGCCACCAAGTATCGTCGTGTTGCAGATCGAGATCATTTTCACAGGCGGGGAGAGGGGTCGTGTTGCAAGGGCTTCAATTTGTTTCAAAAGTCGATATCCAGCTTTTTCTTTCACCCCCAAGGGTTACTAGGGTTTAGTACATGAGTAAAACTACCACTGGAAGCCTAATGGTAGAAAGATACGCTTACGAACCAGCACGAACACAAAATGACCGGTAGGACCTACCTGTTCTTTATTTGAAAGACGGGCTTTCGAAAAGCTGTTTAACGAGCTTGAAATTCTCTCAACGTACGTTTGCACAAATCTCAGAGTCATTCCGTTTCCGTCTTCCTTCACAGAATCACGTGAAAGGGAGCACACAAAAGTCGTAGACACAAATAAACGAGACGTACGCTAAGAGCTCTCTCTGGAGGCAAACTGAATGTGAGCGGAACGCCGCGTTCTCCCCGACCATAAGTTGAGACGGGGGTTGTGACGACTGAGATCAGTTTTTAGCCGGGCGATAGAGTGAAATGAAAAGATACAGTGTAGGACTAAATCACAGCGTGAAATATGACGAAAATCACGTACGCCAGCCTGGCCGTTAGATTTTTACGCTAATACAGGGCGTTCAGAAAATATTATGAATAACATAATGAACATATTGTGTGTCGCAAGCTTAATCTGATTTTCTAGAGCTCCGCGCCGGAAATCATTGACTTTTCATTTGTTATTTACCAGCTTCCTTTTTACTTACTGAAAGTTTTTTTTATTTTCAGCCAAATCCACGTTTCTTTCAATTCTTTTTTGTTTCTTCTTATTATATTGCATTGTATTGACGTCTCTATGTGCAATATTTTTTTAGAAACGTCTTCAAATTAAAAAAAAACTATTTGAGAAATGTTCCAATATTTTGTCACGATTTTTTATATGTATAAAAAGAAAATTGCGCAATTTTACACGCTATTCTTTTACTAAATATTGAAAAATGTGTTTGTTTCTGAATGGAAATATAGGACCATGTTACCCAATCAAAACTTTAGTATGTTTATCGCACATTTAGTTTCCGAGAGGACAACAGGCACCACCACCACATAGCACTTTTGTTTTTTGCTCACATAAACAAGATTAGTGGATAATGTTCCTCATTTTACTGGTGCAGCACTTCTTCCTTGGTTAATATTGGATTACTCAATAATTACATACATCCTTTATTCTTCTACTACTCTCTTCAGTAGGTCCACCGTTTATCTGAAAATCAGGAAAGCAATAAGTATTTCATTCATTGTTTACAATCTTTATAAGCCGTAAGTCAAACATAATGATATTATTTTCAATTTTTTTATAGTTAGTAAAAGAAGGTGACCAGCAAACTGACTAGCTTTCAAGAAAAACCGAATATTAAACGTTCACGTATCTCCTCCTTGTGCAACTTTCGAAGCAAAATTGAAACACTTTGTACGTACGTACAAACCCCGACGAAGCCAATTTGTGGCACATCCTCCTCCTCCTTCTCGTCCTCGTAAACGTAGTTAGGAAGTGTAGGTGTCCGCCACATGCATACGTGAAATTCGCCTATCTACGTGCGCACGGTCGCACAGATTTACAACGGGAATAACGAGGTCCTACAAACTGACCGAGTAATTGTCGGCCTGATGCGGTTGGTATCTCTGGAGCAGCATTCTGACTAATTAACAACCGTCACGCTGAAGTTCGCCGCATAATACTGACTAATAACAACGCCAGGATTCTAAGTGCAATAGTTCTGATCTTCAAACTAAATGCAGCTCACTTAATGAGACAAACAAGAACTGCATGTTGCAGTTTACTAGGAGGTATTGATACATGTTTTCCCCAATTATCTTCTTAAATTTTCTATGTTTCTATTATTAGTACATACATGTTACAGACCTTCGTGTTTAGCTAAGACAAAATAATCCTTGAAGGACGATCATAATTTCGTTTTGTTTAGGTTTTGTTTGTGCAACTGCCCATTTTCATTTTAACGATTTTTAATTATTAGCTGCGCTTAATTAATTTTCCTAACGAAATTGCAAAGTTAATTATTGAATAAACAAACGACTCTCCGAGGTAGGTGCAGGATAATGAAGGCCGCCCGCGCACACTCGAACAGCAAGCGAAATAAACATTCGCAATAGTTGTTAAATAGCGTAACGCGATGATCATTCGCATTACGTTGTTTAGAGAACGTCTCAAGTGTGTACTTACGGTGTATTGTTTTTGTAGCTTTTCGCATCTCTGGAGATGTGACCCGAAGGAAGTGAGGTCATGCGTCACCCGACTCCTTGTTCCCCACGTAAAGCCGGGCCCGGGCTCTATCTAGATACAAGTTTCTCGCAGAATTATCTGTTGCGACCTCTTGTGGGTGGAATTCTATAAATCAGGAGCTAAAGGACAAGATGGTTCGTCCGGAATAATCTCGCCTCGTACGGTTTTGCTGATTCTGTTTGTTTGCAAGCTCGCCTCCGTACGCTAACAATAAATGCGTCCGACGTAACTTCTCTCCATTTTTTTTTTTTTTTCGTTTTCCGTCGCTTTTAGGGAACGTCGTGGAAATATATTTCAAGTTCGTATCGCTTGTCAGGCATTGTTGAACTTTGTTTTCTAAGAAAAGCGGAAAATTTATATCTTAAACGAACAATTGGACTTCATAAAGTAGCATTTAATTAAAAACACATTATTGGTTTCCTATGATGTCGTGCCCCCCAATAGAATTTTATTTAAATTTAATATATTCTACTCTGTATCTTGCGCATTATGTTAGCTAGAATTCAGAGTGAACAGGAGGACTAAATCCCTCTACGAAGCTTAAGTATTTAAATTTTATATTGTAACAACCTAGAAAGAAATTAGGAAATGGTGACGAGACGCAAATGAAGTCATAATATTTCACAGCTCGACCAACCCAAACAGTTAATACGATAAATCTTAATTACCCCCACATGATAAATAAATAACCCTCCAAAAGAGTCATTCGTCGGAATAAAATTAGTTTAATTTACGAGAATCGTATATCATACATTATAGTTCACGTTGTAGCAACAAAGCGCGACAAAAATGGAATAAACTAAACAGATAAAATCTTCTGCGCCATTCAAGCTTGTTCCCAACATGATGGATGACACGCCCGACTCGATAGTCCATTTATTACCACCACCGCCAGGAACACAATGCAATTTGCAACAAATTTTGTCACACGATGCGCGATTTAATTCCGGAAGTTGCAGTAAATTAAGACGATTGCGCGCAGTTTCTTTTTTTTTAAGGTCGGAATTTCATTCTGCTCGCCCCCTGTTTTATTAGCGGGGTTATCGCAAGCAAACCCTAAGATCCTCCGGGATGTGCGACGGAATAGCATGACAATTTCCGACGCAAAAGACGCCAAATGAAATAAACAAATATTCTTCGGGACCGGGGCAAATGAAATCTATTTGATGAACTTGATGAGTAAGCCTCGTTCGGCACGCACGTCACGTACCATTAGGGCAAAATTACGGGGAAAATGTCTGTTTGTGTATTTACTCCGGGAGCTGTTTTATTTTCTACTGCTGCGAATTCGGATTCTATGAGGACCATCGCAAAAACTACGAGAGGTTTCATTTACTAACGAATAAATAAAGTATAAAAAAGTTCTCTACAAGTCAAACACAAAACATCCCCTTCTTACATATGGAACATTAAATAAGACTTACTAATTTAATAAATTATTATTTAGTTTTGAAGATAAAAACTTGACATTTGCAGTTTAGACCACAACACTTTTCACTTCAGAAAAGTCAAAAAATTACTGTCTATCAAATAGAGAGTTCCCGTTAAAAAAGCTTCATCTGTATGTAAGCGTGCCTTAAGGCATTTCTACACTATCCTATTTCTTGTAGAAGATTTGGTTCAATTTCCACAGTAACATTTAGAACTAGAAACACCTTGGGCTGCAGATATGGTTCGTTCTATTTTTTCAGATAATTTTTGATTAAATTTGCCACACTACTTCATAATTTAAATTGTTCAAGAAATTGAACCAAATCTTTTACAAGAAGTAGGGTAGTTTAAAACGGCCTTTAAGGAAGTATTCCAGGTCCGCAGTTACACAGATTATAATACACATAAACTACTGAATATTATTATATTATACTCCAGTTAATGAATAATTAATTATACAGAGTGGAAAGTTTAACTGGAATAAATTCTGTAACTTAGAAAATTACCATTTGTAGCAAAATTCTTGGAACAGGTCAATTTTTAATTTTAATGGCGCATATTACAAAGGGACTTCTTTAACTTTTCAATTCTTTGGAGGGGTGAAACAACCCCTAACTTTTTTTTTTAAATGCAAGGGTATGTTGAGTAATTTTTTTTTCTTAAAGCTTGTTCAATTGGTAATACAGCTACGTTTTTATTTTTTAATTTTTTTAATTTTTTTTTAATTTTTCTTTCCTGAAGTTCTGCTATGTCGTTTGGTTTAGTCACATAAACTTTACTTTTTAAATACCCCCCCATAAAAAGTCTAAAGGGGTGAGATCTGGAGATCTTGCTGACCACTCAATCGGTCCTGTTCTTCCTATCCATCTACTGGGAAAAACGGTTTTAGTAAAAAAAAAAAAATCTTTTTTTTTTTAATTTTTTTTTCCTTTTACTGTTAAAGAAAAATTAAAAAATAAAAACGTAGCTGTATTACCAATTGAACAAGCTTTAAGAAAAAAAATTACTCAACATACCCTTCCATTTAAAAAAAAAAAGTTAGGGGTTGTTTCACCCCTCCAAATAATTGAAAAGTTAAAGAAGTCCCTTTGTAATATGCGCCATTAAAATTAAAAATTGACCTGTTCTAAGAATTTTGCTACAAATGGTAATTTTCTAAGTTACAGAATTTATTCCAGTTAAACTTTCCACTCTGTATAAAAGTTCTGATTCTTCAACTACTCACCATTTTCTGTCAACGATCAAAATTTTATGAACTCCACGCGTTACTGAAATAATAAAAAATAAAACGAAATATAAATGACAGATTTGATTCTATTGCGTGGGCAAATAATGCTTAAATAAATAACACAGCGTCGCAGGCGACCATTAAAGATAAAATTTATCATTTTTATTGTTGTCGGTAGTGGAAGCTTGACATGTTATCCTAAATAAAGCATGTGAGTAGTTTTTTTTTCTACACATCTATCTACTTTAGTCTAATTTACATTTAAAATGGTCTCATGGTCCTACGTCGGTGGTCCCCAAGTGGAGTTGTATGCCCTAATACTTAGTGATTTCGACGTAATTATAATAATTATGTTAATTGGTCAACGATTACATCCGCCTTACTTTCTACTTGCGTACTTCACAAATAAGCGCATTGTTCGTGTTTAGTAAACAAGTTTTTTTTTTTTAAACTACTTCCAGTGATGCACAACAAAGTTTGTTGACCGTAATCATTACTGGAGCTCCTAAACAAGTTGAAATGACATTTTAAACTATGTAGCTAATTACATAACGAGGCTACACCTAATACGTCTTGTATAGAAATGTGTTCTTTACATTTCTTTAATTGAATTTGTTTTATGATGGAATTGCTTACCTTCTGATTATCCAAAAAATACCCAAGTTAGGACCTAGTTTTATAGTTTAAGTGCCTATTTTATGCCTAAAATGAATAATTAAAATATCTATCCTACAGAACGATTCTTAATAAAATCGACAAAATAAAACCACTAAGACAGTTGATGGGTTATGAGAAAAATGTTAGAGGAATTAAAATTAATTAAAAATTTATCCTAAAAGCAAGCCTGTGCATTACCATGACACATTCCGATTTCATATACATTCCAGAATGGGTTTTAAAGCTCTGCTTAAGGTTTTAAAGCAAACATCTTGCAGTAGATCATTTTTGCATTGTTAAGCTAGACTTGAAAAGCAAATTCTTTGTATGTCCGAGAAGCTGTAGTATTGATGAAATACTAAGGCTAAGGTATAGTTGCACCCCGTATAGAGAGATCTTACAGCTCGGAAAGTCCATACGAAGAAAAAATTAAATTGTATGAATTTCACGGTTAATAGATTCGTCATTCGGTATGCGTTTAATTCCACGATGCGCTCACCGTATTTTTATGTAAATAAAGCAGCGCAATTAGAATAAATTTGGTTCGTCAATGGCGAGATATTATTCAATTACGCGGCGGTAGTGCGAGAGCGCGAGCACAGAGGAAAAAAACGCGTAAAAGCGAGTCGCAATTTATTTTTTCGAAAAGGCAATTTTCACGGGTTTCGGCGTAAAATCGGCTAATGTATTCATAAAAAAGCGCAATGTTTTCCGCATTTCATTAGCGAGCGCGCGGGCCGGATCCCACTTGGTATGCGATATGCATATTCAGCTCTATGCAAATAGACATTTCGCCGATCGCAACTCATACACCTGTCACTGGTTCATCAATAAAACAAACAAATCTGCTTGCGCTGCATAATAAATTCAATCGGACAAATCCAATTCGCTAATTTAAGCGTGTATTTGTCCCCCGCACGCGCACGCATTAAAACGCAATAAATATGCGCATATTATATTCCGTTAAGTAGGCGTATGCAAATTTTTCATTTAATTAATTGAGTTTGCTTTGGCAGTGTAAATGTGTTGGCTTTGTTCAAATCGGAGCGATATCGTTTAGAAATCCAACACCATTTGAATTTAATTTTTATCTTTCACACATTTCGATTTATAACGTTGAACTAGTATTTTAATGATTTTGTGATTTATCACATTTTTATTTGCATACAGTACATACTCCAGAATCCTTTCGCGTTCCGCCAACACTTTCTTAAGAGCGTAAAACGCGGAAACTTCCCACTAAATCTACCATATTGTACATTTATCTTTTAAATATAACGCCCCGTATATTTTTGCATTTTTTTAGTTGCTCAAGAAAAGATTCTTCCAATATCATTACTTAATATAACATTATTGTTAAAATGAAATTAAAAAATTAATAAAATTTATTGAGTGGACTTTGAAGAAACAAATACTAAATATGTTCTTAGATATTTCTTTTAAATAGCTTTCAAATGCAAATGCAAAAGTATACAGGATATCCCACCTGGATTGTATAAAACTTTACTGTATTATTCTTGAGACAAATCAAGCAAAAAAGTCCTAATATAAACTACGTGCCAATAAAAATACACCACCCAGAAAGGATCAAGCTAGAAGGTCGATATTTTTACCAAATAACTATCCACATCTTAGGAGTCGATGCTAAAAACGTCAGAATCAACAAACAGTTGTTGTGAAAAAGATAGGCTCTTGTTATCGATAATTTTTTTAAACTAGTGTGTCAAAATAGTTTTCATTTTCTGCTAAAGCATAAATTGATCGTTAACGCAATGCCTAGAATTGCAAGAAGAGAGCGTTTTTAGCAACTGTCCGACTTTGAAAGGGGGACGAATTGTCAGCATGCAATTTTTGTATAGGGGAAAGAGTCAAGATTATTTTACTGTTTGTTGCTAGGTTGACAATATTTATAGCTGGGTTGGGGGCGAGTTATGAATTTGAGTTGAAGAAAATTAAGAAACGGTATCCTGCGGTGCTTCGAACATGGACATCATAGTCTGAGGAAGGCATCCAACACCATCGACCAAGAAATGGGCGTCCTAGAAAATAGAGATAGAGATAGGTTTCGCCCTTCAACTGCAAATGGAGTGGATTGGATGAGGTAGGTATCTAAGGCAAACGATATCTAGTTGAACCATTTACGCGACGTACTGCATCGTTTGGTTTTCACTCCTATCGGCCATGTCGCCGCCTTCCACTAACACATTTACATAATGCAGCCAGACTTCAGTGGTTTCAAGAAAGCCAACAGTGGGTCACTGAATGGGATCAAGTCATGTTCAGTGACGAATTTGTCTGTGGCAGAATGGCCGTCGAATTTTGCTAAAAAGGTTCCGTGGAGAAGGTCACAATGCGGAGTTTACTGCACGAGGCCATGGCGGCGTAACACCAGGTGTTATGGTATTGAGGGGCATAGGGTACAGATCCCCTTTGGTATTCATCAGAGGCAGATTAATGCCCATCAATATATCGGCGAGATCTTAAGACCCTTTCTGTTACCACTGATAAATGAACACGACCCCATATCTCAAAAATTTGTAGGAACTTTCTGCAACAAGCAGAGGTAGAATTTCTTTCTTGGCCAGCTCGTTCTCCGGATTGGAATCCCATAGAACCTGTGTAGGATATCAGGGGTTGACGTTTAAAACGTATTCCTCAACAAGCAAACAGTTTCGAGGAGCTGCGTCGTCGCCTACAGCAAGCTTGGGATGAGATACCTCAAAAAGACATCGATCATCTTATTCGGAGCATGACCCGGGAAGTTAGGGGATGTATTATTAACCGTGGTGACGTGATATATTATTAATTTTTGTCCCTTAATTTCTGATATTTTTTTCCAGTTACTTTCTCTAAGAGCCAGTAGTATAAAATGTAGGTAACCACTCGATGTGTGTAACTATGTGGTTAAGCAATATCATTGGTGGAAACTTCAACTTTCCTCCAATGATAGTTAACTTGATCGAGTAGTTAACTACGTTTTATACTACTGGCCCTACGAGAAGTAAACTGAAAATTTTAACGTTGTAACTTGACCCCTTCTGGGTGGTGCAATTTTATTGGTACGTATATAGTTTATGATATGTCTGTAAATGCGTGGTTTTTGAGAAAATCACAAATATAGGATAAATAAACTGAGATAACGACCAATAATAGCCGCCATATTTTTTAATGTCCCATGGTTCTTGTTGATCTTTGGAACAAAATATCTTCCATCCTAAACTTTTTAGTGTCATGTTTAAGTTCACTTACTTATCAAAGCTTCGATTACATAACCCAGGGAAAAGTTAATGAGTATGATTTTCATATACGGATTTGCATCGTTAGCGTTGTGTTTGTATAGCAAAATATTTCCTGACAGACTTCTTTATCTTTTTCTTACTTTCAGTAAAAAAAAGGTTGCTTTTTAAATTTTGGCGGAGACAAAAAATATTTTGTATCAGGCGAAAATGATGATGTGGGATATTGAGTGTGACGAATCCCGCTGGGGAATTTTTATGTGACATGATTTGGCCACAATGGAGACGCGTTTCTTTTTTTAGTTCAAGAAGGCATTACAGGGTAGAATAAACAAAATAGTTTAAAAGGCTGTAAATCACGACGTTGATCACTACTTTGCTGATTTATCAAAACACCCTTGGCAGCACTACTTACATCCTCATTGATATATTAAGCTTTCGAAGAATTCCTTGATGAGTTGCAAATGACTAGATTGATTTTAGCTGTCTCCGACCTCACAATCCCTGTTTTTTTTTTGTAAGCTTTAAAGGTTTATTAGTATATTTAAAAGATATTACTACGTTAAAGGTTTGTTGACATTTTTTGCGTAAATTTTAATAACGTTTTTGACATGCTGAAATTGTTTCCGAAACTAAGAAAAATGTTTGGTACCATATTTTTCTTAACGACAATATTCTTGACCAGATGAACCCATTGACGTTATGGCTCATAATGAAGGTTCAGTTGAATCGAAGAGGGAATGTAGATTATTTTTATTATTATGTTGTTTTTGGGGGTTGGAATTTAAAATTGGAAGAATTTGACTAATGACTACATTCCTAACGCATGGTTCTAAAGTTTGTACTATTTTGTCTTACTTCGACAGCTTTTGGTTTTGTTAATAACGTTAGATGTGCGCGGTGCGGGGACTAATTTGAGTTCAATATTAAAAAGATATGTTATAACTTATATAACACAAAAGATTTTTATTGAATTTGTTAATAAATCTAGGATGAAATGAAAAGTTGTGTTTCTACAAGTAGTGTGTTTTGGGAGGTGGCAATTCTTGTAATATCTTGTTGTAGTAGTGTTTTACTTGATAAAGTTTTAAATAATTCAATTTTTTCTGTAATTTTCCATGAATTTTAATTCCTATGGTATTAGAATGAAGAATGTCTGTGTTTCAATTCTTCCCTCTTCGGAGTTTGTCGCATCAAGATTTCGCAGACGATTTCTGCTTGTCAAGAGTTATTAAAATTTACTGAAAAATGCCAACAAACTTACTCTGAGATTTCAAAGCACAGACAACTAAACGTCGTTTCTTTAATATATGCTTTTTTCTCAATCTGAATTAAGAATACAACGTAAAGTCCGACTGCAAGCCGCAAATCTATTTCAGGAATGTTAAAAGGAAATAGCTTTATAAAAGTGCTTAAAATTATCAGTCGATCGATCGGCATATAATAAAAGATTGACGTGTACTTAGGATTTGTGTAGACTAATACCTAATTTTCAACACGGGTTATATCATCCCCGAGAGACGTTCAAAATGTTCAGAAGGACATTAGGCATACAATGAAGCTTTTACCAAATGATTGTTCCTAAGTTGTGCACAAGGAATATAATTTATAATTTCCTATTTTAAATGTAAAACGCAAGTTATTGTACCATACTTCAATAACACTCTTTAAAGAACATTCACAAAAGCGATAATGGAGGTTGATGGAAAAATCATTCCCTAAAACCCCTAATCACCATCAAAAGGCTCCTGGAATATTCAACTCAACTCGACAGACTAAAATACTTACATTATTTTTTTATAATCGAATGATTATGACGTTTATTGAAAAGACCTTATTATTGAAATATAGAAAAGTATACAGTGAGAATTTTTTAACGAAGAACATACATAAATGCTATTGATTTTTTTTAAATCGAACATAGGCCGAAGAGTACATTAATTGTCATTATTTCTCTTTCACACATTTGACAATGCAATTTGACATATATTCAACGAAGGAAGGGATACAAATCTACAACTGGTATCGAGCAGGATCCAATTTATGGCAATTAACCATTTTTATGACCGTTTGGGATATGTTCTCGAACTTCCAGAAAACTGATTAATGATTATTCTTATCATTTCGGAAAAAGAGCTTCAGTGCTAGACAAACAAGCACGAATGGAGCCCACATACATATTAAGCCTATGTTCGATTTTAAAAAACTCACCTTCAATATTGTAGCAAGGATGCACATGTTCTACACTAAAAAATTCTCACTGTATTTTGTTCTATTGAAAATAAGAAAATTAAAGTCATTTATGGTCAAATCTGAAATGGTAAAAATTGGAGTATCACGAACGATCTACTTTTAAATGATAAATGGTGTACAGTAACGGACAATAAAATCCGGGCACGTCATTTACACAATGTGAACCTCACTTTATAATTTTTGACGTTTAATGCATGTCACTAGTAATTCTGACGTTTAATTTCAATTTTATTTATTTATTTTGACAAAAATATAAGCCTGATTTATCAAATTTGTCGAAATATGCACGACATGTCAAATTCTTGCCCGGATTTTATTGTCCGCTACTGTACTTCCAAGTTTTATGTAATACATATTCTTCTTTTTTTACATTTATCATTTTCTATTCTTTCTATTTACATATTAACTGTATCAAATAATGAACTAGACGTGCACTATATTTTTAAACTTCAAAAAGGTCACCATGACACATTCTTAAAGAATGCACCGACTGCGAGTGTACGGTAAACTAGTAAGATTTAAAATATTACGGATTCAGTCGTAAATAATATTCTTGGACAAAATCTAGTCATGACATAACCTTTACAGAAAACTCATTTTGTACATTTTATTTGTGGTTTCTAACCAAAAAATAATTTACGACATCCCGGATTCACTTAAGTAGTTAGATTTGGATGCATTCGACGTTCATAGTTTTTAAGGAGATGGATACGATGTCCTGTAAGCTTTCTGTAAGCATCATAATTAATTATTCCGATTGTACTAATCATTTAGCTGGAGTTATTAGTGATTCCAACTTGGAATTATTTTCGTTTAAATTAATAATAAACGTCGTTATTTCAAGTTTTAAATGAATGTATGTATATAAAACGAAAAATACAATTAACTGAAAGATGCCTTTCTATTTCTTGGGTACACATTTAACACTGATTAGAGTCATTTATTTGAAAATAAATAAACAAGTTGTACAATATTACACTCACCTTATTACTAGGAGTATGTTATGTATACATATTTCCCCGCACATTTCGTAATTTAAACGAACTTCGTAACTACGAGTTATTAACGGCGTTAAAAATGCGCGTAGTTGTCGTAATTAGTTCGTTATTAGAGTAAATATGCTGGAGTTAATAGCGCGTTCTCACGACCGCAAACGTTGATGTGTGAGAAACCCGATATTAGTCATGTTAATGGAGTCGTATCTCATCCAAACTATAACAGTTTCACTTGCATTTATAACGACCTATTACATCAGTAGGTATCGAGTGTGATGCAATGTGAACACGGATAATATTAGCCATAAACAGTGCAACTAAAGGTGGTTACATATTTACCAGAGTCGTAATCAGAAACCTCTTTGATGCTGTCGAACATCGAAATAGGATACTAGGTAGAAAGACACGTAACCAAGGGTAATCTCAGGTGCTCCATATTCTATCAAATTGATATGGCATTTCGCATTCTTAATTCTTCGGTTGAAAACTGTCTTATTTCATCTCAAGCATTGCAGATTGGAATTGGAAATACGAATACATTCCATTATTCCTGAAAGTAGATCGCCTATCTACAAGGCATTTTTCACCAGATGGACTTCTTTCTTGAAGAAAGGGTTGAACATTTTTTCTATTCATCACACTAATGTGATTACGTGCTCTTCACCGTCGTAACATACCTTAATTAAATAAAATAATAACAATTTATCCATGTTCTCTTTGTTCCTTTGATGGAGACAGACCTTACAATCGAAATGTTACAAGAGGAAGTAAAGGAGAAATAACGCTTGTAATTGCTGAATAATTTATTGCAACTTCGGAAAGAAATCGAAATTATTGTTTTTATTATTAGAAAAAATGTTCACAAAGAAAAACGTTGACAGTAACGATGATGATTTGCAATTCATAATGCAAGCCGACCACAATCGCAAACTGACGCTTGTTCAAATAATTTATGTCGAAAATTTTACGCGTGCATCATGCATTAGCGCCGTCATGCACATGAAATACAGGATCCGGCCATTAAAGGTTCGACATAAACAACATAAAATTTTATATCAGCACGTCTCGGTCGGGGTGCATCGGCGTACACCCATAAACCGCCCGCCCGCCCCACACCACGATGCATCCGCCTAAACAAATTGCGATCTTTTATTTGCGACCGTTTTAAATGCGAAATAATTTCGAAACTCGCTCGTCCATCAATTTGAAATATTCCCTTATCATTCCGCCGATGACGGCCTGAGTTATAGGCAGCCCCTGAACAGCATCTTAAGTTTATTTCGGTGGTAAATAAACAATGGAATTTCAGCTGGGCCGTCAGATAAACTGACAGATTGTTGATTTAATCGAGGGTGAAGGAAAATCTGTGTTCTGTTTTCGGTTTAATTGAGATTGACGCACTCTCTCTCTCTCGAATGATACAAAACAAAAATATTCACATATTATCAAATATGAACAATTTAAATTATGCAGTAAACTGTATCAAAAATTTAATTCAATCAAAAACTGTCTGAAGAAATAGAATGTGTTCTATTTCCAAACCACAAATTTCTTGTTCCAAATAGAAATTGTACAAACTGAACCAAATCTTTTACAGGAAAGAGGGTGGCCTAAAACGGCCTTTAATCTGCAAATTGTAATATCAACTCAACTAAACGTTGCAACTCTGAAGCCAAGCACATACCGTCAGGGTTATGAAATGGAGGCGCCATCAATAAAGCTCAAATGTCAGATTACATGTTATTTGCATGATCTCATTTCTCCGTGCAAATGATGTCAAACCTCGACGGGAAAAAACTGCCATACAAGTAACGCTTTTGCACATGAAAAATAATAACTGCAACACGAGCAAACGCCAGTAACAATTTTACAACGTTAATATGACAAATCATTGATTTTTTTACGTCCTGATGAAAATGTAACACGTGACAAAGATACAGTTGAACGGGCGTGTGTACAGAGGAAAAATAAGTTGAAAAATGCAACCGCGTAAAAAAGGACGACGAAGCCGAGCTGGCTGAAAATTGGTTCGTTTGTCTGGCGCTGTCGCGAGCACATTCCAAATTACAGCTGTTAGTTTTGCGGAATTTCAGGATCTCGGTTGCGCGCATCATGGATTTGTGCCCGGCAAAGTGTGTTTTACTTTATTACAGCGGTCGCATATGTTTATAAAATTTATCCCGTCATGCACACGGAGGCGGGCGATGCGTCTTTTTAAAACTGAATGCGGTTTTCCTGGCTTATACATGTATAAGAACTTTTTAAATTTTATTTCTAAATTCTAGAACAAATTTAGAATCCGTTTGAAAGAATTGTATTATTAAGGAACCAGAAACTGTTTGACTCTGTTAAATAAAGCAGAGAACCGTATACATAATAAGAAAATACAGAGCAAGAATTTTTCCGCTTTCTAATTCGGAGCTTAGGGCAAAATAAAACGCATCCTTCCGTCTCGCAAATGATAATAATGATCGCGAGTTATGAGCTCCTAAACAATTACGTCTTGGAATTTGGAGTCTGGTAAAATGTGGCGAATACTCCAGCGTACATTCGACTTCCGTTAGATTTCGCCTCGGAAAAACGATTTTTCTCTATTACGAGCTAAGTAGAATACGTAGTACATCATTGAGGATAAAGTCTGGACTTAATGTCTAGTTCCTTCGGAAATAAATCGATTTTATGTTTCGGGAAGAAGATACGTAAAATAAACAGATATAAAAACATGCGACAAGGATTTATATGCGATATGAAATGATAATACAAATAAGCATATCAGGTAACCAACGCCAAGAGTTAATTACTTATTTTATTAATATTAATCAATAATTTCAATATAAGTTTGGAAGTTAATGTTTAATTTTATCTTCTATTTTTTTCCTGACCAATCGTGTTATCAGCAGCAATTATACTGTCATCGACATCTCTGAAACTTACTGCTAATTATATCTTACACATCTGCAAACGAGAGACGGTTTACCTTCAACTGTAATCTAGTTATCCTTTTCATAAAGGATATAATCCCAATTCTGTTATTAATATCTGGTTATACCTATCTATGGCTTGAATAACTAATCTCAGTATATTCAGAATGTCGTAACAAGCTTTACATTCAAAATGTAATGCAGTTGATCTTTCATAGAATCTAACTTGTGATACCCATAACTACAGTATATCTGAATCTTGAGTAAATAATAAGAATTATTGAAAATAATACCTGGCCTCATTTATGCATGAATGTTACTTACTGGTTCACCAAAGTACAGTAATTATAATACGATTAATTATTAAATTTCATGTGTTCAGTGAGACCGTGTCTCTGAGTTCTTCTGACCATAAATAAAAGTTCCACGCGTGTGGTTTATGACATTTTATTGGATGTAAATTGTCCAAACGACTCATAATGAAGCAGAAGTTTCAAAACAAACAAACAGGACTCCGCTGTGGTAGGTCAGTTTTTAAATTTTGAGCTAGACCAACGGCTAACGAAACCAGTCTCAACGACTAACGAGAAGCAGCAGCAACAGGAAGCCAATTCAAACTTTGAGCTAGACCATTGAAATTTCGATTATCAATTCGTTATATGATGAGGAACTTAGAATTTTAATTAATGACATGTGTTTAATAACACCCTGTATAATCAGGGAGTGACAAGTTGTTGAGCAAAATCACTGATAGCGTTTTCAATTCACTGCTTCAGAACGCTCTCAACGCATCTCTTGTTATTGCATAAGTTTAAAACAAGTTGAAAGTATTTTAACGTTTTTATCAAAAAGATAAATTAAAAATAGAATGTTTTAAATAACAGAATATTTAATAACGAATTAGACTAACTGTTAAACACTACTGTGTTATTCATAGATGGTAATAGTGACTAGCGAAGATTCTATTAATGTTTTTTAACGCCGTTAATGGAGTCAGGGATGCAAAACGCAATGTAAATTCGGTTCTTTGGAACCTTCTTTTATGCTTTGAGTGTAGCTGGAACTGTGGAACGGTTTCGGTTACGTTAAGTCATACCTGAATAGAATCCTAAGTAGTCACTATAATCTTCCATGAATAAGGCATTTAAACTACAATGCGTTAATATATTTTTTAGATTAGAGGAGTCTATGAAAAGTAAAACCTAAGTCGTAGCTTAAATGAAATTAACTTATGTCAAAACTGAAATGTCAAGATACATTTGACGATAGTAGAAAAAATCTTCCAGTTGAATACATAAGGCTTTGTTTAAGAGTTTGTTAAAACTCTTTAACATGATAAGGACTAATTTCAAATGCCGTTGGATTGCTTGCTGACCCATGACTATAGGGTTTAAGAGCGGTTAGACAACTAACAGATTTGACAGGGGTCAGGAAGCAAATGTCAGAATGAAAGTTTCGAATCAAGCTAAGACTCTGATTTTGTTTTTCATAGCCTCCCCTTATCTAAAAAATATTATAACGCATAGTATTAACACTTAATACTACTACATATTGCTATGTTATTTTGATATTTTAAAATTTTCACCCTGTATATAATTAGTCTAGGTTTATTATTTTTGAATTTATAATTTAAGTGAAATGTTAAATAACTGTACTTTACCTTAGTGTGTTCCAGAAATATTATTTTTATACAAATAACTAAAACACTTTTCCGCCCGATCTAGAAAATGACGTTTGACATACTTGACGTTACGCTTTCGCCAACAACGAAAAGCTGGTTCAACCAGAGATTCCGAGAAGTACTCCAGGATGATCAGGAACATTGGAACGACAATCGCACACAACATGGGTCGAATTCCAAAACATCCAAGGATGAAGTGCTGTCATCCGATGTCGAAACTCCAGGACGAGCCGATCATGTCATCGTGGAAGAACGTTTCAAGTTCATCTAAAACGCTTCAAGAGTATCGAGGCGTGGCAAGTTCATCCAGCACGCTAGAAGAGGAAATCCGAAGAAAACCTCGAACCTACTTCTACAAGAAGAACGGAGGAAGTATTCTTGTAAAATTCAAGAACCAAGACAGAATCCGTCTTTCAAAGTTAGATGCAGTTCGACTGGGTCTCTTCAAGATGTAACTTCATATTTGCAACCTACAAGACAAGATATTTATTATTTGTGTACAAGAATTTTTGATTTGTTTATAATCTAAGGATTTTTAATTTATCTTATGTTTGGAGTTACAGAGTTTTTTGTACCTTTAAGAATATATAAAAGGAAGATTTCTGGGTAATCCATTGAATTCAACATAGGCCTTGAGCAGTAGAACATTCAATTCACTCTCTGCACTTAGCAATGAACATTCGTAATTTGTATTTAGCTTTGAACAGTCTTGTGTTAACATTTAACATTTGTAATCAATCTTAAACTCCTTCAGAGAAACTTTTGTAATCGAAGGTAGTGAACAAAACGTAAGAACATTCCATTTATTAATATGGTTAATTAAACATGCTTGTTCAAGAATAATTCGTAAATACTTACCAACAGGTATAAGTTTAATTCAAACAAAGGACACTCTTGATTAAGGAGACCATAATAGCATTTTTAATTAAAAACTTTGATTAAAATTTCCATCTACCCACTACGCTGTTAGATGACAACTCAATTTAAGTCAAATATAAATTGATGTGCATTTACACTAATCTTCCAAATGTACTAACAATTACTAAGAACCAATTTTATTTGTGTAATTGTAATTTGAAATGTTTAATAAACAACAAATCTATTATTAATAAATAATTTCTATTTCAATCTATAAAATCGACTTTTACTTGCCTAAATGCACTTCACGTAGCGTGACTAAAATAACCGACAGTGTAAAAATCAACACCATTAGGACAAATACATTTCAGAACCGAATTCAACAAATTTGTTTAGCAATACAATTTGGTACCCTGAGATATAATATCAATAATCAATGACTTTGTCATTTGAGTTAAAAATTCTAATCCAAAAATTTAACAAACAAATTTCATTTAACTCGCAAGAAATCGCAATATGAGTAACTAATTTATATTCTTAAATAATTTATGTCGGAAATTACATGGGCACCACCGTTAACCTCGTTCGCGGTAAATCATCCCTGTCCTGCAATCGAAAGGGGAACTTTTATACTTCGTTCAGTTCTTCAAGAGGAAATCTCGAACGTGCAGGAATGTCTTCGAAGAACCCATGGGGTGGACTCGCAATTCCGTCACTTCGTCTCGCCATTCCGTCACAATACTCTGAGAGTATTTTGGAGTGCTGTAAGCAACACGTCATTTCTTTTATTTCGATATTGTAAGGAATTGGTTGATATAGTTTTGTCTTTGAAGGTTACAATGTCTAAATCAGAAATAGGTAAACTTTTTATTAAGTTACTCGGAATAAATATTCAACAATAATAATATTAGAGATTTAGAAGTAAGTCACAATGAAAGACAATAGCGTCACCTTCACATACTGTACCAAAACGTATGCCTCGTATCAAAAATATTGCATAGAGTAAACGACATTAAACATAAGGCATCGCACAAAATTGATAAAACGACAAAACGAAGTTCATAAAATAACAGGTGAAGCATGTATTGCAAAAAAAAAACAACACCCTAATTTACATTATCAACCACAAATAGGACTTTAGCAACATGGCTAAAATGGATATAAATTAAGGACAACATTTTCCTCCTTCTGACTTCTAAATCACACAAACAAGATAAAAATACAACTTGTACAGTTGCTTTGGATACTATTCAGCATATAAAAAAATATTTATTTTTAATTAATAATAACGTTTAATTGAAACTCTGGCTTGCCAGCTCGTAATTCGTTGTTCCCGAGTTGAATTACGATCCCTTTAAAGTCGGAACGCTGACTTCCACTACATTCCTCCCAGCGCTTCGTATTCAACTGCTCGCTTGAGAAATCTTTCTTTAAGCGTTTACTGATTTCCTAGAATTTCCAGAGAGCGAGGAGGTTCCTATGAGGACTGTGGATGTGTGTTTAAGAAGTCTCCATTTCGAAGTATAATGAGAGCGGAATTTCGACACACCTAAGTAAACACGGACGGGCTGAATTTGAAATTCCATTTTGAAATTATGGGGAACGTAAAAGTAAAAAAAAATCACTCTCCTGGTTTGTGTTGCGAAAAGATTTATCAAACAACGACAATTCGATCTCATTTATTAGAAAATGATAACTATGTTTCAGTAACTATTCAGTATTATGAAATGTAAAAAGTTACGACGAAATTAAAACACAATAATTTCTAAAAATGTTCACAACTAAACAAGTTAAATTATCTATACACGAAATAATTAACAGACGTAAGCTGAAAACTTCGACAGCTCTCAACAAACTACGCGTTCGCAATCGAACACAAAACACATGTTTTTTTAGGAGAGTAATATTGACCCCAAATTTCCGCGGCAGCTTAAAATACTAATAAAGACATTATGACTCGCATTATATGTATATTATATACCTATGTAGTATGTTTGTTCCAGCAGCAATTTGCGACTAGTTCGACATTAGTATCAGTTGCCCACCGAAATAATGATCGATTTTAACGGCGCGATCAAGTGTAGAACTCTGATGAGATATGCTTTTGACAGTTTTGAACTAGTCAAAAGCTGCTGTTGAAACAAACTTAAAGATTTGACGATTTTTTGGTACATAATTAAAAAAATGACTTGTAAATTCAACTTTGCGTAAAAATCTTGTTAAAGGCTGATTATTTATTAATATTCCTTCCTTGTACAATATTTATTTTCTCCAGCCGTGAAAGTAAAAGCGTTTCAGGACAACGGCGGAAAGTTCCGATAAAATCCGTCGAGGATACATGGGCTTTGAATACAGACGTGCGAATAAATCACCTTTTGTAATGCGCCGAGTGATATATGTAATAAAAATTAATAAATCCGCAATAAATCAGCGAGAGAAAGTCTTATCGCACTATAAATATTTCCGCCTGCTTTGATAAACATGTATGCAGCGAGCCTGACCGACCACAGCGACATTTGGTTTGCAGATGTCCTGCACAAAAACCGGTGATTTTACGCGTCAACGTGTCCGCCGTACGCGCTCCAATTTTCATATTTTCAGTTGCGATGTTTGTTATTTCAGCGCGCTTCAGCCGGTGGTCGTGCTCTCCGGCGCAGCGTACAGCTGCAAAATTATTCAAACCGGATAAATGGAAACTCTCTGGCTCTTCTGCTGTCCGATGCGATGTGATGCAATTTCGAATTTCACATCAAAGGATTGGTCTGTTCGATGTTCGATGTTTCGATGAAAACCATACCGTCATAATGTTTACGTTGTGCGGCTCATTTTCTGGATCGTTTCTTCCTCAGATAAATGAGATTCGAACACGTATTTATTCGAAACTACATTAGTGTTTATATTGTATGAACTTTAGTTTTTCATTCCTGACATTCTCCAACTTGAGATACGAATCCACAGATAATATAACGATCAGTATCTACTTGAGCATGGGTGAGGACAACGTTTTATAAACAAATTATTCTGTAAGAGTGGTGACGATTTTATCTACTGTATATTTGTGCAATTCGATAAATGAAAAGGACGTTTATAAGTTAAATACAGTATTTTTCTTTTGCTTTTCCCCTTTTGTCAATTATGTTTCCGAATTTGTCAAATTCGTTCATGCGGATTGGAAAGTCATTTATTAGGAAATTAGGAAACACATGTGACAAAAGAGGAAAAGCAATAGAAAAAGACTGTAACAATCCCAGTTGTAAAATTGAAAGTTGAAAAAGGACATAGTGCAATACTTAAATGGGCACGGTACACAATGCTTTGGATGTCATCATTTATATTGGATAAATGAGAAACTCTTTCAGTGCCAATGGCAAGTGCATTCTGAAAAAGATGAATAGTTAATTCACGTAATATTTAATAAGAAGGCAAGGTAAAGTTTTGCTGACGCATGTTCACCAAGGATTACAAAAAAAAAATACCGTTGGTACGTCCACAGTGTTCTTTATTAATTAAACCTAATAAGCTTAACAAACAATACTTGACAAAATAAAATAAATTATGGCTTTCATACATGCGAGCGACACATTAAACTAATTACATGTGAGTAAGTACACACGGGCATGTAATAAAATTATAAATCTCGGAGCAGAATTTTGTTCGTGATGGCGTAAGGGTCACGGTTAAAGCCTTTACTCATTCCAATACACAGGACCGAATTCAATTGGATGATTTATTCCTTAAGTGAGCCGATCTGATTCAATTTAAGAGGGCAATTCTGATTAATAAATTTCAGTTAACAGGCTTTGTGATTATCAAATTAGAGACGAGCCCACTCTATAATAAAGTGTAAACTAAGTGAATTATTTTTTTCGTAAACATAATGAGTCGTGAGGCACGTCTCTAAAACTAGGACACCACTACTTATAGAAATAAAGCTGTGCAAAATTAAATTGAGCTCAGTTATGTAGCTAATGTGGAATGAAGGAAATTAGAGTTATAATAAAATGTCGAAAGGATACCTTTTAAAATCCGAAACACGAAAAGACCAGATTACCGGGAAGCTGCGAAGTGAGTACAAATTAAAAATTAAAACCCCAGGGAAGTAATCGGCCAGCGTCTTATGAAGTCATAGATTTCGATATAAAAATAGGGGTCGCGTGACCAGCCTGAGAAGCCGGCGCTCATAACGGTAATGAAATAGCGCTCAAAAGGAAACATATTTGTTATTCATGGCGCATACGTAAAATGAGTCGTCGCATCAAACGCCGTAAAAGGCCCTACGTACACGGAATAACACACACCACATCTGCATTTATACACTCACTCGTACAACCATAATTTTATGGCCGATCGTTTACTACATCGGAAAGCTCTTCTCTCTTGCAAAATTGAAGGGGTTGGTGGAACTGCCGACCATAATGGACTTATTAAAACTGCTCGCTGATTTATTATGAGCCCTGTCCCGAGTTCGTAACAATTTTTTTTCGGGAGGCGTAAAAACTTCCTCGTCTTCCACAGCAAAAGTTGCCTTGTAACAATTGAATCGTGTCGTTAAACTTAGATTACTTTTTTCCAGCGAACATAATGGGCATTTTTACGGTACAATAAGTACATTGTGCGCGCTACAAAGGCTTTATATTACTATCTAATCGTAATTATATAGAGTTAATGAAGATGAAATTCACGGGGTCTTTTTATTACATTTTTTCTTTAGTTACTGGGAGGGAAAACGGTACTTCGACTAAAAGGGTAACACTTGTCAATCATATCCGTTGAGTTTCCTAGAATCATTAATCTTTTATTAAATTAAATTTTTATTTAACTTTTCAAACGTAATAATCGAACTGCTTGAAACTGTATATTATTCTTTAGATACTTCATAGGCTACGTGTGTTTATAATTAAATACAGGGAAATTAAAACGTCGACCTCGAATATAACATCTGCTATCAAACAGTCTGCCTACGCTTGGCAAAATTCCAGAAAAAAATAGAGTTAATATAAACAAATGATATACGACGGTTTAGACCACCAATGATAATATGCCACCGAAACAACATTCTACACGATGAATCAACCACAGATCGCATAAGCTCTCCTATTGAGCTTTCTAAAATGAACCCTATAAATATTCGGGAAATTAATTTGTAAAATATTCAAGTATACATCTTGTCAAACGGAAGTTTCCTCGTCTTGTAACCTAGTGTAATGTAAATCATGTAAGTCTACTACTTTGAATAAATATATTATTTAATCTATCTGCATCTCTTATTTTTGTTATGTAATTATAACGTAACATTTTTGGTGGAGGCGCCGGGCATCGACTCAACAGGAAAGCTTATGCAATCTGTGGATGATTCTTCATTAATACTGGGTCGCCTTTGGTGGTCTAACCACCTTATGTAATATGTTTATATTAACTCTATTTTTTCTAAACTTTTGCCAAGCCTAAGTCGACTGTTTGACAGCAGATATTATATTCGAGGTCGTGCATTGGCAACGTTCTAATTTCCCTGTTACAATATATTAACCATTATTTAGCTTTATTTATTGAATCTCTCACGTATTTGTAAATGGACTGTTGATCACGCTTTGCAATAAAGGAAAAAAGTCCGAAAAATTTATGTGTTGCAATTATGACGTGATAAAGTAAATATATCGCCAGATAATTCGGTATAGAACCTCCCCCATAAATATCGCCGGAAAGGTCCGGCGAATCGGAAAAGAAAACACTTTATGTTAGTTTATTGATGTTTTGGTTGAGATGGTCAATAATTGAACGGCACACAAGTTAAGAATTCTAGGTAATAAAGTTCCGTCGAAAAAATCGCGGGACTGGGAAATCTTTACGGCAGCCCGGAGCGCGCTTCCGGTTCCGGTTGGCCATTCCGGGCGCGTCGCGGCGATGCGAGGGCCTTTACGTGCTGCACATATATCGCCGCTATCTTTAAGACCACAGTTTCAGTTACGTCTCATCTCTTTTCCACTTCTATTTATTCGACGCAATTATTTATTGTGTAATTAGGTACGGCGAAAATAAATAGCAAAAATGAGGTGGAAATAAAAGCGTGTTTATCTAGGGATATTTGTTGTTACGCAGAGCACGCAAGCAATCGCCCAGCTCGGTTTAGGTTGAAATGTTCACCGGCGAAGGAAGTTTTTACTATTTTGGATGAACGTGATGAAGAGGTGCTGGGTCATTTACTTGAAGTACCAACTTATATTTATCTGATTCTGTCTGGCGAAGATAACAGGCTCGGTAGACACTCGCTGTTTTAAATGAAAAATATTTGGCGATTTGTTTTTCTGAATTGACGTGATACCATCAAAGCAGGAGGATTTTAGAGAAAATTAACGCTTCATTAAAAACCTAAACGTCAAATGGTCAAAAATTTTCAAAATTAAAAACCAATTTACTGCGACTGTCTTAAGAAAAAAGTGTTAATTCTATTATATTTATTTATACCTGAGAGTATGATATAGGGTGTTTAGATTCTACAGCTCAAATTATTTGAGCAATTTGCATTTTTTTAATGAATTATTGCTTATATGCGTGAACTATACAATTAAAAATACAAATAAAACAACTTGGTTTTGTCTAGAAGATACATAATTCGAACAGACCGATGAAATACCTAAGGTTCACAATACGAATAAAAAGACTGTAAAGATCTTAAATTCGAATCGTTAGCGCGCCGGCGGAAACGACGCCAGTCGTCTAGGTTAATTTTAATAGAGACAGATCCGCGGTTGAGGACGTCATTAGGCGTCGGTGTCTTGGTGGCGCGACCTATGCTCATTTTAATTAATGAGGCACATTTTATTTATTCCCGTTGGAATGCTGCTGGATGTTTCGTGCTCGACGGAATAAAGCGAGTTTTTTACGCGGCGTCTATAGACAATTAAAACCTCATTAAAATATTAAATAATTCACCTTGAATCCGGGTATAATTCGGCGTTGTTTCGCTAATGATACGTCTCTCGCCTCGAACGAATGCAAAATAGTTTAAAAGTGTAACAGTGCGGTACTTAAACGGTCAATTCCTGGGTTTAATACTTGAGACGGTGCTTAAAAATGTTGAAGCAACATGTCGGAAAAGCCACCCTCTCTCTCCCCGCTCGCGCTTCCCTTAAGTGCGTTTTATACTTCACACGTGCATTTTCATTAAAGGGAAGGCGGCCGTGTTTACTTTCTGTTTCGGTCGTTAGAAAGAAGAGGATTTCGTAATCTGGAAAATTTCGAGAGGGGAATTATTCCGACCGGTTGACTTTATTTTCGGGCGCGGAAAAGGCACGCGAAAGATTTGATTTGAGCTTTGTACATAAATTCGGCCCAGGCACTACGAACAATAACCATCAAATCGGAGCCGAAGCTCTCCTAATTTGAGTGGAACATATTTTTTGCAGAATCAGCGGACTTAAAAAGGCGGTTCTATTTTTTTATATGCAATAATCAAATTGAAAGACAGAAGTCAAGGTCATTCAAACAAATTATCAATTATTTTATTGGCCAAAAATCTAAAACGGAAGGGAAATGCGTTACAAGCTAACTAGGAACATTCAAATATTGTTATGTGCGCATCTAGAATTATTCTTTTAAGAACTTCGGAGATTTGATTCTAACCCCCCCGCGGATAATAACGAACACCATCTATTATACATATTGTTTATAACTGTGATATATGATAAGTTAAACAATGGTTTCTTAAACATAAACGTTACAGTACTGTGAGATTCTATTTGATAACTGAAATTACTATTAAGTGATCAAGGGTTAGATACCGTTGCACAATGAGGATGTACTAGATAAAGGGGTGCTTAACGTCCTAGGCCAGACCCCATCTTGCTTAGAATTTCGCACGATTTAAATTATGAAAATTAATTGTATTTCTGGAACTTCTTAAATATTTGTAGAATCAGGATTAACTACGTGTATACGAGACTCTTACTGTAAATAAATGTTCAAATTTGGAACAATATTATAAGTTTGTCGCTCCAATGAAATACATATTGCTGTGGTTTTGAGCATATACCTTTTTAGAATTAATTGAAATCTCAGGGCCTAGTGATTTTATTGTTAGACAAATTACAACACTGCACGAGGTTCCTATGCAATGTCGCAGTTAAAATAGAAACAGAGACTCTCAAAGTATTTACTGAAACGTTGTTGTGCAAATTTACGAGCAACGTGGTTAATGAGTAAGTAAAAATCAAGTATCTTAGCAGCAAATTTATTAAGTTGCAATACTACCAACGTTAAACAGTAAATGTCAAAATATGTGTTCACATAACCAAAAATAATTATCAGTTGGAAAATGTACATAAATTACAATATAATTTGCAACGATGAATTGAAATTGGTAGATCTCAACCTCGAATTAATCGTAAACAAACAGGTGAATTGTTTTCAGAGACCGCTAAGGCAAATACCTTGGTCCGTGTCCTAAAAAATTCTGAAAATCGTTGAATGCAATGAAACAATTATGTGGTGAAAGTATTAATTGATTATGGAATAAGTATATTGTAAATTGTTGAAATATAGTGTGCGATCTAACTCTGCTATAGCAAAACTCAATGTAGTTATTCCATTTTGTCTTTGCCATAAACAAATTCCACGTACCAGTTAAGATAAACCATCTAATCTGTATACGATCGGTTACATACAAAGATGTTGTGTTCATGTTGGGCATTTACTTCGTTATAGCAAATCGCAATATAATTATTCTATGACGTCTTTGCTATAAGCAAATTTTAATCGTATCAGTTAAGATAGATCATCTAATCTGTATACGATCGGTTAAATACAAAGGTGTGGTGAGCCAAATCAAAAATTAACAACAATAATATTAATAATTTTAAACTGTTTACCATTCTAGAAGAGATGTTCTCACCAACACTGCCCAAGGAAGACTTAATTTTACAGAAAATTTGCCCCACTTATATAGGGAAACAAACCAACAAAAATTTGCCCCTAAAGAAAATCTAACCTCAAAATACAAAATTAAAATTAAAAACTCAACAAAATCAAACTCAAAAATGCAATTCTATACAATCCACAAACAAAAAATTAATTTAACTCTTTGTAGGCCAGCCTATTAATCCCAAACGAAGAGCCTCCACTTTCAGCATCTTCACCTTCGCCCCATCAGGAAGATGGAGAAGATATCGGCGCTTGTTCCCACGGCGGTCCTTTAGAAACTCACGAGGAAGATTTTTAACGGCTTCCTCGAATTCAGCAGCCTCCATCTGCTGAGGGACGGGCGTTTCAAGATCCGGACACCCAACTTCCCTGACCGATGTGTTCGGGACTTCAGGCACCGAAATAACAGGCCTAGAAGGTGCTGTGGTGTAATCTGGCGTGGCCTCGGTATCAGAGTCGTCACCAAAAAGTTCTCTGAACTTGTCTGTCAACCAATTGGCCGTAGTTGGCGAGTCGATACTCAAAAGACCATCTTCGAGGTTAGGTAGACTCTACATTTAACAAAATAGAAATATAAGTAAAAGAAAAATCTTAATGAAAACTTAATTTTCAGAATTCTAGGGTACTCTTTTATACAAACATAATGGAAAAATGGCACCAAAAGCCAAAAGAAATAAACATTTTACAAAATGAAACAAATTCAAAGTGCGTATCCTTTTCATTT
This sequence comes from Dorcus parallelipipedus, assembly GCA_958336345.1. Taxonomy (NCBI): domain Eukaryota; kingdom Metazoa; phylum Arthropoda; class Insecta; order Coleoptera; family Lucanidae; genus Dorcus; species Dorcus parallelipipedus. The sequence continues at coordinate 20,774,064 of OY284482.1, read as the reverse complement.
AAGTCTTTATTTTATCCTAGAAAGGAAATAACACAGCAATATATTGAATTTGAAACATGAAAACATGTGGTACGGCCTAGTAAAACTTCAGAAACAATATTTCAATTTTCTTCTGCGTGGAATAAATTCTCTAAAAATAGCCACAATCAGTGGACACCCGATATAATTAATAAATAAATCAACCACTGTTCTTTTCGTCCTTTATTAAATATGGAACAATCATACAATACCAAAACTAAATTGTAAAATATTTAGCCTTTCAATCACATTATAAATTCATCCCACACAAATTTACGTTTTTATTGCATGATTAATAATGTGTAAGCATTTTCAATTCGCTTCTTCTAAATTCACTTGCGAACCGTTCGCTTTTTAAAACAATTTTCTTCACGAAACACAATAATTGAATAATATAAATATATAATAACTTTATTGATTGATACATGCAAACTTTATTTAGACTCCTTCAATACTTGTGTACTACAAAGAGTGCTACCAAGACTACTTTAGCAAGATGTCAACTACTCTTATTATACAAGTGAGAGTAGTAAACAATATCAAGGTTGCACACCTGCGAGTTATGAGCATATGAAATACAAGATTAGTAAACAATGCCAAGCTTGCGCAGCAAGGGAGTCTTTTTTGTCGTAGATATAACTTACGTGATGTAGATACTTATGTATTTTTTTAAACAAAGACACCAGGACTGATCTGCCAGGAACCCAAATAACATACCTTTTTTTAAAATTTATTTCTCATTTTATATTTTAATAAATTAATATAATGAAAAGTTTTATGGAGAAATGATTTATTAAATGATAAACGAGATTTCGTAATTAAAGTATATCAGGCATTTCTAAAATAACTGCACCAAATGATTTGATCCAACTTATCTTTATCCAAGTATACTTCACGGGCCGACATTATGCTATGAAAATTTTGTAGATGTGTTTTAAAGATTTGGAAACCTTGGTCAAATAAAGATCTGGAGATGATCACAGGGGTCGATAGCAAAGAACAAACAAAGTGTCTTCGGCAGGAATCCTTTTAAAATTGCTAGAGTTGATATCGTTGATATCGTTGGATTCTTTGATATTCACAAGGTTCAACCACTAAGAGAAAAAAAACACAAAGAACTGTGTCTTCGTCGTCTTATAAGAGGGAATCATTTTAAGACCACTAGGCTTGTAGAGGATCGATGGTATAGTAGCCTGCAATGTGTCCGAATCGCTGAATTCTTTGATTTTCAATCAGATGTTAGTTGATCTAGGTATCAAGGGCTAGCGTGCTGTATATTGTGACAAGACAGAAGTAAAATTAAAATATTAGATTCATTTAGCGAACTTGAGATAAGAGAAAATGCATCTCGGCGGCGCCAACAGATATGACCTCGACACACGATGCAGGTGGTAAACCTTGGACAAACGGATGTAAATTATCTCGTGTTCTGTCGAGTCTTTCCGCTCTCGTAACAGCTCGGAATTGCTCGGGTCGCACTTCCTATAAAAACCCCGCGATCTGCATATAAAGATAAGATCATAATCAGTTATCATAACAGTATGTAATTTCTTGTGATTTAGTTTGTGTTGTGAACTAAGAATGTGAGTACCTATTCTAAGTTAAACTTGTATAATTATGTTCGCCTTTATTTAGTTATGTTTAATATAATATTTAAGCTATGCCCCTTGTTTCGATTTATACCGTAACAATATCATAATTTCGAGCTTTTAAGTTTTTATTCTGAGATGTACACGAGGAGACATTAAGTTATAGAGATATTACATTAAGTTTTAATTTTGAGATGTACACGATAAAATTATCCACTGCAGAAGCTTACCGAAGTAGCTTCAAACTTAAAAAAGCCTCTTGGACAAACACGACCTCGTAAGCTCTGTAAAGAAATCTTTCTCTTGCGCGACAATTGCAAGGTGCATAGGTCAACAAAAATTAAGTAATTTATCGACGCCACTGGCTTTACTGAACTGTACCATCCTCCACATGTCCAGATCTGGTACCCTCCGACTATTACCTAAATCGACAACGTAACAAGAATCAGCAGCAGTGACTTGAAGAACAATACGTTAATATATGCAAAGTTTCTAGACTTGTTGCCCATCGAACACATCGAAGATTGAATGTTCCAACTAAATACGAGTACGTACAAGAAACCTAGGATTTAATTTCTCATTTCAGGAAGCTTCTAAGTACTACATATATCCTTAGCAGTGAGTTAGATATTGTAGCTATTTTCTCAGAAAATGCCAAAGTTATTAGCATGCAAGAATGAGTTAGAATGTTGGTTTAAGTTGTCAGTATTCACTTGGATACTTACAGGATATTTTTGTTTGTGACCATAGACCAATTAACTTTGCTGAACATTCCTTGAATAAACATAGAAAGAATGTTGTTACCTAATTGGATTAAAATTTCTTTAATAAGAGAAAGTAACTTAAGAAGTTAAATTCAGGGACGTATCTGCTACCCCGACCGTCGTGAATAATTTGGATTTGGTAAAGGAAAGTATTGAACTTTTTTCCGCAAATTTTGCCGTGAGCAAAGTACGGTTTTATTTTATTCGTAACGTAATCGATCCGGTCTTGTAACAGCCATACAGTTTTTATGAAGTTCTGGCAACGGGCTAAGTAACCCCGTGCAGTTTCCGAGCGTTCAAAGCAGGACGGATACTGTTTAATGTGGGCAGTAAATCTCGTGCAACTCGCCCGGTTTTATTCGTCTGGATTTCCTGATTGGGTTTGTACGCCGCATGGATTCTATATATTTGAGTGTTTTCTACAGTAGGGATTTTACAAATAGCTGTTACGCTTCGTTTACCTCGCCGGCCGTTTTCTGCGTGCATACAAAAACAAAGTCCGGATGCACGAAATTTAATAATAACCTCGGAGATCCCCCCGGAGTTTGAAAAGTGGTCGGGCGGCACAAAGCGAGAATTTTAGTTGTTGTAGTTATGCGGAATCGAAAATTATTCGCAAGTAGGGTCAGTGTGTTCGGAAGGGTTGTTTACGGATCTGGTTAAAAGGGGGAAGTAAGTGGAAGGCTAATCAAGGACTACTCGTCGGGCAGAATTATCCACTTCTCCGCTAATTATTACTAGTTTTATGCATCTACGCCCCGAGCCATTAAGTCGGCGAGCATGTGTGCACACTCGAGTGCGTTAATGGAATGCATTGTCTCCGGTGGTAAATTTATGTATTAACACTACCTGCATTTAAAGCGATCGTAGAATCAAAGTGCGATCAAAGAAACCGCATGCAAATTGCAACATACATGTAACAGACATCTGAAGTGAAGGTTTCAGTGAAGATCAAGGGCCTAATGTTTTATTAAAATTGGCTTCAACACACCAAAGAAAAACTACGAACTCACAGTACACCTAGTACAAAATGTAGTTCCCTTGAAAACGGGATGTTAATGAGACTCACAATCAGTTGTTCTTCGGAACAAGGAGAGCAAACAAGTGAATCCTGTGAACTTCTTAATTTAATTTTCGCATTCAAGAGATTTTTTGAGCGGTTTTACTCGATGGGGTTTTATAGATCCATTATGGAGTACCTACATCTTTTAAAATCGGCACATTGGAGATCAATGGCACTTCAAATTTCCATTATCTGGTCATGTGGCGGATTCGCACGATAAATTTTCTTCAATGCATTTGTTCCGCGGAAAATTATTGGAACGGAACCGGCGAAACCGACGACGGTAATCCTATCTCACCGATGAATCTGAATTGAATCGAGAGTTATACGCGGGTGTATCGCCTCGCCAATTTATCGCCGACCGCGGGCAATTTCCGAGAACTTAATGTTCTATTTCGGCAGTTCATGTACGACGACGTCTAAACGTGATGTTTACAGCCCATAACGAACGAATGCCCGCCAGTGTTAAATAGAGGCGCCCTTAATATCATTGTGCTTCATCTCGGGCCTCCCGACGGAATCATTAAAAGCGGTTGCGTGACGGGAAAACGGAAACTGAGTCAATTCAATCATAGGACCACTCGACCCCGGAGTTCGTTCGCAGTTTCTCCGAACCAATTGCCAGTTTTAAGTAGAATCGGCTTATTTATTTATTTCTGACCGGAATTTTCCGGAGAATTTACGAGACCAGTCGGCTTTATTAAGCGAGGCGTAAACGTGTCACATTCATTCTGGTGCGCGGGCGTTAACAATTTTATTATTACACGAATATATCGTTCATGACACCGCAATATACGGTACGGCGCGAAACTGGCGCACTTAATGAACAAAGTTTCCTAAACTCGCATAAAAACGCGTCAATAAAAGCGAACCGCGCGCACGTACGAGGCGAGATAATAAAAAAATAATAAACAAATAATTGGTTTACTGTAGGAATAATAAGAAAATATTTTTTGAAGTTTAACAATCTAAAAAAAAATTAAATTCAAAAAATTGTCAGTAATACTTGGACACCTTTTTGCAATCCAAATTTTAGTTTAAAAAATAATTGTACAGGTAATTGTTCGAAAATGATTATTATATTCAACGTAACAGACAGAAAGCGGGTACTATTTCTTTGTATTTACAGAGAAATGCAATAATAAATTGGAAGTTTTATTTCAAACTTTTATGATTAAATAAAATTTATAGTTTAAGTTAACAGAGTTTCAATCCAAAAGTTAGTAGGTATACCTTCTTTAGTTTTCTGAGCCTTCGCTAATATTTAATAGCTTAACCAGAGCACTACAAAATATTAAATTAAATATTAAAAAGAAATTGTTCTAACAGTATACAAAACAATTTTAAATAAGTTATACTTGCCAATCTTTTCAGCTGTCTCGTTTCGAAGAAAATTTGTCTTATTTTGTGTGACAATCAATTTTTAGGTTTACTAAATGAATATAGATTTATTGTGACAACCTGTTTGTAAAATTAACATTATTTGAAATATTATCATTATTCTGAAAGGTTTGAGAAATCAAATTTAATTAAATATTCATATTGCTGTGTTATTTCCTTACTAGGATAAAATAAAAAATTAGGTGTTTTATCTTAACTATGATTAGAATTTGTTATTAGCAAAGACATCATAGAATAATTATATTGCGATTTGCTATAACGAAGTAAATACCCAACACGAACACCACACTTGTATTTAACCGATCGTATACAGATTAGATGGTTTATCTTAACTGGTACGTGGAATTTGTTTATGGCAAACACAAAATGGAATAACTACATAACAATAACTATAGCAGAGTTAGATTGCACACTATATTTCAACAATTTACAATATACTTGTTCCATAATCAATTAACACTTTCACCACACAACTGTTTCATTGCATTCAACGATTTCCAGAATTTTAGGGACACGGAATCTAGGTATTTGCCTTAGCGGTCTCTGAAAACAATTCACCTGTTTGTTTACGATGAATTCGAGGTTGAGATCTACCAATTTCAATTCATCCTTGCAAATTATATTATAATTTATGTATATTATCCAACTGATAAATATTTTTGGTTATGTGAACACATATTTTGACATTTACACGTTTTCTGCCGCCAGATTCCATGGATTGGTCCTATAGGTTCTTTATTCGCTCTAGAGTGTTTGAAATTATAAAAACAGAAGTGGGCGCCAAATTTAAACAGTTTAATCTCGAATTGCAAATATACTAAACTAATACGGTAAATTAAGAACTGTGAAATATTTTCAATGTTAATATGTAGTGAATGTGCTCGATATTTTGATTCCGAATTTGGAACTGTATACGAAAAGTAAATAAGTTTTGATCTTCCATTGACTTTTAAACTTGTAACAAAATATCATACCAGCTGGTATATAATTTTGTTCTTAATCAAATGCCATATTTAGATAATTCCTTTAATTTATTAAGTAAGTTGATAGTTGTACTTAAAATATTAAAGTAAGTATTAAATTATTTAACTTAATGTATTGATATGCGATACATGAAGCAGAATTGTCTGAGAAACGCAACAATATTATTCATTAATTAACGACGGTGGAAAGCAGGGTGCGCCGAAATAAAATAAAGTTTCCCGAGTAAACTTCTGCACACGTACCGTTCGGGAAACACGAACTGACTTCCTAATTTCCACGTTTCTCTCCGAACTGACAGCCGAACTGTAATAAGATCGAGTGTACCCGCTGCACAAAAAGCATTACAAGAAGCCCGGCTCTAATAGATCTCGGAAAAAATATATTCCGGGAATAAGACCGGCAATTTACAAAAGGTATTGAAAGCAGGATTGAAAATATATTTAAAGACGAAAAATTTTTTTGTGACTTATTTTACTTGAAAATTATACAGCGTGATTCAAAAGGGTCGCACCATCGCTTTGGTGTAAATACAGACCATCAACAGGAGCACAAATATGTTTTTAGAATTTTTTTGCCATGAATGGTTTTTAAGATATGAATGTTTAAAAATAATGCAAATAGGCAACGCTGCACCTTGTAGATGCACTTACAAATTTGAAATCATAGATCATAGGTACCCTCTTTTTTGTTGACAACTGCATATGCGCTGGTTTGTCAAAACGTTTGGAAATAAAATTTGACATAGTAATAAATGTCAATTCTTAACTGGGATTCTTAATATCCTACTTTCTTCAGCTATTCTAAAGTTCTTAAGTAAAAAAAATAATGAAAGAGTTGGTTGATTTGATCCAGCATCCAATGGCAAAAGTTAATACGAAGAGGAAAATCAGCTTCACACAGAGCTTGAACTTTTGTATAGTCGAAAGAATGGTAACCTTCTGTTTTTCATACACGCCGAACAACATTGTAATTTACGTTTAAATTTCGTCCAACATCTCGAATGCTGACGTTAGGATTGTCTTCAACGACTTGTAGAATAGCTTCCTCGATTTGGGGAGTTCTGGCGGAGCGTGGCCTACCTATCACTTCATGATACCGATCATACATGACACTGATCAAGCCGTTGAAAAACATTTTTGTCTGGATGTCTACGTTCACCGTATCGTTCAGTATAAGCTGCTGCAGCGCGTCGAAAGTTTCCACCACTCTCTCCCAGAAGAAGATACATATCACAGTATTCATTTAAAGTAAACATTTTGAATTTGAATAGTTTCTTCAAATCAATCAAAAAATTTGACTTTCAAAATGTGAACATCATTGATAAAATTTATTTGTCAAGTCACACTATGGTAACCATAGTAAAACCGAATTTTCGGTGCACCGTTGCCGGCTTTACTTCTAAAATAATGTTAACATTTCCAAAGACTTTTCCTGCTTTATTACTTAATAAATATTATGTTTTATTAGCAAGGATAATTTTAGAGGCGTTTATCTACACCTTTCATTAATAAAAACATAAAGTTGCATTATCTAATTACTATAAAATCAACATCAGTTTCGTAACTTTGAAAGCCTATATCTTCGTAAAAAAATCATCTAGAAAATTTTTATTTACACTTTTGAGAACAAATAAGTAGGTCTGAAAACCACCTAAGTGATGGTGCGGTCCTTTTGAATCACGGTGTATATGAAGAGAGAATTGATTTCGTATTTATACAAAACTCACACACAGATTCTCCTTTATTTCCCAGTCGGGTTCTTTGGAAAAGTAATTTTAAAATTGCAAGGACTTCTCGAGCATTGCATCCTGGGAGAGTCGAACTTTTCCAATCGGAGGCTTAAATATAAAACACTGGCACCGCGACTTAAACAAAGACGAAATAGACATATTTTACGAAACGATAAATTTAAACGGAATAATTCGACACGATGATGAATGGTTTTTTCTACTCCTTGTTATAGAGGAAAAAAATATAATCGTAAAAAGAAGATCCGGGAAGCCATTTCAGAAAATATACAAGTATAATCATAGTAATAAATCCATCAAGAGCAAATTACACAGTTGGCAACGCTTCAAGAAAATAATAAAATAGCCGCATCCATTCCGGAAACGTGAAAGGGTGAAGCGTCCCGGAGCATATTTCGGTCTCCGGACTTTTTTTTATTTGAAAATATCGTCTTATTCGCGAAATTTAAGGCGGTCAATTATTTAAATTCCACCGCACGGGACGTACGCCTATAATAATTTCACGTGCTGAGTACGATGGAATGTACGACCGAGGTATAAATCTGAGTTATGTAAATTATTTTCTGGAAAAGTAATGTAATAATGTAAATATTCTCGGGCGTAGGAGGAAGAACTGACTCGGTTTCTTTTTCTTTTCGTTTGGTTTCTCTCGTCTCATTCAATGAGAAATATTTCCAGCAACTCCGCAATCACATTTAAGCTTGCGACTTTAATGCGATTATTTTAACTGCTTTATTTTGACAAAGTGGATTTGTTTATCGTTATTTCAACCTCTGAAATAGTAATATAATGTGGCAATTTTTACTCAATTTGACAAACTTTCATTTCATTTTATGCTTATATCATTCTATTGAGTAAATCTTTACATTTCTATTTTTTTATAAACTATATTTCTTCCAAGCCAAAAAAGCTTTTAAGGTAATTTTATCCATGGATTTTGTTTTTTTAAATTGCAAATGTTTCCCAGTAAGGGCAACTTATCGTTCCTATATTATTTTAAAGTTCACCTTAAATTTAACGCTACAATTCATGGTACAAGAATTTGTCACAAATTAAATATTTAAGTATAAGCTAGTACAAATCGACTTGCCTTTAATTTTTATTTCAAGACCATCTAAAATATGTAGTTTGTTGTCCGACTGCACCAATGAAGGAATACAAGGCCCTATAGGTTTTCCTCTTTCAGAAAAAAATTTAAAAAATTAATTTTTTCTTCTTTTGTTTTTGATTTTGTTTTTCTTTTTTCTCTTTTCTTTCTTTTTAAAGGGGTACAAGGAGGAACAGACGACTCAATGAGTTAATCTGATTGTACTCCTTTTGGCAAAAAGAATGACATTTATTTATAAGTAATAAATTTATATGTGTCCATGTAATAATTAACTTTTGCCAATAAAATTATTATTATTATTATTATTATTAAACCTCAAAAAAATCTTCGCAAAATGACGACACCTAATTATTTGATGAGATTTTGGCTACATTTTTAATTGCAATGAAGATTGTTGCAATGATAATAACTAACACGTAGGCAGGTAAAATAGTTTTTTTTATCTAATGAGTAATGAAGAGAAATGTTATGTCCTTTCATTTTAATGTCAGACTCTACTATGCCCGCCACTAAAAACGAAACATTATACCCAGGCCTTACCTTAAGCAGTGTCAGAAACCGATATTCTGTACAGAAATTTGTTTATTTTAAATAAAAAAAGAATTATAGACAAAACGTCGTCGCAAAGCAGCTCGACGTAAGCGCTGCTGACCTTTTCATAAAAAAATGTGTGCGATGAATTTGTTTAATCTGCTTTAAACTGCTACCTACCTGTAGGCATGCAAATTGTGTGCGAAGGGACTTAAGTATCTCCACACCGCTCGGCTAAGCTCTTGGAGATGGGAGGGTTCGACGAAACCCCAAATGCAAAAGGTGGGCAAAAATGATTTAAAATAAAACGCACCAGCTGAGCACACTTGTTTATATTTAGCCAGCTCAATATTTAAATGACTATAACACCAACACGAAAAAGGGGTATCAATAAATAAACAACACGTTAAATTCAATCCGTACCACAGATCTGTGCTTCGGTCACACATACGGAATATACGAACAAAACTAATAATGATTCACAAAGAGTTCGGGTACCGATAAACGAACTCCGCGGTTAATAAGTGTTATAATACCACTCCGCAAATACAAATATATAAAGGGCTACTCCGACCTTGACTTCCTAAGATCCAGCGTCAATGTCAGTCAGCTGTCCAACGTCAACAACTCGAAGCGTCCTCCTGCGGTGGTTAGCGAAGTGGGCCAATGTTGCGGTAAATGGAGAAACCGCCAGAAATGGCGTCGTCATGCAGGGCGAGTCTATTCTCAACGACAGGGGAAAGCCAGGTGACGGGCTCGATTCGTTGGTAGAAACTAACTCCGGGCTTCTCCTGCACCCAAGGGGACGACGGTATTTCTCACCCAAATCAAACTCGTACGACAACACGTACAAAACTCGTACGAAAAACTCATACGAAAAACTCGGACTAAAACTCGTCCGAAAAACTCTTACGAAAAAGTCATTCGAGAGACTCATGCGAAAAAGCCTAAAGGAAGAAAACATGCGTTATGTTTCATCGCAGTCAGAACAAAGCAAGACATACCTGTTTCGTATTTCGACGACAGGCTTGGAAAGCTGTTTAGCAAGCTTAAAAATTCTCTCCACGTACGATAACAACAGATCTCGGAATAATCCGGTTCCACCACCTTCACAAAAGCCAGTGAAAAGGGGCACAAAGGAGCTATCCTTACAACACAAAATACACAAGTACGGGAGAGCTTGCGATATAAGACTGGCCGCGGAGGCATGTCGCGTTCTTCCCCCAACACCGGTTCAGACAGGAGTCGTTACTAGAGAAACACAATTTAATCGAGGAAACGAATGAGACGGAGATATGTAGAATGCCTGAAGTAACAGCGGATAGTTTGGATCATGCAATATTGTGAAATATGGTGCAATGCAACGATTGTCACGTACGCCGTATTTCCTACGCTGATACAGGGTGTACGGAAAATTATTATGAATAACTTGAATGGATTTTTCAACCGTAACAACTCCCTCCTTACCAAAAAGGAAATTTTACCTAGGGGAAAATTTCTTCCATAACCCAGAACAAAAAGGTGAAAAATCTGTCAACTGACACTTCGTCAAGGAGACCTACAATGGGGAGTTTGACTCCATCACGCAACGCCGCAAAAAAAAAAAGTGATGAACATACAACACCGTAAAGAAAGCAAACGGTGAACGTACAACACCGAAAAACGACTGATGAACGAACAACACCGCAAAACGATTGCTGAATGAACAACACCGCAAAACAATTGATGAATGGACAACACCGCAAAACGATTAATAAATGGACAACACCGCAAAGGGAGAGAGGTTCTCCGACATGGGATAAATTTACTCTCATGAACGGTCCATATAAGGTCACAAAACATCTCTACCAAAGTAGAGGTCGAATCCGATAAATGACTTTAAAAGTCCAACACCAATCGGGATCTATTCCAACGAGTGAAAAGGGAAACAGAAAGAGAAAAAAAAAAATGTAGGTGAAAAACAAAAAAAAAGAAAATTATCTGGCTCGAACACACCTGCTGCAACCAAGATACCCGGGAGATGCTGTAAACGCTAGGTTCGCAAGGAGAGAGGGCAAGAAATGCTTTCACGGGATCCGGCACGCTTGAAATTCCCGCACCTTTGCGACCCACGAATGAACTTCTCTCGACCATCAAGACTGAGCCGATCAATCAAACCAGGGAAGAAGTAGAGCAGAAGAGAAAAAGAAAAGAAATTTTAACTCACCCAAAAAGTCCTCAAGTTAACCAACCCAAATGCAAACGGCAAAGGCTCCAGCCGAAACAAAGTCGACAACCTCTCCAGTCGATCGCACTATTCATGGGTCCTTGAGACCTAACAAAACGGAAAGTTTCCACAAGAGTTAAAAAGGTAACGAAGAGAACGAAGAGAATGTTGATTTCCAAAGATGACAATGGGAAATCTCAGATTCCTTAAGTCGCCTTTTACGACACGCGGATTTGACGTCGGGAGTATTCGCTCAGCCGCACCCGCAGGCTACGAATGTTGATTTCCAGAGATGACAGGGGGAAATCTTCAGATTCCTTAAGTCGCCTTTTACGACACGCGGATTTGACGTCGGGAGTATTCGCTCAGCCACACCCGCAGGCTACGAATGTTGATTTACTACTCGTCAGGTGGATTGGGTTTAAGATGTTCGCTACTCCAAGTACCAGGTAAAACGTTGCCTTCACAATCCTTCAACTCATAAGTATCCGCAGACACACGACGGCTAATGAGGAAAGGCCCTACGAACTTATCGGCCAACTTGGCAGCAAAATGTTTGGAAGCATCCGAAAGAACGAAATTTTTGCGCCATACTTGTTGGTCCGGTTGGTACACAACCTTACGCCTACGAAGATCATAACGACCTTTAGACTGCTCGTAAGCCTTCTGCAACCTCTCCTGCACGTCCTTGTACAGTGCTGCGAATTTGCCAGTTCGAGATTGTAACTCGGCAGGATCCTGGGGAGCAATGTCAAAAGATTCCTTTTGGGTTTTGTCACAATCGGGATTAAGTCTACCTTTAAGACACATCTCTCGACCAAAATTTAGGAAATATGGAGTTACACCAGTGACCTCATGGCGAGCTGTCCTTAGAGCGCAAGCAACTTTGGGCAAGAAGACATCCCATTTACGATGGTCCTCTGCTACGTAAGCCGTCAGCATGGTTTTGAGGACACGATTCACGCGCTCAACAGGGTTCGCTTTCGCATGATAGAAAGAGGTATACGCAGGACGTACCTGATACGAAATCAAAAGCTTCTGGTACTCCTTCGACCTAAACTGGACTCCATTGTCAGAGATGATCGTTCGAGGCACACCAAAAACTAGGAAAATATCTTCCTCAAGATGTTGGAGGATTTTAGGTGTGGTGGCCTTGCGAAGTGGAAAACATAAGGTGAACTTACTAAAACAGTCCGTGGCTACGAGAATGTATTGAAAACCACGAGATGATCTAGGGAGTGGTCCAACAAGGTCAATGCTGATTACCTCCCAAGGTCGCGATATTCTGGAATGGCCACCCATCAAACCAGCAGGAGCTCGTTGTTCGGGTTTAGTGCGAATGCAGGTTTGACATTTGCGAACATACTTCGCCACGTCGGCGTGCATTTTTGGCCAATGATAGTTTTGGGCGATCCGATTATAGGTTTTGAAAATTCCTAGATGACCACTAGTGGGGGAATCATGACACTCTTCAAGGATTTGTTTACGAGCCTCCTTGGGGACCACCGGTTTCCACTGCTGACTCTCATCAGCCAAACGATAGTAAGTATTTTTGACAAATTTGTAAATGACATTTCCCTCAGTTCGAAAATTTGGGAATTTTTCAGGACATGAACGAATTTTCCTTAACAAGTCGAGATACCAACGGTCCTTAATCTCTTCGAAGTTGATGACGTCGACAGCAGGGACAGCACGAGACAACATATCGGGCACAACATGCTCTTTGCCCTTACGATGAACTACGCTAAAGTCATACTGTTGTAGGCGAACAGCCCAACGACACAAACGTCCCGAAGGATTCTGCAATTTGTTCAACCACAAGAGTGAATGATGATCCGTAATAACGGTAAAATGCGAACCTTCAACATAAGGCCTAAGCTTTTCGATTGCCCACAACATAGCCAGTAGTTCCTTTTCAGTCGTAGAATATTTGCGTTCAGCACGGGTCAGCGAACGGCTTAAATAACAAATGACTTTCTCGCCATCGTCCTGCTGCTGGGATAACACGGCACCAACGCCATAGTCGGAAGCATCGGTCTGGATGGTGAATTCTTTTGAAAAATCAGGGCATGAGAGGACTGGCGCAGACACCAAATGTTCACGAACCTTTTCCCAAGCCTCATCACAACTCTCATCCCAACGATGTTTGGAGTTCTTTTTCAGAAGATTCGTCAGGGGAGCGATAAGAGAAGAAAAGTCCGGAATGAATCTGCGATACCATGAAGCAGTGCCTATCAAACGTCGGACCTCGGTGACAGTTTTAGGTTTTGGCATTCCCAAGATAGCTTGTACCTTCTCAGGATCAACATGGAGGCCATGACGATTGATAACATACCCAAGATATTTCATTTCGGTAAGGCAAAAATGACATTTGTCCTTATTTAGAGTCAAACCGGCTTCAGTCAATCTTTTGTGAACTTCCTCAAGGACTTCGAGATGTTTTTCAAAAGTCTGGGTCACAATAATAATGTCGTCTAAATAGACGAAGACATGTGGTTCAAGGTCAGCACCAATGACACGATCAATAAACCTTTGCCAAGTCGCTGGTGAGTTATGAAGACCAAACGGCATCCTACGAAACTGAAATAAACCACGGTTGGGCACCGTAAATGCCGTGTACTGTCGAGATTCCTCTGCGACTGGGATCTGCCAATATGCTGACTTGATGTCGAGTGACGAGAGGAATTTGGCATCTCTGAGTTTGTCAAGGGTGTTAGACACATAGGGTAACGGATAGGCATCCTTGGTCGTAACTTGATTTAACTTACGGTAGTCGACACAGAAACGAATGGAACCGTCTTTCTTGGGAACAAGTAAAATCGGAGAAGACCATGCACTTTTCGACCTCTCAACGATACCTCGCTCCAGCATGGAATCGAGTTCCTTGTCGACGATGACTTGCCTCGCAGGAGAAATAGGGTAATACCTTTGTTTGATTGGTGGACTATCAGTTTGAATGACATGTTCGACCAATGTTGTGCAACCAAGTTCACCACTGTTGGAATTGGCGAACAACCTATCAGTTAATTCGATCAGCTGCTCCTGTTCGGAATTCATCAGATGACCCCAGGAAGTCACATGCTCGATGGAGTCCACATTTGCACTTCCAAAACACCAGTCACCGGATCGTAAATCTGGGACAATGCCCATTAGCTTCCAGAAGTCAGCTCCAAGAATTAAAGAATGTGGCAAATCAGGGACTACTAAGATATCAATGACCTTGACTCGATCACGCAGTCGGATAGGAGTGGTAACACTGCCAGGGCTCGAGCAAGGCTGTCCGTTTGCCACGGTGCACGAGGTCACATGTTTAATGAAAGGTAGCTTTAAAGTCTGCAAAATTTCCCATCCGGGCCCACCTATGATAGTACGGGAAGCACCGGAGTCTAACAAGCCAAGAAAAGAAATGCCTAAAATTGACACAGTCAAATAAGGTCGCTCATCGCCTTGGGCATGAGCCAGGACATAATTTAGAATCGGGTTACTTGATGGTGGTTCGATCGGTTTTGAAATTTTAAAACATCGCACTAGCCGACCATCTAATGCGTGGACTTCACGTTTTTTTGAGCACTTCGGGCACGAGTTCACGGTGACATTCGGGAGACCGCAGCGGAAGCAGTGTCTTTGTTTATTAGCAGGACACTCGCGTGAGACATGACCAGTCTTTTTACAATTCCAGCACTTGATGACGTTAGAGGTTGGGCTGGGTTTAGACATTTCGGGCTTACTTTGTTTAGGTTCGGTTTTGGTGGAGGGGCCAGCTTGAACATAGGCTAAGTCAGGCTCAAGGGTGAGATTCCTTCGCGGTGGGGGATTGTATGCTTCCACAGCTGATTTGCGAATCTCTAATTGCCTACCTAATTTAAGCAGTTGCGCCACAGATGTTATCTCAACCAGGCCTAATTGTTGCTGGTAAAAAGGCGCAAGATTCTTTAACAAGATTTTGATTTGAGCCGCCTCAGGGACATGGACGCCAAGCCTATTAAACAAGTTGGACATAACCGAGAGATAAATGCCCATGGACTCATCGGGTCCTTGTGTTCGTCGTTTGATTTCATCAAAAAGTTGGTCACTGTAGTCATGCGGTTGGAACTCGTCTTTGAGAAGTGTCACTAGCTCTGGCCAAGTTTTGCATAAACGTTTGTTTGCTCTCAACCAAATCAGGGCCTTGTCTCGAAATAGGTCAGACGCGGAGGCAAAAAGTGCAGCATCAGAAACATTACGTGCAACTTTCAATTCATCAATGCGTTCTAAAAATGCATTAAGCGATAACAGTTTATTATTACCGTCATACGAAATACCCCATTTCGATACAGGCACTGACTTAATTTCAGCTACGTTGGCCTGATGTTTGTTTTGTCTAGTCGGGATGCAATTGTTCATTTCTACGTCATGTTTCAGATTCATTAATGGCTCGACGCATGAGACAGACATCTGATCGATGT
This sequence comes from Dorcus parallelipipedus, assembly GCA_958336345.1. Taxonomy (NCBI): domain Eukaryota; kingdom Metazoa; phylum Arthropoda; class Insecta; order Coleoptera; family Lucanidae; genus Dorcus; species Dorcus parallelipipedus. Next base: position 20,758,208 of record OY284482.1, on the reverse strand, counting down.
CGAACTGATCTGCGATGACTGACAAGTCAAGTAACGGTAAGGGCGGTGAAGCCGTATGCAATGTCTCACTTGCCGAAGGTAAATCCTGAACCTTTTGTTCAAAAAGGTACGCCATCTCGTCAAGGGTTTTTAGAAAAGCATTCCGTTGCTGAATCTCCTCACTTGTTGTTGGTTGGCTACGTTTAGCCCTGCCAAAGGCGTGTGAAAGTTTCGTAAAAATCTTGTCTTTAGTGCAGACAGTCGCGTCACTAGGAAATGAGTCGATTAAACAACGGATTTCAACTGCTTTTTCATTTAATGCCATAGCATCATCCCCGAAAGGAATGTTATAAGTTGCTGAAGGCAACTGCAAGTCACGTTCGAGTCTTAATTGACGTCTTAGGTTCGCTCTTTTCTGCGCAGCCGTACCTTCAGGTTGAACACCACGTGCAATGAGCTCGTAACTAAGCTCTTCAGTATTTAACCGGTCCGGCAATAGTTTGTACTCCATGGCGCAGTATAAAAAAAACAAGACGTTATGATGAAAAATAAAAACAAAGTGCAAAGCTGGTTTAAAGTAAATTTTGAAAATTCAAAAGGCTCGCACGTTGAGGCGCCAAATTTGCTACCTACCTGTAGGCATGCAAATTGTGTGCGAAGGGACTTAAGTATCTCCACACCGCTCGGCTAAGCTCTTGGAGATGGGAGGGTTCGACGAAACCCCAAATGCAAAAGGTGGGCAAAAATGATTTAAAATAAAACGCACCAGCTGAGCACACTTGTTTATATTTAGCCAGCTCAATATTTAAATGACTATAACACCAACACGAAAAAGGGGTATCAATAAATAAACAACACGTTAAATTCAATCCGTACCACAGATCTGTGCTTCGGTCACACATACGGAATATACGAACAAAACTAATAATGATTCACAAAGAGTTCGGGTACCGATAAACGAACTCCGCGGTTAATAAGTGTTATAATACCACTCCGCAAATACAAATATATAAAGGGCTACTCCGACCTTGACTTCCTAAGATCCAGCGTCAATGTCAGTCAGCTGTCCAACGTCAACAACTCGAAGCGTCCTCCTGCGGTGGTTAGCGAAGTGGGCCAATGTTGCGGTAAATGGAGAAACCGCCAGAAATGGCGTCGTCATGCAGGGCGAGTCTATTCTCAACGACAGGGGAAAGCCAGGTGACGGGCTCGATTCGTTGGTAGAAACTAACTCCGGGCTTCTCCTGCACCCAAGGGGACGACGGTATTTCTCACCCAAATCAAACTCGTACGACAACACGTACAAAACTCGTACGAAAAACTCATACGAAAAACTCGGACTAAAACTCGTCCGAAAAACTCTTACGAAAAAGTCATTCGAGAGACTCATGCGAAAAAGCCTAAAGGAAGAAAACATGCGTTATGTTTCATCGCAGTCAGAACAAAGCAAGACATACCTGTTTCGTATTTCGACGACAGGCTTGGAAAGCTGTTTAGCAAGCTTAAAAATTCTCTCCACGTACGATAACAACAGATCTCGGAATAATCCGGTTCCACCACCTTCACAAAAGCCAGTGAAAAGGGGCACAAAGGAGCTATCCTTACAACACAAAATACACAAGTACGGGAGAGCTTGCGATATAAGACTGGCCGCGGAGGCATGTCGCGTTCTTCCCCCAACACCGGTTCAGACAGGAGTCGTTACTAGAGAAACACAATTTAATCGAGGAAACGAATGAGACGGAGATATGTAGAATGCCTGAAGTAACAGCGGATAGTTTGGATCATGCAATATTGTGAAATATGGTGCAATGCAACGATTGTCACGTACGCCGTATTTCCTACGCTGATACAGGGTGTACGGAAAATTATTATGAATAACTTGAATGGATTTTTCAACCGTAACAAAACTTTTGATCATAATTAATCGGAGCTCTTATGAAGGACCAAAGGACCACAGATGCAGGCACTTATATTCACACGGACAGCTCGAGTTATGTTGTCAGAATCAATGTCCGAGTAATGTTGTCATAGTTAATCTGAGTTCGTGTTAGAGTTCAGAAGTTCCCGTTGCTCTCTCTCTCTCTCTGCCAATATCATCATGTAGTGAGCAACAAACAATTTAATTGCTAACTTTAGAGTTACTGGTCTTCAGTTTTGTTTCGAATTTTACCTTATTCTAAATTTCTCTTTTGAAACTGTAATTGTTTTATTTAAATACACACTTTTATAAAAGACGTTGTTTTTTACTTATTGGTTCCGACTAAACTGAACCACAAAAGAATATAAATTATATGATCTTAAAAGAAGAAGAGGCACAGCTTCGATAATCCCGAAAAATACATGTATCGGCAAGCAAGGGCCAAATTCCTTTCCATAAAGAAAGGGTGCTGAGAGCATTCCTGGCTACCTAAAACTGACAGGAAACCAACAAGGAAAGGAATTGCGATTTGGATCTTATTCGGCTTGACTAGAATTTGGTAAAATATTCAGAAGAGGGAAAAAAATTAGTATGTTAATTGAATAAAATGGTGAAGTTTCGGATCAAACACAGAGATTTTGTTAAGGTTGTACCCGACATGTCCTGGTAAACTGAGAGTGTAAACTCGAGAGTGTTGAATAGTTAATCCACTTTACATTATCACTTAACCCCCGTCCGTTACAGTAACACTAGCAACCAAGCAATCCATTTACTTCATATTATTTGCTGTTTACCAATAAGGTTCATTTTCAAACCATATTAGAAGGGCTTTTCGTTACGTTCTTACTGTCGGGCACGATACACAGGATCTTTCGTTATGTTGGCGTTAAATAGGTCTTACATCACTTAGCACGAAATTCTTGGTAAACGGTCAACAGTAAGAATAGAAATATGGACCGGTTATAGGTCGAAAGTAAGATGTACTGATTTCATTCCCCACTGCCAGTAAAGAATGTAGTCACTTAGAATGTCCTTCCATTTCGCATTACCTTAAGAGGGAATAACTGAAAAACAACGTCATTTGAATTTATCACTTCACCAGCAATATAAACACAGCCCGTTCACTTTTCAGGTGGACTAAGCGTAGCCGTGGTAAGCAACTTTTAAAGAGCTGCATTTGCTCGCATCTTAACTAAGTATATTTTATTTCAGTTATTCTTTTTCGTTTTTTATTGAAATCCAGAGAATCTTTAAAGGCATTTTAGACGTTGACTAATTACGAAGGATGGTTTGGAATTCCCATATGATCGTCCCAGGCTCATTTCGAATCACTATTGATACTTGAAAGCGGTTCGAACCCTCCCGATCCGATAGCCCAAGCGCGTACCAAGTAAAGTCATAAATTTCTGCGATCTACTATGGAATCTCTCAAAGCCATTAGCTCATAGCGACAGTCACATCTGGGCTTTCTTTCTCTTTTGTTTGAAGAATTCCGATTGCCATTCTATCAACGACTCTCCAGTTTTTCCGATGGTTCTACGTTAGACTTACTAGTTTTCCTAGGGTTATTGGGTAACTAATTTTATTTACTTCTTCATCTCCAAAAGGCATTTTCGACATTGATTAAGGATATCTTAAATTCCCACGTTCATCATCGCAAGCTCACTTCGAATCACCATCGATAAATGGAAGCAGTTCGAAGCATCCCAGTATGCCTACCAACTAGACTATTTTCCTCGCAAACGGCCAAAGGCATTACCTTATGAATGCTGAGCTTTCTTTCGTTCTTCTCTTTTGTTCGAGAAATTTCGGTTCCCATTCAATCGATGGCCATCCAGTTTTCCTTATGGTTCAAAATTAGATTTACCTACCGCTAATCGTGTGCTTTCCAGTATTTGGCAGTTACATTGACGCAACTGGATGTTCTTGATTTTACATCTATACGCCTCATACGCACCATGATCACAGATTAGCCGTGTCAGATAATAGTTTAACTCTACCTTTCGCACCACGGTTTAATTTGAGAAATCAGGCGTTGAGTTCAAACTGCATTGGTGGTATTAATTCATCTGTTCCGCCAGAGGTTCATGGTCTCCTGCCGGGCACTGATTTTCGGCTCTTTATGTTTTCCTTCCCTTTTGACTCTCCCTATTGTTAAAAGGTCCATAGGGATTTCTATTGCGATTTCATATGCGATATCTCCTGTATACTCTAATCCCCGGCAGGGGGGGGTACCCTGCTAACCAAAGCGTGAATCCAAAGGCTTCGGCCGTAGGTGACCATTGTGGACGTTTGATAGAGTCCCTATGGGTGTGACGAGCCCACCGCCCCGAGTTGGCGTACCAGCGCCTGGTTTGCACGAAACCTAATCTGCAAGACGCGTCCGAACACGGTCGTGGCCGAACTTCCAACCAGTGAAGTTAACTGGTACCGTGGAGACTGGTTAGCCCGGAGGATACCCTCCCCTCCTCTGGAGTGGAGCGTGTAGAGGGAGACCTCCGCCGGTCGTCTGGGTTGGACTCACGGGGGCAGTGGTTGCCAGCCCGCATGCTTGGGCTAGGGATGATGTCCATCCATCCCGACGTGTGAACTGCGGATCTCAGTTCCGGCACTAGCCTGGTTAGCTAGTAGAGATTAGGTAGGTCTCCCTTGACCAGAAGAGGCGAGGGACGTGCACCCCGGACCACTCTGGTAGTAGTGAGTTGGATGTCACTTTATAGTGCCAGCCATTGAAAGGTGAGCCCGCCCTGCGCGCTGATTGGTCGTATCTCAATCCGATGGCTCTGGTCGGGGCCCAAGCGGATAAGGGCTAACTTGCCCTTAGGAACCGCTTGATGAGCGTTTACGGTATGTTACAGGGAACTGGTCTGGTCTGTATACTCTAATCCCGGCAGGTGGGTAACTCTGCTAACCGATGCGGTGGATCCGAGGACTTCGTTCCTTAGGTGAACCCTGCTGGCGTTTGATAGAGACCCTATGGGTATGACGAGCCGAGTTGGCGTACTAGCGCTCGGAGCCATATCCGCAAGGCAAAGCCCGAGCATCCCACCAGTGATGTAAGCTGGTACCATGGGTACCGACCGGTTAGCCTAGGGCCACCCTATCTTCATGCTGGAGTGAGTTAGGGCAGCCTCCATCGGTCGAATGGGTTGAACTCATGAGGGCAATCAATGGTTGATAACCCGCAGGCTTGGGCTACTTGACCAGAAGGGGAGATGGACGTGCATCCTGTACCGGTCTGGTAGCAGGATAGTGAAAGCTACCAATAGGCAGCAGCTGTTTGGGCGTATCTCGATCCGATGGCACCGGTCCATGCCTGAGCGGATGTGGGTACAATAGCTAGTAGGCAAATGGGCATGACTGGACTATACACTGTAATGGCTTCTTTGATACCTCAAGAATTTTTCGCTGAATTTATTTCTCGTACAGACCTCCATTCATGTAGGAGCCGTATATAATAAGATGGACTCCGCAACTGTCCCAACTCTTCTCTTCCTCTCAGAAACTCCGTAAGTTTTTGACATTAACCTCTATCAAGCAAGTATCATTCACTTGGCCCTATTAGTGACATCACATGTGTATGTGTGGTCCAAAAAACAAGTGCGTACCTAAGATGACTCCTAAGTATCTAATGGAAGTTTTGGTCTCATTGAGTACCGGCTTGGACTTTTTACTTCCGGAAATCGGACCACCTTCGTTTTCTATGGGACTAACTTAAGTTTTTTTTGTCTCACCTACGTCATAGTCTGCGCAAGAACAGGTTGACATTGTACTTGAGATCACCTTCCGTACGGACAGTTGCTATTACTGCTAGATCGTTAGCAAAGGCAAGAAGTTCAATATCCTCTGGAATTCCAGTCCATAATACATCGCCATATGTATTAGACATTTGAATGAAGGACCCGGTACTGACCCCTAAGGAACCCCCAGGAGGCCGTCGGTAGAGTTCCCGATTATAATGCAACTTTCCTGTTTGAAATGATTTTTTTTCCTAAATAAGTACAGAATCAAAATGTTATAAATACTATTTTATATTCGAAGCAACATTAGCAATTTACAATCACCATACAAGTATTTTTTTTACTATTCTCTTTATTAGTATTAAATTAATAATTCTAAATCAATCTTATTAAAGATTGTACATAAGTTTGTAGACTTGAATACATTCTTTATTATTTCATTGTGACTGTTTCGATTCGTAAATTCGAAGTTGTTTCGTAAAATCAAAGCCGTGTCGGTCAATCTGTCAAAGCCGAGCGAAACACCATATCCAATTATGATTTTTCTGCGCACCGCGTACCTGAAGACGGGATCACACTTTGTCATCCTTTCTCAGACTGAAATCCTTATTTATATGCGTTTATCCTCGCGCACAAATCACGCCGAGGACTCATCTTGTTTACTCGGGGTTACTCTTTGTTAAAAGGGAAGCCGGGTTTTCCACTAACGTCTTTGCATACTAATGAGTATAAATTTTTGAATGGGATCTGCGAGCGCGGGCCTAAAACAAAAAATTATTTTCACGTTGTCAGACGTTCCATTCAAAACTTGAATTGTTTTTTTTTTTTCTAATTTCGTACGATTAAAACTTAATAATAAGGTAGTTTACTAACTCCTGTCTAAATAAAAACCTGGTCAAGTAGGCTACTTTTAGTAATTCTGCTATGTAAATGCAATGGATAAATTCTCGATCACAACCCACTTGACCAGGTTTTTATTTAGACGCTCGTTATTAATTTGTGCTGACTGAAGCAAAATAGAACGCATTTTGATTTTGTTGAGAGGAAAGAAATATAGTCCACCTAGAAAGTATCCGGAAAAAAGAAAATAACACTGCCTGCAACTTCCAGTTTTTGAATTTATGAACGAAACAATTACAATAGAGGAAAAAGTCAGTATTATCCTACTTCTGATATGAAACAAATTTGTTTTTAAAATTCTCTATTATTACATATTTTCAGGGAAGGCCAAAGATCTGCTTATTTTAAATTGCAGTAGGTGACGTTCGCCCGGAGCAATTTATGGCATCCTTGATTAAGCATCGTAGTCGGCGTGGCGGCAAATAATTTGCACGTCGGTCACGTCCGCAGCTTCATCACACGGAGACGCGATTCCTATGAGTAATCATCCGCAGTATACGTTTTGTTGAAGCGAGTTGACAAGGCCGACGCTGATAGGTCAACTAGGAACTCGAAATCGAATTACCGAAGAGCCAACTTAGTAATTCTCGGGAAAAACTTCCATTAGCGAACCTATAATTTGTAACCGGCGGTAAAGTTGTAACTAGGAGCGCGCCAATTAAAAGTTCGCGCAAGTTGACATCGGTGTCGCTTAACTCGCCTGATAAAATTATCATTTTGATGAAGTCTGAAGGTCGGAATGAACCGGTAGTTGCGAATAGTTTTGGAAAGTCTTTTCATTTTTTTTTCTTTCAACAAACTTTAACTATTTAACTGGAACAATCAAATTGTAATAGCTCGCGATCTTACACTGTTCCAATTTTAAAACTTGAATTGGTTTTACAAATAAAATTTGTACTCGTTCTTCTTCCAATGAATAATAAGGTCTGTGTTTAGGTCATCAAAGAAGATTAGATAGTTATGTAATGGAATATAGATGAGAACGGAAGATTAAAATTAATATCTTTAATTATCTTACTATTTTCTTTCTTGCTTATTTGACAATACAATATCGCATATTTAGTGAATTTTGGGTTTTTCCTTCAGTCATATTTTGCAAATTTTTTCCCACCTTTCAAGGATCGAGTACTCCAGAGACTTGTGCCAGATTCTATTACTCGATATTGACGGAACGCCACTGAATGATATTTGTTTGACAAGGTAACCGACATGGAAGGTGTAGATCAGGGAGAGGAGCGTGCGACGTGATGAGAATTCGTTACCGTAAACATTTCCCATGTGGGACGGGAATAAGGTCCCCCGTAATATTGCGGGAGAACTTGCAAATGGAAGACGGGGAAGAAACGATTAATATCAGGCCGACGAGACGGGAGCGAGGCTACAAAAGGGCACAAAACGAGCGCGAGGCAGAAAACAGTAAAACATTCGCGCGTTAGGAATTCGGAGAAATCAAAGGGACGTGTCGCGCCTGACAAATTCCGGATCTTCCTCAAATATGCGCCTATTTATCATTTGTTTTTGCGAAATTATAGTTTCGTGTCCCGAAGGACGCGCTCGGTTCCCGCTTTTGTTGCTACTATGGCGCCACCTGGGAAATTTGTCCATAGGTCGTGCCAATTCATGCGGAATTCTCTAGAACTGTCACTATCTTGCGAAGCTAAGTTTCTAATCCCTGCGTGGGTGCGCATTTCGGGGACGACCCGGCGAATAAATTCGGCCGAGAAATCTACATGGACAAATAAACTCGACCGAGAAAGTCGAGAATAAAAGCTTCCGCGTTTGCAGTCCTCGTTGAATAAATTTGCTCCTTTTTTTCTTCTGCCCGGGAAGTTCACATTTTCAAATGTAAATGTGTTTCCAAAAATAAAATAAAAGAAAACGAAAAAATTGACACAATACCTGATCGGCATTTTTTAATTAAATTATTAAAATAACTCCCTCCGATGCAATTTAGATTACTTAGATAAGGGATGAAATAGAACATCGCTCATACGTGCAACGTGCAACGTAAACTTCTAGCAAAACAAGTCGTTAATATTATAAACACGAGATTTAATTAGTTCTATTAATATGCTCCAGATGTTGCGGAACTAGTTACTTAAAGATTTATAAAGATAATTAGTCGGCATTACGGCGCGACTGTATCCAAAGCTCGAAGATAACACCCTCGAGAATTCAATGTTACTAAATAATTAGTAGCAAAATATCGCGTGCATGCAGATTTTCTCTCCGTGTTCGGCGGCACACTTCTAAAATCCCAAAAGAAAAAGCATCCCTCGTCAGCGCATATTTGTTTTGCGGCTGCCAATACACCCTCTTCGTCCACCCCGACACAACAATGCACGTCCATACCTCGACCTGTCCTGACTGATGTGGATGTGCGCACTTTATGAGAGTGACATGCCGACATGACATGAATGTAATTACACACCCTCCAATTGGGAGCGGCCCCACTTGTGTTATGTAACGTTAAAAATGTTAATTTTAAGTTTGCTTTTGTCCACCGTGCAATTATGATCGTAAATGGGAAATATTTTCATTCTGAATTTTCAAAAGCTTTTATAAAACAAATATCAATCCCTTTCCATATTTTTAGACTTTAATTTATTTATAAAACGTGAATTTTGCAAATTTCGTTGTTTTTTCCGATGAGAAGTGTCTCTATTACCGTTGACTGCAACAAAGAATATCTTCTATAAAAATTATAATTCATAATGAACTCCACATCAGTAAATTGTTTTCATTTATTCACTGTGTTCTATAAGTGAGTTTATTTTGCATTTTGCTATGTTTTTAAAACCAACTATAAATAACAAATATAATTTTTTAAGACACGATTATGGAAAAAGAAAAAATGTACGTGCAGCTGAATGCATCCCTCAAAACAACAAATCAAATAAGTTCATTTTGCTCTTTTAAGTAACTCCAAAAAGAACATTGTCTAATCAGGTGAACAAAGAAGCCTTCTTGATGATCCATCTTTAGTAAACGAAAATTCCGCGTATTTTGTGATCAAACCTCGTATACTTTAACATTTTAGAATTTTGTTTAAAGTTAAAGTGCTGATGAATGAGGTGGATTCATTGTTCAGCTTTTTTTATTGTATACTTTAACTTTAAACAAATTTCTAAAATGTTAAAGTATACGAGGTTTGATCACAAAATACGCGGAATTTTCGTTTTTCTTACAAAATCTTTCTTTATTCATCAGTGTCAGTTTTGTGCCCTTCATAGTCCCCATCAAATAGATATAGTACACTATTTTCAATCTGCGAAGCACTTCCGGAACGCAATTTTCGTATGAACCCTTCAGCAATTCTGTCTTTATCTCCTGAATGTTCGGAAATAGGCAAAAGTCACAAGGGGGGGGGGTTGTTTTTGCCCAAAATTCACGAACAAGCAGTGAAGTGTGGACAGGGGCGTTATCATGGTACAATTGCCATGAGTTGTTTCGCGTATTCGTTTCGGATTGTTTCACGTAAATGGCACAGAACTTCCATGTGGTGTACTCCTTATTGACCATACGACGTGATGGCAAGAACTTCCACAAGTTAAAATTGCTAGCACACCAAAACACATGTAACCTTGTAATAAAATAACCATCCAGTATGGGTACCAATGTCACAAGATATATCAGGGATAAATGTACCAACACAACACACATAAAATTGTGACATTAGATATAAACGGCCCGCGAAATTCAAAGATTCCGCGTATTTTTTTATCAAACCTCGTATGTGTTTTATTTAAAAAAATCAACACTCCTTTGTGGGAGTATATTTAATAATATTATTATAATTTCGTTGTTTTAAAATTACACGACTTGTGTGAAACTTTTCTCTGGGTATTTCATATAACAATGTTATTTAATTTATTTAATTTATTAATCCCAATAAGCAGACACGTTTATTGTACTTGTAGTCTAATTTGCTTTTAATATTTAAATTTTCGATTATAAGTTACAATTTTTTTTGTCGTCTGTAATCCTAATCTCACAGCGTCTAACAATTTTCGAAAATTTATTTATTCATTATGAAGTTATTTCGAACAATCATCTCTCATTGCGATAGGTACCAAGAGAAACGCGGTGTTGTAATAAATCATTCTGTTTCAAAAGAAAAGAATTATTGTTCTATGTATCCGCAATAAATATGTAACACATAATATATTGTCAATTATTTCAGATTATATCGTTTAGGTACATAAAAGACAAATAATACTTTTTAAACAAGAACTGAATTAAATCAAAACTAATAATAAATCTTGAAATACATTTTTTTTTCGTTCCACTGTGCTTCATTAATATGTGTAGGTATTATCATTGATTAAGAGTAATCATACCTATACCTTCAGCATATGTAACCATAGTTTAGGCAAATGAGTGCATTAGTTTCCACATTGAAGTAAAGGATGTACTTTTCTTCTCACTTCTTTTATCTATTGTTCTTCGGAAGATCTGCTGGTTTCCGGTGGTGTTTCGATTATATTATTTTCTTCACTAAAACAAAACATACGTAACAGTTAGTAGACACTGCAACTGCAAAATACAGGTGATTCGTTTTAAAATGACCACACTGTAATAACATGAAATTAGAAGTTTTGCTGCTTTGCGATCCAGCTGATTAATTAATTCACTGGCGTTCCTGTAGGCCTGTAGATTTCCAAATTTTAGGGAATAAAGGCGTCTTCTACTGAATGTCAACGTAATTGCCAAATTATGTAGACTGTAGCCCCTTAAGTTTCGTGCACGAATTATAACTATTAATTCATCAGGATTCCGCTGCCTTATTTCTATGTATGTACAGGTCTACTTCGCTTTGGATATTATTATCCATATCACTTTCATTTTATACAGCATTTCTTTAAACCGTCTTTTGTGGAAGTGACTTCAATCTTCTAGGCAATTTTTATTTGAAAACGAAAAGGAAAGTTATCAGTATTTTTACAACTTATCAACTTATACGCTGTTTATAAAATTTATGTTACGACTATAGCACGGATTCTAATTTAGTTTAACGAAATAATTAAAACGAAGCGTATCACAAATATATTATGCTGTTCATACCATAATTTTATAAAGGCCAGGTGTATAAATTTGAAGAGGTGGAAAAATTTACATACTTGGGAACTATTTTCACGAGGAAACCGGAAGTTAAGGTTGAAATACAGAAGAGATTGATGTCAGGAAACAAGTGCGTTTATGCACTTAATAGTGTTCTGAAGAGCAAACTTGTGTCAAGAAATGCAAAGGTGCAGATCTATAAAACGATCATTCGACCAATAGTGTTATATGGGAGCGAGGTTTGGACCTTAAGTAAAATGGAGGAAGAGATGTTGGGAATCTGGGAACGAAAAGCGCTTTGCAGGATCTTCGATGGAAAGAAAGTAGAGGGTGGATGGGAACGTAGAGCAAATAACGAACTAAAGGAGTTGTATAAGGAACCAGGTATAATAGAGATCGCAAGAGCGCAAAGATTGCGTTGGTTAGGCCACATAACCAGGATGCCCCATACTAGAGTCCAAAAAGGAATATTAGAGCAAGGAATAGGAGGAAAAAAGAAAAGAGGAAGATCAAAGTTGAGATGGAAATCTGAAGTTGAGAAGGATATAAGACATTTGGCAAGTAGGAATTGGAAAGAAGTAGCTAAGGAAAAATGGAAAAATATCGTGAAACAAGCCATGGGCCTTTTAGTGCTAATATATAATAATAATACCATAATTTTAATGAATCATAGAGCCGTTCTCCGCAATCATTTTTTTATGAGAATAGCAAAAACAAAAACAGCGGCGTATTGGTAAGACATCAAGGAGACCACAGACTGCAATCTGACGAGAATTGCCAGAATAAACGGGACCCCGCTAAAGCTTACGAAAAGAATTGCCGGGTGATCAAAATATCGCTTGAAATCCGGCGATATTGAAGCAATCCGGTCGCCCAATATGATTGCTTCGATCAAATTGCCCAAGTATCGCCGCGTCCTTCACATAAATTCACTAAGGAATACAACTAGCAAGCTGTAACTTAGATTTTTTTCTATTAACTTGAACGGCAGTATCGAAAGTCTGTCTGTACCTTTAATGACTAAATAGCGAGTTATCACAACCATCACGTTAACTTACGATAAACGTTAAAATTACGCGGCCCCATTCATTTTCCATTGGATCACATGATCTTAACGTTTACCGTAAGTTAACGTGATGATTGCGATAACTCGATAATATTTGTGTGATTATTTACATAATACTCTTGTTTAACTTCTTGGATGTATTTATTGAAATTATAGCAACATTTGTTTTTTACATTTGTTTAAATTTAACCTTGAGTTGAAACGGAACAATCACGTTACTTGGTACAACACAGCGGACGTCTATGGAATATATGACCGTCGCAAAGTCGAACCTTTTCGCGACCTAATATCCTTGCTGTAGTTATGACAAAAAAAATCAAAGAAAGAAGAAAGTTTTTTTTTTAATTCAAACGGATTCTAAATTTGTTCTATTTACTATATAAAATTTCGTAAGCAAGAGTTCTGAAATAAAATTAAATAAATATTGATTTTAAGTTAAGTAGTGTTAATAAAAAAAAGACAACACTAAACTACTCTTTTGTGGGATTCCAAATCAACGTTTCCCTAACAAATTACAAAAGTGATTGAGTGCATTTTTACACAGTTTTCTGAATAGGAAATGAAGTTAAACGCGGGCGAAAAAACAACAAAACAACTTCTGGAAATAGTGTTAAAGCGGCGTAAAAATCTCATTCGCGCTCTGAGCAATAAATAACATTCGCGTCCGTATTAATAACTGTCAGGACGCATAATAGCGGAACACGTCGTTTTCGCAGATTGCAGTCATTTCAAATTCCACTTCTTGTAATTAAAGCGCCAGGGAAGGAGTGAGCCCAGCGCTGTGTTGTTGCCCAACAAATTGCAGTTATGGCCCTGATTGCTGGCTGCTTTGCCCGCTTAAAAAACGCGAACGTCAGTGGTTGTCACACACGCCGGTTTTTAGAACGACATTCCTGTTCCATGTCCCGGACTAATAAACCTCGTTGTAGGGCACGAAAGTCACCGCCCGCTCAATTAATTATAAAACTTGCAACCTCTAACTTTACGGTGGTAATTTCTACTACAACACGCGGATTAACATTCCGACTATTTTACTGTTGTCCAATGCAAAGAACTGAAGTGGTCGGAATTTAATGACCATTAAATTTAGCAATTTCAAGGTTTTAGAAAGGCAATTAAATTCAAATAGTTGTACACATTAGCCTTTGGAATGAACATTTTTATTGACTGTAATGGGCTAATAAATGTAAGTGTCAGCGTAAACGCCATTTTGTTCTATGTAATTTAACTAATTTTCTAAACACCATTTCTTTTATTTTAATTTAATAAAATCTATGAATGCTTTTGCGTCCTTTAAACGCTCGTATGTAGATAATTACTTATGCTTGTATAAAACATAAAACTTAATTGATGTATGTATGTATCACGAACTAAATTACAATTAATACATCAAGCTCATAAATACAAATAATATTGTTGCAACAAGTTTCAAACCTCAAATCTAAAATAACGTAGCAATATGTAAGTAAATAAATCTTCTTAAGAGGAAAGACAAATTTTTCTTTGTTTCTTTTTTTTAAATACAAAGCTGTCGTTATTTGAAAAAAAAATTAATTAAGTACCATATTATACTTTCCCATAAAATAACTCAGGATTACGTCTCGCTCGACTGAAAATCCGTTTTACCGTCGGAGAACAATCGCCCAAATCACTGTTAATTTCTGCGGGTACAATACGTGGGTTAATTTGTATTCACCGGCACATTTGCGGAGAATTTATGCCCTGCGGCTGCCGGAGGAGAAGCAATTAAAAAGATAAGGAAGCGAACCACCGTCTTCGGGCCCGCTTCTGATTAACAAATTCGGCTTTCTTTAAAAATGTACGCAGACGGCCGTTTTTTCTCCGTCTCGACGAGATGCGATTTTCTTTGCGGACTAATCTAATAACAATAAGTGCAAGTCGACGTGGCTAAGAAGAAAAGTAATAAAAACCTGGCGGACTATGTAAATTTATTGAAATGTTTCGGAGGGTTCTCTCGCCACTTCAAACTCGAAGCGGATTTTCAGATAACTAATGTAAATACAAATTTCAGATTGCGAACCACTTTACCATCGACTGCATTAAAAATGTGCTTTTCAGAAACGTACCAGGCGAGGGCTTCCTGCATTTCGGACGATGGCGGGCGCTTTTATTTATTCACAAATTAATGAATCAATGTAAATCGAATTATCGGTTTGCAGCTTGCAATTCTAAACGTGTTGCTAACTCATCGAATCTAATTATTGAAATGTACAAATGGATTTTTGTTGCCCAAAGAACATTTTTAATCAAAAAATTATATTTTATACAGTGAATTAAAACAAAAAAAAGACGTTGCTTTCAGATAGACACATCCACCTTTATTCATAGTAGTGTTTAAAAATATGCACTCAGAAGGTTAGAGGGGATAAAGAACAACGGTGGCGCTCTTTTTCAGGAAACCATTCACGTTATAGCAACTAATATAGCAATTTTTGCAGTTTTCTCGCTCCCCCCAAAAATAAATTAGGTTATTACTACCTAGGGCAATAGCCTTCCCTTGTGAGGAATTTATTATACTTTATTACGACCGGAGACGGGGAAATATAAATTGTAAGAACACGCCGGGACAAGGGAATAAGTTTATATTTGTGTTGAGCGGAATTTATTCTGTTGCAAGAGTTGTAATGGAATACGTTTTATTTTTTAATCAATTCAACTAAAGTTAAACATAATATTAATGCAACGTGATGAATTCAATTTATTATATTATTTATCTCGTAACATCATTCTTTACAAAGCCATAAAATTTATTTACCTAATCACAAAACTATCGTCAACCATATAACATTAGATTATCAGGTATTATTTGTTTAAAGGAAGGAAAAAATTATTTTCAACGAGATTTTAGAAAGTTATAAAAAGTGAGCAAATAAAAATCAGATTAGAGTAGGCGGTGCAAAGAAAATGTATGTCTGTGATTAACTGAATTAATTAATGTAATACATTCATGGACTGTCAAATTTATTGACTTTTTATTTAATCACAGACATACATTTTCTTTGCACCGCCTGCTCTAATCTGATTTTTATTTGCTCACAGGTTATTAATAATAAAAATGATGCTTGCATATAACAACAGTGCATTTATACATGTCCTATATTTGTATTTATAGATTGAATCGCGTTTTTATATAATAACTAAGTTTGGTATCGAGGCAAATCAACAGTGAAATACTACTGTACTGTCAAAATTTCCATTACAAATTATTATTAGCTGCAATTTATTAGTTATAAACCACACCACTTCTTCGCGTTGTTTTCGGTTCAAATTCCCTATCATTACATCTTTCCCATCTTTAGGTAAGTTATAGTTAGTTAAAAATTAAAGATTCAAATAAACTTTTATCAAAATAAAGCCATTACTGATGAGTTTCGACTCCATTATGATTATGTAGGCGCTCTTGAATATATCTGATATTATATTGTTGATCTCATCTGGTGTAACCTGACCCCAATTATCTCTAATTATTCTCATCATTCATTCAAAGTTGGTGGAAGATCCAATAAACAACCTGACGTCTGATCTTTCTGACGAACAAAATCCAGACGTGTTCATTTGGTGATTCGTCTAGAAATCTAGGGAAGCAGAAAAATGAGGGATGTAGGAACTGATGTCAGAACGTTATGAAACTTTCGATGTGCAGATTTATGACTTTCGGAAACAAGTCGCACAAAGTCCAATGCGGGTTTTCGGAAAGAAGAAGAAATCACTACAATTTTCTTACATCGACGTTTAACTTTTCTAATTTGTGGATCATATCTGACAGATGCAACGTTTCCTATTATCAGAAGTGATCGGCTACATGTTGGAGCGATTTGCCAAAAATGTGTAGTGAAAGAAAGATATTTCTGTATTCCACAGGGCATTGGGCGTTAACATAGCAAACTATTTTCCTAATACGTTTCAGTGACAAATCCATCAATTCAGGTTGGCCTCTAGTAGCCGATGAATGGCATGCTGGAACCCTTGCACTCTCTGGATATAATCAATCTAGGTACAGAAATACCACGTCTATGATTATAAGGATGGACCCGAGTCTCCTCTCCCCGTCTGTATCAAAAACTTCTTCGTTTTCAAACTTGACGATCACTTCTCTGCACCATGTCACACGAGCCTTTTTTCGATCCGTAGTAAACCAATGAAAGAAAAGTTTCACTTTTGACGTGTTTGGGCAAAGTTTAAATTTTATGTACTCTACATTGTCTATCAGGTTTCCCAAAACAATCATCACTAAAAACTAATATCTTAATTTATCATTATTGTCTTTAGATTCACCAACTTAATCTAACAACAGAATGTTTTCTGTTCAACCTAAGAAAAGACTTCAAGAATGAAGTCCAAGAAAAAAAACTTCGATCCATTCTTACGATACAGTTTTACATGTTTCATGAAAATCTTGAATAGCAATTTATAATTTAATTGACTTGCCTCTCACCTTGACAGATGACAAGTTCTGCTGACTAAACGTATCAGCTGTTCCCTCGACTAGCAAACAGTGAAGGTGGGAGTGAGTTTAATTACGATGGTAAAAATTATTAAAGGGCGCCAGGAGACTGTACTTTACGCCAAACGTAATCGATCAGTCGACGTCTCCAATCGACCAAATCGGGCAGAGAAATCAGAAGCAAACAGAGGCGAGACTTTACTCACTGGTGCGTTAAAGTAAAAACACAAACACACAATAAAAGTTACTTAGATTTAATTCATCAAACAAATATTACAATAACTACAACAGGGTAGTTAACCCTAAATGTCTAAGTTAACATAACAAAGAGTAGTCTAATTCGGTATGTAAGTTCAACTAAAACACACCGCAACCGGTAAATAAAATTTACAATGATGCCTAAAAGCAGTAGTTCTAAAGGCGCATGAACAGCCGGAATTCGCTCTCTTTGTTTATGCAAACACTAATTCAGCAATTGCCAAAAGGAAAGAAAAATAATAAATAAATACTAATGGATTGTCCATGATGTTTGTTACTAATGGATTTTCCATGATGTTTGTGACTGATTTAAAATAAATTTGGAAAACGACGTGCCAAAGTCACAAAAAACTTCGTTGGAAAATTTTGTCTTATATTTACTTCATTAGTAAAAGGCTAAACTTGATGACCTTGGCACGTCGTTTTCAACCGCGCTTAGTGACGGTTTCGAAACCGTCATAATCAGTTGCCCACCGAAATAACGATCGATTTTGACAACTTTCTCAAGTATAAAACTTTGATGAGTGCATGCTTGTGACGGTTTCCAAACCGTCACAAAGCGTGGTTGGAACAGACCCATGGTATCCAACGTCTCACCACCATGATGTTGTCAATTTCCAGAAAAAATGAAACGGCCACAATGATGCCAACAATCCAACTTTGTGATCTTCATAAAATTTCTAAGATGCTTCTTCACTGTTGTTACTCTGTTCTAATCATTATTGTCTTTAAGTTTACCAAAATCTGTCAGCAAAATGTTTTCTGTTCAAAGGGAGCCTAAGAAGGGAAGAGCAATGTTGTCGTACAGCTCTAGATGTTTAATGAGAATCTCAAATATCAATTTGCAAAAGATGATGATCTTTTTACTGATGACGAGGATGCCCAAATGCTTTCGTTAGATAATGCTCTTTAGCATCTCTCATCACCGTCTTAGTAACAATAAATTTTCCACCAATTTCTCGAAGGGATGAAATAGCTCTTTGATGCCGAAACAATATTGTCAAAAAGAAAGTATTATTAAGCATATAACATTGGAAACTTGCAATCAATCAAACCTAATTACCTAGGTTCACAATATTTACTTAAGTGTCGCATCTTAAGGGATTGCTCAAATTGCAACAAAGTGATATGAGCTGATTAACTTATTTAAACATATTGCAAATTCCTTTTAATTTAATTACATTTATTAAATGGTAAACAATTAGACGACAAGACGTATTATGATCAAACGTGAAATTGAAACGACCTGGTGATTTAAAAAAAAAAATGAATTTTAACATGAAATTCAAACTGTTTACTTCCCAACTCAAAAACAAAGCCATAAATTTGAATATCCAGCACGAAACGACGACTCGTCTGTTTTGATTTCTTCACATGCATAAGAATGACGATTATTGGAAAGCATAAATGCGCTTGGGTTTTTACATATTTCAAGATTACGACTGAAAAAGACCTCATCCGTTGACCGCAGGCCAGCTTTCTCACTCAGCAAGCTATTACAGCGCCCCCTAACATATTCAGAAAGCCCTATCTCCCCCAAGCATGATTGTGCGTTAGTATTCCTGCATTACCCTAATCCCTAGACGCCGGGAGCACAATTTCCTTGTAGGAATATCACTAACGGTGGCGGCAATTAACGGATCCGCCGACTGAAAAAAAAAATAGAGAGCGGGAGCGGAAACGGGATCGCTTATTTTTATGGCGGCGGCGTCTTTTTCAGGAAAGAGCTTTCGCGAGGTAACCGTGCCATCGCGCAGTCATTACGGCCGTTGTCCAGTTACACTCCATTGAACTTCAGCAAAATGTTATACACTTTGTACCGCCGGGAAGTTCAATGGGAGAACTTTTATTTGGTCCTTTAAACTTTTAAGAACTTCCGTCGAAAGGTTTTTATACCGCGTTGCAAAAAACCGTCCTTGTATTTATTGTCATTAACTTGCCTCCTCCACGTAAGTACACTTTAGACTTTAACTTAGGTAATCTATAATAAGTAGAAAAGGCAGTAAACCTACAAAAATAAACACGGATTGTTCCAAATATATTGTAAATTGTAATAATTAATATGTAAACTGTAAACTGTAACTTATAATGATAATAATTAAATCACATAACAAGAAGCATTTGAAATTTAAGTCTTTCCAGAAACACACAAATACTCTCATCTAAACAATAATTCCCTCTAACATCGCAATAACCATTTACTTCGCTTCATTCCATTTCGTGTCTATTCCACTAAAGAAATAATTCCAGCACTTACATCGTTGCGTTTATCGTAATGCATTTTATTGCAGTCATAATAGTTATTTACAGATCAATTTTATCGCGAAACTTGTTTAAAAATAACAACGTTTGTAAAATACAAATAAGCAAGCTTAACGGCGTCTATCCACGGAAAAGTAATTGACAATTCGCTAGAATTTTTAAAACAACAAAAGGAAAATGTAATAAAAAACTGGAAGTATCTAATCTTAAGTGAAGGACCTTATTGGACTCATACTTACCATGGACAAATATCAAATGATTAAATTTAATTTAGCCATTTTTTTCAAGCATGGTACAAGAAACATGTTTTACATGAAAGCACATGAACGACAGCTTTAAGTCAGCGAGCACTTTGTCATAGTCATAAGTGCATGTCAGCGCTTAATCTCGTAGCGTGAACGGATTTCAGTGACATCGAGTCATACTGTCATGAACCGATAATTCTCATCTGATAACAACACGAAACCGAGTGGATGCTTATCATCGGACATCGTATTTGAAGTAAATCGGAAGCAAACGTATAGACCGTTTGGACAAGTGACCATCAGTCAATGATAATGGTCACTCTTGTTTGACGTGGACGAAATAACACCAAGACAATGAACTTTAAATTAGGTCAGGCTTACACGAAATCTAAAATCGAGTTGTCTGTGCAAAAGGGAAATTGGAAATTTGCTTTAATCACGTTTATGATAATTCATATCATGTCTAGCCTACGATCCCATTTTCATTTGTTACATTAGTAAAAAAAAAAAAAAAAACGTTAAAATCACTGCTAAGACTTGTCCTCATTTTTTCTGTCGCCAGTTCCAAAATGAATCGAAACATAATACCTTCTATGTATGTAAGTACATGTATTGAACATGGTTACTACAGTCTTGTCGATGATCTTTGAATCACGGATGTGAGCGTCGCGACGACGTCTTGTTAGACGTCCATATGTATACCTGACCCCACATCTATTACGATTTATACCGCGTCTTCCGCTCGCCTGCGCCTTATCTCGCTCAGAAAACCCAATTTAGCATCTTACTGTGGACTTCCGGCGGGTCACGATTGTGTTCCCGGACCACCCCTCGAATCATTTCATGCTCGTTGCCTTGCTAGTAACCGCACAAAAGTAAACGCGACTTTGTCGGGAACGACTTCATAATTCCTGTGGAAGTGCACTTCTGGTTATTATTTGCGATGGCGAGTTCCAAATTCTTAAATATCTGAGCCGGATGTGTATTTTGTTGAAGCTTTAAGCTCATTAAGATAACAGCGTTTGAAGTGAATCTTTTGAAGCTACTAAAATAAAATAAAATAATTTATTATGTTTTCATTAGCCATATTTTACACAAAGGAAGCACAAATCAAAACAACATTGAGTCAAAAAAATACTTGTGAAATAATGAGTCCGCAGTATCGCCTTTAAAAAGAAAATTGCAATTACCTTGGAAAGTTTCAATGAGTCTGCTTTTTCTGAATCATTAGTTCACCAGTTTTATAAGAAACGGTTCAATATTGTCAATGAAGCAGGTGTTTATCGCACTTGTGTCCAATTGCAATCTCAGCAATTTTCCTCAAGGTCTTGCAGCTGCAATTCTTCGAACCAAGTAATATAATAGTAAGTAACGCACAATGGTCCATGTTGTCACAGTTTCAAATCATTGAATTTCAATTTTGAAATAATAAATTTTAATACAGAATTCCGGTTTTTTACACGATTATTGGGCTTGTCTGCGCACATGACCATAATTGTTATAGATCCGCAAATGAGCAGGTCCACAACTGTCCCGGATTATCACAAAATGTTTTTACTTAAAAAAGAGGAGTTCTTAGCTTTTTGAATGAAATCAGTAAAGTGTTTCAATTGAACAACATTTAAATTCGAATTTCAATCCAGTCTACTTCATTAAAATCGGTAATTGAAAAACAATATTTTCCTAGGAAGCATTTCACTTTCTTCAGTAGCTTTCGTTCTCTATCTTACAAAATGTTACCCCAGCCTACCACAGAAGCTTTTTAATTACGAATATAATTAGAAATAAACGCAAGCAAAACAAGTTACTGCAAATATTTTTGAAATTATGTAACTACGTAGTACACACCCCTTGGTTTTAAGTTACTTTTATACTTGAAAAATTAAATCATGCTGTAATATAAATACACTCCATCGATGTTAACGGCCTTCCTTGCGTCTCATAAACGCATTTTATTAGGAAAAAATGCCCCAATAAATTTGAAAGGTAAACGCATAGGAACTCATTTGAAGCATCGACCGAAAATCAGCGCCTCCATTACGCAGACATTTTTCTGGCAATTCCGATTATTTACGTGAGTCATATCGACGTCCCCCCGCACGTGATAAAACCGATAAGGGTAATTATTCGCTCCGAGTGCTCCTTTCGCCCCGGGGACCGAACGGTCTGTGTGTTTCCGGTAATGGCCTTGACGCTCTGCGGTCCGGGCGGGCGTCTCCGGTTTAATTTAACTAATATACGGGACGCATTCTTACTTTGATAGCATGAAACGCGAGCGCCCGGATAATGTAGTCGGCGCGTATGCACTTGGATATAATATTATTGCAATTGTGTGTAATTGCCGCACTGCAGGAACAATTATATTCGGGTAATGCAAACATGCTCCGGCGAAGACGGAAATTTACCATGTGAGATTGGATTAGTGTGGATTAATTAATGGCCCTGAGTGCGCGCTTGTAATTAGGTTCCCAGTTTTATTTATGCTCCACGAATTGGAAGCTAAACAATGTGATATAATAACAACAATAATAATTTGATTAATAATTAGATTCTAAATATTTACACCTAATGGACAGCCACTTTTGTTTAACAGATACTGTACCTAACAACCTACCTTTAAGAAAATAAAAACAGTTAAACTTCATAAAAATCTATTATCTTACACGACCGGTTTAGCAGACATTACCAAGTATACAGTGCGAGTCTCTAACTTGGAATAAATTCAGCAAAGCAAAGACAGTTTTTTTTTTTTTTCGGAAATATGCTCGGAGACGTCGATTAGTATTTTAAATTGCACTCTTTTTCATCTAAGAACATTTTATACAGCGTGTCCCAAATTTGAGATATGACGTCATCGACTATTTTTTTAAATGGCAATCCTATTTTTCTATGACTATTCTTAAAGTGTATAATCAAGTTACACATGCGTACCAAATTTCAAATTTTTATTCCTTGTCATTTGAAAGATATTTAACAAACGTCAATTAATTTTTTGTCAAACTGGGTTGACGTCTTATCGCAATGTTATAAAAACACTTAAGTTATTAAGAACAAGTAAAAAAAAGCAGCATCGCATTCGACTCGTATTGAGTGAGGAGATTATTAGTTTGTCGTCTTGTGATAAACACCGTTTGTTGAAAAATCGGCCAAAATGCTTTACTTAACTGAAACCCACAAGATTGAAAGTCGTGACAGTTTGTACCGGTTTTATGGTCTTGCTATAAAAAAAGCAACAGAGAGGAGACACAGACACCGCAGTGCCGGTCTCTTTGAGGGATTTTTTGCAGCAAGATCATAAAACCAATACAAAACTTGGACGACTATAGTGTATCAAATTAAAAACAAATATTTTTTTCAGGAACTGTTACTACCGGATTTTGTCAATCAAGTTTAAGGCCTAGTTGTATAATGCCAGTTTAAATTTAAGCTGAACGTTAAACCTTTAACAACGATTAAGTCAACAATTGTTGTTAAGGTTTAAAGCTTTAGCTTAAAGTTAAGCTGGAATTGTACAACTGGGCCTTATCTCTCTGAATATCTGACTCACATAACATGCATTCCATATGGAATGCTGAAAACTTCATTTTATATTGGTTACAGTTTCTCGACACTTAATGGGGACAGATACATATTTGTAGAAGCAACCTTCTTAATGTTGCTTAATAAACTGCATCATGCTGAGATCCAACATGGATATTTCCAACAAGATAAACCAGATCGAAGATTAAAAATTCTTGGATATTTGTGAGACCTTTAATATAACAGAATAATTAATAAAGTTCTTTAAAATTATTTAATCGTCTTCCTGAAGAAATGAAAAAAATTACGTCTCCAACACAATTTCGGTCTAAAGTGAAAACCATGCTTCTTTCAAAAAGTATTTATTCATTAAGTGAATACTTTATACTTTAACGCCTCTTGTATGACTGATGTCTACTTGTTGTTGTTATTTTGTTCCTTATACAATTTTATTTTGTTAGTTTAGTTCAGGTTACATTGTTTGCTTATAACTGTGACGATTTCCCTATACTATTGTTTTCTTTTTGTAGTCATGTTGGAAATAATAAATTATTATTATTAATTTACCTCCAGAATATCCTTCAAGACCTCCAGGATTTGGACTTTTTTGTTTTTTACCATATCTTAAAAACACCATTTCTAAACACATTAGATGAATTAAAGAAGAATGTTTTACATCTCCTCGACTTTTACAAAATATCTTTGACAACATGGGAGAGAAAACATATTAATGGTTCCACATTGCTAACAACTTCTATCTTAAACTCCAGTTATTCAAGCCGTAGTTTCAACAAACGATTGTTTTCAGAGCCACAAATTTCGGTCTCCTAGTTTTATTCCACAACTGTGATGTAAATTGACTCTTGCAATCCGAGAAAACATGTCGATTATTGTTTGAGGTTCAAGGTACATTTTTAAAAGCTTCTATAAGGTAAAAAATAATTTAGAATGAACAAAACGTGTTCTGATGTAATTATAACCCAAAAACCTATTTCGACGTTACATACTAATCTAAAACAAAAATTTTAGTTTGTATGGTCATTTCTTACCAATTCAGTTTTAATTCGTATGTGCGGTATAGATTTACACGTAAGCAAATGTGTAGTTTACTTACTTACAGTTCTAGATACAGATACAGATACAGATATCCTAGAGTATGGTATATTACTAGAATTGTTCGGTATTCATTTATAGTCGTAATCGTTCCTTCCGTTTAAGGCTAGTCTGACTTCTGTTTCCAGTTGTGCAATCTTCGCCTGATATGTATACAACCAGAAATACATGACAGCAATGAATAGTATAAGCAAATAAGTTATTATTATAAATTAATCAAAATTGACTTTTAATATTTCTTATTAGCGCATTATGCCATTTAAGTGGGTATATTTTCTTAGTCTAATAATTGTTAGATTAATAAAAATGATGTTTAAATAATTATTTTTTGTTTAAACATGCGGACAAAATTCTCATTCTTTTTTTATAAATTGGCTTTCGATCTGTCAAATTAGTAAATTATTTTCGCTGTAATATTGTGGTACGCGTTAGTATAACGTCCAATACTGCAAGGCTAACACACAGTATGTAAACATAATCAAAACGTCATTAAATTTCAATGTGATGGGTCACTTTTTTTGTCCGTAAGTGTACATTAATATGAGTTCAGCGCCCTCTAGAATCGCATTCTTTATTCCTGTGAAAATTTTCTTTTCATTTGCTGTTCATTTAGACAACGAAAATAAAAAAAAAATTAAAAAACCGTGTTTTTCAATATAATTTTTTTTTAAACAAAATTAGTTAAGCGCCCTGAAAATTTAAAAGACGCGTATTTATTAACACGAATCTATTAAAAGTTTAACAAAACTCAAGACACGTTGGCAACTCCTTATCCTGTATTCCTGAATGCACTTTATTACCGGTTGTAAATCGTTACTCGTTTCCCCGTAAGCATTAGTTTTACGACTAATACGACGAGTAATACAGTTACTTAAAAAACTATATATACATATACTTTAAAAAAATGTATGTCTTAAACATATACTTTATGCTTGATTTAAAATGTATATGTATATACATGTACAATATACGACATTTTATTTGTACCTCTATACATATACAATATATTTGATATGTAATCTACTAGAAACTAGAAACAGAGATAATTGAAACCAAGTTTAAATGAAAGTGTATTCGTACATAATATACCATATGTATACATATAATATACAAATTGTACATTATATACAATTTGTATATAATATACTGAATATTATATTTCCCAAGTGCGGAAACGGATATTTACTCATAATATCCTAGAGTTTGTATAAATATACAATATACTTTTTTATCGTAGTATATTATGTGCAGATACAATATACCTACAAAGTATATTGTGTACAGTATATAATGTACATTATATACTATATACCCCCAACACTGGCTATAAGAAACAATTGATGTAAATGATTATACTTTTGTGAGAGTACCTACTTGTAATTAATTTCATATTTTATTCGTACGAGTATCGCTGGTTAACAACATAACGGCATTCCATCTATTACGTGTCATCAAGTTTTCCTGCTTTTTACAGCTCTGTAATTCGGAGTTTCAGTATACAAACACTGGCGTAACATACTTTTTGGGTAAATTTTTAATTAATTATAAACTGTTAAATAGAATATCTTAAGGTCCTTTTCTTGGTGGAACAATAAACATTGACGATGAACAACATAAGAATCAAGCACGTGTTTCTGAGAAATATAAGATATAACGAGTAAGAACAAATTAATTTACACATCATGAGCCATTCATACATAATTCACAATCACGAACCTTACCTGGCAGCACTTAAGGAAAACTAAAGATAAAAACAAAGCGCATGAAAACACGTCGAAATTTAATTTACTGGGCGTCGACTCAATAACGCATTTGTAACGTTACGTGCACATTAATGTTACACACACGGTTTCCGCCGGCGCTTTTTTCCGGAAGGCGGCGGCACGCGGAATGAGAATTCGCCACATAAATTGTAAAATAAGAAAGTCCGCGCAAAAATAAAGGCCAAAATTTATGGCGCTCCGCCGCTAAAACGTGCGCGTATACCTTCCATTTTTATGTTTGTTCGCGTTATGGGCAACGCTCGGCCGGAAATTTATCAGTGCGTTTTCTTATTGTACCTGTCGGTCGAAGCTAATTTTGATTTTGAAAAGAGCCCCGTCAAGAACCTAGAGGAACATTGATTTAATAACCTATAAACATCCATGAGTTTCGCTTCCTGAATTCCAATGGAGAGTTACTGTTGTACGAGGGGAGTATAGGATTTGACCTGGGCTTTCTTATTCGGCGATAACAATTTTAAAGAAACAAATTTTATTTTTCCAAGTAATATCCTTTCTTTTATATAAACTTATCCCAACGATCAGGTAACTTGCAAATACTGACAGAGAAAAATTCTTTTGATTGTCCGCAAAGCCAATTTTGCACTGCTTCTATTACCTACTCATTCGACATAAATTTCTTGCGTCCTAAATACCTACTAACTTTGAATTTATAATGTTTCGATCAATTAAGAAACCTGTTAAAATTGGACCGTGAATATCCCAAAATACCGTAACCATCACGTTACCTGCTGACGGTACAGCTTTGAATTCTTTTGACTCCCTCCTGCCAAATCGTATTATATTAAAAATGCAATGGTCTACAAATTACAAAAGTTTAAATAAAATTTGGAAATATTTAGATTAAACTGATTTTATTGTTTCAGGTACGTATCAACTGTCCCTCGTTCTCATTTCATACGCATGAGATTTGGTAAGTCGATTTAAACTGTGAAAATTTACATCGATTCAATTGCATTTGACTATGCAAACAGATAGCATTCGAGTGCAATCTGATACAGCACAATCTAGTGTTACGCGCATGTATCCAATTATCATCGCAACATGTATATAAAACAATGGTACTTGTTCACCACCAAGAGTCCGTTAATGCGTTGCAGATATGCAGTTACTACAAAAAAAAACCTGTAAAATTATATTTTGTTTGAAATTCTATGGTATAAAATTAATCATTGAAGGGAAAAATCTTTTTGGTTTACCAAGTGCACACATCGTCGCGTCTCGTCATCGTCTGGCGCGTTTGTAAAGAATCAGCCTCGGGATATTATATTACCATTCGCAAAGGATGCCTCATTCAGTATTAAATTCAATTATGCACCACCCAGCCATCTCGTTCCGTCTGCAGCCGGATACCTCGTCAAGAAGTGCAAGGTGGTACTCGGAGGGACGGTGCCGCATCTACGTGAAAATTCAATTATTGTTTTCGCAAATTACCTCCTCGCCAAACTCGTCGTTGTTTTCGTTAAGTCGTACTG
Organism: Dorcus parallelipipedus; assembly: GCA_958336345.1. Taxonomy (NCBI): domain Eukaryota; kingdom Metazoa; phylum Arthropoda; class Insecta; order Coleoptera; family Lucanidae; genus Dorcus; species Dorcus parallelipipedus. The sequence continues at coordinate 20,730,423 of OY284482.1, read as the reverse complement.
CAGATATTTCACAACATAAGAACGTTTTAAATAGAAATTGCTTGGAGAACTACGCGCTCGAAGATAATATATTATGATTTTATTAACTACGTTTACAATAAAAAATACTCCTAATAGCTTTCATATTTTCTTATAAATTGCATGACTGAAGTTTACCAGTCAGCCATGAAAGTGATAACTTACCAAGTTATCACCTATTACCTATTCTTGTTCCGATAGATGTACACTAGATGTACACCATTGTGGAGGATTCGCAGTTCTTAGAAGGCACCTCCGAAGCCAGACTTCTCAGACCAGGAGCAAGTCCAATTTAGTCGATTTAACAACATGTACGGTTTCATTTATTTGACAACTAAAATCAGAATTACATGGCGATTCATTTAACCTCAAGGACGAATACGTGGAGTGAGGGATTACAAAATTATTTTCTATATCAAGATTTCAATTCGCGTTGTCACAAAAAATTGTCGTTCCACATTCAACATTGTATGATGCGTTACAGTTTTTTTAAAGACAGTTTATAAATATGACCAGCGCTTAATTGGGGTGGAGTCAAGCGAAATACACTGGTTTGAACGTATCTATTCACACTATAATTGAATGAACGCGAATCAATTAAACTACGCAGGGTGAAGTGATAATAAATATTAGTTGAAGTAGAAAACCGTAAGACACTGACGCCTTTCTAACCTATATTCTTCTCATAAACCTGTAGTGTTCCCATAGAAACAGTTGTTTTAAAATAAACACTGTTATTATTATTATTATTATTACCTACATATTACATATTTAATTATATCATGTTATGGCCTGTTTTCACGCTCAAGCAATTTGTGCAAGAGTTTGCGCATACAAATTTGCATGCTCAAATGCATGCAGTTTGCCAAACTTTGTGGCTTGTTCAAGCAAAAAAAATTACGTTCCGCGAGGACAGGTCCAGAACCGCCAGGAGCATGCGCATAACAAAAAAATCGCACTCTCTTCTGATGTGCGCATGCTCCTGACGGTTCTAGGACGGTTCTAATCTATCCTTGCGAGAACCTGAACAAGACACATTGTGTGTAGTCGATAAAGTAGTAATCATAAAACTTTGTACTCCAATTTACTGCTGCGCTTATAAAAAATTTATTTTATTTTCATCCGGAATTGTTAATTTATAATCGAAAAATGTGATCGAATGTGTTGAGCCTTTTTTTATTGAACATTGTCACAAAGTCACCCGTTGATGGCTAGGTGCTTTCTTGTTTCGTGCGTCGCGTTTCGTGCGTAAACGAATGTTTACCTGAAAACTTCTCGTTTCGTGTGGATCAAAAATGTTTACCTGAAAACTTCTCATTTCGTGCGGATCAAAAATGTTTACTTGAAAACTTAGGGACTTATTATATTATATAAACAAAATATCCCCATGTGTGCAGCACTTGCACATTTACCAGAGGAAGTTATAAGAGATGCATGGTTGCCTATGATGGAAAATTGACCCAACGAAGATGCTCTGGTTCAAATTAATGACTATATTATAGAACAATAACTTGAGAGCGATAATACAGGTTGATCTATGACGTCGGCCAAGAACTTCACCGGTTGATTCCTATGAGTAATTCAAGCAAAAAAACCTCTAATAATATGTGTCCGATAATAACTACCCATACATTAGCGGGATTACTGACAGGCTTGACCTGACGGCACTGGACTGACAGTACTGGTCCAACACGCCAATCCCTTCGTCGCGTCCGCCATAAGCAGCATGGAAAAATCTGGCGTTCGCGTTACGCATTAACCAACAGTATCATTGACAGGCAAATCCCTTCACAGTCAAAGATGTTCAAAAATACTGTCAATGTATGGGCACATATTGCTTTTTAACGGAAGCGTAACTCTTCGAAGTTTATAACATGTAACGTCAATCAATCAAAGCAATAGCAGTAGCCTTATTTCTTATTACATTTGTTACCTATGAAAAAATTAGTAACTTAACATTTATGTTATTTGATTTCTTACAAAATAAAATAAACCTTAGTTAAACGTTAAAAACATTAATCTGTATTATGAAATTTGATTAAAGCAATATTTTATATTGTTAATAAGTTGTAAATTTTAGGTTATTTTTATTTAGCAAAATTTGTTAAAATAAATACATTTTGCAGTAATTTTTTTAACTTACATCGATACTCAGGTGTACGGTTGAACTGTCATTTCTATCGCCACGAAACAAGAAATCATTAATACAGAATTTTATTCTCCTCCAGATTTGCGGACGAAACGAGAAGGTTTTATGGTTCCGCACGAAACGCGACGCACGATACGCGAATAAATCGATGGCTACGTCCTACGTCTACTGCCGAAACTAATCGGATTTGAATTGATATATTCTTCAACTTACCAGCGTTTAATTATTTTTCTATAGTAACCCATACGTACGCCCTCCACCCTTTTTGAAAAGTGAAGTATATTCACTTTTGTAATGAATAACTAAAATTACCGTTGAAACCTGACTTCTTTTAGTTCCCGTATCTTGGAAGTTGAGCTTTTATTTTTAGGTTTACGTTGATTTCAATTTTGTGCTCTTATTTTGGATCTTTGGCTACCTTCTCCATGCTTTTCCCACATTTTATTGAATGCATCATACCAGTAGCTAAATGTGGTTCTTTGCTTGTTTCGGAATGGATTTCCGGGTCATTTTTGAACATTGCATTTTGCAATTGACAACTAAATTGTGACAAACGATGATTAAGAAAACCATGCAATACCAGTCGCTTTTGTAAGACAACATAAGGACAAAAAAGTCACTCATTACAAGAGAGAACGGAGTTTAAGGTTTGTACACGATAAAATTCGGGCAGATGAAAGTTCTCATAAAATTTAAATCATTAGGAAATTTTAATTATTTTTACTACACTTGCAACACGTGTTATATTAACACAATTTTAAGCAGTCGTTTAATTTTAGTTACAACCTTGATAAAATCCACGGACCTTTGGTCTGATCCCACTCATCAGATTCTGTACAGTACATTCTGTGAGCAATTTGGATGCATTAGTCCAAGCTCTTCTGAATTTAGTAATGTTTTCTGCTTCTTTTTTATTTCTCGAGGATTCTGTTTCACAAGAGCCCAATGTCTTTCCACTTGACGAAGTTCAGGACAATTCGGTGGATTGCTGTCCCGTGGAACAACTGTTATATGATTGTTGTCATACCATTCCATAACAGGTTTAGAATAGTGGCATGATGCAAGATATGGCCAGAAGACCAAAGATTTATCATGGCTTTTTAAAAAAGGCAACAAGCGCTTTTGACGATAAATTTCAGAATTCATGGTACCTGTGGAAATGAAACTTGAACTTTCCTCCCGCATGTGCAAATTGCCTGCCAAAGTGCCAAACCAAATACTTTTTAGGAAATTTCGATTTAGTTTTCTTCTTAAATTTTTCTGGAACACTTTTCCTATCCATTTCCGTATAGTACTCCTTTCCAGGTAATTGTTTGAAGTCCGCAAGCACGTAAGTTTCATCGTCCATTACTACGCAATCGTGCTTGATTAAAATTTCAGTGTAAAGTTTCCGTGCTCGAGTTTCCGCAGTGACATTTTATTTTTCATTTCGATTTGGAGCTGTCTGTACTTTAAAAACCTTCAACCCAATTCGTCTTTTCACTTTCTGTAGAAGCAGACAATAAAATCCGGGCAAGAATTTGACATGTCATGCATATTTCGACAAATTTAGTAAATCAGGCTTTTATTGAGGTTATATTTCCGTCAAAATAAATAAAATTTGAATTAAACGTCAGAATTACTGCATTAGACTTCAAAAATATTAAAGTCAGGTTTACATTGTGCAAATGGCTTGCACGGACTTTATTGTCCGCTACTGTACATATCAAGTGGACATACTTACTTTATTTGCTACTGATCGTACTGAAATATTAGGATTCCTCTTAAAAAGTATTAATACTTTCTTTTCAGTGTTTTGACACATTGGTCCATGATTAGAACACTTCCTGGTCTTCTTTCGATCGTTAGATGTTCGCGATACTTTTTTAGTACATCGGCCGATTTGGATTTTGGAATTTTTAACAATTTAGAAATTTTTCTAGTTGAAAAAGAAGGGTTTTTTAAGTGCGTGTACACAATTTCTTTCCGAGTTCGGTCTTGGTTCGATGACATTTTGCTTACATCAAGCTGCCCGAATTTTATCGTGTACGAACCTTTTCGCTTTTCAAAAACTTGAAACCAAAATGGTTCCTTTAGTAATATAATAGCAGATCAGAAAGAAACCCAGGAACAAATATAGTCTATTACTATTCATTTTTCTGTAATACTCCCAACCTGAGTTACCAACCTGGGGAATTTATCCCTTTTTGGAGATTTTCTATATCCAAAGGGGACAAAGGGATTCTCTTATTAAAAACGACTATTTTGAGGAACTTTTAGAGCTTTGGAGTCTTGTATCTCTTTATTGTACTAACAAGCACATCTGTCTTTATTATTTTATTTACGATAATAAAAATTATCGGATTATCGGTAAAACAGTTTCCGTCATACCTTTAGTGCACGCGTTCTATACTGTGATGAACAATAATTGAACAAGAATATTTTTATTATCAAAATGACCACTGCCTGCTGCATCAAGACACGTTTGAACTCCATGAATAACTGCATGAGTAACGCTAAAGAACATTTCAGGCGTGTTATTTGTATTAGAATTGATTGACAATTAGTATTAATACGACGTTTTCCAAGAATGCATTTAAACTCCAACGCCTACCCTAATTCATTTTTATATTGATCGCTTCATCGCTTGTTACTTTTGAAAGGAAAATTAAATTTTGTTCTGTGGGATGGAGAGTTTTTTTGTTTTATTTTATATTTAGTGTTTGCTTCAATAAATACTTGTTACTACATATACTTTTCCAATTGAGAAAGAGATTTTCATCTGTAAAAGGGGATTTTTTGGCACAACAATTTTACAAGTTACCAACACTGCTGAATTATTCTGAAATGCCGTACTCTTTCTTACACAAAATCATAAATTAACGTCCTTTTACCTGTCGCGAAATAGAAGTACATCCCTGAATCTTTTTCGGACTTCCCCTCCGAAACGTATTTTTCAAGATTAAATTGTAACCAAAGTCTTAGGTAAGACGGAGCGAGTGCCGCACGGCCGATAAGAAACAACCCCGCCGCTGTCGCGCCTGATAAAGAAACACCGGGCGCGATTCTATAAAACGGGATAATAATAAATTATGCTCGCAATCGATAAAGATATCAACTTATGCTTTTTATTTTATATTTGAAACGTGGATACGACCGGAAACATATTTCACGTGGGAGCATCGCCCGGCGAAAATATGAACGAAATTGGCACATTCACGGATTCAAAATCGGACTTTTTTTATTTATATGTAACCTATAGAATACCACGAAATTCGCCTGCGTGTAAAATAAATTTACTCCTCAAGTGTGATTTCGAACGAATTTGACGACTAGTAAATTAAGAGTGTACACTTGAATAAATAAAAATTTGGAGAGGTAGTGAAAAATCAATTGCAACATTGAAGGTCTTAATATTTAATAAACTTCTAATGGTTAGAAGAATATGAAAATTGAAATACCCTTTAACATTTGCATTTAATTGTTTCACTTTAAATTCAATGTAAATTTAAGCACTGCAATTAACGTAACTTTCTATCCAAAATATTCCCTCGCAGCGTTAAAGCGAAAACAAATATTTACCCCGTTTTGCCCTGAAATTACCGAAGTTAATTATCGGGGGCGCAATTACACAAAATGACAATAAATAACGGATTCGTTCGGATCGGCGCGCGGAAAGCGAACAGTTACAGGACTCTGTAACGTTGAAAGGATTTGCCTCTTAGCTCTTTGTTTGTATTTTCGAGCCCATCTCTTTTCATCCCCGGATTTCTCCTGTATTGCTTCGTTGTTCGTTAGCGAACGCCCGGCAATTCTGGAAGATGTGCACGGCAATTATGTGCAATCAGTGGCGTCGGCATTCACCGAGAGAGCAAACTTAACTTTCAGACTGCTTCGGTTTCTGCAACGCGAGAAATTGGTTTGCTCCGGGAATTGCATTCTTTATCGATTCAATTTCAAACAGTAAATTAAAAAGGATTCTTTTTTTGTTCGAAAACACAATCCCGAAGTAAAGTAACGTTCGCAATTAAGTACTACTGTTCTTTTTACATTGTACTTCGAGTAGTCTCTTCGCAACTACACTCTTTTCTAAACTTCTGGAAATAATTAAGAAAAAATTTAACTTTAAAACAGAAAAAGGATTTTTAAACGAAATCTGGTAACATCGCGATTTTTTATGTTGCTACTACAATCAACACCAATTAGAGAAAATTATCTTTCTATTTTGGTTCTTTAATGGCTACTTTTTTAAACTCATTAGAGCTTCATAATGTAACGTATTAAAGCACTCGAAATACACATTACTCATTGCGTAACCATGGCAACGCCCGAAATATCCAAGGTCTGAACATTTACCTATATTCTTTGACATTTGTAAACAGTTATAAACATAACCTCCAAATTAACATATGCTTGAAATTATTTTAAGCTCCAACCGCCACATTACAAAACAACGCAGATTTTTGAGCTTTTTTAAATCTACGAATCAAATTTTAAACATATTTTAGTGCACTTGTTCATTAAAAAACTCTCCGCAAAGCAGCTCGTTTTTTAAACATGAACGTGTACGTTGAAAACATACTCTTTAATATGCCATTAAATTTTTCCATTACTCTAACGACCACACATTTTGAGAAACACTGTTAAGTTTATTAACTAATTTGATAAAAAAAGCTCTGAACTAATTATTTAATTCAGATAATGTTGATAACACCGCGTAAATACGCGCTGTACGCCATATTTGCGCTACCTAGTTTATAAAAATTAATTAAATAACGTAATGTGAAACGTGTTTATTAACTTTTCTATCAGTACTCGTTTGCAACATACAAGAAGCTTTTTTCTGCATTTTATACAAAACATGTAATTTTTGAGTATTGGTTTGGTCTTATTGCTGAAATTAAGTAAAGTTTATATAACTTTGTTATAAGCGCAATAACTATTTAAATATTTTTATTATTACGAAGTTATTGACTGATGAATGTTGAACAAACAGTACGTATGCAAACACAATTTTTGATTGTACCAGCTAATATGTAGGTGTAAGAGCAATCAAAAAACACAATACCTAAATCAACATGCCCTGCTGTGCAAATAAAGATAACACGGGTCTATTAATAAAAAATACTTATCTGTAATTTACTTTGATCTTGAAACACATCAGTATGCATCTATATAATTTATTGTGGCACTATAATTTGTTTCAAAAGCTCCGTCGAAAGAGTACTTTTTTATTTAAATCAACAAGTTTATCTCTAACTCTTTGATAATGACGAACTTGTTGATGAAAATTTAAAGTACGTACAATGGGAAAATAATAAGTAAACAACGGACATCCAATAACCGTGCTTGTATGTTTTCATTTCGATTAATAATGGCTTTGTATTTTGCTTTCAAAATTTTGAATCCTTGATACGGAATCTCATCATTAGAAGTTTTACAAATATTTCTCAAGAGTAATGCACCATTTACAATCTTATTAAATTAACCATGATGAAATTTCCAGAGAGAAAAAATAAATACGGAAATTTGCTGCCTAACTTTTAAGCAGAATTAATAAATACTATTAATAAATAATCAATAATAATAGTCTTGAGATTAAAATTTCAATAGTTTTTTTAACGGGTGTTTTTTTTTTTTTTTTAATTTGGCGACAAAGTTGACGATGACAAGATGTTTATTGTGAACGCAACGCAATTTTGAAACATCTGTTGTCTGTCAATTTCTTTGAGTTTTGAAATTAAATTTTTTTTTTTTTAATAAAATGGTTTTCTAGCAAGAACAGAACATTTTCATAACGGCCATCAACCGAGTTGATGGTGAGTGGCAGTTCAATTTAAACTTGTTTTGAAGAAATCCGTCAACAATATCCCGATGCAATGTTGACAATTAACAACTGTTATTTTGATGATGGTTCACAATTAAATTTTCATTTTTATTTCATTAATTTCGTCTTATTTTCCATTTTGTAGAAAATCGTAATTAAAGGGATATAAAAAGCATATAAAAGCTTAACATTTGGTTACATGACTTTACAAAATTTGCATTTGACATAAGCCCACTTGATAACAGTTTTTTTTATCGCACTTTACATTTGAATAAAAGCTTCTTGAACGTCTTGAAACTTCAATTGATTTATGGACATTTCAATCACTTGTTTTCATTTTCTGATCCTCCAATTTTGAGACCTTGTAAGTTGACACATCTGCCATTTCGTTCTAAATAATTGATAAGTAATACATCAATTATAAAAGGAGGCAATAAAATGAATATTATTATGACAGCATCCACCTTTTGTGCCAGTGCAATTCATAATATATATTTTCAATTATCCTTTAAGTGACCCTGTTACAATTACTTTTCTCTGGAAGAATAGTTGAAATTTGTTAACAAATTCCTCTTCTTGTAAATGTATTTCTTTTTTCCATTTAATTTAATATAAACATAATGATTGCCTATAAAGTTTATAAATCAATTTATATTCTTCAATGATTTCTAATATTTTAAATTTTTGTCTAGGATTTGTGTTACACCAGCCAGCGCTAAAAGATAAATAAAGTAAAAGTCAATCCGGATGTACTAAATAACAGTATCCTTTAGAAGAGTTATTGCAAGTCCACTATCCTCTGGACAGCTGTTTCGGCCCTACTTGGGACCTCTTCAGCAAAATCAAACCGACCTGTGGTAGTTACCTTGGAATCAAGCACATTAATAATAATAATCAATACTTTAGGTCGCGACATCCTGCGGTCGATTTTTGACATAAAATTGTATGAGGTGACTTATTAGACACCAAAGTGGTTATTTATCAATTCTCATACAATGTTAGGTCAAAAATCGGCCGCAGGATGTTGCAACATAAACTATTAATATCCTTATAAATAAGCCAATTCCAATTTTATAAAAATATTTATTTTTATTGTGTACAAATTGTCAAGGCTCAGTTATTGAAGAATCATTTAAAAGAGAAAATGAACAAGAAAGATTGGATTTTACCAGGAATTAATATGTTGTTAACAAAATAAGTTAATGATAAAATTTAAGATTGCAAGAATCTTCTTAGAATGTTAAAAGACCAATAATAAAATTAGGAATAATTTTTGGTTATTTAGATAGACTAGATTCTTTCATATATTTCAAATTTCAAAAAAAAAGTGATAAATGTTGTATTTCCAACTACAGGCCAATATCCATTCTTCCGGCAGTATCGAAAATATTTGAAAAATGCATGTCAAATTAATTATTGAATTAAACATAATATTTTGTTTGCTTCACAGTTTGGATTTCTGCCAAATAAATCGACAGTAATGGCTCTTCATCATTTTTTAAATTTTATATATGAAAGCTTAGATGATAATAAATCTACATTAGGCATATTTTTTGATAATAGTAGCGCATTTGATACCGTAAATCATAACATACGTCTGAATAAATTATATAATTATGGCATGAGAGGCCCTGTTATAGAATGGTTTCGATCGTACCTTGTTGATCGAACTCAGGTGGTTCAGGTGGGTGATGTATCGACACCACTAACCAATACCGCTGGGGTGCCGCAAGGTTCTGTCCTTGGTCCCCTCTTGTTTATTTTATTTATTAACGATTTAAAATCGTCACTTAATAATACCATTACTTGTCAATTTGCCGATGACACATCTCTAGCTATCGCGGAGAAATCCAAAACTGAACTAATTAAGTCAGCAAAAAATGCTGCTGACATGATGGGAAAATATTGTAGACAAAACTCACTTATCTTAAATAAAAATAAGACTCATATAATCCACTTCAAAACATCTAAAGTCTGCCATAATAGCCTACTGGTTCGCATGAATAAAAACTCTATCGAACAGGTTGAAGTGATAAAATTTTTGGGACTTCATGTTGACGAATATCTTAAGTGGGACAAACACATAGATGAACTTTCTAAAAAATTATGTTCTTTAAATCATCTAACTTACAAAATTAAAAATTTTCTTGAGATAGACACAATAAAGTTATTTTACTTAGCAAATATCGAATCGCGGATTAGATACGGCATAATGTTTTGGGGAGTATCCTCTCATGTATCTCGTGTATTTCAGATTCAAAAGAGAATTCTACGAAACATGACAAACGATGGTTTCCTTGCACACTGCAAACCTATTTTCCAAAGACTTTCAATTCTAACTGTATTTGATCTTTTTATCTAAGTATGAATGTTCCATGTATGTAAAAAAAATCCTTCACTATTTATTAAAAATAAAGATGTACAGCAACGTTATCAAACCAGATTCGGTGAAAATCTGAATTACCCCATACATAATCTTTCTTTATTTGAAAAAGGACCCCATTATAGCTGCATAAAAATATATAATCACCTTCCATCTGCTGTAACAAAAATCACCAAAATATCAAAATTTAAAACTGAACTTATTAGGTGGTTAAATAGTAAAAATTTTTACTCACTGGCGGAATACTTGCAAGAGTGCCATCATTGACTACATCTATTCATGACATGATTTTTATTTTGTGATGTGTGATGCGTGATATACCTACTTGTAATTGTTTTTTTTTATTTTATATTCTTTGTATATATGACGTGTTCTATAACGTTCTTTTGCGATCAGTTGAACAAATAAATTATTATTATCTACGACTAAAATATAATGGAAGTATTATATGTGTGGTTTGTGAACAATAATGCCATGCAATATTCTATGAGGGAATAATGACGAGGGATTAATAGTCATTATTCCCTCTTGCTCACCAATTACAAAATTTCTCTAATCAAATAATACCATGGCAACAAAATACACAAACTCAAAACTGTCATTGTTAAACGCGTAGTGTTTGTGAATTTAATAATTTTATAATTTAATAATTTAGTCGTAGATAAAGTAGAGTATACTACTCGCAATAATGGCTATTATTCCCTCGGAGTGTTACTCCCTCGCGCTGCGCGCTCGGTTCTTAAATATTTTCCTCGGGAATAATAGCTATCATTATTGACTCGTGGTATAATCTACTAATTATTATTATTATTATTATTATAAATTTTTGTATGAGATCATAAAATCTTCATTAAGTATTGAAGGTTTTTCAGCTGTGTCGTTTATTCGTAAAATTTGTCTAGGCACAATAATCTCATCTATAAACCGAACAAAACACGAAACAGAAATCACATATGATAGATTTCGACACTTGTAAGTTACATTCATACAAAAGTGTGAGAAAGGAGGAAAGAAAAAACTATGTTCTTTCCTTCTTTCTCACACTTTTTTCCAAATTTTAGCCAAACCATAAAAGACCCAAGTCCCAAGTCTCTACTGGAAGTGGAATTCCCCTAGATTCGACTAAATTTTAGTAGGGTTGGCCATATGACCTTAGTAGTTGGAGTCTAAAGGTACGAGGAGTTTTTTGCAATCCGATACCTTGCCCATTAAAGGAAAAAATACAAGCAATACAATCAAAATTCATTTTAAGAGAGAAGAAACGGTATTCTGTGCATTTAAAGCTTTCGTTAGTTTTTAAAATTTCCCTATGAATTGTTTCTCGGCTTAGCGAACGTTGAATCTGAATTCTTTCTGTAATCAAAAATTTTGGAATATTATAGTTTTAATTTCGTTTACGTCTTACTTAAACTAATTACAACAAAACCTAAAATATTCACGGAAAGATTTTATCTTTCCCACCGAATAAATAAAACTAAGGAAAAAGTTAATTGATTTTTCAGGAAACTGAACTTGTAGAAAAATCCAGACGGGAATTAAATTACGCAGAATAGTTAGGCTCGGAACTACCTTAAAGGAACTAACTTGACAGGAACTGACTCTTCTTTAAAATCACAATGTTTAAATAATTAATCCTGCGGGCGTCTCTAAGAGGGGTAAAATGACATCACCCTGTTACTACGGGTGATGTAAAATTCAAAACATTTCCATGGGGTCGATTCTCGGATTACGATTGTCAACGTCGCCTGCAACATGTCGTCCAAATAACGCAATTCATAACTGCAAACAGTTTGTATAGTTTTGTTTGAGAGTCTACATCATTTTGACGTAATATCGCAAGTGACATCAATAATCGTAATTCAAGAACCGACTTCCATCCCGCGCATGGCTTCCGAACGAAATGTTTTCACCGATAGATGTCGTATAATTTAATTATCCATAACGTTTGTTTTTTTTTTCCTAATACGCTCACTTAAATCGATGCAGATGTGCACCTACTTGTTGACATCTGCATTTTTTTCTCAAGGTTTGCAAGTTGCGAATAATCGTCAAATGAAGCTTGTTCTGATAAGACGAACATTTTCTTAGAAATCATTACGTTGATTATTCGAATTAGTTTCAAATCATTGCGCAATAGAATAAATTTTGCTTTAACTTGAATAATAAATCGTTCCCGTTGTTTGATTACAACATTTTGCAATTTATGTTCTAATTTTTGTACAGAATTCCGGTTTCGTATAATACTAACAATACTGCGTGTCAGCAGTTAATTTAAAATATAATCGTGATTAAAATAGATTACTTGCATTCCTGTAATAAATACGACAGGCTAAATGAAGTAGCAAAGATACAAGAATTAGAAGAATTCAAGCAAAAAGCTAGTAATGGGGAAACCTAATAGATTGAATATAAGAACAGTAAGCAATGTTTAATAGTAAACTATTAAATATTGTGATACAAATACATACAAATATTTAAATATATGCAAAATGAGAATTACCTAAATAATTTAAAAAAATAGGGAGTTAAGAAAGGGCCAGAAGTTGACAGCTTCAAATATGAACCGGTTGTATTACATCAGTATTCACGTATGGAAGCAAATCATGGGTGGAAAAATTGAAAAAATAATGAATCTTGACAGAATAAAAAGTGCAGAGATAAGGAAAAAGCTAAAGGTAAAAAGAATGTCAAAGAAATTTGATGCAGTAGCTGAGATAGTGTTGATAGTGATTTAAAGATATCAGCAGAGTTAAAGAAAACAAAATTTTAAAGTCTTTTGCGAAATGAAAACTGGAGTTAGGAAAAGATGAAGAAAGCAAAGTCCTAGATGAGACACGGCTCAGATGTACTTACATACTTGCACAGAACAGGCAAGTTTGTACATCTGGTTGAGAGATTAATAAAGTAAGGTGTTTACAAACTCATAGAAGAAAATGTGTTATAATCACAATACAATAATAACGGAAATATAGTTGAAAACCTAATTACATAATTCAGTATGTCTAAATTTATATAGGAAAGCTATTTATTTATAATTATATATTATTATTTTCTTATAGGAATAATGAAAATTAGTTGGAAATAAGGGCCACGCGACTGTTAATCGAATAAGCACGCGAATCAATTTGTCCATCACGTGTGCCTTTATCGATTGGAAAAATAAGGGGGTCCGGTTTACTTGTCCTTAATGGCATTAATCCTTTTCATTCACAGATCCTCCGTCTCCGTCTGCGACCCGTTCCGTTTCCAATATAAATGTATATTGGAAACGAATGAACGATTGTCTCGATTGTTATTGAATCAGCAGAGGGCCCGGGTTGATTAATGAAAAGTGAGTGGCAAGATTGAGTCGGAGCGACTTTATCACGACAAAACGACTTCGGCTGACGGACGCACTCAGGTCTAATGGATCCGAGCCATTACTGCCAGATACTGGAATACCAAAAATGACGATTTACCACCGCCGCGCGCGGTAAATAAATGCCCCGCGGTAATTAACCTCGATTCGTATTTCGCGTTTCGTGCGGTAAATACGTTTTAGGCCCTAATTAATTGGGTTCAATTAGCCTGCTGCGTTTCCTAGAAGAAATACTGATGGTATCTTGACGGGGAATAATTTTATTCCGGCCGTAAATTTGGCAATAACTTAATAATCTGAGAGAGTGTAAGTGTATGAATTATAAGTAAATTTAATTTATTAACCACAGTTTTACTCTATGGACGCCAATAAACACCAGAATTTGAAAGAAACAGATAAGTCGTTCCATGGTTTTTCAGCTCATCAAACAAATCGTCAAGCATCTCTTCGAAAAAGGAAACAGTTAAATTATGGATAAAGTTTTATTAAGACCGTTTTAGAATACCCTATTTCTTGCACAACATTGTATCACATAATAAAGTGTACCAGAAATTGGGTAAAATTTAGGTGCCTTAAAAAATAGAACTTGTTCTATATTTCTAAACAGCCAAAAAATCTTACTGCAGAAATTGAGCCAAACCTAGTACAAATGTCACATATAAAAGAACTTGATTCTTCTTTTATTATTCATTTCTCCCAAATACTGTTATCAAAAAGGTCGCTTTTCTTTAATATTTCTCAAATTATTTTCTCAACAACTATTGAAGCTTTCATTTCCGTACTTATCTTTTTTTTTTTTTTCTTTAAATACTGAATGAACAAATTTAATGCCGTTGAAGTTTAAATTCCTTTTCGTGGAATTCCTTTGAATTGAATCTACAACACACAGACGTAAAAATCACTAAATATTCATAAAAGAATTTTCAAGATGCTCAGCATCGTAAAAGATTTTTTTGTGCGGGCAAAAAGAAAGCCTTCAAAATTCCTACCGAAAAAGCGTTGTTTCCTCTTAATGCACTTAAATTCCGGGAAGTTTATCGACTCGGTAAGAGTCTTAGCTAAATTTCAGGGCATAAAATAATTTCACTTGCAAATTTATCTGCGCGCACAAAAGCCGATAATCCATCTTTTGTGGACTATTTATATGGATTTATTGCATGCGCTTCGGGGACTTAAAAGAGAACGGCTGAGTGGATTCTCCCTTTTGAAAGGAACGAGGTCCGGTTTTAATACTCGATATTTCAGCAACAAGAAATTAAGTTTACTTCTCTGAAGGGCTCTTCCAAAGATCCTATCCGACCGGCGTTTAACGCGAATTATTTTCTTCTGCGCTCTGTGAAAGCAAGTCGACCGGAAATGCATAAATACTTCTTCGGTGAATAGATGGTGATGAAGCAACTTGTTTTTAATCGTTTTCATTGATTGAACTAAACCATGTTTTATTGCAATAAAATGATAGGATTTGCCAACACAGAAATCATTGCAAATTTCTCCATACAAAAGAACGTGAACCTTTTTTTTTTCAATTTACGTACTCACTATTCCACAAGAGCATTTAACATATTCTTAACTTTGGGTTTATACAGGGAGCTCCAAAATTTTAATCAAAAAGCACTGCTACACTGTCAGCATGGATATCAAATGTTCAGACATTTGTATAGAGCGATAATAATCTCAGAGACGGTTTTTAATTCAGTACTGGTAGTGACTGCATGCAAGAATTCATTTCCGAGAAATTATGGCCATTTATTACTCCTTCCACCTTTAATGCATTTTTTACGCACTGTTCGCGACAGTTTCTACGGCTTAATGACTACTATACATTTTGCTTAATATATGCTGAAGAATCATTTCGAAACGGTTGTTCATTTAATTTAGGTATTTATTCTAAAATGTTCGTTGAATTTCGAATAAATAAAAATGCACTGCAGACTTGTAATTAAGTTATTTTTCAATGAATTGTGCTTTCTAAATTTGATTATTAACTACATCCTTTATTTTTGCTTCTTTCTTATGAACGTCGAATTAGCTGTTATTTTTGTCTCTTCGGTTGGGCTTTCTCTCTTGTTTTTTACGACATTTTCTAACGATCAAAGTTATTTCAGATTTGCATTAGGCCCTTAGATATAAAATAATGTTCTTCCAACCCATTCGCATGAATCCACCCTTCCTCTTCTTGCTTTATGAACAACGAATTTGTATCGCTTTTTAAGCATTTGATTGTCAACCTAGTATCATCAGCATATGATGTAGTACGACATGTCAATGAGTCAGGTAGATCATTTATAAATGTTATAAATAATAGTGGCTCCAGAACTGGTTGTTACAGTTCGAAATCGCGTAACGAATAGGTTGGCAATATTCATAAATTTTTAGTAAACTTAGAATTTATTGTGGTAACCCTGATACCCGACTCATCCCGAATGTAGACATACGATTATCGATCGCCACGTGACTAATTGGTCGGAGCTGACGGCATCCGCGATCATCTCGCGTCACCCGATTTGGCTTATTGTAGCGTTTCATTATTCGTTTAACTTTCGTGATGCTATATCGTTGTGTTTAAATTATCGAAGTTTTTGCTAAAGAAAGATTAGAAAAACTTATAATCGGCGAGGTCGGAATATTCATTAGTGCATCGCTAAACGTGATAAAGGAAGATTTCCACTACCCTGCCAGGACCTGGTCTATTTAAAATCCAGATATTTTTACGTTTGGATATTTCTTTTTGGGATACCTCTCTTAGTACTTTTACGAATACCCTCTTGGCTTGACTGAAGGAAGGTGTTTGACGCAATTTCGTTACGAGTGCTCCGGTCAACGTACTGGCGACACGCCGCAAGACGTAAACAACCTTCGACCTATTTGGAGCCAAATAAATAAAACAAAACAAATGCTTTTATTTCTGTTAGAATTTTGCGGAAATATTTCAATTGCAAATCATTATACAATCCCGTTTATTAACATTTTTACTATGTTACAAGCAAAATTATTTAGAATTTCATTTCTCTCAAATATTTGTAGTTTTCATTGAAAAATTTGAAGTTTTATTCATCAAGCTCTTAGATTGCGTAACTTCCTGCCGTATTTCTTTATTAACTGCTTCGTGACGCTGCGTTTTTCGTAAAGAGTAAATTTTCGACAGATCTTGCACTATTAGTTGATGACAATAATTATTGTATGTAGTTGTAATGAGGCGGATTGATCTGATTTATCGAGTAAATAAATAAATAAGTATACATTCATTCTGAATCGTTTTAGTTCTAGAGTTTTAGTCGACATTCTGCCGTATCCAATTAACTGTTTGTAACTTTGCAACTGTTTATGTAATTATATTGTATGTGTAATTAAAGCAATTGTTATTGTAGCGGTTTGAGTATTTGTGCCACTATCTTCAGCGTACAAGTGAGTTTAAATTAAAATCTCCTGTATTTGTTACGAACGATCAACTGCAAAGCCGAGACAATTTGGGAACTTGTCGAGGCTATTTCAGATCAGCTGAGTTTTTGTATTTTGTTAGGATCTTTTTACCCACCTCCATTCTTCACTGTTGCTAGTCGTAGAAAAGCTGATGGAAAATAGCGCGGACTTGTTACCGATCTAAGTAAGTAAGACAGGAGTGATTCACATTGGAGTAGCATGTGGTAGCATGATCCTTGAGGAGCTTCTATCTCTGTTGGTTGGTTCCCAAATGTCTACAAACTGTTTGCTATTGCTTGGATAAAATGCCATTAGTTTGTGTGAAACCGTAATATTCTAATTTATTTAAAAGTAAAAAAATGGGATACGCAATCGAAAGCCTTCATCAAACCACAAATGGTCTTCTATTTCTGTTTTGCTAATATTTTTTTCGCATCTTCATTCAATTAATTTTTCAAGTACTTTCTTCTGTTACTACTACTATTGCCCTGCATTCTTTTTTACTCTCCAAATTCTCTATGCCATTTCACTTTTATGTTATAAATTTTTCTTATTTACTTTATTTGTAATAATGCGAACGATAGGTAGTTTCTACGTAGAATATTATTTCAATTAAAATTAAAATTAATTGCTAGGGATGACTTTAGAACTGTGCAATAGAAATTTAAATTCTCTGAAGTACTACAAAAGTTAGCAGCTCCGGCAAAGCATCCTCTCTAGAATCGAAAGTTAACAAACAATATTACCATAAGTTATAAATAATTCATACTTTAAACGGTTTAAACTAGCGAAGAAGGGAGAAAAATCGAAGAAGAAGTTAATTCCGCGCGTAATTATAATCCGCGCGAAATTAAAACTAATTACATGCATGCGGAATAAATTTAAAACCATACGTAGAAAGTTTTAATTTCCCCAGCGGTATGCGAGCGCGGTTCGCTTTATAAATAACAATTAGGGCAAAGTTTGCCGCGCAAAGAGATTCATCCCGGGCGCAGGCTCCGCCGTAATCCACTGCTATTGACCTTTCATAACGCAAACTGATCATACATATTTAAGATTTACTGCAAATAATTCTCCCTGGGGCTAAGGCCGCCCCCGACTTGATGGTTTCAGACGAACGAGCGGACGAGATGAATGCAACAACACATTTAATATCAGTTTACCGAAGCTGCCGACCTCAAAGTTTCGGTCTCGAATTTGCAATCGAGAAGATATTGCAGCCGACAAGACTCTCGGATAATATATTATTCTGGCATTCTTGCTGAACTTGGCGTTTCACCGCACGGACGGGGAACTTCTTTTAAGTTTTATTAATCTATAAAACAATGTTAACTCAGCAGCATTTACTTCGGAAACATTTACCTAATTTCATGACTCAACCCTTTCCTCTTCACTTACATTGTTTTTTGATCACGATGGATCGTTATTGATGAAACTTTCGAACGAAATACCAAGATACTCTCTCTTTGTTTTATTTAATTTATTTTATTTTATTTAATCTAAACACCTCGTGTTTGCACGACCCTGCACCCTTTTCTGTTATAATCTAAATCGTTCTTTTGAAAGAGTGAAGTCACGCGTTTGCACAGCAATGACCTTCCCTTTTTTATTTAATAATCTATTTTAATTTAATAATCTTTTTTAATTTAATGATTTACTGAACCACTTCGGAAGTTTAACTATAAAATGACGCAACAATAAATTAGACCTCAAAAGACACAAAGATGAGAATGCACGTG